>JALJEV010000205.1:1047500-3447500 GCA_026586105.1 Hylodesmum podocarpum
TCCCAACTCCTCAAGTTGCTTTTCACAAAGCTTCTAAGCAATTGACCAAGAGTCCTATTTACCACCTCGGTTTGGCCATCGGTTTGAGGGTGGCATGTTGTAGAAAATAGGAGCTTGGTGCCAAGTCTTCCCCACAAGGACCTCCAAAAATGGCTAAGGAACTTAGAGTCCCTATCACTCACTATGCTTTGGGGAATACCATGTAGGCACACCACTTCTTTGAAGAAGAGGCTTCCAACATGTGATGCATCATCACTCTTGTGACATGGAATGAAGTGTGCCATCTTTGAGAACCTACACACCACAACAAAAATAGAATCTACACCTCTCTTTGTCTTGGGCAACCCTAGAAAAAAGTTCATTGATATATCCAACCAAGGAGAGGTGGGTGATGGTAAAGGCATGTATAGGCCGTGGATAGTGAGCTTGGAATTAGCCTTATGACATGTGATACACTTGCTTATAAACTTAGCTACTTGAGCTTTCATTTTAGGCCAAAATAAGTGTTCATGTAATATGGCGAAAGTCTTCTCAATACCAAAATGACCCATGATGCCTCCTTCATAAGCTTCACACACTAAGAGTTCTCTCAATGATGTCTTAGGCACACATAAACATTTTCCTTTAAAAAGTTAACCATCATGCCTAAAGAATTCATTGTGAGCACCTTTTTCACATGCTAGAAACTCACGGCCAAAGTCATCATCATCATTATATAAGGCCTTTATATGTTCAAATCCCAACAACTTAGATTAAAGCAAAGATAAGAGTGTATACCTCCTACTAAGAGCATCCGCAACAATGTTTGTTACTCCTTTCTTATGCTTGATGATGTAGGGAAATGTTTCTACAAACTCCATCCACCTTGCCTGCCTTTTGTTGAGCTTGTCTTGAGATCTTAAATGCTTCAAGGCTTCATGGTCGGTGTGGACTATGAACTCCTTAGGAATGAGGTAATGTTGCCATGTTTGCAAAGCCCTCACCAAAGCATATAGCTCCTTGTCATAGGTGGAGTAGTTGAGTTGTACTCCTTTTAGCTTCTCACTAAAATAGGCAATGGGATGATTTTCTTGTTTCGAAACAGCACCTGTACCAAGATTAGAAGCATCACATTCAAGCTCAAAAGATAAATCAAAGTTAGGCATAGATAAAATAAGAGCATTGGTAAGTTTTTCTTTCAAAAGAGTAAAAGCTTCCTCTTGTTTTGGCCCCCAAGTGAAGGGTACTTCCTTCTTCACAAGCTCATTGAGAGGAGATGCAATGGTGCTAAAGTCTTTCACAAATCTCCTATAGAAGCTTGCTAACCCATGGAAGCTCCTCACTTCTTTCACATTGGTGGGTCTCGGCCACTCAAGGATTGCCTTTACCTTGCTCTCATCAACTTGCACACCCTTGGAACTTACCACAAAACCGAGGAACACCACTTGGTCCATGGCAAATGTGCATTTCTCCTTGTTTGAATAGAGCTTCTCCTTTCTAAGTACTTCCAAAACAAATTCTCAAATGTGTTAAGTGATCAAGGAAAGATTTGCTATAGATAAGGATATCATCAAAGTATACTACCACAAATTTTCCTAAGAATTCCCTAAGCACATGATTCATAAGCCTCATGAAAGTACTTGGGGCATTAGATAGCCCAAATGGCATGACTAACCATTTATATAAACCAAATTTGGTCTTAAAGGCGGTTTTCCACTCATCACCATTCTTCATTCTTATTTGGTGGTAACCACTTTTAAGATCAACCTTAGTGAATATGGTTGAGCCATGTAACTCATCAAGCAAGTCATCCAATCTAGGAATGGGGTGTCTATATCTAATGGTTATGTTATTGATAGCCCTACAATCGGTACACATTCTCTATGTGCCCTCCTTCTTAGGGACTAAGATAACCGGTGATGCATATGGTGATAGACTCTCCTTCACCCACCCTTTGCTCACTAAGTCTTGGACTTGCCTCTCAATCTTATGAGTTTCTTGTGGAGTAGTCCTATAAGTTGGCCTATTTGGAAGTGGAGCACCCGGAATCAAATCAATTTGGTGCTCAATGCCTCTCAAAGGAGGTAGGCCATGGGGTACCTCACTAGGAAACACATCATTAAATTCTTCTAATAAGAGATCTAAGCTTACTTGATCTCCCACAAAATTCGCATTCAAAAAACAAAGAGATGGTAAGCATAGAAACATGGATTTCCTAGCCAAGAATTCCCTCTTAACTTCACTCCTACTCACAAGTAAACTTTCCTTAGACTTGGTAGCCCCTTTCTCAAGCTTCCTACACTCTTTGGGATCACTTAATTTGGACTTACCTAGCCTAAGTTTTGCTGAATTTTGTGTAGTGGCAGTTTTGGTAAATACTTCACAACTCTTGGCCAAAGCACTCTTTTTGGCATTCTTGGATGATTTTTCATGTTTTTGGCCTTCACTTGCCTTTCTCTCACCCTCTCTTTTGAGTTTCATCTTCACTTGATCCTCACATACCTCTCTAGGTGTCAAAGGTCTAAGAGTTATTTTCCTACTACCATGAGAGAATACATATATGTTAGACACTCCATCATGTAATGCATGTTTATCAAATTGCCATGGCCTACCTAACAAGATATGAGATGCTTCCATAGGTACTATGTCACATAAGACCTCATCATTATATCTACCTATAGTCAAAGCAATCAAAACTTGTTTGTTAACTAATAATTCTCCTTTCTCACTAAGCCATTGCAATTTATAAGGTTTAGCATGTGGAGTGGTCTTAAGACCAAGTTTATCAACAAGCCTAGTGCTAACAACATTGGTGCAACTACCACTATCAATGATTAGGGAACATACCTTGCCTTGAACGGTGCACCTTGTATGAAAAATGTTTTCCTTTTGGGTATCATTAAGGTCTACACAAGCACTTCCTAGCATCCTCTTAACCATCAATAGATCACCATCCTCCGGTTGCTCTAAACTTGAATGCTCACTAGCACTAGCTTCCTCTTCTTCACTAGAAGAGTGAGTGGACTCTTCACTTGTTATCTCTCCATCCACTCTCATGATCATGGCCTTCTTGTTGGGACATTGGGAAGCTATGTGACCATGTCCTAAACACTTGAAACACTTAATGTTAGAAGGCTTAGAAATAGGTTTAGAGACTTCCTTACCCTTAGGATCATCTCGGTTAGACTTGTAGAAAGTCTTAGATGATCCCTCCTTCTTTTGCTTGTCCTTCCAACTTGAAGATCCATGAGTGTATGGCTTCTTGAAGGAGCTTTTCCTTTTAAGTTGGCCCTCAATCCTCTCGGCCTTGTGGATGGCATCCTCCAATGTCCTATAGTGTTGGAGCTCCAAGACATCTTGGATCTCCCTATTTAACCTATTGGTGAACCTAGCAATAGTAGCTTCCTTTTCCTCTTCATAGCCGACACAATCAAGGTTAACTCTAGATCCTTGTAGTACTCTTGCACACTCCTTCCTCCTTGAGTTAGTCTTTGGAGCTTTACATGTAGGTCCCTTGTATAAGATTTTGGCACAAACCTCCCTTTCATGGTATCCTTCAATTGGGTCCAAGAGGTGATATGTGGCCTTCTCCTCTTCTCGACATCTACAAGGACTTGGCTCCACCAAACCAAGGCATAACCTTCAAACTCCAAGATGGCTAAGTTAAGCCTCTTCTCTTCACTCAAGTGTGGATAACAAGAGTAGACTTGATCCACCTTCATCACCCAATCTAGGTAACTCTCGGCCTCACTATCTCCAAGGAACTTGGGTAGCTTGATCTTGTTATTTCCTTTCCTCACTCTAGGCTCATCTTCTTCAACATTCCTCCTAGGGGTTTGATTCGGCCTCCTATGTTGTGGATCTCTCCTCCCTCCTCTTGTATTCCTATGATTTCTAAAGGGTTCATCCTCATCATAGTTGTCCCCCCAATCATTCTCCCTAGGTGTGTCATAGTCTCTTCTTGGTATGCCCTCTTCACTACCACTTTCCCTATGACTTCCACTTCTACTCCTAGGCACCTCACTACCTTCACCTCCTCGGTTTCCTCTAGTTCCAGCACCCTCCCCATTGGGTTTAGGTTGATTGCCACTAGTTTCCCCAAGGATTCTCTTCTCTAATTCCTTCCTTATCTTCCTTTCCTCCTTCCACCGTCTCTCTTGATCAAATCTCTCATCCAAGCTAGCATTGAGCATGGATCTCATCATATCCATCCATCCTTCTAGACTTTGGTGAGAGATCATTTCCTACACTTGGAGAGGTTTCCATGGCTGTACAAGAAAGGTTAGACAACAAAACACAAGAATATATATATACAAGAAGAAATTCTTGCCACTCCCTAAGTGTCTCACTCTAGTAGCACTCGTGTATCACACTTTAAGGCTCTTTCTATAATGTTCACTCTTGCCTTTTTCCTCTCAAGTCTCCCTCAAAGTTTCTAGTTGAACCTACAATCAATTATCTAGGAATAAATCCTTGTGAAAGAGTCACAATTCTTCTTTTGACTCAAGAGTTCCAATGAAGCAAACACTAAGACAAAAACAAGGATTCCAACAAAAATGACAAGCAATAAAAGGTACCCAAAGAAATGAATTAGCTACTCAAATCAAGGAATTGAATTGATATGACAAAGGCTTACTACTGGACAGCAAGGGACATCAAGCTTGCTGGATCAATCACTTAGCCAAGACAAAAATTTTCAAGCACTCAAACTCAAGTATGACTAGTGATCAAATTTTAAGACCGATTTATTGAGCTATATGGGCAAGGAATTTTGTGAGGTTAAAAATTCATTCAAGTGCAGCAACTCATCATATATAGCAGCAAGAACAAAACTGGAAAATTTCAAGCAAATTGGAGTTCACAAAACTGCCAAGAACTATGCACAATTCAAGCTCAAAAATACCAAGTTACTAGCAATTTTAGCTCAATTCTAGTGATGAGTACGTGACCTCAAGTGTTTCAATTTTGCCCAACACAACTTATATCACAACTTGAGAATTTTTCTTGTTCTCAAACTCACGGTACTGCACCACTTTTCTTACACAAAATTTGCCCAAATTTCCTTTCCTACTCAATTTTCTTCCAAGTAACTTTTTCTTGATTTTCTTCTTTTGAATTTTTTTCTTTCTTGAATTTTCCTTCAATCTTTTGGTTCTTTTCTTTTCTTTCTTGTCTTTTCTTTGTTTTTCTTTTTTCAATTACTCTACTGGACAGCAATATACTAATCACTCCAAGTACTCAAATTAACTAAAATTTACTAGTAACAAAGATAAGCAAGATTAAGGCTACTTGAACTCAAATTTTGCACAAATCACTTAGCATATAGCATGTTAACAGCAATTGGCATGATTCAAAAACAGGGCATACATCCAAAACAAGGCATTATACTCATGTTTGCTGCAGCACATCATACCAACACAATTGACACACATATATCACAAGTTAACATGTGAACTAGTCCGAATTTGAGTGAATCAACACAAGGCCAAGTGCTAGTATAGATTTCTATCATATAACTTTGATTTCCTCCGCATGTAAAATGTTTGTGAAAGTGTTTAATCCAGCAATAACACAATAACACATAGATCAAACGGATCAAAGCATGAACAAGATCATTTGAAGCACTTTCACCGAACAAAAATTTTCTAAACAAGAAATTGACACAACTACTAGACAATTATGGAAATCTAATGATGGATCCTAAGCAAACTAAGAAAATTAAATGAAGAACACAAAGAACACTTAGATCACCGAAAGGCTTACTACACAAAATGGGTAGAGGTTCCAATCTTGAAGAAGAACAAGCTCTTGATACCACTTGATACAAGCTTGCTTGGATGGAAGCTTGAAATTGGCCCAATCTTCATTCTCCAATTAGTTCTCCACGGTTAGATGATGAAAGGCGGAAGCATCACATGACTCAAAGACTCAAGGACTTAGAAGAAAAGAGAAAATGGAAGAAGAAGAGAAGATGGTGACGCCATGCCTAAGCAATAAGTCAAGAGGAAGAATCGCCACAAGGATAAGCATCCATTGATAAGACTTAAGGTTCTAAGAAGAAACCCAAGAGAGAACTCTCTCAAAGATAGCTCAAGCTATTCTCAATTCATCAAATGATCCAAAGATCCTTACACATTGAAAATGCACCTACATATACTAAAGGCTCCTAAGGCAAATCGGATGGCATGTTATCCATTGGATCAATGCTTGATCAACGTATGGAAAGCCTTCACTTAAGGCACCTCACACGGTTCAAGCATTGGCCATTGGATGAGCAAAGCAATCAAAGGCCACGGTGCTAGCCAGAGGAGGCATGAGACTTGTGACATCAAGTTCCATTCTTAGCTTCTTGATTAAATCTTGGATCATGGGGTTGAAATTCACTCTTGAGTGGTGTGAAACATGTGACTCAATTATGAATTGTCAACCCTTTGATGTAAGCTTTGATCAAGGATTAAGAAACAACATGAATCATGCTTGCCTTGCTTTTGGACGGATTCAAGCTAGGCCATTTGATTTGGATCAAATCAAATGGTTAAGCTTGAATTAGAGTTAGTGGAAATTCCACTACTTTGCATCCAAACTCTCTCCACTCTCTCCCAAGGAGAGTGTGCGCCACTCTCTCCCATTTGCCTTGCCAAAATTGGTCCAAAAATGAGTCAACTAGGCCGTGAGCTACATGCTCCAAGTTATGGCCAATTCCTACTTAAATGCCTAAGGAAAACTATTACAAAACTTGAAGAAAATTACAAGGTTTAAAATTAAGAGTAAAGTCTTCAAGAGTTGACTGTTGACTTTGACTTGTGGTCAACAATTGACTTTGAGTTGACTGTTGACTTTGAGTTGACTGTTGACTTTGACCTCTAGTCAACTTTTCTTGAATTTGCTCTTGAATCTTCTTGAGCATGGACCTTGTAATCCTTCTTCCTTGAGTTTCCAATGGTGGTGTTGAGGATGGTCCTCCATCAAGAGTTCCTAGCTAGGAAGAGCATGCTTATTTGTTTATCTAATCCTCTTGTGTTGAACACTAACATTTTAGGTAAACAAGAAGACTTGATGCTTGGGAGATCACTTATAAGGAAGTTTGAGCTTAACTTTTTATATGATGCACTTGCTTTTGCTTATGCTCACTTTTGTCATGAGAATGTTTTTAGGATGTCATCAAAGGGAGCATGGCCGAACCATAGTGAAGCCTTGGTGAGCAAAACCATGAAGGATAAAAAGATCAAAACATCTTGTGTGATGGTTAAAGGATTCACTTTCAAGAAGTTTTGTGTTCTAGGATCAAGTGAGACATTGTGCATAGAGGAACCATAGAGTGACATAGGTAGAGGAAAGGAAGTACTTGGGAGTTGTGTACTATCAAAAGGGATGACTTCTTTAACTCTCACTTATCCTACTACTAATTTGCACAACATTATTTGTTACACAATGGATCCTTAAGGCATTAAACCTTGGAAAGTTTTTGAGAATACTAAGTTGGAATTTTGCTTAAGCTTACTAATGGTTATCTTTTTGATGTTGAATACCCTTTTAGGTGGAATAATAAATTTAAGAAGGAGGGAACATCACAAGCTTTTATACCTAAAAAAGTATCTTAAAGAAGAGTTTCAACAAAGTGGAGTACGCATGGAATGAAGGACTAGTATCTACACATCTAAAGGAAGAATTAGAAACTCCTTGGATCGACAAGCCTTCTTTTATAAATACTTATTACTTGACGACTGTGGCGTACTTGCCATGGCACTTATGCGGGAGTATATCTCTCACTTGCATGGGATTCACATCAACTTCCATAATTGCTAAAGATGCAACACTAAAGGTAACAATTCTGGTTCAGAGAGGGGCTTTTGCACTAACTCAGATTCATGTACATATTCTGTCCCAAGTAATTAGCCATCTTACATGAATTTCAACCTTGTTTTTTAATTCTATAAACATCATATAAGGTATGATTAAAATAGAATTTTTCGATTCAAAAGAGGGCATTTTAAGTAAAAAAAAACATGAAAACTAATTTCACGGTAGTTGGACTTAAAACGAGTAAATTATCGCAGTTGCGTGTTCTGTTCAAAGAAACAATCTTATTTTCCAAATCTTTAAGAAAGAATCTTGATGGAATGGATGCTTGTTGTATATTACTTATAATTTTGGTATACGTGTTGTGGTTCTATATACTAAATATAGTTTCGGTATATTGCTCCCCTGATTCTTCTAGTTGTAGCTGGAAATGATAGGCATGATTACCCAATAACCAGTGTTGGTGAAAACGACATAAACGTTGTGAAGAATATTCAGTAATACTCTACCAATGTTAGAACACCAAAAATTGGCAATTTATTGAGTAATTCTCTTGGTGTTATTGTCATTATAGGGTCAATTTCTGAATCGAATGTAATGTTGTGTTTCTTTAATAAGTGATTGTAAATGTAAAGAAACAAGAATGGATCATGAACTTCTAGAATAAGGTGATGTAAGTGAAGAGATACTGAACTTAATTATGAAAGACCGTAAATAACTGTATAGAATATTGTAATTATGCTGTTATGATTTTCTGGTGTACGATGCACTAGATGTGGTAAAACGTATGGCTCCGCTCAACACGTGGATACACAAGTTGGAAGTTTGTACGCGATTATAGAAAGACATGGATGTCAGACGTATACAATGATCATTTTGATTATTGGAAACTCTGCATGGTTATGAATTGTGAATTGTGATGTGATTAATTATAAGTGAAAGATACTAAATGGGAGAAAATGTGGAGGTTCCGCAGTGGATATTATGGTAAATGTTGACCCAAGGGCATGATTATTCTCCAAAGGGTCTGTTGCTAGTGAGGCATATTATGGCAAGGTATTTTATTATTTTGTTTTCCCAAATGGGGATATAAGCCCTCAAATCCATGTCGATATTTAAAAAAAAAAAAATCGTATGCAAATTAATGTTGATGATGAACCCACTTGGCGAGAAATGACAATGAGATAAGACTTAAGCCTATTTTGAAATGAGGGTGACGTTACATAGGTATGTGATGGAATATGGGAATGCACTTGGTTGTGTTTAGGGGAAAGGTTTGGTGATTTTTTATATGTTGAAGGCACAGAGGATTCATGTAATTGGCTCGACATCTTCGACAGAGCTCCATGTTGGTAAGATTTAGGAAACAACGCCGATCTTGTACCAACTGGATTGTTGTGGCCCTAGACATCACCCCACAGTGTGAAGTGTAAACACCTCGTGAAAGAGATATGAGGCATGGGCCTAGTTGAACCTTGAGTGATTTGTTGGAAGTTGGGTGTTAAGTGATGATTGGCTATTAGAGTAATGCTTATTTGTCAAGCTTTAGGCCTAGTGTTTGTATTCATTTCTTGTTGCAGGAACTCATCCAATACTCATTACTAAATGACAAGCACTAATCTAGCTGATGGAGTTTATATTAGGACTCGTGATCATTCCCAAGGGTCATTCACAACGAGCTGTTTGAGGAGGATACATTCAACTAAAGCGTATGCTTCCTATTGAGGCTAGTCGCCAGGACAGGTCGTTGGAGTTTTTCCCGTGGACCCTGACTATGACACTATCATTGGCTATAATGTAGGAATGATGCTACCTTGGATTCACCCCCAATGCTTAGGTATTCAAGTTGTTCAACTTTTGAGGTTGAATGAATATGAGTCTCCAAAATGATGAGTCATTATTTTGATCACTTTCTCTACATCTTTTATATCCTAATACAACATGATTAATGGTCAATTAGCATAATTTTATGCATTTATGAGTTTGGGCTCAATTGGACCTTAAGTGCTTATTTTTGTTCTAATTCGCTGAAAATTTCAGTTTTAACAAGGTTCACTAAAACGAGCATAGCTCTCACCACAGAACTCTATTTAAGCTCCATTATATGTCAAATTAAAGAGGACTCGAAGAGCTACAAAAGCTAGGAAGACATAAAGAGCTAATTCAGACTTCATCTAGGGTGAAAACGGGCTCAAAAGTGACGCACGAAGTCTGTTACGAAATTCCAACAGAAAAGACTTAGTTAGGCCCATTTTAAATCATGTAATTGAACCATTTAAATGTTTGCTTTGAGTGGGTTTCGAACCCAGCACCTTGGGGCACTTAAAGGGTCATGTGACTACCTAACTTTTAAATAGGCAAAAACCCTAAATCTGAACACACTTTTTACCTTTCAATCAATTTCAATTTTCAGCATTGCTCTTTTACTTTCAAGTCGCTCTGCTACGGTTTTCTGGTTTGCCATTCCGATTCTCACTTTCTTTTCCTTCTTTCAATTTAATTGCTCTGTTATGCAATTCCGATTTATGCTTAGTCTAATTTCAATTATGCGCAGCTAATTTCATCAACAAATTCGATCTTAATAGGATCCTTAATTTCCTTAGGTTCTCCATTTTCAATTACATGAACACTCGTTTTAGATTCTATAATATTGATTTCATTATGTTGATTAATATTTTGGATTGAGATTGTTGATTCTATCGTTGTTGATTGATAATGAATGCAGAGAACTAATTATATGATTCGAAACCAAGTTGTATGCTCTCATGCGATGTGTGAGTTTAAAGGTCACCAAGTGTTCGATGATAATTCTCTAAGATCTTAGAGCGTTAGTTCAGTGTTGGCATGAAAAGATCTCAGTTCCAATGCACTGCATAGATGAGTGTCCTTTTTTTTTGTTGAACCGATGAGGGAAATTAGGATCTGACAGAGATCAGATTGATGCTTTTTAATAATCTATTAATTATTTTTTAATTATTGTTTAATTACAGTCATTGATTAATTATTACTGTTTAATTTCCTTTAATTTTCCCTCTGCACAAAAAACCCCCAAAATTGCATTTAAAATTTCAGCTAAAGAGAAATAACAAAGTAATCTGTAGGGAAACGATCCGAGTCCACTATTACTGTAAAGTAGTAGCTAGACTTTGGTATTATTTGACGCACGTTCGGCGCGTTTGTCAACTACCTCCATTCGTCTATGGACTATTATCTATCCTTTTGATAATTAACTTAACTCACAAAAGTGATTTATTTTTATACTTTTTTATTATATAAATTGTACATTAAACACTCTTAAGCAACCTAAATAACCACTAAATGCGCTTAGTTCATAATATTTTTTGTTAGGACTTGTTGATGGTTTGCTTACGTGTTTCAAGGCTTAAAAGTAATAAAAATAAGGAGAAAGAGTGCAGAAGAATGAAACTCGCGCGAGCTAGCCTATATCTCTCATACGAGCTCGCGCGAGCTAGCATACATCTCGTATACGAGCTCGCGCGAGCTAGCATACATCTCAAATACGAGCTCGCACGAGCTGGGTTATAGTTCACACATGAGCTCGCGCGAGCTGCCTTGTATCTCACATACAAGCTTGCGCGAGCTGCCCCATATCTCACATACAACTCACTCGAGCTGAGTCCATCACAAGATTAAGCCCATCAAAACACTTATAAATAAGGAAATTTTATTCACAATTGACACAACCGGATACACACCAGTAGAGAAATCCTATTTTTTGCCATTCCCCCTCTCAGGAATTGGGGATTAGGAACGAGAGAGCAACAACAAGCATAGGAGAAAGAGGAGAAAACTCCACGACTCTGATCCTTTGGGAAGTCTTGTCTATGTATTCTTTCTCATTTACTTATCTTTATATTGTGATCTTTAGTACCATTAACTAAATCCCTCTTTGATTGGGAGAACGATGTAACCTTAATTTATCCCCTAATATAATTTTCAATGTTATTTAGTATATGTTTGGGTGTTTATTCTTCTATGCTTAATGTTATTCGTTAATTGACAACTAATGAATTGATAGTAAACTTAGGGGAACTTTGAGAAAAGAAACCTAGGTGGTACTAGGGAATTAAATCATTATAATGCTAGAATCTTAGAGATAAGAGTAGATAATAGTGTGGACGCACCTAAGTTTGCCCCTGGATTCACATATCTAAATCCCTAATTAACTTTGTATTAAATTAAGAGATTAATTAATCTAGTTAACCTAGGCGGCGTGGGTGATCATGAGAGGGACAGTGACGAGGGTAGGAATCTGATCCAACCGTGATTATAATTTGAATAATAGAGAGGAGAATATTAGGGGGAATTAGTGGTGAAATCGAAATCTCAATCGATTTAATAAAATTGTTATAATTCTTTCTTTATTAATTTTGGTTACATGATAAAAATCACACCTTTTTCGAAAACCCTTTTGATCAGATTTATAATTAATCTAATCTAATTGCTTATCCTCGTGGAATTGACAACCCTGTTCTTAAATATTTATTACTTGACGGTTGTGGTATACTTGCCAAAAAAAAGGGTGCAGGAGGTATAACTATCACTTGTATCTCGCACATCACCTTTGATGACATTGCAGACTCTTACAGAAAGAAGATTAGAGAACACCAAATATTTTGGCACCACATTAGACGTATGGCTAAAAATGAAGATTAGAAGGTCCCCAAGTTACTTGGCTTTTAGTTTACATGCCTTGCCAACTCCAACACATTTCTACATATGCTTGGGTAAGCCTCGACCTTGCAAGATCAAACTTCTAGCAAAAGACAAAGAGATACTTGAGATGCTCCTCCACACCCAAAATTCAGAAAACGTCTTTTCTTTAGGACCGAGTATTAGACGTTATGGGAAGAAGGCTATTTGCATTATATGCCTTCTACTCTTGGAGCATTGAAGACTTGAAGATGGAGGAAGCTGCCACAATAGGTTCTATTTACCATGGAGTAGGTTTTACCTACACTACACCTCAACTTCAGGTTTGCGTCTTAGTGAAGCGCAACAGGGTGTTTCTGTTGAAGCGGGACAAATAACTCACATTTGATGCTATCCTTCCATTCATCAACATTCATTTTGCTGACGACTTGCAGATTCCAACTAGAAAAGATTACAAGTCTCTAAAGAGGGAGTACTCAAGTCTTGAGTATGAGCACACTAAAGCATAAGACTCTTAGGTCCAAGGTTTAAAAGCTTGACGACATGGTGATGTAGCTACTATCCAAGGGTTCTCATTTTGATGTTATCTTTTCCTTGTCTTAATGCTGCTTTTTATGTTATTTTGATGCTTTCGGCTCATGGGGGAGATTCATATAAAAGTTAGTTTGAGCAAATGTAAATAAATAAAAAGAGGAGACTAATTGATACAATCTTTTAGGGAAATGGTGATGACCCTTCATGAAATTGTAGTGTGTTTCCTCAATCTTCATTCATCAATGTTCCAGCAACTCGAAAACCTCAAGATACCTCTCAATTAGGCAATGTAGCTCATGGATTAACAAGTAACAAAAGGGGAAGAAATAAAAAAATGGATAAGGAAAGAAATGGAGAGCGTCATGTGCTAGACAATAAGCTCAAGATGTAGAATCATCACTATGGATCAAGGTTCATTGATAAGATTCAAAGATTTCTAAAGAAAACCTAGAGAGAACACTCTCTACAATGGAATAACTCTATTCTCAAAATAATGACCAAAAGTCCACACAAAGTAAAAGTTGACCTATTTAAAGAGAATTGTGATGGGCAAAGACTTTAGAGTGTAGACCATGTGCTAGTCACATGACCTTTTAATGAGCTGAAATCCCTTCTTCAAATTCCATGTGTTGCACAATTTAAATGATACAATTTGCATGCAAGAAAATGGGCCTAAACACTTAAGCAAAACACTGGAAGATCCTGGCAGCACCCAAACACTAACTTCAAGCTTAATTTCGTTCTAGATGAAGTCCGAACTAGGATTTTGTGTTTTCGTAGCTTTTGTAGCCTTTTATGTCCTCTTTAAAGAGATATCATGTGCAGCTTAATCAAAGTTTTGTAACCTAAGTTATGCTTAAAATACTGAAAAAACAACAACAAATGAATTACAATATTAAGTGGGAACTATAAGTTAAAACATAATTCAACCTCCTCATTGTGCTTCTATCTTTATAACATTATTGAAAGAGTGTATCACAATAAATTGTTTATAGTTTCAAAAAAGAAAAAAACCTATTACTCTTGTTGATTCAATCCATGTGCTAAAAATTTTTATTGTCTTGTGTAGGTTACTTTTTAAGGAAAGAAAGTAAACTAACCTTGAAGTTTTACAATAAAATTATCCAGCAAAGTTTTTTTAATTTTTGTATCTACATTGTTAGGTTTCACTATCCATCTGGTAATATCTTTCCATACTCTTATTTTTACACACTTTCTATTGAAATTGTTAGAATCTATTTGTAGGGTTTTACAACTTTCTAAAGTAGGTTTATCTAGAGAAAGATTAGAGACGCATGTTTCTCCTAATCTCGCTACAAGGACCTAAATGTTTAAATTGATCTGTTTATAATTAAATCCTATCTAATTTGGCTAGGAATTTGAACGTAACCTGAAAGCGAAATATTGTACGTTTTGTACCCATCCTTTTATCCTTGAATCTAGCTTTATCTTTAATGCTCTTTATTTTATTTATATAATTACATTTTTATTTTTTGATTTATTGACTAGTGGTGTTAAAATATTGTAAATATTGCAGAGAAAGTATATAATAATATGTGACAATATGTATTAGTGGTATATATAATGTTACTATTCGAAAGTTATTACACAATAATATAAGAAGAAAAAACACAATTTTAAAAATGAAAAATTGAAATAATTTGTAAAAATTCAATATAAATTTTTTGAAATTTAAAATAATTTTTAAAATTAAATTATTTTTTATTTGTTATACTCGTGAGCCCAGCCCAAACCAATCTATTGTTGATTGGATTGGTTGGATTTAAATTTGACGAGAGAATTATAGAAAATTAACTTAACCTAACTTAAATTATCTTGATCTAGGACAATAGACTAGATAAAATTTAATTTAAATTTATTCACGAACACACTTAAAAGTTATAACTGACCAAAATTAAAATAATGAATAAAAGAAATAAATAACTACTAATTTATAAGCTAATTTTTTTATATTATATTAAATTTAAATCTAAATTTTTAGATGATATTAAAATTATTTTATATTCATTATAAGACAACCTACCATAATATCTATACACCAAAATCCAAATTTTAAGATAAAACTCTCATTCTACATATTGATTTTTTCTAAAATTAGCTAAACCATATTCTAAAAACACATTTAAGCTTTATATTTAACCTAAATTTCTAATTATTTATGTAAAAAAAAACATAAGGATTTAAAGATTTCAAATCAAGCAGAAGGTATGATTGGAATTTAATTGTAAAAAAATTACGAAATTTATGTTGTGTGTTGTATTAATTCAAAGTCTCACATCGGTGACCAATAGAAAAAGATAGGAGTAATATTTGCACCATATCCTTAAATCTGGTAAATGAATGTATTAGAACTTAGGCAGTGTGTGTCAAACACTCTGGGAAATTCGTTCAAAACATTATATATAGGGAGAGTTTGTAATTTTTTAGTGTAAAAATTATATATGGGGGAATGTTTGTAATTTTTCAGTGCAAAAATTATATATAGGGATGATTTGTAATTTTTCTGTGAAAAAATTATATGTGGGGAAGGTTTGTAATTTTTCCGTTCAAAAATTATATGTAAGTAGGGTTTGTAATTTTTCTATTAAAAAATTATAAATAGTGAATTTTGTCCTAATGGGATTGTGGAGTAGTCTGGCACCCAATAACGTTAGTTTTTATTGTGTTATTTCTTTCTCCCCTATACTTTTTCGGTTAAGTTCCCAATATTGGTATCAAAGCTGATGGTTTGACTTGGCGATATATGGATCCAAGTGAAGGTCAGGTGAACCTATCTTGAGGAGATCCCTATGTCGAAAGTCTTTCGTTATAGGGAAGAAAATATAGTGATCATTTGTTTGAGGGGAGGATTGTTAGGATACAATTAAAGTCTCACGTCTGAAGAACAAAACAAAGCTTGAAAGAGAAGAAGAATTTTACAAGTTAGAAGATTCTGCTATAAGGGAAGATTGCTCCAGAAGAGTTTTGCTAGTTAGAAGATTCTGATATAAGGAAGGATCACTGCAAAAGTGTAGGAATTCAAATTAATGAGAGATTTGATATGTGTTGTGTTAATTCAAAGTTTTACATTGTGAGTATTAGAAAGAGAGAGGAGTGGAAAACCAGTGTATAGGTTTTATTCATTTGCATCGCATCCTTAAATCTAGTAAATAAATGTGTTAGAATTTAGGTAATGTTTGTCAAACATTGTGAAGAAAGTTTGTAATTTTTTCTTACAAAATTTATATATGGGAAGAGTTTGTGATTTTTCCGTGTAAAAATTATATGGGGAGGATTTGTAATTTTACTGTTAAAAAATTATATGAGGAGGGTTTGTAATTTTTTTGTGTAAAAATTATATATGAGAAGATTAGTAATTTTTCATTCTATGTGAAGATGATTTGTATTTTTTTTTTCAATAATTAAAAATCACTATTTTTATTGTGTGTTAGTTCCGAACAATTTATGCACGAGAAAATCATTATTAAGGACCAACTATTATTAGAGATAATCAAACACGAGCAATTAAAGTATTGAAGGACAAACAAGCAAATAAAGTATATATTGAAACACAAGCAAATAATAATTGAAGGACTAATTGACTAATTATCATTAAAAAAAATTATTTGACGAACAAGCGATTAAAATATTTGACGAACAAAACACGAGCAATTAAGATATTGAAGAAGAAAGTTTGAGCAAATAAACTAAATTCAGTTATTGAAGGACTAATTAGTATTAGAGAAAATTATACACGAGCAATTAAAGTATTGAAGAACAAAATTGCAAGCAATTAAAGTATATACATAAACAAAACACGCGAGCAAATAATAATTGAAGGACTAATTGACTAATTATCTTTAAAGAAATTATTTGACGAACAAGCGATTAAAATATTTGATGAACAAAACACGAGCAATTAAGATATTGAAGAGCAAATAAACTATGTATTCAATATATTTTCTTAATAAAATACATAAAAGGTATTTAAGTATTCCAAATTTATTTTATTTTTGCCAAAAGTTAAAATATTTGAGAAATGCATAAATATGAAGTGCATAATAATATAATAAAAAAGTATTATTGAATTAACCAAGAAAAACAAGATAATTTTCGTTATCTTCGCCTTCGAAACATGTTGTCAAATACACTCACCAAATCTAGTGAAATTTCTTAATTTGTTTTTTTTTTCTTCATAAAATTAAAGTTATGGAGCATGTTTATACAAAGGAGTGTCTACATTAAATAAGCATTATCACGTAGTTGCATCCAATGCAAACTATTATGAAGAGAGGATCCTTATTTAAACACGTGCTTGCATTGGACTTAGCATTAGTATCTTAAAAAGCAGTCAATCGCCTTTAAATCATGACCAAAAGACTTGCTTCTTAAATATATATTTTACTTGCTCATGTTGTGAATATATATTTTATTTGTAACTAATTGACTAATTAAAAAATATATTAAATATATATTTTATTTTGTCATATTTTGTTCTATAATATCATAAGTGTTCATGTTTTGTTTTTCAAATATTTTAATTCCTTGTATTAGTTTCTTTAATAATAATTAGTCAATTAGACGTTCAATAATTATTTGCTCGTATTTTAATCCTCATTATATACTTTATTTTCTTGTGATTTTTGAATGTCTCATTTTTATTGATCGTGTTTTATTTTCTCTAATTAGTCCTTAAATAATTATTTACTTTTATACTATTTTTCAGTATTTAATTTAATGGTTATAATTAGGTTCCCATCATTACTTCTCTCTCTCTCTCTCTCTCTCTCTATATATATATATATATATATATATATATATATATATATATATATATATATATATATATATATATATATATATATTTGAAATCTTTAAATTCTGACGTTTTTATTTAATGAAATAAAATAACTCTAATGCATTTTATGAAAAATGTGATGAATAAGATCAGAACGGGTAAAGATAACTGGGCTTGGAGATTCCTACAAATATTTAAGTAAAATTGAGGTTCTTCTTAGGAGCTCCCAAAATTAAGGTTCTTACGTGGGCAAGAGCTCTTTTGCCAAGGCTTAAAAGATTACTGAAAGGTGCCTCAACATATTACATATTATAATGTAGGAAAGATAAATAAACTATCATGGGTATTCTCGTGAATTTGTCCTGATCGGAAAAACTTGTTTTTGACCTTTCTTATTATGAACCAATCTAATCTACTTTTGACTAAGGCAAGGACGAGTTTGTTGGGAAGTTACATAGTGAAAAAATTACACACAAAAATCTGAGAGCATTAAATAAATCATTTCCCCTAGATTGAAATAAGAGGAATGTAATATACGACAATCTAAAATTTTGTAGAGCAAAGAAAAAGTAAATGCAGATAGCAAGAGGAACACCAACAATTTTTAACGTGGAAACCTCAAGGAGAGGGATAAAAACCACGAGACCTAGTCCAAAAAAATATCCATTGTAAAATATCAAAGAGTACAACAAAGGTCCTTATACAAAAGAACTCACAAAACGCTCTACTCATAAAACTAGTGGAAAAACACCGATGCAGCAAAATCACCAAACAAACCGCACATATGAGCATAGATGAACACAACAGGGAAAAGATGAGCAAAACCCTAAAAATGTTCTCTCTAGTGAAAAACTGAAAAGTTGTTGCTAAAAAAAAATTCGAATGAGCTGCTAAATATTCTATTTAAATATAACATGTTGTTGGGTCTAACTTGAGGAGGACTCACCCAACAAAATCCTCCTCCGACTCAAGAGAGGTCAAATGTCAGTCCATACATAAATTTACAAGTTTCAAACTTCCCCCATGGTAGAGCCTTCGTCATCATATCAGAACCATTATCATTTGTATGAATCTTCTCAAGTTCTAATACCTTAGAGTCCAAAACATCACAAATCCAATAATATTGAACATCAATATGTTTAGATCTACCATGAAAAGTAGGATTCTTGCCAAGATGGATAACACTTTGACTATAACAAAATAGCATACCTATGCTGGTTAAAACCAAGTTCTTGCATAAATTTCTTCATCCAAAACAACTCCATACAAGCATCGGTAATAGTAATGAACTCAGCCTCAGTTGTAGACAATGCAACACACTTTTGCAAGCTGGATTGCCAAGCTATAACCCCCCTGCAAAGGTAATCAAATAACCTAAAGTAGATTTTCTAGAATCAACATCCCCTGCCATATCAGAATCTGTGTATCCACAAAGAGCAGGTTCCCCACTTCCAAAACACAGTTTAAAATCGGAAGTACCACAAAGATATCTTAGTATCCATTTCATAGCTTTCCAATGCTTAAAACCTGGATTGGAAAGAAAATGACTAACAACAACAACAACCTGAGATATATCAGGCTTAGTGCAAACCATTGCATACATTAAATTTCCTATGACAGATGCATATAGAACACATTGTATATCTTCCTTTCCTTTATCACTAGAAGGAGCTTGTCTAGTGCTAAACTTAAAATGTGAAGCCAGAGGTGTACTTACAGCTTTAGCCTTATGCATGTGAAAACGTTGAAGTACCTTCTCAATGTACTTGTGACAATCAAAGTTTCTTGGCTTCTCGATCACGAAAAATATGCATGTCAAGAATTTTCCTTGCTGGTCCTAAGTCTTTCATAGCAAACATCTTGTTGAGTTCCTTTTTCAACCTGGTAATTTCAGACAAATTGTGACCAACAATCAACATGTCATCAACATAGAGCAATAAAATAATGAAATCGGTATCAGAGAGTTTCTGCACAAAAACACAATGATCAGAAGTAGTCTTCCTGAATCCTTGTTGGATCATAACAAACTCAAAATTCTTGTACCACTGTCTCGGGGCTTGTTTCAACCCATACAAACTTTTCTTCAACTTGCAGACATAATCCTCTTTGCCTTTCATTACAAAACCTGGAGGTTACTCCATGTAAATTTCTTCCTTCAAATCACCATGAAGGAAAGCATTTTTCACATCCATTTGCTCAACTTCTAAATCAAGGCTGACTGTTAAACCCAGAACAACCCAGATGGAAGAAATTTTAACAACAAGAGAGAAAATCTCATCAAAGTCAACACCTTTCTTCTGATGAAAGCCTTTGACAACAAGTTTTGCTTTATATCGTGGTGTAGAACCATTCTCTTCTGTCTTCAGCTTGTAAATCCATCGATTTTTCAAAGCTTTCATGTCTTTTGGCAACTTGACCAACTCAAAAGTATGGTTGTGATGCAAAGACTTCATTTCATCTTCCATAGCTGCAACCCATTTCTCCTTATGCTCACTTTCTATAGCCTCTTCGTAGCATTCTGGTTCTCCCCCGTCAGTGAGAAGTACATAAGATGAGTAGCAAGTAGAGGTAAAACTCTATCTTAAACACATCCTATGAGAAACATCAGGTTCACCAAAATTATCACCAACATTATCATTATCATCAATGATCTCAATAGAATCATTTAGAGTATGATCCTCAACATCATCACCATGATTGTCAAAATCTGCTACATCAGACATGTTTTTCTGAGGAGCTGGATCAAAATCAGTCAGACTACTAGTACTTGGAGACTCTGGTTTTTCTGGCTTTCCAATATCATCAATGGTCTGATCCTCCATAAAAATAACATCACGGCTTCGAGCAAGCTTCTTTTTAGCCGGATCATAAAATCTATAGCCAAATTCATCGTGGCCATACTCAATAAAGATGCATTCTCGTGTCTTGCCATCTAACTTGGACCTCCCATCTTTTGGCACATGCACAAATGTCTTACAACCAAAGACACGAAGGTGGTCATAGGAGACATCTTTCCCGTACCACACTCTATCAGGAACATCAGCCTGCAAAATAATAACGAAAGATAAATTTATAACGTGCAACACTATATAAAGCCTCACCCCCAAAAAGTATCAGGCAATTTTGCTTCAGAAAGCAAACATCTAACTCTCTCCATCAATGTCATGGTCATCCTTTCTACCAAGCCATTGAGCTGAGGAGTCTTAGGGGGCGTCTTCTAATGTCGAATACCCTGTTGTCTACAATATTCATCAAAAGGTCCACAATATTTACCATCATTATCAGCGCGAATACATGCCAGCTTCTTTCCAGTTTCTCTCTCAACTGAAGCTTGAAATTGTTTAAAGACACCGAACACTTGGTCTTTTGTCTTCAAAACATAAACCCAAAGCTTTCTTGAATGATCATCAATAAAGGTTACAAAATAAAGTCCACCACTGAAAGTCTTGGTCTTCATTGGACCACAAAGATCTGAATGCACCAACTCAAGCACCTCTGATTTTTTAGATGGAGGATGGCTTCTGAAAGAAACTCCGTTTTGTTTTCCAGCCAAGCAATGAGCACATTTGTCTAATTTTGCTCATTTCAAAGCTGCTAACAAATTCTTCTCAGCTAGACATTGCAACCCCTTCTCACTAATGTGGATAAGCCTCTTATGCCAAAAATCAGATGAACCATCACAATCAACAACATTTACAACATTAAATAATAAAACAGAAGCTTTCAACCAATACAAACAAGAAAATTTCTTACCACGAGCCACAACCAAAGAACCCTTAGTGAGTTTCCATTGTGCTCCACCAAAGGTATTAAAATAACCGTGGTAGAAATCAGATGCAAATGGATGGATGGTGCATGCCTGATTGTTGGTCCCTATGCAGAATCTAGAGAGGGGGTGAATAGATTCTACTTCCCTGTTATGGATTTTTCGGCTATTTTAATTTTCTTCCTATGCAATATTGATCTTATATTTATTATCTTTACCAATTTTAGAATCAATATAGGTTTAGAGTTATCACAGCGGAATGATAAAGGAAGATTGAAATCTTTTTCTTTTACAAACTCTTTTGAATCAAAATATACAGAAAATGCATTCAGAATATGATTCATCAAAATAAAGGAGTTTAAGGTAAAGAAAGATTTGCGCGGTGAGTTTATACTGGTTCGGCTTTCGGCCTACCTCCAGTCCTAACACAACAACTGTTGTGATTGGTATTCCACTATCAACAATTTTGATCCCTTGTGTCAATTACAATCACACTGCATATAAACAAAACGAAATCAAAATAAACTAATACAACAAGTTCTTTTTCAAAAACCTTTCTTCCTAACTCTTGAAACCTTCAAGAATCAGCCTTGAGAGTCTTTTCTCAAGTTCCAGAAAATCTTTTACCATAGAATGCCTTTCTCTAAGAGTTTAAACCATTCTAAATCAAAACGAAAATAAAAGATCAGAATGAGTACACCTGTTGTACATGAACTGATCAACTGTAGGCCAATGTAGATGCTTCATTCCATCATAGACTATTCATCTCTTGAGAAAGCTTTTTGAATCTTTTGAAATCTCGGAGAAAAATGTTAAGAACACAATGTTCTCTAAAAACTCGATTTAGCTCTCCTTTCTCTTTTCAAAAATCAAAGATTACTTCTTTTTAAAATCTTTCAAGGTGGCGTTTATATAAAAACATTTGAAACTCAGTTGAGATGAATTTCTGATGGGGATAATCGATTACTATGGAGTGGTAATCGATTACTTCAGAGAGTTTTAATCTCCTTTTGTTTCTCAAGCTCGTGGTAATCAATTACGGATATGTGGTAATCGATTACTCCAGAGAGTTTTTGGATTCTCAATTTTCAATTACTGTTGGTAGTCGATTACTCCAAATTGGTAATCAATTATTTCAGTTAAAAACATTTTAAAACTATCAAACCAAGTGTTATGTCACTTAAGTTTGGTTTTTCTCTTTTTCAAAAACAAAATAAGGGTTTCCAATTCACTTAGCTTGACTGTCAAAGTAGATTTAAATTCTCTTAGAAGCATAAACGAATCAAATCACAAACTCAAAGCCTAGTCTAAACAATCAATACACTTGAGATCCTACATACATAACTATCAAAGCTCAAGATTACAAATGCATCAAAATCAGAATCCAAGAGTAAGACTTTTTCATGCTTCAAGTCTAACACTGACATTCTTCAAAATAAGCTTTGTCCCATTGCTAGTTTCCAAACAAATAGTACCAATACCAATTACTTGTGAAGTATCATTATTACCCTTCTTTAACACACCAAAATCAACTAGAGTATAAGATGAGAAAAAATCCTTTCTGGAAGTCACATGGAAATTGACACCACTATCAACAACTCAACTAGAATCATCACAGGCAACATTAATCTGATTCTCATAAAAAATAATCACAAGATCTATTGGAGTAATTACGGCGACACAACTACCATTCTCATCATTCTTGTTCTCTTGCTTGCCTTTGTTGTCATCTTGCAGCTTAAAACAATATTGCTGAGTATGATCCATTTTACCACAATAGTGGCACTCAAATATTTTGTGCTTAGACTTTGATCTACTTCGACGCATGTTCTTCGATGACCTCGATCACGATCTCTGTCTCTATTTCTCCCCCTATTTTTAGTAACCAAAACCCCTGCTTGTAAAGAAGAAGCCTCCTGATTTTGTTGCCAAACTTTTTCATTCAAAATGGCAGATTTAACAAATTCCATGGTCACAACACCACCAAGAGCAGAACTAGTTAAAGTAACATGCAAATTCTTCCATGAATCAAGAAGAGTATTAAGCAACCAAAGTCCTAAAATTTCATCTTCAATTTAACACCCATGTCAGATAATTGAAGAAAACACCTTTGATATTCATTCAAGTGATAAGAAATGGACGTTCCTTCTTTGTACCTCAAATTTATAGCTTGCTTCAACGAAAATAATTTATTATTCCCTGTCTTAGAAGCATACAAAGTTTCAAGCTTGTCCCACAAAGTCTTAGCATGTGAATCATTGGAAATATGATTCAAAACATGATCATCTACCTATTGACGAATAAAGCCACAAATCATCTCATGCTCAAAAGCCCAATCTTCATTAGACTTGTTTTCAGGGATTCGACGGACAAACACATGTAAATGTAATTTCTTAACAAATAGAAGATCTTTCATTTTTCCTTTCCACTTGTGATAATTAGTCCCATTCAAACTAATCATTTACCATAATTAGGCTCCATCATTTAGTCAAGTAAAATCCCCATAAAACAAAATAGATCAGCTCTGATGTCACTTGTTGGGAAAGACACAATTACGCAGCGGAAAAATTACAAACAAATATCTGAGAGCATGTAAATAAATTCATTCACCTTAATTGAAATAAGAGGAACGTAATATACGACAATCCAAAATTTCGGAGAGCAAAGAAAAAGTAAATGCAGAGTAAGAGGAACACCAACAATTTTTAACGTGGAAACCCCCAAGGAGAGGGAAAAAACCACAGGATCCAGTCCAGAAAAATATCCACTATAAAATATCAAAAGGTACAACAAAGGTCCTTATACAAAAGAAATCACAAAATTCTCTACTCACAAAACTAGTGGAAAAACACTGATGCAACAAAATCACTAAACAAATTGCACAAATGAGCACGAACGGGCACGACAAGGGAAAGATGAGCAAAACCCTGAAAATGTTCTCTCTAGTGAAAAACTAAAAAGTTGTTGCTCAGAAAAAAATCAAATGGGCTGCTAAATATTTTATTTAACTATAGAATGTTGTTGAGCCTAACTTGAGGAGGACACACCCAATAGAGTTTGGGTACATCACAACTAACTCCTTGTACTCGAATTCACCTAACATCTAGAATTTATATTAATAATTACTATTTTTTATTTATTTCTATAAATTATCGGTTTTACACCTCCCAAAATGTGAGAAAATTTGAATTTTTTTAAATCTATTATTCATTTCAGGATGTAAATTACAAATACAAAATTTTGATGCATGAAATTTTTGCAAAACATAAAAATTTCTCAAAAAGGTGATCATTGAGACAATAAAAGTTACTATAAAATAATGCATAAGGGTCGACGCATGACACGAATAAATATAGTTACATAAGTATAAACACAAACATTATTTATACACCAAGAAGCATAAGAGGTTAATAAAAAGTGAGAGTACAATTCAAAAGAACTATACATATACATAATAAAAGAAAAGAAAGGCCTAAAGTCAGACCAAACCTACTACCCAGAACAACATCAATCCTAAAAAGGCAAGTCCTCTGCTAGCCAAAGATTAAGTCATTAGCAGTAACAGGAAAATGAATCAAATGTATATGTAGTATCTTTTCTTCCCCACTTGCCTCTAATTATTGGACATTACCCATGAAGGTTAATGTACTTTTGAAGGAGAAAAAGATATAACATTGGAGAAATATGTCCTTTAATTTAAGTTTTTTTTTTTCGTAAAACAACCTTTGAGATGGGAGATATAATTATAACATGATAAAATATGTAATAGTTATAAAGCAGCCTTGGAGATGGTTAAAGTCATGTAAAATATATGTGGTGCGCAACTATATCACTATAGTGAGAAGATTTGGTACAACAATAAATACACACTTTTTTATCTGGCAAATGTTATAATTGTTCGTAACTTTAGGCTTTTTTTAATGGGAAGACTTAAAACTCCATGCCTATGTTTTTCCATTTTCCTAAGTCTTCCTCTCCTACCCACTACTATATGGATGATCGTACATGCATTCATAATTTGGCTTTATATGAGGTATATCTGTGTATAATTTGGCTTTATATTCCTATATGTATGAGAAATAATAAAATATACATAATAGAGAGATCTAAAAAAAATGTATGAATTGTGTATAAATTGTTAACAATTGTTGTTGTATGACACTAGTGCAAAAATAGTCTTTCACATTGGTGTTTAATCGTCTTTCTCGTTGGTTAGAGAATTGTCGTCTTTTATGGGTGATGTTAAAAATAGATATTTTTTACGGCAGTTATTCATTCGACATTATAAATGGTTTTAACGTCAATTATTATGAAATAACCGACGTCAAAAATGATGTTTTCCACATCAGTTTTGGCAAATAAACGACGTGGTTTCTTGTTTTTTTTTTTTAAATAAATTGATCTTTTAACGTCGGTTTTATTTTTTTGTAAATTTTTATAGAATTTTTACCTGTATAAAAGTTTTAAATATCTAATATATTGATAGTTATAAATCCATATATAAATAAATGCCCACGTGGTATCGAATTTCCAACTTTAAATAAAATAAATATCAAACAAAAGAGAATTTATATAATTACTAAAACTTCTCATATTGACATAAACTATGAAGAAGTATCAATCTGCCTAAGTAATATTATATATAAATGAACATTAATTAGTATATTACATAATAATTCAAAACAAATAAATTTAGTAAGACCATCATCAATTCTTACGACGTATGTTACCTGAAAATAGAATAAATGTATAATATTGTGTAATACATAATGTAAAAGAAATTAAACATAAGCTAAAACAATAATTCAAAGAAAATTTTGGCAGAGTTTCCCCTGTAATTTGGATAATTCCCAATATCAAACCTATTAAAAATCAATTAAATACAATTCATAATCATTCGACCAATACATATCACAATATGATTTGAATCAATAATAATCTAATAACAAGTTCTAACTTGAACATAACCAATTGAAGTACTTAATAGAGCATTGTAATCTTTTATTCATAGAACTAAAGATTTTATAAAAACAACTACAAGTTGCCTCTTTATATAGAGACATCAGTACTATGAACTTTTCATTAGTCGAACTAGATATGCTGCCCCTTCTTTTTGAATAACGTCAATATCCTTAATCAGTAATGAGTCAAGCATATTGGAACATCGAAACACATAAAAATGATTAATTTTTATTGTTTGTGTTTTAAATTTCTTCTTAAATATAATAATTATATAAAAATATATTTATAAAGATATTACCTCAACCCAAGATTCCCTGATGTTCGCAACAACAATGACCCTCATCCAATACATAACATAATAACCACATTCAAATGAGTTAAGATGTCTTTGCTCTACATTGATAAGATTCACAGTTAAATCACATTATAAACTATATGAAAATTAACTATGATGCATTATACCTTAGGAATAATAATGTTGATATTTCTTCCTCGATTACTCATTCCACTCAACATATTTGTGCCTGCGATGACCCTAACCAAATTACTTATTATTATACCATTGAAACATATGTATAAGTAATATACAATATATCTAAAAGCATTATAATTTTACCCATTTAATAAGTGTCTCATGTCAACGGGTGGTTTATGGTGTAATGAGCAAAACTAAACTATTGTATAGTCCTTAGGAATAAGGACTATAAGCTGCTAATGAGATTTGTAATAGGAAAATTAATTATTAACATAATCATTAATGAAATGGAATTAAAAATAACACAAAATTATTAATCAACTAACTCAGATATGTATGTGTTGGATCGACCGCTTACCACTAGACCAAAAACTATAGCTATTAGTAAGGGCGCAACTCTTTCTCCTTAGTAAGAGCGCAACTCTTTCTACTTAAGAGCGTAACAGCCCAAGCGCCACGAGTCGACTATGACTTGGCCTACCCCGGCCTCCGCCATGGGACAATTGATGTATACCCACAACAGTATGGAGCCAAAAATAATAATCACTAACAAGAAGGTAATGACATAATTGAAGAAGAAAATATAATTACAGTCATATAACTAACCTTCATATATTTATTCTGTGTATTTCAACAACAAAATGAAGAAAATTCTAACTGAGAAGAAGAACTCTCCTGATGTCAGAGAAGTTAATTAACAAACAGAGATGTCAGAAAAAGACACAAGCATAATTTATCTTTCTAACATTATTTGTCATCTATCTAAACAACATCAATTGTAAAAACTGAATTTCATAAATTTATTTAATTGGTTTTATATTAACAATTTTAACAAAAATTGGACAGAGTCTCCCTTATAATTTGGATATTTAAAAAAAAGATACTCAAATCCATGAAGTACAATCTAAAATCATATAATTATTATATTCCACAACATGATTAAAAATATTTATAATAATGATGGATGGGTCGGAAAATTATCATTAATGTACACAATCTTTATATATTTTTCTAAAAATAGTTTATGTTAGTGCAATACTTGGATAGTTTGAATGGAGTTTAATTTTAAGCTCATATTCCATTAATACAATTATACACACAAGAATACTACACATATTTTATGTAGAAGATTTTTTAATAGTAATTTAATTATTATTTTATAGTATGCTAATTCTTTTTATTAGACTAAATTAGTTAGTGGTGATTACATAATTTAACTCATTAACATCCACCAAATTAGGGAGACAAGGAAAGGTTAGTGAAATACTTTTAAAGGATGTTCAATAGTCAGATATGATGACAAAATTACAATATATAACTTGACTGTTCTTTAATTTTCTTACTTTAATCTTTTTAGTATTTTTTTAATGTAATCAATGGTAGCAATGGAAAAATTTGAACCAATAAACAACCACAAACACAACAATGGAAGCAATCAACACTCAACAATTTCTAAATATTGAGAATAAATAGCATATTAGGGAAAAATCACACAGGGGTAAAAATCAATCTGGGAAAATATCACAAATACACTCATGGTTTAGGGACAATTGAAGCAATGAACAAAAACAAACTCACCAATGGCAATAATGAACACTCAACAACTTCAAAATATTGGAAAAAAATTGATAGATTAAGAAAAATTACAAAGGGAAAAAATATCAATTTAGGCAAAATCACATAAACACTCACGATTTAGGGGTTGATCAGTGGAGGTCCTCTGATGGCAGCAACGAGGGCTTCAACGGGTGGGGGGCCATCGTGGTGAGGAGAGCAATTAGTGGGCACTAGAAAGAGCTTCACGTCGTGTGGGGTGCTTCATGGTTGGTCGTCGAGTGAAACAAAAGAAGGGAGGAGAGAGAGAAACTCGTGGTAGGGGAGGGAAGGCATCATGGTGGCTACCGAAAATTGAAACGAGTGAGGGAGGGGTGAAGAAAGGAGGAACGCGTGGCGGGGGGAAGAAGATTTGGAGAAGAATGCGTGGAGCGAGGGAAAAAACTACACCAGAAAAGTGAAGGAAGAGGGAAATAAAGACGTTAAAAAAGACATACCAAGTTGGTTCTGAAAAGAACCGATGTATATGTATTTTTCATGTAGGTTTGGAAAAGAACCGACTAGTTTTAATTCGGAAAAGCACAAATAAATGCTCTTGATACATATTAAAAGTGTCTCACATAAACCAACTAGTTTTAGTTTATTATTATAAATAACTACGTTTTTCATAAACGTATAAATAGATATTTGATTAATTTCTTTACTTATGTGTGAAAAATTTAGTTGAGAGAGTAACAAATTAATACAAATAAATTTCTGATTGTTAATGAAAAATATCCTGAATGCACGTTGAAAAGGCTTAACGCGGTCAAGTAGCCAAAGATTTAGATAATAAATATGAACAAAATTCTAATATTATTGTTACAATTGTATAATAAAGTGATGTATTTCAGTGTAAAAGAACTTATTGGAACGAAAATAAGAATATTTATAATGGTACCATTACTAACTCTAATCTTAACATTTGTGCAGTAATGTACAATGGAATTAATTTGGCAAGTTTGTTAAGTTGTGTTGGGAAAGGCGAGTTACATTGTGAAAAATTACACATAAATCTAAAAGTGTATAAAAATAAAACCTTTCTTTCGAGGGAAAATAAGATAATTGTAAGAAACGACAATATAAATTTCCATGTAATAAGGAAAACAAAAATGTAAGAGCAAAAAAAAACAAAAAAAAAATAATGTAGAAACCTCCAATTAAAGAGACAAAAACTACGGGACCTAGTCCAGAAAAACTTCATTATGTCAAAGAGTACAACAGAAGAGTTTTTACAAAAGAAGTCATAGAAGAAAACATTTTATTTAGATCCATATGTGGAAAGCACATCGGTGTTTTACACACTACCTAAAATCTAAATATACCCATTATATAGATTTAGAATGTGGTGCGAGTGAATAAAGTATATCACTTTCTCTTATATAGGTTTTCTGCTCCTCTCTCTATTTCTGAAACTTGTCGATGTGCGACTTTGAATTAACAAAATATAAAAAAAAATTCTTCCTTAATTCAAAGTCATACATTATTATAAACTCTTTTACAGTGATATTTCCTTATAGCAGAATCTTTTGTATTTGCCTTCTTCTCCTTTAGACTCTGCAAAATGTGGGACTTTGAATGAATCGCAACAAACCTCTCATCAAACAAAGAACTATAAAACCTTATCCCTTACAACGAAAGTCATTGTCAATGATAGTCGTTAAAGCTTCCATCGCTGTGACAACTCTGGAGCTTCACATTGTCGTTGATATGCTCTAGTTCTTGTACCGCCTTTTTGATAGCTCATATCAACGGCGCACGCAACCTATCCACCCACCAGACATATCTTGTCTAGCCCTTATACTGCTAGGAAAACTTTCGATATAAGGGATCCTCATAAAGTAGGCACACCTGACCTTAACATAAATTCGCTCCAATCAATACATTACTCATCTAAGTTGGTCACCAACTCAAACCATTAACTTTGATACCACTTGTTGGGAAAGACACACAAATCTAATGACGTGTAAAAATAAAACTTTTCCCTATGAGGAAAAATAAGAGAATTGTAATAAGTGGCAATATAAATTTTCAAGAGCAAAAGTAACACAAAATTTTTTTAACTTTGAAACCCTCAATGAGAGGGACAAAAACGACGGGACCTAGTTCAAAAAAACTCCATTATGTCAAAGAGTACAGCAAAAGAGTTTCTACAAAAAAAAACTCATAAAAAACGCTCTACTCGGGACCACATGTGGAAAAAACATCGGTGTTTGACACACTACCTAAAATCTAAATACATTCATTAGATAGATTTAGGATGTGGGTGTGAGTGTGAATGAATAAAACATATCACTCTCTCTCATATAAGTCTTTTGCTCCTCTCTCTTTCTAAAACTTGTTGGTACTGCAAAATGTAGTATTTTGATTGAATCTCAATAAATTACACCCATGCAATTTTCACATATGTTTTGATATAATATTTAATTCGTGTAGTGACCCGTTATACATATAGAGTTTGCATTAGAAACTTCTCTTTTGCGTTAGAATAACTCGTTATACATATAGTCTCCAATCAGATTTCAAGTCAAACTTTTTAGAGGCATTGTGCTGGTGGCATAAAACACAAAGTCATTGTTGATAACCGAGGATCAAATTACTATTACCCATCCTCTAACTAATTAAATTTTTATTTAACCAAAAGGAAATTGCCGCAGTATTTTTTAGCGTGTTGAACAAAGGTATTCTCGTTAGGCCATAATTTCCGTCAAATGTTTTAAGGGGCAACATAAAATCGTATGGCTGATACAAAGAGAGAATTTAAGAAACGTTGCTGAAGTCTCGAATTAAGAGTACTTTGGGACATATGTACCAACCATAATGGATCCATTTTGATTCGAAGTGCCAACTAAGAGTGAATCGGCAGACAGTTGGAGCAACAAGAGTCAATCATGAAGCAACCAATAAAGTTGATATTTATTTTTTAATTTTAACTTTAATTTTTATGTATAATTTCTGTTTTATCATTATAGTTGAAAATATTTTTATTGTTACCATTTTTAAACTTGATCTATGTGATTTTTATTGTTAACAGAAATTTAGATCAAATTTATTTTTAAAATAATATAATTAAAATAGGGAAATAAAATAGTGAAATATTATAAATTTAATATTTGCATTTGATTAAATTAAAACGTTAAATTAAAAAAATTATCTATTTTATTAGAAAAAGTTATAAGATATTGAAATGAAATTTTATAAATTTAAAAACTAAAATAAAATTTAAAATTTAAAGTAAAAAAATTCAACGTCAAAGTATTAAAAGAAAACGCACACATGTGAAAAAATAAAACCACTAAGAGATAAAATTAAAAAATATTAACAATAGAAATATTTTTGTTTACAACAATAAAAATCTAAAAATTAAAAATAAAAATAAAATCCAACTACGTGCTTGCGCCAACTAGCCCAATTCTAGCTATTACTTGCACAACTACCTCCTGTTACTAAGACCAAGTGCCAAGTACTCATTATGCGTTCCCCATATAGCCCCTTTAAGAAATAAGTTTTCAAACAGTTCAAATAATCAATTTCAAAAACAAACCTATTTTTAAACATTTGTCAATACTTCAGCGTTTACTTGTTTTGCTCTTAATCTCCATTTATTTGGAGAAATTATTAGGTGGTTGAGAACCACCGCTTGTCAATCGTCGTAACCAATTTTTATATGATACCATCATAATGTGTACATGTCATAACTTTTCTTGGAAAAAAAAAAAATTACTTAGAATTTGCATTTGATTTTGCAGACGCAGATCATTAGGGAACAAGGCTAATATACTCCAGGGCCTTAAATGCATTCATGTCCATTGTAATGGGGCCACCGGGGCCGAATCCAGTGCCGCTGATGTAAAAAATCTCCTTGCCTGTTTACTCTTATTAGGAGATGAAGATCCCTTCACTCCAATTGATCGACCTGTTGGAAATTACTTTTCTTCATTGTCTTCTCAACTAGAAAATGTTAAACTCTTCTTACTTTAAGGGGTTAGACATTATCTCCATGACGCCAGGCCTGACCTAGTTAATGAAAAATTACTTTCCTTGTTGATCAGTCTTTCAAATTCATAGTCAAGTGTGAAGTATTCACAAACTTGTCATCCATTACTGCCACTTATTGTTATATCCAAATATGTATAGATTGTGTTCATAGCTTTGCGAAACAATCAATATTTAAACAATCAATATACAAGGTACATACACTCAATTCATAATTTATGACAAACAAAGTCAACCATGTTATGCAACCTGGTATGATGCATGTTACTCACAATTCACTCTCATGTTATGTGGTACCATTAAAACAAGTGAGCGATGTCTAAGAGTATACGTCGCCTCTGATGGTCCCTACGGGTGAATCTAGAGGGGGGTGAATAGATTCTAGTTCCACTATAGCCCAACTTCGCGAGTTTCTAATTCCTTTTAATTCAAACAAAACTATTCTTGATTACCTATCAATAGATGCGACAGATAAATAGGGAATATCAAAGATACACAGCGGAAATACCAAAAGGAATAATCAGAAATACGTTAGTAATCAATATACAGCGTAATCAATGTCAGTATCTAACTGTTCAGGTTTTAGTTGATTACCGAGTCAATTACCGAGTTAATTACCGAACCAATTGCAGAAATTAAACAGTGATAACAACAATGTAAGGTAAACGGTAAAGAGTATAAGGAAGAAGAAGAGTGCACAGTGATTTATACTGGTTCGACCCACTGCCTACATCCAGTCCCAACCCAACAACTGTTACGATCGGTCTTCCACTATCAAATGATCCCTTTTGTGTTCTTTTACATTCACTCTGTAACAAGCAACACAAAAACGAAATCAAAACACCCAAAAACCTGTCCTTTGACCCAAGGAACAGTTCTCCCCTGACCTTGGCACACCCAAGATCAAACCTTTGAGAAAACACTTCTCAAATATCATTACTCTATCCAGAGAGACCTCTCTCCTAGAGTAATAACCCAGAAATCAAAAAGGTAAACAAAAGATCAGTTTAGAGAACACCTGGAGTGTAGATCTGATCATAAATAACAACTCTATAAATGTCACCCAGTCATAAATAAGAATCAAGTTTGCGTTTTTATGAAAAATTGTTGATGAACTCTTGAAGTTCTTTATGGGTTTCTTAGAGAAGATGATGAACTCAGTTTAGAGAGAATATGAAAGTGTATGAACTTTTCTAAAACTTGTATTCCAATAAGTGTTATTGATTTTCGAAATAAGAGAATTTATAGGTTCAATTAAAAACTCAATTTAGGCAACTTAATGACTTTCTGATAGGGTTATCGACTGCCAGAAGCTGGTAATCGATTAAACCAGTGAGCAAGGATTTCCTAGGTGATTTTGTCCTATGGTAATCAATTAACCCGAGGGGGTAATCGATTACTCTAGTGGCAAATGCATTCCCACACTCTGTTACCTACTGTTGGTAGTTGATTACCTGCTGTTGGTAGTTAACTACCTTCTGTTGGTAATCTATTACCTCAGTTGGTTATCAAAGACATTTTCAAAATATTTTAGAGAGGGAAATCAAACATTTGACACATGAGAAATCACACAAGATTACCAAGCTCTCCAGGGCATTCAAACAAAGAACAACCACATACATGCCTAAACTAAACAATCAATACATAGGAAACTCCTAATTACATTTCATCTAAGAAAACCAAAATTACATAGCATCAAAAACAAAACACCAAGAGAGACACCAAAGCACCTTCAAGCTTTAAGTCCAACAACCTCTGACACGCTCTCTAGAGATACTAGACAGTCACAGTCAAGGTAACCAGTGTTGCAAAGTCACTTCCTACTCATGGTGATCGGTCATAGTGGAAGATTTCCTCACCGCGAATACCATCCAAGTCATAGGCCATTACATCGACCCGTCAGGGACCAATCATTCTAGTTTCATTCATCCTCACTTTTTGAAAATATTTTCGTTTCACTTAGTATTCATGATAATCATCATCATTTTCTCGAAAACTTCATGCCTCACAAGCATGTCAACTAAGGATAACCTCATTGCTTCTCCACCGCAACAAGACATCATCCTCTCACTTTCAAACAATTACAATCGATTATTATGAACCCAATCAATTATTGATGTAATATGTCCCGTGAACTTGTAAACCTCTTGGGGAGTTACATTGTAAACTTTTTTTCACTTCGAATCTAAGAAGTATTAAATTATTGCAAGCTTATTTAATTTAGCCACGTAGTGGTGTGAAGAATATCTAAGATCCACCCAAGTTATAGTGCTAATAGTTATCAAAACTTTATTTTGCTCATATATGAATCATTAATTACATTACTACAATTGCGAGATTGTGTCATATGCATAACGACATAGTGATTAAGTATATACCTCAATAAGAGATTTAAAAAACCAAACACTCGAAATATTTTGTAGGGACATGCTATTGAAGAATCGTTAGAATGGAGTTACAGTCCATTGATTAGACCTAAAATTCGCCCAAAAATCAAATAAGTCTTTTATTTAAATAATAAAAGTATCTAATTATATCAACAAAATAACTAAAGTTATTAAAATGTTTAGCACAACTTTTTCATAAGAAAGGTTTTACTAGCTTTTTAAACAAAGGTCCACGTGAAAAAGTTAACACAGCTAAAATAGATGCAAACTTGGCCAAACTGGCCAAACTCGCAAATTTGGCCAAAGCTAGCTAAAATGCCCCGAGTTCACTAATACTAAAAAAAAAACAACCTGACAGGCCAAAATGTACATATTTAGCCAAACTTGGCCAGAAAAGTACAAAATACAGACAAACAAGAGTTACAACATTTGAAACATTTCCAAGGCTCTTCAACTTGACTAGAATTAACCTAAATAAGTTTCTTCTTCAATCGTGGATGTTTAATTGGAGAAGAATTTGAGCCATTTGAGTTTGGATATCTCTTTTCCAAACTTTTTCGATTTGGCCATGGCGTTCATGGAGTAATCTTAGTTCTTCTGTCCATCTACCATCCTTTAGATCTACACGCTCAAGTTGTCTTTGAAGTTGCGGTCTTCTATCACAAGCCTAAGGTGAAACAAGCCTTAGAAAAGACTAGTAGACCTCAAAGGAAGGTTGAAAAAAGTTTTCTAGGGAACTAGAAACCCTATTCTTTTAATTTTAACAACAAAGGTGTAGGAAGATTCCAATCTTTTAAGTTTAACAACAAAAAAAGAAATTTAAAGTGTTTTCTATATGAAGGACAAAAAATGATAAGACATTATCATCAACAACAACTACTCGTCCTTCCTCAACCACCATAACAATTAAAAAGGAGATTAAATGCTACAATTGTGGCAAGAAATGGCATATAGCGCGAGAATACATACTTGCACCACAGGTTGGAGGGAACTCGAAAGTTATGGAAAATGCTGACAATTTAGCGCGAGAGGTTTTAATAGGAATTCTATTCAATTGATATGATTCAAAGATAGACTTTGCATACCTTAAAGAAATGAGTTGAAGGAAGTAATTTTGAAATAAGAGTAAAAGAGTCATCTTAGTTTCCACCCTATATCTTCTAAGATATAAATGGACTTGAAGCAAAATTTCTGGTGGCAGATGTAGTCAAGTATGTTTCTATATGTTTAATGTGTCGGAATTCAAAAATTGAACTCCAACAAATACCTAGTTTCCTAAGACAAAGCATCGGAGAGATGCAATATAGGTGATAGTAGATTAGTTAACTAATTCAGCTCACTTTGTTCCTGTTTGCAAGATGTACAAGTTGGAGAAGTTGGTAGAGTTATACATTAAGAAAGTAGTGAAACTACATAGAGTATCCTTAAGCATGATGTTAGATAGAGATCCTAAATTTACCTCTAGATTTTGAGTTAGTTTTCAAAATTCTTTTGGAACCAAGCTTAGACTTAACTCATCCTACCACTAAACAAATTGACAAAATGTAAGAGTTATTCAAACATTAGAAGACTTTCTTAGATTCAATGTTAGATAACAATAGAGGTAATTGGAAAGACTACCCATCCCTTAATAGAGTTTTCTTGTAAAAACAATTGACCACAACAATATTAGTATGACACCTTTTGAAGTTCTATATGATAGAAATTATAGAATCTCTTCTATTCAAAACTTGAGAATTTCTATTGTTAGTCATAAGTTATTACAAAAGAAATTTAGGCAGATAAAAGTAATTAATGAAAAGATCAATATTACACTAGATAGACAAGTTGAAAATTTAGCAGACCAATTAAATTAAACTTAAAGGTCTGACCAAAATTCATGTTCATATATCTTTCCTAGGATACAAAGAGAACTTATAATAAAAGACAATAAAAAGAGCTATTCTTGAAGGGAATTGGCATAGCAGCCTATTTCATTACCTTACCCACAAATTTATCAAATTTACTCCATCAACAAAAATCTACGTAAGATGTAGCAGAGGCTAATATGTCTAATTTGCACTCATTTTCTCAATTAATCAAACTAATAAGTGTTTATTTGAAATTAATTAATTTAGCGTGCTTAAACTTAGGAAGAATTATAACGACAAAGGTTGTTACACCATCCCTACCCTTCATCTAGTTCCATGTTTAACCACTTCATGGGAAGCAAAGATAGTTTAGATTTAACCTAATTGGATACCTTAAAACAATAAATTATTGTAATTATATAAAATTCTAAGAGTGCTCTTTTAATTTGCTCAATAATATTTATAGGTAGCTTAAGCTATTAAGCATAAAATTGGTTTCTACATACAAATAATACAAGGGAGGTATAGGTTGAATAAGCATTAAACATTTATATATATTCACTCTCCCCGAACATATAGAAAATCCATTAAAATGGTTATTCAATTTATTTAATTTAGCTAGATAGGAAGGCCAAATTTGTGCATAATATATCTAATTACGCACATGACAGCGAGAAACATATACAACATCCTAGCTGCTAATGTAGGAATTCATTTAAGCTTTATTTAAATAATTCTCGTTCTTTATTCGGAAGTCATAAAGGAAACAAACAGGTACATAGTCTAGAAAATTAGCCCAACCTCCTATATGCCTGATTATTAAAGATAGATAAATTTTTGAATCCATCAATGACTCGTATGTAAGCGTTACTTCAAACCTTTACAAAATATCACGAGCAACCAACCAAAATTTTAACACGTAATTTGGTATAGGTATTACAGTATTTACAGCGTATTAATCTAATAGAATTCTTACTATAATGAACTGATATTTAATTATTTAAACTCATTTAACGGTATACTAGATTCACTTATTTTGACAATAAAAAAAATTAATACACGTATAATAAATAATTGATATACTTATTTTATAATATTAAATTAACCATGTTATTTATTGAAATGTAAAATTTCACAATAGCTTTCAGAGCTTTATTCAGCTCACGCAATCGGTAAACTACTTCACCATTCTGGTAAGCTTTTGTGTCACATACACCACAACACAGTATCTAAGGATAGACTTCAATAAGAGATTTATGACCCATAACGGGAAATATTTTGTAGTGTTTGAATCCTGCTTCAATAAAGAGTTGTTTACATTCTTTTTCAGTTCGCTCTTTTCCACCCATGGTCATCATAATTATATCCATAGATAGCTGCGTCTGAGTGATATCTCGACCATCTAGGCTTTCATTGATTACTATATCTATGATAATCACTTTCCCTTTATCACCTTTGCTTGAAATAGAGTCTTTACACTTCTCCAAGATCTTTATGCAATTTTCGTCATTCCAATCATGTAAAATAAACTACAAAATAAAAAGAAAGAAAAAGAAGGTGAGAAATAGTATAAATTTATATATACCTATATATATATAAATAATATTTTGTTTGTACGTTTTTATAGTTCTCATTCAAGAAATATTGATATATTTTTAATTTTTCTATGCTAAATTACTTTTATAAAGTGGTTTAGATACAATGCACCCACATGTTAGGAGAATGATTCATACAGTGGAAAATTTTATATTGAGTTTACTCGGTACGTAAAACGTCAGGCTAGCAACAATTACAGTATTACAAACTTAATCTGTAACCCAAATAATTAAAAGATACGTATTAGGGCAAAAACAAATCACTTTTATAATTTATTGTGAAGTCTATTTACTACATATTAATTTACTCATTTCCCATAAAAAGCAGATACATCCACCTCTTAATGCATTCATAAATTAGATTAAGTAAGATTTTTAAAAATTTTATTATTAAAATCAATAAATATACAATAAACAGTGGCTTATGAATAGTAAATATGTAAAATATTTCTAACATGAACTTTTTTTTTCTCATTTATTATCCACTTCGTTTTATATTACATGCATGACGTTTATATTATCTTCTTCGTTTTAAATTATATTTTTCGTCTCATAATTTTCTCATACTGAACAATTTTAATCTTGCTGTTTTTAACTTTCGCAATTTTAGTCTCTCTTTCATTAATTTTGAATCATGAGTTTTGTCTCTGTAATATTTATTTTGTAAATTTAGTTACTTCAATTTTTCAAAAATTCACAAATTTAGTTCTCTATTCAATTTCGTAATTTCAGTATTCTATATATAAAAATAAATTATTTTAATTTAAATATTAAATATCTCATTTATTTATTATTAACGACACAACACTGACTATAAAACTAGAAATTAATAATTAAATATGTTAAACATTAATAATCAGTAAAATCGACTAAAATTAAGTAATTTTAAAATTTACCTTTTTTCTTTTGACGTACATTTGTGATAAGGTATGTGTGATGCATGTACCGTTTACCTGTCTAAGATATATTTGATTTGGAACCATTTTTTTTTTCTATCTAAAACGTTTTATAGTAAAGAAGAGAGAGAATATTAATCGAGAAGTGACGTATATTTGTACCTTTAGTAGGACTGCATCAGCTTGAGGGATGATAGATTTAAAGATGTCACCACCAACAAAACTCAAATTACTGCTTCCTGTCAAGTTTGCTACAACTTGAGGAAGGTCAAACACAACACATTTCAACTTAGGAAATGTCTCGCAGATAATTCTGGCTGTGGTTCCATTTCCACCACCTACATCCACGATGGAATCTAGCTCCTCAAAAACTGAAGTGCAATTTTTGAGTGCCAAGTCTACCATTTGAGAACCACTTTCCATGGCTTCGTTGAAGACACTCGAAAGTGCAGGTTCTTTCGCAAGAAATTCCCACAAACTTGTTCCTATGCCTTTCTCATATATTGTGCGGTCCTCCTCCTGTCGAATCCATTCCCCCAATTGATTGTATCTATTTATCGTATGTGGGCGAGTAAACCACAAAATCATTGGAGATAAACAATAGTCACTACCTTTGACTAGAAGGTTTGATGCAGGGGTTAGAGCATATGCTAATTCATGATGATCTTCTTGGCTCTCATGGATATCAAAGATTCCATTGTGTGCCAAAAAGCGCATGAGACGTTGCATATAACCAGTCTTAGCTGGTGGGATTTGCAGAGTAGAGATCAACTCAGACAGACTGATGGGCTTGCCGTGATTGTGTATTATGTCAGGAATACCAAGGTCGATAGCCCACTTAAGACACATAGATTGTAAGTAGCCATACATCTGCCTGTACAAGAGAGTTTGCCCTTCAAAGAGCTCAATTGCTTCTTTGTTATTCATGGAAGCCATAACTGCAACCGACAATTGTTTAAACTTGTTTCCTTAATTTGCTTCCATATGTGCCAGGATTGGCTTCACTTATATAATGTTTGAAACAGCATTGCTTCTTTCGGCATGGACTTGTCTTTTTCATTTATATTATAATTATATATAATCATGTACTATATAGATGTTAATTCAGTTTTGACTTTTTATAAACATCTACTCTTCAAAAAAAATTGATCAGTGAGTGTAGGAAAATTAGTGGTATTGAAATAATTATATTTATAATAATATTTTAGTCTTTATATTGAAATAATATTTATAAGAATATTATGTTTAATTTCTTTCACAAATTCAATATTATATATATTTTCTTTCTAAAAATTTTATATATTTGGTAAAATTTTATTTGGACATATTTGTTAATGATGATAAATAAATTTATGATATATGAGTAAATTATATTCTCATATATTATCGTACAATATTATTTGTTTTAATATATACATATCTAGTATGTCATTGTTTACTAATGTAAATACTTATTTAAAATAAAATTTTAACTACTCCATTAAAAGATAAATAAATTGAAATAAATCAAGATTTTCAAATTTTGTTTAATTCGTCTATTTGTGTAGTAGTTGATATTAAAATTTTCATGAGTTAAACAACATGCTAACTTGATTGAAGTTCTTTTTTTTTTTGTGTGTGGTAAATATGTTTTGAAAGAAATAATATTTATCATTAAACACATAAAAAGAAATAATTAATTAGAGAAAATTAAGTTACCGTAAAGTAAGTTTTTAAATATTTGTTAAGCAATACCTACTCAATACTAATATTTTAGCACGTTAGAGTTTACCTAAAATAAAACAGCGATTTAAAAATTAAGTTAATTTCATTAAAAATGTAAAACATATTCATGCTCAAAGATTAGGGTCGAATAACATAAAAAAGGTGTTTATACATAACTAATATTTATATATCATATTTATTAATTTTTACCGCCGAAAATTTAATCAAATCCAATCTATCAATTAATTATAAATTAATATACACCCATTAACGTATATTAAATATAAATTCAAAGAATTAGCTATTTAGTTGTAATTGCAACGATACCATTATTTATGATTACACTTAAATGACATTTTAATAATAAAAATAAATGGTCACAAATTTTTTTTCAGAAATAACTACTGCTACATAAAAACTGGCATGGTATTTCATCATTCAAAAGTCTAAGATCGATTTTAACAAAATCCAGTATCTTAATTACTGGCAACACTGAATGGAAATATGATAGCTTTGATAATATTATTATTGAATAATTAAGCAGGAGAAGTTATTAATGGAATCCCAAAATTATGCAAGCTATAGAATCGACATACATATATATAGAATGTGGTCCAATACCTGGCATACCAATTAATGTCATTGTGTGACAGTTTGGCACTTCCTAAGGAATATGGCTCAGCTTTCAATTTTATATTATTTATTTTATTATAAACTTTCAATTAATTGTATACCAGTAGTATTTGTACTCATGTTACACATGTCGTGAATAGTGAAGGACACGTATACAATGTGGTCCAATATTTGATATACCAATTAGGCAATTTCTTCTGCAAATTATTGTATATCAGTATTTGAACTCATGATGTATATGTCGTGTAGGGAAGTATAATTCTAATTTAGAGATATATACATGGGGAAAGTTGTTGCAGAAAAAGCACGTACGGCTTTTCTAGGTCACCTATCCAACTGTCTATATGGTTAATAGTTGAACCAACAATAAGAAAGAATGATTATCATGCACACTCCATTTCAATTCATTGACAGAAGAGTAGAAAGTATCTATGTTTCTTTAATTTTCATTTTAACTTAAGTTGGTTCTGTGTTTTTCTTTATTTGATGAATGAGAATTGTTCTAGAGGATAATGATATGTAGTCCCGCATATACTGGTCTTATCTGAATTACTTCTAAATTTACTTGAACAAGTAGGCATGGAAAAGAAAGTTCATTGAAGTTGGACTCTGTAATGTTATTCCTATTTGATGTGTTGTTCCCTCTGATTTACTATACCATACAAAAGATATTCTCTTTCCATGTATTGTCTAGACTAAGTGTTAAGCATAATAGACTAAAGAGAGCAAACGCAACTTAAGCCTAACAAAGGAGAGTGTTGGTCCCTATATGAATCTAGAGTGGGGTGAATAGATTCAAGTTCCCTTGTTCAATTTTACTTTTTCTCACTTTTTTCCGATTCAATCTTATCTTGAGTTACAAGAACGTATCAGAGATATAATCAGCGGAAAACAAGGGAAAATTGTAAAGCAAGAAAACAATGAATTAAAAGAGATAAGATAGAGAATAGAGTTTAGACAGAGATTTATATTGGTTCGGCTTTCGGCCTACATCCAGTCCCAACCCAACAATCTGTTGCGATCGGTTTTCCACTATAAAGATTCTGTGTTCAATACAACCACACTGCACAAACACAAAAACAAATCAAATACTCAAAACTATATGTTTTTCACCTAAGAACATATCTTGATCCTTGATCCCTTCAAGAATCAACCTTTGAGAGTACCTTTCTCAAAAACTCATCAACTCTTCCAAGAGAATACCTTTCTCTTTAGAGTTTAAACCAAAAAGATTACAAAAGATAAAGATCATATAAGATTACACCTGTTGTGTATGCACTGATCAATGATATCATCCAAACAATTCAACCATTCATACAGCCTTCATCTCAAGAGAAATCTTTGAAACTTTGAAGAGAATTATTGTAAGAACTAGTGTTTAGCTCTTCCTTTCTTTCTTGGAAAACTCAAAAAGATCTCTCTTCTGAAAACAATTCAAAGAGGTTTCAATTTAAAGCAGTTTCAAAATCATTTGAGATGAATTCTGGTGTGGTAATCGATTACTGAATTGTGGTAATCGATTACTCCAGAGAAATTTGCCTTCCCCTGTTTCTTCAAGCACGAAGTAATCGATTACTATGGAGTGGTAATCAATTACTCTAGAGCAGTTTGGGTTCCCTTGTTTTCTGAATCTGTTGGTAATCGATTACAGCTATATGGTAATCGATTACTTCAGCTTAAAACTTTTTTAAACCAAAGTTTTTGATTCCTTTCAAATAAAATGGGGTTCCAAAACTTCTCTAGCTCAAATCACAAGAGTAAAATCAAATTTTCTATGAAACGATTGAATAAAAACTACACTCAAAGCCTAAACTAAAACAATTAATACATTTTAAACTCCTATATACAATCTATCACAAAGATCAAAAGTACAAGTATATCAAAACTAAAACTAGGGATGGCTTCTTCAGCTTCAAGTCCAACAATCTCCCCCTTTTTGGTTTTGATGTACCAAATTATTGTGTAGTTGATCTTCAATGTAGATGATGGCTTTGATGTGTCCTGCAATGTTAGTGTTTTTCCTTTTCTATTCTTTCAATTTTCATCAATTTCATACAGCTATTTACATACAGCTTTATGAATCATCCAAAACATATCACTATATCAAATCACAGACATATAAAGACAATCATTTGCAAAGCAAATTAAGTCTAACTATTACAGTCATCCAATAAAATGTTCAATTGTGTTAATCTGCTCCCCCTAAGTAGAATACTTAAGTAAAACAGATTCAAAAACTCCCAAAAACAGAACAAATAATAGTTCAAAAAAAACAGTTACAGAGCAATCCAAATACTATGAAGCTATGAAGACTAATGACAATTAATAACTACACTACTACTCCCCCTATTTGGTATATCAAATCAGAAAGTGAGAGGTAGAGATTGAGTTACTAATCTGAGTCGTCATCCTGGTTGAGTCTTTCCATGATAGTTTCCATCAAGTCCTTCATTTTCAAGAAGTGCAGATCTTGTCGCTTTCCCAGGTCATCAAGTCGCTTGTTGACGGTTGCTTCCAATTCATCCATCCTATCAATCATAATGAATTCGAAGCGTGATCGTGGAATGTACTCTCCAGCATTGTCTTCATCCTCATCTTCATGCTCAGGTTGTGCTTCCTCTTGCTCTTCTAGTGCTTGCTCATGCTCAGGTTGTGGAATGGCCTGTTGTTCCTCCCTTGTTATCCATCCCGCATCGGTCTTGATAAGTCTCATCATCTTCAATGCTCTATCACTGATGACATGGACATCTTTGACTAATTCTCTAGCTTCATCAGTGGTGTCAATCTGAAAAATTTCAATTAGTCTAGAGATAAAAAGAGAGTAAGGACACTTATTGTCTAGAAGTCTTCTAGTTTTCAACATGTTGTCCATGATAATGTGCGTCCAGTCCACTTGAATCCCGTTCTTCAGAGCAGCAATGAGAATCATGTCATCCTCACTCAGTTGGGCATGGTTTGCTCCCCTTGCAGCCAAGATCCAGCAAACAGTATAATGGAGTAGCTTATCATCCGCTGTCAGGCCACCAATGTTATATGTTACTTTCTTGCCCTGTGCTCTCCTGGAATTCCTTTCCTCTTCCCAATGTTGGGGGTTTCTCAGAAGGCTCATGAAAAAGGAGTCTTTTGTAAATCAAACCCTTTTTCTCTGAGTTTGTCTACATGTGTAATAATCCCTTCCTTCCTTATGCCAACAATTTGCAAAAAGTGAGCAGGGGTTAGAGTTATTTTGATACCTTTAATCTCTGAACTCACTGTCATCCTTTCCATATTCGGTTTGAGGTTTGAGTAGAAAACCCAAACCAAGTCTGGATAGATGAAGCCTTTCATCCCTACGAACCTTTCTAGGTGCTGTTGCCTCAGGAAAGTCTGGAACGTGAAACTCTGATTATCCAGCCATTGTAGGTTAAGAATCTTGGGTGGAACAAGACCCTTGTTAGCAAAGTCAAGGTTGAACCTAGTCTCTTGTCCTTTAGAGGTGAACCACCAGTTGACCCCTGATTCTTGTGGTTGAGGAGGAGGAGGAATTTCTGGTTGCTCTGAGGATGTAGGTTTCTTCCTCTTGGAAGATTCTCCTACCTTTTTCTTTTCCTTAATTTCTTCTTGGGTGAAACGGTTTGCCCTCATTTTGATTCTTTTACCTTTACCTTGTTCTTCCATTGTTGAGAGAGAGTGAAAATCTAGGGTTTGGAGGAAGAAGATGAAGGGTTTTTCAGAGTAAGAAGATGAGTGGTGAGTTGAAGAGTCACACCTGCACTTCTTATAAGAGAGAACAAAGCCCAAAAGATTAGCCCAAGAACGAGGTAATTGATTACTAGTAGTTGGAAATCGATTATCTCAGTTCCTTATATAGAGGGAAGAAGAAAAACAAGAAACACAGTCGTGGTAATCGATTACGGTAAACTGGTAATCGATTACTCCAGAAGATTTCTTCAAAACATTTGAAAACATGTTCTGTGGTAATCGATTATAGCTCGTGGTAATCGATTATCTCAGTACCAAAATCCTTCCCAGAGTGAATTTCACGCGAAGTAATCGATTATCCTCCCTTGGTAATCGATTATTTCTATCAGAAGAAGGTTTTTCTTGAAAAAAAATTCACAAAAACAGAGTTATGGATAAATGTAATCAAGTAAAAGGTTTAGTTTAGATGTTCCTCACTCAAAATGTCGAGGTTTGATCTAAGTTTGTAAAACCTTTCTTTTGGTAATGTCTTTGTGAATATATCCGCTAATTGATTTTCCGTGTCTATGAATTCGATGTCACAGTCTCCTTTTTCGATGTGATCTCGAATAAAGTGGTGTCTGACTTCAATGTGTTTTGTTCTTGAGTGTAGTACATGATTTCTTGTGATACTTATAGCGCTTGTGTTGTCGCATTTCAAGGGAATGTGATCTATCTTTAGCCCAAAGTCTTCAAGTTATTGTTTCAACCAAATTGCTTGAGCACAACTTCCTTGACTACATATTCGGCTCATAGTTGATAGTGCTACGCAAGCTTGCTTTCTGCTATTCCACGATATCAAACATTCTCCAAAGATGTGACATGTTCCACTAGTGTTTTTCCTATCCGTTTTGCTACCTGCAAAATCAGAATCACTGAAACCAACAAGTAATGGTGAGGTTCCTTTTGGATACCATAGTCCACAACTTATTGTTCCTTTTAGGTATTTAAGAATCTTCTTCACTGTTAGCCAATGAAATTGCTTAGGTGCAGATTGAAATCTAGCATATAAACATACAAAAAACATAATATCAGGTCTACTGGCTGTAAGATAAAGTAAAGATCCTATAACACCTCTGTATAAGGTAGTATCAACTTCATCACCTACTTCATCAAACTCAAGATAAGTGTTAGTAGAAATAGGTGTATTTGACACTTTGCAATTAGTCATCTCATATTTCTTAAGCAGTTCTTTAGTGTACTTAGCCTGATGTATGAATGTGCCACCTTCCATTTGTTTGATTTGGAGTCCTAAAAAGAAACTCAGTTCTCCAATCATGGACATGTCAAATTCTTCCTGCATATCTTTCACAAACTCTTCACAAAGTTGTTGGTTAGATGATCCAAAGATAATGTCATCAACATAAATTTGAACCAATAGAATATAGTCAGATTTGTTCTTAATAAACAAAGTCTTGTCTACTTTACCTCTGTGGAATCCTTTTGATATGAGAAACTTACTCAGTCTATCATACCATTGCCTAGGGGCTTGCTTCAACCCATACAAGGCTTTTTGAAGTTTGTAGACATGTGTAGGCCAAGTAGTATCTGTGAAACCGGGTGGTTGTGCTACATAGACTTCTTCATTGATATAACCATTCAAGAATGCACTCTTTACATCCATTTGGTATAATTTGAAATTGTTTATGCAAGCATAAGCCAGGAGTAGTCTAACAGCTTCAAGTCTTGCAACAGGGGCAAAGGTTTCTTCAAAGTCAATCCCTTCTTGTTGATTGTAGCCTTTTGCCATAAGTGTTGGACTTAAAGCTTGAAGATGTTGTTGTGCCTCCTAAGTTGTTTTGATTTTGATGTAATGTATCTTTCGGTTTTCCATAGTTGAATGTAACTAGGATATATCTATGTATTGTATGTTGAGTATAGGCATATATGATGAAGCCACACTTGGAAGAGATTCCATGGAAGCTCCAAATTGCCCACACTTGCCTTCAACCACGCATCAATCCAAAGAAGCAAAGAAGAAATGGTTCGGTTTAGGTGTTTTTGGTTTTAGGTTCAAGAAATCAAAGTAGAAAATGGATTAGAAAGGAATGAAGATGGCGCCAAGGAGAAGAACTCCTATAAGCCTAGGAGGAACCGCCACAATGGTTGAAGAAGCCATTGATAAGATTCAAGGTCTTCCCTAAGGGAACAAGAGAAAATTCTCTCAAAAGCTAGAAGCTATTTTCATTCATCAAAAGTTCTTTACAAAGGAGAAGCTTAGGGTATTTATAGGTTGCAAAAGCTTGGGCTCCAAGTAATCTTAGCTTGCCTTGCAAGCTAAGTAGCCTTTAACCACGGTTGGGAGCCACTAATCACGGTTAGGGCTCAACCAATCCGTGGAGCTTCCTTGTAAGCCAAGTAACCCAAGTGGTTAGTTGGTTGTTAGGAAGCACATGGCCTTCACATGGTCTTGTCCCCTCCTTGTCTCCTTCTTGTCTCCTCCTTAAGACCATGTGATGTGCCATGTCATCAATCCTCTACCTTTCTTAATCAAGGGTGGAGATCTTTGATTAAGCTTAGGCATGGATCCAAAGCTTAATTAAAGGCTCCCTCCTTGTTTAAGAAGGTTTTCAAGCTCACACAAGTTTTTAGAACAAAAAATGATTTTATTCAATTTTTAAATTCTTGTGTGGCTTGACTTAGGAGTGTGGCATGCGTAGGATTAGATGGAGCCTTAGGCCTTGGGCCTATGAAAACCCACGGGCTTAAGCCCAAGTATTCCCTAAAGCTATTACAACATAGGACTTAGTTATGTTTCAAAAGAATTTACAAGTAAACTACAAGTACTAGGTCCTATACTATCTTCTTGTGCTTGGAGTCTTCCCACCTCCTCTTCTAGCTTCCTTTGCATGCTTCTAGTAACTCTTCTAGATGTTCCTACATCAAACCCTCCTTCTTGGCTTGAACTTGTCCCCAAGTTGAGGTCATCATTTGTACCTACATCACATAAAGAAAGATCGGTTATATTGAAAGAGTTACTACCACCATACTTACTTGGTAAGTCGAGCTTGTATGCATTTGCCCCCCAATTTTTCTATGATCTTGAAGGGTCCATCTCCTCTTGGAAGTAGCTTGGAACTCCTTAAGGTAGGAAACCGTTCCTTTCTCAAATGAAGCCAAACCATATCCCCTACTTTGAACTCAATGTCTTTGTGATGTTTGTTGTAGGTTCTTGCTATTTGCTCATTCTTTTTCTCTATTTTCTCCTTTACTTGAGCGTGTAGCTCTTGGATCTTTCTAGCCCTCTCTTGACCGCTCCTATTACAAGAAAACTCAATAGGCAAAGCCACTAGATCAAGTGGGGTGAGTGGGTTAAATCCATAAACAATTTGAAAAGGAGAAAATTTAGTAGTGGAATGTTCAACCCTATTATAAGCAAACTCAATATGAGGTAGCCAATCTTCCCAACTCTTTATTTTGTCACCAACAAAAGTTCTCAATAGTTGACCCAAGGTTCTATTGACAACTTCGGTTTGCCCATCCGTTTGGGGGTGGCAAGTTGTAGAGAAAAGAAGTTTGGTTCCAAGACAACTCCAAAGGGTCCTCCAAAAGTGTCCAAGAAATTTTGAATCTCTATCACTCACAATGGTCTTGGGTACTCCATGGAGCCTCACTACTTCCTTAAAGAATAGTCTTGCAATATGAGAAGCGTCATCAACTTTCTTGCAAGCTATGAAATGAGCCATTTTTGAGAAACGACATACAACAACAAAGATACTATCCATCCCTCTTTTGGATTTGGGAAGGCCAAGGATGAAATCCATGGATATATCCATCAAGGGGAGGAAGCAATCGGAAGGGGTTGGTAGAGACCATTAGGGGAGACTTTAGATTTGGCCTTGTTACAAGTGATGCATTTAGAGATGTGCTTGACGACTTGAACTCTCATATGAGGCCAATAGAAGTTCTCTTTGTAACATGGCCAAAGTCTTATCTCTTCCAAAATGACCCATCAATCCTCCTCATGAGTTTCAACCACCAACAAGTCCCTCAAAGAAGATTTAGGTACACAACAATGCTTGGCCTTTAAAGAGATATCCATTGTGCCTAAAATAGTCTTTGAATGCACCTTTGGTACTTGATTCCCATGCAAGACCGAAATCCTTATCCAAGGCATACATAGGTTTAATATGGTCAAAACCATACATCTTACACTCAAGCATGTTTATCAAAGTGTGCCTTCTACTTAGAGCGTCGGCAACTATGTTACTAGACCCCTTTTTATACTTGATGATGTAAGGAAATTGTTCTATGTATTCTACCCATTTGGCATGCCTCTTATTCAATTTTCCTTGCCCTCTCAAATGCTTTAGGGCTTCATGGTCCGTATGGACTATAAACTCTTTAGGTAGCAAGTAGTGTTGCCACACATGTAAAGCCCTTACTAAAGCATATAATTCTTTATCATAGGTAGAGTAGTTAAGGTGCCCCCCCTTTAGTTTTTCACTAAAATAAGCTATGGGATGCCCTCCTTGCATGAGAACCGCACCTATGCCTACATTTGACGCATCACATTCAAGTTCAAATGATAAAGAGAAATTTGGTAAAGCAAGTATGGGTGCGTGTGTGAGTTTGTGTTTGAGCACCTTGAAGGCTTCTTCTTGAGAAGGCCCCCATGAAAACTTAATGTCCTTTTTTACAAGTTCATTCAATGGACTAGCTATGGTGCTAAAGTCCTTTACAAATCTTCTATAGAAACTAGCTAAGCCATGAAAACTCCTTACCTCCTTTACACATGTTGGTGTGGGCCATTCCTTGATAGCTTGTATCTTGGCTTCATCTACTTCCACTCCCTTTGAGCTTACAACGAATCCAAGGAATACAACTTTTTCGGCCCCAAAGATACATTTATCCTTATTTGCATACAATTTTTCTTTCCTAAGTACTTCTAAAACACTTTTCAAATTATTTACATGCTCTTGAAAACTTCTACTATATACTAAAATATCATCAAAATATACTACTACAAATTTACCTAGGAACTCCCTTAGCACATGATTCATGAGTCTCATGAATGTACTAGGAGCATTAGACAATCCAAATGGCATTACTAGCCACTCATATAATCCAAATTTAGTCTTAAAGGCGGTTTTCCATTCATCTCCATCTTTCATTCTAATTTGATGGTAACCGCTTTTGAGATCTATTTTGGAAAATAGAGTAGATCCATGTAATTCATCTAATAGATCATCTAATCTAGGAATTGGATGTCTATATCTAATAGTGATATTATTTATTGCTCTACAATCGGTACACATTCGCCACGTACCCTCCTTCTTAGGAACCAAGATGATAGGTGATGCACAAGGAGAGAGGCTTTCTTTGACCCATCCTTTCTTCAAGAGGTCTTGGACTTGCTTCTCAATCTCCTTGGTTTCACTTGGTGAGCTCCTATAGGCGGGTTTGTTGGGCAATTGGGAACCCGGAATGAGATCTATTTGATGTTCTATACCCCTAAGAGGTGGCAATCCATGGGGAAGATCCAAAGGAAAGACATCTTGGAATTCCTCAAGTAATTCATCTATGGACTTGTCATCACCTACACAAGCATTGCTCAATGTTAAAGGAGTAGGCATACACAAAAACATAGATTTCCTAGCTAAGTATTCCCTTTTTATTTCATTGCATGTAACAAGTAATGTCTCTTTACATTTACTATGACTAATATTATTATTACAACTTGAATCATTTTTCAAAACAATTTTCTTTTTGCTTTGCTTCTCGGCCAAGGCTTTGGGTGCTTTGGAATTCTCGGCCTCTTCACTCTTTGGCTCTTGGGACCTCCTAAGTCTTAACTTGACTTGGTCCTCACATACCTCCTTTGGTGACAAAGGTTTTAGTAAAACTTTTCTACCTTCAAAAGAAAACAAGAAAGTGTTAGCAAGACCATCATGAATCACATTTCTATCATATTGCCATGGTCTACCTAGGAGTAAATGAGTAGCTTCCATTGGAACTACATCACACAAAACACTATCAACATATTTTCCTATAGAAAAGTCTATCATGCATTGTCTATTAACCTTTATTTCACCATTTTCACTAAGCCATTGCAATTTATAAGGTCTAACATGAGTAATAGTAGGCAATTCAAGTTTAGCTACAAGACCCTCACTTACAACATTTGTACAAGAACCTCCATCAATGATTAAGGAACATACATTACCCTTTACCTTGCACCTTGTATGGAAAATGTTTTCCCTTTGTGTGTCATCAATTGCAAGGTTCAATTTAAGGAGTCTCCTTACCATAAGCAAGTCACCCTCTTTGGCTTCTTCACTATGGATGGATGCTTCCTTTTCTTCTTCCTTTTCACTTGAAGATCCTTGTGAAGATTCACTTATAGTTTCTCCTCCTCTTGTGACCATTGTCCTTTTGTTAGGACATTGAGATGCAATGTGGCCCTTCCCTAAACACTTGAAACATTTTATGTTACTTGATCTCAAGGGATTAGGTTGAGAAACTACCTCTTTAGGCTTGGTGGAGTCTCGGCTATCTCTCCCTTTAGGCTTGGAAGATGGTTCCTTGTTTTCCTTTCCTTTCCAAGAAGAAGTGTTTGGCGTGGACACCCTTTTTGCTTGCCTTCTCTTAAGTTGTGACTCAATTCTCTCGGCTAGGTGTATGGCCTCTTCAATGTGGGAGTACCTTTGCAACTCCAACACATCTTGGATTTCTCGGTTCAACCCATTCACAAACCTTGCCAAAGTAGACTCCAAACTCTCCTCTATGTGTGCTCTTAGCATGGTGATTTCAAGGTCCTTGAAGTATTCTTGAACACTTCTATTCCCTTGATACAATCTTTGTAATTTGTTGTGTAGATCCCTTAGGTATGTGGGTGGTACAAAACGCTCTCTCAAGGCATGCTTCAAGGCTTCCCATGTGGTCACTCTTGGTCTAATGCAACCGTAGCCCCTATCTTGTTGATTCCACCAAATCATGGCATAGTCTTCAAATTCTAGGGTCACTAGGTGTAGCTTTTTCTCTTCACTCAACAAGGGATAGCTTGAGAAAATTTGGTCCACTTTCATGGCCCAATCTAAGTATGCTTCGGGTCCTCCACTACCATTGAACTTAGGTATGGTGATCTTCACAAACCTCTCATCAAATCTATCTTCCTCCTCCCAATGGGTCCTCCTTCCTTCTCGGTTTTCTCTTGCCTCTTCTCGGCCATACCTTCCCCCATTCCTCCTAGTATGGTAAAAAGGTTCATTCCTAGGAAAAGGTTCTCTAAAAGGAATTCCTTCATCACTTCCAATGGAGGTTTTAGGTTCCCTTTCCCTACTACTTCTCCTTTCTCCTTCATCGTCATGTCTTCTCCTATTTCCACTCATCCTTTCTCTCCTATCCCCCTCATTATTCAAAGATCTTTCTCCCCTCGGTTCTCCCTCCTCATTCTTTCCTCACTCTCCCTCAATTTAGCATCCATTTTCTCCATCACCAAGTTCAAAATATTTAGTGTCCTAGGTGACAAGTCTTGTCCAACACTAGATGGACTTGCCATGGCTGCAAGAAAGAGTTAGTATACAAGAAAATAAGGAAAGCAATAAACCTTTCAACACTCTCTAAGTGTATCCACTCACACTCGTGTATCACTCAAATCAAGGCTCTTTTTATGAGGATGCTCTCTTGCCTTTTACCACTCTTTCTCTATGTTCTAGTAGGGATTATCCTCTAATCAATTATCAAGGTTCTTAGCATACCATTATGAAAGAGGAACAGCACCTAACTAGGCTTAAGAGGTCAAGAAAGACAAGAGACTCTAAGACAAAACCACAGAATCCAAAGGAGACAAGCAATAAAAGCTCAAAATGAAATGAATGGCTACTCAAATTGTGGAGAAAATTTAATGAGACAATGGCACATAATAGGGCAGCAAAATATCATATAAAAGCCCAAGGAAACATGTCAAAACAGAGGCATATCATGAGGTAATCAAAACTGGACAGCAAGCACTTCAAACCACTTAGAAACCGAAATTAGAAACCGATTTCAGAAAAATCAGCAAAATATTAGAGACCGATTTTGCCTAGTTTCTATACTTTGCTAGCTCTCATGCTTCTCATGCAAAATTCAATTAAATGCCTTTATGTTCAGTACAATAATATGTCCAGCAAAGTGCAGTGCAGTGGAGAAAAAGAAAATTACATGTAAAGAACCAAAAGATACACAATTCACTAGGAAGCTCAAAACTAGAATTTCAACTAGAATGTGTAGGCTCTTTCCTAGGTCCAATGGTGTTTCTTTTGTGTAACTCTTTTCTTTTTCACTTTCTTTTGCTCTTATGTTGCAGTACTCTCTCTTTTCTTTTCACTTTCTATGGCTCTCTAATTGTGCTTTTTGTTTTATAGCCACTACTCTTCACTACTTGTTTTTTTTCTTTTCACTTGTTTTTTTCTTTCTCTTTCTTTTCTTTCTTTTGATTTTGATTCTTTTCTTTTGTAATTGTATGGCTGGACCGAAACCTCTAAGGAACTAAAAGCCTCTTCTAGGTTCAAATCCTAGCTTATCATAGCAATTACAAAGTCTACTCAAAATTTCAAAACAAATAGCAATCTAAAATTACTAAAAATTCAAAATCATGCAAGCATATACTAGTAGATGTTCCTAGCACTTAGAAATCATGTACTATGCGTGTGGAAGATTAAAGTGCAGTACAAAACCAGTAATTATGCCTCACAATACAGTGGAAAACACGGCTAAACAAAATCCTAATGACATACATGAATTAAAAACTTGCAAGAGCAAAATTCATGAAAGATTATGGAGTCAAAATTTGCAAGCTATTCAATCATGTATTCAAAGAAAATGATGGAACATATCAAGATGACGCTACGGCCTAATGCAGTAACTATAAGAAGAAAATATGCTCCAAACTCAAAACTACTAATGAGACAACTCAAGGAACTCAAATAAGCTACTCAAAGAAGAAGACACAAGATTCAATCGGTGGAAGAACTCAAAAGAAAAACAAGACTCAACTAACCGGTGTGAAGATTCAAAGTTGAAGGTAACCTTGCTCGATACCACTTGATGAAGCCACACTTGGAAGAGATTCCATGGAAGCTCCAAATTGCCCACACTTGCCTTCAACCACGCATCAATCCAAAGAAGCAAAGAAGAAATGGTTCGGTTTAGGTGTTTTTGGTTTTAGGTTCAAGAAATCAAAGTAGAAAATGGATTAGAAAGGAATGAAGATGGCGCCAAGGAGAAGAACTCCTATAAGCCTAGGAGGAACCGCCACAATGGTTGAAGAAGCCATTGATAAGATTCAAGGTCTTCCCTAAGGGAACAAGAGAAAATTCTCTCAAAAGCTAGAAGCTATTTTCATTCATCAAAAGTTCTTTACAAAGGAGAAGCTTAGGGTATTTATAGGTTGCAAAAGCTTGGGCTCCAAGTAATCTTAGCTTGCCTTGCAAGCTAAGTAGCCTTTAACCACGGTTGGGAGCCACTAATCACGGTTAGGGCTCAACCAATCCGTGGAGCTTCCTTGTAAGCCAAGTAACCCAAGTGGTTAGTTGGTTGTTAGGAAGCACATGGCCTTCACATGGTCTTGTCCCCTCCTTGTCTCCTTCTTGTCTCCTCCTTAAGACCATGTGATGTGCCATGTCATCAATCCTCTACCTTTCTTAATCAAGGGTGGAGATCTTTGATTAAGCTTAGGCATGGATCCAAAGCTTAATTAAAGGCTCCCTCCTTGTTTAAGAAGGTTTTCAAGCTCACACAAGTTTTTAGAACAAAAAATGATTTTATTCAATTTTTAAATTCTTGTGTGGCTTGACTTAGGAGTGTGGCATGCGTAGGATTAGATGGAGCCTTAGGCCTTGGGCCTATGAAAACCCACGGGCTTAAGCCCAAGTATTCCCTAAAGCTATTACAACATAGGACTTAGTTATGTTTCAAAAGAATTTACAAGTAAACTACAAGTACTAGGTCCTATACTATCTTCTTGTGCTTGGAGTCTTCCCACCTCCTCTTCTAGCTTCCTTTGCATGCTTCTAGTAACTCTTCTAGATGTTCCTACATCAATATATGTGTTGAGTTCTTTGTTTAAGACCCCAAAGATGTGTAAAACTTGTGTATGATTGATCATGTGACTAATGTTTGATTTCCATTTGAGAAAAACAGTGTTAAAAACCTTGGAAATCCATTTTTCACTGATGTAATCGATTACAAGCTTGGTGTAATTGATTACATTGATCTTTCTCTCTGGTGTAATCGATTACATTGATGATGTAATCGATTACATGCTTTCTACTCTCTGGTGTAATCGATTACATCCCCTATGTAATCGATTACATGCTTTGAAATTCACTATTTCTGGGTTTCCCTCTTTGATGTAATCGATTACATGCTTGTGGTAATCGATTACATACCTGGAAAAATCAAATTGGAGGGTTCTAACGGCTAGTGTAATCGATTACACTCATTTGGGTATCAATTACATGGACCGTTAAATCAATAACACGTTTTCTCCCTCCAAATTGATTCTATAAGTATATCCTTGATGAAACATATGAAGAGGCTGAAAACAAAACCATTTTGCAACTACTTCTACACTTTCATATGCTCTAAACTAAGAGTTCATCAAGGTTTTCAAAAAAGGGAAACTTGTTTTATTTCGTGTTAGGTGGATTTCATAGAGCTTATTTGTGATCAGATTCTGCACTTGAGGTGTATTCTTTACTGATCTTTGTATTTTCCAATTCTGGGTTGTTGCTCTAGGAGAGAGGTTTCTCTAGATAGAGCATTGTGTTTGAGAAGTGATTCTCAAAGTTTTGATCTTGGAGGTGCCAAGGTGCAGGAAGAAATTCTTCGGGTTGAAGAACAGTTTTTGGGTGTTTTGATTTTTGTTTGTATTGCTTGTTGTAGAGTGAATGTAAAAGGATACAAAAGAAATCATTTGATAGTGGAAAGCCAATCCCAACAGTTGTTGGGTTGGGATGAACGTAGGCGATTGGCCGAACCAGTATAAATCATCACACTCTCATCTTCTTCCTTACTACTCTTTACGTTTACCTTTTCACATTATATATTGTTATTGATCATATTCTCGCTTTGTATTTGGAAAATGCATTGATAATCAACTCATTAATTGGTTTAAGAATAGAATCAGTAATTGAACTTGTAATTGAATCTGTAATTGAAAGGTAATTGATAGGTAATCAAGATTAGCTTTCGGTTGAATTAAAAGGAATTAGAAACACGCGAATTTGGGGTAAAGTTTAACAAGAATCTATTCACCCCCCCCCCTCTAGATTCACACATAGGGACCAACAATTGGTATCAGAGCTACTTCTAGTAAGTTGCTCTAGAATTTGATCCATAATGAACCATAATCAATTTTATTTTTCAAGGTGCCTCTATTAATAGACCTCCAAACTGTTTTGTGGTGATAACTATCCTTTTTGGAAAGTTAGGATGAAAATTTTTATGGAGTCTATTCATAGAAGTATTTGGCTTTAAATATTATAACTGATTTTAAAATCCCCACATATATAGTTGATGGAAATGAATTAGAAAAACCATTTGAGAAGTGGGAACGAAGGAAGAAATTAGGAGAGTAGAAAATGATGCTAAAAGCTTTAAATATCATACATTGGCTTTAAACTCGATGAATTTTTAGAATTCAAAGGACTTGTAAGATCAAAGAAGCGTGGGATCTAATAAGGGTCACACATGAAGGTACCTTTGAAATCTTGAAGGGCAAGGAAGAATACCTTGATCCAAGAGTACGAAACATTTTAGAATGACACAAGGCGAGTCCATAATGGATATGCGAAATGATTCACACACATTGTGAATCATCTTAAAGGACTTGGTAAGATATTCGTTGAAGAAGAAGTCAACGTAAAGGTGCTGAAATCCTTGAGCGAGAAAATGGCAACCAACATGTCACAGCAATCACCGAATCAAAGAACTTAGCATTGATGACAAGTGCAAAGTTATTTGGTAAGTTGAGGAATGAAATGGATATGTCCGTATTCTTTGATGAAGAACAAAAAGACAAGAAAGCCAAAGGGCTAGCACTAAAAATGGAAGACACAGCTAGTGAGAGTGATGCATTATCAAGTGTGGAAATGAGTCGAGCAAGAAATGAATCTCATGGTAAGGAAAGTTCAAAAGGTTCATGAAGAAGAACGCAACAAAAAGGAGATTCAACAATGCTAGAAAAAGGCTCATCTTCAAAGGTCACATGTTATGAATGTGGCAAGGTAGGTCACTATAGATCGAGTGTCCTAACGTGAAGAAAATCAAACAGCAGTGAGCCTAGAAGAGTGGAGCAAGAAGAAAAACCCAAGAAGGATGAGGTATCGGAAGAAAAAGGCCTACATTGCTTGGGAAGAAAATGATTTGCTCATCTCTCAAGTGGGTGAAAGCGAAAATGAGGAAGCCAACTTATGTCTTATGGCTAAACCAGAATCGGATAATGAGGTAAGTGATTCGACTCTTCTAAAAATGATAATGATTATGATGAACTATATCTTGCTTTTTGTGAGTTATTTAAAAACTAGAAAAATTTGAAAAACTAAGTAAGGTTTTGAAAAAACAAAAGTTGCGAGATTTAGAAAATGAAATTTCTGTTTTGAAAACCAATATTCAAAATTGAAAGATGAAAATGATAAGTTGAAATTGCCTTGTTCAAAGTGTAAATCTTTTTGATGCCCTTTAAAAAGGAATAAAAAAGAAGTTCCATACATTTAAACAAACTAGCAAGTATAGAAACTTCTCATGTAGTTATTGTATGCAAATCTGGACATAATCATTATAATTACATGATTAGAAAAGAAGGCTTAGATAATGGATTGTTTAAATGGATAAAGAAAGATAGTCACAGTTCTAACATGAAAGGACCCAACAAGATTTGGGTACCAAAAACCAAATGATAACTTTCTTTGTGTAGATGTGCTTGAGAGCCAAACACTCAACATGGTATTTGGATAGTGGCTGCTCAAGACATATGACGGGTGACAAGAGTAACTTTATCTCCTTCAAATCCAAAGAATCAGGTTGAGTAGTATATGGAGATAATAACAAAGGCAAAATTGGGTATTGGTGATGTTGGAGACAAATCCAACTAAGTGATTGAAGATGTCTTGCTTGTAGAAGGTTTGAAGTTCAATCTTTGAGTATTAGCCAATTGTGCGACAAAGGCTATCAAGTTTCATTCGACAAAGGTTCTTGCAAGATCAATAACAGCGAATTGAATGAGGTATTGATGGTAGGTAAGAGAAGAGGTAACATCTATATACTTGAACTTGATCATTCATCATCATATCATGCATGTCTTACGTCTAATGATGATCTATCTTGGCTTTGGCATAGACGTATAGCACATATTGATGTTCATCAACTTAATAAACTGTCATCTAAGAGCTTAGTAGAAGGACTACCTGAATTAAAATTCAAAAGAGAAGGCCTATGTGATGCATGTCAGAAAGGCAAGCAATCTAGAAACTCTTTCAAATCTAAAAATGTTGTTTCAACTTCTAGACCGCTTGAATTGCTGCACATGGATCTCTTTGGTCCATCTAGAACTGCTAGTTTAGGTGGAAATCTATATGGATTAGTTGTTGTAGATGACTACTCTCGTTTTGCTTGGGTTGCTTTTATACCAAGTAAAGACACCACTTTCAAAGTTTTCAAAATACTTGCTAAAAAGATTCAAAACGAAAAAGATTTGAAAATCAAGTCCATTAGAAGTGATCATGGAGGGGAATTTGAAAATGAACATTTTGAAAAGTTTTGCGAAAAATATGGAATCGATCACAATTTTTCCGCTCCAAGAACTCCACAACAAAATGGGGTTGTTGAGAGGAAAAACAGATCTTTAGTAGAACTAGCAAGAACTATGTTGAATGAAAGTGATTTGCCTAAATATTTTGGGTGATGCGGTTTTCCACTGCTAATGTCTTTATGTTCTAAATAGAATTGTGATTCGACCTCTTTTAAAGAAAACCCCTATGAACTCTATAAAGGCAAGAAACCCAATATCTCTCATTTTCGGGTATTTGGGTGTAAGTGTTTTGTTTTGAATAATAGCAAAAGAGCCTCTTGGTAAGTTTGATGCCAAGGTGATGAGGTGTGTTTATTGGGTATTCATCATCAAGTAAAGCATATAAAGTTTTTAATAAAAGGAGAATGTGCATTGAGGAATCTGTGCATGTCAAGTTTGATGAAACTAACAATCCCCAAAAGGGAAGTGTGTTTGTTGATGATGATGAGCATGTAGGTGAAGAAAGAACTAGAAAGAAGAACAGCAAGAGCCACCAACCACTTCTCATGATCTTCCAAAAGAATGAAGGAAACCAAGAGATTTATCTCTTGACAACATCATTGGTGACATCCATAAGGGAGTAACTACTAGATCTACTCATAACATGTTCTGTGATGATTATGCATTTGTATCTCAATTTGAACCTTCTTGTGTTGATGATGCTATAAATGATGAATATTGGATGAATGCTATGCAAGAAGAATTGAATCAGTTTAAAAGGAATAACGTATGGGAGTTAGTACCTTTTAAAAGAGATATGAATGTAATTGGAACAAAATGGGTGTTTAAGAATAAGTTAGATGAGAATGGAGTTGTGGTTAGGAATAAGGCTAGACTAGTAGCTAAGGGATATAATCAACAAGAAGGAATAGATTTTGGTGAAACATATGCCCCCTGTTGCTAGACTAGAAGCTGTTAGAGTTTTACTTGCTTTTGCGCATACATGATTTCAAGTTGTTTCAAATGGATGTTAAAAGTGCTTTCTTGAATGGCTATATCAATGAAGAAGTTTTTGTTTCACAACCTCCTGGATTCACCGATTTGATTTCTGAACATGTGTACAAACTCAAGAAGGCCCTATATGGTCTTAAACAAGCCCCTAGACAATGGTATGAAAGGCTAAGTAAATTTCTTTGTCAAAAGGGTTTGCGAGAGGTAATGTTGACAAAACTCTTTTCATAAGGAGGAAGTCAAACTGTATTTTGTTGGTTCAAGTTTATGTTGATGATATTATATTTGGATCAACTAATAAATCTCTGTGTGAAGAGTTTGTGAATAGCATGCAGGGGGAGTTTGACATGTCTATGATGGGAGAACTCAAATTCTTCCTAGGATTGCAAGTCAAACAACTGAAAGATGGAATCTTCATACATCAAGCAAAGTACACCAAGGAATTGTTGAAGAAATTCGACATGGAGAGTTGTAAGATCTCAAACATTCCTATGTCAACTAATCTCTACTTGGATAATGATGCAATTTGGACAAAGTGTAGACCAATCAAGATATAGAGGATCATTGGATCACTCTTGTACCCTCAAACAAGTAGGCCGGACATCATGTTCAGTGTGTGTGTTTGTGCAAGATTCCAATCTGCACCAAAGGAATCACACATGGCAGCTGTGAAGAAAATCTTGAAGTATCTCAAAGGAACTACGAATTGTGGTTTGTGGTATCCAAAAGGTACGTATCCCACATTGGTTGGCTTTAGTGATCTTGACTTTCTTTGGTTGTAAAACTGATAGGAAAAGCACAAGTGGTGTGTGTCATTTGTTTGGAGGAAGCTTGGTCTCATGGTATAGCAAGAAGTAAGCCTGTGTAGCTCTTTCAACTGCAGAGGCAGAGTATGTAGCTGCAGGTAGCTGTTGTGCTCAGACCATTTGGCTAAAGCAACAACTGGAGGATTTTGGACTTAAGCTTGATCATATTCCAATCAAGTGTGACAACACAAGTGCCATCAGTATCACAAAGAACCCGGTCTTACACTCAAGAACAAAGCACATCGAGGTGCGTCATCACTTCATTAGAGATCATGTTGAGAAAGGAGATTGTGAGGTGGAATTCATTGACACGAGAAAATCAACTCGCATAGGATATCTTCACCAAACCTCGCCAAGGAGAGGTTCTTCAAACTTAGAACCAATCTTGGTATTCTAAGTGAAGAACATCTCACATAAAGTGTTGTAAGTATGTTAGTTTAATCATTCATCTGTGCTTAAACTTGATATGAATTCATTGCATAATATGATCTTGACCATTTCTAAGTTCAAAATATGTAGAATCAAATGTTTTTCAACCATCCTATATGTGAAATTCATTAACATTGTAGTACAAAGTTCATTTTCAACTTGTTTTTGATTTTCTATAGGATGTAATCGATTACAGCATGTATGTAATCGATTACAATAGATTTTGGCTCTGATGTAATCGATTACAACAACAATGTAATCGATTACAGGTGTGTGAGGTTCTGATGTAATCGATTACAGGACCAATGTAATCGATTACAGGGTGTTCTGTTTCTGATGTAATCGATTACATCATGTATGTAATCGATTACACCCTTCTCTGAAGGGTTTTTACAGCTTTGATTTGAGGTTCGGGCTTTGTGTTTTGTGTTCTTGGAAGCCCATTGCTCTTGTGAATCTATTAGAAGTGTTCCCTAGGGTTTTAGCTCTCACTTACATTCACATTCTCAAAACCCTAAAAATCCCAAGAGCCACCATTGGTATCAGTTCTCTCTCTCGTACCACCACCATTCTTCATCCTCTTCATCTTCAACCTTCGTTCTTCATCTTCTCTTTCACTAATCTTCAACCATGGACGGACAAGGAAGAAGCAAAAGGATGAAAGCTAGAGCTAGCCGAGACATCCAAGAGGAAAGACGTACCAAGAAGAGACAAGAAACCTCTTCCAAAAGGAAGGCTTCGAAGAATCAGGCATCACAACCCATGGTTCACCACGAAGGAACAAGAAACTCGTTTCTTCACTAATTTCGCAAACAGGAACTCATACCCCCAAAGATTGTGGACTTAAGATGGCTGGACCATGAAGGATTTACCTTTCACTCCATGCTCCGAGATCGAACTTGGAGAAATTTGTTATTTGAGGGTTTCATATACCCAGATTTGGTAAGGGTATTTTATTCCAATCGAAATATCACTCGTATCGGAAGAGTTATGTCCGAAGTTAAAGGAGTGAGCGTTGTTCGACTCATGACATGTTCTTCGAACTTGGTGGAATAACAAATGAGGGGATAGTCCCTTCTCTCGGGAGAATCTGGAAGAGGAAGGCTTTGAAGCTGAGAGAAGGATGCATTTTATATGAGCATGTTGAGAAATCCGAGTCTTGGGAGGTGAAATGACAAGAAGAAGAGAAAGAGGTATGAGGAAGACCTTTGGCATTGGTGGTCTCAACATTGACGACCGTCTTCTTCAGTATACAATATGCTGGGTTTTGGCTGCTAGGGGTACCAATCATGCACAACTCATGGAAGAAGATATGATTTTGATGGCTGCCCTGAAAAATGGAATTCAGATTGATTGGGCTCATGTTGTCATGGACAACATGACCAAGGTAAAGAAATTCCATGAATTTAAGTGCCCATATGGTTTGTTCATATCACGTGTTCTTGAGAGGTGTCAAGTGGATGTCTCCAACGAGCACAGAGAATTGGTCAGGGATATCCATGTTCTTGGTGATATGATGCTGAAAAAGATGAGGTTGACCAAGACAGCTGAGGGCTGGGTACCTAGAGAAGAAATTCATCATCAACAACAACAACAACAACCACCACGGCAACAACAAGAAGAGCAACAAGGAGAACTACAACCAGAAGAACATCCTCCTTCTGATGATGATGGGGATTCAGCAGCTGGGGAGTACATCCCTAAGTCTAGATTTGAGTCCATTGTCATTGATAGGCTGGATGAGATGGATAAGCGCCAAGATGATTTGGGAAAGCAGATTAAAGAATTGGAAAGGAATCAAAATCTGCATTTCCTTGATATGAAGTCCTTGATGGAATCCATCATGGAGCGCCTCAACCAAGATGATGATGATGGTGATGATCAGTGACCCCCCTCTCTGTATCTCTCTTTTTGGTTTGATATACCAAATAGGGGGAGAATAGTTAGGTTATCCTAGATAGGGGGAGTTGAGAGTTGAGATTAGCTTTGATAGGCTTCTAGTATTGATTAGTGAATTGAAGTTATGTTTTTACTGTTTTATTGAAAATCTGAACTATGTTATTGCTTTTGGATATTGAATAAAATTTGCTTTGAGATTCTGTTATGATTCATTGGTCTTGATCTATAAAATTGTGATTGAATCATGTCATACATATTTGAATGAATGATTGATTAGTAGTGCATATACATATTGTATTTTCTGGAAAATTCTAACATATGTAGGTATGTCAAAGAACAACACATATCCTAAAACTCTAGGAAAACCTCAACTATGATTTGGTACATCAAAACCAAAAAGGGGGAGATTGTTGGACTTAAAGCTTGAAGATGTTGTTGTGCCTCCTAAGTTGTTTTGATTTTGATGTAATGTATCTTTCGGTTTTCCATAGTTGAATGTAACTAGGATATATCTATGTATTGTATGTTGAGTATAGGCATATATGTGTTGAGTTCTTTGTTTAAGACCCCAGAGATGTGTAAAACTTGTGTATGATTGATCATGTGACTAATGTTTGATTTCCATTTGAGAAAACAGTTTTAAAAACCTTGGAAATTCATTTTTCATCGATGTAATCGATTACTGAGGCTTGGTGTAATCGATTACATTGATCTTTCTTCGTGTAATCGATTACATGGATGATGTAATCGATTACATGCTTTCTACTCTCTGGTGTAATCGATTACATCCCCTATGTAATCGATTACATGCTTTGAAATTCACTATTTCTGGGTTTCCCTCTTTGATGTAATCGATTACATGCTTGTGGTAATCGATTACATACTTGGAAAAATCAAATTGGAGGGTTCTAACGGCTAGTGTAATCGATTACACTCATTTGGGTATCAATTACATGGACCGTTATAGCTCAGATTTACACGTTTTCTCCCTCCAAATTGATTCTATAAGTATATCCTTGATGAAACATATGAAGAGGCTGAAAACAAAACCATTTTGCAACTACTTCTACACTTTCATATGCTCTAAACTAAGAGTTCATCAAGGTTTTCAAAGTCCAAGGGGAAACTTGTTTTATGTCTGTGTTGGGTAGATTTCATAGAGCTTATTTGTGATCGATTCTCGCACTTGAGGTGTATTCTTTACTGATCTTTGTATTTTCCAATTCTGGGTTGTTGCTCTAGGGAGAGGTTTCTCTAGATAGAGCATTGTGTTTGAGAAGTGATTCTCAAAGTTTTGATCTTGGAGGTGCCAAGGTCTGGGAAGTTCTGTTCTTCAGGTTGAAGAACAGTTTTGGGTGTTTTGATTTCTGTTTGTATTGCTTGTTGCAGAGTGAATGTAAAAGGATACAAAAGAAATCATTTGATAGTGGAAAGCCAATCGCAACAGTTGTTGGGTTGGGACTGGACGTAGGCAGTTGGCCGAACCAGTATACATCGTTGTGCACTCATCTTCTTCCTTACTCTCTTTCCAGTTTTCACTATATTGTTATTGATCATATTCTGCTTTGTATTTGGAAACTGCATTGATAATCAACTCATTAATTGGTTTAAGAATAGAATCAGTAATTGAACTTGTAATTGAATCTGTAATTGAAAGGTAATTGATAGGTAATCAAGATTAGCTTTCGGTTGAATTAAAAGGAATTAGAAACACGCGAATTTGGGGTAAAGTTTAACAAGAATCTATTCACCCCCCCCCCAGATTCACACATAGGGACCAACAATAAGTCTTGCTTTGTTTCTGACCACAACTCCTTCTTCACTCAGTTTGTTCTTGAATACCCATTTTGTACCAATAATGTTCATGTTACCTTTGTTTGGAACAAGTTCCCAAACTCCATTCCTTTTGAACTGGTTAAGTTCTTCTTGCATAGCCATGATCCAAAATTCATTGTTCAAGGCTTCCTCTATGCTGGATGGTTCTACCTGTGATACAAAAGTAGTATTAGAGCAAAACAAATTCTGTGAGGATCTAGTAGTTACCCCCTTGTGAATGTCACCAATGACATTGTCAAGTGATAGGTTCCTAGGTGTCCTCCACTCTTTTGCTTGTTCTGGCACTTGGTCTGGTTGAGTTTGCTGATGCTTGTGATCAATGTCTATGTTTCCTTCACCTGTTTCATCATCATTACACAGCAATCTTTCCTTTTGGAAAGTGTTAGTTTCATCAAATCTAATATGGACAGATTCTTCAATGCACATTGTTCTTTTATTAAAGATCCTATATGCTTTACTGGTATTTGAATAACCAAGGAAAATGGCTTCATCAGCCTTTGCATCAAACTTTCCAATAGGGTCCTTGCCATTGTTTAAAACAAAGCATTTGCATCCAAAAACTTTAAAATAAGAAATGTTTGGTTTTCTTCCATAGAAAAGCTCAAAAGGGGTTTTCTTCAAAATGGGTCTTATAGAGACTCTATTGAGAACATAACATGCAGTGTTCACAGCATCTGCCCAAAAATGTTTAGGCATCATATGCTCATTCAGCATGGTTCTTCCAAGTTCTATAAGAGACCTATTTTTCCTCTCCACCACTCCATTTTGTTGAGGAGTTCTAGGAGCTGAAAAGCAGTGTGATGTCCCATGTTTTTCACAAAACCTTTCAAAAAAGCTATTCTTAAATTCAGTACCATTATCACTTCTTAAAGCTTTAATTTTCAAATCCTTTTTGTTTTGAATTTTCTTGGCAACTACCTTGAAAACTTCAAAAGATTGATCCTTTTTTTTGATAAACAAAACCCAAGTAAATCTTGAATAGTCATCTACTATGACTAGCCCATACAGATTTCCACCAATACTAGCTATCCTAGATGGACCAAATAAGTCTAAATGCAAGAGTTCAAGCGGCTGAGTTGTAGAAACATGTTTAATATTTTTGAAAGATGTTTTTGCCTGCTTGTACTTTTGACAAGCCTCACATAGTCCTTCTTTGGAAAATCTTAGTTTGGGGAGACCAAAAACTAACTCTTTAGAAACAAGCTTATTCAAATGCAATATGTCAATGTGTGCTATTCTCCTATGTCATAGCCAAGACAGATTATCATTAGAAGTTAAACATGTAGAGTAAGGAGAAGAATGATCTACTTCCAATATATAAATGTTGTTAGATCTCTTGCCAATCATGAGAAGTTCATCTAAGTCTTTATTGCTGATGAGACAATGTTCATCATCAAAAGCAATTTTGTAGTTCTTGTCACATAGTTGACTGATGCTCAGTAGATTGAACCTTAATCTATCGACCAGCAATACATCTTCTATCACTATGTTTGCCTTATATCCAACAGTACCGTAGCCTAGTATTTTCCCTTTGTTGTTGTCTTCGTATACAACTTATCCATTTTCTCTTGGTGTGAAGGTGCTCAGGTTCCTTCTATCACCCGTCATATGCCTTGAGCAGCCACTGTCTAAGTACCAAATTGAGCTTCTCATTGCATTCTCAGGCTTTCCTGCAAGAGAAAAAGAACTTATTTTGCAGTTGGTACCCACTTCCTCTTGGGTCCATGCATGTTAGTGCTACAGGTTTCTTTCTTAATCCATTTGTATTTGCCACTAGAAATCCCTTTCTTTCTAATCATGCAGTTATATGATTTATGTCCAGGTTTCATGCAATAAGTACAAGTGAATTTAGCATGCTTAGTGTTTCCAGATTTCATGTGAACATAGTTTACAGAAATGTTGAGTTCCTTTAGCTTGGAAATATCATTTTCTAACTCACATATTTTCTGTTTTAACATGGATACTTCCTTTTTCAATACTATGTTTTCTTTTTCAAAAACTTCAGCTTGATTATAAAGCTCACAAAAGGCAGAATGCAATTCATCATATTCATCTATAATTGAGTTCGTATCACTTACCTCACCGGATGTTTTGGCCATTAAGCACAGATTCGCCTCCTCATCTTCACTTTCAAATGTTGAGAATGTGTAGCCTTCATCCCAAGCTATGTATGGTTTCTTTTTCTTCTTTTCTTTTCTGACATTTCTTTCATTCTCAGATTTTCTCACTTCAGTGTTGTTGTTTCTTTTCAAGGTTGGACAATCTGATCTGTAGTGCCCAATCTTCCCACATTCGTAGCATGTCACTTTGACTGAAGTATTGTCTTACTTCTTGACTCCTTTTCTTGGTTGACCAAATTTTTTTTTAGTGTTGTTCTTCATGAACTTTCTGAACTTCTTTACCATCAAGTTCACTTGGTCTTCTTGTGAATCATTTCCGTCTTCAGAGGATTCAGATTCTGTTTCAGTCCGGTCTACTTTGAGAGCAATTCCTTTGGCTCTTTTGTCTTTCTGCTCCTCATATGCCATTCGAGTCATGTCCATTTCATATTCTCTAAGTTTCCCAAACAGTTCAAAGACTTGTCATAGCAAAGAAGGTTCTTGGATTCAAGTTATGGGTCATCCTTGTAGGTTGCCACTTTCTATTCAGTGATTTCAGAATCTTGAAATTCACTTCTTCTTCAATGAAGTTCTTGCCAAGCCCTTTGAGATGGTTGATGATGTGTGTGAATCTCTTTTGCATTTCCATTGTTGATTCTCCTTGGAACATTCTGAATGTCTCATACTCTTGAATGAGTGTGTTCTTCCTAGCTCTCCTCACCTCAGCAGTACCTTCTTGAGTTACCATGATGAGCTCCCATGCTTCTTTTGCTGTTGTGCAAGCTGATATCCTGAAAAACTCATCAGAATTCAAGGCAGAGTGTATGATATTCAAGGCCTTAGCATCATTTTCAGCCCTCCTAATCTCATCCATGTCCCAATCCTCAAAAGGTTTCTCTATCTCTTTTCCATTTTCTATTTTCATTGGAACTTTGTAGTCATTTACCACAGCCTGCCAGATGCTTCTGTGAATAGATTCCATAAAGATCTTCATGCGAACTTTCCAGAATGGATAGTTATCATCGCAGAACAATGGAGGTCTATTTATCGAAGCTCCTTCAGCGAAGGGTAAAAGATTACTAGCCATTACAGGGAACTAAGAAGGATTACTAGATTGATTTACTAGTTAAAGCTCTTGATACCAATTGTTGGTCCCTATATGAATCTAGAGGGGGGGTGAATAGATTCAAGTTCCCTTGTTCAATTTTACTTTTTCTCACTTTTTCCCGATTCAATCTTATCTTGAATTACAAGAACGTATCAGAGATATAATCAGCGGAAAACAAGGGAAAATTGTAAAGCAAGAAAACAATGAATTAAAAGAGATAAGATAGAGAAGAGAGTTTAAACGAGAGATTTATCTTGGTTCGGCTTTCGGCCTACATCAGGTCCCCAACCAACAATCTGTTGCGATCGGTTTTCCACTATAAAGATTCTGTGTTCAATACAACCACACTGCACAAACACAAAAACAAATCAAATACTCAAAACTATATGTTTTTCACCTAAGAACATATCTTGATCCTTGATCCCTTCAAGAATCAACCTTTGAGAGTACCTCTCTCAAAAACTCATCAACTTTTCCAAGAGAATACCTTTCTCTTTAGAGTTTAAACCAAAAAGATTACAAAAGATAAAGATCATATAAGATTACACCTGTTGTGTATGCACTGATCAATGATATCATCCAAACAATTCAACCATTCACACAGCCTTCATCTCAAGAGAAATCTTTAAAACTTTGAAGAGAATTCTTGTAAAAACTAGTGTTTAGCTCTTCCTTTCTTTCTTGGAAAACTCAAAAAGATCTCTCTTCTGAAAACAATTCAAAGAGGTTTCAATTTAAAGCAGTTTCAAAATCATTTGAGATGAATTCTGGTGTGGTAATCTATTACTGGATTGTGGTAATTGATTACTCCAGAGAAATTTGCCTTCCCCTGTTTCTTCAAGCACGAAGTAATCGATTACTATGGAGTGATAATCGATTACTCCAGAGCAGTTTGGGTTCCCCTGTTTTCTGAATCTGTTGGTAATCGATTACAGCTATATGGTAATTGATTACTTCAGCTTAAAACCTTTTTAAACCAAAGTTTTTGATTCCTTTCAAATAAAATGGGGTTCCAAAACTTCTCTAGCTCAAATCACAAGAGTAAAATCAAATTTTCTATGAAACGATTGAATAAAAACCACACTCAAAGCCTAAACTAAAACAATCAATACATTTTAAACTCCTATATACAATCTATCACAAAGATCAAAAGTACAAGTATATCAAAACTAAAACTAGGGATGGCTTCTTCAGCTTCAAGTCCAACAGAGAGCATACGCAACTTAAACCTAACAAAATAATGACAGCAGACTAAACAAATATAAAATCTTATAAAACTAGAACTACTCAAACTCAAAAGAGAGTAAAACTAAACTGCATATTTCAGAGATTTATATTTCACTTAATGGCTTGCAAATTAGCTTATGTAGGCACATGACAATCTAGCAAGACAGCAGAAAATCTTAACAGTAACTGACACAAGTAACCAAGGTCTATACTATGATTCATATACATCTTTGCCTGCATAGTTATGGAAGAAAACATGACACAATGCAACATAGGTCAAATCAACAACAACTAACAAGATAATCCAGTAGCTTTATCAGGTGTTAGTTTTACTGAATACTAATCAAGTTGTGATCACATAGCACCCAAACATGTTGAAGGAGTAGATTCCGTGACCAATTAACTAATCAATTGATACACTCAGTTAGTTAGTTCATATTCCTTCTACAAAATTGAGTTCTTAGGTAAAATAATACCAAGCAGACATGTTACCAAAATGACCACAAAAACAGAAATAACCAAACACAGAGGGAACAACACAGAAATTATCAAGCATAGAACAAAAATATAACCAAGCACAGAGGGAACAACACAGAAATTACCAAGCACAGAACACGGAAATAACCACCACATGTTCAAGTTTTAGTGAGGGACCAACACAAAGCATTTAACAATGAGCACAGTAGAGCCCTAAACAATGCAATCGAGAATGGACTTTGTGAAGTGTACCTTAAACAGTAGAGCCCTAAGCAGCGATTCGGGAATGGTGTCGAAGTTTGGGGTTTCGCGAAGATTGCGTCAGTGACAGGTGACAGAGTAGTTCGCCGGTGACGAGAAGGAGAGTGGTTGAAGGAGAAATTCTGTGCTTGGGGTTTTTGAGGGAGAAGGAATGGAGAGGAAGAAGAAGAAGATGTACGTACCAGAAGAAGTATCTAACATACTACGACGGTTTTCAAAGGAACCGTCTTAGTCTGTTACACAAATATTACAAAAATGTCACCTGATTACAGACTACGGCAGTTTTAATTTGAACCATCTTAGTCTCTAACATGAATATTATCAAAATGTCATTGCGTCACATACCACAACAGTTAACTAGAACCGTACTGGTGTGCGGTAGTTATTTGTTATTTTTCTACTAGTGTACATATTAATATAATCATTATTATATATAGCTACTAATTAAATATAATCAATTTCTTACATCATGTTTGGTATTAATCATATCTTACAATATGGTATAATTTTTTTTATTATAATTATATTTTATAAAAATATGATTGGACATTCGTGAGAGAAGAAACAATAAACACAGTAAAGAAATTGTGTTTTATTAAATTTTGTTTGTTTTATACGAAAACTATATCACAAACTTTATTTAATAAAGTTTGTTCGGTAATAATCCAAGAAAACATTAAGAAAAGGTTGTTCAACAAATGAGGAAAAAAAAGAGATGAACACTAAAATTAATATTGGTTCACTCTAGAAAACATTAAGGCGGTGTTTTCAAGACTCTTAGAAAGTTCGGTATCTTTTAAATTTTTAAAAAATTTCCACTAATCAACACTAATTATAAATATTTTTTTTATAAAGTGAGATTTTTTTTTTTCACAAAGTCTTAACTCAAATTAAACTTACGTCAATATTTATTAACAAATATTCTTTTATACTAAATCATTCTTATCTTTCACAAGATAAAAAATATTTGAAGAATTATAAGATAATTCTCGATGAGTGATAGAGAGAATATAGAAGATGAGCTTACAAGATTTTGAGTAATGTGTTTGTTTAAGTAAAAAGTATAGAAAGAGATGGACACTCAAGTATCCATAGAAGGCAAAAAGATAAGATTTATCTTTGGCACATCGTTGATTTCTTTAGTATATGTTGTCGTTTGTTTATGAGTTTTGAAACACTATTATTTTTGTACCTCATTTATATTCATACAATAGGTCTTATCTCTGGGCGATGTGGGACTTCACACCCTTGGATTTTTCCTCCAATATTGTATTTCCAGCACACCCCTCCCATGCCGAGAACTAGACTTCTCGAGCGTGGAAACTATTCAACGGGGGTCTTGATAAGAGGTGGTTGTCCAATATTGAGTTTTCTATTCTGGTCCAATATCGGTTCTGATAATAGGTGGTCGTCTAATATTAGGTTTTCAACACACTCCTCCCACATCAAGGACTGAACTTCTCAGTGGGGTGATCCAATATTGGCCCCATACGTGACCCAACATCCATCCTAGGACAGGCTCTGATACCATGTTGAAATTGTGGGTTGGGCCTAACTCAACCCCATAAAACCGGCTTATAGGGTGTGGTTTGCTCCTCACTTATATTCATACAACAGGTCCCATCTCTGGGCGATGTGAGACTTCACACCCTTGAGTTTTTCCTCCAATATTGTATTTCCAACATAAATAACTTATAAAGGTATAAAATATTCGAAAAGAGAAAATTTCAGGCAAAGTCAAATTTTTCCTTCAAAATACTAATTTTTGTTTTCAAGATAGCTTTTGGTGCTTGGAAGCTAAATTAAAAAAGAAAGAGTTAAAGAGTACTCCTTGTGGAACAAAACACTTATGAAAGTAAAAGTGTATATTTTCAATGGATGTCTATTCATTTTATCTTTTACGTTTGTATAACTTTTACACTTATGTTGAATTGCTTATTAGATGAAGTTCAAATCTTTTACAAATGTATGATCTTCTATAATAGTAGTTTCTATCCAATCAAAAACAACAAGCCTTAATCATAATTTCTTACCCTTTTATTATCATCAAAATCTTTAATTTATTAACGAACTAGGAGTCAAATGCTTGACATCTTTATTTCAACAATCACCTCATTTTTTATGATGACAAAATTTTCTATAATTTGATTAAGGATAAAAAACCATAGTTGATACTGAACAAATCATAATATATAAGACTTGTTCTTAAGAAACATTTATCATTTATATAACTTAAAAACAATATATCATAGCAAAGATAAACCTATTAACGTAACAACGTGACAACATATGCTCACTCATATTCTGAACTCCCATTTTCATGTATTATAACATGTAATCAAAGCAATTCAATATGAGTATGTCAGAGCATCATTCGAGAAATAAAAATAAGAAGATCGAACCATTTCTTCTAACTTTTTTTCAAATTTGATAAATGTTGGTTGATTGTGTATTTCATTATAGTTTTGTGATTCAGAGTATGATTTTCTATTTGATACATTTGAATTGCATATTCAAAGTTTCAATTGAATCAATTCTTTTTAATGAATTGATTCAATACATTTCTTATGGAACAATGAGTGCTATATTGGATTTGAATCATATTTCGGATATATAGAATAAGTAAATTAGGACATATTAATCAACGTAGTTAACAATGTCACCAAAGAGATAACAATATCAAAGCATTAATATAGACACAACTCATAAAAAAAAATTTCATTTAGAAGGGCTTAGAATAAAAAATGCTTCTTTTTCCCCTCTTTTTTCATCAACAAAAAGTTGAAACAAGTAAAGCCATCATTGGCTAATTGAGTTATCTTTTGTCTTGGCATCAAAAGATGGACTTGGGGAAGCAAATAAAGAGGGGTGTACTGGTGACTAAGGTGGTAGTGGCTGTTGTTGTGGTTGTGGTGGTGGCAGGAGAACTGATAAAATCAATTGTGTATCAATTTCATACCTTGTAGAATAAAAGCAAGTTTTTCAACAAGTCTTGGTTCCATATTTGCCTCAAATCTGGCTTCCCTAGCTTAGGCAAATTCATCCAAATTAATCATAGAAGTTGACATAGAGGAGGATGAGGCAACAACATGTATCATACTCTTAAAGGCTTCCATAATTGCTAAAGATGCAACATTAAAGGTTGAATGCTCTTCTGATTGTTGCGTAAGGGAAGGTAACAATTCTATTTTAGAGAGAGGCTTTTGCATTGACTCAAATTCATGTACATATTATGCCACAAGTAATTAGTCATCTTACATGAATTTCAACCTTGTTATTTAATTATGTTAAGTCAAAATGACTTAGCATCTTAATTTTGATAATTACAAAAGAATGATCAGACTGAAGAACAGACAGAAGAGCAGACTGAAGACTAAAGAATGAGCAGACTGAAGAGGCATCAGATGTAGACTGAAGAATGATCAGACTGAAGAGACATCAAATGCAAACAGAAGAATGATCAGACGAATCATTAATGAGCATAGACGAAAGCCTAAAAAAGCAAATCTTGATTTTTGATGATGTCTCTGATCAAGTCCTGAAAAAGCCGAACATGCGCTGATTCAACTATGCAAATATTAATTATTCTGATTGATCTCTGTCACACGTTTGAAGACCCCAAGAAAAAGGACTAACATTTAAATCTTCAGTCAAACAGATACTTCACAGAGCTCTCTATAAAAGGACTTCATCACAGCGAGTTGAAGTTGGCGAACCATTCTACAAGCTCTCAGGAAAAAGTTCGCTCGCCACGAACTTAGAATATATCTCATTGTAAAATCCCTCTCTGCATAGAGGATAATCTTTCTTTAGAACATCTTTCAAAATCCACTGTTGTGGTCCCCTTAGCTTGGGGAGGTTATGTTTCAAAGAATACCTTTGTATTAGCCTGTGGAGGTTGTGTTCAAAGAATACCTTGTTTAGCCTACAGAGGCTGGGCCCAAAGAATACTGATTTAGCCTGAGAAGGCTGTGTCCAAATAATATTTGTATTTAGCTAATAGTGGTTGTGTTCAAAGAATACTCTTAGTGGAACCTCGGTGTGTTGCTGGGGAACTGGATGTAATATGAATCAGACAAACCGGTATAAAAATATTATTTTCTTCTCTATTATTTTATCTGTTAACTAACTGGGGGATAATAACTTGAATAGTCTGATAATAAAATCAATATTAAGAAGAAAACAATCTTGCGTCTGATCAAGCTTTGAAAACAACAGACACAAACACATTGTCTTAGAGAAAAAAAATTTAAACAGTCTACACAATTCCACCCTCCTTCTTGTGTTTTTGTATTTTACAAATTCTATAAATATTGGACAAGGTATAATTAAAATAGAATTTTTCAGGTAAAAAAAGGGCATTTTAAGTAAAAAAAAAACCTTAAAAACTGATTTCACGACAATTGGACTTAAAACAAGTAAATTATCGCATTTTCATTGCATGTTGTGCGTTTTGTGCAAAGACACAATCTTAGTTTCAAAAACCATAAGTATACTTAATGTAATTTTTGTATACTTGATGTAATTCCTGTGCACTAGCTATACTTTTGTATACTTGTATAATTTCTATACATTGGCTATAATTTCTATATATTAGTTATAAATTCGGTATACATGTTGTGGTTCTATATACTTGTTATAATTTTTGTATATTACTCCCATGATTGTTCTAGTTGAGAGTTGGAAATGACAGACATGTTTACCCAATAACTAGTGTTAGTGAAAACGACATAAACTGATGTAGGAACATCTCAAAGTATTACTAGAAGCATGCAAAGGAAGATTGAAGAAGAAGTGGGAAAGCTTCAAGTCAAAGCTAGAGGAAGAGGTCAGTGCGCAAATCAAAGTCAAAGAAGAAGAAGGACCTTACTTTTTGAAATTAGGCTTCAAATAAATTCGTTGTTATTTATGTGCCTAACCAGGTTCAGTATTTCGACCATAACTTAGGCTACACAACTTCGATTAAGTTTCTCTTAGTGTCATTTTAAAGAAGACTTAAAGGGATACAAAAGCTATGAGGACACCAAAGTCTAGTTCGAATTACATCTGGGAGAAAATTGGGCTTGAAGGTAACGTTTGGATGCTGCCATGATTTTCCAGCGAATTGCTTAAATGTAAGGCCTTGTAAGTGAGCCCAAAGCTCATGGCCATGTACCGTTATTATTCTTGGATGTTTTGTTTAGTGTTCTAGAATAATTGGGTCAAGTTAGATTAGATTTTGTTTAAATTTATATTAAACTTGCCGCACATTATTAGATTAGATTTTGTTTAAATTTATATTAAACTTGCCCAAGATTAGATTAGATTTCGTTTGAATTTAGATTAAATTTGATGCCCAAGTTAGGTTAGTTTTCGCTAACTTGCATCCCAAGTATCTTAGGTCTATAAAAACATGTGAACCGAAATTATATGGACCTTTTGACGAAATTGAATAAAAACTTTGTGTTTTTTTAGAGAATAAGTTCTCTTGACTTCCTTAGGAAGGTTTCTTGAATCTTATTAATGGACTCTTGTCTCCATTGTGGCTGTTCTTCCTAGGCTTATTGGGCCTCCCATGGCACCCATTCCTTTTCATCTCTTTCCTTCTCCACATTTTCCTTTTTGGTTTCATTGAGTTCTTCTAAGCATCTTGGTCGAAACTCACTTGGGTTGCCATTGAAGGATCATTGAAGAAGCTATATCGGGAACTTCAAGATTTCTTTGGAGAACTCTCTAAAGAGGCTTGTAAAGAATAAATCACAAGAAAGGGGGCTTGAATTGTGATATTAATAAAATTTTATCCTATCGTCTGTTGTTTTGAAACCAGTACAGACGATTCAAATTTATCTTAAAAAAATGATTTAAGAGATTAAGTTATTCTTTAATTATCCCCGTTAGTTACAAGATAAAATTCAGAAAACACAATTGTTTTTATACTGGTTCGTCTATATCAGACTACGTCCAGTTACCCAGCAAAACCTGAGTTTTCACTATCAACCGTGAAAAGGTTACAAGTATTGTTTGAACCCAGCCACTTTTGGCTAATACAAGATATTCTTTGATCACAGCCTTCCCAGAATAACCCACCAAGTATTGTTTGAAACACAGCCTCTTCAGGCTAAAGAAAGGTATTCTTTGCAAGCACAGCCTCCTCAAGCTAAAGTATCACAGACGTGGATTTAGAAAAGTTTAAAGAAACTTAAGTTTTCCTCTTCATAGAGAGGGTTTTTTACAATGAAGAATAAGTTCTAGAGCGAATTCAAATAATCAGCTTGTAATAGCGTTTTCGCCAACTTGAAATGGTGAAATGAAGTCCTTTATATAGGCAACAGTCTGAAGAGATCCGTTAGACTCAAGAGTTATGACCGTTGTCTTTTTTCTTGAAAATTTTCATCAATGGCAGAGATCAATCAGAATAATTAATGATTTGCAGCGGAGTAAGAGCATGTTCAGCACCTTTTTCTGACTTGATCAGTTTGGGTAACGAAAGTGTGATCTACTTTTCGTGTTACAGAGGTTTTGCACAATACCCAATAGCCTTTTTGGAAACTTCTAAAAGTAACGACTAAATTTGAAAGTTTGCACGCGTTACTTCGTCTGTCTTCATTGACAGAGCAAAAGACGTTCACCAATCGTTCTAAGGTAATGTCGTCTACAATCATGATTGCATCGTCTGCTCTTTGTAATGAATCATTTTTTAGGAAACATGGAATAAGACTTTTTAGATTGAAGAGTCACCTTTCATGTGTGGTCCTCACATCATCTACACTTGCATCGTCTGTTCGTATCATCTATCACGTAATTATCAAAACTTAAGAGTTTTAATCCCCTTGATCTAACAATCTCCCGCTTTTTGATGATTACAAACCATACCAATACTGCGGAAAGACAAAGTCATCTCTATAAACAAAAGTTAGTGAAATGATAACAATTATGTCAGATTTACATCAAGACGATGTTTTCTGAAAAAAAATATTTCTTTATAAGTTTGTTACATCACAAAAATGTAATCAATTTCAGATACAATCAGAAAGTAAAAGACATTAAAGAAAATAAAAAAAATACAAGACTCTACCCCTGAGTCTAATACCCATTATACAAGAGCTCTCCCCAAAGCTCACTATAGACGCTCGTCTTCATCTTCAGATGCTCCCCTTGAGATGCTTTACCTTCTCTCCCTTGGGCTGAAATCATCCAAAAAGAATCATTGAGGTGGAGGTTGTTGCTTTAACAAAGCATAGACAAGGTTCCGAAGTTCCTCAACTTTAGCGTTGGTGGCCTGCTGAGACTCCTTAAGCTCCTTGTTTTTCTTCTTTAAGTGCTCGCAGTTATCCTCAAGAGCATCATACTTCCGCTTCAAAGCATTGTACTTATTAGAAATCGTCTGATGATTGAGGTGATTGTGGGTCAGATGATGGACCTCCAGATTCAATCAGAAGATGTTGTCTAGAAGTAGGCATAACTACTTCTTCATCTGAATCAGCCTTTATCACAATGGGTTCTACTTCAGTTGCCTTCAAATATAAGGTGAACAGAGGAAAGTCCATCAAAGAATTGAAGTTTTCTTCCCATTGCCATTTGTAGATCTTGTTGAAGGTTGTGAGTTGGTAGTACTGAGGCATATGGGGTGGAAGAGTGTACGCATAGGCTCCACCGGGGTAGACTCTGCTACAGGTGACAGACTCTTCATCAAAAGAAGTGCCTGAGCAGAATCTAGACGTGTTCTCATGTTCTTCTATCATCCTCTGAATCTTAGGATTGATAGGCCTTGTAGAGTACGTCTGAATAGCCTTCAAATGATCATAAGTAGCTTGGGGTACACGCTTGATAATGTGCCTTGCATATTTGTACTTCTTAGGGAAAGAATACTCCTTTTTCTCTTTGCCTTTAGCAAGCATACGAATGAGACATGGTCTTGGACAATCCATCCTTACCATAAACTTCGTCTCATTGGTTGCAAGCGTAGAGAATTGAGAGCCCATGAGAAAGGGCAGGAGACGATCCTCTTTCCCGGCTCTGTTTTGGATAAGACGAAAGGACTGAAGTCTATCCTTGATCTCACACCTATAGTTCCTAGCCATCATAGTGAATGCTCCATCATAATCAACAGGCAAGCAGTGGTAGCACTCTTCAGGTGTTTCATACTCGTGGAGATTGAGATAATAATTTGGATGCACTCCAGAGCAGTGAGGTCTACACCAAGGTAGAGTTAGGTCAATAGTGTATAGTGTAGCCTAATCTAATGAACTTTGTCTTGTTCATTGGGATGGTGAAAGGTTGGGGATCATGCTTGTCCATTGCGTCTAGATGCCAGTGAGAGAAGCATTCTGGAATTGAGATTTGGGACATAAAATCGCCAAATACACAATGATGATGTACAGGTGCTCCCTCAGCATGATAGCGAACGGATCTTCTAGACTTAGGTCTAGAGATAATGTTGGGTTCATACCCCAAAGTTGTCCCTTCTATAAGTAGACCATTAAGATGGCGTTTTTAATCATTTATGCCTTATAAGCCCTTAATCTTCAACTTTGCAAGGGCATCCCAAGGCAGACGCTTCAACCATTCCTTCTGCTCTTCAACACTATATTTCTTTGAAAGATCAAGATCAGCAGGCTTCAATGGTTGGAAGTAATTGATTGGATTAATGAATCTTCCCACTTGGAACCCTTTCTTCCTCCCGTCAGAATCGTAAGTGGTTGTCCAATTCGATGAAGGGAGATTCCTGCTCTTCAACAGAAGAATGTTCATTGTCTGCACAGTAGCCATCATCGCCAGACTCAGATCCATCAGAGTCAGAGAGATTAGAGGCTTCCATAGCATGATCTATAATAATCCAATCAGGCCTCTTAGGCCTCTCAGCACACCCAATAATATTGTACCTTTGCATAACGAGGTCGTTGAGAAAGGTGTAGTCCATTTTGCGCTTGGGTGGTAGGTCTTCTTCATTTAAGACCACTGCTGGAATCTTTAAGTCTGGTGCCACATGTCTTGTGACAAGACATTCTTCGTCATCTGATGATGATGATTCTACACTGTAGATGACAGATGAAGGCTGCATAGTCTGTAAGAAACTTCTTTCCTCAGACTCAGCACTTACCGTCTGAAGAAGGATGGCACGGATAGGAGACGAAGTTAAGACTACAACGTCTTGTCTTGATTCGTCTATTGGAGCTGAAGATTCAAACTCCATAGGAGGCAAATCTTCACTGAGCATAGTAGACACTTGATCAGCAAGGATTGCGTTGTCTTTTTGGATCTGGGCATTTTCTTCAACATCTATGCCCTTTGAAGTAGTCTGAGCTTGAGAAGCTCCAGACGATCCAATACCCCTGACGTTATTTCTGAATCTTTGCTCTCTTTCAGCTTCAGAGAGAATGGATGTTTTTCTTGCTTTTTCTAACTCCCTTTTCTCATCCAAGATTGCAGAGGCTTCAACAATTCCTTTTCTTGCGCCTTTATCATAAGCTTTGCGCATCTCTTTATCAACGATATAAGCATCGTCTAGCTTTGCCTTTTTGCGCATGTCTGCTCGCTCACTACAGACTCAGCATCCTTAGACGCTTCTTTGGAAGATGGATTGTCTTGGGTAGACGAATCCTTTCTTGGCAACCTTAACTTGATAGACCTTGATTTTCGTCTAACAAGTGGCACATCTTCAATTGTCTCAAAAGGAACCTCTGTCACTTGTACAGGTGGTTCAGACAACACATGAGGTTTGGATGGAGAAGGGTTAGGTGTTTGGGCTTGTGTTTGAGCTTGTGTATGGGCTTGTGTTTGAGATGGAATGGGTGCATTTCTGGGTCTTTTTATGAGGGTTTTGTGTTTTAGGCGAGTTTGTTGAGGTGTTGGTTGCAATTGTGAGGTTTGTGTATGGGTCAGCGTTTGTGGTTGAGAGGGTTGAGGTTGAGAAGAAGATGATTGAGAACCCTTAGGATTAAGGTACTTCTCATGCATTTCATTTATCGTCCATGGAGCAAGGTCTAGACACATTCTTGCAAAAGTGCCTTGCTTGATTTCAAGGCCACTTGAGTACCATTCACATCCTATGATTTCAAACCCTTGGTTTTGGATTATCTTGGCAAACACAACAGGATAAGGAACACTTGATGTCTTGCGCAGGTTCCTTCTCCTCAAACAGTCCATCTAGTGATCCATGATCACATGGGGTAAGTTGATCTTCTCCTTCTGAAGGAGATAGAAGAGACAAAATCGTTCTCTATTGCTTATATTATCGCGAGATCCGATTCTTGGTGTGAAGATATTGAAGAGTAGATTATGCAGCACTCTTCCTTCACCGTTGATATTTCCAGCTCTCAAGTACTTGGCACGGTCAGACGTTCTGGGTTTCCGTAGAACGGCCTGATCGATGAAGGCTTCATCAATACCTTCATACCATTTGGGAGTGTAGACGACACCTTCATTTTTATACTTCCCAATCGCAGCAACAGCTTCAGCATTGACAAGGTACTCCTTGTCACCGATTGTTCTCACGATGTTGTCATCTACAATTTTGGCCTCAGACCAAAACTCAGCATAGGGCTCCACCACCCATGACCCTTCCTAGGTAGCGAACTTCATCCATCCTGCTTTCTCCAGGTAGTCGCAGGTGTGCCGAGAGAGATCAGCGAGGGTGATTCTCTTCACCCATTTGCTCAGTAAGAAGAGATCTTGAGCAAAGAATCCTTCTTCTTCTAGAGGAGTTTGTTGAACATTCTTGGCGGCCATTTTTCTAGGTTTGAAATAAGAGAGAGTATTTGAGAGTGAGAGTTCTTAGAGTAGAAGAAAATTTGAATACTTAGCAATGTAATAAGTAAAAGAGGTAACTTTGACTTTTTTATAGTGCAATGAATTGAACGGTTATTTTAGTAGACGAAAGAATGTAAACCGTCCCTGATTTGACGTTTTCTCCTATGATTGCCCTTTCAATGATTGATTTGACGTCTGTCAGTTACGGCGCATGCTCTTGGACTTCCTAGAATAGAGTAATAAATGTCAGATGCATTTAATGCTGCATTTATTGTCTTCCTGCACACTTAACTTTAAATTAATTAAATAATAACATTGCCTCTGTTTAATGACTTTTCACTTATTCAACTTGATCAAGCGCAAGGCTTCGTCTTAACACGAAATAATCAGACGATAAGTATAGACGATAACTATAGACGATAACTTTAATCTTCTAAAGAAATAATTCCCAAATTTTCCTTAATGAAGTTAAAGCATGTTTTGTCTAAAGCTTTTGTCAAGATGTCTGCCCATTGAAAATCAGTTTGAACAAACTGTATATCGAAAACACCTTTTTGAACATAATCTCTTATAAAATGAAATTTAATTTCAATGTGTTTAGCTTTTGAATGCTGAATAGGGTTTTTGTGAGATTAATTGCACTAGTGTTGTCACAGAAAACTGAGATTTGGGTTTCAAACCTGGAGTAGTCTTCAAGTTGATGTTTTACCCAAAGAAGTTGTGAACAACATCAAGCAACAACTATATATTCTGCTTCTGTGGTAGAGAGAGCTATAGAGTTTTGTTTCTTGCATGACCAAGAAATGAGAGACTTGCCTAGAAATTGGCATCCACCACTTGTTCTCTTTCTCTCCACTTTGTCTCCAGCATAGTCAGCATCACAATAGCCATTCAAACTGAAATCACTATTTTTCTTATAAAATAAAGAGAGATTAATGGTTCCAATAAGATATCTAAGAATACGTTTAACAGCTTGTAAATGAGATTCTCTAGGATAAGACTAAAAACGTGCACTTAGACAGATGCTAAACTTAATGTCTGGTCTACTTGCAGTTAAATAAAGCAGTGAGCCAATCATACCTTGAAATATCGTCTGATCAACAGTTTTACCTAATTCGTCTTTGTTGAGACTAGCACCAGACGAATGCATAGGTGTTTTCATTGGCTTTGCGTTGTCCATCTTGAACTTCTTGAGAAGTTCTTTTGTATATTTTTGTTGATGAATATAGATTCCTTCTTTCGTCTGTTTGACTTGAAGTCCTAGGAAGAATTTTAATTTTCCCATCATACTCATTTCGAACTCATCCTGCATTAACTTAGAAAAATCCTTACACAAGGATTCGTTAGTGGCTCCAAAGACTTTGTCGTCTACATATATTTGGACAATAATAAAGTCTTTTAAAACACTTTTCTTGAAGAGTGTAGTATCAACTTTTCCTCTAGAAAAACCATTTTTAAGAAGAAAGGAACTTAGTCTATCATACCAAGCTCTAGGAGTTTGCTTAAGACCATAGAGTGTTTTCTTCAATTTGAAATCATGATCTGGTTGAGATGAACTCTCAAATCCAGGAGGTTGTTTTACGTATACGTCCTCTTCAATAAAACCATTTAGAAAAACACTTTTTACATCCATTTGATATAAGACGATATTCTTATGAGCAGCAAAAGCAAGTAGGATTCTAATAGCTTCTAATCTAGCTACAGAAGCAAAGGTTTAGTGAAATTAATACCTTCTTGTTGGTTATAACCTTGAGCTACCAACTTTGCTTTATTTCTTACCACTTTTCCAGCTTCATCTAGTTTGTTTCTAAACACCCATCTTGTTCCGACGGTGCTTTTGTTCCTTGGGCTTTCTACTAAGGTCCAAACATCATTTCTTATAAACTGGTTTAGTTCTTCTTCCATAGCTAAAATCCAGACATTATCTAGTAGAGCTTCTTCAATATTCTTGGGCTCTATATTTGACACAAGAGCGTACCCAGACGATTCTCTAACCCTTGTTCTTGTTTGAACACCTTGATGTCTATCTCCAATGATAAGATCTTCTGTATGGTTTGAGGCAAACCTCCAAGTTCTGACAGGAGCTTGAACATCATGGTGATGTGTATCAGACGAAGAGGGTTCATCTGTACCTCTATCGTCTATTCTTGTGTCTGTACTTCAATCGTCTACCCTTGCGTCTGTACCAGAAGGGTTAATCTGCAAATTATCAAATAAATTTTCTACGTCTAATATTTCCTTATCAGCCTTTGAGTTATCTTGAAATTTTACATGAATAGATTCTTCTACAACTTGCGTTTTAGAGTTAAACACTCTGTAGGCCTTAGATTTATTGGAGTATCCAAGTAAAAATCCTTTAATCACCTTTGAATCAAACTTTCCAAGTTGATCTCTGGTGTTAAGAATAAAGCACTCACATCCAAAAGGATGAAAGTAGGATATGTTGGGTCTTCTTCCTTTACATAGTTCATAAGGAGTCTTGTTTAATATAGGTCTTATTAATATTCTGTTTTGAATATAACAGGAAGTATTTATTGCTTCTGTCCAATAGTATTTCGGAAGAGAGCTTTCATGGAACATTGTTCTAGCTATTTCTTGTAAAGTACGATTTTTCCTTTCTACAACTCCATTTTGTTGGGGAGTTCTTGGAGATGAAAAATTGTGAAAGATGTCGTTTTCAAAACAAAAGGCTTTGAACTCAGAGTTTTCAAATTCTGTTCCATGATCGCTTCTCACAGACGCAATACATATTCCTTTTTCTTTTTGAACACGCTTACAGAATATTTCAAAGGTATTAAAGACTCGTGTTTATGGGACAGGAAATATACCCAAGTAAATCTAGTATAGTCGTCTATAATGACAAACTCATATCTCTTTCCTCCAAGACTTTCAGTCTGAGTGGGTTCAAAGAGATCAATATGTAACAATTCCAAGGGTCTTGTCCTGGAAACAACATATTTTGATTTAAAAGAAGCTTTGAGTTGTTTCCATGCGGACAAGATTCACACAGACGATTAGACTTCCAAGATATTTTTGGAAAACCTTTTACAAGATCCTTTTTAGAAATTTTTGAAATATACTTGAGACTCAAATGTCCAAGCTTTTTATGCCAAATATCTCGTTCATCGTCTGCTGAAATTAAACATGTTACATTCTGATCACTAAGGACAGAAAGACAAACTTCATAGAGATTGTTCCTTCTTTTCCCAACAAACAGAATGGATTTATCTTTATTTTTTACTATACATTCATTAGCATTAAAGGCTACTTCATATCCACTGTCACAAAATTGACTTATGCTAAGTAGATTGAAGTTCAGACCTTTAATGTAAGACACATTTTGAATGAGGGTTGGGTGTCTTACCAACAGTCTCAATCCCTAGGATTTTACCTTTCCCTGAACCATAAGACATAGACCCTTTACTTGGTCTTATGTCTTAGAACATAGACAGGTCTCCCGTCATGTGTCGTGAGCATCCATTGTCCAGGTACCAGCTTGAAGTCTTCTCTCTTCCTATTAAGGATATCTGCAACAGGAATAATGAGTGACTTTGGTACCCAAATTCTTTTGGGTCCTCCTTTGTTAGTAGAAGAAGATTTTTTTTTGTTCAAGGTTTTAGTATTTTTCTTGTAGTAATTTTGAACCTTATTGTAACTTTTGTTCTTCTTCTTCTTTTAAGTAGACGAAACAAAATTTGTCTTCTTTTCATTCGTCTGTTCAACATAACCTAGTCCACTCTTATCTGACGGGACCCTCCCATATTTTTAAATATTTTCAAGCATAGAGGATCCTTTTGTGAACTGGGTTATATCCTTGAGTAAAGAATCGTTTTCTTTCTTTACTCTTTCGATTTCAAGAATTAAAATGTTCTTTTCAGAGTCAGACGATATATCATCTGATACCTTCTTCTTGAGCAACTCCTTTTCAGATTTTAAAGTAATATTTTCTGCCAAAATTTGTTTCAACTTTGCTTTACAGGTTTGGTATTGCTCAACAATAAAATGAGAGTTTGCTAGAAGAGTATCGTATGATATTTCTTCTGATTCTGATTCAGACTCAGATGAAGTAGACGAAACAGAAGAATCATTTACCTCAGAGGAAGTGTTGTCTCCAGCCTTGAGACATATATTTGCAGTTTCCTCTACCTCTGTGGAATCGTTTGAACTATTGCTGTCAAGGTCTTCCCAAGTCAACAAACTCTTTTTCCCTTTTTCTCTACGAGGATTCCATCTTTTCTTGAGCTTTAGACATTCAAATCTCATATGTCCAGGCTTTCTGCATTCATAGCAGACGATCTCAGACCCTTCCTCTTTATTTGAAGATTTTTCAGGAAACTTTTTCTCCTTCTTTCTGAAAAAGCGTTGACCTCTTCCTCTCTTCATCATCATCTTCTTGAATCATCTAGCCATGGGAGATATCTCATCTTCAGACGATCCATCAGATGAATATGATTCAGACGTTTCAGCCTTGAGAATCTTGGTCTTCTTCTTTTTCTCTTTCTTAATAGATTCTTCTTTTGGTACTTCATCAGTGGATGAAAGAGTTATAGTATCTTGAACTTTTATCTTGTCTCCTTTACATAGGAGTATTTCATGTACTCTTAAGGCACCTATTAACTCATTAAGAGTTAATGTTTTCATGTCACGTCCCACGAAAATGGCGGTAGACATTGCTTCCCATGGAGTAAGAATATTGTCCAGAATCTTCATGCTATTTTGTGCCTTCGTGAAAGTGATTCCCAGCGAAGTGAGACCATTTAATATTGTTTGGAATCCTCCAAACATCATTTCAATGGATTCACCTTTCTTCATAGAGAACATCTCATATTCTCTTTGCAATGTAGCAGCCTTTCTCATTTTAACGTCTTCAGTTCCTTCATAGGAGATCTTCAGAGCGTCCCAGAGTTCTTTGGCGGTTTTATAGACACAAAATCTGTTGTATTCTGTCCTTGAGAGAGCACACGTGAGTGCATATCTAGCTTTTCTGTTCAGCTCTATGAGGGTGTATTCCTCATTTCCCCATTCAGTTTCTGGTTTAACAATGGGAATATCTCCTTGAGTGATAATCTTCCAAAGTCTATACTGAGTAGACTTTATGTACATCTCCATCCTGTCTGCCCAGTAGGAATAGTCATCTCTAGAGAAAGCTGGCCCTTGTGACTCCATTTTGATCTTTTCCTCTAGCAGCTGTAAAGCGCTCAACCATTAGAGGTTGAGCTCTGATACCAAACTGTAAAGAATAAATCATAAGAAGGGGGGTTGAATTGTGATATTAATAAAATTTTATCCTATTGTCTGTTGGTTTGAAACCAGTACAGACGATTCAAATTTATCTTAAAATAAAATTGATTTAAGAGATTAAGTTATTCTTTAATTATCCCCGTTAGTCACAAGATAAAATCCAGAAAACACAATTGTTTTTATATTGGTTCGTCTATATCAGACTACATCCAGTTACCAAGCAAAAACTGAGTTTTCACTATCAACCGTGAAAAGGTTACAAGTATTGTTTGAACCCAGCCACTTCTGGCTAATACAAGATATTCTTTTATCACAGCCTTCCCAGGCTAACCCACCAAGTATTGTTTGAAACACAGCCTCTTTAGGCTAAAGAAAGGTATTCTTTGCAAGCACAGTCTCCTCAGGCTAAAGTACCACAGACGTGGATTTAGAAAAGTTTAAAGAAACTTAAGCTTTCCACTTCGCAGAGAAGGTTTTTTACAATGAAGAATAAGTTCAAGAGCGAATTCAAATAATCGGCTTGTAATAGCATTTTCGCCAAATTGAAATGGTGAAATGAAGTCCTTTATATAGGCAGCAGTCTAAAGAGATCTGTTAGACTCAAGAGTTATGACCGTTGTCCTTTTTCTTGATACTTTCCATCAATGGCAGAGATCAATTAGAATAATTAATGATTTGCAGCAGAGTCAGAGCATGCTCAGCACCTTTTTCTGACTTGATCAGTTTGGGTAACAAAAGTGTGATCTACTTTTCGTGTTGCAGAGGTTTTGCACAGTACCCAATAGCCTTTTTGGAAACTTCTAAGAGTAGCGACTAAATTTGAAAGTTTGCACGCGTTACTTCGTCTGTCTTCACTTTCTGTGTCGTCTGTCTTCACTTTGCTTCTTGTAGACGATGGGTCTTTGACAGAGCAAAAGACGTTCACCAATCGTTCAAAGGTAGTGTCGTCTACAATCATGATTGCATCGTCTGCTCTTTATGATGAATCATTTTTTAGGAAACATGGAATAAAACTTTTCAGATTAAAGAGTCACCTTTCGTCTATGGTCCTCACATCGTCTACACTTGCATCGTCTATTCGTATCGTCTGTCTCGTAATTATCAAAACTTAAGAGTGTTAATCCCCTTGCTCTAACAAGGCCTCTATCATGAACACTGTGAAGAGTATTTAGTAATACTGTACCAATGTTAGAACACTAAAAACTGGCAATTTATTTAGTAATTCTCTTAATTCTATTGTAATTACAGTGTCGATTTCTGAATTGACTGTAATGTTGTGTTTCTCTTATGAGTGGTTATAAATGTAAAGAAATAAGAATAGATCATAAACTTCTAGAATAATGTGACGTCACTGAGGAGAGATAGAACTTAATTATGAAAGGCACTAAATAAGCGTATAAAATATTGTGATTGTGTTGTGATGAATTTTTAGTGTGCGGTGCACCAGTTGTTAATAAGGAACGGACGGTAAGATTCATGGGTCCGCTCAACATGTGGATACACGGACCACAAGTTTGTACGTGGTTATACGATGACTTGGACGTCAGATGTATACAATGAGCATTTTGATTATTGGAAACTGATGCAAACCCGTGAGGAAATGATTATGGATCTTCATGGATAAGCAAGGCTTTGCCCCAATCTTCATTCATCAACCTTCAATCACTCTTAAACAATGGAATAATTCAAGATATAACAATGATAGCTCATGGTTAACACAAAAGAGGAAGAAAGAAATCAAAAAATGGAGAAAATTTAGAAGATGGGAACGCCATAAATGGTGAATTCAATAATCTCAATGATGAACCGCCACTTAGATGCATAGATCCATAATAAGATTCAAGGTTTCTATTAAGAAAACCCTAGGAGAGCACTCTCCTTTCCAAAGAGAAAAGTCTCAATTCTATTTCCAAAATATTAACCAAAGTGAGTACAATTGAAAGTGTTAACCTATTTAATGAGTGAGGCCCAAACCTATTGTCTAATCAAGATGAAATCTGCACCATTTGATTATTTTGATTGATCATCACATGGAGCATGCACCCTCCACGGAATAATCAAGCAAAATAAGTTATATAACTTAATCAAAAGGTTAGGATTCAAGTTAGGGAGGTGTGAGTCATGTGACTTAAGATTGAATCTTGAACCTTGGATTAGAAATAATCTTAAATTCATGATACAATCTTAAGTTGATGATCAAACTATAAGAGGGCTGATTTGAATTTGCTCCATTGATTTTAAATTAATCAGACCTGTAACACCCCCTCTTATTTACTTACTTATCTTATATTTAATTAGTAATTTAAGATTGTTAATGATGTAGTAGATAAAAGAAAGATTTAGGAAACAACACTTTTATTACATAATATTCAAAGGTCATTACATCTAGGTTGCATAACTTTGTCATTTTATTATTCTACATAATTTTCTCTCTACTTACTTAGCAAATCTACCCCCAAACATAACAAAACATCTTCTCGGCAAGACAGTATCAACAATCATTGCAAAACATCCACATCTTCTTAACCCTGCAAATCTGCTCCCCTGAACGTTGTTCGAGATCATCGCAGGTGTTAAAAACACAAATTGCAAGGGTGAGCTTTCCTTAACCATAATTATAAACAATTGATTGTAGTTCAAGGAAAACCTTTTCTTTTATAAATCTAGAATATTCTTCAAGGTTTCATCGAAAATATCATTTTATAGTGTAAAGATCAACTTTTATTTCAAAACTCATTTGAGAGTACAAATATGATATTTCTTCTTTAAAAACAATTCAAGATAAAATGTATAAATTTCATAATCATTTTTTATAAAATTGAATGAAGATATTATAAAATAGTTAAAAAATAAAGGAAGATATCATTTTTAGAATAATAATTTAATACTTATCCATGATCATCAAAATATCAATCACAAAGTAAGGCAACCGATAACCATCAGCCAAAACAAACAAACCATTAATCACAATCAATGATTCAGGCATGAATTCCATTGAATCATATATTCAATCAAACACACAACCACTAATGTATGCTCCTAAGACTACATGATGCATGAACCTTCACCATGCATTTTCACTATTCACTCAAAATGCAATGTGGCGCCTTCCACTGGAATAGCTGGGCATCCGATTCTCACACTCGCACCCACCGAGAGGTAGACACTCCGTAATTTGTCGAGTTCCCTCGTTGTCCCAGCAGACCTCCCGCAAAATGTGATCATCATGAGCAGGGCAATTTCCCCACCAAGAGAACCCCAAGTCCACGGCATTCCACTCACTCAGGCAAAGTGAATGCTCAAGGACTTACGGACTTGGTCTACTACTATCCAGTCACCAATGCAACATGTTCTAGAACCTTGAATTGTATAATGACCTTCATCGTATTTTAATTATTGACCCTTCCACCAGGTCATCTTCATCTCACCTCATTCTGAGTATTGCCCATTCACCAAGCAATCTCATAATATTGCCCCTCTACTAGGCATTTCCAATCAGTCATTATACAATTCAAGTCCATCACCAATTTCATTCAACCATGCATGTCACCACTTACTCTCGTCCAATTCACCAAGTAATTGTATATCAAGCACAAAACAAGTCATACTTCGGTGTATAATCAAACAATAATAATACTACCATCAATTTGTGTTCATGACATATATTTAATTATTTAGTATATTAGTATTCAAAAGAGGTTTGATCAAAGGAGGAAAGATTGAAGTTGTTCATAGAAGTCAAAGGCTTAATATAAATAAGAAAGATTTCCATTTTACTTTTTATAAAGTAGCCATAGTATTCAAAGAAATAGTTGAAAGAGGAAAACAATTTTAAAATAATCATTCAAAGGATAAAGAAAACACAAACTTAAAGAATTAAAAGGAGTGTAAGAAAGTTGAAAAAAAGAAACACCAAGAAACCAAAGAAAGATAATGGAAAAACCAAAGAAAGAGAGTGGAAGTACCAAGAAAACAAAGAATAGAAAAAGAAGGATAAGGAAAGATCCCCTTACTGGTTTCTCCTAGCTTCCTATATTCTTCCTCTACTTACTTGCTCCTACCTTGGTTGGAGAGATTTCTTCCTAAGGTGGAGAAAGTATAGAAAGGTTTTTTGTAGTGAAGATAGTTTGAGAGAATGTAGGAGTGTTCTTTGAATTATGTCTTCATTTGACACCCCTAAGTCCTATTTATAGACTTCCCAAGATATTTGTAGAGAATTGGAGATTGATTCTAAAGAAAAATCTTAGTTTCTATAAAAATATCTTAGTTTCCATTAAAATATCTTAAAAGGTAAAAGAAAATATCTTAGTTTCCATCAAAATAACTTAAAAGGTAAAAAAAATATCTTAAAAGGTAAAAGAAAATATCTTAGTTTCCATCAAAATATCTTAAAAGGTAAGAAAAAATATCTTAGTTTCCATCAAAATATCTTAAAAGGTAAAAGAAAATATCTTAGTTTCCATCAAAATATCTTAAAAGGTAAAAGAAAATATCTTAAAAGGTAAAAGAGAATTCTAGAATGGTTTAGAATTATCTTTCAAATTAAATGTAAAAAAATGAATTAAGAAATTTCTAGAAATAAGTAAGAAAATAAGAAATTTCTAGAATTAAGTAGGAAAAGAAGTTCCTAGAAAAATGTAGAATAAGAAGTTTCTAGAACAAAGTAGAATAATCAAGATTTTTCTAGAAATAAGTAGAATAATCTAGAAGTTTCTAGAATTAAATAGGAAAAGAAGTTCCTAGAAAAATGTAGAATAAAAAATTTCTAGAACAAAGTAGAATAATCAAGATTTTTCTAGAAATAAGTAGAATAATCTAGAAGTTTCTAGAAATAATTAGATTTTTCTAGAAATAACTAGAATAAACAAGATAATTCTATAATAAACAAGAATTTTCTAGAAACTTATAGGATAAACAAGAGTTTTCCAGAAAAATTAGAATAAATAAGAAGTTTCTAGAATTTTCTAGAAACATGTAGAGTAAACTAGAAGTTTCTAGAAAAATTAGAATAAATAAGGAATTTCTAGAATCAACAAGAATTTTCTAGAAACATGTAGAATAAGTAAGAAATGTCTAGAAAGAGTAGAGTAATCATGAATTTTCTAGAAACAAGTAGAATAGTCAAGATGTTTCTAGAAGATTTTTTAGAAATAGTTATAATAAATAAGAAGCTTCTAGAATGATCAAGAATTTAGAAGTTTTACGTTGAATATCAAAACAACAAAGGTAAAGAAAAATTCTAATATTAGACACAAACAAAGACAAGTGACTACAATTAAGAAATTAATCTAGCAAACACAACTAAATCACTTATGTCTTCCGTAAATCGTTCTTCATATTTTTTCTATTCTTTGTTCTCTATTATAAAAAAAACATCTCTTAAACCATATTTAAATTTTTGGGATGTTACATGACCCATATTTAAATCAAGTTAGTGGAGAGAGCACCACTATTCTCCAATTCCTCTTTCACTCTCTTTAAGGAGAGTGGTGCTCACTCTCTCTAATTTGAAACATCTAAGACTAAGTTCACTTAATGCCAACTAGGCTGAGTACACTTACAAATACAAGGCCTAAAATCAAGTCTTAAAAGAAATTACATAATTGAAAGAAACTAATAGGGTCTAAACAATTAAGCAACTCGTTGGAAAATCCTGACACCTTCCAAACGTTAACTTCAAGCTCCATTTTCTCCTAAATGCAGTTCGAACTGAGGTTTTGTGTCTTCATAGTTTTTGTAGCCCTTTAAGTCAACTTTAAAATTCAATCAAGACGGACTTAATTGGAATTATGTAGTCCAAGTTATGCTCGAATTACTGAACTTTGTCAGACACCAAAAATAACAATGAATTTATTTCAAACCCAATTTAAAAGAGTAAGGTTCTCCTTCTTCTTTGACTTTAATTTGACCAATGACCTCCTCCTGTATCTTTTACTTCGAGAGTTTATTAAGTTTTTGGAGATGGTCCTCCATCAGAAACTCTACAATTTATGTATTGTAGATGAATTGTGACGTGATTAATTATAAATGAAAGATATTGGATGAGAGAAAATGTGGAAGTTTTGTGGTAGATATTGTGTTGGATATTGGACATAGTCTTAACAAGACGAACCAATATAAAAATATGTGAGAATTTGGTCTGAAAACTTAAAAAAATAATTTGTGAACATCGCCTTAAAACATAATTTAACCCGCACATAATTCAACCCGCACATAATTCAACCCGCTTATTATTTATCTTTACAATAAGATTATTTAAAGATTATTTAAAGAGTGTATCGTTTGAAAAAGAGAAAAACCTCTACTCTTATTGATTCAGTCCATGTGCTAAAGATATCTATTATCTTGTGTAGGTTATTTTGCAAGGAAAGAAAGTAAACTAACCTTGAAGTTTTACAATGAAATCATCAACCAAAGTTTTTAATCTTTCCATCTACATTGTTGGGTTTCATGATCCATTAAATTATGTCTTTCCTTACTCTTATTTTTACATACTTTCTATTGTAATTGTTAGAATCTATTTGCAGTGTTTTACAACTTTTTAGAATAAGTTTATCTAGAGAAATATTAGAGATGGATGTTTCTCCGAGTCTTGTCACCAGGACCTACAGTGTGTAAAACTTGATCTGTTTATAGTTAAATCCTATCTTTGAATTTGAATGTAACTTTTCTTTGAATTATTATAGATTTTGTAACCATCCTTTTATCCCTTATATCTAACTGTATCTTTAATACTCTTTATTTTATTTATAAAATTACTTTTTTTTTATTTATTGACTAGTGATATTAAAGTACTGAAAATATTAGAGGAAGTGTGGAATATCATGTGACAATATGTATTAGTGGTATATATAATGTCACTATTTAAAAGTTATTACACAATAATAGAATAAGAAAAAATACATTTTTTAGAAAAGAAAAGTTGAAATAATTTTTGAAAATTTAAAATAACTTTTTTAAAATTTAAAATTGTTTTTAAAATTAAGTTATTTTTTTATTTGTTAGACCCATAAGCTAACCCAGACCGATATTGTTAATTGGATTGGTTGAATTTAAATTTGACGATAGAGTTATAGAAATTCAACTTAACCCAACCTAAATTTTCTTAATCTAATCGGCAAGGAATTTGATAAAATTTAACTCAAGTTTATTCATTAACATCCTTATAAGTTACCAAAATAATTAATAAAAATAATAAATAACTATTAATTTATAGCTAATTTTTTAATATTAAATCAAATTTAAATCTAAATTGTAAGATGATATTAAATTTATTTTATATTCATTATTAGAATACCTATACCATGATATCTATACACCAAAACTCCAAATTTTAAGATAAAACTCTCATTCTACACATTGATTTTTCTAAAATTAGCTAAACCATATTCTAAAAATAAAATTAAGCTTTAAAGTTATCCTAAATTTCTAATAATTTATGTAAATAAAAACATAAGGATTTAAAGATTTCAAATCAAGGAGAAGTTATGTATGGAACTTAATTGTAAAAATTACAAAATTTATACACAAGAAAATAATTATTGAAGGACTAAGTAGTGTTAGAGAAAATTAAACACGAACAATTAAAGTATTGAAGGACAAAAACGAAAGCAATTAAAGTATATATTGAAACAAGAGCAAATAATAATTGAAGGGCTAATTGACTAATTATCGTTGAAGAAATTATTTGATGAACAAGATAAAAATATTTGACGAACAAAACACGAGCAATTAAGATATTGAAGAAGAAAGTACGAGCAAATAAACTATGTATTTATTGAAGGACTAATTAGTATTAGAGATAGAGCTCAGCAAAAAATCCATAAACTATATCTGTTCTATTTCCATATTCAGTCCAGTCTATTTTTTTATCTGTTTTTTAAAGAACTGGTTTTTACAAAGTCCAAATTGTAATTTCATCTTCCAGTTCAATGCCCGTTTTGCTTTTTTCTTTGGATTTCGGGATAAAACCAAAATCCATTTCTCCTTATACATGACAGGCACTTTCTCCTTAGCTTTTTCTGTTTTTAGTTTAAATGAAATATGTATCAATCATCCTCTGTTAAATTTTTTTCTCCAATTTACTACACTTATTATGAGTTTTTTAACGCATACTATACAGTAAGTTATGAAATATAGATGGTACAATTTTTCCAAGAGAAGAAAGAGAAAGGAAATGGACTGGGTCTAGGGTAAAGACAAGTAAGGAGAGTAACAGGACTATGAAAGATGCATAGTATAAGAAAATGTCAATGGATTCGGATTGAAATTAGTTTTAGAATATAATATGTTCAAAATTGATTTTTAGTTCAAAACTGATTTTAAACTAGAAATCACATTTAAAATTGCTTTCGAAAATTTTAAAATTGGTTTTTTTTAAAAAAATATAGACCTGGATTTTAAATCCAATTCATTAGTTTGGATTCAAATTAGATTTGGATTGAATTTTTAAAAATCTAATCCATGATCAGCCTTAATTAGAGAAAATCATGCACGAGCAATTAAAGTATTGAAGGACAAAATCGCAAGCAATTAAAGTATATACATGAACAAAACACGCGAGCAAATAATAATTGAAGGACTAATTGACTAATTATCTTTAAAGAAATTATTTAACGACCAAGCGATTAAAATATTTGACGAACAAAACACGAGCAATTAAGATATTGAAGAAGAAAGTATGAGCAAATAGACTATGTATTCAACATATTATCTTAATAAAATGCATAAAAGGTATTTAAGTACTCCAAATTTATTTTATTTTTGCCAAAAGTTAAAAAATTTGAGAAATACATAAATATGAAGTGCATAATAATATAAAAAAAAGTGTTATTAAATTAACAAAGAAAAACAAGATCAACTTCCGTTATCTTCGCCTCCGAAACATGTTGCAAATACATTCACCAAATCTACTGAAATTTCTTGGTTTTTTTTCTCATAAAATTTAAGTTATGTAGCATGTTTATACAAGGAGTGGGTGTACCTTAAGCATTATCACGTAGTTGCATCAATGCAAACTATTATTAAGAGAGGATCCTTATTTAAACACGTCCTTGCGTTGGTTGGAGTTAGCATTAGTCTCTTAAAAAACAGTAAATCGCACTTTAAATCATGACCAAAAGACTTGTTTCTTAAATGTATATTTTACTTGCTCATGTTGTTAATATATATATATTTTATTTGTAAGTAATTGTCTAATTAAAAAAATATATTAAATATATATTTTATTTTATCATATTTTGTTCCATAATATCTTAAGTGCTCATGTTTTGTTTTTCAAATATTTTAATTCCTTGTATTTGTTTTTTCTAATAATAATTAGTCAATTAGACTTTCAATAATTATCTTCTTGTATTTTAATCCTCAGTATATACTTTATTTTCTTGTGATTTGTTCATGTAAGTCTGTTTTAATTGCTCGTGTTTTATTTTCTCTAATATTAATTAGTCCCTCAATATTATTTACTTTTTATACTATATTTTTTTCAGTATTTTAATGGTTATAATTAGGTTCCAATCATTACTTTTCTATATATATATTTGAAATCTTTAAATTCTGATGTTTTTATTTAATTAAATAAGATAACTCTAATGTACTTTATGAAAAATGTGATGAATAAGATCAGAACGGGTAAAGATAACTGGGCTTATTCAAATAATCTTGGACCAAAATTGAGGTTCCACGGCTAATAAGAATGTTGAAAGGTTCCTCAACGTATTATAATGTAGGAAAGATAAAGAAATTCTTACGGTGGGTACTCACCTGAATTTATTCACATGTTGATTTGAAAAATTTATTTTCACTTTTTCTCAACTTAACTTCACAGTCGTCAACTGCAATACACAATCAATTAACCAATTCATTCCCAAAATATATATGTATTTCTCACTTTTTTCTTCACATTTTATACATATACATATTTCTCTCTCTTCACGTTTTATAACTGATTGTCTTCACATTTTATAACTGATTGTTTGCGTATCACAGTTGTCTACTAAATATTTTTCTTTCTTACTCGTGAACCTAATATGATCTTTTTCTATTAGGGAAAAGACGAGTATGGGTGCATCATTACCAACCCCAAACTTGCGGATAAAAGTCTAAAATATGCTCATTTAAATATAAGTATTTATTGAAATGAACTCAGTTATAAACTAATTATGAAAATGATGTTATTTTGATGAAGATTTTGGGCTGGCCTATGACTTCTTAATAACGAAGTCGTCACAAATGGGAATGACTTGACTCTTGCAATACACATGTTCAATTATGATTGGAGGACGATCTGAGCCCTAGTGAGTCGTTAGGGGTCTAGACGATTTCATTGGAGTCGTTATGGGGTTGAACGACTCTAATGTTGGTTGTGTTGCATGTCAAAGCCAAAGAAGCTATTCTCAAACAATTGATGGAGTCGTTGCAGTAACTGAAGACTCCACTCTATCAAGAACATGTTGTTCTTGATACGTACTTAGGAGAACATATCGTTCTTGATACTATTGTTGATCTTCTCCATAAGACCGACTTTCATTGGGTATGAAAACCTGCATACTTAAAGATACATCATGGGCTACTGAATGCATTTATTGAGAGGTAGATGCCAGAGATACACACCTTTCATAAGCGTTGTGGGGAGGTTACTATTATACTTCGGGATGTCAATATCTTTGTTGGTTTATTGGTTGACGGTAAACCATTGATTGGTGATCCACACGATTTTTGGTTGTACTTTGCCGAGACATTATTGGGTGTTAAGCCAACACCACACGATGGGAAGGGTTCGACGGTTAAAATATGTTGGCTTGCCAACATTTTGGGTTAAATTACACTTTTTCTTAGGGATGTTGAGGCATTGTCACAATACACATGTGCATGGATCTTGTGTTTCATTGGTGGCGTGATGTTCGTTGATAAGAGTGGTTCTTAAGTGTCGATAAAATGATTGTAGTTTTTGGTGGATTTGAAGGAGACAAAGACTTATGCATAGGGCAGTGCAGTGTTCGGGAATCTATACAAGGAACTTTGCATCGCCACCAGCATTGACGCGGTATCTATTGGTGGTATGACTGTGTTTGTGCAGCTGTGGACATGGGAGAGATTTACATCCATAGCACCACATGTCATTGCGTCTTGACTTGAGCTGACATCACTAGTGGAAAACAGACTTACCATGTCACCCTTTCCACGTCGGTTCCCTTGACAACCCACATTGAAAGTTTTTTATATCTATATGACGTCGGTTAAATTTTTAACCGCCGTGGAAGTTCAAGTAGAATAAGAAAAAATGCCTATATACCCTTGCTGTATTCCTTTCATTCGTTTTTATTCTCCGCACTTTACCCTAACTCTCTCTCATTGGTCTCTTTTCTCTTTCGATCTCGCGCTTCCTCTCTCGATATCCACTCTTGTGCATTGTCTCCATTCGGTCCGCCACGCTGTTCGGTCTTCACCCCTGTTCTTCGCCGTTCACACCCCATGCCTCCATTTGGTCCTCCGCCGCGCCGCATTGTTCTTGCTTCAATTTCATCAGGTTAGCCTTTAACCCTACGATGTGCAAGAAACTGGCAAAGTTTCTGGATTTTGGAAGGTTGGTTTTCTTTTTTCCTCAATTAGGGTTGCGAACTCTATTTCTCCTTTTTGTATTTTTCAATTTTCTAACATTTAATGTTGGTTTGATTTTGGATTTGTGGACATGGGTAGGGGTGTATCTTCCCCCTATTATTCCTTTGTTATTTTTTTTTTTTTACAGAAAAAATGAATCTGGAGTTTATTTCGGGGCTATCGTTGTTACTCCTAGTTCTACAAAGTTCCATTTTTACTTGTTTTTTTTTGTCAAATTATGAAGTAATTTATTTATTATTGTTCTTAATCTGGTATAATTATTAATTTTAGTGATGGTTTGGTATGTGCAGGAAGCCAGTTGGATTCAAACAAGAAACCATGAATATTCATGTCAATTTTGGTGTTTGTAAGCCTATCCTTACTTTTCACGTGCCCCTTTTATTTATTTAATTTTTTTTCATATAAGCTTAATTTAGACATGAGTTCTTTATTGAAGATCTTAAAAGAGTTTTATACATTCTGTTTTTGGTTTCCCTTTTTTTTTTGTTTATATTATATTGTTACAATCTCTTGTTTGTAACAGAGGTGATAAAATCAGAGTGCTAGAATATAATGGCTTAAAAATAGAAGCTTTATGCTAAGTTCTTATTTGAGATGATGTGTCCAAGCTTCATGTGAGGGCCTTGTTTATACTTGGCAAAGATTTCTGTTTCCTTCCTTTTAACTGTTGTTTTCATCTTAGTTCCTAACATTTTAAGTAGTTATTCTGCAATTGGCATATTTTGAAGTTTATCAAAACAAATTTAGTACTCTGTTTGGCTGCAAGTATATGCTTGTTATCAGGTGAATGGTTCTCTGTTAAATATAAGTATATTTTCAGTATGCCAAATGTAGTTGGTTTAACAAATTTATCTAGTGTGACTCAGCTATGTTCTTAAATGTTATGTCTCTGGCCTAAATTATATCCCCTGATACATCTGTTATCTGTTTCATACATAGAATCTAGTTAGCAAAAACTTTGATCTTGATATTTATTTGAGTAAAGTTTAACTTTCATGGAGTCGATTAGTAAAGTTTTTTATATTATTAATAAATCTAACAAAAAAGGTTGAAAGAACTTATATATGCAGAAACAATGTCTTTGTAAACTCTGGAAGTGATAATGAAAGCCTCGGTGATTCACAGACATTTGGCACCAGAATATGCTCATACTGATCAAATTACTGAAAATGGATAGTTACTTGAGCTTGTAACATGATGAAAAGCAGAGGATATAAATAGGCCCAGGTGCCAGCAGTGACTAAGTGAACGGTTAACAAACTTTTTGATAATTTAATTGAAACCAATTTATCCTTTTATATGAAAATTGTTTGTTAAATATTCTATTAGTATTTTATTTGAACTGAAATTGATATTATAATATTCAAATGTCGCATAGGCAAGTCCATTGCTTGAAAAACAAGCTATTTATAAACCAATAGCAGAGGTGCTCTTACGATTATAATGGTTTATATAACAAATACTTGAGAAAAGTATATTGAATAGTTGTTTATTTTTTTCTTTCTTTCTTTTTTTATTATTTCATTCCTTTTTTATGTTATAAGCACATGGTTCCTTCATGTTCAATTGATGTTTACTTGTACTAGATACCTTCCACTGCAAAGATTGAGTTGAAACAGGATTTTATACATATATTAATTAATAGTTAAGTACGTGGATATCATTATTATATATTATAGATTATTATATATTATATATTATAGGCATCGGGAAGTGGTTTTCTTTATTACTGTTGATCCATATAATCATTTGACTGTTCTCATTTTTCTATAACTTTCTTCTGTATATTTAAAAGGTAAAGAAGGACAATAATGATTTTTGTTATCTAATATTATCTAATACCTGTTTTTGTTTTCTTATTTAACAATAGCGGTTAGTATGTCCTGGTATTGCCGGAGAGTCTTATAAACTATGGCTAGAACAAGAGGGCTGAACAGATGACATAACAATTATCATTGTTCACATCAAAGGCCCGTCTAATGTATGATTTACATGAGTACCCCTTTAGATATTTTTTTTAATGTTTTTTTCATTTTGGCTTGTGTAAAGATTTTAGATTTACAATGTCCTTAATATTCCTAACCCCTGACCTGATGCCTAAAATTGTTTAGAGTGGTGGTAAGAAATAAGTGAGTGAGTGTTTGTCTTGATGTTCCTAGCCGCAGCAGGGTGACACGATACTATATATATATATTTAAAGATAAAGTCCTAAAGTTTATCTTATTAATATAATTAAATGATCATCATTATAACGAAGAAAAGATTTTTATTGAAGATTTGGTGATAAAATCAGTTTTGCTAATTCCAAATATTGTTTGTGTTGTTTGCAGAGTTTTGTTGATAAATATTTGTTATAATTCAGAAAAAGCTATTTAATTGTTCAGGTTGGTTATCTCTCTCTGTCTTTTTTATTTATTTTTTTCTTCTACTCTAATGTTCAGTGTTTATAAATATTTGTGATGGGGCTGTGACTTTATTTGTTGATTTGTGTTGTGCAAAACTGATTAATTAACAACCATTCGGTAGTTTATTTATTGAAAGTTTAGAGATTTTTTGGGGGAGTATCCTAATTATAAGTGAAACTCTTTCCAATTTTCATTATAAGTCTTTCTAATTTTCAAGTACCTAATCTAATCTTCTGTTTATAAAATGAATTTCATGTTACTTTCTGTTACTTAGTATTTATATTTATGTCTGCAATCATACTTGGTTAATAACTTAGTTTACTGTATGTCCAATTTCTTGCCCCTTTGCATAAAATACTTCTTTGTTTTTAATGTTGAGATTTTTCATGTTTGTTATAACAAATTGTGAAGTCTTGTCTTCATATATAATTTATTTTGTTTATATATGTAGTTATTTACAGTTTTTTGTTTTTTATTTTGTAAGATGTTGTTTTTACTAACATTAGTCTTGAGAAAGCCTGCAAGTTCCATGATTATTATCATAGTCATCAGCCTCCAATTACCTTTATTAAAACTGAAGTTAGAAGCCTTTTTGGTTTTGTATTCTCTTATTTAGGTCCTGAGTTTACTGATGTTGTTGTCTGAACCACATAATGGCATAATTGGTTCTAAGTTTCAGAATGAATGTGTGTAGAATACTTGTTTATAAACTCTATTGATTTATGATAATGAAATTGGCAAAGTTGATATATTATTACATCTAGGATTCTTTTGTATGTATCATCATTGTCTATCATAAAAGATTTATAGTAAATGTTGAGTTTATATATAAATTGAATTTTTTTAAAAAAATATATACATTTAACGTCGGTTGTTAAAGAAACCAACGTCAAAAGTATTATTAGTGCATTACATTTAACGGCGGTTAAATACCAGAACCGACGTTAAAAAAGGAATATTAACGTCGGCTTTATATGTTTTGACGTCGGTTTTAGAATTGACGTTAAAAGTCCAGTTTTAACGTCGGGTGTAAAAACCGACGTTAAAAATCAGAATTTTTAACGTCACCCTTCTTTAACGTCGGTTCAAAACCGACGTTAAAAGTCACTTTTAACCGACGTTAAAAGTGTATTTTGCACTAGTGCATCAGTAAAATTTTTATTATTTGTTGATTATCCATAAGTTTTTATTTATAAATTTTATGAATTTGGTAACAAAGTTAATGAATTTTGGATTTCTTTTTGTAGGTGGTTCTCTGTACAAAATTAAACCTAATCTTTTTATAATTTGGTTACTTCTGAATCACAATTAAATATTTAAAAATCATTCTCAGTCGAAACCAATTTGATTTACTTGTCCTTGTGGGGAATGATAACTCGTGTTTCTAATATTTATTACTTGACAATTATGATATACTTGTCACAACCAACCGTGTGAGAGTATTTCTCACTCTCGCATGACACACATCAGGTCCACCCCACTACATGATTTTCCACCTATATGTACTTCTTGATTGAATACCTCGATATAAAAGGGATATGGAAGATCATAACTACTTTGATGACAACGAACAATATACCTCATTGATTTAAACTCCACCACCTTCACCGTTTGATGCATATCAAGTAGTGTTTAAGAGGAGTTACCACGTCTATTTTATTGTCAAATTCCAAACCAACAAATAATTCTTGTCTTACTTCCCAATAGAAAGGAACACTTTACACCCCACAACTCTTCTTGATCACGGTAGTTCCAATTAATATTTGTATATTGTGGAGTATCTTGCTAAAATGATGGTTGGTTTCCTCTTGAATTAACATCAAATATGCATATCATATTTTAATTTCATAAGGTTCAATTGATTTTAATCTATACTAACCTGATTGTGTTCAAGCAACAACATTTGGTTGCACGTCAACACTTAAACTGTAATTATCATTGTTTCTTTCATCATCATCATCATTGATTGAGGTGAATTGTGATCAAAATCTTCTTCACTAGATGATAAATCAACATATGTATCTGAAACGAGGTAATCTTAATCATCATCACTAGAATTTAACCTCGTGCAACCTCCCTTATAGGAACTAACAACATTTGACTCAAATGCATTACCAACATCATATAAAGGTGCACCACCTGCAACAACTATTTCTACACATAATTCTATATGACTCATGCTTTGTTGCTAAAAATTAATATCATAAGGTCAACATCTTCATCATCAACTATTTCTAATGCTACATGTTTATTTCCTACAAAAAAATCTAATTGTAATAGAACCAATAACATTGTTAGAATTTAACTTAAATTTAATATGTATTATTTTTCTAAAATCATTAAAACTTATTCCTTGTGTGATTCGTAAAACTTTTCTAGATCATTCAAACATTATTCCTTCATCACCTTTCAGTAATTTTACCATTAATATAGAAAACAATAATAACTATTGATGATATCTCTTGTCAATTTATCTACAACAAATAAATAAGTTTTATTAAAATAAGATACTAAATTAATCAAATAATATTAAATATTAACAATTAAAAAAATTAAAAAACATATTTACTTCACAATCATCAAATTTGATAATTTTTACGTTTCACCGCTAATATCCTACATTTTCAAATAAACTAATTAATTTTTATTCAAAATAAACAAATTTATATACTAAGGTACCTATGTGTTGAGCTTCGGAGAGGACAAGTGTATATATAAACTTTTGGAGTTATTTTGGTTTGAACGAGAGTAACAAAGATTGGTGGAAAGGGTGGAATCGTTGGAGGTTTAGACGACTTCACTAAAACCGAAGTCGTGAAAGAGTTAGCAACTTCACTGTATTGAAGTCGTTATCAGCCACAATGACTTTATCTAGTTGGGTGTTAGTTGGTGTTGTCACTAAGGTGAAATTATTAAGAATCACGATGACTATTTTACCAGAATGTATCCTAATTTTTGGCCTAATTCTTCTTCTGATGATTGATTCAACCTCTGATCAAAAAGATATATCTTGATTCTATTTTATCTTTCCCCTTCAAACAATACTCCAAGTATAAATTATTTCAAATTTCACCAAATTTATAATTTGTTTGCTAAAGTGCACTTGTTAGGACTTTTATAACAAACTTGCACTCGTATTCACCTATACCTAACAAGGATTTATATTAGCCATTACTTTTTTTATTCATTTTTAGGATATAAATTACAAGTATAAACTTTTGATGCATAATTTTTTTTTGCAAAACATAAAAACTTTCCCGAAACGGTTATCATTGAAGCAATATAAGTTACTAGAAAACAATGTATAAGCGTTTACGGATGACATGTATAAATATAGTTGCATAAGTATAAACATGAACATTATATATACACCAAGAAACATAAGAGGTTAATAAAAAGTAACGGGTAAAAGTTTAAAATAGACAATTTTGATTAATTATTTCTTATTATGGTCATATGAAACTTTTTACATCAGTTATTTATATAATCAATGTAAATGAATGTAATGAATATTGTAAACAATTTCTTTTTCATATCATTATTTCATAGATGTAGAAAGTGTGACTAAAACATGTCCACTTTTATAAATAATTTATAATTAGGTCTATTTTAATAAACAATTAACCAAAATCACTTTTACCCCAAAAAAAATCTATAATTCAAGAGAACTAATCGACAAAATCCAGTCAGTTGGGATACCAACTCAAGTCTATCTATCCCACGTATACACATAGTAAAAGAAAAGAAAGGCCTAATGTTAAACCAAACCTACTCTGCCCAAAACAACATCGTCCAACAAAGGTAAGTCCTCTAGTAGATAAAGATTAAGTCAATGACAAGAACCGGAATATGAATTAAATGTATAAGCAGTAACTTCTTCACCTTTTGCCTCTAACTATTGGATATTACCCATTGAGGTTAATGGACGCTTTTGAACGAGCGAAAAGATTTACAAGAAGAGAGAAATTAAATTATGTCCTTTAAAATTTTTTTGTGAAACAACCTTTTCTAACTCTTCATCTCCTATCTGTTACTATATGGATGATCATACCCGCATGAACATGAACTCTAAAAAAAATTACTAAGAAAACTTTAAAAATAAGTAACAAACAAAATGAACCGAATTATACATATAACAATATCTGTATAATTTGCCTTTTTATTCCTATATGTATGAGATATAATAAACTATATATAAGAGAGATCTAAAAAAATGTTGCATGAAATGTTAACAAGAATTGTGTTGATAAATTTAAATCTTTTATAATTAAAAGAGAAAAAGTTAAACTTACATATAAAATTATTCTTAATTTTTTTTAATATTTCAATATAATATAGCATATTTTTCAAATTTTTTAAATTAAAATAATGAATAATTTTTTAAAAAAATTTGTAAACATTTACAAAATCATAAACGGCTAAAATTTATTTTTTTTAATAATTATTGATATTTTTTCAAATAAACTTATAATCACTACTATAAAATAACATGACATGTATTATTTTTTTTCATTATATAATTATTTTAAACTAACTTAAATTAAATAATATTTTCATTAAGTTTTTGAACATGTTAAGAGAATTACTTGGTTTATTAATTTTTTTATTTTTGACAATTGATCTATCAATTTCTTTTAGTTTTAAAATACATATAATAAAATTTAAAAACGAAAATTGTTTACCAATAATTCGGTATCTTTAGATAATTAAAAAAATTATTTCGTGTATGATAGAAGTCAAAATTTAAATTTTTAACAATATTTTAGCGTCTTTTCGAAAAATATATTAAAACTTATTCCTACGATATAACGATTTTTCTTTATTTAAATATTATTTTATAAATATTATAAGTATTTATTTGTGAAGACAACCTTACTACAATTATTATAAAGTTAAACACTATATCTCAGTTCCGGATAAATTTAAATTTAAAATTATTTATTTTTTAAAAAAAACTTATTATACGTACTTACTTTAATCTATTTGTTTCGATACGTGTACTTTGTTTAAATTGAGCATTAGTTAAAGATAAATTTTAATTTTCAAATTTATTAATTTTAATTAATTAGAAACTATTATCAATTTTTTCTTTAAATTTTAAAATTTTAAAATTTGCAAATACTTTCTTTAATTTAAGAGATGGGATAAATAGTTAAATATAAATTTTCAATTTTAACTTTTTAAAACATTTTTAATAACAGTTGGGCTTCTTTTAACATAAAATATATTATAATCTTTTAAATTAATAATTTCTGGAGTTAATATAGTAATTTATAATTTAGCAATTTAAGTACCTGCAAATCTAGCATAAAATATTTTCTTAAAATTGTTAATTTACTATCTGCATAAGAAATCTTTCTATCAAAAACATTATCATGTTGTATTTTTTCTTAATTTTTGTATGCTTACAAAAATTAGTTGATAAAAATTATTAGATATATTATGACCTTGAAAGATAAAATAATTATATGCCAATACCAAATGAAACACTAAACTTGATAAAATAAATAAATTTGTTTTAATCAAGTAAAGTCAAATAAATCTTGATGAAAATTTTAAAAATATAAACTAATCACATCACACGCGCAATTTATTTACGCATGGGTACTTTATTTATATATATATATATATATATATATATATATATATATATATATATATATATATATATAATTTTATCCTTTTTGTTTTTAAATTTTGGGTGTGCTGATTATTTTTTAAAAAAATTGTAAATTTACTTCAATTATATCATGAATTATTTCTATAAATAAATTATTATGTCAGCAAATTATTGAATATAATTTTTAATTTGTGGAAAATGACAATATTAGACCATAATATATAAATTTATATTAAAATCCGAATTTCATGTATTTCTCAAATATAATAATAACTAGCGTGATGCTTTATAATTGCCTCAATCTGAATCATACAACCAAAAATATAAAAGTCATTTATATTAAAGCTAAACTACATATTTTCTTGTGGATCAATATGCAAGCATCAATTTTGTTTTTGGCCATAGACATGTCAATAGTTAAATCTTAAAGAAAAAAGTCATGTGTGTTTATTAATTATTTTTAGTATTTTAATAATAAGTAGGCCGGTTTTATAAAAAAATTTATAAGTTTAAATATGACCTATTTAATTGAATAATATTTTAAAGTTCAATCTATTAAATATATCAAATATTAAATATACCTGATAATAGGGTGGGTATACGGGTGAAAGTTCATGGGTCAGTCTGCGGATCCCGCGACCCGCACGGGTTTGGACCACTTTTTTCAGAAAAATTTAGTGATATAGTTCATAAAATCCCGTCCCGTGCAACCTGCGGAGTCCGCGGGGCGACCCGCAAATCCGCACTATTTAAAGGGTTTAAAATTGAAATCCTAATTTCACTTCCCGCCTCTCAATCTTTTCACACGTCTCACCCTCCCAAATATTCTCCCCTCGATCTTCTTGCACACTCTCAGTCTATTTGCTTGCATCAATTCCGCTTCTGCTTCCATTGCCCCGTTTTAATGTTCTCGTGAAATTAATGTAGGAATTTATACAATTTGAAGATGAAGATGTCTCCCAAGTCACAAGTGGGTAAATCTCAATTGGATACATATTTGGAAGAGGCAAATCATCCAAATAAATATCATCCCAATCTTGATGTTTTGCAATATTGGAAGGACAACCAAGCTAGGTTTCCGGATCTTTCACTGTTGGCTTCCGATATTTTAAGCACACAAATTACAACTGTGGCTTCCGAAATGACATTTAGTATTGGTTCACGGGTAATTAAAAAATATTGTATTAGGCTTCTTCCTGATAATGTGCAAGCCTTGATATGTAATGAAAATTGGTTGCTAAGATTTCATGTGTAAGGTATATTAATGAATTATGTCACTAAATTTTGTTTTAATTACTTAACTACTTGACTTAATTCTAATATTTGTTGTTATTTTTAGGAAAGGAAGACGAAGATGTGGTGATGGAAAAAGATCAAGCTTCAGAATCATTTGTTGTTGGAGATAATTAAAAGTTTATATTGTTGACTTATTTAGAATGTAAATTTGTTATTGGAGATAATAGAGAATTTATGTTGTTAACTTATTTTATTAAGAATTTAAGAGGTAAAATATAATATTTTTTTAATATTTTTTTTAAATTCCAAATTTAGCATTTTTTTTAATTTTTTAACTAGGTCCGCGGGTTGACCCATTTGGCCCGCGAGACCCGCGGGTTGGGGGTGGACCACCAAGTTAGATCCGTTTATCATTGCGGGGCGGGGCGGAACAGACCAAGTTCTTCGCGGATTTACCCGGGTGGTCCAATATATTAAAACAAAAATAGTATTTTCTTTTTTTAGTTTTACATAGTTTCAATTCGAGAAATGTTAGCTTATTTTTCAATTTTTCTACGCTACGGTATATTATATGCATGACGTTTAAGCTTTTGACACTGTTATTGTTAAGAGATGATAAAGAGAGAATGTGGTTGGGCACATGATACATGTATGTATGTCTATGATTATAATCGGAAGTATTTTTTATTTGTACCTGTGAAGACCTTAGAAAGTGTTATTTATATGGTAACAATGAGACACTAGTTTTTTCAAAATAATTGATATTCGACTAGAGTACCTTCATCATCTTCGGAGGCTAGTGGCAATGAAATAAGGATAAATCTCCCTTAGTAGGTCTCTTGATAAGATGGTACTTTATATTAATATACTTATATTTAGAATGAAAAATTGGACTTTTAGCATGACATATAATACTTTTAACTATCCTTAAATAACGGAGAATCAATTTGTTCTTTCTCTAACTCTTTGAAAAAATTATTTAGCCATAATATCATTTTTGTTGCTTCTAAGATAGCCATATACTCAACTTCAAGAGAGCATCTTTATTTTCAAGTTTAGATTTTCAACTCACGATAGTACTTCCTAAGGTAAAAATGTAGCTTATGGTGCTTTTTCTATCATACACATCTCCCAAATTTACATAATAAAATCTTTGTAAAGTGAGATTGCTTTTGTCGAAACAACAACACATTCTTGAAATACCCTTTAGGTATCTTAGTATCTATTTTGCATCTTCCCCATGTTCATATTTGGGATTCGATAGGAATCTATTAACAACTCCCACTACATATGATATAGGTTTGGTACATACCATGACATACATCAAACTCCCTACTACCAAAGCATATGACAACACCCTTGACATGTAACTTTCTTCATCATCTATTTATGAAAAGCTTACTTCTTTGAAAGCTTTAAGTGAGTTCCTAAAGGAGTATTTCTAGTCTTGGCATCTCCAACATTGAACCTTTTAAGCAATTTTTCTATATATTTCTCTTGAGACAACTTCAAAATACCTTATGATATATTTCTAAAGATTCTCATACTGAGAATTTGTTTAACTGGACCAAGATCTTTCATTTCAAAGCTTTCTGCCAATTACTGCTTCAACTTATTGATTTATTTCATACTAGAACCTATAACCAACATGTCATCAACATATAAAGTAAAAATAACAAACACCCAACACACTTCTTAACATAGCAATAATGATTTGCATCACATCTATGAAATTCGTAGTTGCTCTTAAACTCATTAAACTATTTGTACCAATATCTTAGTGCTTGTTTCAAGATATATAAACTTTTTTGAAGCTTACATACAAGATTCTCCTTACTTGGAATCTTAAAGCCTTCTAGTTGTATCATATAAATGCCTTCATCTAAATCCCCATGTAGGAATTTAGTTTTAACATATAACTGCTCTAAGTGAAGATTCCTTGTAGCTACAATGCTCAAGATAACTTTAATGTTAATCATCTTGGCAATACGAGAAAATTTTTGTTAAGTCAATTTCTTGTTTCTGTTAAAACCCTTTAACTATAAGTCTCGCCCTGTATCTTTCGTTGTCGTCAAGTTCTTCTTTCAACCTATAGACCCACCTATTTTGCAAGAATTTCTTTCTTTAAGGTAATTTGATTAGTGAACATGTTCCATTTTTCTAAAGAGATTTCATTTCATTTTTCATTACTAATTCCACTTAATAATCATTTCACTACATGGCCTCGAGAAAATATTTAATAGATAATACAATGAATGAGAATACCTTTCTGGTGTTACTAGTATTATACTAAATCTCCTCAATTGGGTCATATGTGTCTCCAACACTATTGTATTCTGGTTCTAACTTAGGCTCTACTTTTGTATCTAGCCTTTTATTGGTTACATCATTTTTTTTATATTTCTTTCAATGCTCCTGTCTTAGGGAATTTTGTAAACTTATCTTTATAGAACATGCACTCATTAAAAGTGATATTTCTATTTCTAATGATTTTCTTGTTTTGGTTATCCTAAAACTTGTAGCCATACATGTCAATTTCATATTCGATAAAATATCATTTTCTTATCTTGAGGTTTATTTTACCTATTTTATTAGAATCTATTAGAACATATGAAATGCAACAAAAAAAACTTTTAAATGTGAAATATTTATCCTCTTTCCACACCATATTTATTCAGGTAATTGATAATTCAAAGGAACTTATGGTCTTCTATTTATGAGATAGATTGTTGTATTTATCATATTTACCTGAAACACCTTAGGCAAGTTAGACTGGATCTGTATACATATAACTCTTTCGTTTAAGGTTCTGTTTGTCCTTTTTGTAACACCATTTTTTTAAGTGTTCCTAATATTGTTTTGATCATTCTGATCCCATTTTTTTAAATAGAAGTTCTTAAACTCCTAACTATTATGCTCTCTACCATTATTAGATTTTAGACTCTTAACCTTTAAACATGTCTGATTTTCAACTTCTGCTTTACACTATTTAAACACATAAAACACGTCAGATTTAATTTTGAGAAAATAAACTCATACCTATCTTGTGGAGTCATTGATGAATATGACATAATAGTGTGAGCCTTCAAGGGATTTTACTAGGACTAGCCCCCAAACATCTGTGTGCACGAATTCTATCATTTCAACTTTAGATATATTCCTTAACTTGGAGAAACTACATTTTTCTATTTTCTAAAGATACAATGTGCACAAATTCCAACATCAACATGCTTCAAGCTTGATAGTTTACCTTTTATAACCATAAGCTCCATTCATTCCTTTATCACTCACATGCCGCCTGAGTCTTTGATGCCACAGAGAAGAACTATTAATAGCTTTAACAATCGTTACCATATCTTCAGAGACTTGTTTCTTTTCATGAGCTAGAACCAAATTACTTTTTGTTACCTTCCCATCTCCATCTCTAAAGGTGGCGTGATGTCCTTTATATGCTTAAGTCTTTGATGTCATAAATAAAAATTACTAATAGCTTTAACAATCGCTACCATATCCTCTTCTACAACTATGTAAAGAGACTTGTTTCTTTTCACGATCTAGAACTAAGTTACATTTTGTTACCTTCCAATCTTCATTTCTGAAGGTGGTGTGATGTCTCTTATCATCCAGGTGTTCTATTAGCTATTAGATTTCCTTTTTAAGACAAATAAATTTAACATTATTCAATGTCCATAGGAATTCATTAGAGGTTCTAATGTCAATGTCACATCTTCTTATGATATCAAGAGATTTTCTATCTACTAGATAAACCTTTTAAAACTTTCTAAAGAACCCAGGACTAAATCATCAAATCCTGCTCAGACAGGAACGTCTTCCTCACCCTTTGAGGAAAAACCCTTCGCTCAAATGATGACAGTTCCCACTGTTTCTCTCCCTGAAGATGAGGATGAAAATAAAGATGAAGATGAAGATGAAATAATATTGACCTCATCTGAAGATTCCTCAAACATATCCTCTGAAATAGAGGAATCACTTTCAGAAGAAGAAGAATATGCGGATATTTCAAACATATTTGCTACAACAGCAGAACCACATTTTCTCCATCCAGGAGAAGAGAATACTCCTGCACCAAAAATTAGTGGTACTCCATTATTTAGTCTTGATGATATTCCAAGAAAATTATGGAGGAAAAGACTTCTTGATTTCAAGGCATGGATAGATGCCAAATTTGTCAATCCTGAAGTAGATAAGTACAGAGTCATTGAAGAATTCTATGCAAGATTAACAGGTACTTTGAAAGAATGGTACCAAAGCATAGGAACAGCAAATCAAGATCAGTTGCATAGATTTGAAACCTCTGATCAAGTTATCACAAAACAATCCATTTCAAATTTCGGGAAATGGAGATCTAACTAGTAAAGAATTGCGAAAAAGAATACTTCGCAATGAAATGTTGTTCTCTTCAGCAAGAAGACATTGAAAGACATTTTCAAAGAATGCAACAACGATTCTACATGCTGAACGGATACAATGATCCTAGCCTGAAGAATACGTATGTTAGCTCTCTACCAGATGACCTTCAAGAAGAAATGTACGTAATGATGAATCTCCAAAGTAAGGAGCCAATTAACATGACCTTAGGAGAAATTCATCGGATGTGTCTTCACGCTCTGGGATAAGATTTGCAATGAGGAACATGTTTGAAAAGATGATGCAAGGGAGAAAAATACTCCAAAATATGCAAAAAGAAATATTTGGAGATTGGTTGTAAACAAGACAACCGTGAATGTCCAGATAAGAAGAGAAGGCACAAATTCAAGAGAAAGAAATTCTTCAGAAAAAATAAAGATTTCCAAAGAAAAAGAATTTCAAATTCTGAGAAGAAGGCCTCTCGAGAAAGAAAAAGGGCAACAAATGTTACATCTCGTGGAAAGCCTGGACATTTTGCAAACTCATGTCCACAAAAGAAGAAAGCGATCAAGTTGATTCAAACACTGCAGATTTCCCAGATGATGACGTAGAATCTCTCGTATAGTGAGCAGAGTATCCCGACTCGAGATACAAAGATTTGGAATTCGAGATATCGATTCGGAAAGTGATCAAGCTCGAATCAAACAACAGATTCGAAAATACATGCTCTTTTCCTATTCTCACTATAGGAGAAGTAAAGAAAGTAAGAGCAATGACTTACTACTACTTGACCATTCCGGTTACTCAAACATAGAAATCACCATCCTTCCTTCAAAATATGAAGTTCCTATAAAGGTGATAGCTTTTATTGATCTTGGATCGGCAAAACGATGATGAATCTGAGATTCTTCCAAGAAATTATTGGAAGAACAAAGAATTCTATTTCAAAGCTGCAGATGGTCAAGTTTTCACCACTAATTTGATCACCAAGGAAAGATAGGCATGAAATTCTTCCCAAATTGCATATACTTGGACCTACGAGTTATTGGTAGAATTACCAGAAAAGATATCCTTATAGGAATGGATGTTTTTAGTCAATTAAAATCAATCCAGATCATTCCTGTGGTATAAGATTCAAAGGAGAATTCAAAGAATTCACCACGATGGCAAAAATCTTCAAATTAGAAGAAGCACCACCACAACGATTATGAAGAAGTCAAAAACAAATTGCGGGCTAACAAATTGATGTGACCATGAGAAATTTCAACATCCAACACCATTATGGAAAAACAGAGACTTCTTTGTCAGATTGCCTTTCAAGTTTAATGAGGATATTAATCCTACCAAAGCCATTCATAATGGTATGTCTCCCTCGACGAAGATTGCAGCTCATGAAGAATGCAAGAGACTTTTAGAAGAAGGATTGATAGAACCAACCCAATCGATTGGGCATGTCGCATTCTATGTTGAAAAAAGATCTGAAAGAGTAAGAGGGAAAAAGAGGTCGGTCATTGACACGCACCTTTAACTGCTTTCGAAAGATGAGAAATTCCCACCGCCAAAGATCAACACTCTTTACTCTTATATAGCTGATGCCTACATCTTCTCAAAATTTGATCTCAAATCTGGTTTTCGCAACTTGGCCTAGAACCTTGGATGACTCCAAAAACTTTCGTATTCCAAATGGTCATTACCAATGGACGCGGTTTTTGCCCTTTGGATTAAAAGTGGCACCCTCGCTATTTGAGAAAGCCATGACAAGGATATTTGAGCCAATTCTACAAAGCTCACTCATCTACATTGATGATATCCTTCTCTATTCTCCGGATGAGAGTTCTCATAAAAAGATTCTACGAAATTCCATGAATTATGTAACCAAGTATGGAATAATATTGTCAGCATCAAAATCCAAGATAGGATCCACCGAGATTGAATTTCTTGGAATGAAATTCATCGAAGGAAAGTATGCTCCTCAACCACACTTAATTGAGGAATTACCAAAATTTCCGGATGAGAATATGACGGTGAAGCAAGTCCAAGAATTTTTAGGAATTGTAAATTATGTCGAAATTTCATTCCTAAGATTGCCAAGCATACATCGAACTCTCAAAGATGTTGAAGAAAGACTTCTCCTCCATGGACGGACACCCGGACACAAGTCGTTAAAACTCAAACAAACTAGCCAAGAATCCTCCTCTCTAAAAATTCCGGGGAAAAGGAAAGAGAATTTTGCAAGATGATGCTAGTGACTATTATTCGGGAGCAATTCTCATTGAAGAAGAAAATGGAGAAACTTATTATTGTGGTCATGCCGGTGGAGCCTTTAAGCCTTCGAGATACACTATCATACCACTTTAAAAGAAACCTTGCGGTTAAATATGGAATTCAAAAGTTTGATTTCCATCTCGAGACACTCTTTTGAAGTTCATCTTGATAATTCATCATTCCCCAAAATGCTTGAATTAAAAAACAAGATTCCACCAAGTCCTCAAATCTTGAGATTAATAGAATGGTTCACCGAGATATGATTTCTCTGTCAAACATATAAAAGGAAAGCCAATCGATCCCCGATTATCTCTCCGGACCTCGGTTGTTCATCAAAATGTGATCACCATCATTTCGGAACAAAATCGGTTTCCATTAATCATGATGAATTCTCAAATTGATCATTCTTATGAGTTTGATCATTCTCATGATTTCCCTCCGTAATTACTCAAACTCAAACAAATAGACCCCACAACCATAAAATCCTTTTTGAGACACATATGTTCCATTACCTTGCTACTAGCCTTCAAGAACATCGGATTAAACCAAACCTACTTGGTTTAATCCTCAAGACCATATTTGAGCATTTTTCCTATTCTCACACCAACTCCTCTTCTTGAATCGAGATATGTGGTATCTTTGGTGTACTACAAGGTATTGTTCAAATATCCTCTCATTTGCCCTTGTTATAAGATGATTGAGTTTGTGTCAAATAAAGCTAATATAGATACTCTCTTGTGGAAGTTATTACATTGGTTTTCACCAACTTCGTGGTGGAAGGAACAAGTTGAAAGAGATTTAACCAAGTTTGATGTTTGGAAAATGGATGATTATGAAAAGCAAAAGATTTTTTCGGTCTTTGTTATTCATCGTCCTTATTTTAAACATCCAAAGCAATTAGTCATCTTTATGCTCGAAAACAAGGCTCTCAATTATGCTTCTTTTCCGAGATATAAAGACATTTCGAAAAATGACAATCCTCCATATTGGAAAGAAGAACTCATACTTCATCTCCATGAAGTAAATGGTAACAAAGTCACTCGGAAAAACGGTTTCATCCAGTTGTTCAAAACTTAAAAATCTTGATGTTATTTGTTGTCTTGATGGGAAGTTAGCCCAGATTTTTGGTATGAAGATTATCGAAAGTCACATTGCCAACACGGTCTCTTGAGCATCTTCCCGGATACTCAGAATCTTACGTGGAGTAATAATGAAGATAAAGAAACATGGTTATCTCTGGATCCCTCACAAAATAATGATGTTTGGCAAGATTCCCAAAGACCCGTATGGCTCACGCCGGATGCCTCCAGGATAGAAAAGCAATTATGGCATCCATGGCCTACACAAGAAAAAGAAAAGCCGGTGTCTCAAGTCTTGACAAACCTTCTGGATCAAAGCAACGCATGACTGGGAAAGAGTATAGACAAACATTCAGAAAAGATTCCTTCTCATCTGAATGGAATATGTAATAGTAAAAGTAAAGATAGCACCAAAATAAGATATGACATAAAGGTGCTCAGTGTGTTTACTTTTGTATTATTGAAGATAATGCGTATCTATGTAAATTATTGTATTTTGTCTTTTTCAAGACTCTCCCTCTATATAAGGAGATCTTGGTTTCAGTTGTAAGATATACTTAAGTTGAAATAAAACCACTCTTTCTCATATTCTCTGAAATGAGTCTTTAAATTTCCAGTTCTTTCTTTCTTAGCATGAAGTAGTATAGAGAAAAGGGTTGAATAAATTCAGAAGATCCATCATGAAAAATCTGAGTATGCTCTACACTTGCCTCAAATGAGGATCCTGTGTATCAGAAAAGAAATTTTAAAGCCATCTATTTCAATCTAATAAAATGAGAAGTTCTGAAATGAGAGCTTAGTAGGCATGGAGACTGAACAGTATACCATAGATGCCTTCTCATTATATTAGATACCCCCGGATGGTATTAGAGCCTTAACTCATTTATTCAACCCTGATCTTTATACTATAGGTGCGAAAGAAAGAAAGAATTCATTAACATATCCTAAATGGAAGCCTGTTACAGGAAGCCCTTTTCTGCCATGTAGTGTTAGAACAAGTCTAACTGCTCCTAAATGGAGTGCAACATATCCCTCAGATCTCCAGTGACGAATCAGTTCCTTATTGATTTCGAGATCTACATATTGTTCAGCCGAAGTAGCCAAGAGAGCAACTTGGTCCATTTTTGAACTTTGGATATATTCTTTGACAGATTTATGAGGAGTAGAGATTAGTTTTCTTATGGAAGAAATCCATGGAAAACCAGATCTATGTCTACGGAAAACATTATATGGACTAAGTAATGGTGGTAGGGAAGAGTCTATTTGGGTTTCTTCAGGAATATGCTCATATTCAATGAGATTTCCTATTTTAGAAGAAAGGGTACGTGGTACTGAATTAGGAATATTTATCCTAGAAGATAATGAGACAGGAGGGAGAGTAGTAGCTAGTGTATTTGAAGTGTTTGAGGAATCCATGAGTTTTAATGAATTCTTTCTTTCTTTCGCACCTATAGTATAAAGATCAGGGTTGAATAAATGAGTTAAGGCTCTGATACCATCCGGGGGTATCTAATATAATGAGAAGGCATCCATGGTATACTGTTCAGTCTCCATGCCTACTAAGCTCTCATTTCAGAACTTCTCATTATATTAGATTGAAATAGATGGCTTTAAAATTTCTTTTCTGATACACAGGATCCTCATTAGAGGCAAGTGTAGAGCATACTCAGATTTTTCATGATGGATCTTCTGAATTTATTCAACCCTTTTCTCTATACTACTTCATGCTAAGAAAGAAAGAACTGGAAATTTAAAGACTCATTTCAGAGAATATGAGAAAGAGTGGTTTTATTTCAACTTAAGTATATCTTACAACTGAAACCAAGATCTCCTTATATAGAGGGAGAGTCTTGAAAAAGACAAAATACAATAATTTACATAGATACGCATTATCTTCAATAATACAAAAGTAAACACACTGAACACCTTTATGTCATATCTTATTTTGGTGCTATCTTTACTTTTACTATTACATATTCCATTCGATGAGAAGGAATCTTTTTCTCGAATGTTTGTCTATACTCTTTCCCAAGTCATGCGTTGCTTTGATCCAGAAGGTTTGTCAAGATTTGAGACATTGGCTTTTCTTTTTCTTGTGTAGGCCATGGATGCCATAATTGCTTTTCTATCCCGGGAGGCATCCGGCGTGAGCCATGGGTCTTGGGAATCTTGCCAAACATCATTATTTTGTGTGGGATCCAGAGATAACCATGTTTCTTTATCTTCATTATTACTCCACGAGAAGATTGAGTATCCGGAAGATGCTCAAGAGACCGTGTTGGCAATGTGACTTTCTCGATAATCTTCATACCAAAAATGGGCTAACTTCCCATCAAGACAACAAATAACATCAAGATTTTTAAGTTTTGAACAACCGGATGAAACTGTTTTCTCGAGTGACTTTGTTACCATTTACTTCATGGAGATGAAGTATGAGTTCTTCTTTCCAATATGGAGGATTGTCATTTTTCGAAATGTCTTTATATCGGAAAAGAAGCATAATTGAGAGCCTGTTTCGAGCATAAAGATGACTTCGTTTTGGATGTTTAAAATAAGGACGATGAATAACAAAGACTGAAAAAATCTTTTGCTTTTCATAATCATCCATTTTCCAAACATCAAACTTGGTTAAATCTCTTTCAACTTGTTCCTTCCACCACAAAGCTGGTGAAAACCAATGTAATAACTTCCACAAGAGAGTATCTATATTGGCTTTATTTGACACAAACTCAATCATCTTATAACAAGGGCAAATGAGAGGATATTTGAACAATCTTTGTAGTACACCAAAGATACCACATATCGATTCAAGAAGAGGGGTTGGTGTGAGAATAGGAAAAATGTTCAAATATGGTCTTTGAGGATTAAACCAAGTAGGTTTTGGTTTAACCGATGTTCTTGAAGGCTAGTAGCAAGGTAATGGAACATATGTGTCTCAAAGAAAGGATTTTATGGTTGTGGGGTCTATTTGTTTGAGTTTGAGTAATTCGGAGGGAAATCATGAGAATGATCAAACTCATAAGAATGATCAATTTGAGAATTCATCATGATTAATGGAAACTGATTTTGTTCTGAAATGATGGTGATCACATTTTGATGAACAAGTGGAGGTCTGGAGAGATAATCAGGGATCAGATTGGCTTTCCCTTTTATATGTTTGACAGAGAAATCATATCTGGTGAACCATTCTTTTAATCTCAAGATTTGAGGACTTGGTGGAATCTTGTTTTTTAATTCAAGCATTTTGGGGAATGATGAATTATCAAGATGAACTTCAAAAGAGTGTCTCTAAGATGGAAATCAAACTTTTGAATTCCATATTTAACCGCAAGGGTTTCTTTTAAAGTGGTATGATAGTGTATCTCAGAAGGCTTAAAGGCTCCACTGGCATGACCACAATAATAAGTTTCTCCATTTTCTTCTTCAATGAGAATTGCTCCCCAGTAATAGTCACTAGCATCTGTCTGCAAAATTCTCTTTCCTTTTCCCGGAATTTTTGAGAGGAGGATTCTTGGCTAGTCCGTTTTAGAGTTTTAACAGCCTTATGTCTGGGGTGTCCGTCCATGGAGGAGTGGTCTTTCTTCAAGATCTTTGAGAGTTCTGATGTATGCTTGGCAATCTTAGGAATGAAATTTCTGACATAATTTACAATTCCTAAAAATTGCTGGACTTGCTTCACTGTCATATTCTCATCTGGAAATTTTGGTAATTCCTCAATTAAGTGTGGTTGAGGAGCATACTTTCCTTCAGTGAATTTCATTCCAAGAAATTCAATCTCGGTGGATCCTATCTTGGATTTTGATCTCGACAACATTATTCCATACCGGTTACATAATTCATGGAATTTATCAGAATGATCTTTTATGAGAACTCTCATCTGGAGAATAGAGAAGGATATCATCAATGTAGATGAGTGAGCTTTGTAGAATTGGCTCAAATATCCTTGTCATGGCTTTCTGAAATAGCGAGGGTGCCACTTTTAATCCAAAGTGGCAAACTGTCCATTGGTAATGACCATTTGGAATACGAAAGCTGTTTTGTCGTCACAAGGTTCTAGGCCAAGTTGCGTAAACCGATTTGAGATCAAATTTTGAGAAGATGTAGGCATCACTATATAAGAGTAAAGAGTGTTGATCTTTGGCGTGGGAATTTCTCATCTTTCGAAAGAGTTAAGAGGTCCGTAATCAATGACCGACCTCTTTTCCCTCTTACTCTTTCAGATCTTTTTCAACATAGAATGCCCGACATGCCCAATCGATTGGGTTGGTTCTATCAATCCTTCTTCTAAAAGTCTCTTGCATTCTTCATGAGCCGCAATCTTGTCGAGAGGAGACATACCATTATGAATGGCTTTGGTAGGATTAATATCCTCATTAAGCTTGAAAGGCAATCCGACAAAGAAGTCTCTGTTTTTCCATAATGGTGCCTTTGGATGTTGAAATTTCTCATGGTCATTTGTCAAGTTGTTAGCCCTGAGCAATTTGTTTTTGACTTCTTCATACTTGTGGTGGTGCTTCTTCTAATTTGAAGATTTTTGCCATCGTGGTGAATTCTTTGAATTCTCCTTTGAATCTTATACCCTAGGAATGATCTGGATTGATTTTAATTGACTAAAAACATCCATTCCTATAAGGATATCTTTTCCTGGTAATTCGTACCAATAAGCGTGGTCCAAGATATGCAATTTGGGAAGAATTTCATGCCTATCTTTCCTTGGTGATCAAATTAGTGGTGAAAACTTGACCATCTGCAGCTTTGAAATAGAATTCTTTGTTCTTCCAATAATTTCTTGGAAGAATCTCAGATTCATCATCGTTTTTTTGCCGATCCAAGATCAATAAAAGCTATCACCTTTATAGGAACTTCATATTTTGAAGGAAGGATGGTGATTTTTATGTTTGGAGTAAATCGGAATGGTCAAGTAGTAGCAAGTCGTCGTTTCTTTACTTTCTTTACTTCTCCTATAGTGAGAATAGGAAAAGAAGCATGTATTTTCGTAATCTGTTGTTTGGATTCCGAGCTTGGATCACTTTTCGAATCGATATCGAATTCCAAATGCTGTATCTGAGTCAGGATACTCTTGCTCACTATACAGAGATTCTACGTCATCATCTGGGGAAATCTGCAGTGTTTGAATCAACTTGACTGCCTTCTTCTTTTGTGGACATGAGTTTGCAAAATGTCCAGGCTTTCCACAGATGTAACATTTGTTGCCCTTTTTCTTTCTGAAAGGCCTTCTTCTGTAGAATTTGAAATTCTTTTTTCTTTGGAAATCTTTATTTTTTCTGAAGAATTTCTTTCTCTTGAATTTGTGCCTTCTCTTCTTATCTGGACATTCACAGTTGTCTTGTTTACAACCAATCTCCAAATATTTCTTTTTGCATATTTTGGAGTATTTTTTCTGTCCTTGCATCATCTTTTCAAACATGTTCCTCTGACTGCAAATCTTATCCAGAGCAGCAAGACACATCTGATGAATTTCTCCTAAGGTCATGTTAATTGGCTCCTTACTTTAGAGATTCATCATTCTGTACATTTCTTCTTGAAGGTCATCTGGTAGAGAGCTAACATACGTATTCTTCAGGCTAGGATCATTGTATCCGTTCATACTAAATTATATGACTCTTAGTACTAATTATTCAAACTAAATTAAACTAATTTTACTAACAATTACTAAAAAAATACAATTAATACTCATATTCCATTACAGGCTAAATTATATTTTTAATCTTTTATAATTAAGTGATACTAAATTTTAGTCTTGCTATTTTTAACTTCACAATTAATATTGGTCACTCTGTAATTTTATTAGTTCATTGCTAGTAGTTCTGTAGTATTAATCATTTGATTTTTTTTAAAATCACAATTTTGATCCCTATTTAATTTTACAATTTTTCTCCTATCTATATGAAACTATTACTTTTAATTTAACTATTAAATATCTCATTTATTTACTTGACTATGCAAAATTCGACATTGATTATTAGCTATCATGTCATAGTCAATGTTCAAATATTAACAAATTTAACTATTCAAGTAAGATTACATACTTTTAAGAATTGTAATATTAAAACAGGGAGACCAGAATTTCTGATTTTTTAAAATTTAATGATTAAAGATGCAGAATTAAAATTAAAGAAAAAAATTACATATTACAAATTATAAAATGCCAAAATTACATAATTAAAAGTAAGAGAATTAAAATTGTAGAATGAGACGTTAGAGTAATCAAATTTAACCCTCGTAAAAGTTAATATTCAATTTCTTAATATACCATTTATCGTTCATATCAATTACATGCTTTCTTTCTTCTGTGTTTCTTTTATTTATATATTCTTACTCCAAAATAAATATTGAATATAATATAACAATATACATTTAATGCATGACTAATTTGGTAAACATATATAATTTGAAAACAATTTCTTTTCTATTTAAAACGTCGCATGGTATAAGAACAGAGAGAGTAGTAATCAAGAATAACCAAGCCAATTTCTTCAAGAAACAAGTAAGCAGAAATGACATATATATATATATATATATATATATATATATATATATATATATATATATATATATATATTTGTACCTTTAGTAGGACTGCATCAGCTTGAGGGATGATAGATTTAAAGATGTCACCACCAACAAAACTCAAATTACTGCTTCCTGTCAAGTTTGCTACAACTTGAGGAAGGTCAAACACAACACATTTCAACTTAGGAAATGTCTCGCAGATAATTCTGGCTGTGGTTCCATTTCCACCACCTACATCCACGATGGAATCTAGCTCCTCAAAAACTGAAGTGCAATTTTTGAGTGCCAAGTCTACCATTTGGGAATCACATGCCATAGCCTTCATTGAAGGCACTCGAAAGTGTCGGTTCTTTCTCAAGAAATTCCCACAAACTTGTTCCTCTGCCTTTCTCATATATTGTGCGGTCCTCCTCCTCCCGAATCCATTCCCCCAATTGATTGTACATATTTATTACAAATGGCAGAGCATTCGACAGAACCATTGGAGATAAGCAATAGCCACCAGCTTTGACTAGAAGCTTTGATGCAGGGGTTAGAGCATATGCTAATTCATGATGATGTTCTTGGCTCTCATGGGTATCAAAGATTCCATTGTGTGCCAAAAAGCGCATGAGACGTTGCATATAACCAGTCTTAGCTGGTGGGATTTGCAGAGTAGAGATCAACTCAGACAGCCTGATGGGCTTGCCGTGATTGTGTATTATGTCAGGAATACCAAGGTCGATAGCCCACTTAAGACACATAGGTTGTAAGTAGCCATACATCTGTCTGTACAAAAGATTTTGGCCTTCAAAGAGCTCAATTGCTTCTTTGTTATTCATGGAAGCCATAACTGCAACCGACAATTGTTTAAACTTGTTTCCTTAATTTGCTTCCATATGTGTAGCATTGGCTTGGCTTATATGTTTTAATTAGCGTCAATTAACTTTTATCTCTTTTGTCCTTGTTAGGTGCTTTTCTTTTACAATTCCAATAAAGTATAAACAAATTATGATGTGGCCCCTGCAAAAGATATCCTCACATCCGATGTTCCCTTATCTGGAGATATTGCCTTCGCCTAAACCACATATTTTTTTATATGTAGTCATTTCAAAGCTAAATCAATCAGTAAAGAAAAGTGATTGCCGGTTGGATCTCGAAACCTCCTAAATAATGAGACTATTTCTTATACGAAATTAAGGTGGCAAATGATAGATCCTGACCAAATTCTAAGAATACAATGAAGCTTTAAATTTAACATAAATTTCTTATTATTTAAGTAAATGAAAACGTAAGGATTTTAAAGATTTCAAATACAGGAGAAGTAATGAATGGAACTTAATTGTAAAAAATTTAAAAGTTGAAGAATAAAACACTAGCAATTAAAATATTGAAGAATAAAAACACCAGCAATATTAAAGTATTGAAGAACAAGATACGAACAAATTATTATTGAAGGAATAATTGACTGATCAATATGAAAGAAAAACATGAGCAATTAAAATATTGAAGAACAAAACACTAGCAATTATAAGCTATTGAAGAACAAAATATGAGCAAATAATTTTTGTCGAGTTTCAAATTTAAGACGATCAAAAGACGAGCAAGTAATTATTGAAGAACTAATTAATAATAGAGAAAATAAAACGCGCAATTATAATATTGGAGAACAAAAACACGAGCAATTAAAGTATTCAAGAACAAAATACGACCAAATAATTCTTGAAAGAATAATTGACTAATTAATATTAAAGAAAGTAACATAAGCGATTATAATATTGAAGAACAAAATATGAGCAAAAAATTATTGTCGAGATTCAAATTAAAGACAATCAAAACACTTTTGTTTTTCTTTTTCGTACATTGACAAACAAAGCAATTTGTATATATTCATTATTTTGAAATTTTTAATCCAGTAGAGTACATTTCTTCATCTATTAGTTATTTTCTAAATTTAGTTGTTTTAATATTATTAAGTTCGGAATTGGATTAAAAACGGCATAATATTTAATTTTACTGATTATATTCATTAAAATATTAATGATTTGTCATACGAAATTGTGTATAAGATGAATTTGAATCTATTCGAATATGTTATATGTTTGTATTAACCATGTTTTTAAGTCTACATCTTATAAGAAAATTTTCAAAGACCATAAAAAGCGAACTATTCAACAACAATCAACTGTTATAGCTAAAATCTCAAAATGTATGTTTTGATACATAAAATTACAACATGAAATACAATAGGATACTTTTGTTGTGCAAAATATACCTTGTAAGTGAAAAACCAATACGAGAAAAGCATATAATTGTAGTACTTTATCCAAGGTTATTTCAAAGGAACTTGAAATTAGCCTTTAAGAACAACATCCAAACAAAGAAACTAGAAATTACCTCTTAATGGTTATTTCGAGTTAAGTTTTATATAAAGGCTAAAATACAAGTTTTCATGTTAGAAGAACTTTCGGTATGCATATTCTGAACATTTTTTTCAAAACTTTCTTATAGCTTCATAACCTTAAGTTTTACAATTTTACCGTACAACTGCAATATACAACCAACCAACCAACTCTCTCACAGAACATATACATATACATATATGTATTTTTCTCTCTTCACATTTTATAATTAGTCATCTAATTGTTTGCATAGTCCAGTTGTCTACCAAATATTTTTCTAATTTTTAAACTTAATCATAATATGCGTAAACTTGTTACTTTATTCAAACACTTTAAACCTTTACTATGTGTGAGGCTTGTATGTAAAAGAATACTTATAAGTTGTTGTGGTTATAATAATTGTTTGGAAGAGACAAAAATGACTTGCATAAAAGAATAATTGTATTTTTTTAAAAGATATAGCAAAATCTAGGCGATGTACCAAATAATTAGACATAGTCATGAGTTAGAGATGAACAATATAAATCCCTTCTTTTATTTATTGTTTATTAACTTACTACGTGGAAAAGTCAAATGGCTAACAATGCAAGTCATTTTATCCTAAAGGAAGCTTTTATGAATAAGCCTCAATTTTTCACAAGAAAAGACTATGCTTACTAGAAAGACAAAATAGAAATGTATGTCAAGTCTATTTAATATAAGTTATGCAACATCATTACTTAAGAGATGTTCCAAAATTTAAGGAACATAAAGACTACATTATTGTAGAATTTTCTACTCTAAGAAAGAACAATGGTAGATTCATAATCACATGCGCTTTGGCAACATTTGAGTACAATATATGTTGCAAGTTTAAAAGAACCAAGGAAATGTAGGATGCTCTTCAAATCTCACATGAAAAAATAGAATATGTTTATCTTAGGAAAGTTGCTACTCTTCAACAACACTATGAACTCTTCTTTATAAAGGATGGAGACACCGTTGTCAAGATTCTTGAAAGATTCTAAACCGATCTTAATTGTTTGAAGGCCTTCAAAATTGTTTTCACCAAAGCTCAGAATAATCTCAAGATCACCATGTCCCACAAAAAGTAAGGCCAAAAGTATTAAGTCAAATTTATTTAAAGGAAAATTATATCGCCAGATTTTTATTATTACAAGATAAAAGTTTTTATTTATAAAAAGAATGAGGTTGGTAGATGATTGAAGCTAGCAAATGAATAAAGTCTCAACAGAATATTCACGAGTCGACAAATGAATGATGCATCTCAGACGAAGTCTCTAATCAGATTAATGAAGTAATAGATGAAGCTTGGATATCAAATATAAGTATCAGTTCTATCTAGTATTTCTACTCAAACAGACTCTAATCAACATGAACATGTTTTCTACAGAGTCTTATCAGAATGGCTTATGTTTAGAACAAGTACGAGGAAGTTAACTTATCCTTCATGAAAAGATGAGCCAAATTAAAACAAAAGAGGATATTTTTCACACAAAGATCTGGTAAGACCTTAATCATCGAAAAGGTGATGTAAAGTAGCTTAGGTAACTTAGGCAAATTTTTGGAATTTTTTCTTAAAATGGCTAATGGTTTTGGTGTTTGGAAAGTGAAAGCAATTTTGGTTGTCCTAAATAATAAAGTCAATTGCTTAATTTATAGGTGTTGAGAAAAATAATAAAATAAGGCATGTAACTAAGTAGTTAGGCTAGTTTAGTTACAAGAACCATTTAGTTAGCTTTTCTAACATTAAATGTAAGAAAACTTTGACTTTGCTTTGAATATTTAATGAATGCACCTTATCACTTCAAATTTTGGCATTTTGCTTCTTCAAGATGATGGTTGGACTTGCAAATGGTGCAGTAAATCAATTCCAGCTTGAATTGCAATTGCAAATTGGCAATCGTTGCATGCAATTTTGCTTACTTTTGTGATTTTATTTTGTTTCCATTTTCTTTTCTTTAAGGTACCATGCACCCTTCATGCATCCTTTCTAAATCCATTTTTCATTCTTCTTAATCTCATTTAATTAATTCTTAATCAAGGATCACAAATTATACACAATCGCTACACAAATTTAATTTAAAAATTACGCATTCTTTAGAATTTTTAAGTAATTTAGAATATGGTTTTTTTATTTTTATTTTTATGTTTGTATCTTAATTTTCATAATGTGACTTCCTGATCATTCCATAATTAGGATAACATTATAAGGATTATAAAAATATTTTTTCCATAATTTTTTGCTTCACAAATTTTTCTAGATAAATTTTTAAGACGTTTTCTGTATTTAATTTACAGAAAATTTGTTGTATATTTGTTTATCTTATTTCTAATTATGTATCTTATGATCTCTATCCCCTTTTATTTTCTTGCTCTTTGAATTTTTTAACCTATACTGCGTATACAAACGCAGTTTGAAAAATAATCAATTTTTTCAAAAAACGTATATTTTTAGAATCAGTAAATCTTTCTTTGTAACAATATATAATATTTACGTATTAATGCTTACTAGGCTTCTCATACTAAAGAGATATAATAGTTTACAGACAATAATATAATTCAAACCGTGATTATATCGTAAATCAGAAATATGAAATAACGTTCGAAACGTCAAATAGGAATAAAAACATCAAACAACAAAATTATTTTTCAACTATGTTTTCATTTAGTAACGTAACCGTAATTTTATCAAATTACGTAATATTTTGCTACACAACGACAAACTATTTTGAATTACATTTTTCATCTAATTAAAATATGACATTTTTCATCTAATTAAAATATGACAACAATTTAACTACGTTTTTTGTGTACGTAGTTATGTACGAAAACTAATTTTGAGAGTGTTACAAAGTCTCCTTGATGGCAAGGAGATCCAAAAGGATGATGATGAAGAAAGACAGAGGGAATATTTCTTCAAGAAGAAGGAGAAAAGGCTCCTAAAAAAAAAGCCACAAAGGAAGAGAAGTCAGAAATCATCAGTTATGAATGCAGAAAGCCTAAGTATACTAGAGCCAAATATTTGAAACTTAGGAGACGATGAAATTCTAAGAAGGACAAGAAGAAGAAGAAAAGTCTCCTCACGTATAAGGATCTTGATAGTGAGAGCAGTGGTTTATCTGATGATGAAGCTGCAAACATTTGTCTAATGACAAACTTTACTGAATCATCTAACGTAACTTTCTTTCCTTTACTATGGTTTATCTTCATCTTCTTCTTATTCAGATTTACAAAATCAAGCTAAAATCAACTTTAGATGAAATTTCAAGACTAAAGGCTTTGAATGAAGAATCAATTAGGATGGTTTCATCTGATAAGGCTCCATTTCCATCTAAGTTTGATGAGACAAACTTTCTTTCTAAGACTGAAGAATTAAAGAAAGAAAATGGGGTCTCAAAAAGGACTTAGTCAAGTTCACTTCTAGTTGTTCTAAACTTGAAAAGCTTTTAAAATATGGAAGAATATCCTTTTATAGAAATGGAGAAGGGTTTGATCTTTTAAAGGAAGAATACAAAAATCCTTACAATATTCTTGTGTCTACATGCAGACAATGTGGTAAGGAAGGTCAAAGATAAAAATTTTAATGTTAGAAGAAATTTCTATATGCATACTTTGAATTTTGTCATTTTTTCAAAAATTTCTTGTACTCTGAAAGCCTTAAGTTTTAAACTAAGTTGTAAATTTCTCTTTACACAGAAGATGAACTCGTTGGTTTACATAAATACTTTAAATTGTTACTTTATGTGAGGTTGGGCTTGAAAAGGCTTTCCTGTTAAAGAATTTTTATAAATTACTTAGTGATTAAAATTACTGTTTCATAGAGCCAAAAGTGGCTTGCACAAAATTATATCTTTTGAAAGATATAATGAATGAAAAGTTGGTGGTGTATTAAATAATTAGATGTAGTCTCGAGTTGGAGGAAAACCAGCGTAAATCCTTTTTTAGTTGTTGTTTACTAACAAAATTTTGTAATTTAAAAGATCCTTTTTCAAAATTTTTCAACTATTACTTAAGTTAAGACTAACTATTTCGACTATATTAGTAAAATAAACATGTTACAAAAAAATATTCAATTTTTTTTAAAATATAATTTAATCACTTTCTTGTGTTATTGTCTCTTTATAGTTTGGTATTAGAAATCAACTTTTCAACTTTAAGTGTCTAACAATTGGTACAAGAAAAAACCCAAATTGCCAACAATGTAAGTCAATTTATCCCAAAAGGAACTTTAAAGAATATGCCTCAATCTTTCACAGGAGGAAACTATCCTTACTAGAGAGACAAAATGAAGATATATGGGAAGTTCACTTATATGAGTTATGGAACATCTTTACCAAAATAGATGTTCCAATAACTAAGGAGGAGACATATTAAGTTGTTTTAGAATTTTCCATTCCATTCCAGAACAACAAGGTTAGGTTCATGATCACATGCATATTCTGCACATTAAGTAGTTGGTATACATCGCACCATTTTCATAAAAACTGTCTTAATAATCTTCCAAGATTCCATTATGCGCAAATGCCCACAACACAGATAATATGCTTAACATACCCACTTTTCACTCGTCATTCTACCATGTGCAAAACACCATATCATAGCATAAAAGAAGCCAAACAAGGCATATAACTCAAGGAAACACCCCATCCTTACGCTTAGCGTGGAGCTCTAGACACTTTACCCAAGTCTCTAAGGCTTTATGCTCAATGTGACAATAGGGTGACGCTTAGCGTGGACCTTCAAAGACCATTTCTAGCTTATGAACTCTCATGTTAAATGTGGAATAAATGGCACACTCAACGTGGACCCTTAAATACTACTCTCAAGATTTTTAAACCCTCATGTTGAACATCAGTTTATGCTCACGCTTGACGTGAGTGCACGACATTTCTAGGGACTAGCAAGGGTCTTGCACTTAATGTCAGCACATCCCCATGCTCTATGTGAGATGACAAAAACAAAATGCAAAGTTTTCTATATTTTGCGAACTACAGACCTCCATCAACACTCAAACTCTCACCATAACTCATCTCTAGACATTCTAACATGTTTGTATACCTATTCTAAATGCGTTTGAAAGTCCCCAACTTATCTAAAATGCCCAAATCAAAACTCGAGTGTGCAAGGGGGCTAGGCAGAAAGAGGAAAGAATAAAGTGTTTCAGCTCTTAAGGGCATTTCTAAATCCAACACTAAGAAGATGGGAATGGGTTATGATAGCAAGGCATAAATGAAAGAGAAAAAAAGCACTTTAAGTGATGGTGAGGTGAAAAAGCTTGCTTTACAAGGAGAAAGAATGAGAAAAGAATAATGAAAAGGAAAGGTCTCAGACAAGCCAATGCGTTTTTGCACCAATGAGGGAAGAAGATGGCGTTTTTAAGGAGAAGAGAGTGTGAGGGGGGAGAAAGCTTTAGCTTCGAGGTGTGGAAGATATAAAGTATTATGGAAGGTAAATGAAGGTGAAAATGTGCTAGGAAGAGACGATTGAAACTTAGAATATCACTAGTTGTCAAATTGGATTTAACGTCACCCTGTTTACGTGAATGTTTAGGAAACCGTCGTTGTTTAATTTTTTTATGTCGGTTGTTTAAGAAATCGATGTGGTATAGTGAATCAACGTTGATTGACTACACAAGCGACATGGATTATTTCAATTCCACGTCAGTTGTCTAAAACATTGACGTATTTTTTTGGATCCACGTCAGTTTATAATTTAACCATTGTGGAAAACTTCCTCTCAACACAAATATACCATACATTTTCCTTCCTTCGTGCTTAAGATTCGCTTGTTGTAACCACTTTCCTCTTTTGCGCTGATGTTCCTCACCATTGTTCATGTTGTTCTTGTGCCTCATCATTCTTGTTCTCTTCATTTTTGCTCTCATCATTCTCTTCCGCCGCTTCTCAATCACTGCTCCTTCAACTTTTCAATCGCATTCTCTTCCATGTTCTCTGCCTTCCTCCATCATTCTTGCTTTGTGTTCTCCTCTGCATTCTCTACCTTCCTCTGTGTTCTTCCTACCTTTGTCATTGTTTCTCTATCGCTATTCTCGCGTTTCTTTAGCGCTATCACAACACCATTCACATTTCTCGTCGCATGTTTCTTTCTTCTCGCTTAGGATTTCTTTGTTGCCATTGTTCGTCCCACCATTGAAATGTTTGTGAGTACTTACTTCTCTTCCTCGCTCTTCTCCCTCTCCATGCTTTCTCACGTGTCTCTTCACACTTCACTTCTCTATTTGCAGCATTGTTCTCCCTCACCTAGGATTTCACCATCATTCCGATTTTGTGCTTGCAGTTTTCTCATCCTTTGTTTCCTAACTCTATTTCATTAGGTTAGTTGCATGACATTAACTTTTTGCTACTAAACTTTGTTTCATTTAGTGTGGTTTAGATAGATGGGGATCACGCTAGCTTCTGTCTATGTTAGGTTGTTTAGATAAAAAAGTTTGTGCATATATGTGTGCATGAAGTTGTCTAATGAAGTTATTGAAAGAACAGGATGTGAACACTTTTGAAGAGAGATACCGATCGAGAAATATGATACAACTGTCAAATTGAAAAGTCAAATATGAAGTTAACTTTATAGCTTATAATTTTGTGATGATTATAAGTAACAAATAAGTTTTTAAAACACAAATTTGGCAAACATTAATGGTTGAATATAAATAGGTGAGTCCTTTACTTTAAAATTTATCTTCTCTCAGTCTAAGTTAAGGATAAGCATTGCCCAGGTGGCATAAATGTAATAGACAAATGCATGTTTGAATATTGACATTTACTTTGATAGTTTTGGAGTGTGTTTATAATTGTTGGGTTTGTGATGTGTTTACTTGATTTATCAAGGGAATATAAACAAAAGATAAAATTAGTTCACTTGAGATTAAATTATGCTTTTGTTTCTTCTTGTTGTCTTGTTATAGACTTTATAGTGTATGAAAAATATGTTTTCTTGCCATTTATGTATTGTTAGCTAAGTTTGGTTGATTTCTTTTATGATATGATTATATTTGACATTTGATTATTTTAATCATCTTCCAATTGTATTATAATAATGATTAGGACCTAATTAATAGATAATTTGCAAGTTTTAGATCATTTTCCTATATTTGGACCATTTGGCTCTTAATTGAAAGTTTTGACTCAATTTAATTGTAATTTCCAGATTTGCAAAAAATTTTATATTTTATTCATAAAATTGGCTACAAATCTCATATGAAGGTGATCTTAGCCTCGTTTTTTGAATAACTCTAAGCTCTACAAATTCTATTACTGGATCAAAGACTAAATTTGCACCAAAAAATTCCAAAAAATTGAAAAAATCATCCTTAAAAGTGACGCACAAAGTTAGAACATAAGACCATAAATTAGGAATAACTTTATCATTGTAAAACCATACTAGATGGGCCCAAAATCATTAATTTTAAGTTGTAAACAAATATCACATCATAATTGGTTTTAGTCTACATTTTTAAAAGGTTTCATAACACATTTTAATTTATTATGTTAATCATGAGAAAATTTAAAACTTTTCCCTTTTAACCTTGGTCAATGATCACTCACCAATTATGAGTCCCGAGACATTTTATTGCATGCATGATTTCAAAGTTAAAACTTTTTTAGGGTTTTTTTACTAATGAAATAAAACCTTTGTATGACTAAAATACTAAACAAAGTGCACAAAAGTTACTAAGCCTTTAAAAATATTACAACCACCCAAAAAGTTCATCAAACATACATGGAAAGGGTTGATGTATCGAGTTCAAATCTATCCCCAAACTCACAAAACAAAAAGGAAGGTAATCTAACTTTAGAGTAATATATATAACATATCCCGTCCTATACTAACCCTACCGCACAATCATGCAAAGACCATCTAAGGGTTTCTTTTAAGGCATTCATCTGCCTCCACAGTCAACTTCTTCAACCAAGCCTCATGTTATTCATTCATGACAAAACCAACATCACTTACAAATCTATTCCCATGAGACACCAGTTTGAGATCATCACAGCCACAAACCATCATGGTAATATTGCAAAGGTGAGTCTTCCATCAACAAAATAAAATATAAGGTAATACACATACATATACATTTATACAACATATGGAAAATCTAGCAATCAAATAACACCTTGGAACTTCACGCATAACCAAAACGTCTAACTAACCACGAATCTTTGAAGCTCAAAGGCCAATACACAACTTAGAGAGCAATTCACATGATCACCTACATATCACTCTCAAAAATTATGCCTTTTTCGTCATTTGTATGCTTCCTAGGTTTCATAATCTACCTGTTAGTTGCCACACAAGTTTTGCAATTACATGGCACTAGTACGGTCGAGCGAGTTGAAAAGGTTATATATAGATACCAACAAACCAAAAACGGTGTGAATTAGTTTTTAATAAATTTGGTTTTCAAAAACTTATTTTCAAAGTTACACAGATCATATCACAAAACTTGATTTGAAGGCCAATATTTTTTTAATCAATAACTAATTATACGAGGAACTGTTAGATCAAGAATGATTAACGTCTCAAGATTTTGATTAATTACAAGACAGACGAAACCAAGCTACCCAAGACTTGCTAAGACGAAACCAGCACAGACGGAACGAGACCCTTCAAAGTGAAGATCTGCGTCTGTCCAAAAGCCAAGTCATCAGACGATACATGCACAAACGGAAGAGGACTACTCAAGCTTAAATCCTTCGTTTGTCCAAAGAGCGAAGTCTAAGACGATAGGATGAGACGAAACAACAACAACTGAAGACTGAAGTATCATATCGTCTATCCAAAAGCTGAAATCAGGATGAGTCATTCGTGCCAAGATTTGAGAAGCATCCAAGATTAGTATAGGGATTCGAGCTTACACACCCAAGTCAAAAAGGTCTTTACCTTTTGTTACATCTCTGTACAAGTCAGAAATAGTACTACGCACAACCTAGTCCGCTATATCCGCTGCGACTCAACATCAATCAATCAAGTACAACTGACAACCTTTTTGGAAAGCTCTCTAGAAGATCTCTCAACGACTCTCAACGGCATTCAAATGAGTCTAACGGCTATTTGAAGAAGATGCCTATAAAAGGACTTCACACCTTCAAGAATCAGTTGGCGAATACGCTTATCTTCTTCTATCTCTTAAGGATTCGCTCAAACTCTCTGATTGTGCTATATTGTAAACACCTCTTTGTGTAAAGAAAAACTTCGTTTTTCATAACATCTTTCAAAGTCCACTTGTGTGGCATTTTAGCCTGAGGAGGCTGCGTTCCAAAGAATACCTCTTGTTTTACCCTGTGGAGGCTGGGTTCAAAGAATACCTTGTTGGTTTAGCCTGAGAAGGCTGGGAGCAAAGAATATCTTGTAATAGCCGAAATGGCCTGGGTTCAAACAATACTTGTAACCTTTTCACGGTTTGTAGTGAAAACTCGTGGTTCTTTGAAGAATCGGACGTAGTCTTGAATAGACGAACCAGTATAAAAATAACTGTGTTTATTTTTGTTTCGTCTGATCAACTAACAGGGGATAATCTCATCATAAAGTTTGTTCATTAAAATCAATCTTTTAACATAAATTTTGTTTCGTCTGAACAGCTTTGTAACCCACAGACGAAAGGGATAAATTTTTTAATTAACACAATTCAACCCCCCTTCTTGTGTTTATCTTTTACAGTTTGGTATCAGAGCTCAGCCTCTAAGGGTTGAGTGCCTAACAGCTGCTAGAGGAAAAGATCCAGCATGGACTCACAAGGACCGTCATTCTTATCCGGAGGAGCCTCCATGAACAAACCTCCAGCGTTCTCTGGAGATGATTATCCCTACTGGGCTGACAGGATGGAGATGTACATCAAGTCAACCTAATACAGATTATGGAACATAATCACCACAGGAGATATCCCCATTGTAAATCCTGAAGGAGAATGAGGAAATGAAGAATACTCTATGATGGAGCTGAACAACAAAGCAAGATATGCTCTTATGTGTGCTCTCTCCAAAACTGAGTACAACAGATTGTGTGCCTATAAAACCGCTAAAGAACTATGGGATGCTCTCAAAATCTCATATGAAGGCACTAAAGATGTCAGAATGAGGAAGGTCGCAATGTTCTCTATGAAGAAACGAGAATAAATAGATATGATGTTTGGAAGATTCCAAACCATATTGAATGGACTCACTGCTCTGGGAATCACATTCACAAAGGCCCAGAACAACATGAAGATCTTGGACAGTCTCCCACCTCCTTGGGAAGCTATGTCCACAGCTATCTCCGTTGGAAGAGATATGAAGACATTAACTCTAGATGAGTTAATAGGAGCTCTAAGGGTACACGAGGTACTCTTATGTAAAAGGGAGAAGATCAAGGTTCAAGAACCTATAGCTCTTCCATCTGTCAACAACACTCCTAAAGAAGAATCTGTCAAGAAGGACAGCAAAAAGAAAGCAAAGATTTTGAAGGCAGATTCAACTAAATCTGAATCGTCCGATGATTCGTCTGAAGACGAAGTCTCTCTCATGGCCAGACGTTTTAAAAGGATGATGATGAAAAAAGGCAGAGGCCAACGCTTCTTCAAGAAAAAGGAGAAGAAGTTCCCTGAGAAGTCTTCAAGTAAAGAAGAAAGCTCTGAGATCGTCTGCTATGAGTGCAGAAAACCTGGGCACATGAGATCTGAATGCCCTAAGCTCAAAAAGAAGTGGAGTTCTAGAAGAGATAAAGGGAAGAAGAGCTTACTAACTTGGGAAGACCTTGATAGTGAAAGCTCAGAGGAATCCTCTGAAAGAGAAGAAACAGCAAACATATGCCTCATGGCTGGAGACCATGTCTCAACAGAGGTAAATTACAACGAAACTTCTTCATCCTCCTCTTCTGAGTCTGAGTCAGAATCAGAAGAAATGTCATATGATACACTTCTAGCTCACTCTCATTTTATTACTCAGCAATACAAAACCTGCAAAACCAAGCTTAGACAAGCTCTCGAAGAAAATGCAGTTTTGAAATCTGAAATAGAGTTTCTAGACAAGAAAGTATCAATCGATGTTTCGTCGAGTCCGAAAAGACAGATTTCATTCTTGAAATCGAAAGATTAAAGAAAGAAAATGAGTCCTTACTCAATGACTTAACCAAGATTACTAAGGGATCCTCCATCCTTGAAAATATTTTAAAATATGGGAGATCGCCAAAAGATAAAAGTGGACTTGGTTATGTTGAGACAGACGAAAGGAAAAACAAACCTGTTTGCCCGATCAAAAGAAGAGGAATTACAACAAGGTTCCTAATATCTACAAAAAGGCTCAAAACAAAAAGAAGCCTTTTGTAACTAACAAGAAAGGACCCAAAAAGATTTGGGTACCAAAGTCACTCATTGTTCCTGTTGCAGATATCCTCAATGGGAAGAGACAAAACATCAAGCTGGTACCTGGACAGTGGATGCTCACGACACATGACGGGAGACTTGTCTATGTTCCAAGATCTCAGACCAAGTAAAGGGTCTGTCTCATACGGTTCTGGAAAAGGTAAAATTCTTGGCATTGGGACTGTTGGTAAGACACCCAATACTTTTATCCAGAACGTATCATATGTTAAAGGTCTTAACTTCAATCTACTTAGCATAAGCCAATTTTGTGACAGTGGATATGAAGTAGCTTTTAACTCTGATGAGTGTATAGTGAAGAACAAAGATAAATCCATTCTTTTTATTGGGAAAAGAAAGAATAACCTTTATGAGGTTTGTCTTTCTGACCTGAGTGATCAAAATGTAACATGTTTGATTTCAGCAGACGATGAACGAGATATTTGGCACAAAAAGCTTGGACATTTAAGTCTCAAGTATATTTCAAAAATTTCTAAGAAAGATCTCGTAAAAGGTTTGCCAAAAATATCTTGGAAAACCAATCGTCTGTGTGAATCTTGTCAGCATGGGAAACAACTCAAAACTTCTTTCAAATCAAAAAATGTTGTTTCCACGACAAGACCGTTAGAACTGTTACACATTGATCTCTTTGGACCCACTCAGACTGAAAGTCTTAGAGGGAAGAGATATGGATTTGTCATTGTAGATGACTATACTAGATTCACATGGGTATACTTCCTAGCCCATAAACATGAGTCATTCAAGGTCTTTGAAATATTTTGCAAACGTGTTCAAAAAGAAAAAGGAATATGTATTGCGTCTGTAAGAAGTGATCATGGAACAGAATTTGAAAATTCTGAGTTCAAAGCCTTTTGTTTTGAAAATGGTATATTTCACAATTTTTCGTCTCCAAGAACTCCTCAACAAAATGGAGTTGTGGAAAGGAAAAATCGTACCTTACAAGAAATGGCTAGAACCATGTTGCATGAAAGCTCTCTCCCTAAATATTATCATGGCGTATAAGAAATATTTCTGTTATATTCAAAAAGAATATTGATAAGACCAATATTGAATAAGACTCCATATGAACTATGGAAAGGAAGAAGACCCAACATTTCTTATTTTCATCCTTTTGGATGTGAATGTTTTATCCTAAACACCAAAGATCAACTTGGAAAGTTTGATTCAAAGGTGGTTAAAGGAATCTTTCTTGGATATTCTAATACATTTAAGGCCTATAGAGTATTTAACTCTAAGACACAAGTTGTACAAGAATCAATCCATGTAAAGTTCCAAGATAACTCAAAGGCTGATAAAGAAATATCAGACCTAGAAAATTTGTTTGATAACTTGCGCATTAACCCTTTCGTCAAAATTCAAGACAAGATGATAAACAAGGGTCGACGATACAAGGATGACGATAGATGCATGAGATTTAACCCTCTTCGTCTGATACTCATCAACAGGGAGATCAAGTCCCTGCAAAAATATGGAAGTTTGCATCAAATCATACAGAAGATCTCATCATTAGAGATAGATCCCAAGGTGTTCAAACAAGATCAAGAGTGAAGTATATCTCAAGCTATGCTCTTGTATCAGATATGGAGCCAAATAATATTGAGGATGCTCTTCAATACAATGATTGGATTTTGGCTATGGAAGAAGAACTTAATCAGTTCACAAGGAATGATGTATGGACTCTTGTTGAAAGACCAAAGAACAAAAGCATCATCGGAACCAGATGGGTGTTCAGAAACAAGCTTGATGAAGCTGGAAAAGTGGTAAGAAACAAAGCAAGGTTAGTAGCACAAGGGTACAATCAACAAGAAGGTATTGATTTTACCTGAAACCTTTGCACTCGTAGCTAGATTAGAAGCTATTAGAATATTACTTGCTTTTGCTGCTCACAAGAATATCGTCCTATATCAAATGGATGTAAAAAGTGCTTTTCTAAATGGTTTTATTGAAGAAGAAGTGTATGTGAAACAACCTCCTGGTTTTGGAAGTTTGTCTCAACCAGATCACGTTTTTAAACTCAAGAAAGCACTGTATGGTCTCAAACAAGCTCCTAGAGCTTGGTATGATAGACTCAGTTCTTTCCTTCTTAAAAATGGTTTTTCAAGAGGAAAGGTTGATACAACTCTCTTCAAGAAAAGCGTTTCAAAAGACTTTATTATAGTCCAGATTTATGTAGACGATATAGTCTTTGGAGCCACTAACAACTCTCTTTGCAAGGATTTTTCAAAGCTAATGCAGGATGAGTTCGAAATGAGTATGATGGGAGAATTGAAGTTCTTTCTAGGACTTCAAATCAAGTAGACGAAAGAAGGAATCTACATCCATCAACAGAAATACACAAAGGAACTTATTAAGAAGTTCAAGATGGAAAATGCCAAGCCTATGAAGACCCCAATGCATTCGTCTGGAGCAAATCTCAACAAGGATGAGTCAGGTAAGTCTGTTGATCAGACGGTATACAGAGGTATGATTGGCTCACTCCTTTATTTAACTACAAGTAGACCTGACATTATGTTCAGTGTCTATCTATGTGCACGTTTTCAATCTGACCCCAAAGAATCTCATTTGCAAGCTGTAAAGAGAATTCTTAGATATCTTGTTGGAAAAACTAATCTCTCTCTGTTTTATAAGAAAAATAGTGATTTCAGTTTAAGAGGCTTTTGTGATGCTGATTATGCTAGAGATAAAGTGGAGAGAAAAAGCACATGTGGTGGATGCCAATATCTTGGATCATCACTAATATCTTGGTCAAGCAAGAAACAAAACTCCATTGCACTTTCAACAACTGAAGCAGAGTACATTGCTGCGGCAGGATGTTGCTCACAATTACTATGGATTAAACATCAACTTGAGGATTATTCCAGGTTTGAGAATCACATACCAGTATTTTGTGATAACTCAAGTGCAATCAATCTCAGCAAAAATCCTATTCAACATTCTAAAGCCAAATATATTGAAATTCATTTTCATTTTATAAGAGATTATGTCCAAAAAGGTATTTTCAATATACAGTTTGTGCAAACTGATTTTCAATGGGCAGACATATTTACAAAAGCTTTGGATGAAACACAATTCAATTTCATTAAAGAAAACCTTGGAATTATTTCTTTAACAGATTGAAAATTGTTTCGTCTGAGATATTGATTGGACTTGTTCCGTCTGTACTTTTTGTTTTGTCTGTACATTTTGTTCCGTCTGTACATTACTTCGTGTTAAGACGAAACATTGCGTCTGATCAAGTTGAATAGTTACTGTGGTAAAATTCAACAGACGCAACTGTTACTCTTTAACAAGTTTATCTCAAGTGTGCAGGGACAAATTAAAGGAAACAATAAATGTGTCTGTCATTTATTGCACTATTCTAGGACAATGATAAGCACGCGCTGTGAATTGCAGAGGTCAAATCAATCATTAAAAGGGCAATGATGTGGACACGTTAAATCAGGGGCGGTTTTCGAAATCTTTCGTCTGATGAATTACAACCGTTTCATTCTTTATCTATAAATACTCTTGAAAGTTCACTTTTTTACTCTTTACCACAATCTGCAATCTTTTGAACTTTCCGAAACCTAATACTCACTAAGCTTTCATTCTCTCTATTTTCAAATTCTCAACAATGGCCGCCAAGAACACCAAAGCTACCAAAACCGCTGAAGCCACCTTTTTCGCCCAAGATTTATTCTTGCCAGGCAAGTGGATCTCAAGAGAGACCTTGGAGAGTGTCTCTGAAAGGGTATTGAAGATGTTTGACCACACCGGATGGATGGGGTTTGCTGAGTTGAAAGGGCCATGGCTGATGGAAGCTTATGCCGAATTCTGGAGTGACGCCAAGGAATTTGATGATGGTATCATGGGTACCATAGACAACAAAGAGTACATCATTACGGTGGATTCTATTGCTGAGGCTGGAAACTGCAAGGCCGAAGGGCGTTTCTACAGCCCCAACTGGATGAAGAATGAATCAGAGGAACGTGTTGACAAACTCATGTATGTGAAGAAACGCGACCCTGAAGACTCCAAGTTTTATAGGTCAGGGAACCTCTCTCCAACCGCTAGAATCATCCACAACCTCCTCTTCAACATCTTCACACCAAGGATTGGCTCAAGGGATAATGTGAGTACTCGAGACAAATTCTGCATTTTCTATTGTCTGAGAAAAGCAAGGATGAGTCTCCCTCACCTTATTCTTGACCATTGGATAAGCGCTCTGAAGAACCGCAACATCCGAAGGAAGAGTAGCATTCCCTACGCCACCCTCTTCTCTAGAATCATTATCAATCAGGGGTTTGACACCACTGATATTGTTTGGCACCCTGAGGGAAAGGAAGTTAAAGCCAGCACCTTTGCAAAGATGCATCTAGCACCAGGCTTTCTTCACTCACAAAAAGAAGACATACCTCTCTCACCCATCACCAAAGAACCTTCACACAGAGGTCGCATCAAGCGTGCAAAGCCACAAACACAAGCCCAAACACCGTCCGAAACACAAGCCCAAACACAAGCCCAAACACCAAACCAACCTCAACCTCCTCCTTCTGTGATAATATCTGAAGTTCCTTTTGAGGATGTTCTTGAGGAACCCCTCAAGAAAAAGAAAAGGACCATCAGAATCAAGCACATAGGTGCTAAGTCAAAAGAATAGACGGTATCCCCAAGGGAAGACGAAGGGGTCACCATTCCGTCTGAGAAAGTTCTGTCTGTGAAGATACTCACAGACGCAGAAAAGCAAAGGAAAGAAGCAGAAGAAAAGGCACAAGCTAGGATGCTTGCGCTTGAGAAAGCTGCTAAGGGCAAGGAGAAGATGAAACAAAAATTGGTTTCTGTCGTTGTTGGAAAGACAGAAGAAGAAAAACAACTCAAAGAGGCTAGAAAAGTCTCCATCTTGCTCGAAGCTGAAAGAGAAAGGATCTTTCTCGAAAGCATTCAAGGCATTGGATCGTTTGAAGGAGCATCTGCTCAAGCAACCTCAGAGGGCATGAACAGTGAAGAGACAGCACAGATCCAAAAAGACAATGCCCAACTAGCGGAGGAGTTGGAAACCATGTTAAGTGAAGAAGTTTCTACAATGGAAACTCTTCCATCAACAACACTCCCAGACGAACAAATGGCAACCTCTTCTGAGCCACTTGTTGCGTCTCCGCTTAATGCTTGCCCTACACAGACGATATCTGGTGTGTTTGAAGAAGCATCCCACCAACAAACGAAGGAGTTTCCGTCTGAAGACTTTGTGCTCATTGAAGAAGTTGATTCTTTGTCTGATGAAGAACAACTTGAAATAATCAAGGTGGATGCTACATGGGGGAGATCACATACTGAGGTGATCAATCAAGAAGACTTACCCCCAAAGCGCAAGATTGACTATTCGTTCCTAAACGAAGTAGTCATGCGAAAACATGAAAAAAGCACTTGCGCTGACAGACCAATCAAACCTGATTAGGTTCTTGGAGATAAATTTGAAGAATTCTCCAATGAGGCTGAATCGTCTGATTCTGCTGCAGCCTTGGCAGACGATGAAGACCCATATATAACACCCCCCTTATTTACTTACTTTAATTCTAATCTAAATAGTAATTTAAAGTAGTTAATGATGTAAATAAAAGAGAGATTTAGGAAACAACACTTTTATTACCAAATATTTAAAGTTCATTACAACTAGATTTCATAACTTTGTCATATTATTATTTAACATAACTACCTTTCTACTTCCTTATAACATCTACCCAACACTTCTTCACGCAAAACATAGTAAATGTCTTCACATCAAGAGAGTAGTAACAACCATTTCAAAACATCCACATCTTCTTAACCCTGCAAATCTGCTCCCCCGAACGTTGTTTGAGATCATCACAGGTGTTAAAAACACAAAACGCAAGGGTGAGCTTTCCTTAACCATAACTATAAACAATTGATTGTTGTTCAAGGAAAACATTTTCTTTTATAAATATAAAATAATCTTTAAGGTTTCATTGACAATATCATTTTATAGTATAAAGATAAACTTTTATTTCAATTCTCATTTGAGAGTACAAATACAATATTTCTTCATTAAAAACAATTCAAAATGAAGTGTATAAATTTCAGAATAGGGTAACCGACGACCATCCACCAAAATGAACAAATCATCAATCACAATAAATGATTCATGCATGAATTCCAATAAATCATATATTCAATCAAACACACAATCAATAATGTATGCTTCTAGGCCTACATGATGCATGCACCTTCATCATGAATTTTCACTATTCACTCAAAATGCAATGTGGCGCCCTCCACTGGAATAGCCTGGGGCATCTGATTCTCACACTCAACAGACCCACCAGAGGTAGACACTCCGTAATTTGTCGAGTTCCCTCACTGTCCGGCAGGACCTTCCCCGCAACATGTGATCATCATGAGCAGGGCAATTTCCCCACCAAAAGAACCCCCAAGTCCACGACATTCCACTCACTCAGGCGGGAATCCGTTCAAGGACTTACAGACTTGGTCTACTACTATCCAGTCACCAATGCAACATGTTCTAGGACCTTGAATTGTATAATGACCTTCATTATATTTTAGATATTGACCTTTCCACCAAGTCATCTTTATCTCACCTCATTCTAAGTATTGCCCATTTACCAAGCAATCTTAGAATGTTGCCTCTCCACTAGGCATTTCCAATCGGTCATTAAACAATTCAAGTTCATACTCATTTCAATGCAATCATGCATGTCACCACTTATTCACATCCAATTCACCAAGTAATTGTATATCAAGCATAAAACTAGTCATCAAACAACAATATTACTATCATCAATATGTGTTTATGACATATACTTTTTAGTATGTTAGTATTTAAAGAAGTTTGATCAAAGAAGGAAAACAACTTTAAATTAATTATTCAAAGGATAAAGAAAATACCAACTTAAAGAATTAAAAGGAGTGTAAGAAAGATGAAGAAAAGAAACATCAAGAATTCAAAGAAAGAAAATGGAACAACCAAAGAAAGAGAGTGGAAGTAGTAAGAGAATCAAAGAACAGAAAAGGAGGATAAGGAAAGATCCCTTCTTTGGTTTCTCCTAGCTTCTTATATTCTTCCTTTATCTACTTGCTCCTACTTTGATTGGAGAGATTTCTTCCTAAGGTGGAGAAAGTATAGAAAGGTTTTTTTTGTAGTGAAGATAGTTTGAGAGAATGTAGGAGTATTCTTTGGGTTATGTCTTCATTTGACACCCCTAAGTCCTATTTATAGGCTTCTAAAGAAATTTCTAAAATATTGGAGATTGTTTCCAAATAAAAATATTAGTTTCTATAAAAATATCTTGGTTTCCATCAAAATATCTTGGTTTCCATCAAAATATCTTAGTTTCCATCAAAATATCTTGGTTTCCATCAAAATATCTTAAAGAGAATTCTAGAATGGTTGAAAAGTCATTATTTTGATCACTTTCGGTAAAATAGGCATAAATTCTTCCACAAATATCGTTTTGAGCTCAGGTTTCTTGCAAATGAAAGAGGATTAACAGAGCTACAAATGTCATGAAGACACAAAGAGCCAATTCGGACTGCATCTGGTGTGAAATTAGCCTTGAAAGTGGACCACGAACCAGTGACGTGAATTTACTATATTTTTCCACATTTGACCACTCTTGGTAAAATAGGCATAACTTCCTCCACAAATCTCCAATTGAGCCCCGATTTGTTTCTAATTAAAGAAGATTGAAAGATATAGAAATGTCATGAAGACATCAAGAGCCAGTTTGGACCGTTTCAACATGTAGAGTAAACTAGAAGTTTCTAGAAAAATTAGAATATTAAGGAATTTCTAAAATCAACAAGAATTCTCTAGAAACATGTAGAATAATTAAAAATTGTCTAGAAAGAATATAGTAATCATGTGTTAGATTAAGAATAATTAACATGCATAATTTTGATAATTTCAGAGCAGACGACAGTACAGACGAAAGATCAGACAATTACCTCAGACAGACGAAAGTCAAGAGTAGACGATTATTTCAGAGCAGACGACAGTATAGACGATTATCTCAAACAGACGAAAGTCAAGAGTAGACGATTATTTCAGAGCAGACGACAGTATAGACGATTATCTCAAACAGACAAAAGGTCAGACGATTACCTTAGACAGACAAAATTCAAGAGCAGACGACATTATTTCAGTAGACGATCATTACAGAGCAGACGATAGACGAAAGATCAGATGATTATCTCAAATAGACGAAAGTCATGATCAGACGACATTATAGACGAAAGTCATGATTAGACGACATTATAGACGAAAGTCATGGTCAGACGACATTATAGACGAAAGTCAAGATCAGACGACAGTAGCTCCAAAATTTCAAATCCTAAGAGTTACCAAAATCTATCAAAATCAGCATTGGAATTCTCAAACGCATAAGTTAATATTGAATGCTATCCTTGTACAAAGTTTGAAAAAGAGGAGCAATCATTTAGCCGCAATTGTGAACTCCAGCTACAACTATACTATTTGCAATTGTTTGCACTTTGACACCTTTTTCAAACTTGATCATTAGATCCTTCAAAGAATACCTCTCTTAAACCATATTTAAATTTTTTGGGATGTTACAATACTCCCCTCCTTTTAAAAATTTCGTCCTCGAAATTTACCTTCATTGGAATAATTCAGGGTAGCTGCTTTTCACTTGATCTTCTAATTCCCATGTAACCTCTTCACTTGTTCCGTTTTTCCAAATAACCTTGACCAAGGGAATTTCTCTTCCTCTCAGTAACTTGAACCTCTTATCCTCGATCCTCACAGGTAGTGTTTCAAACATGAGGTTTTCCTTTACTTGAACATCGTCAAGTTCCACCACATGTGAAGGATCATGGATATACTTTTTCAATTGGGATACATGAAAGACATTATGAAGGTTTGACAGAGTAGGTGGTAATGCAATTTGATAGGCTACGGGTCCAACCTTTTTGAGAATTTGGAAGGGTCCTATGAAACGAGGTGTGAGCTTGCGGGATTTGAGAGCCCTGCCAACTCCAGTCCAAGGTGTTACTTTTACGAATACATGATCCCCTTCCTCGAATTCAAGGTCCTTCCTTCGATTATCATAGTAGCCTTTTTGCCTATTTTGTGCTGCTCTCATCTTCTCTTGGATTAGTTTGATCTTTTCAGTAGTTTGTTGTATTATTTCAGGTCCTAAGGTTATGTGATCTTCTGGCTCTACCCAACATAGAGGTGTCCTACATCTTTTTCCATATAATGCCTCATATGGGGCAATTCCAATTGAAGAATGGTAACTATTATTATATGTAAATTCTATTAAGGGTAGATAACTATCCCAATTTCCTTTATATTCCAAAATACATGCCCTTAATAAATCTTCTAGAGATTGAATAGTTCTTTCAGTCTATCCATCCGTTTGAGGGTGATAGGCAGAGCTTAGTTTTAGCCTTGTTCTTAATGCTTCCTGCAAACTTTCCCAAAATCTAGAAGTGAATCTAGGGTCTCTATCTGAAATTATGCTTGTGGGTACACCATGTAATCGTACTATTTCACTTATATATAAATTGGCTAGCTTTTCTAATGAATACCTTACGTTAACTGGGATAAAATGGGTGGATTTGGTTAACCTATCTATTATTACCCAAATAGAATCTGTTCCTTTTGAAGTTTTTGGCAATCCTACTATGAAATCCATAGAGATACTATCCCACTTCCATTGGGGTATTTCTAAGGGTTGCAGCATTCCTGTAGGTTTCTGGTGTTCGATTTTAGCTTTTTGGCATACCAAGCATGCATATACAAATTCATTAACTTCTTTCTTCATTTTAGGCCACCAAAACAGGGTCTTCAGATCCTTATACATCTTGGTGGCACCAGGATGAATACTAAGCTTACTTTTATGTCCTTCCTCTAAGATTACCTTCTTAAGTTCCAATATATTGGGTATGCATATTCTATTTTGAAATCTCAAAATTCCATCAATTCCAATATTGAAGTTACTATTTTCTCCTTTTCTTATGGCTTCCATCTGATTCTTAAGAAAAGGATCCATTTCTTGTCTCTGTCTTATTTCACTCATAAATTCATTAGTTATTCTCAAGGCTCCTAATTTTATACTAACAGGAGTAAATTGACACGCAAGGTTAAAGTTCCTAAATTGCTCTATTAAATCCATCTCTTTGACCATTAAACTTGACATTGCTATGGTCTTTCTACTTAATGCATCAGCTACTACATTTGCTTTGCCTGGGTGGTACTTAAGATCAAAATCATAATCTTTTAGAAATTCTATCCACCTTCTTTGTCTCATATTTAACTCCTTTTGGTTAAATAAATACTTAAGGCTTTTGTGATCACTAAATACCTCAAATCTTGTTCCAAAAAGATAGTATCGCCATATTTTAAGCGCAAATACTACTGCAGCTAGTTCTAGGTCATGGGTTGGGTAGTTCCTTTCATGGTTTTTCAATTGTCTTGATGTATAGGCTACCACTTTTCCTCCTTGCATTAGCACTCCTCCTAAACCTAGTTTAGAGGCATCACAATAAACCTCAAACGATTCAGTTGGGGTTGGTAAGGTCAAAACAGGAGCAGTAGTTAGTTTTTTCTTAAGGGTTTGGAAACTTTGTTCACAATCGTTATTCCATACAAAAGCTTGGCCTTTTCTAGTTAAGGTTGTGAGAGGTAAGGCTATCTTGGAGAAATCTTTTATAAATTTTCTATAATATCCAGCTAATCCTAGAAAACTCTTTATTTCTGTCACATTTTTTGGTCTTTCCCATTTTAGAACTGCATCTACTTTATGTGGATCTACTGCGATTCCTCCTTGTGATATTACGTGTCCTAGGAAACTGACTTCTTCTAACCAAAATTCACATTTGGACCATTTCGCATATAACTGTTGATCTTTCAAGATTTGTAATATCACTCTAAGATGTTTAGCATGTTCCTCTTTGGTTCTTGAGTATACCAAAATGTCATCTATAAATACTACCACAAATTTATCCAAATATGGTTGAAATATCCTATTCATATAATCCATAAATACTGCGGGTGCATTAGTTACACCAAAAGGCATAACCAGGTACTCATAGTGTCCATATCGGGTACTAAAGACAGTTTTTGGAATATCTTCAGCTTTTACCCTTATTTGGTGGTATCCAGACCTTAGATCAATCTTGCTAAATACACAAGCTCCTACTAGTTGGTCCATAAGATCATCTATCCTTGGTAAGGGGTACTTATTCTTAATGGTTACCTTATTTAGTTGTCTATAATCTACACATAATCTCATAGTTCCGTCTTTCTTCTTTACTAGGAGTACGGGTGCTCCCCAAGGTGATACACTAGGTCTAATAAACTGTTTCTTCAATAGTTCTTCTATTTGTTTCTTTAGCTCTGCTAGTTCTAAGGGTGACATCCTATAGGCACCATAGAAATTGGTCCAGTCCCAGGTATCAGGTCTATAGAAAATTCAACTTCCCTTTCAGGTGGTAGTTGGTTTACCTCTTCGGAGAATACTTCAGAGAAATCCTGTACTACAGGTATATTATCGAAAGTGACCTTTTGTTCCACTTCTAGGTTAGAAAGGATCATGTACACGTTATTTTTTTTCTTTAAGTTCCTTTTTACTTGGTTGGCAGAAATTATCTCCATATCCCTACTTGCTTCAGGATCAGAAAAGATTAAGGTTTTATCGAAGCAGTTTATAAGGACATGGTTGGAAAATAACCAGTCCATTCCAAGAATAATATCAATTTGTTTTAGTGGTAGACAAACCAAGTTGACTAGGAAGGTTTTGTTATTTAGTTCTATTTGACAATCTGAACAGATGTAAGTAGTTGTAACTGACTCATTGGTAGGGGTAGTTATTATTAAATCAATGTTTAGAAGGGATAGTAGAAGTTGTAACCTTTTAGCACAATCTGAAGATATAAAGGAATGAGTGGCTCCAGAGTCAAATAGTACAAGTAAAGGAATTCCACGTTTGGAACACGTACCTTGTACAAGATCATTGGCGTTCGAGGCCTCTGCTCCATTGAGGGTGAATACTCTTCCTACAGCCTTTGGTTTCCCTTGTTGAATGTTATTGGTACCTTTAGCGCTTCCATTGGTTTCTTCTTTTAGTTGTGGGCAGTTCCTTTGGATGTGTCCTTTTTGGTTGCACTTGTAGCAAGTAATGTCCGATTTGGGACATTGAGGGGAGATATGCCCAGGCTCCCCACATTTGAAACATTTGGTTGGGGCTGAAAAGTTGCCACTAACTCTTACTATGTTTCCCCTTTTTGCTTTAGGATGGGTATACGGGTTTCCTCTCTGCCTTTGTTCCTTGTTTCTTATGGGTCCCCCATTATTCTTGCCTTTATAATAAGCTGCTTTAGCTTTAGATTCTTCATCATATATTCTACACATATTTACTAAAGTAGGGTATTGTCTAATACTCTGATAGTTGATAGCTTCTCAGGTCGAAGTCCATTAAGAAATTTGACACATTTGGAGCTTTCCCCATCCCTTCCTTGGTAATGTGGGAAATATCGTACCAACTCCTCAAATTTGACTGCGTATTCAGCCACAGTCATATTCCCTTGTTTAAGTTCCAAGAACTCCATCTCTTTTTTATTCTTTATGTCTTCAGGAAAGTATTTCTCCAAGAATACTTTCTTGAAGATTTCTCAGGTTATGACTTGTCTATTAATTTCTAAATACTGACGGTTGTTTTCCCACCAATATTCAGCTTCTTCTTTTAGCATATAAGTTCCAAATGCTAGTTTTTGTTCGTCTGGACAAGCCATAACTCGAAATATCTTTTCTATTTCCCTTATCCAACTTTGAGCACCATCTGGGTTGTAACCCCCATTAAAAGATGGTGGGTTGTTCTTCAGGAAGTGATTCAACCTTTGGTACTCTGTCCTCCCTCTGTTATTTCCTTGATTCTGGTTTTCTATAGCTTGAGCTAGAGCTTGTAAAGCTTCTGCTATAGCTCTATCATTTCTTGCTGCCATGACTTTTTTTTTATAAAAGTAGGGCATAGAATATCATAGGGTTAATCTACCTCCTATTCTAAATTAGGTGACTATTCTAAGGTTTAACAATAGCAATTGTTTTGGGCTAATCAAACAATTAGCCAAAAATTAATCAATTCAATTAATCAAAGCACACCGAAAAGTCAAACAAACACTCAGGCAAACAATCAAACAATCATTTACACACAGCAAAAACATAGCAAGCACATAACTCACAAGTCGAACTAGTTCGACCTGCTCTGATACCACTAATATAACACCCCCCTTATTTACTTACTTTAATTCTAATCTAAATAATAATTTAAAGTAGTTAATGATGTAAATAAAAGAGAGATTTAGGAAACAACACTTTTATTACCTAATATTTAAAGTTCATTACAACTAGATTTCATAACTTTGTCATATTATTATTTCACATAACTACATTTCTACTTCCTTATAACATCTACCCAACACTTCTTCACGCAAAACATAGTAAATGTCTTCACATCAAGAGAGTAGTAACAACCATTTCAAAACATCCACATCTTCTTAACCCTGCAAATCTGCTCCCCCGAACATTGTTCGAGATCATCACAGGTGTTAAAAACACAAAACGCAAGGGTGAGCTTTCCCTAACCATAATTATAAACAATTGATTGTTGTTCAAGGAAAACATTTTCTTTTATAAATATAAAATAATCTTCAAGGTTTCATTGACAATATCATTTTATAGTATAAAGATAAACTTTTATTTCAATTCTCATTTGAGAGTACAAATACAATATTTCTTCATTAAAAACAAATCAAAATGAAGTGTATAAATTTCAGAATAGGATAACCGACGACCATCCACCAAAATGAACAAACCATCAATCACAATAAATGATTCATGCATGAATTCCAATAAATCATATATTCAATCAAATACACAATCAGTAATGTATGCTTCTAGGCCTACATGATGCATGCACCTTCATCATGAATTTTCACTATTCACTCAAAATGCAATGTGGCGCCCTCCACTGGAATAGCCTGGGGCATCTGATTCTCACACTCAACAGACCCACCAGAGGTAGACACTCCGTAATTTGTCGAGTTCCCTCAGTGTCCGGCAGGACCTCCCCCGCAACATGTGATCATCATGAGCAGGGCAATTTCCCCACCAAGAGAACCCCCAAGTCCACGGCATTCCACTCACTCAGGCGGGAATCCGTTCAAGGACTTACGGACTTGGTCTACTACTATCCAATCACCAATGCAACATGTTCTAGGACCTTAAATTGTATAATGACCTTCATTATATTTTAGATATTGACCTTTCCACCAGGTCATCTTTATCTCACCTCATTCTAAGTATTGCCCATTCACCAAGCAATCTTAGAATGTTGCCTCTCCACTAGGCATTTCCAATCGGTCATTAAACAATTCAAGTCAATACTCATTTCAATGCAATCATGCATGTCACCACTTATTCACATCCAATTCACCAAGTAATTGTATATCAAGCACAAAACCAGTCATCAAACAACAATATTACTATCATCAATATGTGTTTATGACATATACTTTTTAGTATGTTAGTATTTAAAGAAGTTTGATCAAAGAAGGAAAACAACTTTAAATTAATTATTCAAAGGATAAAGAAAATACCAACTTAAAGAATTAAAAGGAGTGTAAGAAAGATGAAGAAAAGAAACATCAAGAATTCAAAGAAAGATAATGGAACAACCGAAGAAAGAGAGTGGAAGTAGTAAGAGAATCAAAGAACAGAAAAGGAGGATAAGGAAAGATCCCCTTACTGGTTTCTCCTAGCTTCTTATATTCTTCCTTTATCTACTTGCTCCTACTTTGATTGGAGAGATTTATTCCTAAGGTGGAGAAAGTATAGAAAGGTTTTTTTTGTAGTGAAGATAGTTTGAGAGAATGTAGGAGTATTCTTTGGGTTATGTCTTCATTTGACACCCCTAAGTCCTATTTATAGGCTTCCAAAGAAATTTCTAGAATATTGGAGATTGTTTCCAAAGAAAAATCTTAGTTTCTATAAAAATATCTTGGTTTCCATCAAAATATCTTGGTTTCCATCAAAATATCTTACTTTCCATCAAAATATCTTGGTTTCCATCAAAATATCTTAAAGAGAATTCTAGAATGGTTGAAAAGTCATTATTTTGATCACTTTCGGTAAAATAGGCATAAATTCTTCCACAAATATTGTTTTGAGCTCAGGTTTCTTGAAAATGTAAGAGGATTGACAGAGCTACAAATGTCATGAAGACACAAAGAGCCAATTCGGACTGCATCTGGTGTGAAATTAGCCTTGAAAGTGGACCACGAACCAGTGACGTGAATTTACTATATTTTTCCACATTTGACCACTCTTGGTAAAATAGGCATAACTTCCTCCACAAATCTCCAATTGAGCCCCGGTTTGTTTCTAATTAAAGAAGATTGAATGATCTAGAAATGTCATGAAGATATCAAGAGCCAGTTTGGACCGTTTCAACATGTAGAGTAAACTAGAAGTTTCTAAAAAAATTAGAATATTAAGGAATTTCTAAAATCAACAAGAATTCTCTAGAAACATGTAGAATAATTAAAAATTGTCTAGAAAGAATAGAGTAATCATGTGTTAGATTAATAATAATTAACATGCATAATTTTGATAATTTCAGAGCAGATTTGACAAGATTGATTTAAAGATCGACGATTACCTCGCATGATGAAAGTCAATAGTAGACGATTATTTGAGAAAGCGAGACGACAAAAGATAGACGATTATCTCAAACAGACGAAAGTCAAGAGTAGACGATTATTTCAGAGCAGACGACAGTATAGACGATTATCTGAAACAGACGAAAGGTCAGACGATTACCTTAGACAGATAAAAGTCAAGAGCAGACGACATTATTTCAGTAGACGATCATTACAAAGCAGACGATAGACGAAAGATCAGATGATTATCTCAAACAGACGAAAGTCATGATCAGACGACATTATAGACGAAAGTCATGATCAGACGACATTATAGACGAAAGTCATGGTCAGACGACATTATAGACGAAAGTCAAGATCAGACGACAGTAGCTCCAAAATTTCAAATCCTAAGAGTTACCAAAATCTTTCAAGATCAGCATTGGAATTCTCAAACGCATAAGTTAATATTGAATGCTATCCCTGTACAAAGTTTGAAAAAGAGGAGCAATCATTTAGCTGCAATTGTGGACTCCAGCTACAACTATACTATTTGCAATTGTTTGCACTTTGACACCTTTTTCAAACTTGATCATTAGATCCTTCAAAGAATACCTCTCTTAAACCATATTTAAATTTTTTGGGATGCTACACCATACATAAGGGGAACTCCTTATATTGAGTTGAAAAGCCCATACGTGTACAGAGGAAAGAAGGGCTTTCACCTAAGGAGATCAGAAAACCCCATTCTTTACAATAAATCCTTAAAGCCAGCCAACCTTGATGAAGATTTCATCTATTCACCAGAAGAGCAACGCAATTGGTTGAAGCGTCTGCCCTGGGACGAACTGGCAACAGTAAATATTAAGGGACTAGAGAAAATAAAAGAATACAAGGATCATCTTGTTGCGTTTGAAATTGAAGGACCAGCACTTGGCTACGAACCTCACATCCCGCACAAACAAAATCCAAGATGGAAGGTTCGGCATGAGATCAACACTCTAGTATTACACCATTGTAAATTTGGAGACGCTGATTCTCATAGGTATGAGCCAAAAGAGTGCACTCATTGGCATCTTGATGCTTTCACCAGCCATGATCCCTTAAAGTTCACAATTCCTCTCATCCAAACAGAGTATGTCGACTTAGGCTACTCTCTGGGAATTGTGCTCCCATGGACAAGACCACATTGCTCCGGGATTCATCCAAGATACTCCCTGCTCATTGATGAAAAAGAAGACCCTGAGGAGTTGGCTCACTCCCTACCTGAAGATTACGATATCCCTTTCCACTTGATGGCCAATGCTTATAGAAGAGAAGTTAAAGAAAGAAACATCTCTTTCTTCATATAGAGCGACAAGCTGAGAAGGACTACAGAGATCATCCTCTTTTGATTGGATCTCAGTTTTCTTTTTTGGTGACTGAAGAAACCAAATACTTCATCATCTTAGACAGAAAAAGGTCGTGCTTAGTAAAATACTTGGCTAAAGGAAAGGAGAAGAAGCATCCGTCTGAAGCCGCATTCCAATACTGTTCTGGAACCACTTATGATGAGAGTGATTCTTCAGTCTGTGGTATAGTGTTTCCTGGAAGTGCATTCGTCTACTCTCAGGAACAGCCACTTCTTGAAGTGTCCATTCCAACAAAGTGGTACACTTACCAATGGGAGCGGCACTTCACTGCCTACCTAGTTCTTCCACTATTTACATTACGTCTGAAGAATACCACACCAGTGATCATTATTAATGACACTGAACCCATTATGGAGTACCCTCAAACACCACTGATGATTGAAAATGTGGTTGAGGCTGCGGAAAGAGCTGAGGTTGATGAACCAACTGCAAAGGCTGATATTACAGACGCTGAAGAGTATAAGTCTCTGAAGCGAAAATGTGATTCCTTGGAGTTTAAATATAGGGAGCTTGAAGAAAATCAAGCGTCTCTCACATCTGAGTTGGGGCAGTTAACGAAGATTGTGATGGGTCTACTGCAACAGAAAAAGCAGAAGCCTTCTTCTTGATTAGAGTTTTGATGATCACAGTCCAAGGGGGAGAGAATAGAATGCCTAACCCAAGGGAAAGAAGAGCAAAGTCTGAGGGGGAGCAAGGAAGAAAAGCTTCGTCTGAGGGGGAGAAACAAGAACAAAGAGTATCGTCCTAGGGAGTTATACTGTTGTATTATTGTAAAGTTTCTTTTTATACAATATTTTTTTTGTTTTGCTCTGATACACATTGTAATTCTTTAGTGTTTTCTACTTTGTAATACCATTGTAATATTCGACTCTAATTACATCACATTGATGTAACAATCTTTATAAAGAGGTATTATTCAGAAAACATCGTCTTGATGTCAATCTAGCTTTAAGACTGTTTGTTTTTGTCTAACCATGTCTTGTGCAGATTTTCGTGGTATGGTCTGTAATCATCAAAAAGGGGGAGATTGTTAGATCAAGAATGATTAACTTCTCAAGATTTTGATTAATTACAAGACAGACGAAACCAAGCTACCCAAGACTTGCTAAGACGAAACCAAAGACAGACGATTTTAACGAGACCCTTCAAAGTGAAGATCTGCGTCTGTCCAAAAGCCAAGTCATCAGACGATACATGCACAGACGGAAGAGGACTACTCAAGCTTAAGTCCTTCGTCTGTCCAAAGAGCGAAGTCTAAGACGATAGGATGAGACGAAACAATAACAACTGAAGACTGAAGTATCATATCGTCTATCCAAAAGCTGAAATCAGGATGAGTCATTCGTGCCAAGATTTGAGAAGCATTCAAGATCAGTATAGGGATTCGAGCTTACACACCCAAGTCAAAAAGGTCTTTACCTTTTGTCACATCTCTGTACAAGTCAGAAATAGTACTGCGCACAACCTAGTCCGCTATATCTGCTGCGACTCAACATCAATCAATCAAGTACAACTGACAACCTTTTTGGAAAGCTCTCTAGAAGATCTCTCAACGACTCTCAACGACATTCAAATGAGTCTAACGGCTATTTGAAGAAGATGCCTATAAAAGGACTTCACACCTTCAAGAATCAGTTGGCGAATACGCTTATCTTCTTCTATCTCTTAAGGATTTGCTCAAACTCTCTGATTGTGCTATATTGTAAACACCTCTCTGCGTAGAGGAAAACTTTGTTTTTCATAACATCTTTCAAAGTCCACTTGTATGACATTTTAGCCTGAGGAGGCTGCGTTCCAAAGAATACCTCTTGTTTTAGCCTGTGGAGGCTGGGTTCAAAGAATACCTTGTTGGTTTAGCCTGGAGAAGGTGAGAGCAAAGAATATCTTGTAATAGCTAGAAGTGGCTGGGTTCAAACAATACTTGTAACCTTTTCACGGTTTGTAGTGAAAACTCAGTGGTTGCTGAGTAACTGGACGTAGTCTTGAATAGACGAACCAGTATAAAAATAACTGTGTTTATTTTTGTTTCGTCTGATCAACTAACAGGGGATAATCTCATCATAACGTTTGTTCATTAAAATCAATCTTTTAACATAAATTTTGTTTCGTCTGAACAGCTTTGTAACCCACAGACGAAAGAGATAAATTTTTTAATTAACACAATTCAACCCCCCTTCTTGTATTTATCTTTTACAGGAACAATTTGTCTAAGAAGAATATCAATTAATTAACTATAAGCAAATACAGTAAGTGATTATCAAAAGATTGAGATACAGAAAAGAGATGAAACACATAGTTTATATTGTTTCACTATTTTCACAAGAAAGAGTAAATCTAGCTTACTAACCAACCTAGCTAGGATTTCATTGTAAGCAAAAGAAGTGTTACAACCTATATAATTACTCTTAATCAACCTTTTGTGTTTATTAGTGTTTCCTTTGGTGCAACATAATGTTCCTTAACAATCGGATGAAACATAGGTTCTCCCAAGTCTAATAAAAGACCCATTAGTAAATTGATTCTAAATGGAAAGTCGCAACACAACATTGTGAAATTTTTTCACTTCGAATCTAAAAACTATTAAATTATTGCAAACTTATACAATTTACCTATATAGAGGTAAGAAACATATCTGAGATCCACTTTGTTGATAGAGCTAATAGCTATCACAACTTTATTTTGCTCAGACGTGAATCATTAACTACATCACCACAATTGTGAGGTTGTGTCATATACAGAACGACACAGTGACTAAGGATATACCTCAATAAGAGATTTAAAACCAAACACGGGGAATATTTTGTAGTGATTGAATCCTGCTTTAATGAAGAGTTGTTTCCATTCTTTTTCAGTTCGCTCTTTTCCACCAATGCTCATTATACTTATATCCATAGATAGCTGCGTCTGAGTGAAATCTCGATCATCTGGGCTTTCATTGATTACTATATCTATGACAATCACTTTCCCTTTAGTACCTTTGCTTGAAATAGAGTCTTTACACTTCTCCAGGATCTTTATGCAATTTTCGTCATCCCAGTCATGTAAAACAAACTATAAAATGAAAAGAAAGCAAAAAGAAAGTGAGAAATAATATACTGGACCTGTATATAAAAAAATAAAGATAGAATTTTGTTTTGTAGGTTTTTATAATTCAAATCCAAATATCAATGTTCAAATAAAAATCATTAATTATTATTATATTATTCTTTCATTATAAATTATCATAAAAATTATTTAAAGAAGTTTATAAACAGATTTTTTTATAAATAAGTCTTGAAAACATATCTCATTAACAAATTTTACAAACAAATATTTATAAATAAATTTTAAAAAATAAACAAATGTATTAAGTCACATGCTAAACTATATTTTTTTTAAAATAAATCAAAAAAAAATAATCTATTACAAGTCATAAATTAATCTCAGCCCTACAAAATAAAATAAAAAAAAACAATTTTAAACTCATTAGATCTAGCTTTACCTAGCCTATTCCCGTGTAGATGCAATGCATTTGCATATCGGCATGTAAAAAGTTAGGCAAGTAACAATTACAGTATTACAAACTTGAATCTGTAATATAAATTAAAAGATACGCGTTATGACAAAAACCAATCACTTTTATAATTCATTGTGAAGTCTATTTACTTACTGTATATTAATTTACTCATTTCCCATAAAAAGCATATACATCCACCGCTTAATGCATTTATATATTAAATTAAGTAAAATTTTATTATTAACATCAATAAATATACAATAAACAGTGGGTTATGAATGGTTAATATGTTAAATATTTCGATCATGAACATTTTTTTCTCTTTTATCATCCTCTTCGTTTTATATTATATTCATGACGTTTATATTATCCTCTTCGTTTTAAATTATACTTTTCGTCTCATAATTTTCTCATACTCAATTTTAATCTTGCTGTTTTTAACTTTCGCAATTTCAGTCTCTCTTTAATTAATTTTGAATCATGATTTTTGTCTCTGTAATATTAATTTTGTAAATTTAGTTACTTCAATTTTTCAAAAATCCACAATTTTAGTTCTCTATTCAATTTCGCAATTTTAGTGTTCTGTATTTAAAAATAAATTATTTTAATTTAACTATTAAATATCTCATTTATTTATTATTAACGACACAACACTGACTATAAAACTAGAAATTAATTATTAAATATGTTAAAACATTAATAATCAGCAAATATACGTTTAACTATTCGACTAAAATTACGTATTTTTAATAGTCATAAAATTAGACCAGAGAGATTAAAATCCTGATTTTTAAAAAATTTAATGATTAAAATTGCATAATTAAAAATTAGGAAAATAGGATTGCGAATTAAAAATTATAATGATGCAAAAATTACATAATTAAAAACAAGAGAAATAAATCACAGATTCAAACTTATAGAAGAATAAAAATACTATTTAACCCTCGTAAAATTATTATTTTTCTTTTCTAATATATGATTTATCTTTTGTAACATTGAAATTAATTTCACCTCTAAATTAATTGAAATTTACATAAATAATTTTTTAACTAATTAAATGATTAAAATTTTAAAAATTATAGGTTAAATTTTAATTAATTATTTAATTTTTAATACAGATTAATTTAATGATCAATTTAAATGTTATAAATTTCAAAATATAATTACTTGAATTAGAAATATTATTTTAATACTATTCAAATCACATTAATATATATATTTATTTTTTAAGGAATCAGATATATGAACCGAAGGAGAATTTTTATCTTTCACTAATTAGAAAATAATATTTTTTATCATTTCTTTTGTTATGGCACCACCATGCTTACCCAATACATTCACAAAGCACCAACTAGTTCTCTTCCTCCTACACACGGACACGACCAGCGAGGAGAAAAGGCACTTGTATTGCAACACTGAACCAAGAAGCAATAGCCACCATGAGGACTGAAAAAGCAACTGCAAGAGCAAGGTTTTCATCACAGCTACCGTGAGGCTTAGGACGGCAGTCACCACTACAAGTGTTGGGTTTGTGTTAATCATATTGAATTATGTCTAATTGACTGCTGAATAGTGTTGTATGTTGCCGCTAGTGGGTTTTGAAAGTTATGGTTGTTTAAATTAAAATGGTTTACACGTATTTTGTCATTAGAAATGAATTCAGTCGTTGTTTGGAGTACTAGAGCTTAAGTAATGAACTTAAATTGCATGATTTCAATGATGGAGGTATGACTATGATTGAATGGAAGGTTGTGTATGCTTAATGATTAAATTGGTATTGAGATGAGAGTTGAAGATAAACTAATTTACTAATGTAGGGAAAATAATTTTGGGCTTAAGAAAGTGTTTAAAGTAACAGTCATGAATTTGAGAACATTTGGATTAATTTCATATGTAGGAATCATATGAAATTTCTAACACAGGCTTCATGATGTTTATGGTAAACTAAAGATTGTGTATGGAAACAGATTGTGTATGAAATTGCATATTTGTTGTTATAAGGCTTAAAAGTGTGTAATGAGTCTAGAAGGTATATGTATTGGTTATCTGTGAGTAATCTAAGATGAAAGCGTATGCTTAGGTGATTGATTGTGGGTTGATGAACTTAGAACATGATAATAGCGCCTTTGGAGTGTATAATTCAATTTGAAATTGTTTGTTGAGTGTTTGTCAAGTAGGAGTCTAAATCATGTACTTTTCAAATTGAGAGTGAATTCAAATTTGAATTCAATACTCGATTGGTTAAGGAATTCGGGAATGGAAGTATCATAATTTGGAACTTTACGACTTTAGAGCTCCAATGAATGGGTAACCATAACATTTCATTGAGCAGAGAATACTTTAGGTTTTGTTGAAATAAATTGGGATGTAGTAAATTTACGGATTTTTCACGTTGAGCATCAGAACTAGTTCACGCCAAACGTGGCATGACAACAAAATAGAGGAAACCTTCTTTATATATCATGCTGAGCGTAGGTTGGTCGAGAGATACCAAAATCTTTGGAAGTCCACTCTAAGCGTACAATTATATTGTCACTAAGGTTAATTTCAATCTCTAGAATTCTATGTCGAGCTATGACACATAGCTCACGCTCGGTGTTACTCCAAAAAAGCAAGGAACTTTCTAGAGGCTATACTGAGCATATTAATGCCATGCATATAATGTAAAACGAAGAGGATAATATAAACATCATGCATATATTATACAAGGGTGTATTATCAAAACGTCATGTATATATTATCCAAGGTATGTATATATTATGCACAAAATATGCATATCTTTTACATATATTTCGAGGGTGCATCTACGTTTATGTACATATTGCCCACGGGTGCATTATGTTTATATTATCCAAACAAGGGTTTATTATCCTCTTCGTTTATATATACACACCTTATAATATATATGCATGATGTTTATATTATCCTCTTAACCACACGCTTGTATCTTGATACTTCTTGTCTGTACAGGCTAAAATGATTGAAAAGCCTAGGGAATGAACCATAGTCGTAAATAAATGATTTTAGATATCTTACGTAGACTTTGATTTCAGTCAAAGTGAATTGTTCCCTACGTGGACTTCTCAAATATGATTTTATTGATACGTGGTTAGATACATTTTATGTAAAAAATATGTGTTAAGTAAATAAGTGAAACATTTAGAAATTTAAGAGCGGGTGAGAAATTTAAAATGAACCTAAAAATGATTTGTGGTGTGTTGTGAGAGAAAATTATGTGTGTGAAATGGGGGAGATGGAGTTGTATGGTTCGAGTTGTGGTTTATGGTTTGGAGGAATTTTATTGGGCAACATGTTCCAAGAGACTCACATTGTTCTCAATGAGACGACTCACATAGGGAACTCGTTATGGAAACAATATGTTGCTGATAAAAGATAGACAGTTGTGCACTCTAAGATACGAATGTTCACCCTTCCAAAAAGAGAACAGGTGATAGAAACAAGGTTTCTAAAAGGCACTAAAAAATATTAAGTAGATTTATGGAGTAAAAATACTCTACACCCATCTTTACAGTAGTCTAGCATCACGTGTACATGAGTTCTTTACATGCAAATTATTCTAAACCCTATGATGAAATAGTGAGAGGAGAGTCAGTTGACCACAAAATTATATTTATAAAATTATTGCACGAGGTTTGATAATAATTAGGGATGAACTGTTGAACGGGACATAAGACAAATTTAGATCAAGTTTAACAAATTTTAATATTAATAACGTTGCATTATTAATGAGAGCTCATTGATATACTCGTTTAAATGTTCTCCTAACACTGAACTAAAAACTAATATGTAAGTTTGAAATTATATGCTTAATCGTGCTTTCGTTGAAGTTTATTAATGATAATATTTAATTAACCACGACGACAGATCTCAGGTTGAATGTGCATTGTATTGTTTGGTGCGTACACGTGATAAAGGTGAAAGACTTCACCTTACATGTATATTGTTTATGCAAATATTTTATAGGAGGTCAACTACCGCATATTGCATCAGTGCATCGATAGGATGTGAGAGCTCATTGCAAGAGGGTAGGGGAGTTTTGTAGGTACGGTCATCACCACCTGTATGAGTCAGAGTCAAGGTTACACGTTGGGAGGAGGACGTTGGGAGGAGGACATTAGGTGGTTTCTACCTACTTCTACTCACTATTCACTATCTATTTCTACTCACTACTTACTAGTAGACCCTATGCCTCGTGTCATTGCCTAAGAATGATTCTAAGTCTAATGGACCATCCTGTGAGGAAATAATGCAGAGGAGATTGGGGAGTCTGCACCAACTAAGGAGTCGCCAACACAGGAGCAACATCTAACACCAGAGCTAATAATTCTAAACTCCTCTAATGAGAGTTTCTATTATGGCTAAGGCGAATTATCCATCAACTGCTCGCCTTCTGTAAGAAAAGGTCAACAAATGAAGATTAGTGGTAAGAATGATTCTTTTGAGGGTATTTTTGTTCAGTATGGCGATCTTACTCCTACGGAGCATCGATTTGTTGCTAACTGATATAATAGTAGAGTTTGGGTAGATAAACTTGTTTTGACCCGTAGATTTACCTTTTTTTTTCTTTTTATGTATAGTTGTAGGAAGCTATATAGATGTATGTAGCATTTACCTATTTATGGTATATTTGATTTGAAATATTTATTTTTCTAATATTTTTTTTTTCTATCTAAAACGTCGTATAGTAAAGAATACAGAGAGTATTAATCAAGAATAACTAAGCAAATTTCTTTGAAAAACAAGTACGCAGAAGTGATATATACTTGTACCTTTAGTAGGACTGCATCAGCTTGAGGGATGATAGATTTAAAGATGTCACCACCAACAAAACTCAAATTACTGCTTCCTGTCAAGTTTGCTACAACATGAGGAAGGTCAAACACAACACATTTCAACTTAGGAAATGTCTCGCAGATAATTCTGGCTGTGGTTCCATTTCCACCACCTACATCCACGATGGAATCTAGCTCCTCAAAAACTGAAGTGCAATTTTTGAGTGCCAAGTCTACCATTTGAGAACCACTTTCCATGGCTTCGTTGAAGACACTCGAAAGTGCAGGTTCTTTCGCAAGAAATTCCCACAAACTTGTTCCTATGCCTTTCTCATATATTGTGCGGTCCTCCTCCTGTCGAATCCATTCCCCCAATTGATTGTATCTATTTATCGTATGTGGGCGAGTAAACCACAAAATCATTGGAGATAAACAATAGTCACTACCTTTGACTAGAAGGTTTGATGCAGGGGTTAGAGCATATGCTAATTCATGATGATCTTCTTGGCTCTCATGGATATCAAAGATTCCATTGTGTGCCAAAAAGCGCATGAGACGTTGCACATAACCAGTCTTAGCTGGTGGGATTTGCAGAGTAGAGACCAACTCAGACAGACTAATTGGTTTGGCGTGATTGTGTATTATGTCAGGAATACCAAGTTCGATAGCCCACTTAAGACACATAGATTGTAAGTAGCCAAACATCTGCGTGTACAAAAGATTTTGGCTTTCAAAGAGCTCAATTGCTTCTTTGTTATTCATTGAATCCATAACTGCAACCTACAACTGTTTAAACTTGTTTCCTTAATTTGCTTCCATATGTGTAGCATTGGCTTGGCTTATATGTTTCAATTAGCGTCAATTAACTTTTATTTCTTTTGTTCAATTAGGTGTTAGTTTTTTACAATTCCAGGAAAGTATAAACAAATTATGGATGTGGTCCCTGCAAAAGATATCCTCAGATCCGATGTTCCCTCTGCAGATCACACACCGATTGCCTTTACCTAAACCACAAAGAAAAGTTATTGCCGGTTGGATCTCGAAACCTCCTAAATAATTATACTATTTTTTATACTAGGTAGTGACGGTGTGATGTGATGCTTATGTCACATTTCCAATTGTTAAATATTAAATCAAGAATAAATTCAAGGTTGATTTACACCAATAAACCTATACGAGACATGTGCATCAATCCTTCTCTACAAAGGTTACATGTCTCCAATGGCAGTTAGGTAGGTCAACTCGGTTACACGCTCTTATTTGATTAACCCACACAATGTATAACTTCTCACACCTTCCGAGAAAATATCACTCTCGTGTACTCTTATACAACTTTCCCCACCTATATACTAAAACTAGTAACTAACTTAATTAAAGATATTTTACCTATACCATCCCCTTCGTTTAAATATTACAAAGACTTAATTCCGCTCGAGGACCGATTATTATCATCTGCTCGATGACCTTCCTTCAACCTCAGCTACAACATCAACTTAACTCGGATCCCGTAAGACCATAATAAGACTAGATGGCTGATTTTGATTAAAATATATGATTATGAATGTTACACAATAGTTGATAAGTTTAGAATTAATAGGCAGCTTATATATTTTTGCACCATCTAACAAATTCAGTAAATCACGTGTCATATATAACCGACTCCAAGCATCTGTCTGATGCTACTATAAGATAGAACGGAATACGACATGACAAATAAGATAGACCCAGACCAAATTCTAAAAATATAATGAAGCTTTAAATTTATCTTAAATTTCTTATTATTTAAGTAAATAAAAACGAAAGGATTTTAAAGATTTGAATACAGAAGTAATGAATGCAACTTAATTGTAAAAAATTTAAAAGTTGAAGAATGAAACACGAGCAATTAAAATATTGAAGAATAAAAGCACCAGCAATATTAAAGTATTGAAGAACAAGACACGAGCAAATTATTATTGAAGGAATAATTGACTAATTAATATCAAAGAAAAACACGAGCGATTGAAATATTGAAGAACAAAACACTAGCAATTATAAGCTATTGAAGAACAAAATACAAGCAAATAATTTTTGTCGAGTTTCAAATTAAAGACAATCAAAAGACGAGCAAGTAATTATTGAAGAACTAATTAATAATAGAGAAAATAAAATGCGCAATTAAAATATTGAAGAACAAAAGCACGAGCAATTAAAGTATTAAAGAACAAAATACGAGCAAATAATTATTGAAGGAATAATTGACTAATTAATATTAAAGAAAGTAGCACTAGCGATTAAAATATTGAACAACACAACACTAGCAATTATAAAATATTGAAGAACAGAGCAAATAATTATTGTCGAGATTCAAATTAAAGATAACCAAAACACTTGTTTTTCTTTTTCTTACATTGACGAGCAAAGCAATTGTATTCATTATTTTGAAATTTTTAATCCAGCAGAGTAGATTTCTGCATCTATGAGCTATTCTCTAAATTTCGTTATTTTATATTATTAAGTTCGGAATAGGATTAAAAACGTCGTAATATTTAATTTTATTAATATAATCATTAAAATCTTAATGATTTGTCAGACGAAAGACAAACAAAATGTTACCTTGTGTATTAGACGAATTTGAATCTGTTATATGTTTGTCTTAACCATTTGTTTTTGAGTAAGCATCTTAAAGGAAAATTTTCAAAGACCTCAAAAGCGAACTATTCAACAACAATCAAGTGTACTGGCTCAAATCTCAAAGGGTATGCTTTGATACTGTACAAAAGGAAATACAATAGAATACTTTTGTTGTGCAAAATATACCTTGCAGGTGAAAATTCAATACGAGAAAAGCATGTAACTGAAGTACTTTATTCGGGATTATTTGAAAGTAACTTGAAATTAGTCTCTAAGAAATTAACAACACCAATGTAAAGTAACTTCAAATTAGTCTGTCAATGGTTATTTCAAGTTAAGCTTTATATAAAGGCGAAAGATGAGATAGAATTTTGACGTTAGAAGAACTTTTTGTGTGCATGCTCAAAATTTGTCATTCTTTTAAAAAAATATTATGGTCTCAAAGTTTTAAATTTTGAACTTAATCGTAAATATCTCTTTAAATTCATTAGTTTACCTAAGCACTTTAAACCTTTACTATGTATGAGGTTGAGTTTCGAGAAACTTGTCTGTAAAAAATACATATAAGCTGTTGTGATCATAGTAATCATTTGGTAGAGTCAAAAGTGGTTTGCACAAAAGAATAATTGTATTTTTTAAAAGATATAACGAAAACTTGGTGATGTACCAAATAATTGGACGTAGTCATGAGTTGGAAATGAACAGTATAAATCCCTTATTTTATTTTATTGTTTACTAACTTGCTATGGGAAAACATCCAAATGGCCAACAATGCATTCACAACAAAAGATTGTCCTTGCAAGGAAGATAAGATGGAGATGTATATGATTGTCCTTGCTAGGAAGATAAGATGGAGATTGCTAGGAAGATAAGATGGACTCAATATGATTTATACAATATCATTATTAAAAGAGATGTTCCGGTAACCAAGGAGGAGAAAGACTATACTATTGCAGAATTGTCCATCCTAGAAAAGAACAAGGATAGATTCGTGATCACATGTGCTTTGGCAACATTTGGGTACTGCATATTTTGCAGGTTCAAAACAACCAAGGAAATGTGGGATGTTCTTCAAATCTCACATGAAGAAATAGAAGATGTTTGTCTTTGAAAGTTTTGCTACACTCCAATGGCACACTAGTGTAAAATGGGCTTATCACGTCACCATGGAAAAGCTCTAAAAGATAAAAGTAGTTTTTTTGTTTTTTTTTTATGAAGGAAAAACTATAAACAGGGCTTTCACAATGGCTAATTAGAGGAGCTTCTACTTTCATAAAATAACTAAATCATGTGTATTCTTATAGTATGATTGCTCTAGATTTTATTTCATAACATGCAACCAAGGTACTTATTTAATAAGGCTTCACTCCACTTTCTCTAATTATGCGGGGCCTATAATGATAATGAAATGGGGCTCATCAACCTGCTATTTTGTGTTATTATTTACACTGTTTTTTATGTATAAAACATGAATGGTGTTGTAATATTTACATTGTAATTTGTTATCCGATTTATGGATGAAATATAGTACAGATACTGATGGTTATTTCCTTATCCTAGAATGTACCTAGCAAGAGGGTGATGTTGCTACTAAATAAATCTACTAGAGTAACCATGTGCAGAGAAAGCTAATAATATATATATATATAAATTCTGAAGCATTTTCTACGTCGGTTGTACAATAACTGACGTAGAAAGTTCACTTATTTTTTTAAAATTTTTTAAGGACTTTCCACGTCGGTGTTCTCATAACTGACGTTGAAAGTCAATTTTTAACGTTGATTGTTAAACTTACGTGAAAAATCGGAATTTTTTATGTCACCCACCTACCATTTCGGTTCTATAATCAACGTGAAACATGATTTTTAATCGACGTAAAAGGATTTTTTTGTATTAGTGGCGTTATGAACTCTTCTCTATAAAGGATGGAGAGACCATTGTCGAGATATTTGGAAGATTCTAAATCGGTCTCAATGGTTTGAAGGCCCTCAAAATTGTGCCTACCAAAACTTAGAACAATCTCAAGATCACCAAATCCCACAAAAAGTAAGGTCAAGAGTGTTAAGTCAAATTTATTTAAAGACAAATTATATCGCCTAATTTTTTATTACTATTACATACTATTGAGATAAAAGATTTTATTTATAAGAAGAATGAGTGTAAAAGATAAAACACAAGAAGGGGAGTTGAATTGTGTTATTAAAAAAAAATTTCGCCTTTCGTCTGCTGTTTTGAAAAGCTATCAGACGAAACTTATGAACTCTTTAAAGGTTGATTTTAATTATTAAACGTTTAAGTTCAGTTATCCCCGTTAGTCAACAAATAAGATAAAAATAAACACAGTTATTTTTATATTGGTTCGTCTATTCAAGACTACGTCTAGTTACCAAGAAACTATTGAGTTTTCACTACAAACCGTGAAATGGTTACAAGTATTCTTTGAACCCAGCCACTTCTGGCTAACAAGATATTCTTTTTCCACAGCCTTCTCAAGCTAACCAACTAGGTCTTCTTTGGAACGCAGCCTCCCCAGGCTAATACAAGAGGTATTCTTTGGAACGCAACCTCCTCAAGCTAAGGCAAGAGGTATTCTTTGGAACGCAGCCTCCTCAGGCTAAGGTACCACACAAGTGGATTTGAATAAAGTTTCTAAGAAACAAAATTCCTCTTAGCAGAGAGAGGTATACAAATTAAGTACAGAGTTTTTAAGCTAGAGAGAAAAATCACAAATGAAAAGCTTTTTGCAGCGTGTTCACCAACTTGAATAAGAGCAAGAGAAGTCCTTTATATAGGCAACGTCTTGAGAGATCTGTTAGACTCACTTTGGTGACCGTTGTCCTTTTCCATAAGCTTTCACATCATGTGGCAGAGATCAATCAGAATAATTAATTATGAGTAGCGGAGTCAGCGCACTCTAAGTACCTTTTTCTGACTTGATAAGAGGGGATAACAAAAGTATGATTTGTTTTTCGTGTTGTAGAGGTTTTGCACAGTATCCAACCACTTTTGAAAGCTTCTTCAGGTAACGACAATATTTGAATATTGGCGTGCGTTACTTAGATGAATAACTTGGACTTCTTTAATCTTCATAGACGATTTGATCTTCATAAACTTCAGTCCTAATATTTTTCTTGAAAGACTTCGTCTTAAGCATATCGTCTTGAGGCATGGTTTGGGACAGACGAATGACTTGAACTGAGATGAACTTTGAGGGGTCATCTTCCGTCTGTTCTTATTCCGTCTGACTTTGGTTTGCAATGCTTCAGTCTCATGTGTTTCGTCTGTTCTGTAATTAATCAAAACTTGAGACGTTAATCATCTTGATCTAACAATCTCCTCCTTTTTTATGATTACAGACCATACATAAGATGATATTGAAAAATGCATCTGCACAAGACAAAGTTAGCCAAGAAGCAATTTATCATGCCAGAATTACATCAAGACGATGTTCTCTGATATTTCTCTTTATATAAAGATGCTACATCAATGCGGTCTAATCTATTTGTACAATTACAAGGTTATCAGAGCAAACATATCAGAGCAAAAAAATGAAACAATAAAAAAAATACATGATTGTATCAGAGCAAAAATGAAATACAAAAAAAAAAATTTAAGTACAAGTACATTAACTCCCTCAGACGTATTCTTTATTCTTCGTCTTCGTCTTGAGCTCCCCCTCAGGCAATGCTTTCCCTTGATCCATTCTTCATTCTCCAATACTCCCCCTTAACTCATGCTTCTCCTACCTTGAAACATTCTCCCCCTTGGGCTGAGAATCATCAAAATCACTTGGGTGGAGGCTGAGGCTGTTGCTTCACCAGATTCATCACAAGAGCCTGAAGTTGCTCCATTCAAGCATTAATAACATCTTGATTTTCTTCAAGTTGTTTATTCTTCTTCTTCAGAGACTCATAGCTTTCCTCCAACTCATCAAATTTCCTCTTCAAAGCGTTATACTTATCAGAAGAATGATCAGATGATTGATTAGATAATGGATCAGATAATGGCTCAGATGGTTGGGGTTCAACTACATCTGAGTCAACTTCCTCTATGATAGGCTCAACTTGAGATCCCTTCAAACGCAAAGAGAAGAGGGGAAACTCCATACGAGTGTTAAAAGATTTATCCCAGTGCCATGAATAACTTCTATTGAAGGACACAAGTTGTTGATACTGAGGCTCATGGGGAAGAAGAGTGTAAACAGACGTTGCACCAGGAAAGAACTTTCCAACAGTGGTAGAATCTTCATCAAATACAGATCCTGAGCAGTGAGCCATGGTTGCTTCATGTTCTTCAATCATCTGAAGCATCTTAGGGTGAATAAGTTTGGAGGAATGAGCTTGAACCATCTTCATATGAGCATAGGCAGCTTCAGGTAGACGTTTGGGAATGTGCCTTGCAAACTTGAAGACTTTTGGAGCATCATATACCTTCTTCTCTTTGCCTTTTGCTAAGTATTTCAACAAGCATGGTCGCGGATGATCCAACCTGAAGAAAAATTTTGTTGCATTTGTGGCAAGAGATGAGAACTGGGAGCCCATCAGAAAGGGTAAAAAATCTTTCTTCTTTTTCAGCCTTGTTCTAAAGTAGATGAAAGGATTGGAGTCTTCCTTTGATTTCGTCTCTATAATCCTTCTCCATCATAGCATAAGACAAATCATTGTCTACAGGCAGTGCATGGACACATTCGTCTGGCATCTCATACTCAACGAAATTCAAGAAGTGAGTTGGATGAACTCTTGAGCAATGAGGCCTTGTCCAAGGGAGATTTAGGCCAAAAGTATACCCTATTCCAATGTACTCCATTTTATTCATTGAAATATTGAATGGTTGAGGGTCGTGGCAATCTATTGCGTCTAGATACCAATGTTTATCTACTTGAGGCTCAAACACTCCAGACATGTAATCTCCATATATACAATGATGGAAGATTGTTGACTTGTGTGGTTGTGGTCGAACAAACTCCCTTGTTGGAGTTTTGCAGACGATATTGGGTTCATAACCCATAGCTGGTCCTTTAATCAATAGACCATTAAGATAATTTTTATAATCATTTATCCCTTCCAAACCTTTAATCTTCAATTCTTCCAAAGCATCTCAAGGTAGACGTTTCAGCCAGTCGTGTTATTCATCTGAATCGTACTTCTTTTTCATATCAAACTCTGCGGGCTTTAAAGGTTGGTAGTAGTTAATGGGATTGACAAACCTGTCAAGTTGAAAGCCTTGCTTCCATCTGTACCTGTAAGGGCTTTTCAATTCGATGTAGGGGGTGTCATGGATGAAAATATCTTCATCATTTGCACAATAACCATCATTGGCAGACTCAGACGTTTCAGCACAAGAAGATTCTTGATAGAGGCCTCCTTAGAGAGATTCCAAAGAGTCCTTATGTTGCCCAATCTAGCTTCTTCAATGCAACTCCAAACCAAGCTTTAATGGAAGCTTTCGGTCAAAGCTTCAAAGTGTGGAAGAGAAACCGAAAAGGAAAAGATGGAAGAGGTGAGAAATGGGGAAGGGTGGCGCCATGGCAAGCAAATAAGTGTAGGAAGAACCGCCACAATGGAGGTGGGAATCCATTGATAAGATCCAAGAAACCTTGCTAAGAAAGACAAGAGAATCCTCTCTTAAGAAAAGCTCAAAGCTTATTCATTCATCAAAATATCCAAAAGTTCTTTTACAATTTCGTTTTTGGCTTTATATAGGCTTAGGAAGACTTGAAGAGGAAGCTAAACAACTTTAGAGTACTCTATAAGTCAATGAATAAGAGCCACAAGTTCAAAGGTTCAAGTACATGTCACTTTCAAGAGTGTTTCATGTCACTTTCAAAGCTCAAAGCTTATTCATTCAACAAAATATCCAAAAGTTCTTTTACAATTTCGTTTTTGGCTTTATATAGGCTTAGGAAGACTTGAAGAGGAAGCTAAAAAACTTTAGAGTACTCTATAAGTCAATGAATAAGAGTCACAAGTTCAAAGGTTCAAGTACATGTCACTTTCAAGAGTGTTTCATGTCACTTTCAAATGTTACATGTCACTTTCCACTTGATTATCATCCATTAGACGAGTGCATCTAATCAAGGGTTAAGATTTGCTCTTGGATTAGGCATGGATCCTAATCCAAATGAAAATCTTCTTGAACCAAAACCACTTAGATTCACAATTTGAAATTCAAACTTAAACCAAATTAAATTTAAATTTCAAATGAGAATTTAATATGAACTTGAACTTAAATTCGTTCACCCTATTAAGCTTCACTCTTTAAGCTTACTAGCCTTTTAAGCACAATGTTAAGCAAACACTTAAAAGAAAATACACTTTTGGCCGAAAACTTACAAGGCCATCAAAATTATTTACGCTTCAATTACAAAAATCAAATCCTAAGCTAAGGTAACTTGGAGCTTCTAGTAATTCTTCTAGATGAGTGATTTTCTTTAGTTGTGCATACATCAATTCTTCTATCCTTTTCATGACTAACTCGTTGAGAAATGAGTAGTCAGTCTTGTGCTTTGGTGAGTGATTTTCCTTAGATGTGCCTAATAGGCGACAGAGGTCGTGACTCTTCTTCATCATTTCTGAAGCATAGAGAGTTCATCATTTCTGAAGCATAGAGAGTTTGGGGGCAAACGCATCTTTGTGAAGGTGCTAGCTTTAATTTCAGTACCTTCGTTGTACCATAGTACCCCAGAGGCATCAAAGCCTTGATTCAGAATAATCTGAGAAAAGAGAGTAGGGTAAGGGATGCTACTCTTCCTTCTTATGTCTCTCCCCTATAGAGCACTTAGCCAGTGGTCCAAGATGATGTGGGGAAGAGTCATTCTACCTTTCCTGATGAGAAAGTAGATGCAGAACCTATATCTGTTGCTGACATTGTCCCTTGAGCCCACCTGAGGAGTTAACAAGTTGAACAATAATTTGTGGAAGACTCTGCAAGTTGGGAGAAGATGTCCAGCCCTAAGAAATTTTGGATCGTATGAGGGACGAGCCTTTCCATACAAGTACTTGTCTACCTGTTCGTCAGTTTCTTAAATTGCCCAGTTAGGCTTGTAGAAGCGTCCTTTTGCCTTGCATTTTCCAGTCCCAGCAATGGTGTCTACGTTGATCAAATATTGTTTGTCATTGATGGTACCAATAATACCATCATCAATTTCCTTGGCATCACACCAGAACTCAGCGTATGCCTCCATCAGCCATTGTCCCTTCCACTCAGCAAATTCTAGCCATCCAGTATGGGTTAGCCTGTTGACAATCCTATCAGAAAGATTTGCCAATGTATTTCTTGAAATCCATTTACTTGGCAAAAATAGATCTTCAACAAAGAATGTTTCTTCAGAGCTCTTGATTTTCTTGGTGGCCTTTTTCTAGTTTAAATGAAGAGAAGTCACAGAGAATAAAAGTTCTTTTTGAGAGAAAACAAGTTACACAAGAAAAGTATTAAATAATGTAAAGAGTAGAAATGGTAACTTTGCAGTATTTTTAGTCAAAGGTGAAACGATTATAATTCATCCGATGAAAGAATGGAAATCGTCTCTGTTTTAACGTTATCTCATGATTTCCCTTTTAATGATTGATTTGAGCTCTGTGATTTACTGCGCATGCCTCTCAATGTCCTAAAATAGCGCAATAAATGACAGACACATTTAATGTTGCATTTATTGTGTCTCCCTACACACTCAATTTAAATTAATTAAATAATAACAATGCGTCTGTTGAATTGTTATAGACAGATTCAACTTGATCAGACGCAATGTTTCGTCATAACACGAGAGATAAAAACAGATGATTCAAACAGACGAATGAAATAGATGAAAGGATCAGACAAAAAACTTAATCTTTTAAAGAAACAATTTCCAAATTTTATTTAATGAAATTAAAGCGAGTTTCATCTAAAGCTTTTGATACGCAATATGCGAGTGATAATTAAACCAAACGCATACCTTGCTATAGCAAGTATACCACAGTCATCAAGTAATAAGTATTTATAAATGGGGTTTGTCTATCCCATGAGGACAATCAAATTGGAGGACTTATATCTTTATTTAATTTATTTTATTAATTTTCCAAGAGGGAAAGAAAGCATGTAGTTCTTGATTTAGAGATTGATTTTAAAGAGAGCAGAAAATGAATTGAAATAGATTTAAGTTCAAGAAAAGAAAGTGATTGGGATCCCAATTTTACCACTAATCTTCCCTTTATAATTTCCTTTTATGTTATTCAAGTATAATCATAGTCAGATTGGATTCTTACCCTCATGATCTTCCTCTTAGAATCACTCACGCCTCCTAAGTTAATCGGAATAATTAATCTCTTAAGTTAATACCAAATTACTTAGGGATTTAGTTCTATGAATCCAAAGATAAATTAGATGCAGTCCGCATTACTACCTAATCACAACTCTAGGATCTTAGAATAATAATGGATTCATTTTCCTGTTTTCTCTAGAAGTTTACTTTGTCAGAGCGTCTCTAGATTACCTTATCAATTTATTAGGTTGTCAATTTAATAAATAGCATTAAGAACGAAGAACAAAACACCCAAACATATACTGAATAACATCAAGAATCATATAAAATGGATAATTAGGGTTACATCGTTCTCCCAATCAAAGGGGAGTTAGTTCATAATGGAAAGGAAAATAGCACAAGTAATAATGGAAAGAGAATACATAGTGAAGTATAGAGTCTCATTCTGTTCTTGCTTGTGGTAGGATTTTGTAACCGTCTATGAACTGGAAGAGTTCTCAGCCGAAGAGCAGCCGCCGTCTAGGTTTAGCCGTCGGGAGTCTAAGAATTAAGGTTTTAGAAATTATCTACGGACTGAGTATGTCAAACTCTAATGAATGAAGATTATTTATAACCTTTTAAGTTGGACTTGGGCCTGATGCGAGCCTAACTTGCGCGAGGTAATACACAACTCGCGTGAGTTCATGTTCCAGAGAGAAACCTTGTGTTGTACTCCAAGTCACTTTGCGCGAGATAAAGGGGCTAGGCGTGAGATGCACGCGAGATAAGGTTCCAGAGAGTTAACTTCTTCTTGAAGCTACTCCACCTCGCACGAGATGATGTTATTGAACGTGAGGTGAGTGCGAGATGAGGTGCTAGAGAGTTCACTTACTCTTCAAGAAAGGTGTCTTCGCGCGAGATGAGGTTCCAGAGAGCTTTTCTAATTTATTGCAGCTCCAAGTCGCGCGAGTTGTGATCCAACTCGCGAGATATGCTTTCTCGAGCACATTTTCACCTGTTTTTGGCTATTTTTCTCCCTGAAACACTTAACACACCATTAACAAGCTCTAATACGAATTATTGTAAATTAAGATCAATTTAGAGTTACTTTGGGTGGATTAAGAGCGTGAAAAGGACAATTTATAATATAAAAGGAGTATAGAAATAGCTCACTTTTGTGAGTTATCAAACACCTCCAACTTGAACTTTGTTTGTCCTCAAACAAAAGGGATATTTTAAAACTTCAACAATTATTTTTAACATAACCCGAATAACAATTAAGCTTAAAATTCTTAGCAATAAATTGTACCAATCCTTACTCAAGATGAATGAGAAATCTAGTTACCAAGTTTTTCATTGTAATTCATCCTTGGATTGCTTTAGCTTACTACACAAGAGAGTTAGGCATGCATGCATTTCAGGTTATGACAGTGGTTATCAGTGTGTGTGATATTTGTTCCAAGTTCCCAATGAGATCAAATGGGTTTAGATTTCAGAAATTAGTATTACCTTCTTCACCTCATATTTCCTGCATTATTTTCCACACAAGTTAGCATTTACTAGAATCAATAGGGCTTTATAAAGCTTGTAATGTTCGGCTTAGGTATAGGTATGATGACAAGTCAATTTTAAGCTTATTACCAATCTTCAGCTCAAGAAACCATAGACCCCAAGCTGTCTCCTAGATAATCTCTTAGCACTTGTAATTTATTTTTGTGCTCTTTATTGATTTTTAGGGAATTATACCAATACCTCTTTATTAGACAATTTTTCTTTTGGTGCCACAAACTGGTGGTTTTTTCAGCAATTTTCTAATTTTTTTTTTGGTGATCACAAACTGGTGATCTTTTTATTGCTTTTGTGATTTTATTTTTTTTTTGTGATTTTCTAGAGGTTTGATTTTTCCCTGTTGAACACATGATTTTCAAAATTAAGAGAGTTCTCTAAAATAAACTTGGGTTTTCCGGCTGAAGTATGGTGGGGTTTTTCAAAAAAATTTATCAAAAATATGGAAATAATTGGCTCATAAATTGCTTTTTATAAGAAAAATCCGCTTAGGCTCAAAGTGGGTGACTATGGTCATTCAATTTTAAAATTTGAAGTTGGCCAAGAAAGATTTTTGTGGCTGCCAAAAAAGGCCTAAATCATTTTCTAATTCATGTTTCACTTGGTTTAACTTATTTAGGATCAACTTGGTTAATTGAGTTTTACTTCTTTCCTATTTTCTTAAGCACAAGCACATTCTTAGTACTAGGAACAAAATTAAAAGTACAGTAATTTAGATTCCCACAGCCTAAGTCATCAATCATACATTACCTTTCTCAATCTTAATTAGAAGCATTAGTCTCACAAGGGAAATAATTAAATTCCATATACAAGGTAACAAGAAAAATCACTCATGCATATATAAGGAGTTAGTACAATAATGCGGATGCATCAGTATGTTTAAGAAAATAGAAAAAAGAAAAATTAGAACATATTCTAAAAGAAAACATAAAAATTAGTATGAACCTATTCTAAAAGAAAACATAAAAATGATAAAAAAGAAAAATTATGCAGAAAAACTAATCAATAGTAGAAAAAATATAAAATGCAAAAAAAATAAAGGATAGAATGAGTAGCCACCCCCAACTTAAAACTTTGTCGTCCTCGGCTTCGAAATAAGAAGAAAATAGATTACTCTACCTATTGAGAAGGACCGGCTGGTGGGAAACCCCACTATGCGGTGAAGAACTCCTCAAAGGTATCAAGGAGGAAGGGTGCTCTACTCAAATGGTGGTGGTCTAATGGACTCGAGCATAGCCTGCTGGTGCTGCGCAATCTTAGTTAGGTATTGGCCCTGACTATAGAGGTGCTGGTTTTAGTACCTCGCCTGCGCCCTGGCGATGGTCAACAACTCCTGGATGTGTGCGAAGGAGGCTGTCGGCTTAGTGGCGGAAGGTGGTGGTGCTGGACTGGATGGAGCGGAGGGTGCCAGTGGTGGTAATGATGGTGGAGTGACCATCAACTCATCAGTGTCTGTTGTTGGTGCCTCCTGTTGTGGCTGTACCTCCTCATATAAGCGGGCTATGTCGGCAAGTGTGAATGGGCGAGGATCCGATAGAACCACCTCACCAACATAGTAGGGAACTCCAGCAGCTATGGACATACCTGTGATCATCGAAGCCAATCCAAAGCTGCTGGAAGTGATGACGCTCATGGCCATCCTAATCCCATCTCCAAGACAAATCTCTGGCCCCGGTCATCGTTTATAGATCAAGAGAGCTCTAGAATAAGGGACTGCTCCAGGCTTATCTGCTTGACTCACCCTGTTTTCAATCAGCTTCAGCCACACCTTGGCTGTCAAAATAAGATCTCCTCGAGCTATCTGAGGTGGTGTAGCTTTCTGATGAACAAATGTGGCCCCCGGTAGCTCCGGATTTGCGCTCCAGAAGGGTGGTACCTGTGGAATACCGAAATATGAATGGATAGCCTGAACAGAAAAATCTACCTGTACCCCCCGAAGAAGCATAGTGCCATGCTTCTCATGTCTAAAGTTCGCGTAGAACTCGTGAACTAGTGTCGGTCAGACCGGCACAAGTGGCTTAGCTAGCCACGAACTCCATTGCCTTGCCTCCAAGACAGCTGTGATGGGTGCCCACCTCGCTAAAGCAGCACAAGTGAAGGGACTTTCTGGTATAACTGCCCTACTGATGGTGTGTTGATAGCGCTCTTTCGTGTCCTCGTGAGCGAATCGCTGTTCGTCAGTGAGGCTCTGCTCACTGACCTCTACTACATGTGTAGCTGAAGGGCCTGTACCATCTGGGCATTTGGTTCTCTTTGGTCTATGCATCTGCACAAACAGAGAAACCAATTAAATAAAAGGAGAGGTGCAGTAAGGACAACAACTAATAGGCATCATGTAATCAATTAATTCAAAATTTTCTCATGTTAGGATTTACAATATAACAAGGCACAATCAATCAATAATGGATACGCAACAATGAATATTAAGCATGGTATAGTCAACCTCATATTATAGATGCATGGTGTATAATTGGAATGATTAAAATAGCATCTAAGTTATGATTTTTCTAGAAAACGTGGATGTCTCGCGCGAAGCAAGTTAGCTCGCGCGAGGTTATTTTCAGAGGGAGAAATGTTTTCAAGATAAAAGGTTTATCTCGCGCGAAGTTGTTGAGATGGTTCTGCATCTCGCACGAGATTATCTCTGAAGTTGCAAGAATGTGAAGCGTCATCCACCTCGCGCGAAGTTGCTGATAGCAACCTGCAACTCGCGCGAGGTGGGCTCGAAAATCATAAAAAATGCATTTTAACACTCCTTCTCACAATGTAGCATGATTTTCAACTTAGATCTATCAATACAAACATGGAATAATCATTTTCAACCAAACAAAATCATCCTAAGCAGTCATTTTTCACAAAGTCTTTTCATACTCCTAGAGAACTAAAAATAAGCATATTAAGGTACCTAACAGGGATCCTAATATGAAGATTAAAGCATGAAAGGTGTGTTACGTACCTTGTAGGATTGAATAGTGGAGTTAGAACTGAGTTTCGGTGCTTACGGAACGAAGTTGAGTTTAGAGAAAAAGAGTGAAGGTAAGGGGGTTTAAAAATGAAACTGATGTAACTAACCCTTCCCTTTCCCACTATTTATAAACTTTTTCAAATTCCTTCCTTCTGTCGTGCCCATCTCACATGAAGTGGTTTTGGGTATGACCTAAATCGCGCGAGATCAATACTTAGAAAAGATAATTTCTTCTCTGGAAGTCCATCTCGCGAGAGATCTAGCGAGATCAACGCGAGATGGAGTGGCAGAGAGCACTGGAAGGTTGATCTCGCGTGAAGTAATGGTAACTCGCTCGAGATTGACTCGCAGAGAGCAAATTTTCAAAATTTTCAAAATCTTGCGGGAGTTGCTCTCTATGAGTATCAATTTGAAGAAATTTGTGAGGTTTTATGATGCATACCTTGTATTTTGTGTTCTTGTTGGTGATTGTATCTTGTGCAGTGACTCTATGACTCAGTTAGTATAAACACAAACACAAAGAAAAAGAAAAATTAATAATTCAAAAATGAAAGGGAAAAGGGTTAGAATACTCGGGTTGTCTCCCATTAGCACTTGGCTTTCAAGTCCATAAGTTGAACTGAGTTGTGTCTTATGTTGGACTACAATTTAGGATGAAGCTCTTGTGCTCAATAGGATCTTCATCATAGCTTGTGTTCAGCAATAGTCCAATGACAGTAGCTTGCTCCAAGTTAGGAGTTGTTTTTGGTTGCACTTGCAAATCATGGTCATCCTTAATCGAATTTACACAGTTTAGAGAAGAAGGATGCATACCTTTATTACAGTAGTTGTGCAACTCTTGTTTGGGTTCTTTACTCCACATTACCTCCATCGGTTCATTAGATTTTCCAGGATCTACCTCCGGGTTTGGTTTGTGGTCCTTTGGTGAAGAAGGGGTTGAACAAATGACTCCCTCTCCTTAAGAGTGACTGAACCTGCAATGTTAGTGTCATAATTTAAATTAGGAGTAGGTTTTAGTTCATTACCTAGGTCATTTCATGCAGGTGTGATGTGATCCAATGTATTTGCCGCTTTGCAAGAGTTATGTTTCATGGATCGCTTGGCTTCTTCAAACACGTTGAAGGTGACATGCTGCCCAAGAACTTTCAGTGTTAGCTCTCCTTTGTCCACATCAATTAAGCTCCTGCAATTGCTAAGAAAGGCTTTCCCAAGATCAAAGGTACTTCCTGGTCTTCCTCCATGTCAAGCACAATGAAATCTGTCGGGATTAACATTTTATTAACTTATACTAGTGCATTCTCTAGTACACCCTTTGGGAATGCTAGCGATCGGTCCGCCAACTGCAGTGAGACCTTCGTGGGTTTAAATTCTCCTACCCCCAACTTTTGGAATATCGATAGAGGCATTAGGTTGATACTTGCACCAAGATCCAGCAATGATTTCTGAAAGTAAGTCTCCCCTATGTGGCATGGGATCGTGAAGCTTCCCGAATCCTTCTTTTTAGGTGGTAGCTTGTTGTTCAAGATGGCACTATACTCCTCATTCAAGACCACTACCTCTTTTTCTGGTAGCTTGCACTTTTTGGTGCAAATTTCCTACATGAACTTAGCACAAGCCGACATTAATTGTAAAGTTTCAAGGAGCGGGATAGTTACCTCAATTTTGCTGAAAGCCTCCAAGAACTTTGCATATTACTGCTCTTGGTTGTCTTTCTTGCCCTTCTTTAGTCTATTCGGAATTGGTGGCACGTATGCTAGAGGTTCCTCCCTTGGTGTCTCCTCTTGGCTGGCTTTGTTTGCATCTCCCCGCTTTTGGGGAATTGTGTATACGCTAGTTTTTTCAGTCGTAGAATTTTAGTCCATTTCTTGAGTAGGTGCTACATTTTCTACATAAGGGTTAGAAATTTCTTCACCAGTTCTCAAAGTTATGGCTTTCACACGTTCTTTAGGGTTTGGAGTGGTGTTTCCGGGCAAAGCTCCTTGTTCACGGTTTGAGAGTTGCTTGTTTATTTGACCCATTTGGTGTTCCAGATTACGTATAGCAGCATCATGGTTCCTTAGGATGGCGTCTTGAATTTTCTGGTTACCTATCAATTCTGCGAATTGTTTATTTACCTCCTCCCTGAACGAATTTTGAATGTCAAGGAGCATCTTGTGGCTGTCTACAACCTGTTTAGACAAAGCCTCAAATTCGTTTTTCTTCTCTTGTTGAGGCTGGAACGGGGCTTTTGTGTTTAGGAATTATCTTTCCAAGAGAAACTAGGATGGTTTCTATAGTTGGAGTTCCCAAAATTATTATAGTCGAACCTTTGCTGTTGTCCTACATAATTGACAGATTCGTTAGCGGAAAAACAACCACAAAAGTAAGGATTACCTCGACAATTTGAGCACATAGAAGGTTAAGTTTGTTGTGGGGGTTCGGTGGTAGATGGTGCTATTGTTTTTCCTACATTCTCTGTCATTAGCTTCTCCAAGCGCTGGTGACTTAATGTGAGTGCCTCTAATTTTGCTGCTAGTGCAGTTTCGGTTGATACCGCGTGCACACCTCTAGGGTTAGGGGTTTCCCTCTTGCTAGGCTGTGAAGAATGTGCCATTATATCGAACAATTTGATGCATTGATCTGTTGTTTTGAGTTCCACTAGGCATCCTCCAGCTGCTAGGTCAAGGCTCCTAAGTTCTTCATGTCGTAAACCTTGAAGAAATAGTTCCACCAGCAAGGTATTTTCCATGTTATACAAGAGGCATCTCGCTTGGAGTGTTCTGAATATATGCCAAACCTGTCCAAAATTCTCATCATCCTTCATCTTGAAGGCATATATAGCACGGGATTGGTAAACCTACTCAAGAAACATGATTCAAGGTCAGTCCAATTTGAAAATTTACTTGTAGGTTGCATCTGTAACCAGATTTTGGCTTCCCCATGGAGTGTGTATGAGAAAAACTGCAATCTAGTGATTTTTGGGTCTGCTGTTCCAATCACATGGTTGCACTCGTAGAGGAAGTTTCTAATGTGGTCGGTTGCATCCTCATGAGGGTGTCCGTGGAACTGAACATTTCGACAGAAATAGAGAATGAGATGTCCATTCTCGCTGTGTGTAATTCCCGGTGGTAGTACGATTGGCGAGCCAATTCTCAGATTGCTCTTACTTTGCTGAGTAATGGTCCTAGGTTGCTCGTTTTGTGGAGGGTCCATGTCTATATTAAAAGGGGCTGCTTAAAATTGCGCTCTTACTTCTCTTCTTGCTTTTGAGAGTGAGCGAGCTGTTCTCTCGATCTCGAGAATGAGGCCAAACTCTGGTTTTGCGTGTTTCTGTAACCTCCTGCAAAATAATAAAATTCCAGACCAAGTAAGGGTATCCGGAAAACAGACTTGAAATCAAAACTTGTAGGGGAGTTAAATTAAGCAAATAAAGAGAAATAGAAGAGAAGTAGAAAGAGAAAAATAAATAAATAAATAAATTAGAAGAAGAGAGAAGATTTAAATAAAAATAAAACAAAAAATAATGAAGGAAAAATAAAATAAACACAATAAAAATAAATATCCAATTTGGCTTGTCCCCGGCAACGGCGCCAAAAACTTGATACACAATATGCGAGTGATAATTACACCAAACGCATACCTTGCTATGGCAAGTATACCAAAGTCATCAAGTAATAAGTATTTATAAACGGGGTTTGTCGATCCCTCGAGGACAATCAAATCGGAGGACTTATATCTTTATTTAATTTATTTTATTAATTTCCCAAGAGGGAAAGAACGCATGTAGTTCTTGATTTAGAGATTGATTTTATAGAGAGTAGAAAGCGAATTGAAATAGATTTAAGTTCAAGAAAAGAAAGTGATTGGGATCCTGATTTTACCACTAATCTCCCCTTTATAATTTCCTTTTATGCTATTCAAGTATAATCATGGTCGGATTGGATTCCTACCCTCGTGATTGTTCCTCTCATAATCACTCACGCCTCCTAAGTTAACCAAATTAATTAATCTCTTAAGTTAATACCAAATTACTTAGGGATTTAGTTCTATGAATCCAAAGGTAACTTAGATGCAGTCCGCATTACTACCTAATATCATCTCTAGGATCTTAGAATAATAATGGTTTCATTCTCCTGTTTTCTCTAGAAGTTTACTTTGTCAGAGCGTCTCTAGATTACCTTATCAATTTATTAGGTTGTCAATTGGATAAATAGCATTAAGAACAAAGAATAAAACACCCAAACATATACTGAATAACATCAAGAATCATATAAAAGGGATAATAAGGGTTACATCATTCTCCCAATTAAAGGGGGAGTTAGTTCATAATGGAAAGGAAAACAACACAAGTAATAATGGAAAGAGAATACATAGTGATGTCTAGAGTCTCCTTTTGTTCTTTCTTGTGGTAGGATTTCGTCATCGTCTATGAACTGGAAGAGTTCTCAGCTGAAGAGCAGCCGTCGTCTAAGTTTAGCCGTCGGGAGTCTAAGAATTAGGGTTTTAGAAATTATCTATGGACTGAGTATGTCAAACTCTGCTGAATGAAGATTATTTATAGCCTCTTAAGTTGTACTTGGGCCTGATGCGAGTCTAACTCGCGCGAAGTAATACACAACTCGCACGAGTTCATGTTCCAGAGAGGAACCTTGTGTTGTACTCCAAGTCACTTCTCGCGAGATAAATGGGCTAGGCGCGAGATGCACGCGAGATAAGGTGTTAAGGAGTTAGCTTCTTCTTGAAGCTACACCACCTCGCGCGAGATGATGTTGTTGAACGCGAGGTGAGTGCGAAATGAGGTGCTAGAGAGCTCACTTACTCGTCAAGAAAGGTGTCTTCGCGCGAGATGAGAAGAGATGAGCGCGAGATAAGGTTCCAGAGAGTTTTTCTCCTTTATTTGAGCTCCAAGTCGCGCGAGTTGTGTTCCAACTCGCGAGAGATGCTTTCCTGAGCACATTTTCACATGTTTTTGGCTATTTTTCTCCCTTGAAACACTTAACACACCATCAACAAGCTCTAATACGAATTATTGTAAATTAAGATTAATTTAGAGTTATTTTGGGTGGATTAAGAGCGTGATAAAGACAATTTATAATATAAAAGGAGTATAGAAATAGCACACTTTTTTGAGTTATCAGCTTTTGTAAAGATATCTGGCCCATTGAAAATCGGTTTGAACAACTGTGTATCAAAAATACCTTTTTGAACATAATCTTTTATAGAATGAAATTTAATTTCAATATGTTTAGATTTTGAATACTGAATAGGGTTGTTGCTGAGATTAATAACACTTGTATAATCTCAAAATACTGGTATTTGGGTTTCAAACCTGGAGTAATCCTCAAGTTGATGTTTTACCCAAAGCAGTTGTGAACAACACCTAGCTGCAACGATGTATTCTGCTTCAGTGGTTGAGAGTGTTATGGAGTTTAGCTTCTTGCTTGACCAAGAGATAAGTGATATGCCTAAAAACTGACATCCACCACTTGTGCTTTTCCTCTCCACTTTATCTCCAGCATAATCAGCATCACAATAGCCACTTAAATTGAAATCATTATTTTTCTTATAAAAGAGAGAGAGGTTAGTGGTTCCAATAAGATATCTAAGAATACGTTTAACAACTTGTAAATGTGATTCTCTAGGGTCAGACTGAAAACAAGCGCAAAGACATACGCTAAACATGATGTCAGGTCTGCTTGCGGTGAGGTAAAGAAGAGAACCAATCATACCTCTATAAATCATCTTATCAACGGTCTTCCCTAATTCGTTTTTGTTCAGACTAGCTCTGACGAATGCATTAAGGGTCTTCATTGGTTTTGCATTCTCCATTTTGAACTTCTTGAGAAGCTCCTTAGTATACTTTTGTTGATGAATATAGATCCCTTCTTTCATCTGTTTGATTTGAAGTCCTAGGAAGAACTTTAATTCTCTCATCATACTCATTTCAAACTCATCCTGCATTAACTTAGAAAGAAAAGAACTCAGTCTATCATACCAAGCTCTAAGAGCTTGTTTAAGACCATAAAGAGCTTTCTTCAGTTTGAAAACATGATCTGGTTGAAATTGACTCTCAAAACCAGGAGGTTGTTTGACATAAACTTTTTCTACAATAAAATCGTTTAGAAAAGCACTTTTTATGTCCATTTGATATAAGACGATATTCTTATGAGCAGCAAAAGCAAGTAAAATTCTAATTGCTTCTAATCTAGCTACTGGTGCAAAAGTTTCATTGAAGTCGATACCTTCTTGTTGGTTATTTCCTTGAGCTACTAACCTTGCTTTATTTCTTACCACTTTACTAGCTTCGTCTAGCTTGTTTCTGAATACCCATCTTGTTCCAATGATGCTTTTGTTCCTTGGTCTTTCCAATAAGGTCCATACATCATTCCTTGTAATCTGGTTTAGCTCTTCTTTCATAACTAAAATCCAGTCATTCTCTTGTAGAGCTTCTTCAATGTTCATGGGCTCTATATCAGACATAAGAGCATATCCAGATACATCTCTAAGCCTTGATCTTGTTTGCACTCCTTGATGTCTATCTCCAATGATCAGATCCTCGGTGTGGTTTGAGGCGAACCTCCAAGTTCTGACAGGAGCTTGATTATCTTGTTGTTGAGGAGCAGACGAAGAGGGTTTGTCTGTGCTAGCAGATGTTCTTTCGTCTGATCTTACATCTGAGCTTGTTCGGACGGATGAACCAGCGTCCTGACCAGAAGGGTTTATCTGCATATTGTCAAACAAATTTTCTAGGTCTGATATTTCTTTATCAGTCTTTGAGTTATCTTGGAATTTGACATGGATAGATTCCTCTACTACTTGCGTCTTAGAGTTAAAAACTCTATATGCCTTAGACGTATTAGAATATCCAAGCAAAAATCCTTTTATCACTTTTGAATCAAACTTTCCAGGTTGATCCTTGGTATTTAAGATGAAACACTCACACCCAAAAGTATGAAAGTATGAAATGCTAAGCAATAAGCTCTAAGTAGAATCGTCACATGGATAATGCACCATGATAAGACTCAAAGAGGTTTTCTCAAGAAACCTATAAGAGAAACTTTCTCTCTCAAGCAATATGCTTCTTTCTAAAATTCATCAAAAAGTGTGCTACATTCAGAAATTTTCCTATTTATACCTAAGGAGTTGGCGCCAAGCTTGATTAGCAAGGATCACTAGCTAACCATTGGATTATGGACTTGATCAACGCATGGGAAGCCTTGAGAGGCACATCACACGGATCAAGGTTCATAACCATAGGATTAGGGAGTGATCACATGGCTACGGTTGAGTTAAGAAGAGGCAAGAACCATGTGTCTTAAGTTTGAATTTCATCCCTTTGATTAGATCTAAATCAAGAGGTTGAAATTCACTCTTAGGTGGCAAGTAACATGTGACTCAAATTTGAATTTCCACCTCTTGATTGAATCTTGATCAAGAGGTTTAAATTCACTCTTGCACATGTGTTAAGGCATGCTTCTCACGAATTCATCCTAGCCTTAGGTGGAGATCTAATCTCACGGCTAGGTTTGAATTGAAGTTAGTGGAATTGCCACTACCTTCCCTCCAAAAATCTCTCCACTCTCTCTAGGGAGAGTGTGCGCCACTCTCTCTCAAATATACACTAAAGTTTGGTCTTTCTACCTATTACATGTCCAATTATTAAACCAAGAAGCCTAATTACAAGTTCAAATAATCCTAAGACTATTACAAGGTTTGTTGACCAAGAAAAGTTCGTGAGGAGTTAACTGTTGACTTTCATGTTGACTTTGACTTTGAGTCAACTTCCTCTCTTCCTCTTCTTGTATTCTTTTAAGCATAGACCTTGTTAGTCTTCTTGAGTTGTTGACTTCCATGGTTGGAGTAGATGGACCTCCATCACTTCTTCATCATCATCTTCTTAAACCGTCTGACCATGAGAGAAATCTCATCGTCAGATGATTCTTCAAAAGCATCAGACTCTGTGGTTTTAGCCTTCAGAACCTTATTCTTTCTTTTCTCTTTCTTGTTGGACTCTTGCTTGGGGGCTTCGTCAACAGACGGAAGAGCTATAGGCTCTTGAATTTTGATTTTGTCCCTCTTGCACAGATGGACCTCATGCACTCTCAGTGCACCTATTAACTCATTAAGAGTTAATGTCTTCATATCACGTCCAACAGAAATGGCAGTGGACATAGCTTCCCAAGGAGATGGCAAGTTATCCAGAATCTTCATATTATTTTGCGCCTTTGTGAACGTGGTTACCAAGGAGGTGAGTCCATTCAATATAGTTTGGAATCTTTCAAACATCATATCAATAGATTCTCCTTTCTTCATAGAGAACATCTCATATTCTCTTTGAAGAGTGGTAGTTTTACGAACTCTCACATCTTCAGTCCCTTCATATGAAATTTTAAGAGCATCCCAAAGCTTTTTTGTTGATTTGTAGGCACAAAATCTGTTGTATTCTGTCCTTGAAAGCGCACATGTGAGAGCATATCTAGCCTTGTTGTTTAGCTCCATTGCAGAATATTCCTCATTTCCCCATTCAGTTTTGGGTTTAACAATAGGAATATTTCCTTGCGTGATGATCCTCCAAAGTCTATACTGCGTAGACTTGATGTACATCTCCATGTGATCAGCCCAATAGGGATAATCATCTCCAGAAAACATTGAAGGCTTGTTTATGGAAGAACCGCCGTAGAGAAACATAGGTCGTTGAGACTCCATCTTGGATCTTTTCCTCTAGCAGCTTTTAAGCACTCAACCCTTAGAGGCTGAGCTTTGATACCAAATTGTAAAAGATAAAACACAAGAAGGGGGGTTGAATTGTGTTATTAAAAAAAATTTCGCCTTTCGTCTACTTGTTTTGAAAAGCTATCGACGAAACTTATGAACTCTTTAAAGGTTGATTTTAATTATCAAACGTTTAAGTTCAGTTATCCATGTTAGTCAACAAATAAGATAAAAATAAACACAGTTATTTTTATTCTCGTTCGTCTATTCAAGACTATGTCCAGTTACCCAGAAACTACTGAGTTTTCACTACAAATCGTGAAATGGTTACAAGTATTCTTTGAACCTAGCCACTTCTGGCTAACAAGATATTCTTTGTCCACAGCCTTATCGGGCTAACCAATTAGGTATTCTTTGGAACGCAACCTCCCCAAGCTAATACAAGAGGTATTCTTTGGAACACAACCTCCTCAGGCTAAGGCAAGAGGTATTCTTTGGAACGCATCCACCTTAGGCTAAGGTACCACATAAGTGGATTTGAATAAATTTTCTAAGAAACAAACTTCCTCTTCGTAGAGAGGGATATACAAATTAAGTACAGAGCTTTTAAGCAAGAGAGTGAAATCACAAATGAATAGCTTTTTACAGCGTGTTCGCCAACTTAAATAAGAGAAAGAGAAGTCCTTTATATAGGCAACGTCTTGAGAGATCCATTAGACTCACTTTGGTGACCGTTGTCCTTTTCCATAAGCTTTCACATCATGTGGCAGAGATCAATCAGAATAATTAATTATGAGCAGTGGAGTCAGCGCACTTTAAGTACCTTTTTCTGACTTGATCAGAGGGGATAACAAAAGTATGATTTGCTTTTCGTGTTGCAAAGGTTTTGCATAGTATCCAACCACTTTTGGAAGCTTCTTCATGTAACGACAATATTTGAATATTGGCGCACATTACTTAGATGAATAACTTGGACTTCTTCAATCTTCATAGACGATTTGGTCTTCATGAACTTCAATCTGATATTTCGTCTTGAAAGACTTCGTTAAGCTTGAGCTGAAGACTTCGTCTTAAGCATATCGTCTTATGCTTTCATCTTGAAGCATTGTTTGGAACAAACGAATGACTTGAACTGAGATGAACTTTGAGGGGCCATCCTTGTTCCATCTGACTTTGGCTTGCAATGCTTCATCCGATGGTGTTTCGTCTGTTTTGTAATTAATCAAAACTTGAGACGTTAATCATCTTGATCTAACAATGAGGCTAGTATACGATTAGAGCCAGTAGAAGAATAAAGTCTTAACAGAATATTTACAAGTTAGTAGATGAATGATGCATCTCAGACGAAGCCTCAAATTAATGAAATGATAGACAAAACTTAAAATCAAAGATAAGTATCAGTTCTATCTATTATTTCTACTCAAACAGACACTAATCAACATGTTTTCTATAAAGTCTTATAAAAAAAAAAACTCATGTTCAGAACAATTACGACGATATTATGAAAAGACAAGACAAATCAAAACAAAAGATGATATTTCTAACACAAAAATTCAATGCAAAAAGGAAAACATCTTTCTGATACCTAGTTCTGAGATTATGAAAAACTTTGTAACTTTGATGTTGATAGATCACGAGAATGCATTTAATACAAAGGAAAATTGAGCAAACTTTCAATGGATGGATTAAAGAATTTGAAACAGCTGAGTCTAATGGCTACTTCAAACTCTCCATCTATATAAAGGCTATGATTAAGGATTTGACACATAAGACGAAGTCAATGACAAACCAATGAAACACTATACACATGACAAGACAAAAGCTAAGTATCAATCTATGATTAAATTTATATATCCAGACTCTGATTACTTTTCTCTTATATGTGCAAACCATGTCCTTAAGAAAAGCTCATGTTCAAGATAACCTAGTACTTAATAAAAAAAAGTATGAAAAGCATAAAGGATGTTTTTGACATAGAGATCTACTACAGAAAAAAGATCAACTTTTCAGAATCTCTAGACCTTGTATCAGAACAATTTTCTATGTTGATGTTGACATGTCCATGCTCGCTTATGATGTGAAAGAATGATGAAGAGCTCAAGATGATCGTTGAAAGAAGATTTGAACATTCTTATGTCTAGCGGTTATCTTAGATCTTCTTCTATATAAGGGTTAAAGTTTGAAGATCTCAGAAGGCTTTCAAGGGAAAATAAGTAGAAGATGTTAAGAAAAAGCCAATTCTTTTAAGCCTTAGAGAGTGAGCCCAAAATTTGTAAATCTTTCTCTGTATAGAGGTTAGATCTCCTCATGTAAGCCTAATTTTATATTCCTCTATGTAGGGGTTAAATCCATGAGTGAGCATTAATTGTACTATCTCTCTCTGTGTACAGGTTAAACTCATAAGTGAACTTAATCTGTAAATCCCTCTATGTGTAGAGGTTGAAACTTGAGTGAGTTTATTTGCAAATTTCTCTTTGTATAGAGGTTAAAAACTCAAGTTCGGAACTCTTCCTCAGAATCACATTTGGTGGTATGTAGCCTAGTGATAAGCGTTAGATTATACATGTTTTCTTAGTTGTTTTTAGTCCATTTCTATCGGTTTTTACTAGGTTTAGTTGTAGTTTAGACAAGAAAACAGTGAAAATATCATGTTTGTTTAGTGTTAGTCCTTGATTTGGTGTATTGTTAGTTTTGTAGGTCTTTCTTGTGTCTTTAAGTCATTTTGATCCTTTTCTTGTTTCTTTTTTAGGCTTATTGAATGAATGGATTGAATGCGAGAATTGAAGCTTGGAATGAAAGCTTCAAGACCCAAGATGAAGATTTGAAGTGTAAGTCATCAAGAAGAAGGAAAGTTGAAGCCCAAGTCAAGGAAGCAAAAGCAGGGCGCAAATTCCCTTACCTCTCTGGAATTTTGTGCCCCAGGCGCAAATCAGTTTATACGAGGCGCAAATCCTAAGGGCCGAGGCGCAATTTATGGAATATATATGGGTCCTTGAGCGCGAAAAAAGGGAGAATCATTCTATCTTCTTCTCCAATATTCCTCTACACTATTTTCTCATCTCCAACCTCAATTCTCTCATTCTTCATCAAACCTAGAAGATTTCGGAAGCTTGTGGAAACAAGAACCAAATCTTCATGGAGTGTTTCCTGTGTTTGGATTTTTTTTCTCCTCTTTTCTTTCTTGTTTCCATGTTAGGCTAGATCTCTAGGTCAGGGATTGGGGATTTTGATCCTCTAACTCTTGTAATGACTCCTGTGTGTTAATGCAAGTTTAATTTCGTTCAATTGATTGATCTCTTCTTGCTTATTGCTAATTCTTGAGGTTTATTCATGAAATTCAAATAGTTGATAGGAATATTTGTGTTTGGATCGGATTGAATTGTTCCTTAAGGATTTTTCTTCTCATTTCAATTGTACAATTGGAAGATTAACAGTTGAATTAGGAGAGAAAGTAGATCTCTATAGTCATGCATGATTCTAGAATAGAACTTGTATGCTATGAGATGTTGTGAATTCATTTGTTCGCTTCTTGAGTTGCTTTCTACTTTCACCTAAGGGATTAGGGATTTTAGTAGCAATTCAAAGAGACTAAATACCTAAGAATAGTATTAGTCTTTTGTATCACGAATTCTATCTCCAATTGATTGATCTTTGCTGAGTTGACATAGGATGTGGTTACTTGAGGGAAGGATTAAATGAACCATTACCCTAACCTTTTCCATTATCTTGTAAAAACCTAAACATTTACTTGCTTTCCTTGCTTGTTTTATGTTATATTGCTCAATTTCATATAGTCGCTTAGTTTTACATAAATGTTCAATTCGTCGGTTCGTCCTAATAGAGAAGCGTGTTAAGTAGTCGGTAATTCATCATTTAGTCCCTGTGGTTCGACAACCCTCACTCACATTTTCTAAACTTGTAACGACCGGTACACTTGCCGTAGTGTGATAAAAAGAAAACAACACCTAGAGAAGCTTGGATAAAAGAATACTCATCTACATCCACTATAATGTCTAGCCTGAAGAGGTTGTTGTCAAATAATACTTGATTCTATCTGCAAAGGCAAGAATAAAAAGTATACTCTATTTTGCTTGGAGAGGTTGGAATAAAAGAATATTCATTTACACTTGGAGAGGTGTCTAACTTGAAAAGGCTGTTGTCAAAGACTACTTATTTCATGTAAAGAGATATCTAGCCTGAAGAGGCTATTATCAAAGAGTACTTGTTTCATATAGAGAGGTGTCTAGCATAAAGAGATTGTTGTCAAAGAATAATTGTTTCACTTGGAGAGCTATCAAACAATACTTGTGTTAGCTAGGATAGCTAGTTTAAATAATATTTGTTTGTATTTTTTACTTGGTAATAATGAAATCTTTCTATTGCTTAGAAACTGGGGCGTAGTCTCGCTAAGACGAACCAATATAAAAATTATTTGTATTTATCTTTTTTTTCTTTATCTCCATATTCTTGTTATTACTTGACATTATTATCTCTTTAATTGTTACTAACTGTGGTGAGAATTAAAATAATGTTTCTAAACATTTGTTTAAACGCTTTTTCCGTCTACTTTTGCTTGTGTCTGCGTCTCACTTGATCAGACTCAGTATTCAAAATCATTTTACATTCGTGTCTGATCCCATCAAACCAAGTACTTAAGTTTCAGTTTTAAAAAGTTTGTGAAAATTATTTTAATTACACAATCCAACCATTCTTCTTATGTATTTTTATCTTTATAATGATTTATTTATTTTTAATATTTAATCCTTGTAAACTTTTTCTGTCTACTTTTGCTTCCGTGTCTGCGTCTCACTTGATCAAACTCAATATTCAAAATCATTTTACATCCGTATCTGATCCCATCAAACCAAGTACTTGAGTTTCAATTTTCAAAAAGTTTGTGAAAATTATTTTAATTACACAATCCAACCATTCTTCTTGTTTATTTTTATCTTTACAATGATTTATTTATTTTTTATATTTAATCCTTGTAAACTATATTTAATAACCACCACCATTTTTGTCAGTACCCTACTATCGCCATAATCGTTGCAATAAGCACCATTATATCACCATAATCGTTGCAATAAGTACCATTATAATTGTGTCAACATCGTCATAATTATTCTCACTACCACTATCAGCATCAAATGGTAGCGATAATTTTGGTGGCGATGACAAAGACAATGTAATCACAAAATCATAGTAGTGATTGTTGAACTAAGCATAAGGATGGTGGATACAGTGATGTGACTCAATATTTTATAGGGTCACAATTGAGATTGTTTAAAGATTTTATTTTCATTTTGAAATTTTTTTAGAAATTTATTAGTTATATTCAAAGTGGGGGAACCAGAGGGTACATGATGCATAAGTGAGTAAGATGAGTGAATGAAATGGTTTAATGAGTTAAAAATAAAATAAAAAATTTACACCAAAATAAGGTGTCCATAAAAAAAAATTAAAAATAGAAGGTGTACTAAGGAAAAACTCGTATTTATAATGGTAACACTACCGAGTCTAGTTTTAACCTATTTGTGCAGTACTATGCAATGGAATTATAATGGGCCAGTTTGCTAACACGCTTTGCATTCAGGCCTGCCTGGGCCACTCGAATTTCCCATTAATAGAAAAACACCCGAACAAGAAGACTCTGAAGACCTTAGTGATGGAAGTAACTAGTGCAGTTCACTCTGTTGGGTTACTGCATTTACAAACACCCGTACAAAGACTCAACATTAGATCTTTATTCCTCTCCAGAAGACCAGGGAACGTGAAGCATTCGCTTCCTTTTCATCTTCATCATCATCATTACGCAAACTACATAAGCCATGTCAAAGGTGGTTGTGGTGATAGAACAAGTGTCATAATCAACTCTACTTCTTCTGCTACGTCCACAGAAGCTTCTGCTTCTGAAGGGTCCCTCTCTGAAGTAGAAAAGATAAAGCAAAGGTGCCGTACGTGGCAGTGGAAGGATCAATATTCCATCAACTACTTTGTTTCTTCTGATTCTCCTCAGCATGCCAACTACCCTCCTCTGTTACTTGTTCATGGCTTCGGTGCCTCCATTCCTCACTGGCGCAGGTAATTTGCAACCTTAACTTGTCATGTGTCAAAGTTTTATCTCTTTTTATGTTGCTTTTTTCTCATCCACTCGTTTTTGGTTTTTTAGATGTTGTTTATCCTGGCTTATTTATCCATTTTATATGCTATCTTCGTAGCCACATAAAAAAAAGGATGATAAAACTAAAAAGTAAAATGTGCATAAGAAGGTAGGCAATGAATTATTGCGTCAAAGAAAATGGTAATATCACTAACAACCCCCCCCCCCCCCCCCCAGTCGTAAAAATTATATCCAAAATATTAATTTCTGATCCAAATTTAGGAGTTAAATATATTAGAAAATGCATCAGTGCCTAAAATTTAAGGTTTTTAGTGGAAAATCCCCTCCCTGTTTCCATTTCCATTGGAAATCACCAACTTCAAGTAGGATTGAAGAAGAAAAGAAAAAAACGTTAGAGTGACCATGTTAATTTTAAGTTCTCGATTGAGCTTGCATCTGAATTTGTTTAGGAAATTTCTGTTGGGATATAAAGTCGGTCTATTTTGATTCCAAACAGCAAATCCTAATAAAGATTCATCAGAATTCAGATGGAATTTCCACTATCTCAGTGAAACTAGGATTGATTTGGGGGGGTGATTGCTGTACTTGGTAGTGATTTATCATTCTACTTTGGTGTTGAACTGTTGACTCTCAAAACAAATTCAGTTCCGTCGAAGTGAATTTTCTTACTCAGTTTTTAATATTCAAAACCTTTTTTTTTTTCACAACCACTCAATTAATGTAATCATTTGATTTGAACTAGTAGGTAAGTACTTTTTACTTGTATTATTTCTTCAGGAATATCAAGACACTGGCTCAGAACTATACTGTTTATGCTATTGATCTTCTTGGATTTGGGGCTTCAGATAAGCCTCCAGGCTTTCAATATACAATGGAAACATGGGCTGAGGTATTTCTTTGCTGAGGTTTTAATTGGATGTCTACTCTCCTGCATCACAAACTTACTTTGTACTTGGTATTTAATTTAAACAGTTGATCTTGGATTTCTTGAATGAAGTTATTGAGAATCCAACTGTACTAATAGGAAACTCTGTTGGAAGTCTCGCGTGTCTGATTGCTGCCTCAGGTATGTTTGATTCATCCCCTACTGGCTGTAGATCAAACATAAAGTTCTGTGTAACAGTTATACATACAGAGTTTGCATTAGAAACTTCTCTTTTGCCTTATCCGTGAATTATAGTCTCCAACCAGATTCAAGTCAAACTCTTGTCAGAGGCATTGTGCTGTTAAATTGTGCTGGTGGCATGAACAACAAAGCAATTGTTGATGACTGGAGGATCAAGCTATTATTACCCTTGCTTTTGTTTATTGATTTTTTATTGAAGCAAAAGGGAATTGCCTCGGCAATTTTTGAGCGTGTTAAACAAAGGTGAATACTCTCATGTTAGGACATAATTTCCCTCATGTTTAAAGAGGCTACTAAAATTGTATTGTTGAAATGCAGAGAGAATTTAAGAAACGTTTTGAGTTCAGTGTATGGAAATAAGGAGTCTGTGGATGATGAACTGGTGGAGGTAATACTTTGTTGTTTTGTTCTTAATCTCCTTTTCTTTCCAGAAATTACTAGATGGTCTAGTACCACTAATTGTCCATACTCTTGGCCAATCCAAGTGCTATTAATTTTTTCACATAAATTAAAAACTTTGATACATGTCATGCATAGATTGGTCGGGATCATGATTCAAGTGGTCTACTATGCCCCATTATAATGTGTAGATACCATAACTTTTCTGGGACAAAATTTACATGGAATTTGCATTTGGATTCTGCAAATGCAGATCATTAGGGAACCAGCTAATGCTCCAGGGGCCTTAGATGCATTTGTGTCCATCGTAACGGGGCCACCGGGGCCTAATCCAGTGTTATTGATGCCGAAAATCTCCTTGCCTGTTTTACTCTTATGGGGAGATGAAGATCCCTTCACTCCAATTGATGGACCTGTTGGAAAGTACTTTTCTTCGTTGCCTTCTCAACAAGAAAATGTTAAACTTTTCTTGCTTGAAGGGGTTGGACATTGTCCCCATGACGACAGGCCTGACTTAGTTCATGAAAAATTGCTTCCCTGGTTGGCCAGTCTTTCAAATTCATAGTCAAGGTTAAGTACGACTCACTTGCTACAACAGTGGTTGAAAGTTGAAACATTTAATTGTTTAATCGGTTACTCCATCATCTTTAAATGCCGCTTACAGTTATGTTCCATCTGTATAGATTGTGTTCACAGTTGTATTTGTATTCATATTTATACCACCAATTGTATTCAAATGTGGATTATGTCCAAAATGCAGAGAATTAAGGCTTTTTTGTATAGTTAAGGCTTCTTTGTTGAGACTGTGTAAGGTTGTTATACTGTGTATACGTAAATTTGGTGGGTAAATAGGTATGTTTACACGTCTAAGGCCCAGGCCCATCCATGTAAGTCTATATTTAAGCAAATCAAGCCTAACCCATTCAATAAATTATATGGATTAAAAATTTTGTCACGCAGTATAAATAGGCCGACTCATGGACTAAACCTAAATTTCCGTAAAACCTTACAATTTTAAAAAAAGAATAAATAATATCTCATTGAATAAAAGAATAAGAATTTAAAAAGAAAATCTTAATATCTTAACAACAATCCAAATAAAATATACAAAAGTAAAATCATAGTACTAAATTGATAAATCTAAATAAAATTTCAATAATAAAAATTAAAAAATTACAATAACATTCTAAATAAAGTCTCAATGAGTAAAATCTTAACACTAATTAAATATATTAGTTCAAATAAAATTTCACAAAAAAAATAAAATATAAATATAAATATTAAAAAATCATTAACAATCTACCTAAAATATTAACAAATACATAAAAAAAATGTTAAATAATGTAATGTTCTAGTATGTGAGCCGTGAATCCCTTAAGCCAAATTCATTTAATCACATTTTACGCAGAGTAGCTCAAAAAGTTGAACTAATAAAAAAAAAAAGTGAAAATTTGTACAGTAGACCGCACCGGCTACTAGTACGTGGGATTCAGCCCATTTACTCATCTCTAATATAAAAGTTTAGCTAATCCATTGTGGGATCATATTTATTAAGAAAACAATATAATACAATAATGTTATATTTAAACAAAAATTAAGGACTAGTTAGAGATGTCAAAACGGATATTTTAGTCCATCATAACCTACTACCTACTTAATCCAACTCGACTCACATATTAGTGAGATTTTATTTTACCTTGCTCTGCTGACTTTACTCCGAGACAGTGAGGCAAATGATTAATCTATAATCCATCAATTTTAATAAAAAATAAAAAATTGGTTACAAAATTTAATAAATCTATAAGATTTCTTTAATTAACTAATCTTAATAATCTATTTTATAATTAATAAATTTTGTTCATACTCATAGAAATTTTCAAGAAAATTTTCATTTAAAATAAATATATTTTTAATAATTAAGTGAATAATAGATTAATAACTAAAATTTTATGCAAAGAATAACCCGGCACCTAACTTACCCACCGTAAATCCAACTCACTTGAGTGAGGTCAGAGTAGTCTCTTGTGAAACTTTTTTATCCCAAACCCAAATTATGGTACACCGTAACCTACATTATGATTTGTTTTGACATGTCTAAGACTAAGAATATAATAACAAAGTTTGTCGCAAATGTTTGGTTTGGTAACGAAAATTATGGAGATTGATTTTCCTCCTACTTGTCAAACTCGGTTTTAAAGTGCCCTCTATTAAGAGAAACGAAAAAATGTTTAGTCCTGTGAAAGGATACAATACACAACCAAGTGGGATATCGGCAGCCCGTCATTTATCCTAAAATTGTGTTTTTATAAAAAAAATAATGATAATAATAATTACGATATATTAAAATTTTTAAGTCACATGGACATGTTACATAAATAACAATTTTACTTCGTTAACTATTATAATATTTAATTGACTCATAATATATATATTCTCTCGTTACATTTTATATATATATATATATATTAAATTTCTCTTTTAATATTATAATTGTCTTCTTCTTTCAGTTTCATTTCAATGTTACTAATTTACGTTAACAAAAGAGTATGAAGCCTCTGGAACATGTGGGAAAACTCCTGGACCTCCTTTCCGGATTCCCGTTCAAACACCAAATGTCGTTCCAGATTAACCCAGAACCTTCTTCATCTTTCTTCACTATACCACTTCCATGTCACTCTGTACTCTGTAGCATCCATATGGCATGGAACCTTCAAGAACCAAGCTACTATATATATGCCAGACTTGCACTCATAACATCACATGCTTGAATACACAAAATAGCAATACCACAGTGGAATCAAACCAAGTCGCAACTATATATTATCCATCGTTATCAACTACTTTTTCCTCTAAAAAAACAAGAAAGTAATGAAGCCACAAAAACTCAACTTGTTCTTAGTATCACTGTTAATGTTCTTGATTGCAAAAGCGAACGGATCTTCTCTTCTACCATTCATAGATCCCACAAGCACTCTTTTAACCGATCTCTGGTCCGATCGCTTCCCCGACCCGTTTCGAGTGCTGGAACAAATACCGTTCGGCGTGGACAAAGACGAAACATGGATGGGTATGTCACCTGCGAGAGTGGACTGGAAGGAGACAGCGGAGGGGCACGTGATAATGGTGGACGTGCCGGGTTTGAAGAGGGAAGAGATAAAGATTGAGGTGGAGGATAACAGAGTGGTGAGAGTAAGTGGTGAGAGGAAGAAAGAGGAGGAGAAGAAAGGGGATCACTGGCATAGAGTTGAGAGGTCATATGGCAAGTTCTGGAGGCAGTTTAAGTTGCCTCAGAATGTGGACTTGGATAGTGTTAAGGCTAGGTTGGACAATGGGGTTCTTACTTTGACACTTGATAAGTTACCTCCTCATAAGGTTAAAGGTCCTAGGTTTGTTACCATTGCAGGGGAGGAGGATCATCACCAACCTGCTAATCATGGGGTCAAGCAGGAGCTTTGAATTTTTGTTCATATATTCTCACCAACCAGCTAATCATGTTGCTCCTAATTCTAGTCATGAGAAATAAAAGGAAAATGTTTTGTATTTCTCTCTTTTGTATTTCTCTCTTTTTGTGAATAAAAGGGTTCTGCTTCTAGCAAGACCTTTTTTTTTTTGTTGATGATGAGTGTGTTCAGTTATGGAAAGGCAATGAGGAGTTTAATTTCTTTATGACATCATGTCTTGTAATTTTATTTTCACCTGGAGAAAATTTAAAGTTGAAATTTTAAATGAAAATTTAATTTTTTATTTTAGAAGTTGTTTTTAATTATTAGATAATAAATAAGTATACGTCGGCCTATCATAAACGTATTTTGATGAGGTAAGTGTTACTTAAAAACCAAGGGGAAACTTTATTTAATTTTCATCACGTCTTCACAACATGAAAATGGAGATTACATGAAGAAAATAAGAAAAACCTAGTTTTTCGTGTTTGATATCTAACTTATCTCCACATTCTATCCTTAGCTTCTGTATTTAATCCTCTCCCTAACTACCCAATTTATTTCCAAATACGAACTCACGTACATAGTGTCCGAAATACTCCTACGAAACAAAAATTATTTGTTTTGATTGGTTAGAAATTACATTAAAAAAGAAAAAAGAAAAGTAGATTAGGTGAAAATTATGGGTAGCTATTGATTTAAGCATTCGCACTTCTTGTAAATTGTAATATTAATCCATTTCCAAATTTATATTTTAAATTTTATAAAGTTTGGTCAATGAGCCGAAATTTGATTAGTGAGCATAACTGAGCCAACAACGCATCCCACATCGTTGTTGTACGTAAATAAGTACATACATAATTTTTAATAAATATTTATAAAACAAAAAAATGCCGAAAAGTGTACCTTAATAAGATAATTGATGTAATAAAGACCTATAAAAATGTTGTATATGAACAAAAAAAAAATAAAAAATAGTAAATCACTTGATAAGTAATTTTATACCTTGTCTGGAGTTTCTAGTTTCTAGTCTCTAGTGTCCAAAATTTTCCCATCCTTGTCGTTGTCGTTAGGTATGGTCACTTGATTAGTTTATTCCTAACTCATTCCACACAAAAATCCACGAACGCAGAAAAATGCGCAAATAAGTGTAGTTAAAAAACACAAACAAACAGATCCTAAAGCTGTTTTCCTTATCCTACTTTGTTCGTTCCTAACCCAATAACCCAACACACGAAACCAATCGAATCTGGGTTTTAATCTTGTTAATCCCAGACCAAAGTAACTACTTGCTTCTCTTCTCTTCTCTTCTCTTCTCTTCTCAGTTTCTATGTCTCGAATACTCTTGTCAGCATGGAACAAGAAGAAGCTGCTGCACCTCAACAATTACTTACTACCCACTCTCTTTTCCTCTTCACACCACCACAACCTCACTCTCCCACATACCCACGGTCTGAGAGTGCGACTCTACAGTAGTACCAATGGGGAGCCACCAGAGGATTCTCCTCCTCCTCCTCCTCCACCTCCACCGCCTCCTCCGATTAGTGTTAACTTTATTCGGGCCCATGGGTCCAAAGATGAGAACAACGGTGGGCCTAGCTGGGTCGGAGGGTCCAATTTGGGAAGGGATTTTCCAACTCCTAAAGAAATCTGCAAGGGCCTCGACAAATTTGTTATTGGTCAACACAGGGCTAAGAAAGTCCTCTCTGTAGCTGTTTATAATCACTACAAAAGAATATACCACGCCAACGGGTTCGTTCTTTCTCTGTTTATGTTTCGATTTCCCTTTTAAACTTATCTTGAGCCTGTTTTGATGTTTGTTCAGAATTGTTTTTGATATTATCTCTATTACGTAGTTATTACATGTGGTTTATATTTCTATTTGACAAAATATAATTTTGCCAACTGATAAAGATTCTTACTTTTACATTTGCATTGGAACGTGAACAACGTTTCCAACTGGTTTCTAAACATGCACCATATCATCATTCATCATCATAGTTTAATAACAAATAGCATGAGTTTGCTTCCCCTTTAAACATGTGTTAGATGTTTGAGTCTTGACTGATGCATGTAAAAAGAAACTGTTATGAAGAAACATCTAACAGCTTCTTTTCCTAACATCCTGAATCTTAACTAATGCCTATTAGTGTCATCAGTTTTTCTAGAAGAAATAAAAATCTTGGTGACTTGTTGGGATACTTCTTTGTAATAATAACCAAAAAAATGTCAATATCATAGTCTATTCTTTTTGGTAATTATTTTCTGTGACTGAAGTAGTGGTGTCTATTCTTTTTATTTATTATTTTCTGTGACTGAAGTGTTGGTGTTAATACTAGGCCAGGGGAGGATGCGGGAATTTCGGAAAGATTGGATGATGAGGATAGTGTGGAGCTAGAAAAGAGTAATGTTCTCTTGATGGGTCCAACAGGTTCAGGTATGTATGGGCATTTACTTGTTAAAAAAAGAGATTTTTGTTGCGAGTTTCAGATGACTGCTCTGCTAATATAATTTCTGTCAAATAGGGAAGACATTACTTGCAAAAACACTGGCTCGATTTGTAAATGTTCCATTTGTTATTGCTGATGCAACTACCCTAACACAGGCAAGTATGTATTTATTGATGACATCATGTTAGAGTTTGGCAAATAAGACCTGTTTGGATAAATTTCTCTTTCAGTACCTATAAGAAGGTAAATTGAATTGAAAATCAGCTTATGCACATTAGCTTTTGGAGAAGTTGGGTGAGTTTCTATGAAAGTTTAGTACATAATGATTTTAGCTTATGGGAAAAGTTTAATTCGTTTTATTTTCTTATGGACTTCTTGTATTAGTGCTTATGGAAATTTTTTTCCAAACAGGGCTATAATAGAGCAGGATCAAGTTAAATGATACTAATCTATCCATATTTTTGTGCCTAGTATGTGCATGTTCTAGTTATTGGGTGACACGATATTATGCTAACTGGAATACAATTTTTTTCTTCTAGAATGTAGATGTTCAGATAGTATTATCTATTTCTGATTTGGCTCCATGATTGAGTCAAGGTTTCATTGTTCTTGGACAAATGTTTTGGCAGTATTGATCTAAAAGGGGGAGTGTTCTATTTTGCAGGCTGGTTATGTTGGAGAAGATGTCGAATCAATATTGTATAAACTACTTGCGGTGTGTAAATTTTTCTTTACAACTACGACGTTGTTTGCACAAATCGAAATGAAAGAAAAAAAAATCTTGTTCTTTATGAATGTCCAGCCACCCTCCTGAATTCTTGTTCTTGTATATATCACACTTTCTCCACTTTTTTTAAATGAACTTTACCATGCTGATTTATGTAATGATGCTGCCTATTTTTGGTACTTTCTGTGTTTCTAGCAGATATGCATGTAGATGTAAGGAAGCTAGTGATTGTTAACTTAAGATCCTCATCAACTCTGGCAACATATGCCATGGTCCTTTTCAAGATGTGTTGCTATAAAAAAAATTGCATTTAGCACAAATATTTTTGTCATAAATTACTGCTATGTTTATATTACATTTGCTTTCATTTCAATCCCTGTGATGGTTAGAATACTTTTGTTTTTAAACTCACAATTTTAGATTTTTCTTTGTCAAATTTGTTTTAGATTTCAGAAATATCATTTGTTGTTTATGGTTGTAGTACTTGCCATCTCTGTTTTATGATCCTTATTTTTCCCATTTAGGCAGCGGATTTTAATGTTCAAGCAGCTCAACAAGGGATTGTTTACATTGATGAAGTGGACAAGATAACTAAGAAGGTTCTTTGCTAATTTAATTGGCTAAGTTCATAAATATGCATCCACTATAGCTTTTAATTTTTAACTATTTTATGTTACAGGCTGAGAGCTTGAATATTAGCCGGGATGTTTCTGGGGAGGGTGTTCAGCAGGCATTATTAAAAATGCTGGAAGGAACTGTAAGTAAAATAATTCCAAAATGTAGTTGTTGATAATTGGTTTGCTTATTTGTAAATGAAGAGCTAAGTGAACTCATTGAGTACTCTGTACTTATTTCCTGTTTAATAACCCTTAAATAATGAGAATATGAAGCTAATTGTGTAACACTTAATTCTTCAGAATGATAAGTAATTTCTTTGCATAGGTTCTCTCCATACTTCCATTTTGATCTTGTATTTCGGCTCAAGTGTGAAGGAAACCTGTAGATGTCCCTGTTTGAAGGGTAGATCAAATGGACAATAAGCGAGTTCTTAGGTAGAGTGAGAATAAGAGAAACTATAGGTGGAACTATTTAAAGGAATTTAGAGGTCAATGGCTTGTTAAGGAATCTGCACTTTCAAAAGATTAAGCTGAAAAGTTACTGACACATAAAAGGTTTAGTATTATATCCTTAACTTGCAGATGATGGGAACCCAGCGGGAGTCATTTGGCACTTCTGGATATGTTTAGTGCCATTTCCTGACCCTTCACCCTGAGAGCAAGGTGAAATTTTGGGGGCTGATTATTGTTAAGTATCTATAATCAATATGTAATTAGTTTTATTAACTAGTTAATCAGGCTAGTGGGCTGAAATAATTTGAACAATACATATTTTGTAGAAATAAGAGGTGAGGCTGAGAGAGAGATCTATTTATCATTTTGATAAAGGATTATTATACTCTTAAAGAGTGAACATGGTCACTCAAATACCCTAATTGTTCAATAAAATTCATGTCTTTTCTAGATTCTGGTCCAGTTTCTATGAATGGATAAAATTGTTGTAAAATCACCTGTCTGTTTCTTGCAACATTGTCATTTTTGGCAAATCCATCAACTGTTTGTTCTAAATGTTGCTGAAAAAATAACTTGTGGGATGGTTAGTTCCATTGAATAGTATCCTGAACTTGTAATGTCTTCTTATTATCTAGATAGTAAATGTTCCGGAGAAGGGAGCAAGGAAGCATCCACGGGGTGATAACATACAGGTATGTTGTTTTGGAAAGTGTAACATCTGTCATTCGTTTTCTTGTTTGTAATTGGATATGATTTAAAAGATTTCATGCATACCTGCAGATTGACACAAAGAACATTCTTTTTATATGTGGTGGAGCATTTATTGATCTTGAGAAAACCATTTCAGAAAGGTAATTTTTTCTTTTGTGTCTTGCAAGAATATTAATAGCTATTCTTTATGTCTTGGTTTTTGCTAGATTTTTCATCAAATTTTGATTATTTGTGAACTAAACCAGACGACAAGATTCTTCAATTGGTTTTGGAGCACCAGTCCGTGCCAATATGAGAGCTGTCGGGGTTACAAATGCTGCAGTCACATCATCTTTACTTGAGTCGGTGAGAATGGACTATGATTATCTGACTGGATTTTTCTTTTTACTTCTCTTGTAAAACTAGATAGGTAGATACTTTGAGCAATTAAGCCACTAAATCATGAACTTTCCCTATTTCTACACCAGTAGAGAAAAACACAGAAGTTCGAGAATGAAATTATTATAGCCAATAACCTTCCAAATGCATCTAAAAGTAGCATCAGTAATTTTCAGGTGGAAAGTGCTGATCTTATTGCCTATGGTCTCATACCAGAGTTTATAGGACGATTTCCAATCTTAGTCAGCTTGTCAGCTCTAACTGAGGACCAACTTATGCAGGTTTGATACTCATTACTCATATCTTTGGTTTTGTTGTAGCTTATTCTGCTTTCTCTAGCTGTTTAGTGCACCAAGGTCTAATTCTGTTTGCCTTGTTATGTGATCATTCTAATTTCTAACTCATTGTTGATGCACACATATATACAAGGCCAAGAAACTTGCTGGTCTTTTGGCTTTGTAAAGGCATTGAATCTCTATGAATATATACTATTATATGACGGATTTGTTTAAACAACATATTATCTTGAAAAACTAGATGTTAATGTGGACATTGCCGTTTGGATTTAATAATATTATAATGAATGATAATATGGCCATCTGATGTGGTAGTGCTTGGTTCATATTTAGTTTATGGAATGCAAAAGGAACAAGAAATTAGGACAAGGACAAGCAGCCCAGAATGGATTTTAACTTGAGGGTACTGATTTGTTATGATATCCTCATATGTACAAAAGAAGCACTAAGGACCTATAATTTTTCATCCATATATTCTTAATTATTTTTAATTGAAGAAACATGAAGCGTGACGTGCATTGAGGAAATCTCATGTCTTTTGGATATGCTGCTTGCATAGTTATGTTAATTTAAAATTATTTAACTTTAAATGAAAATGCCAAGCCTATTTTAGAGTTTAGAATATATTTCAAGATTTTGCACAGATATCTGATCATATGACTATTGAAATGTTGGTTTTGACAGGTCCTCACAGAACCAAAAAATGCTCTTGCTAAGCAGTACAAGAAATTATTTAACATGAACAATGTAAAAGTTCTTCCTTATTCTCTCTCTATCTCAAATACATAGCTTTTGTGTGAGTTTCTATGTTTGAGTGTAAGTGGTGTGAAAACTCAAGCACTTGGTTGAATTGAAGGGATTGAGTGACTAGTAGCCTATGGTAGGCCTAATCTAATAATAAGGCATAATATATCCTTTTTCAAATTATTCAATTAATTATCAATTTCTCTCACCCTTTATTCCCTTGACACTTTCTGTAATAATATTCATGCTTCTCTTTATCTTTTTCTAATGTTTTTCTTCATCTAATTGGCTATTGTTGACTGCAGCATTCTTGAGTCATTACCCAGTTATACTTTTTACCATTCTGTATAAGAATGTGACTTAGAAGTCTTCTTGAATCGCCTTTGGTGATTCAGTCTTTTATGGTTTTTGGCACCATTTGGTGTTCTTCTTTCCTAGGTCAAACCTGATCAGCTTGCTTCTGAATCATTCAAGCTACTACTCCCTTCTACGCTTTCACTGATTTTGAGTTGTATAAGTGTTTAATATACTTGTTATGCGTGCAAGCCAAGTGATGGGAAGTATGGGCAGTAATAGACTAATTTGTCTGAAACTTTACCACTGAACTTCAGGTAAAGCTTCACTTCACCGAGAAGGCTCTGAGAGTGATTGCAAAGAAAGCTATGGTAAAAAATACTGGTGCCAGGGGTTTAAGAGCCCTCCTGGAAAGCATTTTAACCGAAGCTATGTTTGAGGTATGAAAAATTACTTTTTATTTTGAAAATATATTGCAATCTTCAAGCATTTAAGACTATCATTATTCCCTCTAATCTTCAACTAATACAATGATCAATGCTTGTATGCTCCAGATTCCAGACGGTAAAGCAGGAAATGAATTGATTGATGCAGTTGTTGTTGATGAGGAGTCAGTAGGATCAGTAAATGCCCCTGGCTGTGGTGGAAAAATTCTTTGTGGAGATGGCGCTTTGGAAAAGTACCTAGCTAAGATGGAGGGTTCAGTGGTATGATATTGCATCTGAATGAATGCATGTTAATGCTATAGATTTATTTTCCTGTGTTGGCTGCATGTCCAAGTTGCCTTGTGAACTCCCTGCTTATATTTCATGCAGATGTTTTCATTCATTTGTGGCAGTGATGAGCTGTGAGAATGTGGTAGGTGATTCTGACCCAATTTGTTTAATGTATTGCAGGTTAACAGTGACGTAGCTGAACCAGACTTACAAGAAGTGGAATCGGAGATTTCATCTAGAGTCGTGAGCATGTAATATTATTATATTTACCATAATCAAGGTGTATAATTTATCGTTGTCATTGTAATCTGTAAAAAATGACATTCCTAAGTTGCTGTAATTATTCTTTGTATAACAGTATATAGCTTCTGTTTTAAGTTCATTGGATAGGAAGGATATAGAAAAATGAAGGATATAGTATTGCTGATTTAGGTGGCACGTCATCTAAAATTTCAGTTGATTTTGATGAAAAATCCAATGAGACAGTTTTGTCTTACGCTGCCCTATTGATAATAAGGGGAGGAGTGACTCTCTCTTAATGACAATATGAAGCTATACCGATACACTTTTTATCACACTCTAGTATTAGTTGAAATTGTTTAAAAATTACAAAATTGTGAAAGAAAAACATTAAATAAGATGTGAGATCTATAAAATTTTATAATTTTATCTAAATTTCAACTAATAAAGACTATATTCAAAAGTGTCAACCATTGTGTACTTGGTATTTTTCTAACGATATTTGAACTTTTTTTTATTTGTTCAAATTCACATTCATTCTGTTTGTCTGGAAATAAGAATCTTATTAAATAGGGAACGGAATTAGCATATTTAGTATGACTTCACAAAATGAAATTTTTTTATGTTAGTTCTCTTTTTTATTAGAAAATTTTATTTTAGTTCACGTATTTAAGTAATATTAAGCATGTTTTCAATAGATACTTGTCACGTTATGAGTAGATACAAATAGACAGAATTTTATAGAGAACTAAATCGGCAAGGTATAATTTTTACAAAGACTAAAACCATAAAATGTTATAAGGACACCTAATTGAGCTTAATTAGTTTGAAGAGATTAATCTTCTTGTCTTAAAACCAATATATGCTAAATATTTTTATTGAATACTTTTCATTTCTAGGACTAAATGCATTCAATATGCAAAGAAAGGAAAACTAAGCTGGATATTTATTCATAAACAGAAATAACACTTTTTAAGTCACTGGCTTATGAAACGAAAATCCCAAATGAGAATAAAAGGCTAGTTCATAGACTATCAAATTTCTAAGGAGATTCTATTTGGCTTTAGAGCTGGAAATAAATGCCTCAGCCTCTGCGGCTGTTGGAAGTGCAGGAATTGCTCCCTTCTGTGTTGTACACATTGCTCCACAAGCATTTGCAAACCTCAAAGCTTCCCTCAATTTTGATTCATTCTACATATAATATCCACAAATAACAAAGGTGTCAATCAATAAGATAATAAACCTTGATATTGAAAATGATTTAATTACTTATTTAGCCTCTCTAATTATAAGGACTTTATCTTTCAGCTCCTATACTAAAAAACCATATGTTTTAGACCTTATATTTGTATTTTTCAGTTCCATCTTAGTTCTTATACAAAGACTTTAGTTTCATTTTAGTTTCTATTGTTTTTAGTGGCAAGAGTCAAAATGAAACTAAAAAAATGAGTATATGGACTAAAAATGATTATTTTTAAATACAGGAACTAAAAAATGAAGTTCATATAAATATAAAGACTAAATGAGTAACTAAGCCTGCTGAGAGTTATGTTTTGGTATGTATGTAAATGTATGAGAGAGATATAGATATACATCAAATATGGTAGTGTCTCTAGCAACAGCAGTGAGAAGTGCACCAACAAAAGAATCACCAGCACCAGTTGTGTCAACTGCCTTCACTGAGAATCCAGCTACCGTTCCTTTGGATTTCTGCATTCAGACAATATATCCGAAGGTGTAATTAAATACCACACATGAAAGGACATCTAACTCAAATGCATATAAACCATTAAAAACCTTCTTGAATGTGATAACAAACCTCAAGTCAAAATCATTAACTATATAACCGTAAAGTAATGATCAAAATTACTATCTCAGTTTCCTTTAGAAAATGCTTCATTGAATTAATTTAGTCAAAAAACACTATTTTCAAAACATGGGTGGATAGCAGTACCTTAGCTAGTGAAATATCTTAACTACATAAACATAACCAAGTAGTAATGATCAAAAGTATCATCTCAGTTTCCTTAAGAAAATGATTTATTGAATTAATTTAGCCATTTTCAAAACATGGGTGGGTAGTAGTACCTTAGTGAAATATCTGCAACCCTTCGCTCCATCAGTGACAAGCAGCAACTTCAAATTGTCATGCCACAGAGACATGACAACATCTTCCTTCCCAGAATCTCCTTGCGTTAGAAATTCAACTTCATCATCACTCACCTACATAGGCAATGATCAATTATTTTGTACAAGCACTTGAGAGAACTGCAAGCTTTGAGAGTAGGAAATCTTCTTTTTGTACTGTTTTCTTAACAAAAACAAATGACCAATCATTTAATAAATAAAAGAAACAAAGTTATCCACATAAATTTCAAACTTGACTTTTGACTAATAAAGAATTTCAAAGAACCTTTCATCTCTTTTTAGTTTATCTTTCTCCTGCCTTCACACATAAACATGAATAGTGTACCAGCATTAATACCCTCGTTGTAATTAATCTTCGGAGAGGTATTGAACCCATTTCTTTAATCTTATTTGTTAAAAGAATACTTATTTAGAAAAAATTAAGCAGTTATATATATCTTTTTCATATGTTTGTTTAAATCGTTTCTACTTAAAAACGAAGAAGCAAAATTCTTTTTTTAAAAAAGAAACAAATCAAATTTACTTCATAAATAATGGTTTTTTGATTAAAATAAACGTTTTTTTTAAGAAACAAATTTAAACAAACGAGTTTGTTGTACCTTGATGAAATCAGCATCAAACCAAATGCTCTTGATCTTAGACCTAGCATCCTCAGGAGAAGACCACAAAGGGAGTCTGACATTTGGATCATAGGAGAGCAAAGCACCAGATTGTTTAGCAACTTTCATGGCAGCCAAGTGTGCTGATCTGCATGGCTCTGATATAAGGCTAATAGATCCATAATGGAATATCTTAGCCTTCTTTATCAAACCCATGTTCAATTCAGTCTCTCTCAGTAACATATCTGCACTGGGGTTTCTATAAAACATGAACTCCCTCTCTCCATCATTCTTCAATGTCACAAAAGCCAATGCAGTTCTTGCCTCCTTATCAAAGGAAACACCATCTGTGTTCACCTTATTTTTGCTCAAAATATCAACTAGCATCTTTCCAAATTCATCATCTCCCACCTGTCACATTCAAATCATTAGTAATTTTTTAAGGATAAAGAACAGAAGAAACTAATCAAGAAGGTTTTTGAAAAACAGTCTAGAATTGCAATTTCTGTAATAAGGAAAAATGCAATGAAAGTGCAACCGCAGTTTAAGACCTTGATAATCTTTAATCTCATTTGCTAGATGTACTGAGATGAATTGTATGATTTCCATGTACAATTAAACAAGATATGTTATATAAAGATAGACTAATAATTAGAGATATGATACAATTCATCTCATTATGATGGCATTGGTTGTTTGAAGAAATTAAGAACCTTGCCAACGAAGGCGGCGTTACCGCCAAGTTTGGATACGGCACAAGCAACATTGGCAGGGGCACCTCCAGGGGCTTTGATGAAGGCATAAGACTCAGCCAAGGAGACACCAGCTGTGTCAGGAACAAAGTCAATAAGCATCTCACCGAATGATATCACTAATGGATCTGATGAACCTGCCATCTCTTCCTTTTTGATCTGTTACTGCTTCTGTTGTTGATCTCTTGTGTCTGGCCAAACCTTAACAATGCAACAACAGGTGGTATATTTATGATTCAATGTAGGATTAGGAGTGTTACTGTTAATACATCTGTTTTGTTTTTATAGGTAGTGATATTGTTTAGATTAGTCCAAGTGTGGATTACTATAAGTATTATCCAAAAGAGTTGGAAAAATCTCCGATATTTTGTTAGTTAGATTTTTAATATGGTCTCATTTCTATCCACATGAGATTACATCATATTTTTCTGTTACATTTTAGTTAGCCCCCAGTAAATGAAACCAAGCCTGTAAGGTTTGTGAAAATTTACGGGTGTTAATTAAGCTCTATCTAGCTGGTTAATTAATTAAATATTATTTTCTTCAAATGCCAATAATTGTTTGTAGTGAGGACTTGAATGCAAGAAATTTGCCAATAGAAATTTAAGGGAATTTAAAGGGGCTAAACTAACAGATTCAGATTGAACTAAGTAAAAATAAAGTTTGACAGAGTCAGTTGTAACTTATACCGGTTTTTCAGGTTGCGCTAATAAACAAGTAACTACCAAAGATAACACTGCTTGGTGCTTAAACCAAACTCTTCACTCGTTCTTATCAACAAGGAAAACAAAGACGTAAAAAATAAATAAAATAAGTTTGATCCGTGAATGAATGCCGTTGATTTTAGGGAATAAAAAAGAAACAAAAAATATTGAAGGAGAGAATATAATTTGTGTTGAATGCTTGATTTTATTTATAATGGTCCTAAAGTCAAGGAACTACTGCACCACTAAATATTTTTTTTTAAAGTCCAGGAACCACTACTTTAACCAGGAAGAACTAGTTCAATAATTGAAATAATAAAAAATAAATAAATTTGACAGTTGTAAAATAAATATAAAGATGACATGTGTAATCCAAAAGCAATTTTCTTAACACTCCTCCTTACTTTCGGATATGCAAAGTCTTATCTTCTTTCTTAGAAACTCAAACTTGCTAATTGACAATGACTTGGTGAACAAATCTGTAACCTTGATCTTCAGTTTTGCAGTAAACAAGGACAACAGTTCCATCTTTTTGTACCTCCCTTGAGGTACTCCTCATATCATCAGTTGAGTCACCCCAATCGCTATCTGATTTGTTCTTGAAGAAGAAGATCCAACACATTTTGGTAAATTCATCAATATAAAGAATATAATAGAGATTACCATTCAATGAAGGTATTCTTTTTGGACCAGCAACATCTTTGTGAATCAATTGTGTCTTCCTTGATGTTCTCCTTGTTGTCTTTGAGGAAGATTTTCTTTTTTGCTTGTAAAATTGACTGGTTTTGCAGTTTGAGATTCGATCCTCAAGCTCAGGAACATCAAGTGTTCCTTTGCGACAACCCTTGATGATGATAATGTCCAAGCCTCTTGTGTCAGATTTGTGTGACATCTTCTTTGAGTGAGAAAACTTGCTCCTCCTCCAATAGATTTAGAGCAAAACTTTTTCCTTTCATTTTCACCTTGAACATATCTTGACCGGCAATATTTGTTTTCAAAAATAACTTTAAATCCTTTTTCAATTAGTTGACCAACACTTAATAAGTTTTGGTCAAGTTGAGGAACAAAAAGAACATCACGAATAAATTTTGTGCCTACAAAGTTTGTTATTGCAATTGTCCCTTTTCCTTTGACTGTAATGTAATCACTATTACCTATTCTGACTTTAGTAACATTAGTTGGCCTCAAATCTTTGAAAAGTGTCTTGTTAGAGGTCATGTGGTTGGTACAACCACTATCAATTAGCCAACTTTTATTTGACTTATTGTTCAGGAAACAAACAGCCACAAACAATAGGTCCCCCTCCTCTTGATCGGCAATTTGAGCTCCTTCATCATGATGATTTTTGTTTTTACAAATTACAGCTTCATGTCCCATCTGGTTGCACTTGCTGCATTTTGCCTTTAGTCTTTTCCAACATTTAAAGGGTGGATGACCTTTTCTACCACAATGTTGACAAGGTAGATAATTTTTCTTTCCTCCTTTGTCTTTCATCTGATCATTGGTTGGACTTTCGTTACTTGTTGTTTTGTTCTTCTTAACTCCATGATGTCTGACTGGCAAAGCACCTTCGATAACACGTTCTTGTCTCATCAAACTTCGCTGCTCTTGGGCCTGTAGGGTATGCAACACTTCTGTCAAAGTGATCTGAGAGAGATCTTTTGTGTTTTCCAATGAAGCTATAGTTGCTTCGTACCTCTCCGGCACCGTTACCAAAATTTTCTCAACAATTTTAGAATCTGCAAAATCACTTTCCAACAATTTTATCTTGTGGCAATACTTAGCAATTTGTCTTAATATTCTTTGATCGTGTCAGACTCTTTCATTCTTTGAAGCTCAAATTCCCTCATTAAGTTAAGCACTTGCATACTTCTAATTCTTTCATCTCCAGCATATTGCATCTTTAGATAATCCCAAATTGCTTTTGCTGATTTGAGAGTCATGATCCTAGTAAAAATGGTTGTAGAGACACCAGCAAAAAGACATGACTTTGTCTTTGCCTTTCGGGTTTTTTTCTCCTTATAATTCTTGATTTGGGCCACGGTGGGATTGTCCGGCAGCGCAAGCACTTCATAATCCTCTTCTACAACTTCCCAAAGATCCAAAGCCTCCAGGTAAGTCTCCATTTTGACAGCCCAAAGATCATAGTTTTCTCCATTAAAGACTAGAGGTGCAACTTGTAAGAAATTTCGTTCAGCATCCATTTTCACAGGTCCATAAGAAAAAGGCTCTGACACCAATTGTTGGTTTTAGGGAATAAAAAAGAAACAAAGTAATGAAATATTAAAGGAGAGAATATATGAACTTAGAAGAGACAATTTGTGTTAAATGCTTGATTTTATTCCGCTGTCAATTACTTGTACTAAGAGAAAAATAAATATTTACTCCTAAAGTCAAGTAACCACTACACCACTAACACCACTAATTGATACTTGCTCCTAAAGTATAGGAAGCACTACTTTAACTAAAAAGAACTAGTTCAATAATTGAAATAATAATAAATAAATAAATTTGACAGCTATAAAAGAAATATATAAAAATGACACATGCAATTCAAAAACAATTTTCTTAACAAGTAACACACAAACTTATCAAGTAACAAATATCCCTTAAATTTTGGTTCATAAGTTCATACGTACTAGACCCATCTATCTAGGAAATGCTGTTTTTGAAGTCTCAAAATACACATACCCTCCTTTAAATATCCATGGAGGAAGCTGTTTTAAGATACTAAGAATATTGATCCAAGGATTTATTGAAGAAAATCCTGTGATCTCTTGTACATTTTATAGGAATTCCTTGTAGGATATATGAGTTATTCAAATTTATAGTGCTTGTCCACACCAACAGACACATCCCAAGTGCAACTCATCCCTTTAGGAAACACAACCAAGTCACCAGCGGCAATTTCAACTCCCTCGTTTGATCCACTAGGAAAGACTTTCACTTTTCCTTCTAGAAGATAGCAAGTCTCTTTGGCTTCATATGTCCATGGGAATTTGCTTGGAGGGCAACCCCATCTGTTACACACAACAAATGAGAGAAATATCAGATGCATTTTTTGAAACAAGAAAATAAGACATTCATTGAAAATATTTATGATTAAGAATGAAAGCTTGTATCAAGCAAGTTCTATAATAAAGTCACTTAAAAAGATAGCTACATAATTTCATGTTTACTACCTAATTTGTTAAGAGGAATGGTATGAACAATCTCTCTAACACACTCTCTACTATGAGCTGGAGTGATAAAATGGCTTGGTAGTTGGGAAAAGGAAAAACTAACAATGGTTAACAACTTACACCGTGCTTAAAATTTGTCGAAAATATGAAATCATGAGTGGGAACTCATTAAGTAACGAGTGAGATTCACATAAATTTGTAAATTTTGAAGAAAATTCAACTAACAGGAGTGTTTCATAGCATTTCTCATTAGTTAAATAGTTAAGTTAATTAAGGAGTAAGAAGCTCAAAAATCTCTTTCCTATGATTTCTTAACATCCGTAGTACAAACAACTTAACAAAAACAACCTCAATCTTATGGCATGAGTATGAGTTTAACTCAGAGAAAAGACCATAAAAAACTAAACAAAAAAAATCTAATTAAAACCTCAAGCAAAATGAAAGCAACAACAAAATACCATTTAAATAATCGAAATCATATGAAAAAAAAAACAATTACATGCAAAAAAAAAAAGAGAGAGAGAGAGAGAAATATAATAAAGAAAAGAAGTATAAATTACTTGGGCCATTGCCTAACACCGAGTTGAGAGAGCTTGGACTCAGGAGGGTTCCTCTCAATTTTGATGCCAAGTTTGTCTATGACAGTAGTCATACTCTCTGCTCTTGCTAAGTGTACTCTTGTCCTTGTACTTTTTACAGGAATTGCTGAGTGTTTGGTTTGTGAAAAGTGGTTTGGTAATAAAGTAGTACTCGCAGATGATGAAGCCATTGAACAAGCTTTCTTTGTGTTTACTACAGCTACCTTGGTTTAGAGTTAAAAGATTCCCCACAATTTGTATTGCTTCATCTTTTCTTTTCGTTCACTCATTTTTCATCTTCAGCACTTTCTAGACAATATTAAATTCAAGAAGGAAACTAAATAGAGCGATTTCATTATTTGATAATAACATACGTTTATATAGGATTTAATGCTTTTACACTTTCACTACTGTAAATGTTTTTACACTTTCAATTATTCAAAAGTTATTATGAGTATGAGTTTTAGAATACTTATTACAAAAATAAACTTATTATTTATGTTAAGTTATTATTGGATAATTGTATACAGAACCAAAAAATAATTTATTTACTCTTATATAATAAAAAATGTATTTAATATTTTGCTATAATAAAATATGTATACCTATATGTATCTCAGGATATATTTTTAAATCAAAGAATTAATTTTATTATTTCAAAATTGTGTAGAAAAAATCTTTGAAAGACACATATTCCTTTCTACATTATTTGAAGTTTTAGCTAAAAATTTTGTCTGATTTTAATTGTCATTTTTCGATATCAATTAAATTTTAAATATAATTTTTTTATCATATGTTTCACAATTTATCATATAGAGAGAGAATATAGAACATAAATAAGAAAAAAATAAATTAATAAAAAAGAGAGGGTATAATAGAACATTGCATAACATTCCCTCCTCCCAAACCTTTAACCTCTTTAGCATAAGTAGTTTTTAGTCCAAATTTACATCTATTAAATATTTATTAATCCTTATGCATTACACTGAAATATTTATATAAGTAGTTTATTTTAATCAAATTCTTAAAAAAAATTGTAACATAATTTGCATGGCAATGAAGTCCGAGGTTGAGATTTTCCGGATACTTAAGGACATTTATATTTATATTGATGTAGAAGAAATATTTATATCTAAAGACACTTATATTTATTATTTTGATGGGAGAAATAATATGTAAAATATTTATATAATTATTGCAATGATTTTCTGATAAAAAAAAATTAGAAATACAAGAAATTATGCATCTATGATGTTTGTAATTTTCTTTTCAACTTTAAATGATTAAAAAATTAGAACAAAAAGAAAAGAGAGATAAGAGAAATAGAAATCAAATAAAAGTAGCCTCGCTTATTTAAATTTATAAAAATAAAAAGTAAATGAAAATAAATATTTAATTAAATTCAAATTAAAGAAATTTAACACCGTTGATTGAATAGATTGTTTGCCAGACACCTTCTTTGATTTCTAAATATCAAAAAAGAAATATTCAATTTGCTTGAGGACTATTATATTCCGTAGTAGGACAATTGGTGTGATGTACTTGATTTTACAAGTAATATTTCATGATAAAATGATACATGCAATTTGAGTATAAATATTTTTAATATAATTAACTAATTACAATGTATTAAAATTGTTTTATATAAAGATTTTCAATTTTTAGTAACATTTTTTATTATAATATAATAATATTTTTCTAATACTAATAAATAAATGTTCAAAACATCAACTACGTAATAATATTTTCTATTCTAATTAGTTTACTACATTTTCTTCCTCTCTGGTCAATTCAATCAAACAAAGTGCAAAAAACTTAGTATTATATTCATTTAATTTTTTACCATGACAATTTTTTAACTGTGTAATTCACAAAAAGAATAATGTAATTATCAAATCACTTGTTTCGTATTTATGTCAGCATTCTGTCTCGTCAACTTAAAAAAGTTAAATATTAAATAATCCTGTCCTAGAGTAATGGAGGAAAACTATAAACATTGATAAATGTTTTAAATGATTAATAAAACAAAGAGGGAGCCAAACTTGGAGTGAAATAATTTGAGTCCCATATTTTTATTATTATTTTTACACACTTCTTTACTTTTATGTCTCCATTACATCACTTATTTTATTACATTTTTTTCTCTTCCTATATTTATCTTTTGCGTAGAAATAACATTACTAAAAAGAAAGACGTAGGAAGATATTTCATTTCATGTTTCATCCAATCTACTGCATATGGTCCATATTCAATTCCTCTTCTAACTGACTAGTGCTAGATTGATGTAGTTACTACAAAACCTAAACTGAAATGCATTTCCTCACAGATACACAGGATCACAGTGACATCACATGATTCAAATGATTATGGTGACACCATCTACATTGCATTGCTTATTTGCTCTTTGCTTTGAGATTGGAACTGGTCAAAGATATGGGAGGAATGCCCTGATCATTGGTGAAAACATTGTTAGGATCAATCATAGTCTTTGCCCTAACTAATCTGTCATAGTTACTCAAGAAGTACTTTTCACCCCACACCCTTGCATGTTCCACAGCATCTTTCTCATTAGCACCATTGCTAATCCTCTCCGTCACTCCAAGGTCAAAGTCCATGTAATTAATATATGCAGCCCTTGGACCCTTTGAAACAAAGGGTGTCATAGCAGTATAGAACTCTCTTATCCAAATAACATAATCACTGCTTTTGTCATTGTCAGCTTCTTCCCAATAGATCAGATACTGAATTGTGAAGAAGTTTCCTCTTCTGTGAGGAAAAGCAATAGACTCACTGCTTATATTATGCATTTTTCCACCATAAGGGTCAAGAATAACATATCCCTTTGGCTCCTTTTCAAGGATGTCAAGTGCAGTTTCTATACCCCTAAGAGGAAGATGTTCCTTTACATAATCTGATTTGGCTTTGAAATATTGTTTTTCTTGCAGATACCTATTCTTCAAGTCAGAGACAGAGGCTCCATCACCCAGGCCAGAGAAGAAAACAATTGACTGAATCCAACTCATTTCTATGCATTCTTCTTCAACAATACCTAACTCAGGAAAGGCCTGGTTTATGATGGATAAGGCACTGACCTTAGGACCAAGGAAAAAGCCATTAAATTTTGTTGATAACCCTGTGGTTTTAGCTTGAGGCAAACCAGCACCAACAAAACATGACAAGTAGAAGCCATCTTCCAAGTTTGGTGCCACATGTTGCCATTTGTGCACTAGATTGGCAACATGACTTTTTGTGCCAGTTCTAGATACAATGAAAGTAGTTACAATTTGTGGTACTTTCAACACCTTGATTTTCCAGGCATAAATAATCCCCCAAAGACCACCACCTCCTCCTCTAATAGCCCAAAACACATCTTCTCCCATGGCTTCACGATCAAGCAATTGTCCATCAGCATCAACAAGAAATGCATCCACCACGTTATCTGCTGCAAGACCATATTTTCTAGACAAAAAGCCAAATCCACCACCACCAATGTGCCCTCCAACTCCAACTGTTGGACATGACCCTGCTGAGAATCCATGTTCATTGCTTGCTTGAGAGATTGCATAGTAAGTCTCTCCCAAAGTTGCACCACCTTCAACCCATGCTGTTTCTGTCTCCATGTCCACCAAAACATGGTTCAAATTCATCATATCAATAATGACAAAAGGAGTGCCATCATCATCAACATACGATGTCCCTTCATAGCTGTGTCCACCACATCTTACTCTGATTGCCAAGGAGGTTTCTCTACAGCATGCCACACTTTTCTGTAGCTGCTCCAAACTCTCTGGCAGTACAATGGCTACTGGCTTAGGAACCACGGATTCTGCGAAACGCAGGTTTTGGATGGAAAAATTGAGAATTTTGTAGTAATCATAGGCAGACGATTGATCATGTTTTCCATAAGGGAACGTGGTAAAGTTTTTGATATTGTGATCATCCAAGCAAGAAGCTATGTTTGTGGGTGAAGCACATGAACTCAATGAAACATCAAAGAATATCAAGAGGAAACATAGAAGGCACAGTCTTTTGAGAAAGTAGAACATGGCTTAAGCTTTTGTGTGCTAGAACTAGAAGCAAGGTGGTCTGTAATTGATGCAGAACAAACTTAAGTATATGGCCATTGAAGAATAAGTATGATAGTTTAAATGATGGAGAAACGTAGCAACCATGCATGTGTTGTGGCCGGCCATAGTTTAATATTGGAGTTAGAAGGTTGGTACAGTGAACTTGAACACTGCTATAGAATCAAGCTCTCATTGAAAGCAGACAAAGACAAAAAAACAGAATAACATAAGAATACTTGGAACATCAGGGGAAACAAAATTGCAGTGTAAATGAGTTACGTGAGGTGGTGGCTACATACAAATACTAGGACGAATAACTAGCAAACATAAAGAGTTTGCCGGCTGAGTAAAGAACATAAATTGCCACGGCCTCCTATGTTTTCTTTTATTAAATTGGCTTTTAATAATGTTAATGTCAACTCAAAATGGTTTTTTTAGCTCTTGTTAAACAACGCCTATGATAATCTACTCATTGAGTTTTATCATTATATTCATCATAGTTTTGGAAATCTTATGCAAACAATTAGACATTTGTCCATGCTGAAGGCTTTTAGAGTAGTAATATGCAATTGGAATAATGACAGATATGCAAGTACAAACATTCATTAAAAAGTTGAAATAACATAAAAATAAATAAATAACGGACTCTTATAAATATAAAAAAGATAAATTCTACGACAACACCTTGCCATTATCACGAAAATTTATTAATCACTAATAATTATACGTGATTTCTTATATTTTAAAAAATCTTGAGATTTTAAAAATACAACTAAAATAGTTAAGTAACAAACCGCACGTAACAAGCACCTAAATTAAATTGCAATGATTTGACGTAGCACATAGGTTGGAAAAGGAGGATTAAAAATGAAGATTATAGCAAAAAAAATATGATAGAAAATGAAACAGAATTGATTAACTTGAATCCTTTGAAAGAATAAAGTAGATGCAAAATTATGTACCCCACACACCAAAAACATATGCAAAATATAGAATTGCAAATATCATAATTTTCATGCCATGCAAAAAACTTGTAACTACATTGTATACAGTACCATGATTTTAACACAATCAAAATCTAATTGTCAATATTCATAGGTGAGGCTAGAAGCCAACAAAATTGCGTGGTTTGAAACTTTGGATATTACCCACACGCTAATCTTATTGGTATATGCCATCTCATCGGCATCTTTATAGAAACACCCGCTCGCTACGTACATCGATTGTGCTTATAATTACACAAAAATGGCATTAAAATGGTGGTATATCTTTTTCAAATTGATTAAGGAAGATGAATTTTAATTTATAAAGTAGAGATAGAAAAAATCCTTTAGGATAGGTATCCTGGGGAGGTGCTTGAGTAGTTTCAATGAGATCATTAACTCAAACTTCACTATCACTGTTGTACCAAAAAAATAAAAAAACGGTGAGAACACAAAACAAAGATAAAGAACAGAACTTAAGTCCATAACAAGGCATCTAATGGCATTGTGCATCAGTGTAAAACAAAGGGTCAAAGCATCATTGCAACCACTACGAGCTACGTAAATTTCATAGTCATCAATCAATCAAGATAAGTTCATGGCCTCAGGATCAGAACAAAGGGAAATGAACCCACAAGACTACAATATAATCCTTAAAATGCCTCGTCAATATTTTTTTTTTCACTGGACAGGTGTCCAATATCATGAGATGCTGTTTCACAATAATAATACTAAGGGGAGACTAGATTTAGTAACCAAAAAAATTGAGTCCTCTAATGGTCGACTGATGTTATGTTTTATTTATATCCGTAACAGAAAGAGCCAAGAAAGAAGGGCATATGGATGTAACTTCAAAGTGAAGATATACATAGTAATATCAATCAAATACATAATTTACATAATCCTGAACAGGTTTATAGCTTTAAATCTGAATTGATTTTTATATTAGGTAAGGGAAATATCAAATTTGGCATTTATCATATGCTTTAGATTTTTCTATCACGACCTTGCATTTTTCGTCTCTTTTTCTTACCTACAAAAAAGGTTAGATACCATCAGTCATACTATGCCATATCCTGGAAAGATATTAGAGCTCCATAAGAAGCTCATTTATATATTTGCTCAGACAAGACAACTTATTAAACATGCGCCAAATTTACCAATGAACGGAAATCTCCAAACTACAGAATGTTACTCCAAAGTCTAAATATTTGGAGCCTATAGTGAAGTTGAACAAGGCGTCACATCTCGGTACATTTCTTTCTAGAAAAGCAAAAGAGTGATGTACTTGTAATTTCTATTAAGTCGTATGGAGAGATAAATTTAAAGACTAAATTCATGTAGTAATTGCAAGTTTAGACTTCTGGAAAACATGGATGGATATTCATTGTCTCACACTTATAGAATCCTAATCCAGTAAGCAAGTAAAAGTGGGGGCAAAAACAGAGGAAAAGAACAATCAAGCCAAGTGCAAACCCATACTTATATGAAAATAGTTAAGTTTATCAACAGTCTCAGAAGTCTAATAATGTATTTTGCTCTTTATTAAATAGTTTCAGAAAATAGAGAAGAAAATGAATAATAAAATTTAAAGCTTTTTCATCCGCCCTCAACCAGAAAGCTAATAGTCATTTTCATTAGCAAAATTTATAGTAATAGATCAGGCATAATGTCCAACTGCAACCAATATAATGAAAACTATTTTAGAGTATAGGCAGAAACATATAATAATAATAATAATAATAATAATAATAATAATAATAATAATAATGATAAAATTAATAATATTAATAATAATAATAAAATTAATAATGATGATGATAATTGAACTCAAGAAGTGCAACACTAAAGAATTACCTCAACTTGTGGAGATTTGCCCCGAAGCAACATATCTACACTTTTGTCAGTCTGCAAAAAGGAAAATATGATATAAAAAGGTTTAATTAAAACCAACTCACATTTTAGCTAATCAATGCCTTGATATATCACTGGTTTTAACCGAAAAGAAGTTAAAAATTAAAATTAAAATGAATAGCAAAAATAACTTTATATAAACTAGTACTAACAAAGAAAAGCTTCTTTAAAATTGTTTTATAGCAAGAGAGTAAAAAACTTGTCACTAAAATGTAAAGGAATACACGTCATCTGTTAAATCATTGATGGGATCTTGTACCAATTAAAGGTGTAAGAGGAAGGAGTGAACTCATTTTGATCCCTCAGATAAATCACAAGTACAACATTAGGAATAGGACTTCCAATTCCACCCATTGTTGAGAACAAAAACTTTCTACCCTTAGATGTATTCATTAGAGACATACAAAAGATTATCCCTAAATGCATATTTTTGAGGATGATATAGTTTTGGATTAAGAAATCATGAGAAGGGCTTCAGTCTAAACATGAGCTTTGGAAACAAATATTATGCATTGCAGATTTAGCAAGAAATAAGAGAAAAATGACTTGAAGGTAAAATATAAGAGAAGATATCATACCACAGGTTTCTGCATTTAAGTATTTAGGATCAATAATGTTGGAAAACTAATAAAAATGTCACACACAAGATACAAGCTGGGTGGTCAACTGGGAAAAGGTATCAGGAGTTATTTGTAACCAAAAATCACCTATTAAGATCAGAGGAAAGTTTGATCATATAGCTACTTGACAAGCTATATATACAGTAAGGAATATTGAGCTTTAAAAGATAAAATAAAAACGAGAATATAATATGGAATGATTGAATATAAGGAAATATTGGTGTAAAACCTTTTGAGAAAAAGAATGATAAAAATTAGTTAAGGACATAAGGCAGTTTGGACACATTGAAAGAAGACCATCAAAAACACCGTTGAGGAGACTAGATTGCATGGTTTTTAACCCTACAAGAAGGAGTAGAGAAAGTCCAAAAATGAAATCAGAGGAAATCATCAAAGGGGGTCTCGTGGTGAATGATATTGATAAGAATTTAGTTTTTGACCAAGCCAATGGCATCCTGTGATCCATATAGCAGACTTCACCTAGTAGGATAAGACTATTGTTGTTGTTGCAGCAATAAAGCCTCAATTAACATACCTGATGTGTAAGCCAGTAGTGCCTATCTCTCATCTCAATTAAGAAATCAAATGTTGGAGGTGCTTTCCTCTCAAGAATTGTCTTCTGACAATTTCTTGCTCTGGCTTCTGCATCTCCCAAAGTAACAGATTCTATTCCGCCAATCTGATAAAGCAAAGGGAGGTGAATCTTGAATATTACAGTTGATTATATTGCAACTGAATGGATGATATAATTTTTCAGGAAACTTTTAAAAAATGAGATGTTGATGAAAACTCTACACCATAAAATAGGATTCAATTTCAACCTTGCAGGTCATAATAGTGGATTAATGCTCATACACCGAAATATTAAAATTAAATTTGTTAATGAAATAGAACAGTTAAATAAGAGCGAACAGTGAATTATCATAGGGGTTCTTCTTTGAAGGCCTTTTGACACTTGAGACGGAAACAGATTGACTTAACAACCACAAAAAACCAATACAGCTCATGTTTACATTCAATAAAGAGATAGGAAGCTATGACATGTGAATGACTCAATGAATCAAGAGAACTCAACCTTCTAAAAATTGGAGCAAAAACTACAAACTCTTAGATGTTATTGGCACAAACATATAAAAATAAAAACAAACCAGATCAGAAAGTGTAGGATTCTTGATAATATTCTCAAGCTGCTCTCCGTGAGCAGTCCCAATAAGCATGATTCCTCGCTCAGCAATAGTTCGGCAAGCATGTGCTTCAGCTTCCGTGCCAATCTCATCTACTATAATCACCTCAGGCATGTGATTTTCTACTGCCTCAATCATCACTCTATGTTGCATCGATGGCTCGGGTACCTGCATTCTCCGTGCACCACCTATCGCTACATGTGGAATATTGCCATCACCTCCAATTTCATTGCTGGTATCAACAACCACCTACCCCATGTGCAAGAATTTATTCTATCATGAGCCAGTCTACAAAAGTACTTAGAGAAAGAAAAAATGCTGTGAGATGCTGAGAAATCAGAGTACCACTCTTTTGTGAAGCTCATCAGACAGTACACGGGCAATCTCACGCATAACAGTAGTTTTGCCAACCCCAGGTCTGAGAGAATCCAAATTATATGAGATCCAAGAAAAAGGAAACATCATCAAATCTTTGTAGAGAAATTGTGCATGCGTGAATATTGGAGTTGAACCTTCTAGTGAATCAACACACTGTGATAGGTGGCTTTTACCATTTATTAGATTGATGCCTAACATAATTTAAAAATCCTCCCGTCGAACAAGGAACCCATCAAGTATTTTACATTTGAAAAATTACCAAATGGCAGGTTGAATTTGGATAAATTCCTCCATAAATACGTATAGGAGAAGAAAATAAAAAGGTAAAGTGAATTAAACCTCTCTCCTAAGTTAAAACCAACTTGTGTAGAAACTTTCTTGTCTATCTTCTCCAAAATCTGAGATGCATAAGTGGGGAATAGTGTGTTATACCTTCCAACAAATAAAATGCTCTTTCCATATTGAAGCAGATCATAAACCATGTCAATATGGCCAGAAACAGCCCTCCCAACACGACATGTCAAACCAACTATGTCACCATTCCTACTCCTTATTGCAGATATTCTATGCAATGTACCCTCAATGCCAGCTCTATTATCCTTCCCAAACTCCCCAACAGCTTGTTCAGCATATTCCAACTCCTTCACCGTTACCTAGCTACATAAATTCACAACACATTACAAACATTTCCAGATATCACATTGACCTATAATACCATTGTATAAAAAATGCATGGCAATTGGCATAGTATGCGAATATGGGAACTGTTTTGGTGAACTTCTCAGTTTTATTTGAACCTGTTTGAATGTTTTCGTTCAAGAAGGACATATAGGAGGAAAAAATAAGAAACAAAAGAAAGAAATTTACTTCTCCAAAAGTTAAAATTGGTTTCTCATTAGCTAATATGCAAGAAGTCCCACATCTTTTAAGAAAGTTAAAAGAGGAACTTCTACAAATTGGTCAATGAAAAACTAAATTTAACTTTTAGAGAAGTAAATTTCATTTTCTTCTTCTTAAATGTCCTTCCATGGAAGCTCATCCAACCATTAGCTAAGTTCAAACTTATTTGTTAAAAACATTTTTTTTAAAAAAATAAAATAAGTAGTTTTGTGCTTTTCTGATATATCTGTTGAACCTATTTCTGCTTAGAAAAAAAAAAACAATTTTCTTAACCCTTTCTTGCTTAAATTGTTTCTGCTTATCAAAAGAAGCAAAACTTATCTAATTGTTAAATAATTTTTTAAAAAACCATTTTTTATAAGCACTTTTTCATAAAAAATAGATTTACCTCGGTGTTTCTTAAATAGTGGCCTCCGTGTTTGCCTAGATAACGCGCTTCTGGAAAACGACCCAAATCCAATATAACCTGGTGAATAATGAAGAGTTGAGCAAAATAAAAAAATAAATAAGAAGAACAAGAAATAGAAGCGTTAAATAAAATAAATAGGGTTAAAACTGAAATTGAAATTGAAGAGTGACCTCTAGAAGTTGATGGCGGTTAGGTTGGTTGAGCAGATTGTGATGCAAATCAGATGGAAGAATGTGTAAGAGAGGTTGAAGATCGTCTTTGTCGTTGTGAATAATTGAACATGACGACGAAGAAGAACCTTCAGAAAATGCTTCACTTTTCCATTTCAGTGAAAGTGGCGTTTCTGCCTTCAAATTCCATGCCAGTGGGAATGAACACCAACCGCTCGCAACTACCATTTCCTTCTCTCTTCTTATCTCCCGTTTTCCCCTTTTCTCTTATTAAATACTTTCAGGATTACTACACCAAAAATAGTTAAATTCTTTAATTTATAATAAATTCTATTTTTATTTTTTAAGATTATTGATGTTAAGATATAATTATTTTTAAGAAAAATTATTTTTTCAATGAATATATTATTTTATTGATAGTTACATACGTGACCCCACTTTCACAGAAAATGGATCTATATTTGTTAATAGACTTCTGAATTAATTAAGGGTAAAACAAATATATTTAAAAAAATCGTTTATGTCTTATAATTAGATCAAGAAAATATTATATCTTATTTCTTATATATATAAATCAGAAGTATTTAAAAAATCAAAAGGTAAAATTTTAATATTTAATAAAATATACAAAATTACACTGTATAAAAAACTTTTTCACGTAATCTATATATGATTTAGATATTGAAATTCATTTTTTTTAACATTCTGATAATTAACTTTATTAATAATACTTTATCAACAGTTGTGAAGGGTTTTCTTTTTCTTTTTCAATTTTTATGACTTGTTTTTACAAAATTGAAATGAAAAACATTGGAATAAAAAATAGAATTATCTAATTTAATTCATTCTCAATAATGGTGGGATAATTATTTATGGATGATTCTTCTGTCAATGTTTTTCTCAAATAATTTATTTATGATTATCATCTTGGTGTATAAATATTGGAGTAGAAATGCAATTGCAACATCGTTATGGCTACCAAGAGCATTTCCTTGGGTCTCAAGTACTTATGATAGGTTAAGAAAATGCTTTCAATTATTCTCTAGGATCATGTTTGAATATATTTTCATTGTAAGAAAAATAATCAGTTCTTCCCGTTAAATATAATTATGTATAATTTAAAATAATTTTTGCAAAATTTATAATCTACAAATTTGTTTATACATAAACTTATTGTATTTATAAAAAAAATTGTTTATTCAAACAAGACCACTAATTTGTTTTCCCTTGTCATTTCTCCAGAGAATACTTTCTAAATTCCTTATAGAGGTGAAGCTGACAACCAAATCTTTGTTTTGAGAGTGCATGAATGAATATTTTTCGAGTTTAAAAAGTTTTTGAGTGATTATAAATAGGTTTTTTCAAATTAAGTTTGTCTGAGTTGCTACAACTTATTTCATCGACAGTGCTTTGTGCATTACCAAGAATTTTTTTCAGGCTTCACAATCTCTACCTGTAACACAAGCGCATGCATGGCATGAACATAATTGTGCTCTATAAAAAGTTGTACCTTGTATTCATGATGGACCCAACTATCGCTCTATATGCATTCAACCATATGTTATTATTATAATTTATAAATATAATGATAAGAAAGATCATGCCACAACCATAGCTACAATGCTTATATATCGAAATAATGCTGCTAAGTTAAATATTTTACTTATCATTACACGAGTTATTACGTCAATTGTTTCCCAAGTAACTCAGAAAATAAAAAATCTTTAATTAAATTTGTCTTTTTTTTATTTAATAAAAGTTAGGTGCATATTAGTGAACCCATCACAAAATTAAAAAGAAAAGAATAACAAAATACATCGAGATTTACGTAGCAATGTCGACTTGCCTATCAAAGGAACTAAACTCTCATAATTTTATAATATAGAGATAGTTAGGTCAAATGTCAGCAATCATTATGTTCCAATCTCAATCACATTGGGGATATCAAAATAGAGTTGAATATAAGATAAATTCTATATTTAAAACATCAATCCAAGAAAGCATAGGACAAACTTGTCATAGGCTACTATCCTTTAATTAGAACCGAATTCAACTGTGAAATATAATTTAAATAAATGCCTTAATCTAAAATATTCAGTTTAATTATAATTTTGATTTAACATTAAATAATCATCCTAATCCTAAAATGTAATTATGGATGAATTAAACAATTAATCAATTAACCTAATTCAAATTTTAAATTTAGAATCGAAACCATACGAGTCACAGTTATAAAAATTGTTGTAAGAGTCAACACAATTGAAAAGGGAATTAAAATTTAGGGATTCAAACTAAATTGAAGTAAGCTTGATTTAGGTTTTTGAATTAACTAAGATGTTAATATCGATATTGACCCCAATTTTAAAGGTCCATTTTATCATAAATTAAGAGATAATTTGTTAGGAAATTTTAATAGAGAATGCCCCTAATTATACTTATAGAAGACTATCGAGCAAATTAGGATAAGAATGGACATGCAATAATAATTGATGCAGCGTGACCAAAGGGAAAAAAAAAACTTCAATCAACTTTAAAATTATTGTCCTATATGCATAATATATGTCATATTTTAATAGTTTTCGTTCTCTAGTATAACTGTTAGTTTACTTAATATAACTTTGATAAATTTTTTTAATTTATTATCCTGTACTTATGAAATTTGTTGAACCATCCGACAATATAAATATGACAAGACATTGTATAATTTATTTTATAAAGTAATTGATTGGTTAGAGTTGAAAACAATATTCTGTAACTTTTATTATAATTTAAATTTGAAAAGTTCAAATATTTAAATTGATATTTTTATTAATAAAATTATTTATATATATACACATTTTTATGTAATCTAGAATTTTGTAAATACCTTATTTAAAATAAATATTATATATGAATATATATTATAAAAGTAATCGATAGATTATTAAATAATTTTAGAATCAGTGTTTAATTTTTAAAAAAAAAAAATTAACAGTAATCTAATGATTATAATTTAATCTCTTCATCTCTAATGTTAAATATTTTTTTTTCATTTGATATATATATATATAAACAAATAAAAGAAATAATTCATATTCACAAGTAGATTAAGAAAAAAAAAAAAAAACAGGGGGAAATTTTTTTAAAAATATTCTTGGATTATATAATTAGTCCATGTCAACAATCGCATATTTAATATTTAAAAAAATTTACATGATTTTTTAATTCAAATATTATTTTAAAATAAATAAATACATGAAGAATCAAATTAATGATTTGGGCAGAGAAAATTACTAATGAAAAGCCTGAATCGTATGAACGGTGCAAAGAAAGTAATATTAAACGGGATGGAAGATGAAAATGCATCGGATTATATAGATGGGATAAAATACATTATCCAAAGCTAATCAATATACACGATCACGAAGAGTCCATGTAAGCTTCGTCATCTTCCACGTGTGAAAGCAAAACCAATTACCTTGTAGCATTGGATTACACATTTTGAATGCAAACCAATGAGAAACGAGGATCACGAATCCTACGTGGCACGTGCACATCCACGAAACCATGCATATAGTATCTTGTTCTTTCTGACCTTCCCATAACACACTAACTAGCTACCTCTTCCTTCTTCCAACTAACACTCTCTAAGGCTTCGAAAACATGGCTTCCTTGGCGGCTTCCACCGCTGCTATGTCAGAAATGTTTGGTAACCCCGTCACTCTCAGAGGCGCCACCAGGTCTCCACCATCGCCATCTACACCATCTACTTTCACGACTGTTGCTCTTTTCTCTAAAAAGAAGGCAGCTCCACCTCCAAAGAAAAAACCTGTTGCTGTTGCCCCCTCCAATGATGAACTTGCCAAGTGGTATGGTGAGTCACTCTCCAACATATCCTCATTCTCTTTTCTTTCTTTCATTTCTTACAATTATGTCACATATCTTACATATTATGAGACTAATAATTTAAGATATGATACTACTCATCTTAGTATGTTACATGAAAATAGATTAATAATCAGGGCTATTACACAACTCATCTCATTGGATCATGTTAAGTAGTATTGTGAGAATGCATGTTTGGATTATGAATCTGGTAACACATTTCCAATGGTTTAACTAGGAAATTAAGGATTTATCAGAATAAAACAAATTAAAATTTATTTATTCGATAGTTAAAATAAGTTTTTTATCAGTTAGTTTGTAAGAAATCAGTGTGGTTTAGAAAAGTTTGAAAGAATATCTACAAATTAACCCATAAAAAATTAATTTTAACTTTTAAAAAGTAAATTTCATTTCTCTGCTTATTTTCTTATCCAAGAATACGAAGAAGCTCACCTAAACTTACCTGGTATGGTTGTAGATATAATCATTTTTTTAAGAATATGGTGTGGTATGATTAACAAATGATCATATTTCTCTGCATGTGATCAGGAGTTTACTTAATCCTCAATTTATTAGAATAAGTTAGTTTCTCAATTGGATTTGCTCAGAGATTAGTCTCTGATCTTGACTAGAATGCCTTGAGTTCACCAAGGAGTAAGGTGTTTACATGTAAGGAGTTTTGTCTTTGTCATATAAGTGGAAGGGTTTTAATTTGTTGACCTTTTAGTTTCACTTGGTGGCAGGTCCTGACAGAAGGATCTTCTTGCCAGATGGTCTCTTGGACCGATCAGAGATCCCCGAGTACTTGACCGGAGAAGTGCCTGGAGAGTATGTGTTTTTCTCTCTAGTTTCCTCTTTTTTCATGCTAGAACTCACATTGACATGTAAACTATTGAAATCTTTCAATTACTGAATATGTTTAAGTGTTTAGTACTTCTTGTTTTGCTTAATTTGTTGATCTGTGTGCTTGCAGTTATGGTTATGACCCGTTTGGTCTTAGCAAGAAGCCAGAGGACTTCGCCAAGTATGTAAACTCAGACAATTAGATATCTATGTAGACACATATTTCTTCAACACATGCTAATGCTTGATGATGTTATGCATGCAGATATCAGGCGTTTGAGTTGATTCATGCAAGATGGGCAATGCTCGGTGCTGCTGGATTCATCATTCCTGAGGCCTTTAACAAATACGGAGCTAACTGTGGTCCTGAGGCTGTTTGGTTCAAGGTTTGCAAGATCTGTCACTTGTTACATTGTTAACTACATTGATACACATTCACTGATTTTATGTCTCAAAACAAATTAGGTATTTAGATCCACCTCATAACACAGGTCTAAGTTAAGTTTTCTGTTAAAAACTTGCATACATGTATTTGGTATTTCTGAGTACATATTATCAGTTGGAAAGTAGTTGAAAGGTGGTCAGGGAAAGGAATACCTCAATTTAGTAGTTACATCTTGTTGATGCTTCCTTGGGTGAAATCCACTTGCTCCAAACCAAAAAATTGCTTAATATCTTCTAGTCCTAATTGATAAAATGCTTCTCTTTTTGTCTTTGATAAAATGCTTAATAAATAAAGTGAAAGTTGTTGGACATGGGAAAGTTATGTTTTTTATACGGCCATAGAATATTGAAGTCAGTTCTAACTGCTCTTAGTTCACTAGAAATCAAATGTTGTGTACGATTTTGTTTGGGTCTTAATACATTTTCCAGAATTCACCTAGACTCAAACTGTAAAATTGGAAAAAAATTGGCAAAACAAGACCCTGATGATAACCTGCAACCTGCAAGAAGTACTTCTATGGTCATTTGCAAAACAAGACCCTTATTCTCTCTGCCATGAATAAAACAACTCCACTCTATTCAGGTTCATGCCATGAACAAATACCATTCTATTCACTTCAGATTGAGTCATGTTCCATTTTCTGCCTTCATTGTTTTGACAGTGACCTAAATCATAATCTATTTTGATTTTCAGTAGAGGTTAAGTTTTTAATCTAGCAGATAGCATACTTTAAAGCTCTCTTGATTGAAAAATTTTGAGCATGTCATCTACATTCGGTTGATTTTCTCTATGGAACCGATGCAGACCGGAGCTTTGCTTCTTGATGGGGGCACGTTGAACTACTTCGGAAAACCAATCCCCATCAATCTTATTGTTGCTGTTATTGCTGAGATAGTTCTTGTTGGTGGTGCTGAGTACTACAGAATTATCAATGGCCTGGTACGTAACATCTCTTTTACTAACGGAAAGTTACTATTTATTCAAAACAAACTCTCTTAATTCATGCTTAAGTGCATAATGGGATGCATGTTAGTATGTTACCACTATATTCATATATTTTGAGATTTTTTTTAACAGAAATTAAGGGCTTGATTTACTGTAAGTGACCTATTCCTTATAGGATTTCGAAGACAAGCTTCATCCAGGTGGTCCATTCGATCCATTGGGGCTAGCAAATGATCCAGATCAAGCTGCACTGTTAAAGGTAAAGGAAATTAAGAACGGAAGACTTGCTATGTTTGCTATGCTTGGTTTTTACTTCCAAGCTTATGTCACTGGAGAAGGTCCAGTTGAGAACTTAGCAAAACATCTGAGTGATCCTTTTGGTAACAACTTGCTCACCGTCATTGCTGGTTCTGCTGAGAGGGCTCCAACTCTGTGAATCAATCATCTTTATGCTCTTTTCCAATCTTAAATGTACAATACATCTCACTAAGACTTAAGGCATTAATTTTACTCAATTTCTCTGAAGCCAATGCTCTTAATTTATAGAGCCTGAGTCTCATCCACTACAACTTAACCTTAATTATAAGTTCTTCCAAAAGTTGTGTCCAACTTGATCAAGTTCCAAATCAATTTCATGCTACAAAATCCTAAATAGAAACAGATTTTAAATTTGGAAGTTAATATTTTACTGGTATATGTCGTGAATCCAAGGAGTGTGGTTAATGATCAAGCTAAAATTGTTTACGAACCAAGTTATGAATTTAATTTGACAAATATTTACTTTTTAGTATGGAAATTATTTTTGGCAAGGCACTCTGAATTTGATGTTGAAATTGATAGCAAACAGAAACAATGTTGAAATTGACGACTATTTTCTATTTCTACACTGTATTCTACGATAAGATGTTATTTTTAAATATTTCATGTTGCAATTCTTAATCCTTAATCATTTAAGCAATCACTAGAGAATAAATAAATGGAAATAATTATAAAAAATAAATACATTGAAATAATCATAAATATAGAATTGTTTGCTCACATAACTAAAATAATGATCTTAATTTTGAAATTCTAACTTATGTCTTATATCATATTGTTTAGTTAGTTAATCCGTTTTGACACTCGCACTAATAAAACCAGTGCCAACCATTTTTATTTTTTTTTAATTATTTTGTTATCATTCAGAAAACAAGTGACTACCATCAATTTGAATAAAGAATAAAAGGTTGAAAACTCATGGATGCACAATTTAAAACAAAGTAGCTTGTAAGTTATACCGTGTTTGGTTCATTTGTAACTATACTTTTTGCGAAATTATCTTCAAATTCAAATTCACGTCAGGGTGACGCATGTCTCATTGCTAAATGACGTCAATCATGTTTAGTAGGATGTAAAAATCCCAATAAAAAAAATGGAAAACAGTTAAAAAAATTTGAAAATCAAATCAAATAACATTGTTTGGATGGGTTTGAACTGAGCTTTTAATAAATGATGTGATTTGGTTTGATTTGCAATTTCATACTCTGAAATCATACTAGACTACGTAGTTGTAGTTGTGTTTACCTAAAAATTATTATATTTTAAACTATTATACTATTTATATTTTTAATATAATAAACTAATAATTTTTGTATTCTACATATTTCTTTTAATCAATATTAATTCTTAATTTATTTCATATTTTTAACTGCATAATTATACATAACTTTTATTGTATAATTATTTTACTTTATATATTTTACAGTTTGATATAACTTATATAATTGATTTTTTTTAATAATATTTCAATATATTTTATTTTTGTAATACTTACAAAATTATTTTTAAAAGCAGTGAAATTAATCCAAATTAAATCACATAAGATTGATTTGATTTAGTTCAGATTTCATAATTAAGTTAAATTGAATCAAATAAAACAATACTTAATTTTTTTTTTCTAGTTCAAATGAAATTCAAAATAAAAATCGAACCAAATTACACAGTGAACACCTCTTATATTTAGCGTAAATCAACCGAAAGAGTTGAATTAAAATGAATAAAATGTATACATTCTTTAATATATCTTTTTTAATAACTTATTAAAATTTATAAAATTAAGAAAAATAACTATTAAAATAAATAATTTTTTGAAGATATATAATTTTTTTTATAGATTCCAACTAATTACTAAAAGTGTGTCGCTAATATTTCTCTTTTATAAATTTCAATATTTCATGTTATTTTTATTTTATTTATTTTCGTAAAAAGTCCCTAACTCTTCAACTGCACAAATCATTATGAAGTTGGAGAAATTCAACTTCTAAAGTCTAATTACTATGATTATCTTAGAAATTAATAGAAGGACAAGAAAAAGAAGTATCAGTTTTATTTTTTTTTTTGGGGGTGTTAAACCTTATGATGAGTGGGCTCAATTTGGGTAGTTGCATGTTGGGTATTTGGGCCCATACATCATTACAATTTTATACTTGGCCAGCAAAGTAGTTTTTTCTTTTACCCTTCATTTGTTTTTTCAACCTTTCTTTTTCACACTTGTTTTTTTGTGACATTATGTCAGTGGCTAAATATTCTGCACATACAATTTTCTATAAAATGGAGATGTTTTTGATGTTGAGGTTGACTCCTAAATTCCTAATAGAGCCACACCAACCACGTGGTATTCATCTTCAACATGTATAAATAAAAAATATTTAATATATAATTACAAAAGATAATTGGTCATAAAACGTGGATATATATATATATATATATATATATATATATATATATATATATATATATATATATATATATATATATATATATATATTGAGTTGTTTGATTGTGAAATAAAATTGCATATAAATATCTCTACGAAGAAAAACAAAAACGTCCTAAATAGTAAAATTATTGTATCTGAACATTATAATTTTACTGTGCTTCGACCAAAATAAATTAATCAACATAATTTGTTCACATAGTTTGTCAAGTAAAGTAGGGTTTAGCTTTAAATTTTAAATCAAGGAAAGGATGGAAATGAACATTGATGTTTTAGTCACACTTTGTTTGTGTTTATGAATAAATACATATTATAATACAATTTAAAGGATTAAAAATATTTTAAAACTACAAATTATACTCAAAACATATATATTTATAAAATATAGAAGATAGATATTGTCAAAATATTATGGATAAGATAAATATTAGTACAACTATGTAAAACACTATAATAAAAGATTTTTTTTTTGTTGAATAAAAAATATAGGTATGATTCACAGTCCAAAAATTAAAAAAATAAAATTGTTTTAAATTATGCTTGCAAAGTAAACATTCTTTATAAGACAATTTTGTTTTAAACTATGATTAAAAAAAAGGTATTAAATTAGAAATATTCTAAAACAATTGTTTTACGGTTCAAAAAAGTTATTTTAAACATTTGTCTAAGAGTATCATACATTAAAAGGAATACCAACACATATTATCAAAATGATAATAATATGTACTTAAATATGAAATGCTTACACTGATAATTTCAAATATTACAATTTATAGTAAATAATTAACAGTTTTAAATTGTATTTGGATAAATTATATATGAATTTATGCTTAATTTTTATTTTAGAGATATAAATAAAATAATAAATTTGATTTTTAAATATGACTTTTAACATTTTTATAAAATGTTTTTTTAATATTTATCGAATTAGGTTATAACTAATTTAAATATATTGTTGATAAGAAATAATAAATATAATAAAACAACATTCATTATTTTATGAATTATCATATTTTTTATTCTGTTTTTAACATTTCTTATTTTTTATTATAATTTTTAATTTTCGTCCAATGTCACCATCATACGTTTTATCCACATGAATTTGGTTTTTTTTTTTTTTTTTTACATAACCTCTTCAAGAGTTAAGATAAAATATTTTTATTATTGAATATTTTTTAATTAATTGAAGTAAGTAAATACACCCACTTAATTGATTTATTCTTTAATAGAAAAACATATATAAATCTGAGCTTATTTTAATTAAATAAAGGTTAATGTTTTAGTAACCTAAATGCAATCAAATTTTTTTAAGTGATAATTATGGTACAGTTATATATTAGTCAATATATATATATATATATATATATATATATATATATTAATGATTGGATTAATTTATAATATAAAAATCAAATTTCATCAAAATGTACGTTATAGGAAATAAATAAATAATGTATAATTGTTATAGATTATAAGAAATAGATTTTTTTTGTGAAAATATGATACAACCTTTAATATTAGTTTATAAATTGAATTTACATTTAATTAATATTTTCATATATTAATTTGAAATTAATCAAACGATTAAATTTGAAAATTGTCAGATAAAGTTAATGTTTTCGTAATTGAAAGCCATTCAAAATTTATAATTATAATTGTCATAAATTGCAGTATATTGTCATGAGCAATTAGTATCAATTATATTAATAATTAGTATTATTATTTGATATAAAAATAAAAACCCTAGCAGCATTAATTATCATGCGATCTACTTAATTCAAACAAAATATTAACATAAGACTAAATAAAAAACAAGAATAAGGAATCGACATGTAGTCTACACCATGCAATCTGTTTAACACAAAGACGAAAAAAATCAAAATTTAAAAGGTCACTTTTAAACTCTAAAATTAAATGATAAAATCATAAAATTATAAGAATTAAATGAGTAATTAAATTTGTATTATATAAATTTAATATCTCTTTGACCAGAAACTAAAATAGAAATATTTAATTATAAATATAAATTAACCCGTCAATTATCTAACGATGTAAGGGGAGAAAAAGAAAAAAAAATAGTAATATATATATAATTTCAATATTTCTCGACCTGGGAGCAAAGGTAAATTCCAAGCTTCTATTTGGAATGGGACCAACCCAAGACACGAAGCTATAGCAATTCGGTGCCTCAAAAGCAGCACTCACACTGTTCTGTTCAATATATTATGAAATATTGTGCCAAACGTTCTTTTGGGGAGACTTAATAACTTTCTCAATTACCCAAATTTGAAGCTAAAAAGAGTTTCCCATGCACGTCTTCAGAAAGCATTATGATACAATCTATAATTATTAAACACCTTTCTTTGTTTGCAGTGGAATCTGTCCCTCATCAACAACACTTATAATTTACTCGTGCATATCTCTAGTCACACACACCAACTCTATCAATTTTCCTTTGGGGTAAAACCTTTTTACATTCTTCTAATTTTAACCAAATGTTGATTATAGTGTTGTGTGTATTGTGTTTCTTTTACCCCATGTAGCTTTTGTTATTTTCACTTTTAAGAAAATTAACAAAGCAAATACAAGTTACTTGCCGTACTTACTCTAGTCAATGTATTTTTTCACTTTCTTTTCAAGTACAATATTTTAGAAAAAAAAAGTATTTATTGGCTAAGCTAAAAAGTTTAAAAATAATAATCACACTTATATATAAATAAAAAAATTACCTTTACTCACGGTTCATCCTTATTTGAATATTCTCCTCTTTTAATTGAACTTTATTTTGTTCTATTGCATTTGAAGCATTCAATTTCTTGTCTTAAAAGTTATTTTAGGTAAAAAGTCTTAACTAAGGCTTTTTGAAAAATATTTTCTTTTAATAGGGTTAATTAGAAATTATTTCTCTCATAGCAGTTATTTTTAAGACGAAAATATAATTTTGACTTCCATCTATAAAGAACAATTTTTTTGATTCATAAGGTGCTAACACGTATACATAAAATCTGTTGTGAGGGGATACCTGATTGTGAATGGTTGCATGCCCACCTGGAGGAAGTCGAAACTTCCTTTTCATCTTCACTGGGGACGTGACACGGCACCTTGTGAATGGTCCATGGGGAGTCGAAATTCAAATTTCGTCCATCAAGTATTGACACGTGGCAATTTTTTATTGATCATGGCAAAGTCAAAGTGCAGATTTTCAAGACCACTATATAAGGCAGTGGACGAAGTAAAAACATTTTTTACTTCCTAAGTTCACTGCCTGCATTCTCTCTTCTCTTGTTTTACTCCTTTTGTCTTAAAGTTTTTGTTGTTTGTTACGTTTTGTAACTAAAAAAAATGGCATCCTATTCTTCTATCGGTATGAAAATTGAGTGTGGTCCCAATGAAAAACATTTATTATGGTTTCAAATATCACACATTTCTCAACATGTGTGGAATAATGGGGAGAGTAGAAAATTGACATTATGATAATCAATTTCTACATGGGAGAGGTGAATATTCTTGATGTTATAGTAGATCTTCTTCACCCGACGGGATTTTTTTATGTTTGCAAAATTGGGCAAATGAAAGTATTTAAAAAAAATATTTTATGTTTTTATTTAATTTATTTTATGTTTTAATTAATTTTAATTTGTATAATTTATTTGAAATTGTTAGTAAATATGATAATTAAAAATTTGTGTAGATATAATTATGTTCAAGTACGTACTTAATTTTTTTAGTTAGCTTTAATTTACGTTGTTAACTTAGTTAATTTTAATTATTATAATTGTTAGTTAGATAAGAATTTATTTAGAAAAATTAATTTTAGTACTAGTTAATTTTTTTGTTAGCTTTAATTTATGTGGTTAGTAACTTAGTTAATTTTAATTATTATAATTGTTAGTTAATTAGTTAAGAATTTATTTAGAAATATTAATTTTAGGTAAGTAGTTAATTTTTTTTAGTTAGCTTTAATTTACGTGGTTAGTAACTTAGTTGATTTTAATTATTAAAATTGTTACTTAGTTAGTTAAGAATTTAGAGTCGAAAAATTAATTTTAGGTATGTAGTTAATTTTTTTAGTTAGCTTTAATTTATGTTGTTAGTAACTTAGTTAATTTTAATTATTATAATTGTTAGTTAGTTAGTTTAGAATTTTTTAAGAAAAATTAATTTTAAGTACGTAGTTAATTTTTTTAGTTGTATTTAATTTAAATTTTTATGTTACGTAGTTATTTATTTTAGTTTAATTTAATTTAAATTGTTAGTTAATCATGAATTCTTTTATATATAATCTTTTTACTTAGTCAATTTTGTAGTTTGATTAGAATTATTAGTGATTTTGTTAATTAGAATTGATTAAAATTACTAAAAATTAATTATTTATTTCAAGATTGTTTTAAAATAGATTAATCATGAGATTCTTAATGCCTTTTTCGAGATATGGAGGTGCGAGACTCACACATTTCATATGCGTTGTGGTGAGTGTATCGTAACTCTTCAGGATGTGGCTATGTTGATAGGTTTACCCATCGATGGTAAACCTTTGATTGCCCCGACACACGGTCAGTGGATTGATATGTGTGAGGAGATTTTGGGTGTTAGGCCTATCCAGAGTGCAGTGAAAGAGTCGATTGTGAAGCTGAGTTGGTTAGCTGATACATTTGGGGACATCACACCTTTCTTAGGTGATGCTGAGGCGTTATGCCGTTATACACGAGTATGAATTTTACGCTTTATAGGCGGTGTTATGTTTGTTGATATGTTTGTTAATAGAAGTGGATCCCGAGTGTCGTTGAAGTGATTACAGTTCCTTAAGGAATTTGGGGAGATAAGCACCAATTCATGGGGCAGTGTTGTTTTGGGGAACCTGTACAGAGAGCTCTACAATGCCACTAACCCAGAGATACTTAGTATGGGTGGTATGACCGTGTTGGTACAGTTGTGGGCATAGGAAAGGTTTTTATGCATCGTGCCACGCGTCATAACACCTACAGTGCCACATACACCAATTAGTCACATGTATTTGATTTATTTTATTTAATTTAACATATTACTTAATTGACTTTGTGGTATATTTATATTTTTTCCCATTTTATAGGTGTTTATCGGTGATTCGTAATATTCCTTATGAAAACAGTGGTGAGCACATTTGACACAAATTAGATATGTTAACTCGTGAAGAGGTAAATAATAGTAATTGTTGGATTTATGTTTAATAATAATAATTGTTGGATTCATGCATTTGTTAACTAATATGTTAAATTATTGTAGGTTGTGTGGGAACCCTACTTTAGGGCCATTATGCACCATTTATCTGTCAGTGGCGGAGACACGTTAGAAGATAGGGGGCAGTGGCCCCTCAAACTTTTTCAGTTTTTTTTTATATATATATAATTTATATATAAATAATAATTATTTTAAATAAATAATAATAATTTTAGTTTTATAATTTTAAATAGATTATAATTTTTCTTTTATAATTTTAAACAAATATTTATAATTATAATATTCCTAAAATAATTATTTTGAATAATAATTATATATATAAATAATAATTTATACTAATAAATAATATTATATATATAATAATAATAATAATAATAAATTTTATATTTTGATGATTTTCTATTTTTGATTTATAATTTTATATCTAATTTTAAAAACATACATTTATATATATATATATATATATATATTTGTAATAATTAATAAATATATATATATATATATATATAAAATTATAAATATAAATTAATATATATAAATTTATTATTAATATATATATTTCTAAATATATATATATTAATAATAAATTTATATATATTAATTTATATTTATAATTTATATATATATATATATTAATAATATATTTATATATACTAATAATTAATTTATATATATATATATATTAATAATAAATTTTAATATCTCCCAAATTTATTTTAGTCTCCAACAAAAAGAAAAATTATTGTGTAATTAGTAGGCTTGTATCCAATCAATTTAAGAAAAAATTAAAAACAATTAAAATTAAAAAAAATTTCGCCCCTCCCACCCAGTGTTTTTTTTGCTCCGTCCCTGTTACCTACTATCTATCATCATGGTCACAGAATATGGAGAGTTGTTGTGTTACTTTTATGCTTTCATATAGCGGAGTGACACGAATCAGATAGGGTTTTGAGATAGTTTGGGATGAGACAGTTCATACTTGCTGACCATTCTCTGCTACAGACTCTACATCAGCTTACATTGAGGGGTAAAGAAGAGCGATCATGATTGTCATTATATGAGTCTCTACTGCAGATTTGGGAGAATCATCTGTAGTACGTTGTTGACAATGTTTTAAACTCTTGCCCTATCAGTTATAATGACGATTACATGGTATGGTATAGAAAGAAGACTAAGATGTTCATTGACATGAAGTTGGCACAGGCTGCATCAATGGTAACTATGTTCTTTGGTATTTAAATTATATAGTTTTGTTTAAGAGTTTATACTAACTTTTAAGTTGTGTTTACTTCCAGGGTGAAATTTCAAAAAATTTGTGGTTTTTGGGGACCCCTCAAGGCTTACAGACTATCACCGGGGACCTTATGAGAGATCTCAGTATGCAGTTGGCGACGATGAGTACGGAGGCTACCAGAGTATTGGAGCCCGCCACTAACGCCCCTCTCGGTGTGGAGAGGATACCTGTTTAGGATGTCCCCATCCCATTTTGTAGTGTAGAGACGACGAACATGTCCCGTAACCGAACAACGCTAAAGTCGCAGCCACAAATTATTCCGCCTATACCAGATAGGAATCATGACATGTACTACACTCCTTCTCAATTCACTCAGGCTCCATCCTAGTTTCCTCTTATGTTTTCCTATCCTGGGTCTCATCACCTCTCACCTGTGCATGCATCACCATTTCCCGATGACGCAGATATTGTTGTGCAACATATTTTTGGGACATCACCTATGGGACTCCTTCTACACCATTAGGCCCACCATACGACGTCCCAACTGATTTGTCGTATATGGATGATTTATTATCTAGCGATTTAGGCCTACATTTTGATGCTGCAGCTAGTAGTGAGTTACGTCCTCTACGACGTAATCCTAATAGACATGCACGTAGGTGGGATAGGCCTTGTGGGACGGGGGTAGACATGACCTTCACGGACATCATTAGTTTACTTGATTATTATTCTAGATCACTTTGTAGTTATATGACTTTATGCTTAATAATACTACAATTATTGTATATTTTTTATGACTATATGAGTTTAGTGACTTTGTATTTATTTCATCTTTACCTTCTTTGATATTAAAATTGTTACTTTAGATACTTAAAATGTAAAATACCATTATTACTCAAGATAAATTAAATAAACAAAATTTCATTGAACCGATTACAAAATTGTCAATGTCGGTTGTGATACGCAATATGCGGGACTTGTCGATCCCACAAGGACAATCTGTAAAAGATAAAACACAAGAAGGGGGGTTGAATTGTGTTAATTAAAAATTTTATCCCTTTCGTCTGTGGGTTTCAAAGCTGTTCAGACGAAACAATATTTATGTTGAAAGATTGATTTTAATGATCAGACGTTATAGTGTGATTATTCCCTGTTAGTTGATCAGACGAAACAAAAATAAACACAGTTATTTTTATACTGGTTCGTCTATTCAAGACTACGTCCAGTTACCCAGCAACCGCTGAGTTTTCACTACCAACCGTGAAAGGGTTACAAGTATTCTTTGATCCCAGCCACTTCTGGCTATACACAGATATTCTTTGCTCTCAGCCTTCTCAGGCTAAACCAACAAGGTATTCTTTGAACCCAGCCTCCACAGGCTATTACAAGAGGTATTCTTTGGAACACAACCTCCTCAGGCTAAAATGCCACACAAGTGGACTTTGAAAGATGTTTTAGAAAAACAAAGTTTTCCTCTATGCAGAGAGGTGTTTACAATAAAGCACTATCACAGATTTGAGCGAATCCTTAAGAGATAGATGAAGATAAGCGTATTCGCCAACTTGTTCTGGTCGTGGTGAAGTCCTTTTATAGGCATCTTCTTCAAATAGCCGTTAGACTCATTTGAATGCCGTTGAGAGTCGTTGGAGATCTTCTTGAGAACTTTCCAAAAAGGTTGTCAGTTGTCCTTGATTGATAGATGAGAGTTGCAGCGGATATCTCGGACTGAATTGCGTGCGCAGTTCCTTTTACTGACTTGTACAGAGATGTGACAAAAAGGTAGAGACCTTTTTGACTTTGGATGTGAAAGCGCAGATCCCCATACAAATCTTGGATTCTTCTCATGATGACTCCTTTAGATTTTAAATCTTGGCGCGAGACTTCAACTGAACTTCACTTTTGGATAGACGAAATGAATCTTTCAATGATGTTGTTTCGTCTTATCCTTTCGTCTTAAGCTTCTCTTGGACAGACGAAGGTCTTCAACTTGAGTAGTCTTTCTATCGTCTGTGCCACTATCGTCTGATGGCTTGGTTCCGTCTGACGACTTAGTTTCGTCTGACTCTCTTTCGTCTGATGCTTCATGTTGAGTTCTTCCGTCTGATACTTGTTTCGTCTGAGCCTTCAGTCTGATGCTTCCGTCTGTAAACACAACAGACTATTCTGTAATTATCAAAACTGAGATGCTAAATCATTTTGACTTAACAATCTCCCCCTTTTTGATGATTACAGACCACACCACCAGATCCTTGATCTTTTACTTGAGACAGAACAAAGGATGTATCAGGATTAGAGAGATGATCTTTATCAGACTGAACTTGACTTGCTTGCTCCCCTCGACGAAGCTTTCTCTTTGCTCTTCCCCTGTTTGCTCCCCTCGACGATGCGATGCTTTACCCTTGCCTTTCTTCTTTCCCTTGGGTTCTCCTTTTCTTCCCCCTTGGGCTATCTCTTTCTGTCCATTCTCTCCCCTACGAGGATCTTCTCTTTCTCTCCCCCTTGGGCTGTGATCATCAAAACTCTGATCAAGAAGAGTGTTTTGGCTTTTTGTGAAGTAGGGACATCACAATGACTTTGAGCTGCTGCACTTCAGATGATAGAGAAACTTGGTTCTCCTCAAGCTCTCTGTTCTTTTGCTTCAAGTGCGCGCAGTCATCCTCCAAGGCATCATATTTGCGCTTCAGAGTCTTATACTCCTCAGCTTCTTGAACATTAGCCTCAACTGCCTCAGCTTTTGCATCTTTCTTTTTCTTCTATTTTGCTCCCCCTCAGCTTCTGATCTCTCCTTTCTTCCATATTTCTTGAATCTTTTGCAATCCTCTGGGTTTTCCACGGAGACGAAGGCCTTCTTATTTCTCATTACCTTCTTTCGTCTGATGAGATGTATCTAAGGATAGCGTGTCTCTTGCTTTAAAAAGCTAGACATATGTAAACCATTAACAAGCTTTGTCCTGTACACTCAACAGAGATGTTAGAAGATAACATGACGTTGCGTCTGTTGAAGAGTCAGATAGACTATTTCAACCAATGATTAGACGCAGCGTTTTGATAAGGATAAACAAAAGAAATTTGCACGGATAAGAAAACTTATTTCTTTCCTATTTCAAGCTCCATTCAATTGATATTTGAATGCATTTCTTCAATGCACTTGGGTTCAATTCTTCTTGACACCAAAGCACGTTCAGAAAGGTCTCTAAAATTTGACATGTTTACATTCTTTGAAAACTTTGCTTCTTCCGTCTGAATGGATGAATCTGTCTTCTTAAGACCCATACATGGTAGATCTCTTACATGATCTGTTGCTTTGGAACAAGGACATGTTGATGATTACATATTGCATGTATCCATTGTCCAGATTGTACCATCTTCATACATTCTCTCTTTCTATCTGCAACAAAAATTATTTTTGATTTTGGTACCCAAATTTTCTTGGGTCCAGTTTTGTTAGTTGTAAGGTTCCGTCTGTCATAGGTTCTTGAATGTCCTTCAGACTGTTTCGGAGACCTGTTATAAGAAATATGTATGCTTCTATATACAGACGAATGAATTTGTGATTTTCTTTCGTCTGTCACAAGATTATAACCAAGTTCATTCTTGTGATTTAAAGAATTTTTGAGCTTGTAAGAACTCAAGATGAACTTGTTTAAATCTTTCTTTAAGAGTTCATTTTCTTCTTTTAGGATTTCATGACTAAGAAGAAGATGACTCTTTTCAGTATTAGACGAAGAGGATGATTCATCTGATATGTTTTTCTCAGATAACTGGACATTTATAGCTTTCAGATTTTCAATTTCTTCTAAAGCCTTTTTGAGCTTAGATCTGCAATTTTTATATTCTTGAGCTATAATATGTGAGTTAGCGAGAAGAACATCATATGACATGTCCTCATAGTCTGACTCTAAATCTGAAGAGGATGATGATGAACTAGATATATTTAGAAGGTCTACCTCAGATGATAGTCTTGCCATGAGACAGATATTTGCATTTTCTTCAACTAAATCGTCTGAGCTTTCATCATCGAGATCATCCCAAGTGGCTTGTTTCTTCTTTCATCTAATCTTTTTGGGATCCCTCTTCTTCATCAATCTTTTGAATCTTCTTGCCATCAAGGAGATTTCTTCTTCAGAGGAATCTTCTGAGTCTGTTGATTATGCTTTCTTCATACTTGACTCTTCTCCATCAAGCTTATCAGTGTTGGATAGAGCAACAAGCTCTTGAATTTTCAGCTTCCCCCTTTTGCACAAATGAACTTCATGCACTCTCAGTGCTCCAATGAGTTCATCCAAGGAAAGGGTCTTCATATTTTTCCCAACAGATATAGCAGTGGACATAGCTTCCCATGGTGCAGGTAAGCTGTCCAAAATCTTCATGTTGATTTGGGCTCTTGAAAAAGTAATTTCCAATGCAGCTAGCCCATTCAGAATAGTTTGGAATCTTCCAAACATTCCGTCTATAGATTCTCCTCTTTCCATGGAGAACATTTCGTATTCTCTTTGAAGGGTGACAACTTTTCTAAGTCTGACATCTTTAGTTCCTTCATAAGAGATCTTCAACGCATCCCAAAGCTCTTTGGCTGTTTTGTAGGCATAGAATTTGTTATATTCTGTACTAGAAAGAGCACACGTTATGGCATAATGTGCCTTGTTGTTGAGCTCTGCGATAGTATATTCTTCATTTCCCCATTCTGATTCAGGCTTGGTTAGGGAAATGTCTCCTTTTGTTATGATCTTCCACAGTCTATAATTTGTAGACTTGATATACATTTCCATCCGGTCTTTCCAGTAAGGATAATCATTTGCAAAGAAAGCTGGAGGAGTGTTCATGGAGGAGCCTTCTGCAATGAGCGTCATCTGGGAGTTCGCCATCCCGGATCTTTTCCTCTAGCAGCTGTTAAGCGCTCAACCCTTAGAGGTTGAGCTCTGATACCAAACTGTAAAAGATAAAACACAAGAAGGGGGGTTGAATTGTGTTAATTAAAAATTTTATCCCTTTCGTCTGTGGGTTTCAAAGCTGTTCAGACGAAACAATATTTATGTTGAAAGATTGATTTTAATGATCAGACGTTATAGTGTGATTATCCCCTGTTAGTTGATCAGACGAAACAAAAATAAACACAGTTATTTTTATACTGGTTCGTCTATTCAAGACTACGTCCAGTTACCCAGCAACCGCTGAGTTTTCACTACCAACCGTGAAAGGGTTACAAGTATTCTTTGATCCCAGCCACTTCTGGCTATACACAGATATTCTTTGCTCTTAGCCTTCTCAGGCTAAACCAACAAGGTATTCTTTGAACCCAGCCTCCACAGGCTATTACAAGAGGTATTCTTTGGAACACAGCCTCCTCAAGCTAAAATGCCACACAAGTGGACTTTGAAAGATGTTTTAGAAAAACAAAGTTTTCCTCTACGCAGAGTGGTGTTTACAATAAAGCACTATCACAGATTTGAGCGAATCCTTAAGAGATAGATGAAGATAAGCGTATTCGCCAACTTGTTCTGGTCGTGGTGAAGTCCTTTTATAGGCATCTTCTTCAAATAGCCGTTAGACTCATTTGAATGCCGTTGAGAGTCGTTGGAGATCTTCTTGAGAACTTTCCAAAAAGGTTGTCAATTGTCCTTGATTGATAGATGAGAGTTGCAGCGGATATCTCGATCGAATTGCGTGCGCTTGTGATTCCTTTTACTTCGACTTGTCTGAGAGATGTGACAAAAAGGTAGAGACCTTTTTGACTTTGGATGTGAAAGCGCATATCCCCATACAGATCTTGGATTCTTCTCATGATGACTCCTTTAGATTTTAAATCTTGGCGCGAGACTTCAACAGAACTTCACTTTTGGATAGACAAAATGAATCTTTCAATGATGTTGTTTCGTCTTATCCTTTCGTCTTAAGCTTCTCTTTGGACAACGAAGGTCTTCAACTTGAGTAGTCTTTCTATCGTCTGTGCCACTATCGTCTGATGGCTTGGTTCCGTCTGACGACTTAGTTTCGTCTGATTCTCTTCCGTCTGATGCTTCATGTTGAGTTCTTCCGTCTGATACTTGTTTCGTCTAAGCCTTCAGTCTGATGCTTCCATCTGTAAACACAACAGACTGTTCTGTAATTATCAAAACTGAGATGCTAAATCATCTTGACTTAACACAATCAAATCGGAAGTTTTATATCTTTATTTAATTTATTTTATTAATTTCCCAAGAAGAAAAGAGAACATTATTAATTTAGAGGTTGATTTTAAAGAGAGCAGAAAACAAATTGAAATAGATTTAAGTTCCAGAAAATAAGGTGATTGAGATCCTGATTTTACCACTAATCTCCCCCTTTATAATTTCCTTTTATGTTATTCAAGTATAATCATGGTAGGATTGGATTCCTACCCTCGTGACCGTTCCTCTCAGAATCACTCACGCCTTCTAAGTTAACCAGATTAATTAATCTCTTAAGTTAATACTAAATTACTTAGGGATTTAGTTCTATGAACCCTAAGGTAAATTAGATGCAGTCTGCATTACTACTTATTCTCATCTCTAGGATCTTAGAATAATAATGGTTTCATTCTCCTATTTTCTCTAGATGTTTACTTTGTCAGAGCATCTCTAGATTACCTTATCAATTTATTAGGTTATCAATTTAATAAATAACATTAAGAATGAAGAATAAAACACCCAAACATATACTGAATAACATCAAGAATCATATAAAAGGGATAATTAGGGTTACGTCATTCTCCCAATCAAGAAGGAAGTTAGTTCATAATGGAAAGGAAAACAACACAAGTAATAATGGAAAGAGAATACATAGTGAAGTTCTAAAGTCTCCTTCTATTCTTGCTCGTGGTAGGATTCTGTCACCGTCTATGAACTGGAAAAGTTCTCAGCCGAAGAGCAGCCGCTGTCTAGGTTTAGCCGTCAGGAGTCTAAGGATTAGGGTTTTAGAAATTATCTACGGACTGATTCCCTTCAAATTCTGTTGAATGAAGATTATTTATAGCCTCTTAATTTGGACTTAGGTCTGATACGAGTCTAACTCGCGCGAGTTCATGTTCCAGAGAGGAACCTTGTGTTATACTCCAAGTCACTTCGCGTGAGATAAAGGAGCTAGGTGCGAGATAAGTGCGAGATGAGGTGCCAGACAGTTAACTTCTTCTTGAAGCTACACCACCTCGCGCGAGATGATGTTGTTGAACGCGAGGTGAGTGAGAGATGAGGTGCCAGAAAGTTAACTTACTCTTCAAGAAAGATGTCTTCACCCGAGGTGAAAAGAGATGAGCGCGAGATGAGGTTCCAGAGAGATTTTATTCTTTACTGTGGAGCTCCGAGTCGCAAGTTATGATCCAACTCGCGAGAGATGCTTTCCTGAGCACATTTTCACCTGTTTTTGACTATTTTTCTCCCTGAAACACTTAACACACCATCAACAAGCTCTAATACAAATTAATGTAAATTACGATCAATTAAAGTTATTTTAAGTGGATTAAGAGCGTAAAAAGGAAAATTTATATTATAAAAGGAGTGTAGAAATAGCTCTTGTACTTAATAGGTGAAGAAAACAAAACCCTAGATTTTAACCTAGGGTTTTAACAGAGGAATGCAGCGTAGAAGGTAGAAAGGGGGAAAAGGGTGAAATAAGATAAGGAATGGGAGTGCACTTGGGACTTGAGAAATGAGAAGAGAATGGAACATTAAAATAAAAAAAAAAAAAGAGCATTTGAATTAAAGTGTGTGTGTAAAAAAAGAAAATGATAGTTGTATATGTATCTACATTGAATAATGGAGAGTGATGGTGAAAGTATGTGACCAAAATTGGCAAAAAAAAAATATAAATAAATAAGTAAATAAAATAGAAAGGTAAGGTAAAATGAAGAGTAATGGGAAAGGGAGAATAGTGATGTCAATTTGGAGGGACAATGTGGGCCTATCAAAGTACCAAACACAAACCAAATGTTCCTTTTCATATAATCTATGGTCATCCCTCAAGGAATCACCTCTCATAATAGGTAAAAAGTCCTATGTAAGGCTTTTTGAAAAATATTTTCCCTTAATAGGGTTAGTTAGAAACTATTTCCCTAATGCATTACTTCCATCCTAAGGTTAGCTCGGTTAATAATATTAGCCCAGGTGTTAATTACACGACCTTGACTATCAACTACAGACTGGTTGAAATTGAAATCATTTAAGTTGAAAGTTATATTGCTGACACCTAACGCCGTAAACCAAATACCTACTACAGGCCAAGCAGTCAGAAGGGTTATTTTTTAAGACAAAAATATAATTTTGACTCTCATTTACAAAGAAGACGAAACAATTTTTTCGACTTCATAGGGTGCTAACACCTGTATATAAAATATGTTGTGAGGGAGACACGTGGCTGATTGTGAATGGTTGCATGCCCATGTGGAGGAAGTCGAAACTTCCTTTTCATCTTCATTGGGCCGTGACACGCGGCGCCTTGTGACTGGCCCAAGGGGAGTCGAAATTAAGATTTTGTCTTCCTCAGGTTGTTGACACGTGGCAAATTTTGATTGGCCCTGGCGGAGTCGAAATTCAGATTTCATCTTCTTCCTGGTCATGACACGTGGCCAAATTTGATTGGCCCTGGTGGAGTCGAATTGCAGATTACGTTTTTCATTGTCCAATCCTATCCGTTCTCGAATCCTTTTATTCGACTCCTGAATACTATATATACGTGTGTCCACTTTCACTTCCAATGCATACCGAGAATACTTACTATAGACTGAGGAAAATACCAGTATGTGTTCTTTTTCCTACAAATTTGATCTTTATAATTTAGTTAAAATTGTGACAGTTTTATTTTATTATTTTGGTAGTTTTTGTTGAATTTTGATTTATGTAGTATATTTTATTAACTTATTTAATTTTTTGTGTAGATAAATTGAAAAGTTATGGCGCCCACAATTGTTATTGTTGTATACATTAATGATAGAATTGTCGACGGTGAGGAAAGAATAAAATTCGAAGGGTCTAGAAGGGTTATGCAAATTGAAAGAAATATAAGTTTTGAACAGTTAAAAACAACAATAAAGCATAAATTTAAGTTACAATCAAATCAAGTAATAAGATTCATTATAAGTAGATATTTTATAGGTAATGAATATGCGACATTTCAAGTAGTTGATGATGCTGATGTAAATCTTATGATTACTCATTTTGAACAATCGAGTGTGGGTCATATAGAATTGTGTGTAGAAGTAGTTGTTACAGGTACTGCCTTGTCATATAGTAATGATGGTCGTGCTTTTGAGAATGATGATGTAGCTCATATGAAGGAGGTTGTATGAGATTAAATTCTAGCGACGACGACGATAAAGATTATACGGTGTCTGAATCGTTCGTTGATGTCCCAAAAATATGTTGCACAACAATATCTGCATCATCGGAAAATGGTGATGCATGCACAGGTGAGGGGTGGTGGGACCCAGGATAGGAAAACATAGGAGGAAATTGGGATGGAGCCTGAGTGAATTGAGAAGGAGTGTAGTACATGCCATGACTCCTCTCTGGTATAAGCGGAATAATGTGTGGCTGCAACTCTAGCGTCGTTTGGTTACGGGACATGTCCGTCGTCTCTACACTACGAAATGGGATGTGGACATCCTGAACAGGTATCCTCTCCACTCCGAGAGGGGCGTTAGTGGCGGGTACCAATACTCTAGCAACCTCACCGCATATTGAGATCTATCATAAGGTCCCCGGTGATAGTCTGTAAGCCCTAAGGGGTCCCCAAAAACCACAAATTTTTCGAAATTTCACCCTGAAAGTAAACACAACTTAAAAGTTAGTATAAACCCATAAACAAAACTATATAATTTAAATACCAAAGAACATAGTTACCACTGATGCAGCCTGTGCCAACTTCGGGTCAATGAACATCTTAGTCTTCTTTCTATACCATATCATTTAATTGTCATTATAACTGATAGGGCAAGAGTCTAAAACACTGTCAATGATGTACTGCAGGTGATTCTCTTAGATCTGCTATACATACTCATATAATGACGACCATGATCGCTCTTCTTTGCCCCTCAACGTAAGCTGATGTAAAGTCTGTAGTTGAGAAGGGTCAGTAGGTATGAACTATCTCATCCCAAACTATCTCAAAACCCTATGTGATTGGTGCCACTCTTCTATATGAAAGCATAAAAGTGGCACAACAGCTCTCCATATACTGTGACCATGATGACAGACATCAGGTAAATGGTGCATAATGACCCCATAGTAAGGTTCCCACACAACCTACTATAATTTAACATATTAGTTAACAAATGCATGAATCCAACAATTACTATTATTAAACATAAATTCAACAACTACTATTATTTACCTCTTCATTAGTTAACATATCTAATTTGTGTTGAATGTGCTTAACACTGTGGTTAAAAGGAATATTACGGATCACCGATAACCACCTATAAAATGGGACAAAAAAAATTAAATATACCACGAAGTCAATTAAGTAATATGTTAAATTAAATAAAATAAATCAAATACCTGTAACTAATTGGTGTCTACGGCACTGTAGGTGATATGACGCGTGACATGATGCATAAAAAATCTTTCCCATGCACACAATTTTAATAATTAATTTTTAACAATTTTAATCAATTCTAATTAACAAAATCACTAACAATTCTAATCAAACTACAAAATTAACTCAATAAAAAAAATTATATATAAAAAAATTCATGACTAACTAATAATTTAAATTAAATTAAACTAAAATAAATAACTACGTAACATAAAAATTTAAATTAAATACAACTAAAAAATTTAACTACTACCTAAAATTAATTTTTCTTAAAAAATTCTAAATTAACTAACAATTATAATAATTAAAATTAACTAAGTTATTAACAACGTAAATTAAAGCTAACTAAACAAATTAACTACGTACCTAAAAATTAATTTTTCGACACTGACTAACTAAGTAACAATTATAATAATTAAAATTAACTAAGTTATTAACAACGTAATTTAAAGCTAACTAAAAAAATTAACTACGTACCTGAACATAATTATATCTACACAAATATTTAATTAATATACTTACTAACAATTTCAAATAAATTATACAAATTAAAATTAATTAAAACATAAAATAAATTAAATAAAACATAAAATAATTTTTTTTTAAATACTTTCATGTGCCTAATTTCACAAACATAAATAAAAAAACCTCTTATCGTGAAGAAGATCCACTATAACATCAGAAATATTCACCTCCTCTATATATGTAGGAATTGATCGTCGTAATGTCAATTTCCTACTTTTCCTAGTATTCTACACATGTTGAGAAATGTGTGATTTTTGAAGGCAAAATAAATCTTCTTCAATGAGACCACACTCAATTTTCATATCGGGAAACCATTTTCTTTGAGTTACAAAACGCAACAAAAAACAAAAAATGAAGATAAGAAGAGTAAAACAGACACAAAGAGAAGATAGAATGTAGACAGTGAACTTAGGTAGTAAAAACTATTTTTACTTTGTCCTCTGCCTTATATAATGGTCTTGGGGTGAAAAATTTGAAAAGGAAGACGAAATCTACACTTCAACTCTACCGGAACCAATCAAAATTTGTAACGTGTTAGCACCCTAAGGAAGACAAAATTTGAATTTTGACTCCCCTAGGCCATTCACAAGACATCACGTGTCACGCTCTTAGCAAAGACGAAAAGGAAATTTCGACTTCCTTTACGTGAGCATGCAACCATTCACAATCAGCCACGTGTCCCACTCACAACAAATTTAATGGGAGTCGAAATTATATTTCATCTTAAAAAATAACTCATCTAAGGAAAATAGTTTCTAATTTTAGGAAAATATTTTTCAAAAAGCCCTGTGTAGTACTTTTTACCGTTATTTTATCTTAGATAATTTTTCTCGACCTTCTTAAATGTTTAACTATTTTATTTTATTCAACCTCTTTTAAAATTTATAATATATATATTCTTATCTTTCTAATTATTTTTTCAAGAAATTTTTTTCTTTAATTCTATTATTCATTAATTTTTATCCCATAAAAATATTTTTTCAAGAAAGAATATTATTCTACAAATAAAAAATTACAATATATTTTGAATTCATGATATTTATTTATTTTAACTATATAATATATTTAATATTCCTTGAGATAAATTTTGGTTATTTTATTAATTATGCCCTTACTTTTACTTTTTTTTGTATTAAACATTTGTTATGAAATTAAGAAGACAAGAATAATAAATGATACAAAAATTAATAAAAAAATAAATGAAAGATATGATAAAACTGGAGTAAAAATATTTATTACATTTGATAAATTATAATCTTAATAGAAACTTAAATAGAGAAATTAATAACATCTAGTATTTTTCTAATGACTTTTCATATCTCTTGAATAACGTCCATATGTCCTCACTCAATTGTGTACCCTCTCTGGAAAATAAATTCATTTAACAGAATTTCCAGCTACTTGCTCAACAAACTAATATTATTATATTTCTTAAATTATAATCTTAAAAGACACTTAAATAGACATAGTAACATTTAATATTTTTCTGATGATTTTTCATAGACTCCCATCTCTTGAATAACGTCTATGCGGTCCAGTTTCCTCTGAAAAATTACTTGGTTCTAACTGATTTGACATTTACTAGTGCAAAAAAAAAAAATATGGAAATTATCAGATAAAATAAATAATTTTAATTATCAATAATGTATCTCATACCTGTATAAATATTTCTTTAAGTGATTATTTACAATTTTTATAAATATCTACATGTATTAGTGACGGTACATAAACATCATGCTCACGAAAAAAAAATAAAAAATAATAGACAGCATAAAATACCTGTCATTGTGACCTACCTTGCTGGATGAAAATATGTCTCATGCTACACATACATATATCCATTACATTTATGTTTAAGAGTATATAAGAAACTTTTATTTATTTTTCTTTGGACATGAGGAGAAAATGATATTTGCATGGTTATTTGAACATTATTTTTTATCGTAAAAAAATTATTGATCATTTATTTATAATTAATATTCTTTTTAATAAGATTATAATTTGAGTTAGCATTAAGATTGGGATAGAGATTTACACTGAAAGAGATGAAATGAAATGAAATAATATATCTCCATATATTCCTTTTAACATTTAGCATTGTGTGTAGGTGATTAGTTTAAAACATTTTTGCTCATTGATCACATTGGTTTATCGTAGCTCTAATTTAAAGTCTTTCGGATTTATTTTTACGTGATTTTGAATATAAATATAATTTTTAGATATAATCTCGACGAAGAAAAAGTGTATTATTAATATAAAGTATTTTATATATTTAACCCCTCATAATTCATTAGGATAGAATTGATTGATTTTAATATTCGATTTTTTATAATATCTAATTTATAAATAATTAATTATGTAAAAGTGTTTTACATTATTATATAATTAATGAATTAGTGATTGATTTACTTTTGTACTGATATACATTACAAAAATTAAAATAATAGTTATATCCAAAGTTTACCCAAGTAAAAAAAAAAAAAAAATCATTAATGTTAAATGTTTGAATTCAAATAACAGTGATGAACGATTATTTTCTGGTTTAAAAAAAAATTTTTGTATTTGCTACAATAATAAAGTGGAAACCGGAGAACAGGGAATTTGAATTTTGAAAAGCACTCCATTCGCCAATCGCGAGGCGCGTGCCTCACCTGCTCCCACACTGTCCACGTGGCATACATAGTGCTGTTGTCACTAGTGGTGGGACCCATAAATCAGACAATTTAATTTCTCTGCCCATTAACTGCCATTAATTGCTACACTACATTTTAATATTTTATGCTGAAAATATTCCACAATAAAAAACTGGTAAAATTCAAATTAGAACATGTAAATGTTATACCTCCAAAACACATGTTTAATTTATTAATTGATAACATTGTTCTTATATATTTAATGGTGTTATAATTCCAAACACATACTTAATTTATCAATTAATGTACATTATTGTTGTATTTGTAATGGTCTTTCGTTTTCTTTTTAACAATATTATATTATCCTACATTTGATGATATTTTTGCACTGAAGTTTGAAATAAGAAAAGCTAGCATGGTGCTACTGACAACAATGCACATTATTCAATTACACTTACACATTGCAAATTTAAAGGTGTGAAAACAATTGGACAATTAAAATCATAAAAAATGAATTTTTGAAGAAAGAAAATGCACACAAACATCATAAGACCATAGCCCCACAAAGAAAGAAAGAAACCTTTACCCCTTTTTCTTCAATCCTTTGATGATTATTTCCCTTTATTCTTTTCCACTTTCTAGATTCATTATCCCATTTTGGCATTGTATCTTAGTACATTACATGCACCTTACTCATTACATAAACCAACATTGAGAAGGAAAAATATAATTATTTCGATAATGTCAATCATTTAAAAATCATTTCAACAAGATTAAAGTGTTAATAATTAACTTATGTTAGTAGTAAAGTGTTTTATAATGACTCATGTGAGGACACGAGAAAATCGCGAGTTTTGAGATTTTGCAACATTCCATGACAAAGTTCCATTTTTTACTGCCTTTAATGTATGATTTGACCTGTTCACTTCTTCACTTGTCTCTTTGCTTTACACACAGAAACATATAACGTTAAAGAGCTTCTCATTCAAAAAACATAAAAGTTCAAAACTTATAGATAGTGAGAAGTGAGAAAAGCCAACAAGTTCAGAGCTTGAGTCCAAAGTCTTCTTTTCATTCAGAACTGAAAATGGGGTTTTCAGTACTGTTACTTTTGTTTTCTTTTGTGTTTTTGTTGTCAAGCCTAACAATGGTGTTTGGAAATGAAGAGCTAAGAGCACTGATGGATATGAAGGCAAGTTTGGATCCAGAAAACACTTATCTTCCCTCTTGGAGTATCAATGGCGACCCTTGTGGTGGATCTTTTGAAGGAGTAGCATGCAATGAGAAGGGTTATGTGGCAAATGTTTCTCTGCAGGGAAAGGGTCTGTCAGGGAAGCTTTCACCAGCCATTGGTGGACTTAAGCATTTGACTGGACTCTACTTGCATTATAACTCTTTGTATGGAGAGATACCAAGAGAGATTGCAGACTTGACTCAGCTCGTTGATTTGTATTTGAATGTAAATAATCTGTCTGGAGAAATCCCTCGTGAGATCGCCACCATGGAGAACTTGCAAGGTATGTGCTTGTGATCTTGTTGAATAAGATTGAAAGTTTTATTGTTTTGTCTTTGTGTATCTTTTGTTTTGTTTTCATATTAAAAGTTTGTTAATTTTTTTTATTTTATTTTTTTATGAACGTAAATGCTGTTTGGTGATGAGTTTCACTGAAAGGTTTGAGCATGGTTTTGTTTACTTGTTGTACCATTTTTACTTCTATAATATTCCCTGAAATAGTGAGCAGTGAGCTCTCTAACATTTGATTCAAAATATTTTTTTTTCCCTTTTTTATTATTGATAAATGTTGGGTCTTGAATCCTGTATTTTACAACAAACTTTGCCCTTATAGTAAGGTACAAAGGATGAAAGATCAGTTTTTATTCTGTTGATATCTTTGGCTTTGATTAGAAGTAGTGTTGTTCTATTGTCAGTTCAAACATGGCAGTGTGCTTATTTTGCCTTGTCACGTGATTTGCAGTTTTGCAGCTTTGTTATAATCAGTTGACAGGAAGCATTCCTTCACAGCTTGGTGCTTTGAAAAAGCTGAGAGTTGTTGCTTTGCAGTCAAACCAGTTAACTGGTGCTATCCCTGCTAGTCTAGGTAATTTGGGTTCGTTGGTGAGGTTAGATTTGAGCTCTAATAATCTCTTTGGTTCCATTCCCACTAGCCTAGCTGATGCTCCTTCACTCAAAGTTTTGAATGTTAACAACAATACCCTCTCTGGGAATGTACCTCCAGGTAATAATTATGTTACTTATTGCACATCTTGTTGGTTCTTTCTTTTTGTCCATGGTATGTTTTTCTTACTTAAAATGTGTTTGTTTCCTTTTTTTGTTTTTCTTTTTTGCTTGGTTCAATGAAGCTCTTAAGAGACTAGATGATGGGTTTCTGTATGACTTCAATCTGGGGTTATGTGGAGTTGGTTTTTCATCCCTGAAAGCTTGTAATGCTTCAGAACATGTCAATCCTAGTAGACCTGAACCTTATGGAGCAGCGACAAGAGATATTCCAGAAACTGCAAATGTGAAGTTACCTTGCAATGGAACTCGGTGCCTTAATTCATCAAAATCTAATCAATCCACACGCACATCAATTGCTCTTGGTGTATTTGTAGTTATAATTGCACTCTTTGCAATTGGCATTTTCACATTAACATTATATCGCCGGAGAAAACAAAAGCTTGGCGGTTCTTTTCATGTCACCGATGGCCGTCTAAATACCGATGAAGCCATTGGTGTATACAGGAAAAATGGATCTCCTTTGGTGAGTCTAGAGTACTCTACTGGATGGGACCCTTTGGCTGGTAGTAGGAATCTCAATGGTTATAGTCAAGATATATTCCAGAGTTTGAGGTTCAACTTAGAAGAAGTGGAGTCAGCTACTCAGTATTTCTCTGAGGTGAATTTGTTGGGTAAGAGTAGTTTTAGTGCCACATATAGAGGAGTTTTAAGAGATGGATCCGTTGTTGCTGTGAAGAGCATCAGTAAAACTAGTTGCAAGTCGGATGAAGCTGAGTTTATGAAGGGATTGAAGATGTTGACCTCACTGAGGAATGATAATGTAGTGAGGTTGAGAGGATTTTGTTGTTCAAGAGGTAGAGGTGAATGCTTTCTCATTTATGATTTTGTTTCCAATGGAAGCCTTTCACGATTCCTTGATGTTAAGGAAGGAGATGGTGAAGTCCTTGAATGGTCAACTAGAGTTTCTATTGTGAAAGGGATTGCTAAAGGTTACTCCACTATCCTATACTTCCCTCTATTAAATTACTTTTATATAACTCTTGGCACTCTCTTATTCTAAGGTATAAAAAACCAACATCATTGATTCATTTTTAGGAAATGGCAATGCCTTGAAGTTGGAAATGTGATCTTTTTATTATTGAATGTAATAATGATTTAATTGGTATACACTCCACATCATTCAATCACAATATGTCATGTTGGTATGATTGTTAACTTTTACAATAACTACATTGAAAAGCATACTAATAGTGATTTTTTATAGTTTCAAAATGTAAAATTACAGAAAGTATATAACAATTACATAATAATGTAATTAAAAGTAATTCTTCTTATGTTTTTTTATTTGAGGTCTATACTAATAAAACCTTGTTCTCTTACTCAGGTATGGCATATTTACATGCATACAGAGCAAACAAACCAGTTCTGGTTCACCAAAACATCTCAGCTGATAAAGTTCTCATTGATCAGCGGTACAATCCATTGCTGGCAGATTCTGGCCTTTACAAGCTTCTTACAAATGATATCGTCTTCTCAGCGATCAAGGGTAGTGCAGCAAAGGGCTACCTGGCTCCTGAATACGCCACTACAGGCAGGTTTGCCGAGACAAGTGATGTTTATGCTTTTGGTGTGCTGCTTTTCCAGGTTCTTTCAGGGAAGCATGAGATCACTGAATCAATAAGGCTTGCAGCTGAGTCCTCCAAATTCCAAGATTTTATTGACCCGAATCTACATGGAAGGTTCTTTGAATATGAAGCAGCTAAACTGGCAAAAATAGCTTTGCTTTGCTCCCATGAGTCTTCTTTTGAGAGACCATCAATGGAAACCATTGTTCAAGAATTAGGGAATTGTAGTAGTTGTCTCTGATTCCAATTCAATGCTTACTAAGTTACTATGTGCTAACTAGCTCATATGTTAGTGCTAACCTCTTATGGTTGTGGCCTTTTAGGACTTTAACATTGTCCCGTGTTCTTTATCTAAGGACTAGCTTTTATTTGAATACTCTGGGCAGTAGTAGTAGGTTTTAGCTTGGAGTGGACTTTTATTCCAAACCTGTAATCCAAGTACTATGGTGAATGAATGCCTCTTGAATTTGCATTTAGGAACAAAACCCATTCCTTTTATCCGTATTTAGCATACAAAAACCCAAAGTACTAAGATTAAGAATCTTTCCAAAAAACCTTAATTACAACTGTTATTTATAGTTTTTTTTACTAAAGAACATGAATGGTCACAATTATTCAGAGGCATTTAGGACCCAAAAAGTTGTTTTTGGTACAAGTACTGACAATTATATTTGCGGGACCGGTGCCATTCATACATTGGTAGTGGGTCATAGGCATTTTTACCATGAGAATTCCACGTCACGCATTCCCCCAAATATATAACGCGTGGAAATTTGGAAAAAACAAATGGTAGTCACATGTGAAATGCAAGGATACTGCACAACATAATTTTGAACTATATGTCGTACATGAGTCCGTCTCTGTCCCATGTGATATATATAAATTTTTTAAGTTAATAACTTTTATTTTAAGTGTATTTTTAAAAAATACAATTATAATTTATTAATTTACTTTTCTCGAAAAATAAATGAGTACAAATTAGTAAACACATTGATTAATTATTTTTTTTGAAAAAGTAATTTAATAAGTTACACACTAAATATATTTAAAAAAAATATAATAATAGTTTGACTTACTCCTTTACCGAATAAAGCAAATTTCATGTATGGGGAATAAAGATAAATATAAAAAGATTTATAAAATCTAAGCCATTATGTTTAACCAGCTATCACGATTATATTATTTTGATTTACGTAGCGTAGCTAATAATTATTTATTTTGGTAACTCATTTTCACTTTTTCCACGTGAAAAGTTATTTGTTTCTTTTACGCACCTTGAATGTGAAAAAAATTTTTCTTTGATAATTTTTTATTAAAAAAATTGAGTGTTTTTCCTATCTCATCTGTTTGAGTTGCGTTGTTATATGAATTTATTTCAAATCAACAGTAAAACAAAAAATATTTGTCATACAGCAAAGAATTAATTAAATTTTTTATTCCGGTGTAAAATATATTTTTTTATCCACATAAATTAATTTATAAGATTTTGACTTTTAATCTCTATAAATTTTTTTAATAATAAATGGTCTTACTTAATTTATTGTTAGAAAAAATAATCTTTTTAATGTTAGATTAATGATTAAATATTAACGTAGAAGTGGTAACACTTTCTTATATAATCACATCGATGTTACGTGAGCTAAAAGTGTTAAGAAAAATGAAAAATTAGAAATTATTAAAAAAATTTACAAAAATTAATAGTTAAAATCCCAAGATTTCACAGGACTTTTTATTTTACATTTGGTAGATTTATCTTATCCGAATTTTCTCGCCATCTCTTTTGTCTTTATTTTCTTTGCTTTATTGATACAAACATTTAGCCTCCGCATTACACAATTATTATTTATTTTATATATTTTATAATTATAATAAATAAATTTTTGAGTTTAAAGATTATGTTATAGTAAAATTTTGTGTTAAGAAATAGTTTTAAAATATAAATTATATTTTAAATATTTCACATTGTAATTTTAAAAACATTCATTATTGATAATTTATCTATCTCTCTCGTGTATATATATATATATATATATATATATATAATTTAAGAATAAAGTAAATAATATATTAGAAGAAATAAAAGGTTAGGGAAATTTTTAAAAATATTTTGGTGGAAGAAAAATGATTAAAATCATTTTTTTAAATTATTGTAAATTAGCAAGTTACACTTTCGGTGTATTTTGTTGAATATTTTCTCTCACCTTTTCTCTTAGAACGAGAAAGTTAACAATTTATACCTTAAATATATTTAAGAAAATTATAGTTAAAACTTCGCTAATTTACTTCTTAATATAAGTTAACCAACCTTATGCACATTTTTCAACTTACACTTATTTTGTAAAAGGAGTAAATTAATAATTTATATCTTAAGTGTAGTGTAAGAAAGTTGTAGCTATAACTTACTAACTTTCTACTTCTTAAAAAAATTTATGTTAATAAACCTATATATTAGCATGATCTATTAACACTATAAGATATGTTAACTACCAAAAATTTAACTGATTATATATATATATATATATATATATATATATATATATATATATATATATATATATATATATATATATATATAACACTTAAAAGCACATGTGAGACAGATATATAATCACAACATTATTTACAAGTGAGTATATATACACATAGATGATCGAAAACATAAGCCATTTATTTATCGGACATAAAATCTAAAGCACTCCATATTATTTTTAACCAATGATCCACGCCTGAAGAACTCTGGTGAGTGGTTGATACTTGATACTAGAATTTGCTTTTTTACCAACTTCAAGTACATTTAATTGCATTCTGGAAAACATAAGCATTTTAAAATTTTTATGGACCAGCACAATACAAGTTTGGGTATATTTCTAAAAAAAATTTAGGAGAAGAAAATTGAAAGAGAAATTAAATTTTTTTAAAAAAATTAAAGTTAATTCATACATTAACTAATATATAAAAGCTATCTTGTTTAGTTTATCTTAAAGATAAGAAAGCTTATGTAAACTATTTAACACATAAGTTAATTTTAAATTTCATTTTTTTTTTCTTCTAAAAGTATTTCCAAAAAAATTCTTAATCGAATATATGTATAATATTGAAATTAAGGATGAATTGTTTATTATTAGGTGATCTAGGTCTCCAGTTGGATGATGAATGATGATCCTAATCAATATCTATATAATATATATTAAAAGTTTCTAAATAAAAAATAATAATAACATTTAAATGTGTCGTATAAAGATTAATTGAGATTACACAACAAGTGGTGATCTTGGGATCAACTAATAATTTCTATTTTTATCACTCTTTTTAATTGGTTAACATCTATATACAATAAATACTATTTGTAGAACAATTTTAACAATCTACACAACATGATTTTTGTGTTTATCTCATATGCATTATTTATTATATCTTATAATGAGGAGAGAAATAGGCAAAAAAAAAAAAAGAAAAAAGAAAACGTTGTAGTATAGATTATTGTATATCTTGTTGTATGTTTAGCATAACTCTTTATAAAGAAAGATCCTGGTAATAACTATTCTAACAATACTAATTAAGGAACTAAAAAAAGTATTTAGCGTATAAATTATGTATGAGTGAAAAAAAAAATCCTAAACAATGTAATTAATTTTATGCATCTGAGTAAAAACATGTCTTATAAGTTCCTTAACCAATGTCAGCTTTAAGACATTGATTAACATTTTGCCTACGAAAAATACACTTGGCCCTTACAGAAACTAAAATGAAAAATTATTCAATATATGAGTGAAAAAAGTATCATAATAAAAAGTCTTTATCCTCTTCGGAGAAAACACTTTATAATTGCCTTTGGAGTTATAAGCTCAAAAATATAAATGTAGCAACAATTCCAGATAACAATGATGAGTGAAGGAGGTGTATCATTGTATGAACTGCTCTATTCGTGCCTTTTCTGTTGAACCATGTTCAGTGCTCTAGCTGGAAACCATTAATTCATCCAACTTCCCCAATGACAAAAAAGAAAAACAAGAAAGTTACCATATTGGTAGTAGATATTTGTGACAGAAGGATTGGATATGGTAGGAGATGATGCAATCCCATGAAATCAACATAGAGAGCCTACCCTTATTAAGAAATACTATGGAGGTAGGTGACCTTAATGCGTTTTTGTGGGACTCAAGACTTTTTAGAGGATGGATGTTCCCACATGTTATGGGTCGTACATGGGCTCAGTTGTGTCTCAATAATGTTCCCCTACTTTAGCCACTTGTGTATTGGGTCCAACAATTAATTCACCAAGCCCCACCCTAGCCCAAGGACATGACCATGACCCATGATACATGTGCCCAATTTTTCAAAAAGGGTCAAAAATGGTAAGAAAGATGTGAGAAATTGCATTTGCACTAAACAATTGTATAATTTCTTTTTAGTTTTTATAACAATTAGAGATAGTTGAATGAGAGAGAGAGAGAGATTCTAGTAGTCTTATGAAGAATATTGTACGATGATAAACCTATTTCTTTTTTAAATTACAGGCAAATAAGATATTTTTCATAGGGAAATGTTACTCACCGTTCCAAAACAACATACAAGATGGTAATAATATTAAGGCAACCACAAAAAGTGAACCATAAAACTATTAGTGTTGACATAGATTGAAAATCTATCATATTTTTAAAAATAAAGCTATAACACCTAAGAAAACTCTTTAATTTTGATTTATCAATTATTAGTGTACGTGAATTTATGTTGCTACAGTGGATAGTTGATACTAATACTTATTGCAGGCCTAAATTAAGCATAAGTAGCGGTAACATCTGAAGACAATTAAGACTGGTCTTAAGCTGAGATCACGTGGCACATGTTAATGCTGGCAGTGATTGGAAAACATGAAAGCATGGATTAGTTGTTGTTGGGTGCTGATTAAGCTGTTCGGTAATGAATTATTAGAGTCTTACGTGATGCTAATACACAACTAAGCAGGCAGCATAGTATCAAGGGTTGTGCTCTAATTTTGAGAGACAAAACTACACAATCCTCACGTTGGAGCACAAAATTATGTGTTTAAGGTACTCTTATTGTTGTCTGGACAGCCTGTGATGCTGCTACTAGGCCAAGGAATTTATTATTATTAATTATTCAAAATCAAAGGTTTTGATCAACACTAACACACACGCATCTAATAGCTATCAGGAATACTGTAATAACTATCAACTTTGACGCTCTCTATTACGTGATTCTCGATTTAAATGGGTTTAATTCTCGGAAATTGGCATGTGGATTCACAAAATTATGCTATTTAATATTTTTTTAATGTATTTATTGATTATTAGTTTAGATTTTTGTTAATTTTTTTTAGTATTGATTGTTGAATCTTTCTTTGATTTTGTAAAATTTTATAAGGATTGATTAATTTGGTTTTAAAATTTTATTAGTTGAGATTTAATTTGAATTGTCATTATTGAGACTTTTTAATTTTTATTGCTGAAATTTCTTTTAGATTTATACATTTAGGGTTAAGATTTTCCTTTTCGATACTTTATTTAGATTGTTGTTAATATATTATTTTTTTAAAATGTTTTAATATTTTATTCGAAGGGTAGCATTTATTTTTTTTAAGGTTTTTTTTTTAAAAATGAATTTTATAAAAAAAATCGGTTCACGAACCGACACAGGCTTTGAAGATTAATAGAATAGACAAAAAAAAAATTACATAATCCGTGGCGTACTTTTTAATATATTATTTAAGTTTAATTTTGATTCATTTTCTTCTCTTAATTATAATTTATCATACATATAATTTTAAAAGTAGTTATTATGTGATAAGTTAAGATTATACTATTACAATTTAATCCTTTGATTATTTTTGGGAGGGGCTGGAAAATACGATGAGAAAGAAGTTCAATTATAATCTCATTCAGGAGTTTAGTAAAGAAAATGTTATTGTTTACCAAAAAAAAAAAAAAAAAATACAGAACAAATGAACTAAATTTTGGTTTGCAAAGAAAACTAAGGTGTACGTGACACCCTTATTTTTTTAATGTATCTTAGATCTTAGATAACTTTTTTCTGTCTTAAAATGATTGATGCATATCTGTCAAGTGGCAAGGTAAATTTGGAATTGTGGAGGTCTCTTAAATTTTTTTTCTTGATACGTTTTCATAAAATCGTATTTATGTGTTTGTTGTTAATTCGACATATCTATAATTTGATTATTCTATTGGAAAATAATATGCACACGCTTTTATAAGAATCCACCATTTGTTTATGGGTTTTTATATGCAAAGTCCAACCGAAATAGAGATTTTCTAAGATTCGCATAGATGCCCCCGTGACTTCATGTGTCTCAAAAGGAACCTTATGCGAAGCTCCAAACTATGCACACTTCCACGGATCTTAGGATTTGTATAAATACCCCTACCATCTCTATGATATTAAGGCATGACCTAACCTGTTAATTTATTATAGTTTTTTTTTTAATTCTAGCACCATTTTTTTAAAATTTAATATGACCTATTAATATTTCTAAAAATTTACTTTATATTAGTGTATTTGAAAATTCATAGCAAATTATTTAACGTAAAATAAATTAAGTAATTTAATTGATAAAATAACTTAAGAAATAAGATTTCTATTATTAACTTTTAAATACAAATTTTCATTATACATAAATTTCTTAAAAAAACAAATTAAAACAATAGATTTCTAAGGTATTCGAATCATTAAAAAAAAAAACTACAAACTATTATATATCTAATATATCTATGTATTTCTATTGACATATAATATAGTTTATTTTTTTAATATATAAACAACCAATCTATCATTTTTAATTTTCTTAAGTCTAATCTATTTAAATAAGTTTTTTTTAAAGTTTAAGTCTATCATTTTAGATAAAATTAAACGTTACACATGTCACAGACCCATATTTAAAGCATTATGAAGTATTCCTATCTCTAATATTAGTAAAGAGGGATAATTTCATTTGACAAAGAATCCGTGATAGCTAATTTGTTATTCGTGGTTTTCGGTTTTTCTTAGTTTATTTTCTTGTTTTCCGTATATACTATTCCAAATCATCATTTTCTAGAGAAATATTTACTAAACAATTTTAATATGTATTAATTCACAAAAATATACATGTATGTTTTTAATTAATTCTTTCTTTTATAGTTACCAACACTTTTCCACTTTTAAACAGACTCAAGTGATTTGTTAGAACATATGTGAGACATCAAAACTTTCCAATAAAATTTTCCAATATATGTTTTATAATTTGGTATATACATAATAGAATAGGGCTAACTCGTGGTGCTTCACAAGCAAAATTTAGCACTCATTTGTTGCCATGAATCATATGGTTATTGATTAAGCTTGGATGACTTTCCTTTGAGGAAATCTGACCCTGAACACATGTTCCTCACCAGTGCATTTGTCTACCTTAACAACCCAACGGCTTTTGACCTTTCCCATGTTTTTGTTTCCATATTTTGGACTTGCTGTTTCAGTGACTCCAAATCTAGTCACAAGCAACCCTTCACCAATAGGCAAAAGCTGTGTTTTTGAGCCACATGACAAGCAAGACTTTCTACAGCTAAATGCGTTGTACCCCACAACCACTGTGCCATTTTGTTTCCTACCCTCTTGAACTGATTTGAGAATCTTTTCATGGTTCTCAAGGTTGCAGTCAATAAGCACAAAATCTGCTGCATGATCATAGTGGTCTAGCAGCAGTTCTTCAGCTTCTCCAACCATAAATTGAACTTGATGAGAAGCTGCTACTCCTAAGGCTCTTTTGGAAGCACTTAGCTCTGCATGGCCAGGGACAATACAAATAACTTGGCCACCAGTTTGGTTAGCAGCAGCAACCAATGCTAGTGTTGTTGAGTCTGCTGCACCAGCACATGCCACAACCATAAGTTGGGCATTGTTTCCCGCAGCTAATGCTGATATAAACTCTGCCACATCTGGCTCTTTGCAGTTTTGACCCTGAAGAAAAACAGAACACTAAAATCAGATCAACCAATACTATTATGTATAGTTTTTGAGGATATATAATAAGAGTTTAAAGGTTAATTAGATCAAACACAAAATTGGATCTTATAAATTTTAATGAATTTTGTTAGCAAAAACAACAAATACAATTATAAATAATACATTAAGATGGGTTGACATCACACTTATAATGCATAACTTTTTCTCATATTTACAAAGATTCAAGAAGTTGGGTAGGAGTTTAAAATTTTTGAGGCATGTGATGAGAGTTAGAGAACAATAGGAGGAATAAACACTCACCATTTTCAGAGTGGTGAGGTAGGCCTTTGTGGCATTTTCTGCAGACCAGCAAGCCATGATTATTCACTCTCTAATTAATTGGTTGGTTCCTTTATCTAATGATACTCTGAGGCTTTGTTGAATGGGAGAGGGATTTTCAGAGATTTGATGCAAATGATGAGTGCCTTGGCTTTGGTTCTTGTGCTTATAAATATATATAAGAGCAACCAAGGACTCTCAGCTGGACATAGTGGGTCATGTGTCATTCCAACTAGCTTAGCAGAGAAAATTATATTATAATATTCAAAATGACATGTATGTACCAAAAAAACAAAGCTTATTTGATTTTGTCGGGGCTTCTATGTTGGATTATTCGTTTGAAGATTAGTATTAATTAGTAATATATAATAATTTTTCTGTGATAATAATGACATAAAATAATTATGGGGATTTTTAATTTAATATTAGTTTTTGAGTAAATGATGAATATTTGTCATCGAGCTTTATCTTTACGCCCATGATTTATGATGGGTTTTGGGTTGCTTACTTCTTTTTAATAAATTGGGTTGAGAGAAGAACTTACTCTGATCAAAATTGACAGTAAAAGTAATTGTGTTGTTGTTTAATATTCTTAAAACTGAATCAATCAAAATATATACTAGTTCAAGATTTAATGTGCGATCAACTATTATTAATAAAATAATTATAATTGAATTATATTCAAAATAGTATTAAAAAATACAATGTTATTCCTTATAACAATATAAAATAAAAATACAGACATCATTTTATAGGCTTTTAACATTTAAAATACACATAAAGGTTTAAAATAAATATATTATAATATTAGCATGAATTTTAAAAATACAAAAAAATATTCGTTAACAATAACAAATTTACATATAGAATAAAAAAGAAAATAATTAATGCTTTAGCATGTTTTTTTTTTTTTATAGAAAATAACATAATATATATATATATATATATATTATACATTACTTACTATAAAGTGATTTTTATAAATATCTTTTTCATCACTTTTCCTTTTTATTTTACTAATTTTTCTTGAGGTAAATTTTGTATTTTATTTAGACTGGAAACTAAATCAATTCACCGACTAATTTCAATTTAACTGATTAGTAGGAACTGATTTTTAAAATATACCACTACATAGTTTTTTGGGTGAATTTTGACAAATTCTAGTATCTTGTAAATCCTAATTAATTCAAACTAATCAATTTAATTTGCATTGGATTTCTTCACAGCTTGGATCAAATTCAACTGAATCTGATTGAACTCGTTGATTAACGAATAAACTGAATAACGAGTTCTGTTTATTTCATCGTTGAAGCGAAATCTCAAACATAAAGTTAATTAAATTTGTCATATATATAATTAAAAAAATATAAAACAGTGAGTAACAGTGAAGCTAATATGTGAACATGGAAAAAAATATTTATACCTAAAGGAATTCTTAGTAAAACATAAGAGGTGGTTGGTTGTTGCTTAAAATGTGCAGGTGCAAAACTTCACATTTTTTTGTTGTGATATTTGCACGATTATTTATTACTGTTTTACAAGAGTTTATGATGAGTCAAAAGTTTGAGAGAAAGAAAATGTTTGGATAAATTTTTCTATAAATATTTATATGAGAAAAATGAAAAAATAATAAAAAATGTAAAAGGTAAACTGAATTTTAATTGGACAAGTTTCGCAATTGATTCCATATATGTAATTTCTATATATACATATAGAAATTATTTATCTTTGCCGAAATAAATTATTAAACTGGAAATAAACTCCATACTCCATCCTCTCATTCCTTCTTTCAAGTCAAAAATTTTTATTCTCCCTTGCCCATTTTCTTCATAAGACGATTTAACAGGACGAAAATACAAAATTTTCCAAGGAAAAGAAAATTTGTTAATTGTGATTAGGAAAGAATCGAAAAGAAAATGAAAATGATTACTGATTGATTAGGAAAGACAACACATGATTCATACCAAATAGAAACAAAATATGTATATATACTAATGAATCTCATCAATCTTCCCGTTGACGAAATGTATCTTAGGTGAGCTTCCTGGATATTGTGGTAACGCATTAGGAAAATATTTAGTAATAACCAGCTTGGCTTATATATAATTGAAAAGATAAGTGTCTTTAGGAGTTTAATCATCGTAATATTCCTATTTATTTAGGAAATACATAAGTTGTTTCCTATAGACCGGGCATTTTCGCAAGTATAATTAGAAATAGGAATGATCAATGAACAATGAACAATGAACAATGAACAATGAATTATAACACAAGCATCTTGATAATATATAACTTAGTTAGGTCAGACAGTAAAGAACAATGAACAAATATAAATATTTGATGCAGACACAAGCACATTCATGCTGTAATATGTACAGTGTCTTGGTTGCACGGGTTGTCTGTACATTGCTCTTGCTCAGGAAGTTGTGTTAACAGTGTTGATCGATCAATATACTTCACGCAGTGCATTGTATCACGGATATATAACAAAAAGTAATACATTTTCCAATTAACAAGAGCTATTTCTTTTTAACTCAAATTCATGTGGATTCTACTATTTCAGAAATGGATCCTACCAAATGGAAATTGGAAGTTCATTTGGAACATTTTTAATTGCTAGTAGGAGCTACCGTCATGAATTTTATTTTCATACAATAAAATGTTTATCAACATAATTATCAATAGTAGTTAATGTATACAAAAAAATTATTTGGAAAAAGAGAGAGAATATCTCTTAACATGTAATTAAAATGAATAGTTGAGATTGAAATTAATTAAAAATAATATCTCTTAAGTCAGATAGATATAAATTTACATAGTGCAAGCAACCCTATTCATAATACATAATCAAATTCAAGGGTGTTTCTCCACAAACTTAATATGTGGTAATTGAGCTACATTCGTTACGTTTGTTTAATTTCTCTATATGCAACATAAATAGTATACGTTTATTACATGGAGTGTGTTATAAATGAGGACTTGGAAAAAATGACAATATATACCTAATTAAACAATGATTTTCAAATCGATTGAATAATAGTTGCATCTCTTCTACCAAATATCAAATCATTATGAAATCTATATAAAATATAAAATATATATATAACAACACGATAAACAATCAAACAAATCTAAATACAAAAAGTTTGATTTCTTATTCTTTTGAGGTTTTTCAAAAAAGAAAAAAAAATAGTTTTGTCTCCTAATTAAGTGATTGTATTGGAACATCAAACTTAAATTGGCCTTGTTTGGCACGTCCAAAGACCAACTTTTTGGGCAAAATCTATAGGTTTATATTAAATTAAGAAAAGAAATACCCACTTGTAAGCAAAATATAGAATTGGTAAGTGACTAGAGACATGACAACGCCAAACACCCTCGAGAAAATAGAATTAGCTGTCTATGATACTTGAGAAACGCTGTTTGATTCTTTGTGCATTAGAGAAAGCAAACAAAGATCTAGATCACATTCAATTGCTTCCCCTGCCTAGAACATTGTTAACAAGGGGGAAACCCCTTGAGTTAATTTTCTGTCTATTGGTCTCTAATTTTTTGCATTATAAGTTGCACCCCCCATTTGTTTGATTCTGCTGGGGGACTAGGGAGGATGATGAAAAAAATAATTGGTGGACCGTTTTTGAAGTCTTCAATTAATATAAAAATTTCCTTGGTTTTAAATTTTCTCTCTACAATTTTCCAATTTACTATTTTCTTAATAAAAAAACCCGTTTAATCTTTGAAAGCATAAGAGTTATTAAATTATAAAAAATAATAAAATAATTTCTAAAAATATAATATATTTATCATAATTAATTTTTGAAATATATTTACAGTTACTTTGATTTGTAAAGACAAACATATCATGTTTAACGAAAACAGAGAAAAAATATTTTCATAGACACTAATTGAAAAAATGAAATAAAATTAATAATTATAAATACGAGATAATTAATTTGTGGAATACACGATAAATTTACAAAAATAAATATTAACAAAATCTTATTAAACTATTTAATTTACAAAAGTGCCGAAGATATGTATAATCCACTAATATTATTAAATTATTGTTAAGTATCCATATAGTCAATGTAAACATCTCTTATCATCAAATTTTTTCGGATCAGTATATATTTATATATAAAAGATTGCTCCGATTTCAAATTTGAAGAATACAAGAGGATAACAATATGTTGAATATGAGTACGTGGGGTTCTGAGAACGACGCAAAATGGATCGAGTCGAATTCAACACACGTATACAATCAAGATTCAACCAAATATAGATATGTAACCAATTTTTTAATTTTTTTTTTAAAAGAACAAAAACTTATGTATAGACAAGTTGTGGGTTTAATTATTATTCAATAGTTTTTGGGTGTATCCACGAAGGGGACACGTTCTTATGGGTGAACATACCTCATTCATGACCTAAAAGTATGGTACCTTATCCTGTACTGTTGGCATGATCTATCTACCTATAGTAACTTATGCATGCATGCATGCATCTCTAGGATTTTCGTCACGATGAGACATGATCCGAACCAGAAAAGGAAAAAAAGATGGGGAAAAAACTTGCAATCAGCATACTTCAATTCGATGTTCTGGAATGAGATTTAATTTGCTATACTGATAATAAGAATAAATATTGACAATTTGATATTACATATATACTGACTTTCTCTATATACAGTCGATCTAGATATACTATGAGACTTTGAATTAAGAATCATCAAAGAGTTCACTCTTTTAATCTCTTTTATAATAAACTAATTTTCTCATTAGATATATTAATTCACCATCTAACTCTTAATTTTTGTAATTAGAATATGTCAGCAGTGTAATTCATCTGCAGGAGTAGCTTAGTGATGACGTGGACAATTCACCCAAGAAGACAAGGGATGCAAAACCTAAATCCCCTTATCACTATATGAATGCCAGCAGTATATTTAATTATATATTATCATATATAATTTAACAATTATATGATGAACTTTGAAATAGAAACAACTTTTAAATAATTATGAAATTTCTTTTTAATCTAATCATCTTTGATTATTATAATAAATTTGTTCTGATAATTAAGTATCAAGTCACAAGCAGTATTTTGTTATAATAAATTAGTCTAAGAAAGTCACGCCAACTCAAACATTAGAATGGGTGGACGAAACAAACATTAAGACTAATTTATTGGTATTTTTAGATTTGTAGGGATAAAATTTAAATTTTTCATATTTTACAGTCGTATCTTTTAGCAATGAAATAAGTATTTATCCTAAAAATAAAATAAGTGTTAGCTTGTTACTATTTTGGTTGATATTTTTAACAGTAGTGTTTGCAATGACTACTTTATACTTAATTAGTTTTGAAAAATATCATGGATTTGAATAAGTTAAAAATTTATGTGTGAAAAAGAGTATGCAACAATATCAAAAACATTGTTGAGTGAAGATTATGAAATTATGGTATGTGAATTAAAATATTTCACTGATATTGAATTAAGTAATTAAATATGGGGATTAGTATTAGATTATGAGATTAAAATATTAGTTAAACTACATGTGAGCTTTTCAAACCACAACCCATGACTTGAAGAAATTGCTCAAGAGTTGATTTAACCATTCCTTATTGGGCAGGGCTTCAGTACCCTTGATTAAGTGAGTGAGGAAAGGTGGAGATCATATCTTTGTGAGTGGAGGATGATTTATGACCTTAGACTGAAAATAAAATAGTGAGACACCCATCAACTACATAATGATCGCAAGATCTACGGATTCACTAAAATGTAACACTTTATGAAATTATAGCCCATTGAAATCATGTTCTATTATAATAATTTTGCAATTCCTTGTAACATGATATTATGATATACTATTTATTATGGTGACATTGAAATTAATTCAGGCATACGTTCCATCATAGGGTGAATCAAAGCTTTGATGATCCCTCCCAATCCGATATAAAAGTACGTTTTCAAACAACCCTCATCAAACTCATGTGGACACTACTCCACCCAAACCGAGGACAATCTCTTTAAAATACATATTGCCATATTGATCGTTTTTTTTGCTCTGTTTTCTCACAGTTAAATTTCCCTTGCAATAAGGATTCTATTAAGCTTTGTATAGTAATTGCTAGATGGGGTAAAAGGGTTCTGCTTCTAAATTTGAATACTTGGGGCGCCTTTGTCTTACGAATTTGGAAATCCATCATGTAAAAATTTCAATATGGATTTCCAAATCTGTAATGCAATTTCATACTACAGATTCACTCTAGATTAATCCATATTGTAAAAATTTATTAAAGATATTTAAATCCAAATTAGATACGGTAAGAGAGGTGAAAAAGTTTAGTGAATCAAGAATAAAATAAAAAATTCATTCTAAATATAGTTTTCTTTTTAACTTTTCAATTCGGCCCGGAACAGTTGGTCCAATCCAGACCTTTCTTTGGTTAATTTTGACAAAAGCAACTGGTTATTAATTACACTCTCCCAATTGTCTAAATACACTCCCCTTGTTTATTTATTTTAAATTAATAAGTGCAATGATCATAAATTATCTGAAAATCCTTGTGTTAATTTAAAGTCATTTAAATTATAAATATTTACTGAAATATAAATTTTTAACTAGAACATTTAACAATAGAGTTATTTTCTTAAAAAAATATATTAAAAAAATTAAGAATTTTTTTTAATAATTAACATCAATATTTTTTGGATAACTCTTACCGCCATCATCATGTACCTACTTATGTTAACTTGAATTTAGTTCTGATGTAGGTGTACAGTAATTTGTACAACTAATTATTAACAATATTTTATTAACATTGGTCGTTTTAAGGAACAAGGACTAATTTATTGAAAGAAAATGACATGGAAAAAGAATTCAAAATTTGACAAAGAAAGATTAATGTGATAGGATTATCAAAATGATGATGTTTATATCCGAAAAATTCAAGTAGGTTTAGATTTCTTGAATAAACAAATAGATTAGATTAATTAAATCATGATTATTTGATCTGTTTGATTGATCAATGTAAATTTATAAAATTTAATAGCTTCAATTATAAGAATATAATGACATATGCAAGTATTGTACTCGATTAGATATGTGTACAATGTCGAGGTGATGTACTTGGTGACTATTATATCTCATTGAGCTGATGTGATAGTTTAACCTTTCCTATATTTAATGTTCAGTTAGAGGTCAACCTACTCTCAATCTCTCTGATGAATTAGGGATGAATACATGTCCCTAAACCAGCAGCATCACCAACCCCTCCTGTGTAATAATTGCCTGACGATGTTAACCATATTAATCAAGCATGATTACACTGCATTCTCGGATGGACACGCCACCTCCCCACAACATATAAATAAAACTCTCAAGAAGTATCTCTAAACTCGCTTATTACTCTTACTTTTTCTCTAAAATACTTTCCATAATCACATACTAATTTAAGCATCGGAGGGTCATTGCAAGTACCATACCCTTTCTGACGATGACGACAACCGTGAAGAACTCAAACAAATACCTTAGACAAACCTTTAAAGCTGAAAATCAGACATTAACCTATCCATTTTGCCGCGTCATCCTCATCTAGTTCTAGACAAAAACAATATGAATTCTATTTTAAGTTATTTTTTCTTAATCGGTGTTTTGTTTAATTTCACTTTTGTTATGTTTGTTTCTTCTAAATTTCGAATATTATGTTGACATAAAGATTCCCTTCCCGCGTGAAAAAAAGATTGAGGTGTATAGACATGCCAGGGAAGAGTTGTTTTTGTTGGTTTGGGTGAAGAATACAAACGTTGACAATGACACAAATAATGCAATAAAATGTTCTGCCGTAGCAACCAAACTTACATGAAGGTTTCTAAAAGGTAAAGGTAAAGTTGTTTAGAAGTTAGCTCTCACTGTCGTCCTTTGCTAAAGCTTCATAGTTAGCCTTAAATGGTTTGTAGATGACAATTTTTTTTTTATTATTTTAAACACAAAATCTTTGGTCTCAAATGATTAATATTTTTCTTGTCGTAAATTGTGTATCACTTTGTCGCGTTATACTTTTATCGTGAAAAGTTGTTATTTTTTAAAACTAGTTCTAAAATTTGGTCTCTAAATGGGGCCTCAGGTACGTTAGGCTATAATTCTTGAACAAGTATTTTTTTGAATGAAAAACATGATCCGTGATTTCGCTTTCTTTTAATCATTCACTTATTTTACAACAAGAAGATTGGAGCTAAAGTAATGTAAAAAAAAAAAAAAAGAAGAAGAAGAAGAAAAAGTACGGAGGTAAAGCTATGATATGTAGATTAAAGCTACATAAAATGACGAATGAAAAATGTGAACTGAAGAGGGTTTAGAAATATAATCACACAGCTCCTAAAGCATTTTAATTGAAATGAAATAAAAAATGACTTTATTGGAATTTATCATGTAATGTTGTCAACTTTGCTAAAATTCGTTGGAGCATAGAATTGATTGAAACGTTGTGAAAGTGATCATAATAAAAATAATTTGAAAGAAAAAACAAGTGTGCACATGTGGTCATGATTGTAGGATAGCTAGGTTAAGTAATGTATACTTAACAAAAATGACAAGCATGGATATTTGGATAAGACTACAAACTATAACGAAACAAGTAATCATACCTGAGAACTTTATCATATGATTAGATGGAGCTTTAAACCGTTTAAATTAAAGTGGCCCGATGGAATATTATATGTTATTTTGATACGAAATTGTGTACAATGATATCTTTTGGCATCAATAATAATAAAATTGAGTACAGTGATAGCTTTATACCGTTTAAATTGAGTACAACAATAATAATAAAATTAAAAAAATAAAATAAAGAAATAGAAAATTTTTGTCATGATCATAGTAAGCATTATTAGGTAAGGTAAAATGGAGATTTGATTACTGCGCTCAATTTGTTCTCGCTTTTGCGTTATGTTAAACTAAAACGCCAAAACTATTCTTTATTTACATGGAATTTTCCTTTATTCCAAGTTTTTTTCCCATCTCTCTGAGCTTTAAGCTTCTGGAATTGCTTAACTAATTCAGTAGGGTAATTGAAGGGAAAAAAAAAAAAAAGAGTATTGGTAACATTTATTTTATATGATTTTTTTTGGCTACTCGTTGAAATTATGTTCAACAAAATTTTCCCACTTTTCAGGATGATAAATAAAAAATAACTCTTTTATTATTTTAAAATAAAACTCATTATATTCAAGCATGCATGTAATTTTCCTACACTTGATTGTTATCCTAGCATGCATGTAATTGTTTTTTTTTTTTCTTATGTGCATTCTAGGTTATACACACATTTATTAGCCGATTGGCTCGTAGTTTTGGATTTTAAATTAGTATATTTATAATTATAAATTAGTGTCGTGACTCTCTTCTGTTAATGGTGACCATCTTGCTTGATCCATATGTTTTCATAGTTAAATTAATGCTATACATATATATAGAAACATCTATGGTGGCACATAATCAACATTTATTCTTGTCTTAGATCACCTACTATTTTCTCACAATATATTTTGAGACCAAATTAATTTTTAATTTTTTGAAATGAAGCTTCAGATTTTGACTTAAAGTGGGGCTTGAGGGGTTATGTGAATGCTCGAAAAAGTGTATTTTTACACCGAATAACAAGATCCGTGATTATCTCTTCGCGTAATCATACAACTTCTCGACAACTGGAAGTTGTTGGTGTTAAAGCTATGAAACTCGCAGAAAGCAGTGCAATATTTGTTCACAATTCCTTTTATTATTATTATTATTATTATTATTATTATTATTATTATTATTATTATTTGTAGTATGTACATAAAACCAGGGATAGCTCCAACAAGTACTAAATTTGGAAAGCATGTAATGAAGTGATATTTGGATGTATTTTATTTAGAAAGATTTATAAGAGTAAAAATAAGAAAATAATGAAATTTATTTATTTAAAAATCAAAATTAATTTTATATTAAATAATTTATAGAAAGATTTACATCTTTGAAAATAATTAAAAGAGATATTTTATTAAATAACTAATAAAAAATTAATTATAACTCTTAAGAATATATTTCATTTTCTTCCTTATTTTTGTCTCTTCAAAATCCTTCAATAGTGTGCCTGTAGTTGTTTCAAAATTGTAAAAACAGGCAAGCTACCTCACTCGGTTTCATATACAATGATATACATATAAATAGACCTATTTTAGGTGGGGAGTGTTATTAAACAGATCCTCACATGAAAAAAATCTTAAGATGAGCAATGTAATTATTATAGGGGAAGATATCAGGTTGTGTTTCTGTTCGGTGAAAAAGGACTTAATGTCTTGTATGTTTTTTACTTATGCAAAGACGCGTGTAATTTGAGAGTTTTAATACAGTAAATTAAATTTGATTACTGTCCTTCCACGAGACCCCGTTATGCATGTGACAACATAATAAGTGGTCTTCGTATAAACATTAAGGAGGGAGTATTGGAATGTCATGCGATGTACAATCTCGTGGTGCACTTGAAAATAGAGAAACAACTGTTGTTGCTGAAGAAATTCACACTTCGACTTTCAATCTCTTAACCAAAATATTTTGTTTTGCTCTCAGAATTGGTTAACGTTTACGGATACTAGATTCTCCTTATCGTTCACGGACTTGTCATTAAATCTAATATAATATACTTTATTTTAAATCTAATAGAAATAAATTAATACTATAACAAGCAATGATTGAGATATGTAGACATATCATTGGTTATATTATATTTATGTCCATTTGTCATGTAAAATAACCGTGAATCATGAAAAATGATGAGTTACATATTTTGCGTGAGATATTTTTGTTGTGGTCTATGTATACCCACTTACCACAATTTAAGATGTATTTATAATCCAATTTTGATCACTGCTCTGTGTCAAATTCGGACTTCTTCAATGAAATTTATTGGCTGAGAAACAAAATAACTTTTAAATATTTCCAGCTTTATTTATCATGAGCTCGAAAGGGTTTGCGCGTCTGATAGAAACGTGTATTGTAATTAAAGTACGAATGCTTTTATTGAAATTCATCGCATTAATTTGTGCGTTATTAACTTTGTTAAAATCTCAATTAAGTAGCTTGAACTCTGGAGTTTATTGCAGAAAGTTAGAATACATTTTTGAAAATATATGTAAGAGAAAGTTTATTTACGTCCATGTTTTCATGAGTAAAATAGCTGACTATATTGTGCGCTTAGAATAATAAACACGACAAACATAGATATTCAAAAATACTTCCAACTATAATAAACCTAGTAAAACTAAGCATCTCTCTATGTTTGTGTGTTTGGTCAGTTGAAGATTTGAAGTATGTATTATTTGGGATTTTAAAAAGTAGTTAAGGAAATAGAGGATGGTATGGAAGAAATTGAGGACCATAATTATATATGTAACATGAAACTTCATAATGATCACACCGCAATCGGGATCATCATAGATATAACGGAAATTTGATGACTACATTATCTTGTTCTTTCTTCTAAGAGTGAAGTTCTAACTAGTAAAAACGAACAGAGAAAATTATTAACGCAGAATTTTCTTTCTAAATGTTAATACTATTGGGATGAAATTAATATGTTGTTATAAGATCTCCATCCAAATATTGCTTTCAGATTGAGGGCATGTAGTTAGCTTTCAAGTGCAAATGATTATAGTTTGGTCACTTTCCCATAGTAATCTAACCCAATTTAGTATTAAAATTTTTGCTGATTGGTGAAATCATGTGTGCACTCTTAAATTGTTATAGCCCCACCCCACCCTACCCTCCTTTCCTTCCTTTATGTATTAGTCTATTATTATGCTAGGACCCATCCTCTCTCATGTAATCAATGTAAATTTTGAGGGTCTATGTGTAATAAAGAAATAAATAGTATATGGTACCACAATTATTTCCTCAAAATTTCTTTTGTAATTAAATCGGGGCCACTTATACAAGAGCCAATTATGCCAAAGATTGGTGGGAGAATCAGAGAAAACAGACAGGATGAGAAAAGAAAGAAACCTCATGCAGAGAGAATTTGTCTTGGCAACGTTTGTAGGGTCAAGGGTTAAGTGGAAACTGCAAAAGTAATTACATACCATGTGATAGAAATGGCACATAATGTCTTGTACTTAAAGTAAGGAGTACCTTAACAAGTGTAAAGAGTAAAACAAAAAATTGCAGACTGTTAATTTAATTTGACAAGCGATCAGTAATTTACCAATCACTCACGGATTTTTAGATTTGAGCACGCGGTTAATCCCCAGTAACCCGTAAACTTCGTTGTGTATCATTTTTTTTTTTCCCATTTAAATGACAGACTTTTAAAATAATGTATATCTCGCACTTACTTTTTTTTAAACAATTATTTTCAAACCGATTTAAAAATACTAGTATTTTAAAATTTTAGAATTTATTTTTTATAACTTTTTTTCGATACAGGTTAGCCCGTTTAATTTACAGGCTCTGCGGCATAATTGTAAACTCATAAAAATTGAGTCTATTTAAATTAGAGTTATGGAAATACATGTTAAATGTTAAACTCATAATTGTAAACTCATAAAAATTATAGGTAAAAAAATTGTAATTCATGTTAAATGTAAGACCTTAAAGCTTTGGCAAACTATTGCATGTATTTTGGATCATTCCATCTAAGAGAGAAAAGAGTTTTGAGAATTTTGGAGGATATTCTCTTTATACAGAGAGTGATCTCCTAATAGTTAGAAGAGGTTATCTATTTAATAAAATATTTCTCTAGTCTTACTTTTATTATTTTTTCTTATTTATTGAGGAGTTTCCACATTAAAATATTTGTTAAGTTTAAAATTTACAAAGACAAATCAAGACTTTAACTTTAATAATTATAATTCATTTTTATAAATATTTCATAAGTAATTATTTTTATATGCATAAAATCAAATTCAGTTTGTTAGACACGTGAATCCCAAGAACTAGATGCATCTGGTAGAATATTAGTTTGGAACAAACTAATGAATATTAGACATAGCACAACGAAACTTAACAAGTTAAGTATCTTTTTTAATGGTTACTTTTCAATGTTAAGTTGTTATTCGTCTTGCAAAAGTTAACTTGTCTTGCTAAATTCAAGTATAAGGTATCTACCTATTTGTCACATAAAAAGACTAGAGAAATTAGAATAAAGGAGAACTTCTCTGACATGAACATCTGCTACAAAAAAGAAGCTATACTTTTTTGACATTTTTCAATTGTCAAAGAATAAAGTTGTCAACTCTTCTAAGACAATCCAAGCAGAGACATTTAATGCTCATGGACATCCTATATGCTTTCAATTAGATGAATGAAGATTTGAAGTTATTGAATCTAACAACTACCTTAAGTTCATCATTTAGATAAAGGCCAAATGTTGAAGTTTTGAAGTAAGATTACTCTGATCAAGCCAAAACTCTTCAAGTTTTGTTTCTCAAACAATCTATAAAAGCCTTTTTATTCTAATTGTAAATCCCTCTCCATATAGAAGTTAAATCTTAATGATGAACAACTTTTTTCTTATCCCGTGTGTCAAAGAATACTTGATATATTAACCTAAAGAGTTTATTTGTAAGGAATACTTCTTTAGCCTGAAGAGGTTGTTGTCAAACAATATGTTAGTGGAACCTTAGTTGTTGCTAAAAAACTGAACGTAGTCTTGGGTTAAGATGAGCCAATATAAAAACCTTTGTGTAATTTATATGTTTTCCACTCTGATTATTTTAACCAAATGGGTTGATTGTCTAGTATTGAAGTCTTTTAAGAAAATCTTTTAAAAAAACAGTTTTGAAAAACAATGTTTGTTTGATCAGACACATCTATTATCTTATAAAAAATTAAAAATCTTGTAAAAATTTTATTTAATACAATTCAACCTCCTCTTTTGTGTTTTTATCATTACAGTTTAAAGATCTTGCCATTGCAGATCTTTTCCTCCAACAATTGTCAGACATTTAACCTTTAATGGTGATGATTATCCTTATTGGGTAGATCATATGGAGGTGCACATCAAATCCACCCAATACCGTCTTTAGAAAATTATCACAAAAGAGATATGTCGTGTACAAAACTTCAACATGAATGGGGAAATGAAGAATTTGTTATCTTAGAGATAAACAAAAAAACTAGATATGCAATAACTTGTGCATTATCTAGAACTAAATACAACATATTTTGCTCTTACAAGAAGACACTGAAAGATATATGAGATGCTCTCAAAATTTCTCACGAAGGTACAAAAGATATTGACAGAGAAAGACTACAACTCTTCAAAGAGAATGTGAAATGTTCTCTACGAAGAAAGGAGAATCCATTGACAACATATTTGGATGCTACCAAAATATCTTAAATGGATTGACTGCTTTAGGCATAACCTTCATGAAGACTTAGAACAACATAAAGATCTTGGATAGTCTCCCTACTATTTGGGAAGCTATTTTACCGCTATCTCTGTAGGAAGAAATATGAAGACTCTAAATCTAAGTGAATTTATTGGAGCTCTTAGAGTCCATGAAGTTTATTCATGCAAAAGAGACAAGATCAAGGTGTGAGAACTCATATCAATATAAGTTGAAGAAGAGAGGTCAAAGCATGAAGCTTCAAAATCAACAAAAGGAAAAAGCAAAGTCCTAAAGGATGAAGCTAAATCTTCATTTGATGAAAGTTTAGAAGGCTCATTTGGGGATGAGATATCTCTGATGGCAAAAAGGTTCAAGAAGATAATGATGAATAAGAGAAGAGGCAACCACTTCTTTAAGAAGAAAGATGGAAGACTTCCTGAGAAGAAGTCATCTAAGGAGGAAAGTAACGGGGTTGTCTACTATGAATGTATAAAACCTAGTCACATCGGATTTGATTGTCCTAAACTTAGGGGAAAGATAGAATCCTAAGAATGACAATAAGAATAAAAATTTGGTCACTTGGGAAGATCTTGATATTAACAGTAGTGATTCCATAGATGAAGAAACATTAAACAATTTGTCTCATGGCAGACGCAACTAAATCATCTGAGGTGAATTTTCATGTTTCGTGATTTTCTTTTTCAAACTCTGAATCAGATGATAATGATGAGATGTCTATGACATTCTTCTAGATAATTCTCAATTCATAATAGATAGGTATAAAAAATGCAAAAACAAGTTTAAAGCAACAATGATTGAAATTACTCAACTAATGCTATCAATAAATAAATTGTCTCAAAATAGATCATCTGATTATGATCATCAGATGCTTGATTATGAAAAGTTTAAATTTCTTTCTGAAAATAAAAAATTATGGAGAGAAATGAAAGTTTAAAGGAAGATTTATTTAAGTTTGCTTCTGGACCTTCCAAATTAAAAATGTTTTTAAAATATGGAAGATTTCCTTTCGATATAAATGGATTAGGATATGATCCTTTAAAAGAAGAAAATAAGAACTCATAGAACATCTCTGGTAAATATTTATATGCATCTTCCAAATATTTTATAAATGATCATTTTTATCATGTTTTGTGGTTGCAACATTTAACAATGATGAGTGGAAGATTAGTGGAATGTGACTCTAGTAGGATTCAAAATCATGGTAGATCAAAATCTCAAAGAAGGATAAAACTTAATGTTACAATTATGGCATGAGAGGATTTTTGAAGAAAGATTGTTAGCACAACAATAAGAATGGATGAAAGAATTCTAAAGCACCAAACTCTTAAAGTTGTGTTGCAAATACCTTGGATAATTAATCGAGAAATCCTATATAGTGGAGCGGAAATTAGTTATAAAGACATTAAAAATCTTCATGACGGATAAATATTGGATTTAGGTCTAAACTGGCACATGAATCCACATCAAGATTTATTTTTCACTTATGAGCCTTTAAGGATATGTGTTCATATGAAATGATCATGCCTTAGAAATTTATGGAGTTGGTACCGTCAAATTAAAGATGTATAATGGTATTATTTGCACAATTGAAGGGCTACGATATGTGAAGGGCTCTAAGAAAAACATATTTTTCATTGGTACATTTGTAGTAAGGCCCATACCAAATGTGGAATCAATCATAAAGGTAGTAAAAGACAATCTTGTAACGATGAAACGAAGAAGATCACAATAAATTTATGCATGCTTTTAGGAGATACATTACAACAGATGCATCAGTTACAACAACAAACCAAGAAGAAACAACAATGACATGACATCGTAGAATCATACAAATGTTAGAACGAGGCCTAGAAGTCCTTGTGGAGTATAATCTCATATCAGGACTCAAAGCAGTAAATTTACAATTTTGTGAGCATTTTGTGATTGTAAGTAACATATTTTGAAGTTTACTAAAGTATTTGCTTTAAGCAAACACATACTTGACTTGGTTCATTTTGAGGTCTAGGAATCACCAAGGTTATTCATGGGAGGAGAAAAGTATTTTGTATCATTCATTGATGGTTACTCCCAAAGATTGTATCAATCATGAAGAAGTCAGATGTATTTCTAGTATTCAAGGAACTTATAAAAGAAGTGTTACTAGAAATTGGTAAAAGAATTAAGTATATAAGGACGAATAATGGAGGAGAATATGTAGATGATGAGTTTTTGGCATTTTGCAAACATAAATATTGCCAGACAATTTACTGTTTCACATACACCTCAACAAAATGGTGTGGTAGAGGAAATGAGTAGAACTCTCTTAGAAGAATAAAAGTCATGTTGAGAACAATAGGAGTGACCAAACCTGTATGGATAGAAGTAGTTAAAATTTCCCGTTATCTAATAAATTGATCACCATTAGTTACAATTGGTTTAAAGACACTGATGGAGACGTGGAAAGGATAACCAACTAGTTATTTTTCTCTACATGTGTTTGGATGTCCTATATATGTAATATACAAATACCACGAAAAAACAAAGTTGGATCTAAAATCCCAGAAGTATATATTCTTTGGTTACGTAAACAATGTTAAGGGGTATTGGTTATGGGATCCCAATATCCACAAAGTTATTGTTAGCAATGGTGTACTATTTGCAAAAAATAAACTGCAAAATGAGTTAAAAATGACAACATAAGTAAAGACATTACTAATGCAAACAGAGAAGAAATCCAAAGCATATGATTCTTCAAAAGCAGAACTAGAGAACAAAAAATAAGATATAAATGAGGTCAATGATGAAGAACTTCGACGTTTAACACGTCAAATAAGGAAACCATCTTGGCACTCACAATATGTTCTAGCAAGCCACGATGCATATTGTCTTATAACTAAATGTAACACTCCTAAACTACTATAATCGTATGTCATAAATTATATATAATTCGCAGAAAATAAATACATCATTAAATGAGGGAAACTAAACTTTATTTCATGGACTAAATTTTAGAACGTAATCTCACAATTACATATGTCTCAATAAATCAAAAACTATCAAATAACGAAATATCTAAAGAATTTTTTAACATTTATAAATAGAAGCAACCACTGAAAATCAAGAAAGAAAAAAAACAAGGACTACAGTATGACAAGTCCTTAAGCAATCGAATTCCTTTCCTAGCCTACATTATTTTCGCCTCCAACAAACTGTTCATCTGCTCGCCCGTTCGCGGGGTCATCACAGGTGTCAACCACAGACACAATACAGGGTTAGTTCACATTTTAATAATAATGATGAAATCAACAAGAACAACTCAACACAAGGAACACAAGAATGTACACACACTCAATTCACAATTTATCAAAACCAATCATATCATGCAACCCAGTATGATGCATGCTACTCACAATTCACTCTCATGTCATGTGGTACCATCAAAACAACTGAGCGATGTCTAGGAGTACATGTCACCTCTGACACTCTCATCTCAGGGCAACCAGTGTTGCAAATGGAGTCACTTCCCACTCATGGTGATCAGCCATAGTGGAAGTTTTACCCACCTCGAATACCCTCAAAATCCTAGGTCATTACATCGACCTGTCAGGGACCAACCGTACTAGTTCCATTCATCCTCACATTTCGAAAATATTTTCATGCGTTTAGTATTCATAATAATCTCTCTCTTTTAAAAACACCAAGGGACAACCTCACTGATCATTCTAACAGTAGGCATCCATCTCTCTCATCAAAACACTTAGAAAAGATTATCATGAACCTAAACGACTCATAATGCAATATTACCCACAAAATTAATCTCTCAGTCCATATCAATCATCCCACATAATAGAATATTTAATTTAACAAAAAGTATTAAGATCAACATATAGTTAATTAAACATAACTAGCATCATATAACCAAAAAGGACTAAACACTAAATAAGCAGTAATTATCAAAATGTAATAAATCAAAATAATTTATAAACCAGATAGAAAGTCCTTTAAGATAAAATTAAAGAGAAAGATGTCAGTAAAATAATAAATAATAGACTTGAAATAGACCACACAACCTAATAAAAAAAACGGAAGAACAAATTTTAAAATTTATTGGTAACTAATCACGAAAATATTCAGTAAAATTCCAAAACTTCCTTTTTAAATATTCACCTATTTTTGAGAATTATTCTATAATTATTCTATAAATATTTTCTAACTACACACAAAATAATTATTCAGAACTGCTTGTATATCATTAATTTATATCTAAATCCATAACCGCATTCGCCACCATATAATCATTCCAAATAGAATTTGCATCTTATGACACAACACCAATTCACAAATGTTTATTTCAATTTGGCCAAAAACAAGGTCGAAAGCACCAGGACTAATGGAATTATCATCGAAAGGTGAAAAGATAAAAAAAAATTAAAAACAACACAGCCATATCGTGAAAATAAACAGTTACCGGGTGGAAAGAGAGATCAATCATGTTTATATTCATTACTTCAATGCGAATTAATATAACAATTTGAAGATCAATTAGATCGATTAACAGAAGCAACAAGAAGTAATATATTTTTATAATAAAATAGAAATAACGATGACACACAATTTTACTAAAGGAACAACAGTGAAATTAAAGGGAATCACAGTGACATAATGTAAAAGATAAACACAAGAAGGGGGGTTGAATTGTGTTAATTAAAAAAATTATTCCTTTCGTCTGTGGGTTTTAAATCTGTTCAGACGAAACAATGTTTGTATTGAAATATTGATTTTAATAAACAAATGTTATATTATAATTATCCCCTGTTAGTTGAGCAGACGAAACAAATAAACACAGATATTTTTATACTGGTTCGTCTATTCTAGACTACGTCCAGTTACTCAACAACCACTGAGTTTTCACTACAAACCGTGAAAAGGTTACAAGTATTATTTGAACCCAGCCACTTCTGGCTATTACAAGATATTCTTTGCTCCCAGCCTTCTCAGGCTAAACTAACAAGGTATTCTTTGAACCCAGCCTCCACAGGCTAATACAAGAGGTATTCTTTGGAACACAGCCTCCTCAGGCTAAAATGCCACACAAGTGGACTTTGAAAGATGTTTTAAAAACAAAGATTTTTCCTCTTCGCAGAGAGGGTTTTACAATGAAGTTCTAATATCAGACTTGAGCGAATTCTTAGATGAAGGATAGAGATAAGCGTATTCGCCAACTGATTCTTGAAGCTGTGAAGTCCTTTTATAGGCATCTTCTTCAAATGGCCGTTAGACCCATTTGAATGCCATTGAGAGTCGTTGAGAGATCTACTAGAGAGCTTTCCAAAAAGGTTGTCAGTTGTACTTGATTGATTGATAAGAGTCGCAGCGGATATAGCGGACTAGGTTGTGCGCAGTACTACTTCTGACTTGTACAGAGATGTGACAAAAAGGTGAAGACCTTTTTGACTTTGGTGTGTAAGCTCGAATCCCTATACTGATCTTGGATGCTTCTCATGAGTACATATTTAGATTTCAAAACATGGCGTGAAAGACTCAACTTTACTTCAGGTTTTGGATAGACGATATGATTCTTCAGTCTTCAGTTGTTGTTGTTTCGTCTCATCCTATCGTCTTAGACTTCACTCTTTGGACAGAAGAAGGACTTAAGCTTGAATAGTCCTCTTCCGTCTGTGCATGTATCATCTGATGATTTGGCTTTTTGACAGACGCAGAAATTCTTCTTTGAAGGGTCTCGTTCCGTCTGTGCTGGTTTCGTCTTAGCAAGTCTTGGGTAGCTTGGTTTCGTCTATCTTGTAATTTATCAAAATCTTGAGACGTTAATCATCCTTGATCTAACAATCTCCCCCTTTTTGATGATTACAGACCATACCACGAAAATCTGCACAAGACATGGTTAGAAACAAACGAGTCTTAAAAAGCAGTTGACATCAAGACGATGTTTTCTGAATAATACCTCTTTATAATAGATTGTTACATCAATGCGATGTAATCTTTATACATTATTACATAGGTATAAACAGAAAACCAATAAAGAGTTACAATTGTAAGCTATACTAAAGAATTACAAGTATAAGTAAAAAATTTAAAAAAAATACATGACTCCCCCTCAGACGAAGCTTGTTTACTCCCCCTTAGACAATGCTTTCCCCTTGTACCATTCTTCTTTCCCTTGAGCTATCTTCTTTTTCTCTCCCCCTTGGGCTGTAAATCATCAAAAGATGATCAAGAAGAGGGCTTTGGCTTCTTGTTGAGCAGGGTCATCACAATGTCTTTTAGCTGCTGCACTTCAGACGATAGATAAGCTTGATTTTCTTCAAGTTCTCTGTTCTTTGCTTTCAAGTGCCCGTAATCCTCTTCCAAAGCATCATACTTACGCTTCAGAGTTTTATACTCCTCAACTTTGTCATCAACCTCCACCATATCATCAAAGTGTACCATTGGTGTTTGAGGTTCTTCCACTATAGGAATAGTGTCATCAATAATGAGTACTGTTGGAGTCTTCTTCAGACGCAGTGTGAAATGTGGAAGAGTAAGGTAAGCCGTGAAGTTCCATTTCCATTGCCATGTGTAATGCTTTGTTGGAACAGAGACTTCCAGATCCGGATGCTCCTGGGATGGGTGAGTGTATGAAAAAGCTTCACCAGGAAACACCCTGCCACAGACGGTAGAATCTTCATCAAATGAAGTTCCAGAGCAAAACTGTGAAGTGGCTTCATGATCTTCTATCATCTGTTGTATCTTTGGATTGATAGGGCTTGAGGCTTGAGCTTGGATTGCTTTGAGGTGCGCATAGACAGCAGACGGAAGGAGTTTGGAGATATGCCTTACGAATTTGAAGGTCCTGGGTACAGACGGTACTTTCTTCTCTTTGCCTTTAGCCAAAAACTTGACCAAGCATGGTTGTTTTCGGTCTAAGACGATAGTGTACTTCGTTTCGTCTGACACCAGTGAAGAGAACTGTGATCCCACTATGAAGGGGCAGTATCTCTTGTCCTTCTTAGCATGACGATCAATATGAAAAAAAGAGGCTTCTCTTCCCTTAGCTTCCCTTCTGTAGGCATCAGCTATCATCCCGAAAGTTGTGTTGAAGTCTTCTGGGAGGGCGTGAGCAAATTCTTCAGGGTCTTCATACTCGTTGAGGAGGATGGAGTAACGAGGGTTGATCCCGGAGTAGTGGGGCCTCGTCCATAGAAGCACAATTCCCAGAGAATGTCCTAGACCGACATACTCTGTTTTGTTGAGTGGAATTGTGAAAGGCATAGGATCATGGCGATCTATGGCGTCAAGATGCCAATGAGTGCATTCTTTAGGCTCATAGATGATAGAGTGTGCGTCTCCATATCTACAATGGTGGAAGACAGGCGCATTCACCTCATTCCATCTTGGATTTTCTCTATGTGGAATGTGAGGTTCATAGCCAAGTGTTGGTCCTTCAATCACCGACGCAACAATATGATCCTTGTAGGCTTGAATATCTTCTAACCCTTTGATGTCTAGGTTGGCCAGTGTATCCCAGGGCAGACGCTTCAACCAATCGCGTTGCTCTTCTGGGGTGTAGACGATGTTTTCATTGAAATCTACTGGCTTCAAGGGTTTGTTGTAGATGATGGGATTGACAAATCTCCTTAATTGAAAACCCTTCTTGCATCTGTACTCGTATGGGTTCTTCAATTCAATGTAGGGAGTGTTCTTGATATAGCGGTTTTCATCGTCTGCTAAGATATCATTTTGAGCAGATTCAGACGGTTCACCATCAGTGGAGAATTCTTCATACTTCTCTCCAAAGATCCAATCAGGTTTGATTGGTCTTTCAGCACAGGTACTCTCAGCAAATCGCCTCATGACTAATTCATTTAGGAATGAATAGTCCAGCTTGTGCTTTGAGGGTAAGTCTTCCGGATTAATCACTTCAGCATGTGACCTTCCCCATGTAGCATCCACCTTGATTATGTTGGTCCCTATGTGTAAATCTAGAGGGGGGGGTGAATAGATTCTTGTTAAACTTTACCCCAAATTCGCGTGTTTCTAATTCCTTTTAATTACCTATCAATTACCTTTCAATTACAGATTCAATTACAAGTTCAATTACTGATTCTATTCCTAAATCAATTAGTGAGTTGATTATTAATGCAGTTTCCAAATACAAAGCAGAATATGATCAATAACAATATAGTGAAAACTGTAAAGAGAGTAAGGAAGAAAATGAGTGCACAGCGATGTATACTGGTTCGGCCAACTGCCTACATCCAGTCCCAATCCAACAATTGTTGCAATTGGCTTTCCACTATCAAATGATTCCTTTTGTATCCTTTTACATTCACTCTGCAACAAGCAATACAAACAGAAATCAAAACACCCAAATCTGTTCTCCAACCTGAAGAACAGAACTTCCAAGACCTTGGCACCTCCAAGATCAAACTTTGAGAATCACTTCTCAACCACAATGCTCTATCTAGAGAGACCTCTCTCCTAGAGCAACAACTCAGAAATTGGAAATATAAAGATCAGTAAAGAGTACACCTTATGTGTAGAATCTGATCACAAATGAGCACTATGAAATCCACCCAATCAATGGAAAGAATCAAGTTTCCCCTTTGTCTTTGAAAACCTTGATAAACTCTAGGTTTAGAGCATATGAAAGTGTAAGAATTGTTTTAAGAAGCTAGGTTTTCAGCACCTTCATATGTTTCATCAAGATTATACTTATAGAGCAAATTTGGAGGGAGAAAACGTGCAAAATTGAGCTACAACGGTCAATGTAATTGATCCCAAGTGAATGTAATCGATTACACTAGCCGTTAGAACCCTCCAATTTGAATTTTCCAGGCATGTAATCGATTACAACGAGATGTAATCGATTACAACGAGATGTAATCGATTACATCAGTATTTCCAGGCCATGTAATCGATTACAATAATGATGTAATCGATTACACCAGAGGGCCAAAAACATGTAATCGATTACATGATTAATGTAATCGATTACACCAGAGGGGAAGATCAATGTAATCGATTACATTAGGCCTGTAATCGATTACATCAGTGAAAAATGGATTTCCAGAATTTTCAAAGTTGTTTTTCACAATTGGAAATCAAACATTAGTCACTTGATCAACCATACACAAGTTTAAAACATCTCTGGGGCCTCAATACAAAGAACTCAACACATATATGCCTATACTCAACAATCAATACATAGATATATCCTACTTACACTTCATCCATGGAAAACCGAAAATACATTCATCAAAACCAAAACACATAAGAGAGACACAACAACATTCTTCAAGCTTCAAGTCCAACAGATTATTTCAAGTTGTTCTTCATCAGAAGAAGAATCAACTTCTTCAATAAGCACAAAGTCTTCAGACGGAAACTCCTTCGTCTGTTGGTGGGATGCTTCTTCAGACACACCAGATATCGTCTGTGCTAAGGCAGCATTCAGAGGAGACGCAATAATAGGCTCAGACGCAGTAGTCCTATGTTGGTCTTGGAGAGTTGATGATGACATCTCCATAGTTGAGACTTCTTCACTTAACATTGTCTCTAACTCCTCTGCAAGCTGGGCATTATCTTTTTGAATCTGGGCAGTTTCTTCGCTGTTCATGCCCTCTGAAGTAGCTTGAGCAGATGCTTATTCACACGATCCAATGCCCTTTAAGCTTTCAAGAAAGATCCTTTCTCTTTCAGCATGAAGCTAAATAGAGACCCTCTTAGCCTCTTTCAGCGCTTTCTCATCGTCTGTCTCACCAATAATCACAGACGCAAGTTTTTGCTTCATCTTTTCTTTGCCCTTAGCAGCTTTTTCAAGAGCAATCTTTCTAGCTCTTGCTTTTTCTTCTACTTCTTTCTTCTTTTTTTCTTCGTCTGTAAGTATCTTCACAGACGCAGCACCCTTAGACGATACCTTGGTCCCTTCATCTTCATTAGGCGATATCGTCTGTTCTTTTGATTTAGCACCAATGTGCTTGATTCTGACGATCCTTTTCTTCTTCTTGAGGGGTTCTTCAAGAACATCCTCAAAAGGGACCTCAGAGATGGTCACAGAAGGAAGAGGTTGAGGTTGGTTTAGTGTTTGGGTTTCAGTTTGGGATTGTGTTTTGGCTTGTGTTTCAGACGGTGTTTGGACTTGTGTTTGGGGTTTAGCACGCTTGATGCGAGCTCTGTGTGGAGGATCTTTGGTGATGGGTGAGAGAGGTACATCCTCTTTTTGTGAATGAAGAAAGTCTGGTGCTAGATGCATCTTCGCGAAGGTGCTGGCTTTAACTTCCTTTCCCTCAGGGTGCCAAACAACATCAGTGGTGTCAAACCCCTGATTGATGATGATTTTTGAGAAGAGGGTGGCATAGGGAATGCTACTCTTCCTACGGATACTGCGATTCTTCAGAGCACTTATCCAATGATCAAGGATAAGGTGAGGAAAACTTATCCTTGCTTTCCTCAGACAGTAGAAGATGCAAAATCTGTCTCGAAAATTTACATTGTCCCTCGAACCAGTCCTTGGTGTGAAGACATTGTAGAGGAGGTTATGGATAACTCTTCCAGAAGGAGTGAGATTTCCCGATCTGAAAGACTTGGAGTCTTCAGTGTTGGGTTTCTTTACATAGAGTATCTTGTCTACGCGCTCCTCAGATTCATTCTTCATCCAGTTGGTGCTGTAGAAACGCCCCTCGGCTTTACAGTTTCTAGCCTCAGCAATAGAGTCCACCGTGATGATGTACTCTTTGTTGTCAATGGTACCCATAATACCATCATCGAACTCCTTCGCATCGCTCCAGAATTCGGCATAGGCTTCCATCAGCCATGGGCCTCTCATCTTAGCAAACCCCATCCATCCGGTGTGGTCCAAAATCTTCACTATCCTTTCAGAGACGCTTTCAAGAGTCTCCCTTGAAATCCACTTGCTTGGCAAGAACAGGTCTTGAGCAAAGAATGTGGTTTCATCAACTTTGGTAGCTTTGGTGTTCTTGGCGGCCATTGATATTTTGAAAATAGAGAATAAGCACTTAGTGAGTTTTAAGGTTTGGAAAGTTCAAATGGTTGCAAATAGCAGTAAGGAATAAAAGAGTGAACTTTCAAGAGTATTTACAGACAAAAATAAAAACGGTTGTGATTCATCAGACGAAAGAGATTTTGAAAACTGCCCCTGATTTGACGTGTCCACATCATTGCCTTTTCAATGATTGATTTGACCTCTGCAATTCACAGTGCGTGCCTATCAATGTCCTAGAATAGTGCAATAAATGACAGACACATTTATTGCTCCTTTTAATTTGTCCCTTCACACTTGAGATAAACTTGTTAAACAGTAACAGTTGCGTCTGTTGAATTTTACTACAATAACTATTCAACTTGATCAGACGCAATGTTTCGTCTTAACACGAAATAATGTACAGACGGAACAAATAGCTTAGACGGAACAATTTTCAATCATTTAAAGAAATAATTCCAAGATTTTCCTTAATGAAATTGAAACGTGTTTCGTCTAATGCTTTAGTAAATATATCTGCCCATTGAAAATCTGTTTTCACAAACTGTATATTGAAAATACCTTTTTGGACATAGTCTCTTATAAAATGAAAACGGATTTCAATATGTTTTGCTTTTGAATGCTGAATAGGATTTTTGCTAAGATTGATTGCACTTGTATTATCACAAAATACTAGTATATGATTTTCAAACCTGGAGTAATCTTCAAGTTGATGTTTTATCCACAGTAATTGTGAGCAACACCCCGCCGCAACAGTATACTCTACTTCAGTTGTTGAGAGTGCAATGGAGTTTTGTTTTTTGCTTGACCAAGATATTAGTGATGATCCAAGAAATTGGCATCCACCACTTGTGCTTTTTCTCTCCACTTTGTCTCTAGCATAATCAGCATCACAAAAGCCTTTCAAACTAAAATCATCATTTTTCTTATAAAACAGAGAGAGATCAGTTGTTCCAACAAGATATCTAAGAATTCTCTTTACAGCTTGTAAGTGAGATTCTTTAGGGTCAGATTGAAATCTAGCACATAGACAGACACTAAACATAATGTCAGGTCTGCTTGCAGTTAAATAAAGGAGTGAGCCAATCATACCTCTGCATACCGTCTGATTAACAGACTTACCTGACTCATCCTTGTTGAGATTTGCTCCAGACGAATGCATTGGGGTCTTCATAGGCTTGGCATTCTCCATCTTGAATTTTTTAATATGCTCCTTTGTGTATTTCTGTTGATGGATGTAGATTCCTTCTTTAAATCTGCTTGATTTGAAGTCTAGAAAAGAACTTCAATTCTCCCATCATGCTCATTTCAAACTCATCCTGCATTATCTTTGAAAAATCCTTGCATAGAGAATCATTAGTAGCTCCAAAGACTATATCATCTACATAAATCTGGACTATAATAAAGTATTTTGAAATACTTTTCTTGAAGAGAGTTGTATCAACCTTTCCTCTTGAAAAACCATTTTTAAGAAGAAAAGAACTGAGTCTATCGTACCAAGCTCTAGGAGCTTGTTTAAGACCATACAGTGCTTTCTTGAGTTTAAAAACATGATCTGGTTGAAACAAACTTTCAAAACCAGAAGGTTGTTTTACATACACTTCTTCTTCAATAAAACCATTTAGAAAAGCACTTTTTACATCCATTTGATATAGGACGATATTCTTATGAGCAGCAAAAGCAAGTAATATTCTAATTGCTTCTAATCTAGCTACAGGCGCAAAGGTTTCTGTGAAATCAATACCTTCTTGTTGATTATACCCTTGTGCTACTAACCTTGCTTTGTTTCTTACTACTTTTCCAGCTTCATCAAGCTTATTTCTGAACACCCATCTGGTTCCAATGATGCTTTTGTTCTTTGGTCTTTCAACTAGGGTCCACACATCATTTCTTGTGAACTGATTAAGTTCTTTTTCCATAGCCAAGATCCAATCGTTGTCTTGAAGAGCATCTTCAACATTCTTTGGTTCTATGCTTGATACAAGAGCATATCCAGACGATTCCTTTAGCCTTGATCTAGTTACAACACCTTGATTCCTATCTCCAATGATGAGATCTTCAGTGTGATTAGATGCAAACTTCCATGATCTTGTAGGTGCTTCATCACTTTGTTGATGAGACTGACGAAGAGGTTTAGTGCGTAGCGTCTATCGTCTGTTCTTGTTTTGTCGACCTTTGTTTATCATTTTGACCGAGAAGGGTTAACCTGCAAATTTTCAAACAAGTTTTCTAGGTCTCGATATTTCTTTATCGCCTTTGAGTTATCTTGGAACTTTACATGAATTGATTCCTCTACAACTTGCGTCTTAGAGTTAAAAACTCTATAAGCTTTAGATATGTTGGAATATCCAAGAAAGATTCCTTTTACCACTTTTGAATCAAACTTGCCAAGTTGATCTTTGGTGTTCAAGATAAAGCATTCACATCCAAAAGGATGGAAATAAGAGATGTTGGGTCTTCTTCCTTTCCATAGTTCATATGGAGTCTTATTCAATATTGGTCTTATCAATATTCTATTTTGAATATAACAGAAGTATTAACCGCATCGCCCAATAATATTTAGGGAGAGAGCTTTCATGCAACATTGTTCTAGCCATTTCTTGTAAAGTACGATTTTTCCTTTCCACAACTCCATTTTGTTGAGGAGTTCTTGGAGATGAAAAATTGTGAAATATGCCATTTTCAAAACAAAAGGCTTTGAACTCAGAATTTTCAAATTCTGTTCCGTGATCGCTCCTTACAGACGCAATACATATTCCTTTTTCTTTTTGAACACGTTTACAAAATATTTCAAAGACTTTGAATGACTCATGTTTATGGGCTAGGAAGTATACCCATGTGAATCTAGTATAATCATCTACAATGACAAATCCATATCTCTTCCCTCCAAGACTTTCGATCGAGTGGGTCCAAAGAGATCAATGTGTAACGATTTAACGGTCTTGTCGTGGAAACAACATTTTTGATTTGAAAGAAGCTTTGAGTTGTTTCCCATGCTTGACAAGATTCACACGACGATTGGTTTTCCAAGATATTTTTGGCAAACCTTTTACGAGATCCTTTTTAGAAATTTTTGAAATATACTTGAGACTTAAATGTCCAAGCTTTTTGTGCCAAATATCTCGTTCATCGTCTGCTGAAATCAAACATGTTACATTTTGATCACTCAGGTCAGAAAGGCAAACCTCATAAAGGTTATTCTTTCTTTTCCCAATAAAAAGAATGATTTTATCTTTGTTTCTGACTATACACTCATCAGAGTTAAAGGCTACTTCATACCCACTATCACAAAATTGACTTATGCTAAGTAGATTGAAGTTAAAACCTTTAACATATGAAACGTTCTGGATAAGAGTATTGGGTGTCTTACCAACAGTCTCAATGCCAAGAATTTCACCTTTTCCAGAATCGTAGACGGACCCTTTACTTGTCGAGGTCTTGGAACATAGACAGGTCTCCCGTCATGTGTCGTGAGCAACCACTGTCCAGGTACCAGCTTGAAGTTTTGTCTCTTCCCATTAAGGATATCTGCAACAAGAACAATAAATGACTTTGGTACCAAAATCTTTTTGGGGCCTTTCTTGTTAGTTACAAAAGGCTTCTTTTTGTTTTTAGCCTTTTTGTACATATTAGGAACCTTGTTGTGATTCCTCTTCTTTTGATCAGACGAAACAGGTTTGTTTTTCTTTTGGTCTGTCTCCTTAACATAACCAAGTCCACTTTTATCATTAGGTGATCTCTTATATTTTAAAATATTTTCAAGAATGGAGGATCCCTTTGTAAACTTGGTTAAGTCATTGAGTAGGGACTCATTTTCTTTCTTTAATCTTTCGATTTCAAGAATGAAAATGTCCTTTTCAGATTTAGACGAAACATCATTTGATATTTTCTTGTCTAGCAACTCAATTTCAGATTTCAAAACTGCATTTTCTTCCAAGGTTTGTCTGAGCTTGGTTTTGCAAGTTTTGTATTGCTGAGCAATAAAGTGGGAGTGAGCTAGAAGAGTATCATATGACATTTCTTCTGATTCTGACTCTGACTCAGAAGAGGAGGATGAAGAAGTTTCATTGTAATTTACCTTTGTTGAGACATGGTCTCCAGCCATGAGGCAGATGTTTGCTGTTTCTTCTCCTTCAGAGGATTCCTCTGAGCTTTCACTTTCAAGATCTTCCCAAGTCAGTAAGCTCTTCTTTCCTTTATCTCTTCTAGAGCTCCACCACTTTTTTAGTCTGGGACATTCTGACCTCATATGTCCCGGTTTCCTGCATTCATAGCACACAATCTCTGTGTTTTCTTCTTTAGTTGATTTCTCAGGGAGCTTCTTCTCCTTTTTCTTGAAGAAGCGTTGGCCTCTGCCTTTCTTCATCATCATCCTTTTGAATCGTCTTGCCATGAGGGAGACATCATCTTCAGACGAACCATCAGACGATTCTGATTCGGTTGAATCAGCCTTCAAAATCTTTACTTTCTTTTTACTGTCTTTCTTGACAGAATCTTCTTTAGGGATGTCATTGACAGATGGAAAAGCTATAGGGTCTTGAACCTTGATCTTCTCCCTTTTACATAAGAGTACCTCATGTACCCTTAAAGCTCCAATTAACTCGTCTAGAATTAATGTCTTCATATCTCTTCCAACAGAGATAGCTGTGGACATGGCTTCCCAAGGAGGTGGGAGACTGTCCAAGATCTTCATGTTGTTCTGGGCCTTTGTGAAGGTGATTCCCAGAGCAGTGAGTCCATTTAATATTGTTTGAAATCTTCCAAACATCATATCGATAGACTCTCCTTTCTTCATAGAGAACATTTCATATTCTCTTTGAAGAGTGGCGACCTTTCTCATTCTGACATCTTCAGTGCCTTCATATGAGATTTTAAGAGCATCCCATAGTTCTTTAGCTGTTTTGTAGGCACAGAATCTGTTGTACTCAGTTTTGGAGAGAACACACATTAGAGCATATCTTGCTTTGTTATTCAGCTCCTTCATCGAGTATTCTTCGTTTCCCCACTTTCCTTCAGGCTTTGCAATGTGGATATCTCCTGTGGTGATTATGTTCCATAATCTATATTGGGTTGACTTGATGTACATCTCCATCCTGTCAGCCCAGTATGGATAATCATCTCTAGAGAAAGCTGGAGGTTTGTTCATAGAAGCTCCTCCGGATAGAAACGATGACCCTTGATAGTCCATGTTGGATCTTTTCCTCTAGCAGTTGTTAAGCGCTCAACCCTTAGAGGCTGAGCTCTGATACCAAACTGTAAAAGATAAACACAAGAAGGGGGGGTTGAATTGTGTTAATTAAAAAAAGTATTCCTTTCGTCTGTGGGTTTTAAATCTGTTCAGATGAAACAATGTTTGTATTGAAATATTGATTTTAATAAACAAATGTTATATTATAATTATCCCCTGTTAGTTGAGCAGACGAAACAAATAAACACAGATATTTTTATACTGGTTCGTCTATTCTAGACTACGTCCAGTTACTCAGCAACCACTGAGTTTTCACTACAAACCGTGAAAAGGTTACAAGTATTATTTGAACCCAGCCACTTCTGGCTATTACAAGATATTCTTTGCTCCCAGCCTTCTCAGGCTAAACTAACAAGGTATTCTTTGAACCCAGCCTCCACAGGCTAATACAAGAGGTATTCTTTGGAACACAACCTCCTCAGGCTAAAATGCCACACAAGTGGACTTTGAAAGATGTTTTAAAAACAAAGATTTTTCCTCTTCGCAGAGAGGGTTTTACAATGAAGTTCTAATATCAGACTTGAGCGAATTCTTAGATGAAGGATAGAGATAAGCGTATTCGCCAACTGATTCTTGAAGCTGTGAAGTCCTTTTATAGGCATCTTCTTCAAATGGCCGTTAGACCCATTTAAATGTCGTTGAGAGTCGTTGAGAGATCTTCTAGAGAGCTTTCCAAAAAGGTTGTCAGTTGTACTTGATTGATTGATAAGAGTCGCAGCGGATATAGCGAACTAGGTTGTGCGCAGTACTACTTCTGACTTGTACAGAGATGTGACAAAAAGGTGAAGACCTTTTTGACTTTGGTGTGTAAGCTCGAATCCCTATACTGATCTTGGATGCTTCTCATGAGTACATCTTTAGATTTCAAAACATGGTGCGAAAGACTCAACTTGACTTCAGGTTTTGGATAGACGATATGATTCTTCAGTCTTCAGTTGTTGTTGTTTCGTCTCATCCTATCGTCTTAGACTTCACTCTTTGGACAGACGAAGGACTTAAGCTTGAATAGTCCTCTTCCGTCTATGCATGTATCGTCTGATGATTTGGCTTTTTGACAGACGCAGAAATTCTTCTTTGAAGGGTCTCGTTCCGTCTGTGCTGGTTTCGTCTTAGCAAGTCTTGGGTAGCTTGGTTTCGTCTGTCTTGTAATTTATCAAAATCTTGAGACGTTAATCATCCTTGATCTAACACATAACATCAAGCACGGAGAAAGTAACGGTTAGATTAAAGGGAATCACAGTGACATAACATCAAGCACAGAGAGAGTACTTCGATGAAGATAATAAGGGAACAATAACCCAATAAAACATAGTCTTAGTACCTAAATCAATTACATAAAGGTGGACAAGAAAAATAAGGCACCATTATCATAAAAATTGAGAACACCCTTACCTGAATGTAAGTCAATCACACGCAGAGGGAAAACTAAGATGACCAAATATTGATCTCTATTCTATGTCAGAAATTTGATCTCCTTTTTATTTTTTGTTTGTTTTAGAAAGGTTTGTAACACAGGGAGCGAAAAAGGATATGAGAATGAGGGAGACAATATATCAGAGAGATTTGAATAGATTTTCTGGTGAGAATTTGCAACAGCCCACTCACCCATTCCCTACTCTCTCTCCTCCCATATTTTCTGATTTCCTTTATTTTATTAATCTACCCACTCACGTGAAACCTAACCACTCCTTTAAGATATTTTGATTTTACTTTATTTTATTTATTTTTATCTGTTTTATTTTATTTTATCTTATTTCAAAAAAAATCAGGGTGTTACACTAAAGAGGGAGAACCATCAACCTTTGAAGAGGCTTTAAGTAGTTTAGATGAATGAATGACAACGATGCAAGAAAAAATGGAAGCCTTGTGTAGAGGAAAAACATAGGAACTTGTAGAACTTCTAAAAGGCCAAAAAGCCATTGAAAACCAATAGGTTCACAATATAAATGAGATGGTAATTACTAAGTGGAACGATATCGTGCAAGATTGGTAATAAAATGATATGTTAAGAAATAAGGCATTGATTTTAATGAAATATTCTATCCAATTATAAGATTAAATAAAATCATATTCATTTTGGCTACGTGTGTTGCATTTGATTTACATCTTAAGTAACTTGATGTAAAAAATGCTTTTCTTCATTTTAGCTTGATTATTGGATATGGGAAACTCGAAATGTATGGCTTGTTCTAGAATTAAGTCCCAGGGGCCTTTCAGAATAACCCTAGCTCCATTACTCCTCTTATTGGACGAGTCGTCCACATTGAGCGTCCATTGCTCATGCTTCTCTCATTTCAAGGGCAACTTTGTCAAGAAATCGGCCAAGAATTGCGTCTTCATCGAGCCTCTACTTTGGTATGTCAAGCCAAACTCTGATAATTTGACTAACCACCCAGTCATTCTCCCTACCAGCTCGTGTTTTTGTAGCACTTGGCGCAAAGGATAATTTGTCTTGATCACAATATCGAAACTTCTAAAGTAGTGCCGGAGACGTCTAACTGAGAACCAATTTTTTTGTAACTTGGTATCTCTCTTCGGAAAGTTGCAAGGTTTAACTTATGAAGTATAGTGGGCTCTGCTTTTTGTCTTTCTTGCTCACTAAGACAAAGCTTATTATTGAGTGGGCCATGGACAAGTAAAGCTCCAACTGTGAAGTCAAGTCCAGACTTTTCAAGGTTAGGATGGTCGAGATGTTCCCCTTGATCTTCTTAAACACCCTTTTGCATTCATCATCTCATTCGAAGTGTTGGGCTCCTTTCGGTATCTTGAAAAGTGGATTAGCTTTCTCCGCCAGCCTTGGGAGAAATCTTGACAAAGCAGCCTACCTCCCATCTAGTCTCTCCAACTCTTTGAGATTTGCCAGACTTCTCAATTTCAAAATGGCTTCACACTTATCTAGGTTGACCTTGATATCCCGACATGTGATCATGAATCCCATAAATTTTCCTCCTCCAACCCCGAAAACATACTTCTCGAAGTTTGATCTTAGGTTATGTGCCCGGACTTTATTGAAAACTTTCTCAAGATAATGGGGTCAACATAAACTTTCATTATCTTGTGTATCTCTCCTTTAAGAATGTTGTCCATTAGTCTTTAATAGGTGGCCCCTGCGTTCTTTAGCCCGAAGGGCATGACTCGGTCGCAGTAGTAAGAACCTTCGGTCATAAAGGTTGTTTTCTCCTTGTTAGGCGGATACATACATATTTGGCTATACCCAGAATATGCATCCAAGAAGCTTAGAATTTGGCACCTGGACTTATTATCCATAAGACGATCTATACTGGGGAGTAGGTAAGTGTCATTGGGGCATGTCTTATTCAAGTCTGTGTAGTCTGTACATATCCTCCACTTACCATTGACTTTCTTCACCATCTCTACATTCGCGAGCCCTGTTGTATAAGTAATCTCCCAGATGAAGTTCATCTCTTTTAACTTTTGGACTTCGTGCTCCACTACTGCTCGTCTTTCCTCACCCAACTTACGTTTCTTTTGTGAGATAGCTCGCGCTTAAGGTAAAATAGCCAACTTGTGGCATATAAAGTTGGGGTGTAACACCCCTAAATTACTACGGTTGTAATGTCATAAACTTTATATGGTTCGCGGGAAAATAATTACGTCATTAAATGAGGGGAACTAAATTTCATTTTGTGGAGTAAATTTTAAAATAAAATTCCATTACGGTATATATCTCAGCAAATACACAATGTCTCACATGAGGAAATATCTAACATGTAACAAGAAATTTTAGTGTTTTTAAACAAAAGCAGTCAATCAAATTCAAGAAGGAAAAATCCACAACATGCCAAGTCTTCAAGTAATCGAGTTCCTTCTCTAGCTTAAGATCTTTCCACTTCCAACAAACAGCTCATCTGCTCGCCCGTTCATAGGTTCATCATAGGTGTCAACCACAAACACAACCACAAGGTTAGTTCACATTTTAATAATAATAATAATGAGATCAACAAGAACAATTCAACATAATAAATACAAGAAGGTATATACACTTCATTCATAATTTATCACAATATCAGTCAACTATGTTATGCAACCCGGTATGATGCATGTTACTCACAATTCACTCTCATGCTATGTGGTATCATTAAAACAACTGAGCGATTTCTAAGAATACATGTCACCTCTGACATTCTCACTAGATATACTATACAGTCACAGTCAGGGTAACCGGTGTTGCAGCAGGAGTCACTTCCCACTCATGGTGATCGGCCATAGTGGAAGTTTTCTCCACTGCGAATACCCTCCAAGTCTTAGGCCATTACATCGACCCGTTAGGGACCAGCCGTTCTAGTTTCATTCATCATCACTTTTCAAAAACATCATGATAATCATCGTCATTTTCTTGAAAACGTCCTACCTCACTAGCATGTTCACCAGGGGTAACCTCACTACTTCTCCACCACAGCAGGCATCCACCCCTCTCACTTTCAAATAATTACAACTGAATATCATGAACCTATACAATTTATTGATGCAATATGCCCCGCAAAATTAATCTCTCAACCCACACCAATTATTTCACCGTAATAGAATATTCAACACCACAATAACCTTGAATCAAAAACAACCACGAGGAAAGTAATTACAACATAAAAGAGGAACAACATGAAACACCAAAACTATGAAAATATAAATCTCAAACCAGAACTTACATATAGGAATAAATAATTAAATAACGTAATAATGTCAAGTTAAGTAAAATTTAACATCACATAATTAAGATTGAAAAATTAAGACTGAGAATTAAGACGCAAAAATATGAATAATTATTAACAAATAACACAATCTAAAATTAATATAAACAACCCAGTCTAGTAATTAAAAGAGAACTAAATTATTAAATATTAACTATGAGTTAAACAAATAATTTTAATCTCAATACTTAATCCTAATTAAAAAAAACAAAAAAAATTAATTTCTATTTAATGAATTTACTTTCAAAGTTATATAATAATAATAATAATAATAATAATAATAATAATAATAATATAGATAATTGATGTCTTAGGTGCTGTGACGAAGTTTTTAACATGTGACAACCTCCGACTTTAACAGGAAGAAGAATTGTAAGTAAAACATGACGATGAGTTACCACAACCAGTAACAGAACCAAATAATGCTTGACAAGAAAAAAGAAGCCAACAACTAAAGTTAATTAATTAAAATTTATCAAATACGCAATTCTATTAAATGTCTCTCATTTATTTTAATATCAAACTTATAGCTATTTTGATTGAGTTTTGAATCAGAATTTCAAAGACATATTAAACCTTAATCGGAACACATGTCGTACTTGGTCATTTGTTTTTCTTTTATGCAACTGAAAAATGATATTAATTAAACCCGCAAGTCTCCAATAACACCACCTCTTACACTCCTAGTCAAATCCCATCTCCCTTCTACACACCAACGAACCCAAACCAAAAACGTTCACATATAATTCGAAAACACTCTCACAAGATATATAGAAAAGGCAAAGGATGCAAAGTCAGTCATGCCAAAAGGGGACCGTAACGAAATTGAAGCAAGAGATTCCTGATGCGGAAAAGAAAATAATTCAATTCAAAATATTTAATTCACATTGAATAAATAGAGGCAGAGAAAAATGAAAAAACTCATTATCATCATTAAATTGATAACTACCCTAACCTGGATGTAGGCCAATCACGTGCAATGGGAAAAGGTTGAGATGAACAGGCTCTTGATCTCTATTTTTAGTTAGAAGTCTCAATCTCTTTTTGGGAAAAGTTCGCAACACTTAGACATATATCAAAGTGATGGGAAAAAGATAACATGAAGGTTAAAATAGATTTTATAATGAGGAGAAATAGTAACCACTCACTCACTTGAAGCATAACCACCCACTAAAGATATTTTATTTTATTTATCTTTTATTTTTATTTATTTTATTTTATTTTATTTTCAAAAATTAGGTTGTTACATAGGGTCTATGCCTGACATATCCACCGAGCTCCACGCAAAGAGGTCAATATTCGCCAAGAGGACTTCTTCAAGTTTTTGCCTCCACTATTCGTTTACTCCCTTGCCAACCTTCACACATTGTCCTTCTTTTTCCCTTACCCGGAGAGGAATTGTCTCTTCTTCAATTGTGGGCCTCTCATCTTGAAACTCGGCCATGGGGTCGAGGTCGAACTCCTTTATATCATTTCAATACAAAACCGAGCTATGGTTTTTGGGAGAGCCCAGTCCAGCCTCCGATGTGGGTGACTCTACGGAGTATGGTGATATCTTGAGGCTTTAAGCATAACATTCTTGAGCTGTTTTGGGATCCGCCTTCACCGCCACAATAGTTCCTTTAACCGGGAACTTCATGACCATGTGTGGTGTCGAGTTGGTTCGAAGTTCTTTATCTGATATGTCGATTTCAACGTCACCAAAGGTGGTCAATAGGTTCACATAACCCCTGGTATGTACTCATCTACTGGAGAATCTGAGGAGGGGCTTAGTGTGAGACTTTATCATTGACTCAAGAATGTCAAGCTTTTTGAAAGTTGACCAATATAGTATGTTCGTTGAGTTGCCTTGGCCAATTAAGATTTTCCTCACCTTCTAGTTAGCAATGGTGGTCATGATTATCATCGGGTCATCTTGGTCGGGTCATTGATACTAAAATCCGCATCCGACAAGGTTAATTGGCAAGGTCTGGGTCGGCAAGTGATTCACTGAGTTTGCGCTTCTCACATGCCTCTTTTGAGAATTCTTTGAGTTTCCTCCTCCACCAAAGCCTCTGACTATAGTGTTTATCGTGCCCCTCACATCATTTGGATTCTACTGGGGTTGTTCCCTCCGAGGAGCAAGTTATGCCCGGCCACGATTTCTCCATCCCCCTATAGATTGTCCTGGATGGGGACCTTGTTTGCGTACCCTCCAAAAAGATCTATTTTGTCCTCCCTTGTGTTTGTTTCCTTTAACATAGCGGGATAATGCTCCTAATCTTATAAGTTTTTTATTGAGGTCTTTCACCTTGTTAATTTCCTCCCTAGTGTGTCCTCGATTCTGATGGCAGCTACAGTGTTTGGAGGGATCAACATCAGGAGAAGATGGGTAAGACACAAGTACCTGGAGAAGTTCGAGGTTAAACGCCTCTCTAACCACAACTTCACGATTGGCGTTTAAGGGGGTGTAGCTATCAAATCTCCTAGCCCTTCTCCTCTTGGAGCTCAACTGTTTGGAGGTCGGACATCGTGCAACCTCCTTGGATTTCTTTCTAGTTTCTGCGTTCTTTTCAATACTCATAAAATGATCGAAATGAGCTTGGAGCTCGTCTATGTTTTGGGGAGGTTTAGCGTATAGAGTCCGAGAAGGATTCAGGTTGAAGTCCGACCTAAATAAAATGCATGGCAACAGCTAGGTGCAAGTTGGGGATACACATTGTTGCCTTGGAGAACCTTGTGTCATAAAGTGTCTTAAGGTCTCATTGTCTTCTTGCACTACATGTTGTTAGGAGGACAAGTCTATGGTTATGGGTTTACAATCAGTAAATTAGGCTACAAATCTAGCACACAGAGTGTTTAATGAGTCCATGGAGAGGGGGGAGTGAGTAATACCATTCAAGAGGTACGCCCTTGAGGGTGGTTGGGAATAACTGACAATGTTTCCTTAAATCATCTGATACGAGCCAAGGCCCAGTGAGTTAGGTTTTGACGTGGGTTATGGGGTCCATAGTCCCTTCATACTTGTCAAGACTCGACCATCTCCAATTTTCAGGCAAGCAAGTCTGCATTATATTCAACGTGAAAGGGTGAAAGGTTGAGAGTCCTTAGATATTCGGGTTTTGTTGTACGAGTACAACATTGAAGGGGATTTATGTGTGGGGTGTAAGTATGGGGGTGGTTCTTGGTTGGGTATTTTTTGGTTTTAGCTTGATATTTGGCGGTGGGTGTTCGTCTTAGGCTGCTCTCCGTTGTGTTTGGAAAGACTAGATTCAGCTTCATGTTCCTCACGTGGGGGAGAGTTAGGCATGGTGGGTTAGGTGTGTTGTGTTTCTTCCTTTTACTAGGAAAATGATATTTGGATTTTGAGGGCCATGATTTCTTCCCAGTGTTGGTCTCTCAAGTTTTGCATCTCTTTCTAGTGTTGGGACCTCAAATTTTGCATTTCTTCACCAAGCTGGTGATGGACCTCAGCCACAACTGAGTCAATATGTGCCTTTAGGGCATCTAACAAGGTAGTTTCCATGTTAAGTTGTCGTCTGACTTCTATTGTTTACCATAAAATAAACATAGTCCTGGGAAAGTTCTTACCAAGGTCCCACGGTGGGCGTCAATGTTCTTGTCAGGAATCAGATCATGATGACGTGGACAAGTGGATAACGTCGAGGGGACACATCCGAGGAGTGGTCTTCAGTTTACGAGTTTTGTCTGAGCTGTTTAGTTAAGTTGTTCAAGTCTTCGTCATCATCAGAGGGGGATAGTACCTGCAATGACTCTCTGATGCTTAAGTCAGTATTTAAGGTAGGTAAGGTTTCAGAATAAGAGTATGAGAGTGATAAGAGTCTAAAGGTACTTCTTGAGGGTTAATCCCTTATTTATATGTTGTGAGACGACTCCTTAACGTGTTCATGAAACCACAAGGTAGTATTAGGTTGGCGTATTTAACCAGGATTGTATGCGTGGGCACGCTAATTGACTTGGCCGACCTTGCCAGTCAATAATTACCTAGGAGGAGTTAGTAGTACTTGCAGGTTTAGGGGCACATGTTCGTCTCTGATTCGTTAATAAGGTTGAGTCTAAGTCTTGGTAGACCTGCCGTTGATTCATTATTAAATGTAAGTAACATGAACACAATAACCATTAAATGTGAGGTGACGTGGAAGACACGTCACGTCGGCACAATACAGAAATCAAAATTAGAGGATAGAAAATTATTGATAGAAAAATTGTAACTCACATTTAATGCAAAAGTACGAAACTTTGGCTATTAATAATATAGAATTACATGCATCTAGATCATCTCATTTAATAAAAAAATATTCTAAGAACTCTTAATGATTATTCTCTTATTATAAGAAAGAATATAATTATTTGCTTCTTATAATTAGAGAAAGGTTATAATTATTCTTTCATTTAATAAAATATTTTTCTAATAATTTTTCTCCTTATTTATTTATTTATTTATGAATTTTAACGTCAATATTATGCATCAAGTCTTGTATTTTTTTTCATGTACTTAATGCAACGGTGAGCATTAGTATGATATCATCTGACATTGTTTTCCGCATTATATGAAAAAGGCTTTTTGACCTATATAGGTCCACTTTTTAAAAATTTTATTAAAATGAGCTCGGCTTGAAACTATTTACAACTCAAGATCTGTTTTACTTGAACGCGCCCAAGTTGTAGGAGCCTTTAATTAGCTTAATGTAAGACGTTCTCAGTCGTTAGACGCTTTCATTAAAACAATGAACGTGCTCAATTGTTGTTGGTCCCTAATAGCGAATCTAGAGAGGGTGAATAGATTTTAATCCTAGAATGCCCAAATAAAAATTTGTTTCCAGTTCCTTTTATTTCAACATAGATTTCTAGTCTTGTTAACCTATCCACATATAAAGATAAGATCAAGATATGCATTCAAATATGTGAATAAGATTGTTACAACAAGATAGATTAAAGATTATCAGCAGAAACTTAAAGATAGAAAGCGAATTGGGTAAGTAATCAATAGTATTTGAAAGTGTAAGGATGTTTCTTTTTCGTGTTTGTTATGTATGTTTAAGTTTTTGAAAAATGATCTATTTATAGAAAAAGACATTAAAAAAACATTTGAGCAATCAAGTTTCAAAAGCAAAACTCTAATGGGCGGGGCATCTTCAAGCATCATCAAGTTTCAAGTCCAACAACTGTTGGGCGTCACTTGGTATGATTGGTCATCCAGTTTACAAAGGACGCGCCCAACAGCAGGGTGCCACCTTTTGTGATTGGTTTTCAAAGGACGCACCCTAATCTAGGGCACGTTTGGTGTTGGCAGGCCTGCACCCCCTTAGGCCGAAGTGGTGTAGTATTGGGCGCGTCCAACTCCTTATATATACACTCCCCTTCCCCATTCAGCACCAAGTGAGGTAAGGTTTTCTAAAAAAAAAAAATTATATAATATTTATTTTTTTATTTTAATGTTAATTTTTCAATGATATTTTTTTTGTAGGAATACTTAATTAAGTGATTTTTGGTAATAAGGTGAGGATGAAGAAGGTATAATCCCCACACGCCTCCCAACTACTAAGGATCCTCAACTGACAATGTCTGCTCCCTAGGTGGTGCACTAGTTGCCAGTTGTGTCACACGGTCCGTCTAATAGGTAATCTGAGGTTGGTCATGTCATCTGCTCGAATAATCTCAAATCCTTCTAGTGTACCTAAGAACAACAGTGAATCAACAATATCACCCTAAAATATATATTTCATAAGTCCATTATTAGTAATGGTTAGTTCATTAATTCACAATAGACAAATAATTTAAAAAACACTATTCATGATAGATATTTTACCAAGCCATTCTCTTTCGTGTTCTTCTTGTCAATGTACAGCTTTGATTTCTTCCTATACCACACTAAATAGTCATCATTATAGCTCATAGGACTAGTCTGTGGTAGGCATCAATTTACTGCTATAACTGATTCTTCCACCGCTCTAGAACTTTGAAGGAGTTGCAACAAGTTGTTGTCTTCTTTACTTCTCAATGTCAACTAATGCAAACTCTGAGGCTGAGAGGGTAAAGAAGGAAAAAACCATCACAAACCAAATTGCCTCATGACTTGATCCGGTTGATGTCGCTCAGCTATGTAGAAGCATATCAAATTCATCACACCATGCTAGATCTCATGGTCAGCCAATGAAATATATGGTAACATGGTAAATACTAGACCAGCATATGGCTGCCACACAAACTGCATACAAAAATTATAATAAATCTAATACGGTAAACAAAAGAAAACATGTTTATTTAAATACATTTTTAAAAAATTTCATCTACCTCTTCAGTTTTCAGTAAGTCTAGCTTTCATCAAATATCATTGATGTCATCTTCAAAAGAAATCATGTTTTGCACAGGAAGCCATCTGAAATAAAATGAAGAAATAATTATTATATTGATTTGAAATAATAATAGCCAATTACGGAAAATAAAGAATAACACATTGATGTTTACCTATGACTAGATGGTGTACCCTGATCACAAGTAGCGATGAGAGGTGGTGATAAAAAGGTAAATCTCTTCCATGCTCATATTTGGATTAACATTGACATCCCACCGAATAACATCTACACTTGTAGCATCACAGAGCTCCTGATACAAGTAACCTAGGAGAGCACTATCCCACGCAAACTTCCTTGTCTCTTTTAAATCCACCAAAAATTGTAAATATCTGAGAGAACCTCGAGCTGTTCTTATCAACAAACATCACTCCCCAATAAAAGCGTAAAATCAAGGCTCGGATAAAACGCCTGAGAGCCTCAACATCACCAAGGGAGTCACATCTGAAAACTGCACCGCCAACCAACTCAACTTCAAATATGACCCTCTAATATCTTGCTGGGTAGGCCTCACACCCAGTAACTGCTCAGCCATATCACCCCATTCTCCAGCTGTCAACCCCACCACCGACCTATCATCCATTATTAAATCTCCCAACACGGCCACATCCTTCAATGTGATGGTGCACTCCCCATAGCGGATGTGGAAAGTGTGGGTCTCTAGCCTCCACCTCTCTACCATAGCATGAATCAATGCAACATCAAACTTGAGATAACTAAGCTTACAAATCTAGTAAAATCCCACCTCATGCAAGTACTCAGCTAGGAAACATAGGTTGTCCCTGGTACATAGACACTACAAGTCTAAATTTCAGCTTCCTCTTCTCTCCGATGTTTCATATATACTCAGAAATGTGATAAAGCTGCATCCACAAAACATCTATATCAATCCTAACCTTAGCAACAGAAGATGAAGATGTCATAATAAACCTGAAATTTAAACAAAAAGTAATTATGTTAACAATTATGGTAAAAAAATTAAAATAAATATTATACTACAAATATTTTAAATTGTTAAACTAATAAAATTATTATAACTGACTCTAATAAGTAATTTTTTTTCTAAAACACCTAATTACTATTTTTTTAAAAAAAAAATATTATGTTAAACATTACGTTTAAAAAATAAAATGATAAATGTTTTATTTTATTGAAAATATTTTAAAATTTTAAATTAATAAAATTATTATTACTAACTCTAATCAGTAATTTTTACTATATCTATTTTATTTTTTTATAAAAAAATTATGTTAAGCATTACGTTTAAAAAAATTAAAATAAACATTTTATTAAAAAGATTTTAAATTGTTAAACTAATAAAATTATTATTACTAATTCTAATAATTTTTTCTATACCGCGTATTTCATTTTTTTTTATGAAAAAATTATGTTAACCATTACTTTTAAAATAAATATTTTACTACAAATATTTTAAAATATTAAACTATTCAAATTATTATAACTAACTCTGATGAATAATTTGTTATATATCACGTATTTAAATTTTTTATATAAAAATTATATTATGCATTAAAAAAATTAAAATAAACATTTTACCATAAATATTATAAAATATTTTAAAATTTTAAACTAATAAAATTATTACAATTAAATCTAATAAGTAACCTTTTCTATATCACGCATTTCACTTTTTTAAAATAAAAATTATGTTAACATTACGTTTAAAATAAATATTTTAGTATAAATATTTTTTCTATACCACTTATTTTATTTTTCGTAAAAGAATAAAATTATAGTATCCATTATGCTAAAAAATATTTAAAATGAACATTTAAGTTTTAATTATTGCTAAATATATTTATTAATTTTTTGGGTAAAAAAATAAAAAAACAAATGGGTAAAAAGCCATGAAATAGATACTTGATCTTTTTGAAACGGGAGAGTTGCCTCAGAAACAAAAGGCCATACTATTGGAATATATAGCCTCGATTCAAATTCAGTATAAGCCTCATCGTGACATGTATCACCTAACAAGTATTTGGCAAACTCAAATGCCAGTGATAATCAATCTAGTTTGGGTTCTTATACATTAAAAATTTAGATTAAAAAGGTTAATTTCAGCGTTGAAGTAATTGTAGTCGGAATCAAAACTAGATCACTTCTGAATATGATAGCATGTAATTTTAAAACATTACATGATTGAGTTAAAATTGAATTCGTATTTATTTGTTGGTCTTGCCTTAAATTTATGTCTGTAATTATAATAATACTTATAAATGACATATATATATATATATATATATATATATATATATATATATATATTGATGAAAATTTGCTTATTCAAATCCAACTTAAGACTTTATTAAGTTCTTGCAATTTTATCTATTGTTAATCTACAATTCACGTATAACTTCTTCTCCCTTTCCCCCTCTTTAAGAGAAGACTTAATTGATAAATGGTAATAACGTGTGTCGTGAACCAAATCAGATATAAAATAGACTATATTTAAAGGAAAGTATTTATATTATATATGTTTAAGGTCTTCTATAAAATTAATTACACTTCATATACTAATATTATATTTTAAAAAAAAAATCAAAAGAGGATAAAGAAATGACGAAGGGACTGAGTGTATTATAAGAAAATAAACTCGCTTAGTAATGTTTAACTACATTAGTTGTTTTATTAAAAAATAAAAAACTGCATTAGTTGTTTACACTATCCTCTTATCTTTTTATTGAATCGTCATAATCCATATATAACTTATTTTCTAATCCTATTCTAATATTTCCTTCACTAAATATTAAAAAACAGTTTCCTTTATTCACATGATTAGTTTTTAGAAGATCCTTAATAATTAATTGTATGTTCGGTTTCCCATTAAATACTCTAGAACTCAACGGGAAAGATAGAAATAGTTATTTAAATTACAGTTTAAAAAGTAAAATTTGGTTGAAATCAATCTTATAAATTTAAATTTGGTGAAAAATAAATTTAATATAGTTTTACTTATATTTATACCTTTCCACATTAAAAAAAAGAGAAATATAATTTTAAATTTAACCTCGGTTTGAATGAAAATTATATTCTATTCAACGATTTTTTTTTCAGAAATGAAGGTGTAAAAGAAAAGTCAATTAATAAAAGGAAAAACCAAACATATCTTACTTGTTTGGTACTTTGGAATGTGTATTTCGCCATTTTTAACTGAAAATGAATTTCCAAACATAGCCTAAATAAAAAACAAAGAAAATCTCAAACTGAATATGGATATATATCAGGTAAATATCTCAAATTACATAGGGATGTTTCACTCTAATGGCCTAATATCCATATTTTCAGTAAAGAAGTTAGGGAAAATTGACAGAATCTAGTATTATTTAATTTTTCAAAAAAGAAAAAAAAATTACTTTCACTAATAATTTTGTAAGATACGACACGTTTTCCAATAAATTTTAATATAAGAAAATGGATTTGAATAATTGAGTAGAAAAATAATACTTCAATACTATGTTGTAACAAACACAAGAAAAAATGTCTAGCTGAAACTTTCCACTCCAAACCCCTCAAAAAAATAATAAGCAATTTTCCTTAAAACAGACTCAACCTGCTATACATCCATTTAGCTGAAGTAGTTACGAACAAAATAATAAAATAAAGGCAACTCCCTTGTCTTCCTATTTAAAAGCAGAAACATGTCATGTCTAAGTAATTAAGAATTTGAATGGTATATTTCCAGTATTATCATTGGAATTTTCCTTCTTTTTCTTGTAACAAAATTATAGTATAAGAGCTTTGGGAACCTTATGCCTTTGTTTCCTCGTTATCTCACCTAGTAGTGCCAAAATTTGGTTTCCCCAAGATATGAAAGAAAAATATTTATGAGACTATACATATTACATACATGTCTCTCCACTCCTTCATTAGTAGTATCTTTTTTTACCAAGCTATTCCTACAACATTTGAACTTTGGTTCTCTTCATTAAAATGTGGCCCACCTAGCACCATACCCAAATTTGAAACAAGAAGGATTGGGTTATTAAGTAGGAAGAAGAAAAATAGGCATTGAAAAGAAGATTAATCATGAGGGAACATTAAAGTATGAAGACTCTAGAAAAAAGATGCTCTTGCCAATCATCACATTCTTCTCTCTAATACAAGAACACACTGGAATGAAAAATGAAATTATACCACACAAACAAAGGAAAATTAAAATAAAATAAAAAAACACAAATACTTGTAGTTGGTAGGCAGTCAAAATTGCTTGCCCTTGCAGACATGATCCATGTCTCTAAAACAAATTGATTACAATGTTAAATCAATGATCAAATCAGCAATACAGCATTCTACTCTACTAAAGAGTTCAGTCATCTTACGTAACATTTTCATTCATATCCTTATTTGAATATTTGCCTGTGATGTCTGGAGGCACAGTAATTTCCACAATTTCTGACCTTGAGGTGAGATGAGAAATTGTAACAAGCACTTGCCTATATCTATATCTTATAAACTACACGTCACAGACTCACACTGCAGATACATGTAGTTTTAATCGGTTTTTAGCCTCTCACATTTGAATTTTGATATGATTTTAATCTCCTTATCAGTTTTTTTTGTTTTTTTATTTTTATTTTCTCACGACATGTAATCCTTGTAAGATAAAACCGTGGGATAACAGAAGGAATTAACGGAGGGATTAAAACAAGAATAGACTTATATGTAAATGATCAAAACTCAGTATTTAATAAACATGAACAATAAAAAGGATATTAATCCCTTGAATTTGTTTAATTATTGACGAGTGGAGAATGCATGCATTATTTTGATAGTATGTGTCATATGTCAGAAGTCGCTTACAATACATCAATTTCTAAAGTTTGCAAAAGTATGACATAAAAAAGTAGTCATGTACGTATGATATGACTATGGCAAGAAGAGTAAAAATGATGAGATGTCCTCACCTCTACTGGTCTAGAACTACCAGCTTACTGTTCATGGTTAAAAATAAGAATAATCCTCTAAACATACATGCAAAAAAAAAAAAAAATGCTTTTATGATGTAGCATATTGCAATACTGATTATCTATATCCTGAGCCATATTATGCACCTCTTATGCCGACAAGCCTCCATGCTTTCCCTTTGTTTTTCTTTCCCTACACTCCTTGATTCAACTTTCCGTAAGACTTTTTAGCAATCATGGTAAGCCAAACGGTTCATTTTGCAAACCTACAATTTTCAACGTTAAGTAAACAGTTTACATCAGGTCCCAATTAAAAAAGCATAAATTATCACAAAAATGAATGGTTTTGAAAAGAAATGGTTGTTGTGGGACATTAGCTTAAGCCAAAACAACAATAAAAACACACATAGAAACAGAGAATGGATTGATGTAAAGGGAAGGCCACTCATACCTCACTTTTCTTTGACCATGACAACCAAAGCAGTGTGACATGGACAACCACTTCCACCATTGTGGGCCACACCATTTATCAGAAACAAACACTCTAGTAGATATGCCGGATTATTATCTATGAGAAGTGCTTCTGTGGCAACAAAGATTCTTTCTCATGTTCTTCCGAGGTTGACCCACGTCATGAGTCTCACGACCAAATCTGGTTTGCCACCCACCCTACAGCTCCAAAAAATTCCACCTCTGCACCAAAGTAACATTTCATTTTTGAGAGCCTTCTACTTTTGTGTCATTTTGTAGCTTCCTTCTACATGAGAAAAATAAAATTTATCCAACCATATATTCTGAGACGTGTTTTCATAAAGATATAGGCTATATTTGGAAACTCATTGTAGAAGTATGTTTGACATAGAAGGGATTTCATTAACTGATCCAAGATTTTTTCTTTTTCGTTTATTTTACTTTCATCCATTGAATTTACATTAGAATGTGTATATAACATGTTTAACTGTATTCCAAACATGCTTTCTGAAAGCATTTCAGCAGTTTTCTTGGTAGATTTGGCCTTCGGAGCATTTTGATAAAAAAAAATGTTGATTGTATCTCTTATATTAAGATAACAGAATCATAATTAAACATTAGAAGAATCATATATCTTTTCTCTTGGTGCGTTGTTATAGATTTATCTGCAGCTACGTTGTTTTTTAGAAGAGTTCGAAAGAAAAATAATTATAAAAGGGAAAGGTATTGTGAGAATGTTGTGAAATGTTGGAAACAGAAGAATCCTATACTTGAATCAACTTTAGACGGTGAGGCTGAAAACTAGCCAGTGATATGTTTCCCACTTCACAATAGGAAAGCAATCACATGTATCAACAGTCTTCTCATAAAAAGAGACTAAGGAATAACATAATGTTCAGAAATTCTCACACTTGGAAGTTGGAAGTTGAGAATTTCTTGAAAGTGGATTTATGTTTAGTGGTTCACACTGGTTCCTGTTCTTGAATGGTAATATCTGTTGAATTGTGAAATGATGTTGAACTTTATAACTTTGACAACAGATTTATTGAATGCAAAATGTTTCATCTGATGGTAAAAAGAAAGAACATGAGAATCCTCTTAATTCTTTCATTAGAAAAAAATATGAATAATTGTTGATATATGCCCTTCTCTGCCATGCAAAACTTTTGAGGGGTAAGTTCAACTAGCTAGTGCATCAATCTTGAAGTAGTTCAGAACTTGAGAAACACAAAGAAAACTCTTTTTTAGTAAAGAGACAATGTGTACCTCAAACTCCTATATCTAGCAGTTTTTCAAAGCAGTTGGACATTTTACTAAAATGAGTTCAGAAATTGAACTTGAACACTATGGTCTTTGGATGTGATAAAGGTCAGTTGGTCAAACTGTAAGATGCTTCATCTTGCTCTACAAAGAATTGATCATGAGACAAGCAGAATCTAGACTATGCAGGGTGCTATGTCATATCAAGACATGAAGCATCAACTAGATGCGTATACAAAAGTTATTGACTATTGTAGGATGCTTTTTCCACTTTTAAGTTAATAGCTCCTTCCATAGAAAAATGGTCTTTTAACGCAAAAGGAGGAAATTGCTCCAGCCACAATATTTCCTACTGTTATGTTTTCTTTCTGACCATCACTTCAGTTTGCTTTAAAATTTCTAAATATCTTGCTTCAATGCTTGGTATCAACATCACATCAGTTTCAACAGCTAAAAACAATCCATAGAATTTAACGATAATAATCAATCCACAAAGTTGCAGAGACTGTGGGTCAGTAAATCAACTGATACCGTGGGCTTTTACAAAGCTTCCGGTCTAGCATTTGATCAACACAAGGTGTAACACAAGAACAAGTTCTGAAGAAGGACTATTTCATGTTTTATTAGTGAATATTTCTAGTAAAAAGTACTTGAATTTCCACATACAAGGCGGAGGCTAAACTTGAACTTAGGTGAAGTTCAGTGCGACCAATTTTATACATTTGTTTGTAAGATCTAATGAAGCTTAGCCTTTCAAGTTATTATACAATAAAAATTAATTTTAGAATATGGCTCAAAACAATTTGCATTACAAATTATTCTAGCAGACCATCTATGCCATTCTTCTAGCTCTCTTAATGAATTGATGTTATGTTAATAAATGAGCAATTTTTTCTCCTTTATAAACCTAAGAAATTTAAATAAAAGATGGGAAAAAACTCAGATGTTTCGCCTGAATCAAAGATGACACAGTAGTCATGTCTGTCCGATCCATATCTTTTTTGTTTCAATCACAACTCACTAGATTTTTTCATTTGAAATAAGGAAATAATAGAACACCTCTGAGAAAAAAATCTGATAAATCGTAAAATTACAGAATTCTATAGGAGTTGAAAGGAGACACATTACATTAGGGGTGCATCAGCAAAAACCTCAGCCAGCATGCCATCATCACTACCTTCCATGGCAAGCAATTCCACTTCCTTCTCTTCCTCACTGGAAAAGTCTCCTCTTTCAAGCTTGGCATGAGCTGCAATATATATCATTTTCTGAACTCTTTCGAAGGAGATTCTCGAGTGCTTATGTGCAGAAATCTTCTTGCTGAAAGAAGAATTACTCTTTAATGCACACGAGGTTGCATGCAGAAAAATGAGCCTCACTGCAAGCTTCCCCAGGGATTTAAACTCACTAAGGCATGTTTCCCAAACAAGTCTACTGCTGAGTGGATTTGCAACCTTCATCTTCCCCGTAACCGGATCTCGTTGTTTCATCTGCACAGCCTGTGCATAAAGCGGGTCAAGCCCTTCTGATCTCCATTTCATGAGCTCCATCAACACAACATGAGCTTCTTCTTGCGAAGCCAGCCTCGTCAGTAACTTATCTACATCCTTCTCTTGGTCACGAGTCAAGCACTTGAATGGAGGAAGGTACTTTCCACTTGCATCCTTAACCAAGTAAAGTGGATCAAGTATAAATGCAGCCGACCATGCAGGGTGGTAATTCTTCCTGAACCGTTTCTCAAGTATTTTCTCCACAGGTTCCTCCACAACATTGTACTTCACACACCACTCCTTCACCTTGGTTCTAACCTCCTCCCAAAGCGGCAAACACCGACCAATCAACGGCCTCTCCGCCTCAATTTCCTGAACCACTCCTCTGATGAGCTTCACCAGCGAATAAACTGCCTCCAGTTCATTCCAAAAGCCCTCACTCTGAACAATTCCAGCAACCTCTCTGGCTAGCGGATCCTCCAAACACGCCACCTTAAACGTGTCCTCCAACACCACCATCTGAATAACCGCTGCACAGCTCAGAATATCCTCCAACATTGGAAACACGGATGCAAAGTCATTCAATTTCTGCGAGGGAACTCGAAACAACCCCGCACACTCCATCTCCTGCATCCGGTACCTGAGAAAACTACCCCTAACCTGAGACTCACTATTGATAAAATTTGCAACCTTGACACAATTCTCAGTGACAACCCTGAAAAGTGACAGGTCATTAGTAAAATCCTTGATCAAACCCAAGAACCCCTGAACCTGACAAACAACATTCACCATCCAATGGTTCTGAACCTCCAAGTTCCTCAAAGCCTTCCCCTTAAACCTATCTGCAACAATCCCCACACACCTTTTCACATCACTCCCACAAACACCCTTCACCACTTCCCACAAAACCTCTTCAGCATACTTATCAGAAACCACAACCCCCCCACCAAAAAACACTACCTTGTGAAACACACTACACCCATTTGGAAGATTCGCTACAAACCTCACTACACCATCCTCACCCTTCCAACCACCACACCCCACTTGCAAAAACATTGCATCTCTGATCCTAGCTTCGGATTCTGCCTTGGTTACTCCGAACCTATCCTCAAGCCTAGAACCATATATCTCACGTCTCAAAACATTCACCGGCAAACCCACTTGCGTGAGAAAAGATTGAAACTTTGGATGCTCAAGTGCAGAGAGAGGCACAGAGCCACAACATTCATAGAACCAATCAGCTAAAAATTCAACAGCAGAGTTAACCTGGTCCTTGGTCAACTCAGGAGCAGTGACACGTGTCAAATTCCTAGGACTCTTGAGCTTCTTCACACTGTCTTCAAAAACAGCGAGAGCACACAAATCGTCTTTCCCACCAGACAACATCAAATGCTGAACATGATCCTGGTTCGGGGAAGTCGAGTTTGTTCTCTTTCTTCCATTGTTGGAATTGGAATGAGAGAGAACAGTGGAAATAGGAGAAGGTGATGGTAAAGAAGAGTGGATGAAATTAGGACACGTGCCACGCTTGAGATGCTCCGAAGCGGTTCGAGAAGGGTTTGAAGCGGAGAACAGTGAGTTGCAGAGAGAGCATTTCAGCTTCACTGCGTTTGTAACGAGAATGGGTTCGAGGTGGGCCCAGTACCACGCGCCTTTGCCTTTGATCGCGCGCGTGCGCACTGTGAGAAGCCCCTCGTAGCGCTTCTTCACCGCCCTCTCCGCCGCGTCGTCGACGACGGCGAGTTCGGTGGAGGTTGAAGCCATTTCTAGCCCCGCAACCGGTGTCGCTCGATTTCCATGGTGATGGAGCTGCAAGGTGTTTGATTAATTGCGTGAATGAAAACGAATAAGAGTAATTGAATTTGGTTTTGGTATATATAGAGTTGGTGTTTGGAGAATTGGATGCATGGCATGGAATGGAAAATGTATGGAATGAGAAAGAAAAGGAGGGCCCCTGCGACGTGTCGTTTTGGTGTTGGGTTTGGTGAAGAGTAGAAAGAATGAGTCACGAGTCAACCTATTTTGTATTTTATAACCAACAAACATTATATGACTATGCTCATGCATGCCTTCAACTTGTGTTTTTTTTTTCTTCCTCTTTGATTAGGTGAAACAAATTAACACGCCAATCCTCTACTCGTATGTAAGTATTTCTATTTAGTTTTCACTTATTTTTATAGCATTTTATTACTATACACTTCATATTAAATTAGTGATTTTTTCAAAAGGGTAGTAAAAATGAACACAATTAATAGTTTTAAATAACTATTTACAGAAGAAAAATAGTTGTTTAATAGGTGCAAAAGGTAAATGTTTTGTGCAGTGATGTCATGCATGGATTATTATGACGTGTTGGTGGAAGTGGGTTCTTGATTGAGATGAGACATTGATGAACACCTAATTGTGAGGAACTGTGGAATGGAATGAGATCAAAGGTTGTTTGTTAACTATGACCTCTTTAAGTTGAATGTTACCACACTTCTTTTCTGTTATAATTTATTTAAAATCAGAAACATTTTGATAGATCTCATATTTTATTAAATGATTTATCCTTAGTTTACAAATTTATTAAAATTTATAAATTTTAATATACCATCAATGTTAAAGAATGTCGTTCTTTCGTGTACAATAATATTATTTATGTCAGGAAGAGAATTTTACCTTATCATTCCTCTTCATACTAGTCTATTATTAATTAAAATCTATTAAAGCCTTGTTTTTGAAAATGCAGGTATATTATTAATTGGATTTAGAGTAATGGATGTTAACGGTTGGAAATGGTGAGTAGTTTCCTACTCCTATCTTTCTCCTTTTAACTTTCTCTCCAACTCCAATTTTTGTCATAGGAATTTTCTTTTCTATCCCCATCTGTGGGTCCCTGGAGCCCAAATAAAAAATCTCAAAAACATAAAATTCAACTTTAAGTAGTGTAACCACCATCAAATTAAATAACATAAATGTAGTAAATAAGTTTGAAAGTATAAGTTTTTGTCATTGTGGAAGAGACATCAAATGTTCATAAATGTTCTCTAACACACTTCTTACAAACGAATGATCCTGAAGCTACATAAAACCTTCATGCAAAATCTGAACGATTACTACCCTTCTTTCTATTTCTTTCTTTATTTAAAATTATAAAATTCTTTTATGTACAAAAATTTCTTCTCGAATTAACACTTTAAACTTGCCTTATTTATATTCGAATAGTAGTATGAAAATATTATGTTCAAAGAATATTTATATTTTTATTATATAGATTCAGTGTGTAAATATTTATTTTAGTTTAAAGAGACTATAAGAAAAAATACTCGTATTTTACTAAAAAATATAGTACAAATTTAGATGTTATTGAAATATTGGTGTAGTTTTATATTATGATCAATTAGTATAAATATATGTGCGTTTTACGTGTTTATTTACTAAAAAAACGGCTGGTTTTATTTTAGAAAGATTCTTTTTATCAAATTTTTTCTTTTATAAAACATTCTTAAATATTTCGCTTGCTCATCTAGATGAAGCTATTTTTACGAGAGAATAGTTTTTCAAAATTTTTATTCAATATAATTTAACTTTCTGTACTTATATTTTACTTGTAAAATCTAATTTGTCTAATTCCTCTATCTACGAGAATAGACATGACATGAATGAACCTAATTTATCACTAAAATTTAATTTCATATAATATCTCTAATTTAAAATTAAAAATTTTAAAATATAAAAATATAAAAATATGAAGATAAATAAAATAAGATAAGTTAATATAAGATAAAATAAGATAATATAAAATAAATATCTATAGTTTAAATATAAATAAATATTAACATAGGATAAAAGGAAATAAAATATACATATAATATATATATATATATGTAATTTCCATCTCATCCTATAAAGATAATTTTGATGATAGTGTTGACAGAAATTCTCATTTACAAAATTAAATGTCTAATATTATGATCGATAACTGAATACGGGTAATTGAAAAAACATTTTTCAAACTTATATTTCAAGTTGTTTTTGGTGCATACAAGAATGAATCAAAATCTATTATCATCGACGTATGGAATAAAAAACTAAAGATACCCCGTCCCCTCCTCTAGCCACGATTTATGTGGCTATAATTAATTAGCATTGTAGTAAATGATTACACAATACATTATATAACCACATGTGTATCTTTCAAATATTGGCCTTATATTTGTCATCAACAAGAAAAGGTACGATAATAATTCAAACACTCAATCAATAATCCCACTTTTCCTGACAAGTTTGGTCCGGAGATTTGGCTTTGCAATGTAAAGTGTAATGATTAGAATGACTTTAGTTCTACGATAACATAACTTGCATGTCATGTGAAAATTATTGATGAATAAAAAATAACATTGCTCACTAAAAACATTTGTCCCTTGTTTGGATTAGGACTCGTAAAATAGAAAGAAAAAATAGAGTGAATGAAAGAGGAAGAATGAAAAAAAATAAGAAAAATAGAACAAGAGTGAGAAGAAAATTAGAAAAAAAAATTTTTTTTTGTTATGGATGGATAGAAATAAAATATAATAACTATGACTTGCTGGATGAGTATTTTTTCTAAACAAAACTTTTTTATCTTAATATTTTTTAGAAAATATTTATTATTCCTTAACATGATATTCTTTTTTAAAAAAAGTTAACAAGTTAAAATAAATTAAAAACCTCTCTTTCATTTAAAGAGGGGTTTAACTTGCTACGTGACTTTTTTTTATAATTTTTTTTCTAAATTTTTCACGTCTTTTTTGTGCTTATTAATAGAATTGAAGGTTAAAACTCTACCTCAATTTTACCAAATTAGTTTATAAACTAATAAAAAATTATCTTTCATTTATATATACTTAATTAGCTATATTTTTAAATAATATAAAATCTTCAATATACCCCACTCACACAAGATACAAAATATTTTAAATATATAGACTAAACAATTAATAATTCAATACCAATTTAATAATAAATAAAAAAATAAACCTAACAAATTTTAATATTATATTTCCTACAAAATTAATTTATAAAGTAAAGACTATCTCCCGGTTTATATATACGTTCACCACGTAATTCTTCGATCCATTTATAAAATATCAATTACTCAAACCTTTTTATTTTTATTTCGTTCCAAACAAATGAAACGCTCCATCTTAATTAATTGTGTTTCTAACACTTAATTAATTGTGGATATATCCTCTTTTTTCTCACGTACGGATGATCTATACAAAAAGAAGATTCAAGAAGCACCAATTGACCATGAAATTTCGTTACTTTTGCGAAAAATGAAATAATTAATATGATTTAGATTTTAGATAATATTGACAATGATATATTTGTTGTTTGCTATGTATATTTTTGCTTTTACTAGCTAATTGTTTTCGGGAGTTTTAATGATAAGTACCCTTTTAGAATGTTCCATATTATTATGATGGAAATAAACTATATCCATTTTGTGGTTATACTAAATTATAAACTTTATTAATTGTTTCAGTTTTATTTGATTGATGGGTATATATAAAAATAATGCCCATTAATGTTATACACGAGTCCAACTATGTACATCCATTGGTTTTATGTCTATATGCTTTTGAAATAAAAACAAGTCGTGCTATTTTCAATATGAAAAGGAAATGCACAAATTTAAACAACACTTATAAAAAGAAAGGAAACGTAAATATGGACGGGTAATAACGAGTGAAAGCTAAAGAAAATAAGATAAAAGAAAAGAATCAGAAATTAAAATTAAATAATACTTAAATACCTTACCCTCCCACATGTTCTCCCTGTAAAATTCATGTATATTATCAATTAAATTACGTTTGTCAAGTAAATCCAATACAATATAACACATTAATGAGTCTAAAATTTTTTGTATAAAATCAACGCTACAAATCTTTCTGGTCCATCATCCCTTTTAAGAAATTTGAGTTATAAAGTAACAACACATTAATTACAATTATGTAATGACAATGGAAAATAAAATGTTAAAATGGTTAGTGCATTGTAAATTTAACTTTTCTTACTATTATCATTTAATTACAATTCATGATCGTATGTAATAAATTTTGATTTCGATAACAATAGCAGTAAAACTCTCAGCAAACACGACAGTGTAATTTACATTATTAATGAATTAATTAATTAATGTATAATTATCAAACTCTAATTTTATTATCGAAAAACTATTGGTTCATAAATGATGACTGAGCCCATTATTTTTTATTTTTCTTAACCCATTGATAAAGAGACCTTTCAATTAGGCTATACTTGACCATCCAACTATAACATGTATTAGGCCAAAACAAAGATTGGAGAGCTTACCTAGAAATTATAGAAAGAAGAAGTATAATCAAATAATGTCCAAGACTGGGATTCCAAAAATTAACAGAAGGAAAAAGAAAGAATAGAGCATTGATTGAACATAATAAGGTACAGAAGGGAACAATCATGGTCTCGTGGGGTATTGTACATTTTCCAATATGTTATGAAACCAACATTCAAACAAAAACTCAAAACTTGGTCATGGCCTCCTTTGACCAAATTATTCAAGTGCTACAAGGTGCTGAGCACCAAAATCGCTTCTTGGCGTCTTTGGAATTGGATTCCACCAATGCTCTGTCCAAATTTTTGGCCCAAACAACTCACAGCATGCCAAATTTCCCTGAGATATAATCCTTAACTTGGAAATGTTAACCTCTCACCCTTCACCACCACAAATAATAATCATGATAACTCAGGAAATACGAATGGGTTGACAAGAATTCAATGTTTGACCGGAGAATTAAATTAGTTTACAATAATCATAATAACAGCTCGTGACAAATACTTCACAATGTCAAAAAGTATTTCAAATAATACTTTTTTTTTTTAAAATAAATAAAAAAAACTATCAAATTAGTCTGATTTGGGGACAATTTGTTTAACCATTAAAAGATAAATTGAAATGATTAACAAGTCTCTCGAACATATTCCTGTTTCAAGTGGATGATTTGGATGATTGTTAGTTTATGTTTTTCTTAAAAGGATTATTATCAAATTATCACAATTTTTTTATATCTATGAGGATATTATTAGAACGTCTTCTCCTTCTAATAAGTCATGAACTATATCAAAATTATTCTCAACAAATTTATAAGAAGTGATCTCATTTTTTCATTAAGTACAGATAGAGATTAAAGGTCTTGAGTGATCGATCCGGTAAATCAACTTAAAAGATAAAAAAGTGTAGTTAATTTTAAAATATTTTAGTCTTTTTATATTTTTAAAACTATTCTAATCTAAATTTAGAATTATAAGTTTAGAACAAGATCATAATAATATGTTTTTGTTTGTTGTTAAGTTTACTGTAAAATTTTACAATTTTGCTTAGATTGAAATAATTCAGTTTTTTTAAGACTGTCATGATTTTACTGAGAAATAAAATAATCATGTATTAGGTTAAAAAAAATTTCACATAATGAAATGATTTAGAGATCAAGATATAAAAAAATATAATAAGAATTGTTTGAAATTTCTTCCTCCAGTTAAGATGTACAAGTTATTTGAAGATGAATATTTCAAGGTATAGAAATTTATATTTTGACATTGAAACATGCATATTTCACTTTGAAAAATGAATTTGAAGTTTATTAATTTCTTTAGAATTATGAAAATTTAAGTGGTATTTAGTTTGACTAGTTTAGGTATTTCTTATTTTCATTTCCACTAAAAATAAAAATTAGAGATGAAATGATTTTTTTAGAAAATATTTTCATGAAAATATTTTTAAAATTAGGTAAAAACAAAGAAACTCTATGACTCTGTTTCCACAGTTTTTAAAAAATTATTTTTAGAAAATAAAAATTGAAAAACAGAAAACAACCCGTCAAACTAAACATCACCTTCACACTCTTCTCTTATAAATAATTGCAAGACACGTTAAAGAGAAGAAATCCTAAAAAAAATAGAGAGGTTTTGTATTTCTCAAATAGATAGAGTTTCATGAAAAGAAAATTTATGTCATAGAAAAACGTAAGATTCATAGAAAAATTCTTAAAGATCGGTTGGTGAAGATCTCATATTTTATTAGGCAAGATCTTGTAGTTTTTTCATAGAGTGTCCATTTTCCACTCTCACATAATACCCATTTTAGGAGGATATAGGTATAGTTATTTTCCAACTAGAATTAAATAAAAAATTTGAAGAGAGGAGAGTCCACATATCTACTAGATTTTCTGAACTACATCAACAATGCAAAGAGTTGACTTTCATGCCAACGAAGTAATAACTCTTTGCTTCACATTTTCACACTTGATTCAACGTATGTCTTCTAATCCACTGAAACTTTGTTGAAAGAAAACGGAAAACATGAGAAAAGAAAATAAAAATATTTATTATTATTTAGATGGTAAAGGAAAAATAAATAGTTTAAAAAAATAAAAAGAATATTTATTAACTATATACATTTTTTTTATTAATAATGGTAATGACTAAATTTATTATTTCAGAAGTTTGTCGGTATGTGTACAAAGAAATGATAAATAATATAAAATTTCAATTTGTAAATATACTTTACAGAGGTTTTCAACATAATGCTATTGTTATTTAAGAACTAGGTTTGTCAATTGTTCTATGTGTACAAAGAAATGTAAAATTAATTTTAAATTAATATAAAATTTTAATTGTAATATAATTTACAGAGTTTTGAATATAATACTATTTATACCATAAATATTAAACTATTTTAATTGATTTCGACCGACAAAAAAGTTGATAAATTTTATAAAAAATGAAAAAAAGTCTTACACAAGAAATTTTTCGTGTATGGAAAATTTAGATCAAGAAAATTAAATTCTCATGTTTGATTTCTATATTTTTTTTAAAAAAAACATTCTCAACTAAATAATGTTGCTCGAGAATCTATTTTATTCTGTTTTTTTTACAAAAATATTCCCATGAGAGATCCAACTCTTAAGAGTTATTGATTTTACTAATGTAAAAATATCACTTTTATTTTTATTAAATTATTTACTACAAAAAGTAATTAAATTTGCCGTAAGACTTAAACGCAAAAATATTTGATTTTTAATAATATTTTTTTTAGAGTTTATTAAGTTTTAGAGTATAAATCATTTGAGTATTTTTCCTATTAAGTTAATTGTTCGAGTGTGTAAAATACTTCATAGTAACTGCATTACTTGATTTTTTTTTTCCATTGGCCATTTTAAATTTTTATTCTTAGTCTCTTTATAATTTTTTATCAAACCTTTAGTCTCTCAATTATTTTTTATAACATTGTTAATTCTGACATTAAATAAAACCATTAAGTGTAAAAAAATCACATACTTTTTTTATAACCACATCAGTGATTTTAATTTAATGATTATAATTAAAAATATTGATAAAAAAATAAATAAAGGATTGAAAATTAGCAAATATTTTTGAAAAAAATGAAAACATGAAATATGAAATATGAAATAATGGATGGTCGAAAACTTAATTAACCTTAATATAAATTATGAATTAAGTTTTGGTTGATTGATTTCATATTTTTTTCTTTTATATGTTACATAAAAAATTAATTTAATTTCCAAGTTTAAGTGTTTTATAATGTCTGAAATTATAAAATTTAAACAAAGAATATTATGATTAATATTCATAAGAGTAAAATAACTATCTTTAAGAGTTTTTGGCATATTTTTGAGACCTTTGAAAGCTTGGCCAGAGCCAAGTTACCCACCAACATAGAGTTGAAAAATTATATTTCATATAAGATAATTAGGTTTTTCTCGATCATCTTTTTTGGAATTCTATTTTTAGTCTTTTAAATATATTTTTATTAGTTTTAGTCCTCGTAAAATTTTCTATCACTATTTTCAGTCCTTCACATTAATATGTTCATTAAGGGATTATATGACAATCATTTTGTGGTAATTTTTAACCTACAGAAAAATTATTTTAGCAGTTATAAAATACTTTTTATTTGATCAGTTAACAGGAAAGTTGTCAGGAGGGATCGAAATTAGTGAGGAAAAACTTTATAAGGATTGAAATATTAAAAAAATATTTAAAGGATTAAAAATAAATTTTTTTAAAAAAAACTAAGAGACAAAACATTTAATTAACACTTATTTTTTGAATCCCAGAGTTTGAAATGCCAAAAGTCTAGTTAAGGGAGTTTTTTCTCATCATTCTTTTATTGTTTGATTTGTAGGATGCTTAATTGTTTGTTGCCTTTCTCACAATGATGATCGCGTGCATAATCATGTGGGGGGAAGGGGAGAGTCTTGTACGTTTGTGAATAATCGTGAATAGTTTTTTTATTTTTTTATGTTTTTCGTGGAATAATTTTCATGTTTTTCATTGAATTTCTAGCATGTGTAACTTATGAATAATCTATAAATTTAGTTGTTGGGTGGGTGATATTAGGCATGATGTGTATTTTTGAGTGGTGAGTAAGCTTCATTCCTAATTTGAGATAAGGCACTGATGATAGGATCTTTATCTTGTGAAGTTTTGGACTTTTGATGTAAAGTATATATACTAGTGTAAATTTGGTCTTTTACGTCGGTTAAAAATGATTTTTTATATCGATTAAAAACATTAAAAATAGAGATTTTTTATAGTTATTATTTATCGTTTAAAATATTTTCCAAGACAGTTGTCATTAAAAAATTTATATTTTTTACGTTAGTTATTAAAAAAATTGACGCAGAAAATGTTATAGAATTTAAAACAAATGGATTTTTCACATCGATTTACAATAAATGTAGAAAGTCCATTTTTCAAAAAATTTCAAAACTCTAAACTATTTTTTCATATTTAATTATTTATAATTTTAAACATGTCATCTTATTTTTATTTTATTTCTATAGGAAATAATTAAAGATTTTTATAAAACAATAAAAACAAAATTATGAAAAAAATAAGAATATAATAATCCAATATAATTCATGCTAATTAATGGTAATATATAGATAGGTAGTTAAAACTATTACTAATAGTGAATATCTGAATTGTAGAGAGACAAGGCACGTAGTTTTGCACAAGTGTCTCTCCACTTGTTAAAGGTTACAGGAACTCCTGGTTCATAAGCACTTCGTTCATCATAGTAATTCCAAAGATCACCTAACCTTGAAATGTTTATTTTGCTAAATAATGAGTATGACAAGATATGCCCTGGCTTTCTGAGCCAAAATTGCTAATACTCAATGCTTTACCGCAGTAGATCACATATAAGCAATCAGTTGAAAGGAATTACAAGAAACAAAAAACGAAAAAAAAGGAGCAGACAATGTGGGAATTACTTGGACTGATTTGAGTGTCTAATTCAAAAGTGAGCTATCATTGGTCCCCATAAATATAAACTACACAGAATAATTATTTCAAAATGATTTCAAATAAGAAATCTACTAAAACAATAGGTTGATGCAAGTTCAATTTACTTGAGGTTCTATAACATTATTTCTTCATTATTAAAAACAATTAACAATAAAGATAATGCTTCTCCTATAATAAGCAACTAGATAAAAATTTATCTAGATAAAAATTTATTTGCATACTGCTGCATTTGGAACTTCCTTTTCAATACATTCTCTTAGAAAAAAAAAAAAGAGGGAAGAAAATAAACAAAGTAAAAGTATCAGCTCCATAGAGATGACAACTTATCGTGCTGCTTAGCATTCAAAATAACTTCCTTCACCCTTTTCTCATCAAGGTCACGTCCTTCTGAAAAAGTACACCAACTTGATAAAGAAATCAACAATGAGAAGAAAAGCCCAGTAAAACTATACACAAATAAGTAGTAGCAAGTGATGATCCACTTACAAGAATATTAGAAGATTGTTCAAATAACCTCATTTGCTACAGCAATGCAACTTTGTAAACAACTTTTCTGTTCATATTTGCAAACAAAATTAAACTATAGAACCTTTGGTCGTGCCTATTACTACTCGAGGTTATCAATTTCTTTAGGTTTTCAACAGGTAATGGTAATGACAACTATCAATCAAAATACCCAATTTTGCTATAAATAGCTCTAATAGGCTAACAGTCTTCTAGGTATGTGCCTAACCCAAGTGCATAAGACTATTGCTTTCCAATAAAATTTTCTTACCATATATTTAGGCTTAAATTTATTGTTGTGATGAATTTAGAGTGAACTAAAGAAGAACGAGATACAGAACAAGTTATTGTTGTAATCAAATGATCTTACACCATCAACTTTTACTTAGATCCTAGATGTTATGAAAAATATAGAAGCTTTGTTTAAGATATATTTAAATCAACCTATTCCTCTTGAAAAGTTTGCAAACAATCAAATATGGTTAATTAATATCAGTAAATTCATAGTTTTCAACCTCCAAGTTCAGAGTAGGAAGACACTAAATTTAATAGAAAGCTGGAAATTTGAAGTAGTAAAAGAAAAAAATAAAATAAAAGGAAGCTTCTGATATATAGAAAAATATTTAAACTAAAATAATTTTTAGTTTAATTTCTTTTACCTTGAAAAACATAAATAACATATGACAATGACAAGACCTGCAATAATATAATTTCACATTATACAAATTGTAATGAAGCTTCTTTAGGATAACATACAGGTACAGAGCTAGTTGGAGGTGCTACTCTTGTCCAAATTCCAATCAACCATATTCCAATCTACCATAAGAAAAGGGTCAAAAGGTTAACGTAAAAACATTCCTAATACTTTGAATGTTGATAAAACAATTAGATTTAGAATATAGTTCAATCAAAATAAGATTATGTGCAAAAGTATCTAGATTTTTGATTATGACAGAGCTAGAACACTAGATACATTTCAAAAAGGAAAAAAATAGTCTAGTTCACTCATTACACAATACTCACCGTTAGGTCCCATTACACCAACTGGAAAATGCAGGATAATCTCACAAGCGTATTGCCTCAATGCAGGATAACAAAATTCAGAAAAATTAATCAATATGTGTAGCATTTGAGTCCTCAGCCAGAAGGTCCAAAGCTAATTTAGGGATTAAATCTCCTTAGAAACTTCCATATTTCCACAACCAATAAAAGGTCCTGCATATCTATGAAATCTATTACAAATAATGTTTATGATGGAAATTTAATTCAGTAATGGATAAACAACAAAAATTATTTTTGAGGAAGAAGAAAATCACAAAAAGATAATTATCCCCAAATAGTTAATAAACTTCGACTCATCAACAATAACCAAAAACATCTTACATGCACCTTTCACCATTTTTTTCTCTCAATAAAGACCTATTGCGACCTCTCATGAGATTAAGGTAAGAGTCAACCTTGTTGGCGCCGTCGATGGCGAGACCGACGATACGGTGGACATCCAGATTTGAGAGGGCAATCCTGAGAAAATGAGCTTGTTCACCACGGAGACACACTCAACTAAGGAGAGCGCAACGAAGGAGGCACGACGGTAATGTGACGACGTTGTGAGAGGAAGGGAGAATCGCAAGAGAGAGGAAAAGAGAATGTCGAAGAACAAAAAGAGGAAAGGGAGATGGGTAATATGTATTGATAGTGGGTGGTGGCACAACGACTGGAGAAGATAATGGGTGATGGCACGACAGCCTAAGAGTGTGACAAGAGAGGGGGAGAAGAGAGGGAAGGTGTGGCAGGACTGGTAAGAAACTCATGTGGGGAAAGAGGGAAGCACATAGCTGGGGAAAAATAAAAACAAAAATGCGTAAAGGAAGTGGATAAAGGAGCCACTTAAAAGGGATATATCATGTCGGTTAGAACTGACGTGAAAAATATCTTTAACGTCGTGTAAATAATTAATTGACGTTAAAGATATTTTTCATGTTGGTTCTTTTAGGAACCACTGTGATATATCCTTTTACGTCATTTTTTGGCTCAACCGCCGTCATATTGGTGACGTAAAAATATAATTTGCACTAGTGATACCATCTTTTTCCTTGTGTATTTTCACCCTTGTTGCTAGATTACTCAAGGTTTTGACTTGACTCTTGTTGAATTTGTTTTATTGGTCATGCATTGGTGTAGTGATAAAGGTTTTCTTTCTTGTATCTACTAGCCTTAATGATTATTTTGTGCATCATTGACCATTGTTTTTCCTTTTGAGTCTTGTAATCCTTCCTTCATTTTTTTACCTTATTACAAGCTTTGAAATGTAAAACCATGATTTCATCCTTAACCTTGGAGAAGAAAGGGGCTTTGGTATGATAAGGAGCTTTAAAATAAGTGTGGAGTGAGTCAAAGTGTAATACATAAATTTGGTGCTTAGTGTTGAGTGATTGAATTGTTGGTTTGAGTAAGTTCTCCAATGAAATGAATAGAAAAAGAAAAACATGAATAAGAAAAATAAATTAAGAGTGTAAAAGCAAAAAGAAATACAAGAAAAAAAAGTAGAAAAATGGAAGAGAATTAAAAAGAAAAATAATTCTTTTAATTTTTTGGGGTAACCTTATTACTTATTTGCCTATTCCCCATGACCTCTCTTTTCTCTTGGATTTGAATAAAATTGTCTTTCTCTTATCCACCTCAATCTTAGTCACACATTGCAAACCTAATAAATTTCTTTTGATCGTTGGTGCATGTTTAATTGATTCATGGATGTTAGAGTTTTGTCAAAGGTTAGGTGTGTTAGTACTTGTGATGTTGAGAGTAAATACAAGTTATTATACACTTTTGGGTGAAAAAGAAAACATAATATCATGAGTGGAATCCTATCATTTTTATTCATTCTTAAATTGGTTGATTGCTTGCTTGGTCCTTAGATTGAGTGTGCTTGTTCATGGATAGCTCCACATACTTTGACTTACTAGAATTGTCGGTTGGTCACATTGTATATTTGTTAGGATTTATTTAAAAACTTGTACATTGTTTTAGTGTGTTTGGTCTTAAACTTTGTTTTAATTTATTTTGCATAGGAGTGCAAAAGTTTAGGTGTAGGGTATCTTGATAGTGCCTATTTTAGGCACTCTTTTTTGTGATAGTGTGGCTTTAATGCACCCTCATTGAATAAATATTGAGCAAATACATTTTTTCAATTAAATATAAAATTTTCTCATTTTGACCTTACTCTAGTGATTAGGTCGAATATGGAGTTCTAGAAGTCCAATTTGGACATGTTTAGTGTCCCTGTAAAACTCAGGGAAATAGTTACAAATGTTATTATATGGTGTAGAGCCTAAATCAATTATTTAGTGGATATAACTTACTTCCAAAAATTGCAATGTAGAAATTATTTTAGAGTAGCATTTTGGGTTTTTGTTTAGCATTGGCCCCTGTTTCAATTGTAATTAAGAGTCCAATTAGTGGGTCAATAGCCCAAAGTTATAGTTGGCTGATGTGGACTACATTTATTTGCAATTTAGGATGGCATATAGGTATACACTTAGACACATACTTCATTTTTCTATTTTTTTTAGATTGTGAAACTTGTGAAATACACTTCTCTTTCTTCTCTCCCCCTTTCTCTTCTCTTGCAATTTTCATTTTCTCTCTTTTACCAGCTCTTAGTTTTGAATTCAAGTTCACTTTCTTCAATGGTGATTTTTATGGAAGGGTGAACATTGATCAATTCAAGAACCTAAGCCAAGCTTGTTAAGTCTGTTTGAATCCCTAAGCTTCAATTTCATTTGCAATTATGTTTACTCTTCTTTCAAGTTTTGTAATTGTGGTTCATAATTATGTTACAATTTTGAATTTGGAAATTGAATTAGGATAATTGATTAATTGCTTAAGTCAAACCGAGATTTCATTTTAGGATTTGAATGATCGTTCATTGCTAAATCATAATTGTAACTGTATTAAGTGTTCTTGATTAAGGCTACTATTTTAATTGTGTTTCACCATTGAGTTCCCTTTTAGTTGGATGATGATAATTAAAATCAAGTTGTGCTATGAATTCTTGGATTAATGTCTTAAACATAAAAATTCTCTTAAATCCAATTACATTTGATACTTGCTTTGAACTTCTTTGATTAAAGTCCCTTATATATTATGATTAAGATTGGAACATATTGATGGTGTCTCTAAGGTTCAACCTAGGTACCCTATATTGCAAAATTAAGGGAACTTAGTCACTTTGATAATGACTCGAGACTATTTATCAACATTCAACTTGAGTGGCTTACAAAGCTTTTAGGAATCACCTATCAATTATATAGATTTGTTGACTTGAAGGTGTCCACTCTTATCTTAGATATTATATGGACTCGTCTTTGGAGGTTCCTACCTTAAGTTATGAGACCAACTTTCTTGTCAAAACAAGACTTTAAGTAGCTTCTAAGATGAAAGACACTTTCATTTTTATGTATAAACACCATTTTTGGGATACCTTTAGTCATAAGTTCCCTCAAGGATGTGATATATGATATTTGGAACCCTTAACAGATCATGATTTGTTCGTATACATTATCCCTCTTAACAAAATCAAGTTCATAAGCTTAGGCCATGCCTTTGGCTTGGTTCTTCCTTGGATTTGTCCTCATTACAAGGGAGTTCACCTTGTTCACAAATCATTATTAAAGAATTTAAGACTCCAATCAACCTCCCTAACTTAAGCCTAGTGGAATATGATCACAATTATGATATATGTCTCATTTTTATAGAAGGGAGATTTGTGGTCAAGAAGTATCAAAGGAGATAATCAGACATAAAGCTCAACGAAAGGGTCATCTAGTGACTCGATTTCTTAGCACAATTTACATGTCTTGCTTTGTAAAGACCAGATTTTTTGTTGCTCTTGATAGAGCTAAAAAGAAAGTTGATGAAGATTTTTATGCCTTGCAACAAGGACTACACACAAAAATTTTCTTTCCAAAGTAGAATTCAATTAACTCTAGGCTTCCTTGTCTAAGATAGAGTCTATTGTTTTTCCCTAAAACAACATCTGTCTTACTTAGAGCACTCTTCATTCTTCTACAAGTTAGTCAAGTTAGTGGGGCACATATTCTCTAGGTCTGCCTTTGCTTACACACAAAATGAAGATCTTCAAAAGCTAGTTCTAGTTAAGCCTCAACGTGTCTTTGATTATTAATGGACTATTAACTTCACTTTTGAAGTTCAATTTCATATTGCTATGGAATATAGGGGCTGAAAGCGCAAACATTCAACCTTGGAAGCTGAGCATGAAAAATCAAGGTCAGTTCAAAAGCTCGAAGCAACTCTTATGTAGCTACTTGCACATGGTCCTCCACACCACATCTTGCAGCTTAGGATTTCAATGTTACAAACCAATAGGAGAAAAAGAGAGAAAAAGAGAGAAAAAGTTTAGGGAGAGCTTATAGAAGTAAAAGAAAGCATTGGCTAAAGAGGATCTTACAGAAGAAGAAGAAGAAAAAAAAAAACTTGGTTATGGAAAAACTTGTAGATAAAGAAGAAGCATTAGCTAAAGGGGAGCCATTCTTTGTATTTAGTTTGCTTTAGTGTTTCAAAATTCTTTACGTAAATCAAAACACATCATCTTGAAGTGAAAATTCTTTTGATTCTTAATAAATATGGACATTAATCAATTAAGTATTTTTATTCATATCTACTTGCACTAATTAATGTTATTATGATGGAAATTATTATCTACGCTTATGTAACTAACATTTTAAGTGCATATAAACTTGCAGGTAGCTAAGTTTATTGTTATACAAAAATGATTATCATGCCTTCAGCTAAGTCTTTATTTAGGTTGATACTTAAGACTTATGAAAACTTTTATCTGGGTGATATGTAGTAAAAAAAAAAAGGGGGAGATTGTTAAAGTTTGAAAAGATGAACATTTAATTTTAATTATTACATCTCATCTCTTAAGAATTCTTAAGTGATCATTTTGGATCAAGTCATGATAAAGCTTAGTATGATCAACAGATGAAATTGTTAGACGAAGCTACGGTAGAATGAATACTAAAGTCTTCAGATGAAACTAATACTTAAATAATCTGACAAAACACTTTGTTTTGTTAATAGAATAAGTAAGTGCAAAGGTTAACAGATGAAAATCAAGACAAAACCAAAAGACGAAACTGATAGTCTCAGCAGAACTCAACCTAAACTCATACTTTGACTATTTTTCACAACCTTAAATCTCTGACTTTATTCTTCAATTCTTTCTGTTATAAATGCTCATAAGTGCACGAAAAGAAAAAGTCAAGGTATGAGATTGATGCAAACCCATAAGTAGATTGGTGTGATTCTTCACGGATTCACAAGGTGTTTTCCCAATCTTCATTCACCAACCTTCAATCATTCACAATCATTTAAGAAACTCACGAAAGCTAGCTCAAAAAACTCAAGGATAAGTGTGTTAAGCTCACAGACTAAAACTAAAAGGGAAAAGAAAATGAAAATGGTGAAGACTAGAGATGGGAGCGCCATGAATGGAACATTTAATAAGCTCTTAGGAAGAATCACCACTTGGATGCTAGGATCAAAGATAAGATTCAAGATTTTAATAAGAAAATCCTAGGAGAGCTCTACTCCTTTCAAGAGAAACAATTCTTAAATTTCATTCAATTTTGACTAAAAGTGAGTACAATGGAAAGTGTTGACCAACTTAAATGACAAGGCCCTTTCTCTCATTTGGCTGTGACTCTTTCTACACCTTTGGATCCTTGATTGATCAATCAAGTGAAGCAAGGCACCTTTCAAAATTGATCAACCAAGAAGTATCTAGAAAAGTTTGATCAAGTGGCAAATAATCCATCTTAAGCGTGATGATCATGGGAGAAGCAAGATGAAATTCTATGCCTTGGATTAGAAATAATCTTAAGGCTAGAATTTCATGTTGAATGAGTGATCTGATTTAAATTTACACCCTTGATTAAGAAATGATAAAGTGGTGGAGATTTAAATCAAGTTAGTGAAAATTTCACTAACTCCCTTCTTTTCCCATCTACTCTCCTTTAAGAGAGTGTCATCCACATGTTTAATTGGATCATAAGAACACTTAGGCCTATCATAAAAGAGTCTTGACTGAAATTACTAAAGTCAACTCAAAGTTGTTATATCAAGATGATTAACGTCTCAAGTTTTGATAATTACAAGACAGACGATATCCTAAGACTGAAGCATTGCAAGCCAAAGACAGACGAAAGATGACCCCTCAAAGTTCAAATCTGTTAAAGTCATTCGTCTACCAAGTCAAGTTCAGATTATGTCTAAGACGATAAAGATAAGACGATACTATCTTCAGACGAAGCTCAAAGACGTTACTCAAGACTGAAGATTGTGAAGTGCATCGTCTATCAAGGAAGTGAAGTTCAGACGGAGTAAAGCGCACCAATTTCAAAATCCATCTGTTACTCTCACAAGTTTCCAAGATCAGTATGAGGATTCGAGATAACCTCTTCAACACGAAAAGGTAACATCCTTTTTTATGACATCTCTGTACAAGTCAGAAAAAGGTTCTGAGCGTCACCAAATCCGTTGTGCAAAGCATCACATCATTGACTGCACTCTAACACCTTCTAAAGATTTTTGCTTGGAAAGCTCAATGACATTCTTCATGTCTAACGGATCTTTGAAGACTTGCCTATATAAAGACTTCACTAGCTCAAGATCAAGTTGGTGAACACACTGCTTAAGCTATTACTATCTTTCGCTCTTGATTCAAGAAGATCTGATCTTTATTGTAAAACCCCCTCTGCGAAGAGGAACCTTAAAGTTTTTCTAAACTTTCTTTTAGAATCCACTTGTATGGTACTTTAACCTGAGGAGGTTGTGTTTTCAAAGAATACCTTTCTGTAATAGCCTGGGGAGGTTGATTCTCAAAGAATACCTACTTGTTTAGCCTGAGAAGGCTGTGGTCAAAGAATATCTATTAGCCAGAAGTGGCTGGGTTCAAACAATATTTGTAACCTTTTCACGGTTTGTAGTGAAAACTCGGTGATTGCTGGGTAACTAGACGTAGTCTTGAACAGACGAACCAGTATAAAATAACTGTGTTTATTTTTATTAAACTTGTGACTAATGGGGATAATCAAGAGTAACGTCTGCTATTAAAATCAAACTTTAAAGAAGAACAAAGTTTCGTCTGTCTGTTTTTAAATCAACAGATGAAAGGACAATTTTTTTTTAATTAACACAATTCAACCCCCTTTCTTGTGTTTTGTCTTTTACAAAGGTCCAATACTTCTTGCCTTGGTCGAAAATGCATGTAAGCACTAAGGTCCAAAGCTTTACAGAATTAAGCTAAAACTATTTACAAAATGCTAAAAAAATTACAAGGCTTCATAAGCCCAAGTTGTGTGTCATGAAGAATTGACTTTTGTCTTTGACTTGTTGACTTTAACTTGGTCAACTCTTCTTCTACTTAAGCTTCAATTCTTCTTTGTATTGTTCTTGTAATTCTCATGCTTGGAGATGGTCCTCCATCAAGGGTACTTACCCACCATATATATCAAAAAATGAGCCTTGATTAGAAACAAAAAGAATAAAAGAAGAAAATCTTGTTGAAAGAGTTTAGTGCCAAAAAGTTATTTTCACTAATTTATATTTTTCAACTGCCAAAATAGAATTTTCTATTAACTTTGAAGAGACATCGCAAGAACATTAAATGCTCAAGGATGTTATTCAACATGCTCCCAACAAACGAATGATTTTGAAAAGCTATGTCTAATGGCTAACTCAAGGTCTTCAAGTATATAAAGGCGGAAGATTGAAATTTTGAAATAGAACACTCTACACGCAAAGTAAAGGTTCTTTAAAGTTCTCTATTTTTCTTTCTTTAACTCGTTTCTTAGCACTTATTGTAAAATTCCTTTCTGTAAAGAGATTCTTTCTTTAAAAGTTAGAGACCTTCAAATTCCCTTATTTGTATTTGAGTTGTAACCTAAAGAGGTTGTATCCAATGAATACTTGGGTTTTAACTTGAAGAGGTTAGATGCAAAGAATATTGTTTTAACTTGAAGAGGTGGTGACCAAAGAATATTTGTATCTTATAAAGATATAGTGAAACCTTAGTTATTCCTAGGAAACGATATGTAGTCTTGGATTAAGACGAACCAGTATAAATATCTATGTTCATTTATCAATACTTTATCTAAAAAAAGGGGGTTGTCTTCATTTTAGTAAGTTTTCTTTTTTAGAAAAGTCTTACAAAACTTCATTTAATATTTCATCTTAAGCAAACAAAGTTATTGTTAGTGAAAAAAAGTTTGCGAAAGTTTTTGTTTAAAACAATTGAATCCTTCTTCTTCTATTTTTTTCTTACAAAGTTGAACCTTAAGAAGTTCATGTTTAGAAAATGTACTAATCTATCAGGGAGGATAATGAAATGGGTCGTGCAGTTGTCGGAACATAAACTGATGTATGAGCTTAGGGGTATGAATAAAAACTCAAGTCTTGGTTGATTTTATGGTTGAACTAACTCATGAAGAGGAAGATGAGCGAGTCGTTAACCGAGAAAGGAGGTGCATGTTGTTGGTTGATAGGGCATTCAACCTAAAAGGAAGTAGAGCGAGAGTAATCCTTGAAGGACTAGGGGAATATTAGTGGAGCAACCTTCAACCTATTATGCATCAATGGCATAGTGAAAGACAAGGTATAGTGTTTTCCTCAGATATCATTATTAGGTCGAAAAAACTAAAGTTAATAGCTAACTTTTCCCTGTTGAAAGCATCAGAAAGAGACCATTCTCTGCATCTAGATTGATTGCTCGTTCTTTCTAGTAAATTTCTAGATATTCTAGTTAACCTAAGGATAATAAAGAAGAAGTGAGCTCTATAGCTGTTTCTTTTGTTTTTTGAAAGGGGCCAAAGAAATACCTCCCTTGCTACTAACATTCTTTCTTCAGAATTATACGAATGAGATGATCTTCCCTTCCCATTTGTTTTAGCAACTTTCCCTAAGGTCTCCTCAACAACAATAGAGGAAGCCACCCACCTACCATTGTAGGACAATTTTTTTTTTCACAATAAGACCTAGACGATTATTCGTACCTTCAATAGCTTACAAGCTTACGTCTACCCCTAATTTGGTATAGTTTCCTTTCGATTTTCCCTTGTGGCTATTACCCTAATCCATGCAAGTGTGTCTACACCACTAAACTCATTTGACGAGGAATCTTTTCTTGCGAATAAACATAAACCCTACACATACCATGAGCATATTCTGATGCTCAAGTTAGACATATATTTATGTATGTTTAAGAATATGAAATAAATGTATTTATTTGTAGAGAACATCACTTTACATAGAGTAAGATCTAAGTCTTCTAGGTGAAGCTTGATTATTTTCTAAAAACTATCCTTTATTTTTTATTTTTTAGAGAATAAGAAATAAAATATTTATACAATAGGTAAGATTTGATTTAAATATAGATATTTTAATTTTTTTTTATTAATTATTCCTTATTTTAATGGATAAGGAGTAAAAGATATTCATTGATTTTTAGACCTAATCCACAATATTAGGTTGTTGATCTAAATTTTATCTAGGTACTGTGTAATTTAATTTTAAAATAAAATATTATAAATTAAAAAATTTAGCATAAAAATCAAAAGGACCTATTTTATTAAAAAAAGAAAAGTTTAATGCATATAGGGCCATCTACTCCATTCACCTACGTCCATGACTTTATCATTTAGCTAAGATAACCATACCCTTTAAAATCTAGATTGAAAATATTTTTCTTATAGTTTGTTAATTAAATATTAGAAAATTCAATTATGGATAGAAATTTCATCTATCTTCTCTAGCATAATATACAATCCATAAAAAAGTTTTTGAATCTTTGAATTACCATGTTAAAAGTTAGACCGATTCAATTCTTATGATTTAATTAAAGTATTTTATCAAAAGTCACGCATATATAGAATATTGAAATTTCTTCCATTTATTTTAGAGTAAAAGTGAAAGAAAAGGATTAAAGATAAAAATAAATGAAAAGTGAGATAATGTAAAGATTAAACCTAAGAGATGGATTGGATTTTGTTAATTAAAATTTTGCAAGTATTTTAGCTGAGTTTTCGTTTGATTAATCAGACTCGATTTTTCAAAAACGGGTTGTCAATAATTTTCACAAAAGGTTTTTAGGAAAGAGAATTAACCTTTATAATCAGTAAACAAAGGATATAGAAGAAAGATAAACACAAATATTTTTACACCCGTTTGTCTTAACCCAGACTTACATTTAATTGTTTGTTAACCACTAAAGTTTAACATATCATCCACAAATTCAAGTATTCTTTGGTCTATGACCTTTTCCGACTAAACGACTATTCTTTTGACTTAGTCTTTTCAGGCTAATCGTGACAAACATTTTTTGTTCATAAGTCAAGCTAATTATAACAAATATTTTTTATAAATAACCTTTTTACAAGTGTTTGTATCTAACTTTTGATAAACCTTCGTATACTGAAAATTTTTATTAGTGTAATTCTAGATAAACCTCCTCACAAGTAATTAAAAATATTAAAATATTCTTAAGAAAAAAGTAATTAAAAATAAATATTGATGGTTCTACTAGACATGAGGAAGGAGAAGATGAATTATAATCCTTTATGTAAAGAGATGGTTACAAGAATAAAGAAGGAAATATGAGTTTATAAATGTAATTATTTATATTAACAGATTTTTTAAATAGTGGTTAAAATCATCAAATATTATTTTGTTACATCACTATAAAAATATAATTATTATGTTTATAATTATTAAAAATAAAAAAACTCATTCCACTACATAATTTTTCAAAACAATTTTAACTAAAATAATTTTGATATAAAAATAGATATTTTAATTATTTTTATTAATTATTCCTTATTTTAAAGGACAATAGATAAAAGATATCCATTGTGTTTTGAACCCAATCCACCATATTAGGTTACACAAATCTAAATTTTATCTGACTACTATGTAATTTTAATCTTAAAATCAAATATTATAAATTAAAAATTTTACCATAAAAATTAAAATAACCTATTTTATTAACAAAAAAAAGTTTATGAATGTGGGGCAGTGACTTCATCATTTAGCTAAGATTACGATACCCTTTAGAATCTTGGATTGTTAATTAAAAGTTGGAAAATATAATTATGGAAAAAAAAAATTAACCTACTTCTCTCTCTTAGCATATCCTACTATCCATGAAGGAAGCGTTTGAATACTTTAATTGCCATGTTAAAAGTTGGACTGATGCAATTCTTATCAATTATAATAATACTGATCAAAAGACACACATCTTTAGACTATTAATTTTCATTAGTTTAGAGAAAAAATTTAAAAAGAGATTAAGAATTAAAATAAATGAAAAGTGAGATAATGTAAAGATAAAACATAAAAAATGATTAAATTGTTTTAATTAAAAAAATTTGTATTTTTTTAGATAAATAACATCTATGTGGTTGATCAAACTCAGTCTTTTAAAATTTAGTTTTTAAATATTTTTAAGGAAGAATAATCGACCTCTATGGTTTGTAAAGAAAGGATATAAAAGAAAGATAAACACAAATATTTTTATGTTGTTTGTCTTAACTTAAGATTATGTCCAATTTCTTAGTTACTAAGGTCTCATTATATCACTCCCAGATACAAGTATTTTTTATCCCTAACATTTTCAGGTTAAATAAGTATTTTTTATGCACAACCTCTTTAGGCTAGCGACGATAAATATTCTCTGTTCACAACCTTCTTGAACTAACACCTACTATTGAGGGTGAAAAATTTTACAAGAACTTGTATCTAACTTTGGATAAATTTGTATATAGATAAGGATTTCCAATAAAAGTCCCAAAAAGACCTTATAAAAAAATTGAGAAATTAAAATACAAAAATTTCAATATAAAGTAATTAAAAATATTTAAATATTCTTAAAAAAATAACTAGAAATAAATATATTTGATTCTCCTATAACAAGGGGAGGATGAATTATAATCCTTTATTTAAATAGATGATTAAAAAGAAAGAGGGAAACATGAGTTTACAAGTATAACTATTTTTTAAGTAATAGCTAAAATAGTCAAATATCATTTTGTTACACAACTATAAAAAAATTATTATGTTTATATTTATTAAAAATAAATAAACTTATTCAACTACCTAGTTTTTCAAAACAACTTTGACTAACATAGTTAGACCTGTTCTATCCCTTACGAAGGGGCAAGGTTAGGCTTGGGAAAGAAAGTGGCAACTAAAAATTGGAAAGGAGAATCTTGCTTTAATCACAGCCATTTATAGAAATCCATTTTCTCATGGGATACGTCTCATTCTGTTTATTTAAAGAGTTTTTCTTTTTCAGTTTCCATATTCGCACACATTATATTCATTCCTAATATCCGTCTCATTCTATTTATTATAAGAAAAATAAATTATTTGCCTAAAACATACAAGCATCAATTGGTATTTTCCTCGCTAATATGTGATTTACAAACCTTATATTTTTCATATTTTTTCTTTGACCTTCATGCTTCTTCTCCACTTCTCTTTCCCAAAAGGGTCGGATATGAATTACTTAGTTTTGATAACATAGCTTTGAGTTGGGTTATAAATAATTTTCTTTTTTTAAAAAAAAAAAAAACAATCTAACCCAAGTACATGATCAGTTTGAGTTGGGTTAGAAAATAGTCCTGAGAAACTGAAATATAATAAGATTGCACACATAATTTTTTTTTTTTGTTCTTTTTAATGTCTATAGTAGTCTCTTGCATAGAATCATGAATTTTCAATTTAATTCTAAATAGATGAAAAGTATATTTTTTATTTTTTATTTTAAATATCTGTTCTCTTCAAAATATATTTTCATAACACACAAATTATTAGTAAAACAAAAAAAAAAAAGATTACGGAAAAAATGATAAAAAAATCGAAAAAAATCGACAATCTTCCGTCTTCACCCAAAAAAGGATTTGATAGAGTGGGACAGTCTTTGGATGAGGGAATGAGCTCATCTGATAATATATATATATATATATATATATATATATATATATATATATATATATATATATATTGTAATTTATTATGATAATATACATGCACAGTTCTCTCTCCATACTTTCTCAATCAAGCATTTTTAATATTCTCTTTTGTCTCTCCTTCACAAAAATTATTTTTCAACTATTTCAAACTATACTCTTTATCTTTATACTTTCTTTTATCTATATATCTTTAAATTAAGTTTCAACATTTTTTTAAAGGAATTGCTGGCAGTTAAAACTAAGTTCATATAACAATTTATATTTTTTATTATAATTATAAAACTAATAGATTATTTGGAATCATATGCGGTTGAAACAATAAGTCTAGACTAATTGCAAATGTAGCATTAGCTATTTATAATAGTAAAGAATCAGCGTTGATAAGATCTAAACTTCTTCAAATTTGATCACGCAGTCATACAAACGTGACCCAAGAAATTCTGCAACCTCGGGATGTTTTACCTATTAAATAATGAAAAATAAATAAACAAAAAGGAAGAATAGAATCATCAAAATTCAAATTTTAGTTTGTTAAGAAGCAAGTCAAAAACAATGAGAGAATGCATTACCATAGCAATCTTGACGGAATCACATTTAAACTTAGCAAAGAGATTTGTTTCTATTCCACGACCCTGTCAAAAGAAATAAGTCAGTGTTTAATATCTATGAAGCACCAATCTGTGACAAGGCTCAGAGGATAAATGTAAGGGCCTCGTTGGAAGCAGAATTGGAGTAATAAAAACACAAACATTTTCTTACTTTTTTTTTTTTTTTTTTTTTTTTTGCATCTGTTTAAACTGTTTCTACTTAAAAAAACAATTTTAAACAAATTAGCCCATAATGTGGAAGAAAGAGCTTACCATCCCTTCTAAGATGACAAGATCTACATCATTGGCAAGGGATGCAAGTTCTTGTGATACTCTTTTAAGATCAATAATCTGGAACACATTGAACAAAACAAAGAAACATGCATACAAGTCAATGAACTGACAACATAGGACAATAACTACATAGAAACTAAAAACTTTACTAATAAACAAAAAAATACTTGTGATTTTCTTACAGGCAAATCGTTTCCAGAGTTGGCAACAAAAAGATTTGAAGCACTGACACCCATGAGACGTCCTTCCTCATCCTTTAACTGGCAATCAACAGGACAGAGTTAGGAAAGAACTTTGCCAAACCATAAACTGCAAGTCCTAATTTTTTGTTACCTTTGATACAATTTCAATTAGCTCTGAGGAAGTCACATCATTGATGGAAGGTAAGTCATTAGCAGCCAATATAACCTGCATTTAGATCACATAAAATATGTTAAAGCAGGAAGCTTTAAGAATGGCCCAAGAAGAGAAATTTCAATTTTAAATCAAACATCAAAATGGACAAATACTTTAACACCTAGAACAAGGCGACCATGTCATCCTCCAAGAAGAGTTAAGTGGATCTGGCTAAAGTACAATAAATTAACAAACTATCTAGTTCCTATATATTTCTCATAATTCAAAATAAGTTCCAAGTATTTTAAGACAATGATCTGCTGTTGCTGTGCTCTACGATAAAAAGGCTACCACTATGCTTCCCTGTCCCTTCTCCATTTGGAACCCAAAAATAAAACTTAAGATGGAACACAAATGACAAAATTTAGATATGGAATAGGTTTAAACTGCATGACCATCCAAAAACACAAATGAATGACGAAATAAATGCCAGCAAACCTGACTCCCACGCCGAAGGAGCTCTCTTGCAAATGGCAGAATACCCAAAATGATATCTGCACCAGAGTTGTCAACAAATATGATTACCTGCCAATGTAAAAGAATTGATTAGGACACTAATCCTGCACAAAATATGGCTGAAGACAGGAAATGCATAATAAAATTGTATATTTCTATAGCCATATGACACTTGCCTTCTTCCAGGAATTCTTGCTCCATTTCATTTTGAAAGTTTCAAGGTCATCAATAACCCAAGGTCGAGGGACAAGATTCTGACAAGTAGCTGTAAAAGGCACTCCACCCCTAGAGAAAGCCTCTGCAAGCTTCAAGAAATTAAGAGGAAAAAAAAAAGGTAAGACGAACCTACTAACATATGTTTTAGTTATTGACATGTAATGAGTGAAGCTGAATCAGGTGCCAACTAAGAGGCAAGAGTAGCTGACTCAAATCCAAAGGATTTAAGATGCGGGCAGAAGGGAAAAGAACCATGCAAGAACTCATCCCATTTCCCTCTCTGGATATTTTCCTCCTTTTCTATAAACTTTCTTCCCTCTCTAGAACCTTTATTCAACATGTCATTTTTATTTAATTCTGTTACTGATATGTAAGTTTACAGCAACTGTTCCTCGTGTATTAAATCAACTCTGTAGAGTGGTTAATTTTTTAAATTAGCCTATTCACAGATTGTGGGATTTATCATATTGAGAATCAATTCCCAAAAAGTGACCAAAATTACTTATAGAAAATCAACCTACCTGGCTAGCACCAAGATCAAATATGTTCCCTGCAAAAATTCCTCTAACTAAATTCTCTAGTCGTTTCCCTTCATCTTCAATGGCATCATGAAGGCGAACAACATTCTCAAATAAGGACATGGCATTTGCATTCTCTTCATCCTGTAACATTCAATCAGTGATTCAGTGAGGAATTACAAATCTTGACAAAAAATAAAACATGATTCATTGATAGTCACAATATCCCCCCACCCCCTTTTATGGAAATTGAAGAATGAAGACTAATGATGTTTAATTTCTTCATCTTCGACTAATATTAATTAGGCATCTAGCTAAAACTTTAAGAGAAGAATGCAATTCAATTTCACTATATTCTTCATGCGAGATGTTACATTATTTCAACCTCCTATAATCAGATATTTGCCAGACTTTCCTCAACATTGTAGCTGAATAGTATTAGCTTCTGGGACACAAAAAAATTTCACCTTTATTTTCTTGAAGATATCTCTGAATCCCAGTTCTCTAAGGACATGCTCTCGAATTTGGCATAGAGGCTAGGACACCCATTCCCAGGAAAAGATAGAAATAAAGAAAAAATGAAGAAAGGAGAAATTAGACGTGACCAAAACTGCTGCACTTTACTATGTTATTTAATAAAAACAAAAAGGGTAGGGTGTGTTGTTGAGACAAATTTGTATATAGCAAAAGAACATACAATGAGATCAAGAGGCCAGTTTTGACTTGCAGGATCTTTCTTGAAATCTTCAAGTATTCTAGCATACCTTTTTGCAGGAAATGTATCAACAAAAGATGCAATATATAATTGCAATCAATAAGTACAATATTAATTTGAATGACTAGAATTAAGATGTTAGATAAATATCAACAAGACCTACCTTTGAGCAAACTTTTCAGCTTTATCTGCAGCATCAGGGACAGAAATGTCACTCTGAGCATGCTTCCTGTACCAAATCAAAGCTAAAACTTGAAACAAACATCAAATATTGAAATTACAAAATCCCTTTTTAACTCTACATTGCAATAACATAAAAATCACACTTGAGTAAAATAACAGGTCATGGCTACATTAGATACGCATTACTAGAGGGCATGCGGAACTGTGAACCACATACACATGAAATTTTTTATAATAACAAAAAAAAAAAAAGGAAAATTTTGATTTTTTTTTTATGGAAATAGAAAATCAACCCAGACCCCATTTTGTTGTTTTGGTTAAGAGATACAAAGATGAGTAATGAATGAAGAAATTTGAAGCACAACCCAATTTTTGTGTGGTGAAAAAATAAAGAGATAAAGTACTTGAAGGTGGGGATAGTGTTGAGGAGAAGATTAATCCAAGATAACTCAGTAGGAGTAGGAATGTGTGGATCATCGGAAGGAACCCTCCATGGAATGGTGCATGCTGTGTAATTCTCATTCATCAACAATGGGAATGCCACTCGCTGTGACTGTGACTGTGACTCTGACTCTGACTGTGACTGCACTCTGTTCTCCATTGCTTCCTCTGAAACGTGTTAGTCACACACTAAAATCACACCTTATTTAAATTATTTTTTTCTGCTCTAGATAATTTAGAAGGGTATGGATACTCTACTTAACCTAATTATACTAATTCTAAATATAAAAGTAAATTTGATTAATTCAAAAATTTAGTTTACATTCTTTATTTTTTATTCATTTTAATGGTAAATAAAATTTATCAATAAAAATTAAGTTATTTGTTTGTTTCCACGTAATTTTTAATAAAATTTAAAATTAATTTAATTTTATATTTATTTTATGAAATATTTATTTTATTCTTATAACTCACGTATCAATTTTTTTACCATTTTTTTAATTTATTTAAAAAATTAAAATGATTAAATCCATCATTTTTATTAATTTTATTAATCATTATTAAGAATTAAGAATAATGATACATTAAAAAGTATATGAAATTTAAAATATTAATTACATTTCTTAGTATTTATACAAAATTTTAAATGTCATATAATTTAAAATAAAGAGAATAAAATTAATGATGTATATAATAATAAAATTTATTAAATTACACTAATTGTATTTAAATTTATTAATTAAATATGATAAATGTAATTTATGACATGTGAAGTGAGTCATGTTTATTGTGAAAATCTTAATACTCTTTTTTATTTGAAATATTTTTTTTATTAAAAATAATTTTTTTCATAAACCTTAAATTAAATGAAACAAAGAGAATAAATAAAAAGAAGGTGTTTAACTAAAAAAAATCAATAAATTACACTACTACTTAAATGAAGGAACATATTAATTAGTGTAATGATGGTGTTAGTTAATGATTGTCATGAATAATGGAACCAGTTAATATAATATTATATTTAATGAAACCAGTTAAATATGTTAAGAATTTGTGGAACATAAATGTGCAATTACAAGTGTTAGATCAAAAGTATAAGAGTTAAAAGTAAGAATTACGAAAATCAATGACATTGACGGCGGTGGTAATGTTATATCATTATTATTTTCTTATTTAAATTATAAAATATGTTACTTTATGTTATTCTGCCTGTAATGTAAATTAGGCTTACACGTTTTAGAATCATAACTCTTTTGAGAACATGTGGATTCATTTATAACTCCTTTGGAAATATTATAGTATATTTTTCCCCTATTTTGTTCAGAATGATTTCACATTGAAGTCGTTAAAGTTGTGAACAACTGCAGCGGAGCCATTGAAGCTACGAATGAACTTAATGAAATTGTGAGAGTCTGGTGAGAAGATCGACTTAAAAAAATAATTATATGTATCGCTGGTAGAGAAAATGGGATGGAAAAAATTTAAATAAAATATTTTTTACACTGGTTAGATACAAAACAATTATCTTAACCAACATAAATGATTTTCTTAAAAACCCCCCTTAATTGTTGCTGTCATGTAAGTCAATTATGGTGAAGTCAATTTTTCTCTTTCTTTAATCTTTTAGACAATTTCGTTTTTATTAATCAACTCAACAACTTCACCCAAACAACATCATTTTCCATAAATAATTTATTAATGATACAATGTATTTATATGAATATAAATTCCCTTTATAGTTTTGAAATATAGTATACAAAATTAATCTGTAACCACGTACTTAAATATACAAGTAGGAGTTATTTAATTTATTCCCTCCATATATTATATAAAAAATTTCACATTAATATAAATACTATTATCATTAATTTTAATTATTTAATTAATTAAGTTCATGATAAATATGTTCATATTTTTCATCTGAAATATTCTTTCAACAAAAATCTTTCCATAAAAAATATTAAGATTATTGGTAAACTAAAAGTAATAAAATATTAAAGGGATTAAAAACATTTAAGAAGATAAAAATTATATAAAAATAACTATTTAAGATCAGAAAATGAGATTTCATTTGCAGCATGGGAGAGTGTAATACAAAATTTCACCAAACGAGAATATTCAATTTTTTACTATCCTGGATTTTCTTAATATCTCTCATATTTATCTCGTTTATTTTACCAATAGTCCTAATATTTATTATAAAATAAAAATATTCGATTGTAAATATAATATATATATATATATATATATATATATATATATATATGTGTGTGTGTGTGTGTATGTGATTGACTTAATTATATTAAATCATAAAATATTAAATTTAATAATATATATATTTTTTATTTTTTCACGTAACTATTTAAAATGAAAATGTTAACCTTTTTCCATTTTCAGTTTAATTTTATCATTTAAGTAAAATTTATTTTTTTATTTTCTTTATCATTTTTATATACGTATAATAATTTTAATTTTAAGTGTTGTTTTTTTTATTATTAAATTAGTTGAAAATAAATAAATATTTTAAGTAAAAGTATTATAGGAAAATGTTAAATTTTATATGGACCATTCCATATTTTTTTCACAGATGTTGTTAATTTTTTTATTTCTAATATTTATTTTAGTCTAATTGGTACAATAAGTTTTTCATATTTTTCGTGATAATTATCAAATATCAGTAGTTTCAATATTTATTATGAAAATAATTTTAAAATAATAAATATTTTAAATAAATATATGAATATATTTATTGTCAGTGCAATTTAATTAAAATATGAATTTTAATTAAAATTAATAATAAATATATTCTTATCTGTTTAAATTAATTTTTTATTTTGATGTTATTTGTATTATCCAATCAATTTTTCATCTAAAAATAATACATTTTTTAAATAGATCATAAAAAATTATTATAGATTAAAATTTACACATTTCATCTAAAAAATAATACATATTTTTTTTTTTTAAAAATGATCATAAAAAATTATTATAGATTAAAATTTACATATCAGATTTAATCCAGCCATGCATGAGATGAAATGCTAGTTTTAGAAAGATAAAAAAAAATCATAACAATACATCACGAATTTACCTATATATAATTATACAAACATCTACATAACTTCCTTTAAGTTTAAAATAATTAAACTGATCTTTTAATGTGATTAATATGCTACATTGTTGTCTCCTTAAAATTTTCATCAACATCCCTTAAAAGAAATGTCAAGATAATGGTTAAATAGAGAGGGATATATTTATGTAATTATACGTTGTAATTTTCAATTTATTTTAAGTACAAATAGATTAAAAAATTTCAAGTTAAATGATTTGTGTAATTCTCCTTGTTACAAACCAAATAATTTATAAAGTAATTATTTAATTCCAATTTTATTATAAATTAGACAATTAATCCGTCGGAGTTCAATTCACGGGTTTTTCAAACATAACTGATCCCTGAAATTTTATAAGCACCAGGCAAAATAGTGTCCCTTGAAGATTTAAATATATATTGTATAAAAAATAACTACATAATTTTATTAAAAAGATAATTTTTATTATATTAAACAAATAACAAAATTTTAATTTTTCAAAAAAGATACAATATATTTTTATTCAATTTATTCATATTTTATAGTCTAATTATTACTAAAATACTTTTCATTTTTTTCATTTATTTATTTTAAAAAGTTTCTTCCTTTTATATTTCTTTGAATAAAAATTTCAAAACACTTTATATTGTCAAAAAAAGGTCACCATCATTAAGAACACATCACATAAGTCATAACATAAACATACATAAAAAGTTATTCACATAAAAGGTTATTCACATAATGTTACAAAAGTATATCTGTTATGATAATTATAAATATACATATTATTTACAAACATCCATATGTAGCTAAAAATTTCCTTTATTCTTTTACCACACCTCCATTTAGAGTTATTGAATCTACCTATTAATCTGCTTCCCAAATAAAATTTAGGAATCATCACAGGTGTTACACCTCAGACACAAACACGTAATGGTAAGTTCCAAAATCTCAATAATAATACATATCATAATCAAATAAATAAATAATGAATTATGACTAAATGGAATTTCTATATGATGCATGCTCCAGCCTCAACTTCAATAATATGTAATGTGGTACCATCTCAGATAATACGTCATCATCATCGTAAAACTTACATACCAGTTACAATTTCACAATGGTGCACAAAATCTCATAAACAAACATGTGATCATCATGAATTAAATAAATTCTCACTGTAAAAATCTCACAAGTCTAGCATCACGCCTAAACGCACGGATTAAGTTATTATCTACACCTCCAACCGATGCCACCTCTTTTGAGGCATGCATGAATGAATGAAATCTTATCTCCCTTTCTCAAAATATCAAATAAAACAGCACCAAATCATTGGTATTACAATACCAATCCATAATTATATCTCACGTTACAGATTAATAATTTATAATCCAAATCGTCAAAGTTCACACCACAAGTCATCAAAATGCATAATATAACAATTAATCACCACATCATCCAAACTCATAGAATAGGTCATCCAAGTTCAAGGCAAAGATATTCAAACGCAATCCAAATCAGCATTCAAGTTCACAGCACAAAAGATCCAAGTTTAAAGCATAAGTAAATTAACCATTCTAAACTTAGAATTTTAACGTTTTTAATTATTGGATCACCTTTTTAATTACTTTTGGTTCCTGTCCAATTCATTTTGATTATTAACACACCTTGACTTAATGGTTTTAATGGTCAAAACAGTTTAAAACCATATTAAAAATCTTTTATAAATGAGTTTTCTAATTACTCTTAAAAACCGTTAGAAATCTTCATAAAATTAGAGATTTTTAATGAAAGCTCTTGATGTTTTTAATACTTCAAGACTTCCATAATGTTTGTAAATTTTCAGAATTTAATTTCATATAAAGAATAAAATAGAAAAGAGCTTAGAAGCATAAGAACACACAATTTCATAAAGTTTAGTAATTTGGAACCTTTAGAAACTTGAAAACTTAAAATTTTGAAAACTTCCATTACCTTGATTTGTTTTGATCACTCTTGGGAATGCTTTAAAAGAGCTTTTAAAGGTTGAAAGAAGATTGATCCTACTCTCCACACAAATTTAAGTGAAGTAAGTTTTGGTAAATTTAGAAAAGTTTGAAATTTTGGCAAAACAAGCTTATGGTTTTGGTAGATTGAAAAACAAGAAAACTTTGATGTTTTGTGAAAAGGAACTTCACGGCTGGAATGTGATCTCAAGTGGTCTCAAATGTGTTATTTATAGATGAAAGAAATATTAAAATATTTCTGGTAATCAATTTAGTTTGTTTAATTTGGTTACTTTAAAGATTAGTTAGAATTTTTCAATAAATGCCATTAATGCTTAAGATAAGAACCTTGACTTTGATTATTCTTGACATTTTCATGACTTGAACTTTTCATCATTTATTCTAATCGAAAAGCAATATCATTGGCACACCAATTCCAACGTGAAAAGTTTGTTCATAAAAGACAAAACTTCAAAATTTTATTATTTTTGCATTTCATATGAAAAAAATAAAATAAAATGGAAGTTGCCACAACTTCCCTTCAACCATCATTTTATGCATTTCTTTCATTTTTCTTGCTTATTTAATTGATTTATAATCAAGGATAGAAAATTGTTCATAATTTATACAATTACAATTTAGAAGTTACTAAAAATTAAAGTTTTATAATGATTTTAAACTTCTAATTTATCTTCTTAAATTTTATGATTCTAATTCCATTCTTCAAATATCACATTTGATTATACCATAATTAAGACAAACTTATTTGTTATACATCGTTTTATTTCAACCTATATATTTATTTATCCTACTCCTCATTCTACATTTTATGGACCATATTCCCTTTGATTTCCTTGTTATTTTAATTTTTCAACTTGTACTACATAGACAAACGCAATCCGAAAAATAATTAAATTTTTCTTAAAACCTTATATTTTTGGAATCAGTAAATTTTTTCCGTGTAACAATATATAATTTTATGTATTAATTTTTAAAAGGTTTCTTGTACTAAATACAGAATAAAATTGTCTATGGATAATAATATAATTAAAACAATGAATTTACAGTTAGTTAGAAATATCAAATAACGTTCGAAACGTCAAATAGCAGTAAAAACGTCAAACAATAAAATTAATTTTCTACTACATTTTTATTTAGAAATATAATTATAATTTCTCAAATTTCTATAAGACAGTTAACTATTTTGAATTACATTTTCTATCTAATCAAATTATAACACTAAACAATTAATATGCACATTTTTACGAAAATTTTAGTAAATGTTTTAACTACATTTTTAATACATGTAGTTATTTACAAAAACTAATTTTGAGGGTATAACCGTATGTATATATAATCTTAATAATAATTTTATTTCTTGTAAATCCTCCAATATATGTATAATAATAAAAATTCCTGTCATATTTTATATTATATCATATTTTATTTGACTTAGATACCTTCCTCAACCAATTGGACGACACCTCTTTAAATTTTCAAGCTATATAACCATCATTTCCAAGATTTTGAGGTCTTTATTTTTTTAAATGTTTTTTAGTAAAAAGAAAATAAAAAAATATTATTTATCATTGTAAATAGAGATAAAAAATTTCTTTAACATTATTGAAGCGTCAATTTCCTATAATATAATTGTCACGATGAATTTTAAAAACTAATTTGTTTCCTCTTTTTATAACATAATAATCATGTATATTTTATTTAATTTATATAATTTTATGTCTTGAATCATGATATTTAAAATCCCATATTTTTAAACAGTTCATCAACACTTCTTATTTCGATATATGCATCTCTTTTCCCATCAAATCATTTTACTTATTATATTTATATTTTCTCTCCTTTTTCACCCTCTTACTGGATAGTCAACAGCATTTCAGGTATACAACAATTTTTTCTTTATTTTTTGTGATATATTTTTAAATTATGATAATCATTTTAGTTACTAATTAAATTTATATTAATTTTAAGTTATAATTTAATTTAACTTTTAATTTTAATTTCTTTATAATTTAAGTTTTGGTTTATAATTTTGATATGCTTAGTTGCACTTTACACTTTTAAAGTTTTAATTTTACAGTTTTTGCCCCCAATTTTTTTTCTCACGGATTTAACTCCCAAAGTTACGATAATGTTATGATAGTATTTTTCACATGCAAGGGAGGTAAGGAGAGTTTAAAACAATTCAAATACTATTTGAATATAGAAATGGTTGAATAATTCAAATACTATATAAAAATGTTTGGTGACCAATAACGAATCAAGTCTGTGAGTTAATTATCTCAAAAAAAATATATATAAATATACATATTTTTTTATATTAATTTTTTTTTCTATATTTTATGAAATAATTAACTGAGTAATTTATATAAGCATTAGACATTAAACATTTCTCTTCTGAACAACCACTAAATGCCCCCGTGTTAAAGCATTATATATTAATACGTGAGAGTGAGCTAAAATTCATTCAATATACATGCGGTTGAAACAATGAGTCAAGATTAATTGCAAATGTAGCATGAGCTTTATTAGAGTAAAGAACAAGTCTCAATTTTAAGCTCTAAACTTCATCGTATTTGATCACGCAATCATACAAACGTGACCCAAGAAATTCTGCAACCTGAGGATGTTTTACCTATAAAATAATCACAATAAGAAGGAAGAACAGAATCATTACAATTCAAATTTTCATATGTTAAGAAGCAAGTAAAAAAATATGATTAAATGCATTACCATAGCAATCTTGAGAGAATCGCATTTAAATTCAGCATAGAGATTTGTTTCTATTCCACGACCCTGTCAAAAGAAACAGCACAGTTTTTTTTAGTAGTATTAATATGAAGTATCTATTGCAAGTGATTAATCTTTACCAAGATCGTGAGCCTTTTCCATGTTCAAGGCCAAAATTCGAATCCTTAATAACTTTATTAAGAAATACAAGCCATTATACTTGTGTCAACGAGTGTCAATTAAGTTAGTGTTTATTAGTATTTAGCACCGGTATCATATGTGACAAGAGCTCAGTGGACAAGTGTCTAGGCCTCATTGGAGCGAGAATTGAAGAAAGTAAGAATCCAAACTAGAGATCACAACTTGCTTAACCCAACTGTAGGAGCATGCATGCAACTTGTCTAACCCAATAGAAAGCAAATATAACGTGGAAGGAAGAGCTTACCATCCCTTCTAAGACGACAAAATCTACATCATTGGCAAGGTGTGCAATCTCCTGTGACACCCTTGTAAGATCAATAACCTGTAATGCATTGAACAAAACCAGAAAGAAACGTGTAATGTAATCACCATATATGTGAGTTGATGAACAGACAAGGACAATAGACCAGATAATTTTCCCGATATAACAGAGAAATACTTCTGATTTTCTTACAGGCAAATCATTTCCAGAGTTGGCTATTAAAAGATCTGAAGTACTGACACCCACTAGACGTCCTTCTTCATCCTTTAACTGGCAATCAACATGAGAGAGTTAGGAAAGAAATTTGTCATGCCATAAACTGCAAGGCCAAATTTTTATTTATTTTCTTACCTTTGATATAATTTCAATTAGCTCAGAGTAAGTCACATCATTGATGGAAGGTAAGTCATTAGCAGCCAATATAACCTGCACTCAGATCACATAAAATTGGTTGAAGTAGGCAACCATAAGGGCTTCACATGAGTAACATTTTCAATTTCAAACAAACCTTCAAAATGGACAAATACTATATTACACCTAAAACAAAGCAGACCCAAAAACTAGTTATGTTTTCCTCCGAGAGAAGTTAAGGGGAGCTAGTTAAAGTACTTGCAATAAATTGCTAGTGTTTGTATCTCCCTGTCTCTCCCCCATTAGAAAACCAAAAATAAAGCATAAGAAAGATGGATCACACATGACAGAATTTAGTTATGGTATAGGTTGCCAGACCGAATAATACATATAAAAGAGGGGGCAAAATGACAGCAAACCTGACTTCCACGCCGAAGAAGCTCCCTTGCAAATGGCAGAATACCCAAAATGATATCTGCACCAGAGTTATCAACAAATATGATTACCTGCCAGTGTAAAAGAATTGAGTTAGAGATAGGACACTACCCCTGCACAAAATACAGCAAAACTGCAAAAGACATAAAATGCATCAAAAAAGTTGTATATTTCTATGGTAATGTGACACTAGCCTTCTTCCAGGAGTTTTTGCTCCATTGCATTTTGAAACTTTCAAGGTCATCAATAGTCCAAGGTTGAGGGACAAGATTTTCACAAGTAGCTGCAAAAGGTACTCCATCCCTTGAGAAAGTCTCTGCAAGCTTCAAGAAATTGAGAGAAAAAAAAAGGTAACCCATTAAGGCATCAACTACATCTAGTTGTATAATCCTCCAAACTCTTGCATGATTGTAATAAATAACAGAGACTATCTTCTTCAGTTAGGCAAATGAATTCAATATGAAATTAGTTTTGAACTATATCTGGTTTCTGATGCTAGTTTTCAGCCCATGGTTGTGTACATAGATTATTGATTAGGGAATGGGTACATGCCACCAACAACGAGCCAAGTGCTATCAAATGTCAATTGAGGGTAATAAAGGATCATCATATTCTAAGCCTCATTAGCCACACCATGTGCAATACAATACTTAAGAGTAACTAAACCAGACCAGAAAATGGGAAGTGGAGCAATAAAGGGTTGGTACAGTAACATGGAACATTTAGCAATAAAGGGTGGATACTACAATGTTTGCATGAACAAGTAGGCCAGTCCAGTATGTTCCAAGACTCGTGGTCTTAGTTATTGAAAAATTTGACGTGTAATGAGTGAAGCTGAATTAGGTAGCAATGCAGAGGCTTAATCAGATAATTAAATTGCGGCATGTGAAATAAGAGTTGATGACTCATATCAGCTTGCTATGACTTAAAGCACCAAAAGAAAGATTTCTACGTTCTAACCAAAGCATTTAAGGCAAGGGAAGAAGGTTTAAAGAACCACGCAAGAAAATACTGAGAACTCATCCTCTTCCCCTCCTGGACATTTCCTCCGAGCTTTCTTCCCTCTCTGAACCTTTATTCAACATATGTCATTTATATGTAATTTTTGTTTCTGATATCTATCTTTACAGCAACTATTCCTTGAGTATTAAATCAACTCTGTATAGAGTTTGGTTAGTTTCTGAACTTAGCCTATTCACAGATTGTGGGATTTATTATATTGAGAATCATTACCCCAGAAGTGACCAAAATTAAGTATAGAAAATCAACCTACCTGGGTAGCACCAAGATCAAATATGTTTCCAGCAAAAATTCCTCTAACTAAATTCTCTAGTCGTTTCCCTTCATCTTCAATGGCATCATTGAGACGAACAACATTCTCAAATATGGATATGGCATTAGCATTCTCTACATCCTGTGAAATTCAAACAGAGGGGAATTACAAATCTTGAACAAAATAAAACAACATTGTTCATTGATAATGACAAGCCTCCCCCTTCCTCTTATATATTGAAGACTAATGATGTCAAGTTTCTTCAACTTTGGCTATTAAGCTTCTAGCCAACAACATTAAGAAAAAGAAAATGCCACTAAATTTCACCATATGCTTCATGTGAGTTGTTACATTATTTCAATACCCTCTAATAACAGATAAACACATGCTTTTAATGCACAGTTAATCTTACCTTTATTTTCTTGAAGATATCTCTAAATCCGGCTTCTCTAAGGACTTGCTCACGAAGTGTGCATAGAAGCTAGAATACCCACTCCCAGGGAAAAAAGAGGAGATCAAGGAACACAAAGAAGGGAAAAATCAGATGTGTACCAAAACTGCTTCAATTTATTTTATTATTTGATAAACTCAAAAGGGTAGGGTGTGTTGGTGAAACAAATTTGTGTATAGCTAAAGAACATACAAGGATATCAAGTGGCAAGCCTTGACTTGCAGGATCTTTCTTTAAATCTTCAAGTATTCTAGCATACCTTTTTGCAGGAAATGTATCAACAAAAAATGCAATATTTAATTTCGATCAACAACTCCCATATTAATTTGAATTACTTGAATTAAGATATAACAAAAATATCAACAAGACCTACCAACCTTTGAGCAAAATTTTCAGCTTTATTTGCTGCATCAGGAACAGAAGTATCATTCTGAGCATGCTTCCTGTACCAAATCAAAGCTAACACTTGATGTAAACAAGAAACATTGAAATTATAGAATCCCTGCAATAACATAAAAATCACACTTCACTAAAACAGGTTATGTACTAATGACTACATTAATATTACTTCTATCTACCACAATTACTCATGTGAAGCAGCAACTACACTGTGCTTTCAAAATTAGGGTAAGAAACATTCTCAAGCTTTCGAGCTGAAATTTCAACTTTTTTGTTCAATAATAATAATGAATGAATTAAGGATCAAAAGTTTGAGCACTTGGTCATATATGTTATAATACATATCAAGAATGAATTATTCCAGAAACAAAATTGAAGTTGGGTTACATGATATCAGTACTTCTAAGTAGTAGTTAGTTAGTAGGGGTAGTTGAAGTCAGTAAGTTAGAAATTAGTTAGCTTCTATTGCTCACTTTATACTCTTATAAATACTTGTAATCCTTTCTTGTATCGTTTATCTTGAATCAATCAAATTTCATAAATAGTTACTTCTACGAATATTCCTTTTTTAAACTTCAAACTCTATGATACGTGGCCTCAATACTGTGGTGTTACTTGCATATTCTTTCAACTAGATTTATCTTTAAGTTTCTGATAAGTTCTTACATAAGGGGTCACATGACTTTCTTATTTGTCTAAGTACATGCAGAAAATCAGAAACTAAAACAAAAAGTACATACAGAAAAACCTCCAGAATACCATAGTTTCTCTAACCCATTACTCGGTAGATGTTAATATTGCTTCTAAATACTACTACATTTCAATTCCTAAGGTAGGAGAACAATGATGTTCGGAAATGGCATCAGTGTACCACATGTACTACATATGAATTGTGAACCACACACTACATATAATTTTTACAAGAAAAAAAAGGAAAATTGATCAAGTTTAATTACTTATTTGGCTATATAATTTCACAATTTTCAAAAAGTTTAAAGAATCCTTTTTAATCCCTGCACTTGTAATTTTAAATATGTTTTTAACGTTGCCGTCAAAATTTCAATTACACTAATTACATTTTATAAAAAAAATAAATAAATCAAAGAGTAGATATTTTCAAGCTATAAGAACTAAAATATATGAAATTATTTGAACAAATTGATTATATTTATGAAAGTACAAAGGTGATCCACATCCCATTTTGTTCCATGGATTTTTTTTCCTTTTATTTTAAATAAAAAAGATAAAGATAAGTAATGAATGAAGAAATTTAAACCACGCCTCATTTTTTTGTTTTGTGGGTGAGAAAAAAAGAAGATAAGAAAACATACTTGTAGGTGGGGATAGTATTGAGGAGGAGATTAATCCAAGAAAGTTCAGTGGGAGTAGGAATATGTGGATCATCAGAAGGGAACCTCCATGGAATGGTGCATGCTTTGTAATTGCCATTCATCAACAACGGGAATGGCACCAGCTTTGACCTTGATGTACTCTGTATTGCTTCCTCTGAAACATGTCAGTGACAATGAATGATTACTGCAAATGGGATCAACTTTGAAGAACAAAGAAAGTCAAGCTAGTCCCACCTCGAATCAAGTTCAAAAGTACAACAGCAAAATCATTCTCTAATACATACACGTGAGTTCTAACTTCTAACTTCTAACTTCTAACTTCAATGATTGTCTTTTGTTAGTTGCTAAGATTTCTTAAAAGTACAACATGCTGTCCTTTCTTTATTTGTTAGTTACAATAATATTTTTAGGCATAGCCTAACTTATCTTTTAACATGTGTTACTCTTTATTTTTTAAAAGAAAATTCGTGATAATAACTTTATTTTGTGAGGGTAGTGTTACCTACTGATTTGGAGGGAGCATGTGATTGTGTGGGTTGATGAATGCAAGCCTTAAGAGAGGGGGTCCTAGCCTTGGTTGAGAGGAAAAGAGAAGAAACATAGAGATGTGAAGACATTGATGGAGGATAACGAGGGACCAAAAAGACCTGAGTCTGAGCTGGTGATACAATCCTCATTGAAGTTGTTAATGACCTTACCATGGAGCTAGGGAGTTTTGGGAGCCCAATCTTTATGGTTTACAAAAGAAAACTTTACTCCACTATCATTAAATAAAAAATTGTTTTATTTTTTAATTTATTTTTTATCAATTTCAAAAGTATTTTTAATTTGATAACTAGCTGGAACTAAATTGAATTGACCTCTTGGTGAGTGTGCGGTAGCATGCACAATATGTTAGAATCAATTTTTATTGTAGTCCTTTTACAGCGAAATGAAAAAATGATAACTACTTCACTTATAATTAGCTATTGAAAATGATATTCGATCTGTCATATTTACGGGCATAGGCGAATTAGTACATGAGAGCCCATTATATAAATATTTGAAAATATAAATCTATGTTACATTGAAAATTATTTAAATATAAAAATTATATATTTTATTACATTAAATAAATGACATAGTTTTAACAAATTTTAAAAGGATAAGTTGATTTTTATTCAATTTATTCTTATATTATTATTTATCATTCAATTTACATCCTACAAAATTTACATATATGTAAATATTTATATTACATTTTCTAGATGTTTTTGAACTATGTTGATGTCATTTTAGATTAAGATCATTCTAAATTCAAATTATAATGATTATGATCTATTCATGGGAGAGAAATTAAATTTCATATCAGTTGTCCTGTCGGATGATTCAAACGAAAGATATATTTATGAATCTTTGTTACTAGTTTATAAGTCTGAACTACTTAAGTATACTCATAAAACACTTCATCCACTAGGAATAATCTTGTACAAACTAAAACATCTTAAAAATCGTGCCATTACAAAATTAAAGAAAGCATTATAAATTACTTTTCTTGTCATAAAGATAATTACTCTTTGAAAGTTGCAATGAGTATAAGAAAGAAGATAAAATTAATGTTTTATCAAGAACATCACATGCATAAATATTTAATGTAACATATAATGTTCAAACAAACAGTTTCTTCTCTAATAACAAGGAAGCTCATACCTAAGCGAAGGAATTTGAAGTTATTCTCACAATGACTACTCAAGTAGACTTATATAAAGGTCAAAGTTTAAAGTTCTAAAGTTACAAGAAATTGTGCTTTAATATCTCACTTTCAAAACTTTCTCTATGAATTTTTAACTTAAAACTTTACGTAAATCCTTCTGTTATTAGAGGCTGAGTTAGTTAGCTCAGCCAAAAATTCGTAATCCCCTTACTTAGTATTTGGTAGGGTTTGGAAAGACTTGTAGTGAAAAGAATATTCATACATTTCTTGTAGAAATAATTTAAAACTATTAGGTAAAGGAAGAAGTGTTTTAGAGAAAAAGATATTTGTAACTTTGAAGATTATAGTAGAAGCTTGATGGTGTATCATGTTACAAGATGTAGTCATAGTGGTGGAGAATAATATAAAAATATTTTATGTTCGTTGTTTGTTTGTTTAACCCAACAATTGTGTTTTTAGTGTTCTTGAAAAATCTTTTATAAACCTTTAATTTGCTCACAAATTAAGTATTTTAAAAATAAAAGTTGGCTGAAAATAATTAAAAACACTATTTGCCCTTCTTTTTTGTGTTTTTTAATCATAAAAACAAAAGGAGAATAGAAGAATATTATTTCATTATTTAAAGTTAGAAATATGTACTTACAATGCAAGTCACATCATTGATAATACATATATGGTATTTGTTAAGTCAAATTTATTTAAAGATAAATTATGACCCTTAATTTCAATAATGACATATGATTAAAATAAAAGTTTCATGTGATATGTATGAGACGAAGTCTGAGTTTGAAGATCAGATGAATGATGACAATAGACGAATCATACACTCCTGAACAAACTAATGAGCCGTTAGACGAAACATCATTGTTCTAAGATGAGTATCTTTTCAAATAATCTTACTCATATTAATTGACTCTTACATTCAAGTTTTCATATTCGGTAGAATTTGATTCTAGCTCAAGTTAAAGTCAAAGTACAAAGATGCTACTGAATCCTCATCTAAAAAGACGAGACAAATCAGAACAAAGAAAAATTATCTATCACACAAATATGCTATAGAAAGGAAGACACATTTTTTCAACATTTATTCTCCTCTTTTGCAAAAAAAAAAAGTTGTAATGTCTTATAAGATAGTCTGTGCAGATGCATTTAATGCATATAGTCGAGTAACACACTTATAGTAGATGAATTGAAGACATTGAAGTTGTTGAGACTAACGACTACTTCAACTTCTTCATCTATATAAAGACTAAAGTTTGAAGATTTGAAGTAGAGATTACTTTGAGCAAGTCAAAGCTTTAGTAAATTGAAAACTCAAATCTCTCTTTTGTAGAACAATTTTAGTGTTTTTCATTGTATATCCCTCTCTGTGAAGAAGTTGATTCTGTTAGACAAAAAGTTTTCTCTATAACCCTATACTAGGGTGTTAGGATGTAGGCTTAAAAGGATGGGTGCAAGGAATACTTGGATAGCTTAAAGAGGTTGGGTGTAAAGAATACTTGGGTAACTTGAAGAGACTGGGTACAAAAAATACTTGGATAACTTGAAGAGGTTGAGTCAAATAATATTTGTATCTTTTGAAAGATAGTGAAACCTTAGTTATTGTTAAGGATCTGGATGTAGTTTTGAAGATAAAATAAATCATTATAAAATTTCTCGTGTTGTTTCTCTATATATATTTATGTAAATCTCATTTAATCGGGGCTAACTTGTTTTTAAAAACTAAGTTGTTTGTGAAAACTCTTATCTAAATCTTTTTATAAGATTGTGTTTGTTCGATCAAATGATACTTAAAGGTTTATCAAAAGCTTATGAAATTTTTTAAATAACACAATTCAAACATTTTTTTATGTGTTTTTGCATTTATAGTACTTATCAACCTTATCTAATCTAATGATTTTCCTTTTTCCATATCGATAGATCTTATACTTGATTTGATGTCTAGAAATATAAACGTGTTTCTTTTCATGTACTATGAGCATTCATTATCTAGGTATCAACTATCTACAACATAGACCATTTGAGGTTTTGGTACCCAAAGTTTATTGAATATTTTTTTGTTAACTCTCACAATTTTCTTGTTAGATAGATGAGTCTCGCATCTAAGGTTCATTTGACCTCTTTCACCGCCGGTGGTGCAGTGGGGCATGCTTTTAGACCAAATATTTAAGGTTTCTTGCAAATAAACTCTATATGATCATCTTGACCATATCGTCAATACATTTTAATAAGGATTTTTGTTGTTGTCATCTCTTATGTCAAAACCCAAGTCACCTTGGTCATAGAGATCAAGTCTTATATATTTCATTTTTCTTAATTTAAAGATCCCTCAACAAATTTGGTTAAGTCTTTTCCAAATTCTAGGTCTTAAATAAATTTCTTGTTTAAAGTCTTAGTTTTGAAACTGAAGGTAAAATATCTTTCAATTTATCTTTCTCAAAAGAGCTATAAATTGAGAATTGACAAGAAGTACATCATAAGACATCTCTTCTTCACAATCTAACTCAAACTCAATAGCCCGTCGTGCGGGCCTTCTGCTGGGGCCCGCTATGCCAAAAGCAAGAGAAACCCCATCCCTCTCTTTCCTTTTTTCACCCCCATGTCGCCACACGGGGGTGAAAAAAGGAGCTCCTGTGACTAGATGTTAATGTCATTAGTGTGGATAGGTCCTGCTTCATTTTTAACCAAGCAAATGTTAGTAATCTCTTCATTTGATTTTTCATTGTTATTGTTGTTGTTACCCAGGACTTATCTAATAAAAAGATTCTTCTTACTTTGGGGATTCCACCTAGTTTTTTAGCTTGAGAAACTTTAATATGTCATAGCTTCTTGCACTCAAAGCAAATAATCTCACTACTTTGTTCCTTAAAATGTTCTTTAAAGAGCTTTTTCTCCATACATTTGAAGAAGTAGTTTGATCTTCATTTCTTTTAAATCATCTTGAATCTCTTAGCTATCAGAGATACTTCATCATCTATGGAGTCTTCAGAGCTTTCTTTTGACTTAAAAAATCTATATCCTTTTTCATTAGGTATGTTAATAATTAATGTAAAAATTCTTTTTTCATTTATGTAAAATGTCAATTGTATTCAAATTAATGATCAAAGTAAATTTTGACATATTTTTAAAAGAAAAATCAAAAGTGAATTTAAAAATTAGAAACATAATGCAATCTTTTGTCATTTTTGCATTTTTATGTCATAAAATTTTGCTTAAAAAAACAATAAATATAAGAAAGAATGAAAATGATAATAAAACCATAGTGATGATAATTTAAAAAAATGGCGAGGAAAGAAAAGAAGTGTATGGAAAGTAAGTAAATTATGTTTGTTCAATTTAAAATAAAATTGATAAAGATAATAGATTTGATAAATTTATTTTTTAAAAATAAAATAATGGAATTGTAATAAGTTTAAAGGAATAAAATATTCTATAAAAATAGACATAAAATTGAAATAATTTTAACTTTTATTAAAGGTAGTGTGGAGAAAAAAATAATTAAAATATAGAAACATAATAAATCATTTTATAAATTTAAAAAACTAAAATAGTCCAATAAAATTGAAGGAAAAAAAAAGAAGAATTTACTCTAAACAACTATTAAACTAAATCTATAATAATTAAACATTCGACCATCATAAATGTCATTAATAAAGTGCAGGAATTAAATATACTTAGAAACTATAATAGAAATAAGCTACAAAACATACAATAAATACCTTAGTGACTAACCAAAAAAGAAAAAATCGAAAACAAAATATTATTGTATTAAAGATAATGATGAGAATTGATTAGACTAAATTTTACCTAAATAGGTTTGGTTTTTTTTTTTTTCTAAGTTTCGTACGATCTATTAGTTTATTTAAAGGTTTATTTTTATTAGAGTCAATAGTATAATAAATCGAATTTTTGTTAAGAAAATTACTATAGTTAGAAAATCACAATGCTAGATAATAATGTATATAAATTCATATTTAAATATGAATTTTATTTACTTTTTAAAATCACAAAAGTTTTCATGCCACTTTACCATTATCTAAACAGACTGATATAATAAAGATATTAAAACTCATTTATGTTAAAGTTAAATTACATAATTAACCGTAAATTAATATTGTAATCATTCGTTTCTTTAATAATGAAGATATCAATAAAATTGGACCCAGTTTGATAGACGAAATTAAAAGAAAAATTTGTCTGTACACAAAATGTATCAAACATAGGTTAACCAACATGTCATGATATTAAAACAAACCAAAATATATATTATTTATAGTATATAAAAATTATAAATAGATTGAGATTTAATAGTTTCCTTACTCGCTAAAACTAACCTATTTAATTAAAAGGTTTGTTTTTAAAATTCTAAAACTATTTCTTTTATTAAAGTAACGGTTTATATATTTTTAATTTTGTGGCTCTTGAAGTCGTAGTGTGACTTTTGGGGAATAATGCTACGTAAATAATTGAGACCCCAATATCTTAAAACTGTGATTTCATAATTAAAAATATTAAAATGGAATAGAAAATGGTTGCTTAATTAAAAAAACTAAAATATGAGATACAAAATGGTCATTTATGATGTCATTTTTACTAACGAAATATACAATAACTATGGAAACAAGTAATAACAACCCGTTTATGAAAATAATTGAAAAAATAGGATACGATGAATATAATCTCAAGTGCAAAAGTAATTGAGGACCATATAAGGTGATTTTTAATATTTTAAAACTATTTAATAGATGAAATTAAGATACACAATAAAGGTATAAATAATCGTCAACAAGAATATGCATATAGTAGTTAATATGAACAGTAGGGGAAAAAACTCAATAATAAGAGAACTATACTCTATATTATAAAAGAACTGCATATCACGAATAAAACTCAACAGTTTGTAAATAAAGAGCAAATTACTCCGTAACAAAGAAACAAAATTGAGATTATACAGTGACATAACAATAACTATATTTTGTATAAAAAAAAAACTTCATATCACAAACAAAACCCAACAATTTCTAAATAAAGAGCAAATTACTCAATAACAAAAAATATAATAGAGAAATTATGTATGTTAGATCAAGATGATTAACATTCTTTGTTTTGATAATTACAAGACAGACGATACTTTCAGACGAAGTAAGATCAGACGATAGAAGACTTCAGACGAAATGAGATCAGACAATAGAAGACCTGAGACGAAAGATGATTACTCAATCTGATGAGTTTCTTTTTTTCATCTTCGACACTATGTTACAAAGTTCAGACGATACAAGTATGATGGTAGACGATATTATCTTTGGATTTTCCTTGAAGAACATCCTTCGAAGACTATGTTTTCTGTCAAGACCCATCATCTACAAGTAGAAGTTCAAGACAGACGAAGTAACTTGTGCACATTTCAAATCTAGTCGTTACTCATGGAAGTTTCCAAAAGTGGTTGGATACTGTACAAAACCTCTACAACACGAAAAACAGATCACTTTTTTGTTATTCAATCTGATCAAGTCAGAAAAAGGTACTGGATGTGTGCAGACTCCGCTGCTCAAACATTAATTATTCTAATTAATCTCTGCCACTGATGGGAAAGCTTCAAGAAAAGGACAACAGTCAAGATTTAAGTCTAACGGATCTCTCCAAGACTGTTACCTATATAAAGGTCTTCTCTTCAAAGTTTCAAGTTGGCGAAAACGCTACATAAGCTTATACTTGTCTTCGCTCTTGAATCAAAAAGAACTTATTCTTCATTGTAAAAACCCTCTCTACGTAAAGGAATTCTTAAGTTTTTCTCAAAACTATCTTAAATCCACTTGTGTGGTACTTTAGCCTGAGGAGGCTGTGTGTACAAAGAATACCTGGTTTTAGCCTGAAGAGGTTGTGTTACAAAGAATACTTGGTTGTTTAGCCTGGGAAGGCTCTGTTTAGAGAATATCTTGTATTAGCCAGAAGTGGCTGGGTTCAAACAATACTTGTAATCTTTTCACGGTTGATAGTGAAAACTCAGTATTTGCTGGGTAACTGGACGTAGTCTTGAATAGACGAACCAGTATAAAAATAGCTATGTTTAAGTTATTAAATCTTGTCACCAACGGGGATAATTAAAACACAACCTTATTTGTTAAAAATAATCTTTCAAGGTAATTTTTACATCGCCTGAACCTATTTGAAAACAACAGACGATAAAGAAAAATTTTATTAATAACACAATTCAACCCCCTTTCTTGTGTTTTATTCTTTACAGTTTGGTATCAGAGCTCAGCCTCTAAGGGTTGAGCACTTTACAGCTGCTAGAGGAAAATATCTAGATGGAGTCACAAGGGCCAACGTTTCTTTCAGGAGGCTCCTCCATGAACAAGCTGCCAGCCTTCTCAGGGAATGACTATCCCTACTGGGCCGACAATATGGAGATGTATATAAAGTCTACTCAATATAGACTTTGGAAGATCATCACGCAGGGAGATATTCCCATTGTCAAACCTGAGACTGAATGGGGAAATGAGGAATATTCTCTCATGGAGCTTAACAACAAAGTTAGATATGCACTCACGTGTGCTTTCTCAAGGATAAAATACAATAGATTTTGTGCGTACAAGACTGCTAAGGAACTCTAGGACGCTCTAAAGATTTCCTACGAAGGAACTGGGACGGTCAGAATGAGAAAAGCTGTCACACTTCAAAGAGAATATGAGATGTTCTCTATGAAGAAAGGTGAATCCATTGAGACAATGTTTGGAAGATTCCAGACTATATTGAATGGTCTCACATCACTGGGTATCACATTCACAAAGGCTTAGAATAACATGAAGATTCTAGATAGCCTTCCTACTCCATAGGAAGCTATGTCTACAGCCATCTCTGTAGGACGTGATATGAAAACATTAACTCTTAATGAGTTAATAGGAGCTTTGAGAGTACATGAGGTACTTCTCTGCAAAAGGGACAAAATAAAAGTTCAAGAGCCCATAGCTCTTCCATCTGTAGATGAAGTCCCGAAAGAAGAATCTGTTAAGAAAGAAAGGAAGAAGAAGACCAAGATTCTTAGAGCTGAGACGTCTGAATCAGATTTGCTAATGGATCGTCTGAAGATGAGATATCTCTCATGGGCAGACGCTTCAAGAAGATGATGATGAAAAAAGGAAGAGGTTAACGCTTCTTTAAAAAGAAAGAAAAGAAGTTTCCTGAGAAACCCTCAAACAAGGAGGAAGGATTAGAGATCGTCTGTTACGAGTGTAGAAAGCCTGGACATATGAGATCTGGATGTCCAAAGCTTAAAATAAGATGGAATCCTCGTAGGGACATGGGCAAGAAGAGCTTGCTAACATGGGAAGACCTTGACAATAATAGTTCAGATGATTCCACAGAGGTAGAGGAAACTGCAAATATTTGTCTCATGGCCGGAGACAATTCTTCCTCTAAGATAAATGACTCTCCTATCTCATCCTCTTCATTTAAGTCTGACTCAGAACCAGAAGAAATATCATATGATACTCTTTTAGCAAACTCTCATTTTATTGCTGAGCAATACAAAGTGTGCAAAACCAAGTTAAAACAAACTTTGGAAGAAAATGCTACTTTGAAATCTGAAAAAGAGTTGCTTAAAAAGAAAGTATCAGATGGAATATCGTCTGACTCTGAAAAGAACATTTTAATTCTTGAAATCGAAAGATTAAAGAAAGAAAATGATTCTTTACTCAAAGACTTAACTAAGTTCACAAAAGGATCCTCAATGCTTGAAAACATTTTAAAATATGGGAGGGCTCCTTCTGATAAAAGTAGACTAGGTTATGTCGAGCAGGCGAATGAAAAGAAGATAAAATTTGCTTTGTCTACTCAAAAGAAGGAGAACAAAAGTTACAACAAGGTTCCAAATGATTACAAGAAAAATACTAAAACCTTGAACAAAAAGAAATCTTCTTCTACTAACAAAGGAGGACCAAAAGAATTTTGGTATCAAAGTCACTCATTATTCCTGTTGCAGATATCCTTAATAGGAAGAGAGAAGACTTCAAGCTGGTATCTGGACAGTGGGTGCTCACGACACATGACGGGAAACCTGTCTATGTTCAAGGACCTAAAACCAAGTAAAGAGTCTGTGTCTTATGGTTCAGGGAAAGGTAAAATCCTAGGGATTGAGACTGTTGGTAAGACACCCAACCCTCTCATCCAAAATGTGTCTTATGTTAAAGGTCTGAACTTCAATCTACTTAGCATAAGTCAATTTTGTGACAATGGATATGAAGTAGCCTTTAACGCTGGTGAGTGTATAGTAAAAAACAAGGATAAATCTACTATGTTTGTTGGGAAAAGAAAGAACAATCTCTATCAGGTTTCTCTTTCTGACCTTAGTGATCAGAATGTAACATGTTTAATTTCAGCAGACGATGAACGAGATATTTGGCACAAAAAGCTTGGACATTTAAGTCTCAAGTATATTTCGAAAATTTCCAAAAAGGATCTTGTGAAAGGTTTGCCAAAAATATCTTGGAAGTCCGATCGTCTGTGTGAATCTTGTCAGCATGGGAAACAACTTAAAGCTTCTTTCAAATCAAAAAATGTTGTTTCCACAACAAGACCTTTGGAACTGTTACATATTGATCTCTTTGGACCCACTCAGACTGAAAGTCTTGGAGTAAAGAGATATAGATTTGTCATTGTAGACGACTATATTATATTTACTTGGGTATATAAAAGATTCAATGACAGAATAATTTTGTTCTGTGTTTCATGCTTTGCCAAGGTACAAATATATACTAGAGAGATTTCCTAAGATCGGGCTATACATATTGATTCTCCTAATAAAGCTCCTAAGATTACGTCTGGACATATATAAATTGATATTACATGATCGTAGGCTAATGATGCAGGATAACAATTGCATACACGGATTCTGTTATGATTTGGTCACGGATTCTGTTATGATTTGGTCCTAATAATTTGCTATCTCATCAATCTCATTACCCCCCCCCCCCTCAAGTTGGAGTGTGTAAATTACATATGCCCAACTTGCACAACAAGGAAGTGAACTGAGTGGGACCAAGAGCCTTAGTAAAAACATCAGCTAATTGTGCATGTGTAGGAACATGAGTTGGTGCAATATTGCCATTGAGATACTCGTCGCGAATGAAGTGGCAGTCCACTTCGATGTGCTTGGTACGCTCATGAAAAACTGGGTTCTTGACAATATGAAGTGTTGCTTGACTGTCACATTGAAGTTGTATAGGTTGAGGATGAGAGATACCAAGACTGTGTAGAAGACCTTTTAACCATTTCAGTTCTCCTGTGATAGCTGCCATGGAACGATACTCGGCCTCAGCAAAAGAGCGAGATACCGTTTGTTGTTTCTTAGTTTTCCATGAAATTGGAGAGGATCCAAGTAGAACAAACCATCCAGTTAGTGACCTACGAGTTAAAGGACAACCGGCCCAATCAGAATCACACCAACCAGATAGTTGCAGATCACAATCTTTACGCAACAAAATACCCTGGCCTGGATTCCCTTTCAAGTATCGAACAACTCGGAGAGCAGCCTCCCAATGGTCTTCTTTGGGCGCCTGCATAAATTGAGACAGCACATGCACACAATATGAAAGCTCGGGTCTGGTAAAACAGAGGTAAATTAGACGGCCAACTAACCGCCGATATTGATCAGAATTAGGCAAAGGCAGATCAGCAGCAAGTGCCAGACGATGATTTGGTTCAATTGGCACATTTGATGGCTTAGCTCCCAGAAGTCCAGCTTCAGCTATGATGTCCAGTGCATATTTTTGTTGACAAAGAAATATACCAGTTGAAGTTCGCGCCACCTCAACACCCAAGAAATATTTGAGGGTCCCCAAGTCTTTCATATGAAAACAATTGTGTAGATAGGCTTTAAATTCAGTGATAGCTTCATGATTATCACCTGAAATGATGAGGTCATCAACATACACCAACACTACGATATGTATCCTTGGCCTTCGCAAGACGAAAAGAGAATAATCAGAAAGAGATTGTTGAAATCCATAGTGTTTGAGTGCGGCGGACAGCTTTGAAAACCAACAGCGAGGCGCTTGTTTGAGTCCATATAAGGACTTATTAAGTTTACACACCATGCCAGATTGTGGAGGAAGGAAGCCAGGGGGCGGCTTCATGTACACAACCTCCTCAAGATCCCCGTGTAAAAATGCATTGTGCACGTCCATTTGATGTAATTCCCAAGCTCGTGTGGCTGCAACGGCTAACACCGTGCGTACCGTTACCATCTTGACAACAGGTGCAAAAGTCTCTGTGTAGTCGATCCCCTCCTTTTGATGATTGCCAAGAATTACTAACCGTGCCTTGAACCGTTCTACACTTCCATCTGATTTATGCTTTATTTTGTACACCCACTTGCACCCAAGTGCTTTCTTTCCTGGAGGCAACTGGGTCATTGTCCAAGTTTCATTAGTCTCAAGTGCATGCATTTCACTTTGCATGGCATCTCTCCACCGACTGTCTTTCACTGCAACAGTATAATTGACAGGCTCCTTTTCCTGTGAAATGGATGCAAGAAAAGCACGATGTGCAAGAGAAAAATGATTATAATTTACATAATCAGTTATGGGATAGGGTGCACCTGAATCTACCGTTGAAGAGGTCGAACAGGTGGATGGGCTCAATCTTCTAGTGATATTCGTCACATAATCCTGCAAACGAGTAGAAGGTTGTTTGAGTCTATGTCCTCTACCCAATTGTGGCTCGGTCGATGATGTAGATGGAAGTATGATATCTTGTTTGTCCATATTTTGTAGAGTAACAACTTGGTCATTGAACCTCATAGCATGTTCACCCCCCCTTTCATTCATGGTCACATCACCACTTCCTTTAGTAGCGCTGTCGTGAGTCGTTTTTATAGCATCTTCAATCATATCATCAATAAATTCTTCACAACTCCTATTATTCAGTGGAACATCTTTTCGGGTAATAACAGAAAATGGGTATTCGGTCTCAAAGAATTCAACATCTCTAGAAACAAAAATCTCTTCTGTTTCTAAATCAAACAACGTCCACCCTTTCTTGCCATATGGGTAGCCAATAAACACGCACTTCTTACTCCTACTAGAAAATTTATCACCATTTCTCTTTGGGTTATGGGCGTAACATAAGGAGCCAAATATTCTCAAATGTTCATACGTGGGTTGCTGTCCATGAAGCATCTCATATGGAGTTTTTCCATTCAAAATAGTGGAAGGAGTTCGGTTGATCAAATACCCTGCAGTTAAAATACATTCTCCCCAGAACTTAATAGGAAGATTACCTTGAAACCGGAGTGCTCGAGCCACATTCAAAATATGTCTATGTTTTCGTTCGACTCTCCCATTTTGTTGGGGTGTTCCGATGCAAGATGTCTGAAAAATTATTCCATAATCAAGAAAATATCTTCTCATGCATGTGAATTCTGTCCCATTATCACTTCTAAATATTTTGACTTGTTTATGAAACTGCCTCTCAACCAAAGCAAAGAAATTATGAAGCATTGTCGACACTTCTCGTTTATCAGCTAATAGGTATATCCATACAGCACGGGAATAATCATCAACTATTGTTAGAAAATAAAAAGCACCACAAGTAGAATGAGTTCTGTATGCTCCCCATAAATCACAATGAATTAGTTCAAATGCACTACTAGCTTTATGTTCACTCAAAGAGAATTTCTCTCTAGTTTGTTTGGCTCTAAAACAGATTTCACATGTTTTATTCACTACATTGCTATCTTTGTGTTTTCTAACTTCGGGGATCAATCGGGATATCTTCAAGGAGGGATGTCCCAATCGTTTGTGCCACAACTCCATAGAATGTAATCCATCAGTTTTGTAGACTCTCACTTTTCGAACTCCTCTGAAGAAATAGAGCCCATCCCTCCGTTCACCCGCTCCAATCAGCATCCTCGAGGTACGGTCCTGCACAACACATAACTTATCAGTGAATTGAATAACACATTTCAGTTCGTCCATCATCTGTGAGACAGATATCAAATTGCAATGCAATTTTGGCACATAGAGAACATTAGTAAGTTTTAAGCCTCCATCTAGCACTACGCTTCCTTCTTTGATCGCCGCTGTACGTTGTCCATTAGGAAGTCCAACTGGACAACTTTGAATATCACGTAGCTCATGCATATGATTTAGGTTTCCAGTCATGTGGTTGGAAGCTCCTGTGTCAATTATCCATGTATTGGTATCATACTCACCTGTCATCTTGTGATTAGAGTTCGGTTTCTGAGTATCTAGTAATTCTACCAGCGTCTGCCACTGCTCCGTAGTAAGCCCAGCCAGACCTGAACGATCTCCTTCTGAGATCCCGGTTTCTGCACTTATTCCACCATTGTGCACTGCATTTGCACGTACTGTTCCTCCTCTTCCTCGTCCAGTTCCTGTTCGCTGCATTGGCTTGCCTCGTCCACTATTTTTCGCTTCACCTTTTGGTCTGTCCCCCCACCAGTCAGGATAACCAATGAGTTGAAAACAGCTTCCTGCTTCATGTCCTGTTCGATGACAATGGGTGCAAGTCACGAACTTGTCTTTTCCATCCCCTCTTCCCTTGACTCCTCGTCCAATCGTTTGGACAGCCAAGCTCATCACTTCTCTTCTTTCTTCTGTGGTCCTGGTGATCATCCTCACCCTTTCTTCTTGAATCATTGTTGAGTACATCCTATTCAGAGTGGGTAGCGGATCTGTTGCGAGGAGGTTGGAGCGAACAGTTCCGTAAGTTGCATCATCCAATCCCATGAGGAATTGATGAACTCTTTCTTCTTCTCTCCGCTTTTCTAATTTTGAGACTATATCACATCTACACCCGCCACAACTGCAAGCTGGAATTTGGTCATAATTGGCCAACTCATCCCACAATGTTTTTAGTTTTCCGTAGTATGCCACCACCGTCATGCCGTCCTGTTTGCACCTTGCCAAATCAGATCTCAACTGCTGTATTCGGGGGCCATTCACAATAGAGAATCTTTCTTTGATATCTGTCCATAGATCTTTTGCGCTTTCTAGATAAGGCATGGTGGAACGCAGAGTTGGTTCAATGGTATTTAAAATCCATGACACCAACATAGATTGTATAGTCCACCACTCTTCCATCTCCGGTGAGCCTTCTTTTGGTGCTCCAATGGTGCCTTCGATAAAACCCCATTTTCTGCGAGCACGTAAGGATATTTTCATGGCACGTGCCCATTCTTCGTAATTCTCCCCTTGAAGTTGCACTTGAGTAATTAAGTTTCCCGGGTTGTCGTTGGAATTCAAATCATAAGGTGATGGAGTCTTCTTCATCGTTTTATGCTCTTCTTGCGTATGATCACTCATCGCTACTAAAATTCAAACCAAACCTGATCGCTCTGATACCATAAAAGATTCTATGACAGAATAATTCTGTTCTGTTTTTCATGCTTTGCCAAGGTACAAATATATACTAGAGAGATTTCCTAAGATCGGGCTATACAGATTGATTCTCCTAATAAAGCTCCTAAGATTACGTCTGGACATATATAAATTGATATTACATGATCGTAGGCTAATGATGCAGGATAACAATTGCATACACGGATTCTGTTATGATTTGGTCACAGATTCTGTTATGATTTGGTCCTAATAATTTGCTATCTCATCAATCTTGTCAGCATGGGAAACAACTTAAAGCTTCTTTCAAATCAAAAAATGTTGTTTCCACAACAAGACCTTTGGAACTGTTACATATTGATCTCTTTGGACCCACTCAGACTGAAAGTCTTAGAGTAAAGAGATATAGATTTGTCATTGTAGACGACTATACTATATTTACTTGGGTATACTTCCTAGCCCATAAACACGAGTCTTTCAATGTCTTTGAGATATTCTGTAAACATGTTAAAAAAGAAAAGGGAATATGTATTGCATCTGTAAGAAGCGATCATGGAACAGAGTTTGAAAACTCTGAGTTCAAAGTCTTTTGTTTTGAAAATGGTATCTTTCACAATTTTTCATCTCCAAGAACTCCCCAACAAAATGGAGTTGTGGAAAGGAAAAATCGTTCTTTACAAGAAATGGCTAGAACAATGTTACATAAAAGCTCTCTTCCAAAATATTATTGGGCAGAAGCAATAAATATCTCTTGTTATATTCAAAATAGAATATTAATAAGACCTATATTGAACAAGACCCCTTATGAACTATGGAGAGGAAGAAGACCCAACACATCCTACTTTCATCCTTTTGGATGTGAGTGTTTTATCCTTAACACCAGAGATCAACTTGGAAAGTTTGACTCAAAGGTAATAAAAGGTTTTTTACTTGGATACTCCAACACATCTAAGGCCTATAGAATATTTAACTCTAAGACGCAAGTTGTAGAGGAATCTATTCATGTAAAATTTTAAGATAACTCAAAGGCTGATAAAGAAATATCATACCTAGAAAATTTGTTTGATAATTTACATATCAACCCTCCTAGCCAAAACTCGATGTCAAATGGTCAACCTGGTACAAACACAAGAACAGACGGAAGAAGAACAGACAAACCCTCTCCGTCTGATATTTATCAACATGATGTTCAAGCTCCTACCAGAACGTGGAGGTTTGCCTCAAACCATACAAAAGATCTTATCATTGGCAATAGACTTCACGGAGTTCAAACAAGATCAAAAGTTAGAGAATCGTCTGGGTACACTTTTGTGTCAAACATAGAGCCCAAGAATATTGAGGAAGCTCTACAAGAGAATGATTGGATTTTAGCTATGGAAGAAGAGCTAAACCAGTTCACCAGAAATGACGTCTGGACTTTAGTAGAGAGACCAAGGAATAAAAGCATCATTAGAACAAGATGAGTGTTCAGAAATAAACTTGATGAAGCTGGAAAAGTGGTAAGAAACAAAGTAAGATTAGTAGCCCAAGGTTATAACCAACAGGAAGGTATTGATTTCACTGAAACTTTTGCTCCTGTAACTAGGTTAGAAGCTATTAGAATTTTACTTGTTTTTGCTGCTCATAAGAATATCGTCTTATATCAAATAGATGTAAAAAGTGTTTTTCTAAACGGCTTTATTGAAGAAGAAGTATATGTGAAACAACCTCCTGGCTTTGAAAGCTCATCTCAACTAGATCATGTTTTCAAATTGAAGAAAACACTCTATGGTCTTAAACAAGCTCCTAGAGCTTGGTATGATAGACTAAGTTCTTTTCTTCTTAAAAATGGTTTTTCTAGAGGAAAAGTTAATACTACTCTCTTCAAGAAAAGTGTTTCAAAAGACTTTATTATTGTCCAAATATATGTAGACGATATAGTCTTTGGAGCCACTAACGAATCCTTGTGTAAGGATTTTTCTAAATTAATGCAGGATGAGTTTAAAATGAGTATGATGAGAGAATTAAAGTTCTTCCTAGGACTTCAAATCAAACAGACGAAAAAAGGTATCTATATCCATCAACAAAAGTACACAAAAGAACTTCTTCAGAAATTCAAGATGGATAACGCAAAGCCAATGAAGACACTTATACATTCGTCTGGCGCCAATCTCAGTAAAGACAAATCAGGTAAGACAGTTGATCAAATGGTATATCGAGGTATGATTGACTCATTGCTTTATTTAACTGCAAGTAGACCAGAGATTATGTTTAACATCTGTCTATGTGCACGCTTTCATTCTAACCCTAGAGAATCTCATTTACAAGCTGTAAAACGTATTCTTAGATATCTTATTGGAACCACTAATCTCTCTTTATTTTATAAGAAAAATAGTGATTTCAGTTTGAATGGCTATTGTGATGCTGACTATGTTGGAGACAAAGTGGAGAGAAAAAGCATAAGCGGTGGATGTCAATTTCTAGGCACTTCACTCATCCCTTGGTCAAGCAAGAAGCAAAACTCCATAGCACTCTCTACCACAGAAGCAGAATATATTGCTGTTGCTGGATTTTGTTCACAACTTCTTTGGGTAAAATATCAACTTGAAGATTACTCCAGGTTTGAAACCCAAATCCCAGTTTTCTGTGACAACACAAGTGCAATCAATCTCAGCAAAAACCTTATTCAGCATTCAAAAGCTAAATATATTGAAATAAAATTCCATTTTATAAGAGATTATGTTCAAAAGGGTATTTTCGATATACAGTTTATCCAAACTGATTTTCAATGGGCAAACATCTTTACAAAGGCTTTAGATGAAACACGATTTAATTTCATTAAAGAAAATTTGGGAATTATTTCGTTAAAAGATTAAGTTATTTCGTTTATATCTATCATCTATACTTATCGTCTGTACTTATCATCTGATTATTTCGCTTTAAGACGAAACCTTGCGTCTGATCAAGTTGAATTAGTAAAAAGTCATTCAACAAACGCAATGTTATTATTTAATTAATTTAAAGTTGAGTGTGTAGGAAGACAATAAATGCAACATTAAATATGTCTGACATTTATTACCCTATTCTAGGAAGTTCAAAAGCATACGTCGCAACTGACAGAAGTCAAATCAATCATTGAAAGGGAAATCATGGGAGAAAACATCAAATCAGGGACAGTTTCTATTCTATCGTCTGATAAAATATAACTGTTTCATTTATTTGACTATAAAAGTGTCAAAGTTACCTCTTTTACACTTTACACTGCCAAGTAATCAAAAACTATTCTTTCTCTCTAAGCACACTTACTCTCTCTTATTCTTTTTCAAACTCAGAAAATGGCCGCCAAGAACACACAACAATCATCTTTTGAAGAAGAAGAAAGCTTCTTTGCACAAGATATGTTCTTGCCAAGCAAGTGAGTGAGGAGGATCACTCTCGCAAACCTTTCAGGGCATACATGCGACTTTCTTGAAAAAGCGGGATGGATGAAGTTTGCTTCATGGGAAGGTCCATGGATGATGGAGCCTTATGCTGAATTTTGGTCTGAGGCCAAGATTGTTGATGAGAACATAGTTGGAACCATTGGTGATAAGGAATACCTTATCAATGTTGAAGTTGTTGCCGCTATTGGGAAGTGCAAGATTGAAGGGGTCATCTACAACCCTAAGTAGTATAAGGGTATTGATGAAGCTCTCATTGATCAGACGCTCTACGGCAAACCAAGAACGTCTGACTTGGTGAAATTCCTAAGAGCTGGGAACTTGACTGGTGAAGGAAGAGTTCTACACAACCTTCTTTTCAACATCTTCACTCCCAGAATCGGGTCTCGCGATAATGTGAGCAATCGAGAACGATTCTTTCTTTTCTATCTTCTTCAGAAGGAGAAGATAAGTCTTCCCCATGTGATTATGGATCACTGGATGGATACCTTGAGAAGAAGGGACTTGCGAAAGAAATCAAGTGTTCCTTATCCTGCTGTCTTTGCAAAGATCGTCCAGAATCAAGAATTTGATATCAAAGGATGTCAATGGTTTGTCATTGGTCATGAGATCAAGCAAGGCACTTTCTCAAGAATGCGTCTGGATCTTACTCTATGGACGCTGGATGAAATGCATGAGAAGTATCTTAATCCTAAATCTTCTCAATCTTCTTCATCTCAATCTCAACCCCCTCAATCACAAACACAAACCCATACACAAATCTCACAACCGCAACTAGCACCTCAACAAACTCGCCCAAGACATAAAACCCTCATCAAAAGACCAAGAAACACACTCATTCCATCACAAACACAATCCCAAACACAAGCCCAAACACCAAACTCTCCTCCATCTCAACCAAGAACGTCGTCTAAACCCCCTCTACAAGTTACAGAGGTTCCTTTTGAGACGACAAAAGATGTGCCTCTTGTTAGACGAAAGTTAAGGTCTATCAAGTTAAAAATGCCAAGAGTGGTTTCGTCTACTCAAGACAATCCATCTTCAAAAGAAGCATTTAAGGATGTTGAGTCTGCTAGTAGGCGAGCAGACGTTCGCAAGAAGGCAAAGATAGATGAAACTCAAGTCTCAGACGAGGCTATGAGACAGGCATATATAAAGGGAACAAGAAAAGGTATAGTTGAGGCTTCTTCTATTCTCAATGAGAAGGAAGAATTGGAAAAAGCTAAGAAAGCCTCCATTCTTTCTGAAGCTGAAAGGGAACATAGATTCCAGGAAAGCATCAAGAGAATTGGATCGTCTGGAGCCTCTCATGCTCAGACTACTTCAGAGGGCATAGACAACGAAGAGACTGCCCAGATCCAAAAAGACAACGCAATCCTCGCTGAGCAGTTGTCTACAATGCTTAGTGAAGATTTTCCCCATATGGAGTTTGGTTCTTCCACTCCAATAGACGAATCAAAGGAAGATGATGTAACTTGCTTTCGTCTCCTCTTCGTGCCATACCTCTTCAGACGGTAACTATTGAGTCTGAGGAGAGATGTTGCTTACAGAAAATGCTGCCTTCGTGTATCGTCCATTACATATAGTCTAATTCATCACGACGAAGAATGTTTTGTCACAAGAAATGTGGCACCTTCTGTAAAGATTACAGCTGAGGTCTTAAATAAAGAAGACCTTCCACCCAAACGAAAAATGGACTACATCTTTCTTAACGATCTCGTTATGCAAAGGTATAGTATTATTGGGTGTGCTGAGAGGCCTGAGAGGCCTGAGTGGATAATCTCAGATCATGCTGTGGAAGCCTCTGATCTTTCTGACTCTAATATATCTAAGTCTGGCAATGACAGTTATTGCGCAGACGATGAAGATTCTTCTGTTGAAGAGACAGAATCTCCCTACATTGAAGTGGACAACCCTTACAGGTACAGAGGTAAGAAAGGCTTTCAAGTGGGGAGATGTGTCAATCCAATAAACTACTACCAACCATTGAAGTCTGCTGACTTTGATATGTCAAGAAAATATGATAGTAAAGAGCAGAAGGAATGGTTGAAGCGTTTGCCTTGGGATGCCCTTGCTGAATTGAAGATTAAAGGTTTAGAAGGCATAAACGATTACAAACGCCATCTTGATGGTCTGATGATTGAAGGACCAGCACTGGGGTATGAACCAAACATCGTTTCTAGAGTCACCTCTAGAAGATTCATTCGTTATCATCCTGAGAGAGCACAAGTTCATCATCACTGTATATTTGGTGACTTTATGTCCCAAATCTCTATCCCTACATGCTTCTCTCATTGGCACCTAGATGCAATGGATAAACATGATCTCCAACCCTTCACCATCCCAATGAATAAGACGGAGTTCATTGGATTAGGCTACACTCTTGGCCTAACTCTACCATGGCTCAAACCTTATTGTTCTGGCGTTCAACCAACTTACTTCCTCAACTTCCACGAGTATGAGACGCCTGAAGAGTGTTCTCATTGTCTGCCAGTTGATTATGATGTGGCATACACATTGATGACATGAGCTTATAGAAATGATATCAAGGATAGACTACAATCCTTCTGTCTGATCCAACATAGAGTTGAGAAAGAGGGACGTTCTCTACCTTTTCTCATGGGCTCTCAGTTCTCTGCGCTTATATCTAATGAAACAAAGTTCTTTGTAAGGATGGATCGTCCAAGACCATGCCTTATAAGAATGCTTGCAAAAGACAAAGAGAAGAAGGAATACCCTTCCCCCAAGGAGTTCAAATTCGCAAGACACATTGTCAAGCGTCTGCCCCCAGTGGCTTATGCTCATCTGAAGGCTTTTCAGACTCAATCTACAAGACCTATCAATCCTAAGATTCAAAGGATGATAGAGGAACATGAAGCCACATCAAGGTTCTGCTCTGGCACTTCGTTTGATGAAGAGTCAGTCACCTGTGGCAAAGTCTACCCTGCTGGAGCTTATGCATATACTCTTCCACCCCATATGCCTCAATACTATCAACTCACAACCTTCAACAGATCTTACTTTTGGCAGTGGGAAGAAAACTTCAACTCTCGAATGGACTTTCCTCTGTTCACTCTGTATCTGAAGACGACTGAAGTACCACCTATTGTGGTCGAGGTAGACTCAGAGGAAGAGGTTGTTCTACCCTCGTCTGACCCTCAACCTTCTGAACCTCAATCATCAGACGATTCTGCTGATAAGTATAACGCTTTGAAGCGAAAGTATAATGCTCTTGAGGATAACTATGAGCACTTAAAGAAGAAGAACAAGGAACTAGAAGAGTCTCAACATGCTACTAATGTTAAGCTGGAGCATCTTCAGAGTCTTGTTTTCTCTCTATTGAAGCATCCACCTCCGTCTCAGTAATCTTTTTGATGGATTTCAGTCCAAGGGGGAGAAGATTTGGAAGAAGAGAAGAGAGTTTTAGCTTAGTGGGAACATCTGACGAAGAGCGTCTATAGTAAGCTTAAGGGAAAAATGTCATGAATTTTGGGTATTAGACTTAGGGGGAGAGTCTTGTAATTTTATTTTATTTCATTTTCTTTAAGCTCTGACAAATTCGTTGTTATCTGAAACCTTGTAACTCTGAACTCGATTACATCTCTTTGATGTAACAAACTCTATGAAGAAGTGTTTTTCAGAAAATATCGTCTTGATGTGAATCTGGCATAATTGTTATCAATTTACTAACCTTGTTTTATGCAGATGAGCTTTGTCTATTCAAAGTATTGGTATGGTCTGTAATCATCAAAAATGGGGAGATTGTTAGATCAAGATGATTCACACTCTTTGTTTTAATAATTACAAGTCAGACGAAGTAAGATCAGACGATAGAAGACTTCAGACGAAGTGAGATCAGACAATAGAAGACCTGAGACGAAAGATGACTACTCAATCTGATGAGTTTCTTTTTTTCATCTTCGAGGCTATGTTACAAAGTTCAGACGATACAAGTATGATGGTAGATGACATTATCTTCGGACTTTCCTTGAAGAACATCCTTCGAAGACTATGTTTTCTGTCAAGACGCATCATCTACAAGTAGAAGTTGAAGACAAACGAAGTAACTTGTGCACATTTCAAATCTAGTCCTTACTCATGGAAGTTTCCAAAAGTAGTTGGATACTATACAAAACCTCTGCAACACGAAAAGCAGATCACCTTTTTGTTATTCAATCTAATCAAGTCAAAAAAAGGTACTGGATGTGCGCTGACTCCGCTGTTCAAACATTAATTATTCTGATTGATCTCTGCCACTAATGGGAAAGCTTCAAGAAAAGGACAACGGTCAAGATTTGAGACTAACGGATCTCTCCAAGATTGTTGCCTATATAAAGGTCTTCTCTTCAAAGTTTCAAGTTGGCGAAAACGCTACATAAGCTTATACTTGTAATTGCTCTTGAATCAAAAAGAACTTATTCTTCATTGTAAAAACCCTCTCTGCGTAGAGGAATTCTTAAGTTTTTCTTAAAACTATCTTAAATCCACTTGTGTGGTACTTTAGCCTGAGGAGGCTGTGTGTGCAAAGAATACCTGGTTTTAGCCTAAAGAGGTTGTGTTACAAAGAATACTTGGTTGTTTAGCCTAGGAAGGATCTGTTTAAAGAATATCTTGTATTAGCCAAAAGTGGCTGGGTTCAAACAATACTTGTAACCTTTTCACGGTTAATAGTGAAAACTCAGTATTTGCTGGGTAACTGGACGTAGTCTTGAATAGATCAACCAGTATAAAAATAGTTGTGTTTAAGTTATTTAATCTTGTGACTAACGGGGATAATTAAAACACAACCTTATTTGTTAAAAATAATCTTTCAAGATAATTTTTACATCGTCTGAACCTGTTTGAAAACAACAGACGATAAAGACAAATTTTATTAATAACACAATTCAACCCCCTTTCTTGTGTTTTATTCTTTACATATAGAACTAAATTCTATCTCACAAAAAAACTCCATATCACAAAATAAAAATCCAGTAGTGAGAAAATAAATATTAAACCAACACAAGGCTTCAAAATGCACTTAATAAGTATATTGAAGTTAGATAGACAACTGATTCCCAAAGGAGTATATTGAAGTAAGGGGAAGGAGAACACAACAAAACTCGTCAAAATCTGAGCAAGTGAGAATTCGAGAAATGCAAAGACTTGTATCCACAACCTCACAAACTCTAACTTGTCACTTATAAAAGAAAAACCAATGTTAGACAAAGCATCAGAGACAAGGAGAAGAGAACGTGAAGTGCAGGTGAGCCTTATTGATACAAACCCATGGTGATTTGAGATGAAACCTTCATGAACTTGTAAGGAAATGCCCTAATCTTCATTCACCATGCATTATCAACACCAAAACAGCGAAATAAGTCAAGGTATAACAATGATAGCCCACCGTCAACACAAAACCAAAGGGAAATAAAATAAAAAATGAAGAAGATAGAAGATGGAGAGCGCCATGAACAAGTCAATAAGCTTTAATTGAGGAATCGTCACTATGGATCAAGGTCCATTGATAAGATTCAAAGGTTTCATAAGAAAACTCTAGGAAAACACTCACTCCTTTCAACAGAAAATCTTTATTTCATTTAAAGTTGACTAAATGTCCCTACAATATAAATGTTAACCAATTTAATGAAAATGCAATGGACCTAAGGTTAGAAATCTGAATTATTCTCCACCTTAGGATGAATGAGTGATCAATGGTGTGATGAGAGACACCATAGGCTAAACACACTTTACAATTACAAGACACAAATTCAAGTCTTAAAAACAAATATATAATTGAGAGATACTAATAGGCCTAACACTTAAGCAATTCGTTGGAAAAATCCTAGCAGCATCCAAATGTTAACTTTAAGCTCAATTTACTCCTATATGCAATTTGAACTGGGCTTTGGTGTCTTCATAGCTTTTGTAGCCCTTTAAGCATTCTTTAAAATGATACCAAAAATAACTTAATCGGAGTTGTGTAACTCAAGTTATGCTCGAGATATTGAACCTAGTCAGACACCCAAAATAGCAGCGAATTATTTCAAGCCCAATTTGAAAAAGTAAGGTTTTCGTTCTTCTTTAACTTTGACTTCAGTGTTAACCTCCTCCTTTTACTTTGACTTGGAGAGTTTTGTTGGCTTTTGGAGATGGTCATCCATCACTTACCAATGACAATAAAAGAGATAATAGAACACGATCAGAACGAAGAACAAATACGAAAAGAATACAAAATACCTATGGTTAGGGCTTGCTATTTGGAGAAGACGAAGAAAGTGGTGGCTAAGACTCACCATTCGAAGAAGAAGAAGAGACCAATAGTTAAAACTAACTGTTCAAAGAACATAAAAAGAACCATTTCAACGAGAAAGAGAAAGAAAAAGATTTTAGACTTCAAAATGTTTATATTTTTAAGACTTTAGGACTTTAAAATTTATTTAAAGCCAAGTTTTCATTTTTGACTCAAAATTTGGAAAATGCATTTTAATTTTTTCACACGTTTCAACCTGTCATTTTCTGCCTCGTATTTTGATTTCTCTTAATTTTGAAAATACGATTTTTTGGGATGAAGTAGCCGGTTAACTTCGTATTCCCTCCATAGCAGGTATTCCTTTTGAGGAGTTCCAATAAAACAAATTATTTTAATATATAAGTTAGTAAAGGAATCCGTTAGTAGAAAACTAACGGCTAGATAAGTCCATCTACAGCGTAGGTGAATCGTAGCCATCCAATATCAAAAGGAAAATCTATCGATAGCGTGGGAAACATGTTTTCCTTTCCCACGTTACCATAATATCCCCATAGATAAAAGTTCTTATTCGAGTAGGCTTATTTTTGTGAGGTACATTGGTATTTTCATTTTAATTTGTTGAAAATAGCAAAGTTACAAAAGAACTCTTAGATTGATAATCTATAATTAACTCTAGCTTTTGTGTAAATGTAATCTGGTTAATGTACATGTTAAATGTCTGGCAATAAATTAGTTTGGTTTCTTAATTTTATTTTATATAATATTTTTATTAATTTGATCTAATCTGATTAGACAATTAATCTATAAAATAGATTAAATTAATAGAAAAATATATGAAATAAAAAAATTGATATATGAATAGATATTTAATATAATATTCAACATGTCACATCATCCTATCATTAAATAATAACATTTATAAAAGAATTAAAATAAATGATAAATTTTTTTATTAATTTTTTTATATATATTTTATCTAATTCTGTAATTAAAATCACTGTTTTTTTTTTTTTTTTCATTAGACGTGGGATCTCAAGAAATTATGCTTTCTTGTGTATGGTGGGTGATCTCTTAGCCACTGAACCAGTGTTATTTGAAATTAGACACTAGAAAGAAATTTTCTCCTCAACGGATCGTGGAAGGAAATATTTATATGGGAAATTTTGATTTAAAAAAAAACAAATTATTTTTACTTCAAAAGGGATTAGTCAAATTTAAGGATTCATTGATAAAAACAAATAGAAAATATTAATAATTAACAATCCTATAAAATAAAATAATGACGCTTAACTGGGTTAATTAAATTTATTATCCCTCAATTATTTTATACCTAGATTTAGTTCTTTTAAAGTTTTTGCTAATATCTCATCTTGTTCGTTTTTTATAAGTATTTCTAGTCATTGTCATTTAAACTAGAATTGTTTTCATCTCAATATTTAACAATTTTTTTATTGGTAAATATTAGTTGTCAGTAAAAGTTAGTATTTTTTTTTTGTTAAAAAATTTCTAACCTATTAACTCTCCTTCTTTTTCATAAGTTCTCTACTCTAACATTTAATGATTTAGTTTAATGTCTAGGACTAAATATGTTAATGAAACGATGGAATAAAAATTATAATGAACTTTTTAGATGGGTTAAAAATTGAAATTTGAAATAGTTAAAAAAAAAAATTATTAGCCTAGTAAATTTTTATGTTAATAATTATTATTTTATAATAGAACTTTGTGGAGAGTATACATCATCTATATTTTTAAATTATTTCAAAACAAGCACCTAGAAGATTTCCTAATTTTAGAATTTACTTTCCCATTGTATGACAATGACTAAGCAAAACAAAGGAGAAAAATGCATTCCAAAATTTACATACATTATTCATCCTTAATAATAATATTTTGTTTTGCCATTCAATATCTATTTTTGTTCTTATAGATGTTAACTCATTACATTGTTCTTTTTTCTTTGGTTCGTTTCATCCCACGGATGAGACTATATGCTTATACTCATGTTTCATTAAAGAATCAGTACATCACCACCAGCAGACAAGCTATGAACATCAATTATAACATTTTCAAGCAAACATAACAAGACAAAACAATTATCAAATAATAGCCAAATGGTATAGTAACTTAGGTACTTGGTCGTTTTCAGTGTGGGTATGGTCCAAAATTTCAAGATCTTCAACAACCCAAAAAATCATAATCAATCTCTACTATTATGTTTCCCCTAACTGCCTATGATTATTAAGAGAGAAAAAAATGACTATTGAGCCAATGAGGGCAAGGATCAAGAGATAGAAAATGAATGCTACATAAAAGTTTGGTGGGTTATGTGTCTAAGTTGATGACATAGAACGCTGTGGCTGTGACCAATTAAGATAGTTGCATGTGAGGTTCACTCTTCTACAACAGACTTTTGATTATTAATTTAATAGAATAAAAGCCACACCTACAGTTGGATGAAACATGCTACGTACATTTATACATCAACCGTTACACAAAAGTATATTGTACTGTTCTTTTCTGATAACATTCAACCATCAGCACCTTAAACTTTGCTACATAAAAAAGGTTCTGTCCACGTTTGCATATCTATCCATCCAAACACCACTTTAAATAGTCCTCAAATCCTAAACCTTCATCTAACTCAAGCCAACTACCTTTTTCTCACTTCAGTCTTTTCTTACTTGTGTTTGTGCTGCCTTGCTTTGCATTTTTCATAACCATGTTAGATTCTGTGATGGATTACATCACAAAAGCAGCTTCAAGCAATGCTTTCATTTTCTGCTTCTGCAATTTGATCATAGTTATTATCCTAGTGGACTTGAAGCCAAAGCTAAGTTTTGATCTAGAAAGTAAAGAAATTCCTCTGTCTATGCCTTCAAACACGGGTGCACAAGGAGCAAATTCCAAGTGCTTAGTCAACAAAAACACATTATCTCCACAAACTAGAGAAGAAGTGTTGATACGTGCCAAGGAAGAAGAGGGGGTGGACAACAACATTGAAAGTGAAAGTAACGGTAATTGCAACAGTGAGGAAGACGATGATGACGAACTTAAGAGAAGAGTGGAAGAGTTTATAGAGAGAGTCAACGAAGGGTGGAAAGCAGAACATTTGAGCACATCAAGTTTGTTATGGGGTGAGTGTCATAATAATAAGGAACTTTTGGAGTGAGAACTTTGATCAATATTTTTCAGTTTCTTTAGGCACTCTCCTCATTCATGGAGCGTTTGTAGTGAAATGAGACTAATTTGTATGTTATGTTATATCATTGAAGAAAATGTCCTAGAACAAGTTTAGAAGTACTTATTGAATTTCATGGTTATGAATTCTAACTGAAAATTACTTTGTTACTGCTTTAGTAATTTGAGAGTGTGTAGTGAACTTCACGGAGTAAAGGATTAATGGAATTTTTTTTTTATTCTGATGTTGATTCAAGCGAACAGTCAGAACTAAGGAGAAAAAAGTGTGTGAAATGCATGCTACGATGTAATATATGAGGATATTCATTTTTCATCTTATTTTCAAATTCAATCATTAAGAAATAGTTCCACTAGTAAGTCCATTTAAGGCCAAATAAACAATTATAAAGACAAATAATTATTTACAAGATAATACATAAAAGTGAAATATATACGTAGACACAACACACCCTCGAGTTAAAAACATTACTATGAAACACACCCAATTCTTGAGTATTTGTTTATGAACGACAACATGCCTGGTCTGCATCAAGCCCTTCTGCATCTCCCTAATGTTATGAACTAAATAATTTAATTATTAGTATATTTGGAGATATTGTTAGTTCCCGTTTGGCCGTTTCTTTATGTAACAATTTTGAGCAAAGAATTATAGTACCCAAAAGGTAAGCCTAGGAGGCTAATATGCAATTTTTTTCACAACAAATAATAGAGTTACAGTTCAGAAACACTCACATACACTCATTTTAACATCCATATAGAATATAAATAAGGGGGGAAATGGCACAACATATGTCCTATATCTAATTGCTACAACAATGAGTAAAAGTAAACAACACTAGAGATACATGAGAAAGGACACATGGAAAACCTAACAAAGAGATTCGCCAACTAACACCTTGTACCAAAGAGTGCAACTTTTGAGTCAAAACCATTGTGTGACACTCATCTGACCATCAGAGTTGTCTTTGTAAGTTAATTGTCAGCTGTCAGTCAAGCATGAGTGAGAGCCTAAATGAGGTTGACTCTGCATAATATCAAATAATTCACATATGTTTATCATGCAGCTTCAGCATTTGATTGGCCTAGGCTTAGGTTAGACTCCTTTTCAGGTAAAGGATCTTTATCATCAGCAGATGAATTTCTAGAGTCTTGACCATTGTTAAAAGAAACAATATTCTCTTCTTGAAAGGCAGCAGGTGTCATAATAGGCTTTACTCCACCAAAACTCACTTTTATTTCCTCACTAGTGATAAGATTAACAGGTGTAGGGGATATAGTTGATACATGCTCCACCCTTTGCTTCTTGTTTTTGTGCTCCAACTGGTGACCAGGAAGAAAACTTGCCACCACAACCTGATGCAGAAGATAATGAGAGAAGTGCCTACTGAAATACCCGTCATACACATAATTTTGTTGTTCAAGGCATGTCTTTTGTTTTTATTCCTACTTTTCCAGGGTAGTTGACATAGAATAAAAACAAATCATAATTATTTCAATCCAGGGTCATCTAACCAACAAAACAAATTAAAACTTGATTTATGATGATAGGGATAATTTGAACAACCAGCATTTGCACCAAATTAATATCATCATGTTTCTTTACAAGGGTTATAAAATCTCAGATTAACAATTTCATAAGGTTTCTACCTGCACCGGACCTGCAGCTACCAACAAACCAGCAAGTCCACCCCCCATTACTCTACCATCTGGACCGGCCAAAGAGACACTCATCCCACCAGATCTGCTTCTTGTAACTCCATTCTCAGTTGGCATAAAGGAACCAGACAAGGAAAGAATCTCAAACCGTCCCTGCAAAAACAAGAATTAGATGTGGGCATATTTAATCTATTCACTACGGCCATAACTAAAATGAAACTAATTTACAACATCAGTTTGATGTTAGTGAATGAATGGCATAGGATGAGCTATCTTTGTTGAGGAAGTGAAGGATTTAGCCATGTGTCAAATCTCTGATAAAGTTTTATCCTAAAACCATTTGTAAATTAATATTCGTAATAGAGCATGCAAAGAGACATTAGTTGTCAAAACACAAAATGAGGTCTCAAATGGTCATTGAGATGCGATAAATGAAAATATAGAACTAATTATGTGTGGTTATAAGTTAGCATGAAAGTAAACATTGGGATAAGCGGATGCAAAGACAAACACATTATAAGGGATCCATCCAGTTTTCAGAAGTGAAAGATACAGAACACTGTTAATAATGTTGAGCTTTGAGGGTCATAACAAAAGCCTTAACCCACTAAGTGAGGTCTGCTGCATGGATCACACAACACCGTCTGGTTCAATTAAAGACCAAATTTTCAGATATATTATGTTAAGCTATGAGAGTAATTCAAACAAATAATTCAACTAGAAATTGTTAATAATTTAAAACAAAACATAATCTCAGATCTGGAAATTTTAGTTAAGAATAAAGAACAGTTACAATTGTGCTTCTACAAGTGTGACTTTAAGGTTAGTTAATAACAAGATTGTCATAGCAACCAATTAGATGACAACCTAAGTATGATGTAACTAATTACATCTGTAGTTACAGATAATTTTGCAAGAGAAGATTAATCACATAATAAAGGTCATTATAAATCAGATCTAACGAAAATGTTTAACCAGCTAAACCCTTATTTGAGAAAATTACCATATTAGTCCTTGAAATTGTGGGGCCACTGTCATAGTAGTTCCTAAAATTAGAAAAATATCAAATGAGTTTCTAAAATTGTGGGACACTGTCATGCTACTATCATTTTTGGTCCCCATACATGTGGCCTAATATTATCATGTTTAGGGATCAAAATGACACTTTGAGATTAAATTTAAGGGATACTATCATAAGACTCCACAATTTTAGTGACTAAAGTGGAAACTTACTATTTTTTAATTTCTTTTCGTTAAAATTTAAAACAATTTGCATTTGATGCATCCATTTCCACTTAATATCATCTAGATGTGTACTTCGTTCTAAACTAGAAGAGTGTTTACACAAGATTAACATGTGAAATATAATATCAAATAATTAATACATACAATGCCAGATAGATAGAGCTTCATACCAAACATGTGCATAGGTCGCATATTATGCAGTCAAATTAATGTAGAGAAACAAATAACTTGACATAAGACGGAACTCACCTCATACGTTAAAGTACCCCCACAAGAAGATGGTTGACGAAGTGTAACATTTGAAATTGTCCCAGTTGCAGAGAGAATGCATATTGCACGTGACCCTTGTTGAGAGAAGGACATAATCTTCATAGTAACGTCCTGAGATAAGACCAGAAGAAAATCACAAATACAAGTAAGCACCCAGTACAAGAATAATGAAATTAAAAAAGAAAAAAAAAACTAAGATAGTCAGCAGTTATTTCAATAATAATGATGTTGTACACAACCGCAATACAACTCAGTCATATCATTGTTGTATTTTGTAAAAAAGACCTCTACAACATAATAAAGTTAACATGCTAATGATTCTGCACATAATTTATAGATAAATTATGCATTACATAATTGTAATTTAGAGTATATTAGAAATGAAAAAATTCATAATTTATTTCATTTAATTTTCAACAACTTCCTCTAACCAAATTAACCACGCTGCCTAGCAAGTTGGGGCATTGTCTATTGTAAAACACATTCTGTAACTAACAATTATCACTTAAATCAAATAATTCTCTCTAATTCATAATTCCTTATAATTAGTACTATGCAAACAAATGATTTAACCATAAAAAATATTATGAATTATCAAACATAAAGGATAAAAAATAAACACCAATAAAGAAATGTGCAACGAACACATACAGCAGAGAAACAAATATGGAGTTTGGACAGTGAACATAAAGGAAAATGTTAAATTTTTTGAAGTTATTACATTTTAGAGAAGAGATAATTTTTTGTTTTTTCCTTGTTGATCAAAAAATTGTTATTATGAAAATGACATTAAAGTGTAATCAAATTAAATGGCCTTTGCATCACAATGTATATGGTATTTACTGTGAGCACATGTGATGAGAGATATGGACCTACGTTAAAACTGGGTTAAACCTATAATCTTATTCAACATCAGAATATAGACCTGAAAGGAAATGAGCACAATACCTCGCCAGGATTTACTGTGAGCACATGTGGTGTGAAATTGGCACCAACTGAATATGCAATTCCCTCACCTAAAAAATGCATAAGCGGGAAGATGAATAGAAGGAGAGAGAGAGAGAGAGGAATAAAATAGAAGAATGTAAATAAATGTAAGTCCAGATAGGAATGTTCTTTATAGCTCAAAAAATAAAAGAAAGAAATTGTAATAAGCAGTTCATCCTATAAAAGCAATTCATGAAACTAGAGAATTAACCATATAAGATACCTTATTATAACATTAATTCCATATTCATCACCACCCTGAATCTACTCTGTGTCACTAGTCATCTACCCTTCTATTTGCTGTTTATGAAATTCTAAACCTCTGCTATGCTAATGCTATAATTGTAGAAACAAGAAACCACACCTATCCAGTCCCCACACAAGGTACCCTATAACCCTGGTTCCAACCATGGAACTCTGCTTCACTGATCAAGATCAATATGTCATTCTAGACATCCTTCATAAACTTCAAATACAAAGAGAGCCAAACCTCAAACAATTCATGACCTCAGATCTTGTTCAGATATGGAGATCATGTTTGCTACCAAGAATTTCTAACATCTTAAACAAAAACAATTCAATGTTCACATGTTCCCTTGTAATGATGCAGAAATGTACCCAACACATAGCGGTACATCTTGTTCACATGTTTAAAATCACCCAAAATCAGGAGAACATTTTAATGTTCAATAAAATGAAAAAAGGAAACATTCAGAAAAATACATGGCCAAGGAGACCCCCAAGAACATGAACTTTGAGAATCATTTCATTGCATTTCAATTTTAAATAATTTGATCCTATCATTCTCAGAAGCCACTCTCCGTCCTTCAATGACTAAGTACTACTTTTTTTGAAAATATCTCCGACCAAAATTCCAATTCTGAAGCCTATTTTCCAAATGAAGCCAATATTCAACAAGGCAGTTAGAGCAGCTAAAAATAATTATTAGTGTAGACTTTAGACCTGTTCAAGTGCGGCACATCAGCTAACAAAGACTATTGGACACAACCTACTAAATAAGCCGGTCCCTTCATTTACTCTAACCGTTTTCATAGTCAGATAATGCAATCCTCTTCCCCTCATTAAGGAAAATAAAAGAGTACCATATGCTACCCTGAAACAAAAAACCAACCTCACTGTGAACCACAAAATATCCCTATCCACCTCACAATTTGCATTCAGATCTGAAAAGGAATCAGAGCTAAGGGTCCACTCATACCCCCCCACCCCACACCCTATATAAACTCTCCCCCAAAAGCAAAAACCAAATCCAAAAAGTAAGACTAAACACTAAAACACAGATCAAAGTAAATAACTATATCACAAAACAAAATCAATTAGTACCTAAAACCATAAAAAGAAAACCATTTATGCTACTCCTCCATTAAAGAGCTAAATGACAAGAACCACACCAAGTTAGAAGGATTCACTCATGACTCATTTATTACCACTCCCCTTACTCCTATATCTCAAAAAACTGCAAATATAACAGTAAAAACAAAACCTTAGCAACAGATGTAACAGTAAAACCCCAAAAGATTAAAAACATAAGTTGTAACTAAGATCAAATTTCAAAGTCTTCAATTCAAAAAGATCAAAGAAATATACAATACCTGGTCCTGGTCCTGGTCCTGGACTTTCAACATCAAACTTAAACGATGATTTCTTGATAGACTCAACAGGCCTCCCTCTACCCCTTTTCCAAGCTGAGAACTCTCCGGTCAACGGAATCGACGACGAAATCGGCATCGGCGAAAGCGCCGCCACCGCCCCAGCCACAACCTTGCCATCAGGCCCATATTTCCTTGGTCTCCCTCTCTTCTTTTTCCCATCCGTCACCGGCGACGGCGCCGGCACGGTGGCCCTTGAAAAGTCCAAGTTGTTCTCAATTCTAGGAGCCACATGGAAGCTCTCTGGGGCCTCATCACCCACCACAACACCAAAATTCTCTCTTCCCTCCATTTTTATGCAAATCAAAGAAAAACTAAGATACCCCAAAACCTCAAATTTTCAGTTAAACCCTACCCATTGAAGATTCAAGCCCTTCCACACACTTTCACTCCAAAAATTCACAAAAAAATAGAAAATTTTTAAAAGGGGTAAATGCTAACTTTATTTAACACAAAACAGATTTGGGTGCAGGGAAAATTTACAATCTCAGAGGAAACTTCAAAAGCACAAAACTTATTGTGCCAAATGATAAAAAGATGAAAACAAAGAAAAGAAATTGGAGCAGGTTGAGCTTCCTCCGAGAAAATCGCTGTGCTGTAAGCTCAAATCTGCACCATTGCAGAGAACACAGAAAGCTTTGAAATTAACACAGAATTTTGAGAAAAAAATTCTACAATTACAGAGAAAAATAATACAAACTCCGGTTCATAAATTCTCCAGAGTGGTATGTGAATTTAGGGTTTTCCAGGAAAAGGTGGAGTAAATAAATAAAGTTGATAAAAAAATTGGGAAAATTAAATAAATGTTAAAATAAAGTAATTAAATAATGGGAATTTAATTATGAATTAATATTTTAATTGTAAAATTTCAAAGTATAAAATTTGGTTAAGAAATTGGTTCACGTCCGTCTTGGAAATTTAATAAAGTTGATTTAATAAATGACTGTGAATGCAGATACTTAATTTGAATGCATTAAAAAAATACGTAACATTTTTGAAAAGGAAAGAAATTGGCTTTTTTTTAATATAAAACCGGCATTTATTTATTTAAAGCTTTTCTTAAAAAAATAAATATTCAAAGCTGTAAAGCTAAGATAGGAGCCATTACATTTTCCCAACTACTGACAAGTTCTTTGTCTTTTCAGTTAAATTAAATTAAAGTTGACCAAGAAACTCATTCATATTCATGAACTTAATTGAAAAAAAAAAATGAAATTTTGAAATGCCCCTTTTGATTTGTTGAATCTACTGTATATGCCACTGTAAACGCATGCTATCTGCTTCTTCTTTTTTCCGCTTTCTCCTCTTCATTCACAACTTCTGTTGACCAAAAGGACTGTTTTTTCTGGATTCTACTTTTTCTCTCTTCACATGGGAATAACAAAATAAATAGAGGGAAAAAAGTGAGACAGTATCATGTTTCACAGAAAATTTTGTTGAGGTTTTAGTGAAGCCATAATATAATTTTTAGATTTGATTATGATGCTCAAAATCTGCTGTTTGTGTCTGCCAAATCATGTCATGGGTACTGTAACGTAAGACCACTGATATCATGGACCCGTTACTGTACGTCAGGTTTTCCAAACTCTGCTACATGTACTCGTGAGTTGGTAGGTATTCCTTTGACCTCAACATTTTCGTTACTTGTGAAACTATCTTGTGTGACCCAACCGTGATTACTCATTTCATAATATTTGCTGATTTTCTGTTCAACAATTATAGCTTAATTTTAGCATAATAGGGGCAGTTTTATGTATGATTAGATTCTTATTTGACTCATTATTGTCTTTGTTAAGAAAATAGTGAATATGTGTAAGTTATTTTAAGATCCAGCGTTACATAGATTCGTTACATCAAATTTGAAATTTTATAAAGATTTAAATGTGTTTGATGCATCTATTTTCATCCTTTATATATTTATTTACTTTTTAGTTTAGATTTTAATTTTTTTGAAATGTTTTGATTTTAGTTACTGCACATTAGGATTAGTAATGAACCCAACCAATCCAAATAGTTTGAGATTTAATTTGATAATTGATCCGTTGAATTTAGTTCATTAATTAAACTAGTTGAATTTGGCTAAAAATTAAAACTTGGGTTAAATAAATGAACTAAATTTCAACTTGATTACATCATGTATCAATATTAAATAATATGTTATGTATTATTAGAATCAATATTTAACTAGTTTTATTTGTATGTGTAATAAATAAATTAAAAATATAAAATTAATTAATTAAAATCAAACTAAATTATTAATCCGAATCAAATTATTTTATAAGATTTAATCTATTCAAGTTGGATCTTATTAAACCGAACAAAGACACTCATTTCCAACGTTATTAAAATATTGGGGTAAGCTTTTTTAATAGGTTTTTAGGAAAAAGGAATTTTTTCTTCAAAAATTAAAATTAACCTTCTCTTAAAACATGCTCCTTTGACTTTTAAAACATAAAAGACTTTCTAAAATTAATTAATAAAAACCATATTTAAATTTTTTTTAATTCTTCTAGATAGATTTATCCAAATAAGTCCGTTATCACGTTCTTTGTTAACAAAAGTAGTAAATGGTGATGGTATTAATCTCCGGAAATGGGTTAAGGGAGTTAATAAATATTAAATAATTTAAAGTAGTTAGAAAAAGAATTGTTGATCATGATTGTTTTTTTGTGTGTCGCCACCGTTATGATAACCTCCGCAATCATGGCTATGGAGTCGCATAAGCATCATCTTCTTTCCCTTCTTCACCAAACATATATACACCAAAGTGTAGACAAGACAACTACAGTGCCAAGCATGGTTAGGTCTAAAGCTGCATTGCATAAGGGAGACACGTGTCTCAATTAAGTAATTCTCTTTTCATTTTTACCAAAATAGAACACAGAGATAGAAATATACTTGATTGATTTTTTAAAATATTTTTTAGAATATATATATAAAAAAAAATTAGGTGAAAATAAGAAAATATTTAATTCCATTTTTATAATTTTCAAAAAAATATAGAAAAAAATTAGAAATTAAAATAAAAAATAATTTCTCAAATCAAATACTTTCAATATTTTATTGCATTTTTTTATAATTTTTAATTTTGTAGCAATTAATAACAATCCCGGAACAAAATTGGGTAATTTTCAACTTGTAGCGGCTAATAACAACTTTCTCATGTGGTTGTTTTGCATCTGAGATGGACAATATAGACTAAAATCAATTTTTTTTTTTTTAATGATAAAGTGTAAACTCAAAAGATAAAATATAAATACTAGGCACTAAAACAAAACTACTATAAATAGATCGAATATATATTTAAGATTTTCATAAGTGATGTTTAAGATTTTCATAAATGAAAAGGTGTAACCAGAAACAAGATTTTATTAACTAACTATCAAATATATTATAAAACAGTAATAATTGAACTTTTATATTTAACAAGAAAAAAATATATATATTTATTAAGTAATGACTTAACATCTTAATTTTGATAATCATAAGATAGACGGATGCATCAACATACACAGGGGAACAATAATAAGACAGATCATTTTTCGCATAGATAAAAGATGCACCCTCAAAACATAAGAAGTTCCAGACGCAAAGTTCAAGTCGTCATACTTCAAAGCATTCCCATCAGATGAAGAACTTTCAAAATATTAGACGGAGAGCGCGTCTCAACTTTAAGTCATGTACTCAAGTTTGAAGTTTTAAAGACTAAAGTTGAAGACAAAGTTTGAAGACAAAGTTTGAAGACAGACGAATGAATTCAACACACAACTCTTTATAATTATTCATTCTTCTAGCCTTTTATAAAGTTCAAGACTCTGAGTAACTTGTGTACTCATTTCAATTCACTCAACCGTTACTCAAAATATTCCATAGGTGGAAAGGAATTTCAAAATAAATCTCTACAACACGAAAAATAGTTGTACGTTTTAATGAAATGTTTGAGCGAATCAAGTCAAAGGCAGATCTCACGCTGACAACCACTGACTTTTCATTAAATGTTCTGATTGCTCACTCTGTCAGTGAAAGTACCCAAGACAAGGACTAATGTTAACATCTACAATATAACGCAAACACCTATAAAAGGACTTCATCCCTACGAGTTCAATTTGGCAAACTACTCTGATCAAGATCATATACATACTCGCTGAAGCACTCAAGAAAACAAGTTTGCTCACCACAAACTTATAATAGAATTCTCATTGTAAAATCTCTCTCTGCGTAGAAGATATTTTTTCTATTTGAACTTAATTGTAAGCCACTATTGTGATATCTTTGTAGCTTGAGGAGGCTAAGTGTTTAAAGAATATCTTGAATCTAGCCTGCAAAGGCTGATGTTCAAATAATATCGTGAGTCTAACCTGTGAAGGCTGAAGTCTAAATAATACTTTCTTTAGCCTAAGGAGACTAAGTGTTGAAAGAATACCTTAGTGAGCCTGTGGAGGTTGTGTTCAAAAAATACCTGGATTTAGCATGTGAAGGCTGGGGTCAAAGAATACCGCTTTAGCAAGAGAATGTTGTGTTTAAAGAATACCTATATTATTAGCCAAGAGTGGTTGAGTTCAAAGAATACTCGTAGTGGAACATTAGCAAGTTGCTAGGTAACTGAATGAAATCTTAAATAGACGAACTAGTATAAAAATATTATTGTTTTGATTATATTTTATCTGTTTACTAACTGGAGATAATAATAACTTAAACTGTTTTATTAAAATCAATCTTTAAAAGATAAGTTTAAGTTTGTGTTTGATATGACGATTTTATACAGACGCCAAACGCATCGTCTGAAATAATTTATAAAAAACATAATTCAACTCTCCTTCTTGTGTATTTATATTTTACAATATTTCATCGTATTAGTGTGTAATATTATTAAACTAATAGTGTCACAACACACTCCTTCAAATAATTAATTAGAAATTATTTCAAATTATAAAATGAAGATAAATAATCACTAAATAGCAAATCAGTTTAATAAAAATATATGATTTTTAACCTATTTCAAATTATCCTTGTCTTCAAAAGATTGTGCTAATAATAATTTTTCTTCAAATAAAATTTTTAAATATATATATATATATATATATATATAAATATATAAAAGATTTTATTATCAAAGAATATTAAAATTCAAGCCTTAAACAATTTTATTAAATAACATAAACCACTTGTATGAATTAGTATGAGTTTTTTTTGCTTCCTTTCCTGCGGCGGATATAATTGTCGATAATCATTAGAGATGATCTTAATTTTTATATTGTCATTTTGATACTTTACATACATTATATATTACTTTTTTTTATGTGAGACATTGTTTGCATTCCAACAATAGGATTCTCTTAAAAATATTAACATTAAGTTCACTTTATAAATTCTAATCATATTCTAAGGGCAAACTAAAACACATAAAATTACAGCAGGTTGACGGAAATGGTTTCATTATCAAAGGCGCCAACGTTTTGTCCATTACATGACAACAATGTGTTGAAAGTGCAAATCTAGTGGTGTCTCTCATAGGAGACAAATTATTTGTTGAAAATGCAAATTTGGTGACGTCTCCTACCAAGAGTTGACATATGATAACCATTTGTTGAAAGTGCAAATCTGGTGACGCCTCCCACGAGGAGTTGTGGCGGACCTGCGCAGCAAGTGCTAAACTTGTGATGCCTTCAACCTTCTTTTGTCATGCGACGGACACGTGTAGAAAGTGGTATTGTGTAAAAAAAATTTTAATTGGCTAAAAGACCAAATTAGGTCCATTATGTAAACTATTTTATACAAACAATTTTTTATACTAAAATTTCTACTTTTCTAACAATTTAGTATAGAAAATTGTTAGTATTGAATTTTTTAAATTTTTTTCCGTTATATTAGAAAAATAAAACATTTATTTAGAAAAATAATTTTGTTAAATTAGAATTAAATTTATTGTATAAATTGTTATTTAGGAATAAATATTTTATCAAGAAATTGTATTAAGTAAAAAAAAGTTTTAGTATAGAAAATGGGAATTAAAAAAAAACTTTAGTTTTTTAACAATTTGGAGAACGGAAGTCGAATTACCTTTTTTTTCTTCTAAAAAAAATATATTTTTACTTTTGAATCCTGTTTTAAAAGAACTAAAAAAAAGTAAAACAATTTAAGTTTTTCATTTTTCTAGTTCTAAAAGCTTTAAATGAAAAACTTAAATTGTTTCTAAATATCTTAAAAGAAAAAGCAAAATGGATCATCAAAAGTATTCGCAAAAGGATTTTTTTTCTAAATTTTTTTCTAAGAAAAAAATAAAACAATTTTCAAAATTTATATTTATTAAATTGTTAGTATTGAAATTTTATATAAAATTAAAAATATAAAAATTAATATTTTTTACACAGTATTACTTTCTATACGTACCTACCACATGACAACAAGAAATTGAAGACACTGTAAGTTTTACTTCTTGCACAGGTCAACCACGTGTCAACTCCTGGTGAGAGGCGCGATTAGATTTACACTTTCAACATATGATTGTCAGGTGTCAGCTTCTGGTGAGAGACGCTACAAAATTTGCACTTTCAACATATAGTTGTCATGTGACAATGGAACATGGTGGAAGACGCCGCCTCCAATAAAAGTGACCCTACTTCAATATGTTTTGAACGAGACCAAATTTGAGAGATGATTTCATCATTTCTGTCAATATTATAAAAGAGTAAAAATTGAACTTTTTATACTTAACGGAAAAAAAGTATGTTTCATTGTATAAAATTATTGAACTAGTAGTGACTGCAACACACTCCTTCAAATACACTTTTCATGATTAATTAAAAATTATTTCAAATTATAAAATGAAGAGAAATAATTTTTAATATGATTTTTAATATATTTCAGATTATCTTTGTATTCAAAAGATGGTGTCAATATATATATATATATATATATATATATATATATAAAAAGATTTTCTTATCAAATTCAAGTCTTAATAATTTTATATAAAAGATAAAATATAAGAAGGGGGTTGAATTGTGTTATTAAAAAAAAATTTGTCTTTTGTCTATTATTTTGAAAAGCTATCAGACGAGACTTATGAACTCTTTAAAAGTTGATTTTAATTATCAGACATTTAAGTTTAATTATATGATACTTCGTCTTAAAAAGACTTCGTTAAGTTTGATATGAAAATTTCGTCTTAACCATATTGTCTTATGTTTTCGTCTTGAGGCATGGTTTGGTACAGACGAATGACTTGAACTGAGGTGAACCTTAAAGGGTCATCTTCCATCTATTTTTGTTCCGTTTGACTTTGGCTTGCAATGCTTCAGTATGACATGTTCCGTTTGTTCCTCTATAATTAATCAAAACTTGAGATATTAATCATCTTAATCTAACACTTTATTATATAAAGTAAATTATCACCGCTCGTACAAATTAGTATGAATTTATTTGTCTCTTCCCATGTGACAGAAGTCATTATCAATTATAATTATTAAAATTAATCCTAATTTTTGTATTGCTGTTTTGATAGTCATGTACATTATACATTATTCTTCTACCGTGTCACGTTGTTTCCATCTCAACATGATTTTTTTTAAAAAAAATTAACATTAAATTTACTTTATAAATGCTAACCGGGTTATAAGAACAAACTAAAACACATAAAATTACACATAGAACGTATTCTCCTCGGTATTTTTCTTACAATCACCAGTTATTTGTACATTAGATATTTTTTTTTTTAAACTAAAAACATATGTAACAAAAAAATTAATTTGGAAGTTCATATAATCTTGCTCAACTAAAGTACTATTAATAAGATAAATTGTATATAAAACTATAAAAATAATATTCACCTTTTTTATCATGGTTATTGATTTGACACCAAAGTAGATGATAAATAAATAGATAATTAACTATTCGGGCTACTAATTAAAATTTGGATAATAGGTACATACAAGAGACTGTTAAGAAGAAATATGTGAGTAGAATCAGAATAAATTCAACTAATTCGAATATAATTTTGAAACATATTTCGAGGAATTGATTCATTAAATCTGATTCATATTTAAATAAATGATTTAAATGAAACACAAGCCCGTTGAACAATCATTTTTCATTGATTTCACAGTTTTATGATAAATTTAGCTAGTTCAATAACTAATTCAATATTAAATTGATTTTATGAATCCATAAGACAAGTTTATGATTCTGTCATTTGAAAACAACGTTAAATAAATTTTATTTGATTCACACTTATATTTATATTTTAACAAATATTTATTTATATTTGCAAATATTTATAAAATTTATAAAGACTCACTTAATAAATATCAATGAAGTGAGTGACGGTGAATTATTACCGTGCACAACCTACTTCATTGTTATTTCTCGTTTTTCTGAAGAGAAAGTTGGTATTTCTATACGTTATGGAAAAAGTGTATAAAAATCTAATTTATAAACATAATAAAAAATTCTAGTAATTATAATAATAGAATGAAATTAGTAGTTACAAAAATAATAGAATAAAATTAAGCTATTGACTTTTCTTTGGTGAGTTTCCCTCTCCAAGAACTAATATTCAAGCAAAACATGCTCAACAGTCACCTTGAATTACAAGTGTAAGGTTTTTAATATTTGTAAAACTCATTAGGTTCCAGAGGACTAATTTTATCCAAATTTTATATATGTACAAATAACTCACTAAAGAAATCTATTCATTGCTCCTTAAAGCCTGGCTTTATTATGACTTTATTTATGTCCACTCATTTTTTTTTTTTTCAATAATTTCAAAGAGTTGCCTAATATTTATTGACAAATGTAGCTTTCAAGGCGACAAATCAAGAACCCGTGAAAAAATAAAATGTTAGATGGCATTATTATAATAAACATTAAAGTCAATAATAAATAATTTGGATGATACAAGTCGAGAAAGTGGCAAAACAAAATAAAAAAAAAGCTAAAGACTGATATATTAGTTATCTTGAACCAGACGCATCCACTTGCTAATCAAGGCTCCCGTTGAAATTTTGATCACAAGAAGAAAACTTCGTTAAGGCAAGTTAATGCTAAATCTCATGATGAAATATTCTGAATTCAAAATATTAGTAATAACAATCCATCTCCACCAAAGTGGATACCTAAGATACATCAAGTATCCAAATGAAACAATAAAACCAAAGGTAATGAATAAAACTAAATGGCATGCAATAGACTAGTTGTTCCAAAATCTCAGTTTAGTAGTTTGTTGTTCCACTTCTCCAAATGTACACAACCAGGAAGCCAATTAAAATTGACTTGTCATTATCCATCACAGGTAACTTACAAGAAGTAAAATGAAACACCAAAGAAAAAATAAAATCATGCTATCATATAACTGAGCCTTTTTTCCTCAAAGGAATATTCAATCTCCTGATGAACTAATTCACCTCCATAAGGAGCTGAAGTGGGAGTTGAACTTAAGCTCAAATTCTTCAAAACTGATGAAGGAGCTGGAGTCATGGCCATATTCATGGCAACTGATACTGTCGAAGGGGTAGCTGGGACAGGAATAGGCATTGCTTTTGGAGTTCTATTCTCTTCCTCTACCACTGTAGCTGTCTTGGAGGGAGTAGTAAATGGCACATTGTTATGCGACAATGTTTTCTGCAACTTCTCACTCTGTTTATTCAGTTCATCTGTAGCATTTGCCCCCGTATTAGCTTTTGAAGATACATTAGAAGAGATGGGAGAAAAAGGTTGTCGTGTCAGTGGAGACTCCGTGACTTGAGTCCCAGCACCAAATGAGTACTTTTTCACAGGAACACCAGCAATATCCAATCCTCTTCTAGCTGTGCAAACATAAGGAAAATCAAAACAGTTAAGAGTTCCACATGTGTCCATGTACAAGAGAAATGAGAATGCCTATATATGTGTTCTACATGATGCAGCATGTTGGTGTAACTTAACGTGAAACACAAACATCAAGGGAAAGAGAGAACATCTTTATTTTGAAATTCCCTAGAGACTTGACCCAAAAAAAACCCTTACCACTTGACTCAAAATCTGCTAAAAGCTAATAGGCATGATTGATGACTTAACCCTGCTATTTCTTCTATTCAGCCAAACAGGAAGAAACAATTATGAAATATTTAAGCGAGATGTTTGTAATCAACCCCTATGGTATAACCAAAATAGGAGAGTAGCAGGGTTTAAAGAAGATACCTGGTGACAAACACGAAATGGCATCATTGTCGATCTTTCTCATTGCACGTGAATGAGTAGCTTTTGAATCAGGTTTTGGAGTTTGAAGCATTGCTCCTCCAAGCGAGACTCTTCTACTAGCTGTACCTCCGGTTGACATCCTAGGACCCTTCTTTACACTCTGGGGCTTTGAAGGGCTTGGTTTTGACCCATATAATGCCTCCTGTTCGGCTATCATTTGACCCTGGATTTTCTTCAGGTCCTGAAACAAAAAAAAGTTAACATTTTAACAAGTTTTGGATAGTAAAATAAAACACCTATTTCTTGAATGGTATAAGGTCCAATAAATGTGGCTCAGATTCGAAAACTCAAAGTTCGAAGGCCTTACTCGCTGCCTACGACGTTCTTGCTCTTTCTCTTGCCGTAGTATAGTGTATTCTTCAAGCATAGAAAGAAGACGGATCTACAAAATCACACAGAACGAATCACTTTGAAGCAGATTTACTTGAACAACCAAACTTTAAAGACACACCCACACACATGATTCAAACCGTTCCCCACACCCAACCACCCCGCAATATATACCAGACCAAAAATTCATTATGAAACTAGTTTCTTGGAGAGAGTACTTACACCATCATATGTGAACTCAATGCCTTTTTCCTTTTCCCATGAAATAGTTTTTGAAGTCAAAGCATCCACCATTCCTATATACCCAAAGGAGAGAAATTTTAAAACTACACAAATTGTAATGCAGAAAAACCAAAATTTCATCCAACAGGCAAAATCACGTGATTCGAACACTAGGTATAAAAATGACATTGAAAGAAGAAAACAATATCAATCAAGAAAATAATTAAACCAGCGTCCATACTTCATTTCTCCATAATTAGTTTTGGAAATCACCAGGAAAGTTAGAATATTAAGGGTATGTTTGGTTGTGTTTTCTCCGGAAGGAGTCATAAGAGGAAAAAATAAGAAAAAAAAATGAAATTTACTTATCTGAAAGTTTAAATTAACTTTTCAATAATAAATCTGTATAAAGTCTTACATTTATGGTAAAGGTTAAAGGAGAAAACTTCTAATAACTAATTAATTAAAAATTAATTTTAACTATTCGAAAAGTACACTGAAAGAAGAAAACAATATCAATCAAGAAAATAATTAAACAAGCGTTAACACTACACCGTGACTTTTTATTGGAACCCAAAGCCAGAATATTTAGATGAAGACTACGCTATAATGTAATCCACCACAATGCTGCTTCGTAATTCAGCTCGATGTTATCTCATTTAGCCATCATGGTAAAGGTCCAATAACTACACATTAGTGACAAATATTAAGAACTGTTGTTACTCCGTAACTGCTATTGGAACCCAAGCACAGTCAGAATATTCAGATTAACACATTAATGCTGCTTCGTAATTCAGCCTAAGGTTATCTCATTGAGCCATGATGATAAAGGTCCAATAGCAACTAACACATTAATGACAAATATGGCAAACAAGTAAGATCTATGAATACCTGGAATTTTGTTAACCAAGGCACGAGCTTTCTCAGCTCGCTTGAGAGTAAGATGAGCACCTCTCCCAGCGTTGTATCGATTATCATCCTGGAAGATAAACATAACAAACAGTTTATTATTAAAAAGTAGCTATAATTTAAAAGTGAATGAAAATGGCAATCCTGAAAGAGGTTTCCAAATAACAAACCCTGTTGTACTCCTCAAGCCAAGACTCTTCATCACACGCAGCCAACCATTTCTCAACCTTCTCAAGTATCTCTTTCCTGCTAAAAGCTACCTCTTTGACTTGGGCAACCTGAAGTTCAATTTGTTCAAGCACACAAGCAGGGTCCACAGATCCTGCATCAAAAAGGAAGAGGCAGACTTTTAAGATTATAATGGAAATAATTGCAATCATGTCAGGAATACCTAGCTAGAAAGCAGAAGTTACCAGATTCTATGGCGTCAACAGCATATTCCACTGCACTATCTATTTCTGGAACCAAATGAGTCTTCCGACAAATCTCTTCCAACTCTGTTTTCTTCTTCAATACAAGCTCTTTCATCTTGCTTGATTTTAACGCTTCTAACCTAGCAACTTCCGCCTCTACCTGCATGACAATATTAGTTCTCCATGACGTGTGAACCAAAAAAGACAAAAATATAGTATCTATATTATACTCAAGCAACTTATAACTCACACAGTTGATGAAGTCCAAAGACAAGGTGTTTGGTTCAGTTATTTCATGTTCTGAAGCAGCTATATTACAAGTAACATTCTGAAACATCTGTTGCTCTTCAATAGGGGTGTCCATCAAGTTCCAGAGCTCCAACATTGTTGTTGCAAGATCTTGGAGCTGCCATATCGCAAGGTATTTACAACTATCAGCAGAGTGGAAAAAAAACAAAATTCTGAATAACCGACAAAATTTATTTCCAAATCAGTCTTTACCTTCTGCATTCTCTGTAATTTAATTTCCCGAAGTTGTTCTATAGCAACAGCTAATTGCTGAATGGTGTCATTACTTACACTCCTAGATCCTTCTGAGTCTACTAAACTAGGATGAATGCCGCTAATTGTCTGCTCAAAGTCCAGACCAAGCACTAAGCAAAGAGAATTTAATGTATACAGGTGCTCTTGGACTTTCTTTAAGCGACTACTCTGCATGAAGATAACATACGAGCATAATTACTTACAGTACAAGGAAATCAAAAGGTGATGATAATGATACGAGTAACGGAACAGTTAAACAAAACTAAAGTAGAAGTAGATAATTGACCTTCTCAATTTGAAGTGCATGCAGCTGCCTGTGCAATTCTTCAAGTTTTCTCAAGGATAAATCAGTATCATCTAAAACGGCAGGAATATACTCTCTGGGACCATATATTTCAATCGAAATGCTTTGAATCTGCTCTTGAACTTCTATAAATTGGTTCCTACGCTCAGATTTCCTTTTTTGCATCTCCTCCAACTGTGGAAGAATTCTTGCAAGCTCTTCCTTCAGGCTTCCAGCATTTTGATCAGACTAGAAAAATGAGAAAGAGGCAGAGTAGGAAACCTATTAGCAGTCTAACAGGATACCAAATTATAGTGAAAAAATAAATCTAGAAAATAGCAAATAATTAGTCTTTAACCTATATACATGGTGGTAATCCACATAGGGATACAACCTTTTTTTTAGGGTGGATTTTATCACTTCTAATTGTTTTTCAATTTAAGCACTTTTTCATCCCCATTCAGGAAATAGACAGACACGCCCTAAAACACATATAACCTGTCTAATATGCACTGGCCGCTCTCCCATTGATGAACAAATTGCTGCAAGTTCTGCCTCACCATCAGCAATTGCCTGCCTTAATTGAGCTCTAGACCGATTTGCCAGATCTACCTTCCTTCGGTATACTTCTAGACACTCTTGTTCAAGCTCAAACAGCATTCTATCTCTGTCCGTCTCAGACTCTCCAACTTCATCCCATATTATCTAGTTAACAAGTTGAGGCAAACAATGAGAAATATTCTACAATGAGGAAAAGAATGTTAGGAATGACAATTGCAGCAGAGCATGATACATACCTGAAGTTCATAGAGGAGAGTTCCGCAAGTTGTTTCTGACTGAGAAAGGGGATCATTTTGAGTTTTGGACATTCTGGGTCACTTGTACCTGCCAGAGACATTCTCATTAAAATTATTCAGAAAGACCAACAGCAAAACAGCTCTCATTCTAATTTGACTAGACATTTATGCATCAAAATCTCATTAATACAGAAATTACCAAAATACTTGCAACAGAAAACATTTATCTACAAATCAAAAAGAAGCCTCCATTCAAGAGGTACCGATTTAGAAAAGGATTTAAATTTTGGTCGAGGTTCAAAAGCAAATTCCAAATTCCAAAGCCAACGCCAAAATCACCATCAACACTCCCATCATGTTATGGTTAAATTCAAATATGTTTGCAAGTGAAGACACAAACTTCATCGTTGCTAAACAGTGAATTGCAAATATAGTAACTCATACACAGCCTCAACAGTAACTCTTCACTCAACAAATCCCTCCAAACCCTAAAACCCACACCTTTATCATAAGAAATCAGCAAAACAGCTTAAGAGAAACGCTACATGAGTAACATTACTGCTAGTTCTGGAGTAATACATTAATCCTTTTTTAAGAAATAACTAAACAATATTTTTAAGAAAAAGTAAAATAAAATTAGCGTACTTGTCATTCAATCAGAACTTAAATTTGGAAATGAAGGAAGGCTATAAAGCTTTGTTGTATTAATCTGATTGAGAGAAATGGTATATAGATCTCAGCTGGAAGAAAGCGGAAATAGCTACATAATTCAATTTTTTTAAAAAAAAAAGCGAGAAACGAAGCACAGAGTTAAGTGGGTTCAAGAAGCGAGAAACAGAGTGATAGAACTAAATTTGAATGAATCCAGATTTAAAAAGAGGTTTGAATTTCGCAATATTAGGGATTTGGCTTGTGCGAGTTTCATGAGAATGCTTGAGCGAGAGAGAGTTTTTGTTGATTTGAGAACTGACCGGAACAACAGAATATGGATCTGTGAATGTCTTCGTGTTGGGATTTTGCGTCGTTGATGCTGAGAAGAGGAGTGAGTTGATTTTTCGCGAGAGAATGAAAGTGAGTTTTTGTGAGAAATGAGTTTCAAGTTTGAATTGTTGAGAGAGAAAGAGAGAGAAAGAATGTAGCCGTTTTGAAGAAAGGGACCGTTGAAGAGCGCTCGTTTAGGATTTGATTTTGATTTGGATTTATTGTTGTGCTTCTTCTCTCTGTTGGACTTCAAAAATATAAATAAAACTTTATTTTGTTTTTTTGTGTGGGGCTTCGTGTTCGCATTCTAGGCAAAGAAAAGGGATGCGTTATAAGCGTGATGAGACGGAAAATTAAAAAGAAAAGATATTTGAATTTCAAATTCAGAAGAGAGAGAGTCATTATGAGGTTTGGATCTAAAAGTACTCTATAGTGTGAATTCACTAACTCACACCTATTAAAATATTAATTCAATCTTAGATTTATATTAATCATACTTTGAATTCATTTTTTTTTTGCGTTTCTTTTTATTTTTTTAACATTTTTAATATCTAATGTTAAATTAAGATGGTTGTGGTCACACTACCTTAATAATATTTATTGATTAATTTGATATCAAAGACTACTTTTAATGACAAAAAATTAATTGTCAACAAATTTTAAAAGACTAAAAATTAAATCTATTGTTAAAGAATTTTAAAAGACTAAAAATTATAACTCTAAAAATAGAGACAAAAATTTAATTAATCTTAAATATTTTAACATAAAAAAGATAATTCACTCTAATATTTTATGGAATTAATTATATCTTATTTTCGTGATCATTGACTTTGATTAAAAAAAAAACTAAATTATCACAAAAGTTATGATTGGTTTAGAGCAAGAATAACTTTTAAACTACTAATATTTATAACATCTCAAATAATAAATTAACATAAAGTTATAAAAAAAATTTAAGTAAAATGAAATGACTATAAAATGATCACACTTCTTATGCTACAAAATAAAATAATCTCATAAATATTAAATAATTAGATAATAGTAATCTGTATGTAAAAATTCATGCATGAGATTTTACTTAAGATCATATATAGTAGAATAAAAAAGTAAAAATTAATTAAATAAATTGAATGTGTAGAAAAATTATATTATAAGTCCAATCACAAAGTATCAATATTTTGAAAGGTTATTGAAAATCTATCATTTCCCTCTTCGTTCTTCAGACAAATTTTCAAACAAGAACAATGTTAAAACAGCATGAAAATTTTCATTTATCAATATCAAATACTATCCTCAATGCCTAAGCAACAAACATTATAAGGTGATATTCAGAACCAGATCTTGGTCATGATCATACCAGCTATGTAGTATTACTGATCCCTTTTGATAGTTGAGGAATAACCTAACATCTTGTCATCCCAACAAAATAAAAAATTCTCTGTGATAAATAAATATATTATGCTATGAAAAGATTCAAGTGGATTACTATTACTATCTTTATCCCGCCCCAGACAATGAACATTCCTACACAAATCACACCCTATTGACTGACTATTGAGTGCAGAAGCACAATATAGAGCTTGATAGTAAAAAAATATAAACAAATCTCATGATGCACTTCCACCTTCATATTCTCTCCTAATGATTTCAAACACAAGTTCATTCCAAGTATCAACAGGGCCTGGCATGCACCAGTGCAAGCAATCCTGCGGTGGAGGCCTTCCATTAGGGCCACGTTTTGTAATCTTATTCGGGTCAGGACTCCGGTACGGGCCAGGGTGACCATCATGCCTGTATTGAAAGGCTTCAGTGATATCCATTAACCTCAACTTTGACTTATTTGTTGCCCTTTGCACTGCACGGTTAAACCCTGTTACCTGCTGCTCATGCATTATATTTGTGTGCACATTTTCCACCAGTTCGCCAAGTCCAAGAGGCTTGACCTTACCGGTGCACGATCCACCTGTGTTCCAAGCCCCGCCTTCATAATGGTCGGGTGAGTAGGATCGCACAATTATAAGACCTGTGTAATTTTGAAGTGTACCAATAGCAGTAAGAATTGTTTCAACAGATATGCCATATGCTTTAACATTGTCGACCTTCATCTGCCTAGACTTGTCAGGCCACCACAACTGTCCTCCCACTATCTCGTTGTTCAAAATATACACAGACTGCTTGGCAAACCAATGACCAGAAGAAAGAACAACCACATCAAAGTTTGGGATGTTTTCCATCAACTTCTCATCAGGGGCATCAAGATGGAGCTTGTGTACACCGGCTGGAGCATAATCAAATGGTTCAGATGTTAATTTGACAAGCCATGAGGACCATATCCTGACAATCATAACGGATGCCGTCCTAAAATAATATCGTTGCATATTACGGTTTCCCCGATTCATTGGTGTCTCTACCTGAAAGTACAAGATTTTTAGTTAAGCTTCTCAACACCATAAAATGGATGCTTACACTCATATAAACACCCATATGTGGAATCCAACGTATGAGTAAATGAATATTTTCAGTCAAAATACATAATGCAAACATCAACAAACCATTTGACCATGAACATGGCATAGCACAGCTGCAGCACCAAGGCAACATGAAGACAATTTTTGCCCTAGTTCAAAAAAGGTGTCTTTTTTCTTTTAATTTTAATATAATTTGGATGGGGAGGGCTATGAAAGGCATAAAATTTCATAAGAAAGTTAATATGACTCTAAAGAATTGAAGGATTATCTGCAATTTTATTATAAAAGAAATATTGAGATAAATATACTCCATCTCACTTGCAGTTTGGTTTTATTTCTAAACACGTTTATTATCATGTTGAAGTCCTCCTTACCTTGAAGCAGGAATTTCCTTTAGGTTTTGTCTATAATTTACAGACAAACAAAGTGAACTATCTATGATTCAGTTATGTTCGTCTTAGGCAACCTTATGGATAATCTCATTATCTTAACCAGTATACAAAGTTTGAATATGATATATTCACTCATTTGGTTCCTATAGTTGCACAAGCTTTACCTTTTAATCCCAGCATTTAAAAATGGCTTAATTACTTAGTTGGTCCTACATTTTATTTCTTTTATTCAATTCATCCCACTATTAATATTTCCATCAATTTAGTCCCTACTTTTAAAATTGATTCAAAGTAATTCCAATGCTAATTTCAATAGTTGAGATTTGTTGAATTCTGTGTTTTCAAGGTTTTATGATTTATAGGATTTTTTCAGTTGAAATTATGTTCAGAAAAGTCTATATTTTCATGCAATTTCAAAATGCAAGCCTTAAAAATGTCTCCTGATTTAATTTTGTATATTTGGGACTTAATTAAAGCGTAAAATAATAGTAGGATGAAATTGAATAAAATAAATAAATAATGGGACTAAATAACTATTTAAGCCTTTAAAAATCAATGGATTTAGTCCCTATACTTGCAATTTTAGTACCATTTTGGTCCTTGCCATTAAAATCAAAAGAAACTAAAATCGAACTAATGTGTTCGTATAGGAGCCAAAACAAAACTAAAAATGGGAGTATATGGATCAAAGTGAATAATTTTTAGCTGCAGGGAATAAAAGGTAAAGTTTGTGTAACATAGACCAAAATTATGCGGCATCCATAAGAAGATAGTGACAATAACAAGACAGCAAAACAGGGAATACTTATATATCTTGGAATCATTTTATTTTCCATGCAAATCAGATCAAAAAGTTATAAGAGAATAATAACCTGATACAGAATACATAGCATAGATTCCATTTGGTTTCGAGCTACTGAATCTCCAATGAAAGCCAAGGTCTTCCCTCTCATCAACTCCAAAAATTTCCTGGGATCAAATCGTGGCAGGTCACATTGAAAAGGCTTCCATCGCCAATTTTCATAATCCTTGTCAGGCCTCCCATTACCCAGGCAATTCTGCATTTGTGTCAATACAGGGCATGTATTGTTTGTGTATAATGGTCCCAATGGATCATGTATCCAATTTCCATGGTACAGATCACATCCTACACAACAGAAAGGGAAACTACAATTTAAAAACTCATGATACACAGAGTAAGTCCAAATAATATTATTATGAATAAAGGTTGTACATGAGAAATTTGTAGTAACAAGATACAACTACCAACAATTAACACATGCTGAGAACATAAAAAATATGTAGCAACACAAATGAAATTCCCTCACTTCAGAGGATACTAGTTAAGAGTAAGATCAATGATTCAAACTCAGTAGTCACACTATTTGTGTATGCATTTGTTTGTCTTGTTTATCAAACAAATCCACACTACGGAGGACTTAAATTGTACCATTTTTTTGAAAATCAAACAAATTAATTGAATTAGATGTTTCATATTTGACTCAGTAGTCCATACCATATAGCTAAATGCTACAAGCCAAAGTCAAAATTTGACCAAAAAAAGAAACGCAGACAATCAACTCAAAATGTGGCTTGTTTACTCTGGCAGAAATAAAAAATAAACAAATAAAAAAATAGCCGGCCAGAATTAATAATAGAGCAGTTATGAAGTAGTGAATTTATACAGTTATGCAGCAATTAAGCAGACCAGAATTAATAAGAGGGCAGCTATGCACATATGAAGTTATTATTCAATTGTGTAATAGGATAGTTATGTAACGGTTATTAATTGTATGTGTAGTTATAGGAAGGGGTGTGGACAGTTTCTGCTGTACAGTGTGTTCTGTTTTGGATGGCTAAGAATGTTTTCTCAGAGGAGAGCCTTGGTTCTAAAGGCTGGTAAGGATACTCTTGTACCAGAATTGTGTTTTTATGCTCTGTGTGTAATTCAATAAAGTTTCTGTTTAAACCGTATCATTAAACTACTGTAAACTCAACTTCTAAAATTAGAATACCATGTTTCTCATTTCAATTTATTAACTTTGTATATATTATTTTGAGAAATTACAGTAAATTCTTTTTTAAGCAATTCAGTGCTGTTAACAATGAGATTCAGAGCCTTCTAATTTTCAATTCCGCCCAGGGGGTAAAACAAATAGTGAATTAATAGGAACCGGAATAGAATTCTGGTCTGAAGAGATCTTTACTGAATAAAATGAAAGCTCACAGATTTTACAGTAAGAAACTGCAATTTTTATAACCCCCTCTCCCATGTGCATCAGCATCCTAAATCTCCCTCTGCCCCAACATGAATAATTTTCCAAGAATGCTAACCACCTGCCACCCCAGCTTACTGACTCAATCCAGGGACCTTACTATTCCTGGAGGATAGGGTTGGGATTCAAAATTTTAAATCCAAATTATCCTACTATTTTAAATATTACAATATAAGCTACGTTCTTAAAAAATAATATTATATATGTATATATAAAATTCATGATAAATAATAAGTCATACTTATTATTTTTCCCAAAATTGCATCAGAAAATGAGGCAGAAATCACAATTTTACTCCAAAAAACAACTTAGATGACAATGTTCTAGTTGTAAAAAGTGTTTTTAAATCTTTGATAGCAGCATGTAGCAACCAGCCTCAACAACATATAGCGGGATAGCTATTGTGAATTTTTCTATAAAATTTATATTATACTTTCTATATACACAAATTCTCAAAAACTTGCATTAGAAAATGAGGGAGAAATCACAATTTATTCCAAAAACAAACTCAAATGTCAATGTTTTAGTGCTAAAGAAAGTGTTCTTAAATCTCAATGACAGCATGTAGTAGCCAGCCACTATTATAATGTATACTTTCTATGTACACAAATTCTCAAAAACGATAAAAATTACACAACTCATTTCATAATTAACCATAAAAAGACATAAGTGCCTTAAACAAAACATACAAGTAATCCTAACAAAAGTCAAATACAAGTTTCATAAATAGGAATCATCAATCATCCAGTATTATCAATTTTGGATGGCAAAAAATGGTGAAAAGACAATAATCTCCTATATTATATAGCAGATAGCATTGCAGGCAAATAACAGCAGTCTTAGCAGTTGAAAATTGAGATATATATACACACAACACACAAACACACACACACACACACACACACACACACACACAAAGCAATTATATGTATAAAAGATGTTGTATGCAAATGTAAATTGGAATAATATCAACTCAAGTTCATTTGCTGAAGACTTGCCAGAGATGACAAGAGAATGCAAGACGGATGCCACAACTACAACACCCCATAGCAGTCACAATAATAGATGGAATTGCAATCGCTGACCCAACAAATTCTGCTGAGGGATAGCGCCAGTTTAGTGGTTATTTAACAATACAATCATCAATTACCATCTTCTAAAGCCAAGTCATCTCCTTTAACATTTTCTGCTACTATTACAGCAGTAGATTTCATTTTTGGAAACTAAAATTTCACAAACAGCCCCCCTGCGAAGCCCTTGTCTGTTCAAAGATATTTTTTCTTTAATCAACAAATAGCGCCGCTATCTTGTCTGCTATAACTGCTACTCAGCTCGCTATTTGGTCCTTACACTTAACAGCTCTGCTATGGTGGCCCTTGGCAGCTAGGGGCCACTCCAAAGCTATAGCAGTGCTATGGTGTGGCATTTAAAACTCTTGGTAAAAATGGGTTTTTGAAACATAATATCATGATTGAGCCACTATAGCAAGCAAAAAGGCACTACTTTGGCTGCAATGACTTTTATTGAAAACTACTTGGCTATTTGAATCCCTATGCATTCAAGGATGGTAGGGCTGCTCTGCTATAGTGCCACCACTCTATGCTCCCTACCCAAAAGGAAAATAATTTTCACACTCTTAATTAACCCTATTAAAAATTTAAAACAAAGATCAAAATAAAAGAAAGGTTACTAGACAACCATACTAAAATCAAGCTAAACAGGTGGAAGCTGGAATTCCGTTTCAAGCCTTCATTCCTATATTACAGAAATTACAAATATATGGACAGCAACATCACAACTAAATATCATTGTCCAATGCAAAAATATTTAGCTGGACAAAAGTAAATTTTCTCTCCCAAACCAAGTCTATAGTAGAACAACAGTAAATGTACGAGGCAGGATATATGTATGCAAGTGTTAGAGACTAAATCAATCCCTGCCTCGTTTTCTTGTCAATATTAACTGGACAGATAATGAAATGGATCACCTATGATAGAGTTGCATAAACCAGATCAGAGTAGCAAGTATGATGACAACAGCAATGAGTTAAAATCAATAACATGAAATTAATTCTGACATTAAGGCTCCAATGTCTTTCTAAAAGAGAGTTGTTATATGTATAACAAGAAAGGTAAATACAATGATGTAATGACAACGAGATAGTACAGGCGAAAAGATTACAATTGTAACCTGAATTAACTGAACCAGCAGAGGGCGCGTTATTTGGCTTCTCTACTGATTCCGGAACTGCTTTTGTGGATGTGGAATCATCAGAAGGCATAGAGGTCTCATTTGATGATGTACTTACAACACTGGACTGATTTGTCGTAGCCACAGAAGCAGGTTCCTCCATTCTCATATTACCTGTCTCATTGGAAGAATTGGTACCTGCCAATGGCATAGTTTCACTCAAATTCAAATTAGTTTGTGATTTTTCTTGAGTAGGTGAGCTATTATTGGCTGCATCTGTACCATCACCAACCGAACCCTCTGGTTCTCCTGAATTAGAAACTGCCGTATCACTGTTCACTTCTTTGTTTGTTGGAAGGTTGACCAAAGTAGACTCTTCATTGGTCGTAGTAGACTCTTCCTTGTTCCTCGGAACATTCACCGAAGTAGACTCACTCATGTCTACTTGTGAGTTTGATGTGGTATCGGTTTGTTCTACCTTACTATCTCTAGACACCTCGGTGGAAATATGGGAAGATTGCAAATTAGAGGGTGATTTATTATCAACAAGATCTAAGCTCTTATTCAAGTTACCATCAACAGAAGCTTCATTTACTGGAGACACATTTAAATCTAACTTCTCTGTACTACTTACACTATAAAAATAACCCTGAAACGTGGCACCAATTGGGGATGATACAAGAACCCAGGAAGCATAAATTAAGAAAACTGCTAGTGCTCCCACTGAAAGTACAATCCAAGAAAGAGGCCTTGGATGAGAAGACATTCTAGGAGAACCTTTGAGGCTAGTCCAACCCATGTCATTCATTAAATACAATCAAGCACTACACTAAACCCTGAAGCATGAAACCTTTCAAAACCATGTACAAAATATCTAAGCTCCAAGTGAATAAAATCAAAGAGATTCAGGTAACGAGTGCCTGTCATAATCACAAAACCACAATTAACCAAATATCATACAACGCATTGTAACTTAAAATGTGAAAAAACAGAAATACCTAAAAATTAATTTTTTCCTCAAATAAGAAATAAATTAAAGTAAACAAGACATACCCAGAAAAGAAATATAACAAAAAAAACAGATTTAGAACACGGGTGAACGAAAAGCAGAAACCTTTGTGAGGAAGAATTTCTGGCTGTATAGTGATGGAAATATTGGATCAGCGGAAAGACGAGGAACTTGGGTGGAATGGCAACAAAATTTTCCTCGGTTTTTGATGCTTGTGTCACCGCGCAAGTAATAGAACGTGATTCAGAAGAAAGGTAAAGAGAGTCTCAGATGCGGTTGTTTAATTTATCAAACAACAAGATCCTCACCTAAAATTCATGGCCATTACTGTGCATGTGCTTTTTGTCTTTTTTATTTTCTGATGTTTCTTTTAGAAAAAATAAAAATAAAAATTAGAGCATAGTTTTGATAATGGACAATGGATACACTTCAAATTCAGAGAACAAGGGTTGATAGACTCCAACATGTCATTAAGACTTTAATTACGTATTAGATCATAAATTGGATTTGATTTTGGTTTATTTAAGGTAAGTTAGTTGTTTTGAATGAACCGACTTTTATCTTATTTGGAAATTTAATGAATGAATTGTTGGTTCTTAAGATTTGCTATTTGCTTTTATCACGCAGATTTGCTATCCTTCTTTTTCTCTCTCTTTATTTATTTATTTATATATATACAATTTATGATGATCTAATTTATTCTAAATAAAATAATAAATTTTTTTATTCTAAAGATAATTAATTTACTCTCTTATCTGTTGTAAAATAATATATTACATATATTTATTATATCAACTATCATTAATTGAATTGTTTAACCCTATTTATAATTAGGGTAAACTAATATAATTTTAGTTAATCTAAGGGAATAATTTGACAAAAGAAAGTTTCATAATATATATATATATATATATATATATATAATGGCACAAATTTATATATATATATATATATATAATAAAATTTCAGTTTTTGATTTTTTTATAATATATATATATAAAAAATAAATTTTAATTTTTGACAGTTTTTAAATTTTTATTTATAATTTTATATCTAATTTTAAAAATATATAGTTCAAGGCTCTAATCACAATAATTTTTAGCTTTAAAATTTTTAATATATATTTTTAGTTTTAAAATTTTATTGTCATGTTATATATCTATTTTAAAAAAATTAATTTTGATGACAGTTTTTTATTATTGATAATGCATTTCTATTACCTTATACAATAATTATAATTAAATAAACTAAAATAATTTTAACTTTCTTTTTAAAAGTAGACTATGTCATTTTAGATTAATTAAATGAAAAATTTAAAAAGTGGTAAGTTAAAATGAGAAAAATAAAGAAAAATAAAATTAAAATGAAAGAAAATAAAAAAAAAATGAAAAGAAATGTTAGCTCGGACTCTGCCCATATATATATAATTTTAAAAAGAATTAAATTTCACCGTATGATTAGATTTCTTAAGATAAAATTTCCCAGAGCCCACACTGAACCCATAATTTAAACAAAACATTTTGATTTATATGAACCGATTCAAGTAAACTGTAAATTGTTAATTACGTAAGAAGTTTATTCTTCTATTTTATATTTAAGAAACTTATGTATAATCGTGTTATAATCTTTTAAATTATTTTCCATCTTTTTCGTAAAATAGGGCTACTGGACCAGTATAGAGAAAATATATTAGAAAACTGGTAGAAAATACATTAACCATGACAAAAATATAAAAGAAAGAAAGTCAAACATAAGAAAATTAATCTTCCTTTCTATCAATGGAGAGGCCAGCCATAGTTAAAAGTGTCAGGAACTTGGTTTTAGATTTGTGTTGGTAAATTCATTTAGAACAAAATTGATTAAAAATGATGTTATATTTAAATGTTTTATCATAAACTTAAATCTATGTAAAAATTTCCACTTAATGTAAATGTTATCTAAAGTTTAATTTAGAATAAATTCAAAATTTAAAATCAATTCAAAATTCTTCTTTAATGTAAAATCAAACATGTTCAACTTTATTTAAAATGAATTTTAAAGACAGAATCAATTTTATAATATAAAAGCAAACACACACTCATCAAATACTCAAAACCCAAGACCAAAGTATTTCGAGATAAAGATGGAGCATAATATTATAAAATACATGCATTATTAAGTTAAATGTTAGTTGTGCATTCCAGTTACTTAACTAGTTAAGTTTAATTAGCTCCCATTACACACTTTACATGCCTACAAGTAATTGCAATTAAATCAGTGGGGTTAGTTAGTGAACTACTAGGTTTAGTTAACTTCTATTATATACTTTACAATTTTATAAATAATTGTAATAATTTTTGTATATTCATCTTAATCAATTAATATGTTACCTTTTATCTATTCTCTTTCTTTAGTCTATGTCTATGATTTCTACCCCTCTCATCTTCTAATTACTGATAATAATATTTTGTACTGGTTAGTTACTTAACTTTTTTTTTTTTTTTTGTGATATATTAAGAAATAGGATTGTCTAAGCCTAGATAAAAATAAGGTTAAACAACTCTATCATAGGTGACCCACCAAAACTATAATATCTGTATTAATTATTTAATTTGTTTTTATTTAATTACCTAACCCAATTTATAGTATTATTCGACCAAAATTTCCATTTTTTTCAACTTAGTTACGTAAACGCTTAAATGTAAAGATGATGATGACTTTGAACCTTTTTTTTCCCATAAACACACACCAAGATACATTATTCTTTAATACAATCATTTATCTTATATCAAGGTATTAGTACTATATTTGAATTTTGAGTGGTTTATCACTGTCACCTAGCTCATTGTCTTATAGTGAGTGATTTTAGTTTGATTGTGATTGCCTTTCAATACCAAGCAGCAATATGTCATAGTCTTCTACGTTGTTGTTGTTATAATTGTGATTGCCTTTAGGATAGTGATCAAATTTAAAATACTTGAATTTTTTAAATATCTAAAACTAATTTAAATTTTCTTATGTTGTTTAATTTCAATGATTTAATTTATAAAATTGAATTTTGAATAAATTCTTTTTCCCCTTAGTTTACTTAGTATATAGTATAGAACAATTAAATTGATAATGAAATGTTTGGTGCGGTTATTTTCTCTGTGAAGAGAGTCATAAGTGCATAATCAAAGTTTTCTACTATTTAGAAAGGAATTTGTGAAAAAAATATGTTGTGGAAGAAATCAATAACTGAATAGAAGGAAGAGATAAGGGTATGGATTAAAATTTTGTTATTTACTTTGGGATTTGATGGTAATTTTGTTTATATTTCCTTCTTATGAGGAAAAATTGTTAAGACATATTTTCAAATTTTGTTACAGTGTTACCTGTGAATTGTAAGGGATGTTGATTTCTCTGGAAGATAAAGTTTGAAATGTAACAAAAATTTGATATTTTAGACTCCAAAGTTATTTCAAAAAGTGTCTTCCAATATGATAATAGGTTGTTATTATATTTAATAGTTATTTCTTATGGAAGATAGGCGTACGTGGAATTTCTTATAGCTGATGAGATAATAATTAATGTGCTTTTTAGTCATCTCAAGTCTTTGCACATATGTAGTTTTCTATATAATTTTTTTTTCTTAGTTATATTTGTTTCATATTTCTACTCTGATTGATTTATTTTATGGTATTTTTAGTAATATTGAAATTGTTACTTTTATTTATCAATGTTTACTTTTGAATATATTAGTTTTTTTTATGTCGAGGTTGAAAAAAGAATTTCATATATTATTTAGAAAGGAACTTCTGATCATCTTTCATCATGTTACAGTGATTGCAATTCCTATTTATTGGAATTAAAGACGTAAGTACAAATACGTAAGTTATAATTAAGTTTTTGAAAACTATAAATTATATGTTGTCATCCAATAAACAAGTAGATTAATTTATTATCTAACGAATAAGTACACTGTGTTATCATTCATTAAAGAACATTTTTTTCCAACTATAATACATGGAAACAATTTTTTGTTCATTGTTCAATTTTTTAAACAAACAATTGGCTTTGTTCTCGATTTTTTTCTCTCTTTTGAAAATGGATGAATCCTTAACGACCTTCAATATATTTATATAGACTTGTGATATAATGATTAACTAAATTATAATTTTACTTCTTTAACAAAATTGTGTGTATTGTAGATGTTTATCAAATATTTTTTGTTAAATTATTTATCAAACATGAAATAAAAACATCAAACAATTATTAAGTGCATAGATATACACAGTAAACACATAACTTTTGAGTCGAAAAGTCTGATATACTTTGGTACCTCTAAATTTAATGACCTAACTTATCATAATTTGAATTAAAAACTTCAATTAATTTGATTAATGAAAATGAGTGAATTTTTCCCCTTATAATCCCCTGTGATAAAATACCAAGTCAAAGAAACGTGAATGAATAATTACACTCTAGCAATAAACAGAAAATGCAATCACATTTTCTCCATAACATCACTCATATACAAGAGGTTCATATAGTTCAAAGATCGGTTATCATGTTAGATTAAGAAATGTGATCATCTTACTCTATGACGATGATGCTTGTACAAAAGACCACCTTTCGTTAACGCCCTTCTAGGCTTTCAACATCTAGCTGCTGTCTACTGTTATCCAAGTATTTGCCCATTATTAACAACAAAATACAACAAAAGGGTGAATAATATCATAAATAATTTATAATATTACATTTTAATAAATATATAAATTATAATCACGAACATGATGTACATTAGCTTGTATGTGTGTATATATACACATTCAATTTGAACAGAAGCTAATGGGCTTATTAACATAAGCTCGGTTCTCATGTATGGGCTTTATTTTTACTAAGGTTGACTAATTAAACAGGGCCGGTAAGCCCACATCTATAAACATTTTTTTTTATACTAGAGCGTTAGCGAAAACACTAGAAGAACGAAAGAATAAATAAACAAATAATGATGATATTTTTTGTTTCGTCTGAGAGAAAATAAAAAAGTATATTAACAGATAAAAATTCAAAAGATATTCTATTCTATTTTCTTCTTATTTAAATTCTAAAACTTTCTTCCCTTTTGAGGTAAGAGAGACACCATAAAAACCAACTCTTTTAAATTTAAAATAAATAACAATGAAGTTAAACAGCTAATTAAGCTAAACTAATTAGCATTATCCCGTGTGTTCCGCTTCATGCACGTGCTTGTGACTTGTGAGATTGAATAATTTGGTCTACCACGTGCCTACAATGATGATGACACACGTGCACATTATAGTTCACTAGTAGGGGTAAAAGAGGAAAAATAAAAAATAAGAGAGAGAGGAAGGAGGAAAAGAAAGAACATTATCTATCTCATTTGCCATGTTTCCTCATTCCTTCAGTCTTTGCTTATTCACTTTTATTTTTAATTTGGGGACCATTTTATTAAAGCAGTGTCTACCCAAAGTGGAACATAACTCCTTCAATTCTGATGAATGAAAGGCCATAATTAATTCTTAACCTGTATTTTTTTAGCTTTTCAACATGCCAAATGCCTCCTCCATTAACCCCAGAAAAAAAAGTATTTATATTAGAGTATAGGGCTAAATATTAATCATTGAGATATAATAATTTATTTAAGGAGTTGATATTCATATAATAAATTAATAATTTGGTATCGATCATATATTTCAAAGTGTATTAGTAACATATATATGTAATATTAAACTAATTCTCATAGGACATAACTTAGCATACTTTGTTGGTCAATTTTGAACCTTAATTTCCAAAAACACTCATAGTGGGTTCTTAGTAAGGCACACTTAGGTCAGCATCAAATATGGGGATAAAGAGAGAAAAGAGATAGCAAAATGAGTGTTTTGTTTGGCATGAAAAGAGAGCCTTTCATTTCTTCAAAATGTCTTTGAAATGCTTTTTATCATTTGGCTACTGGGTCCTGTCCAAAACCATCCTCACCACTGGATTCCATTTTCTTTTCAATTAATGGTACCTTTTAATTTGACCAATAAATCAACTTGATACCTCTTCTTTCTTCCTATTCCTTTTCTCTTTTTGCTCCATTCATTTTTGCATCACACGGGTTTATATTGCCATTTCATTTTCTATTGTCATTAGTTTTTTCGTCAATCATTAATTTCGCAGAAATGACACGAGTATTATATTGCAAAGCTATAGGCTTATTTCCAATTGATAATTAAAGAAATATTTATAGATAACTAAAATATATCGATCCTATTATAAAATATAAAGAAAAAATAATATATTTTATAGGTAAATTGACTAGTTAATTGTGTATTGTTGTTATTAATGAAGTAAAATTATTAAAGAAAAGTTAAAATGGACAAATAGTTGAAATTGAAGATGGAATAATCTTATTTTTATGATATTCCTTAATATTTTAAACTGAGAACTGACTTAAACATGATACTAGTCACAACAGAAAAACGTTACATGTTCTTTTTAAAAAGCTTCTATACGCATGTCTATGGGTTATGTTTGAGAAAAAAATAATACAATACCTTTTTTTTATAGTAAAGAGAAAGAAAATGAAGTAAGAGATGTCATTGAGAAAAATGGAAAAATAATATTATGTAAAAAATATAAATTTACGAGTGGTGAATAAAATCATCATATTTTGACTTTGGTAGGATGAAAGTAACATTACCTCACAAGTGATGTTTACCTACCATTTACTGGCCAAAAACTTAATTCATTGAATAATTTATGTAATTCTTGGAAAATATATTACGTGTCCACTTAAAACTTCACCATTATTTTTCAGGGGTAATTTCTAATTCTCAACCTCTACATATTAATATTAATATTAATATTTTCATAGAATTAAAATTACTATCAATTTTATATTACCAAGCTTCTACAAATTAGTAACATATGACATATATTTTTGGTAATAAATATATATATATATATATATATATATATATATATATATATTATAGAATTAATATTGATTTCTTCTATGAAATTAATATTACTCTCTTGTAAACAGTATTAATATTATAAGACTTTATTTTTATTACTATAAACAAAAGAATGTATTTCTCTCCTCTCAATTCTCTCTCTTCCATTAACTTTGTTCCTCATCTCTTTTGTTAGTTCCCGTAATGGAAACTTCTCAACTTTCTACATTATTAATTCGTTTCTGATTTTTGTTTTTATTTTTGTAAGTTCTCTCTCTGTCTCTTCACTAGTTGTCTATGTCATATCTTAGTCATTGAATTTTTTTAATCTCAGATTTGAATCCTATGTCTCTCTTTGTTTATCTCTCTTAATCTGAATTAATTTTACTAAGCTTTGCATATTAAGTTTCTGCTTCTGTGGTTTACTTGAATTAATTTTATATCTGTGCTTTATGGTTATTATAATCACAAGTAAAAAATTAGATTCAAATAAACCAAACAAGTATAAAATTGATGTGCAAAACTCATTATACTGCAATAGAAATACATGCAAAATTGAAAAGCAACTTACAATAATATAATAATAATAATATTATTATTATTATTATTATTATTATTATTATTATTATTATAGTAGCAAAACTAGAGTAACATATAACAATAAGCATAAATGCTTTAGACTATGGATAAAAAAAAAATCAGAGACCCAAAATTGAAAATTTAGATTCAAATGAACCACAAAAGTAGAAACTTGATGCGCAAGCTTTATTATAGTGAGACAGAAACACATGCAAAATTAGAAAGCTATTTACAATAGCATTATAATTGTAGTAATGAACACAAATGCCATTGGAGTTAAAGATACACATACATATAAACGTAAAAAGTTTAAGAAAATGTTTCAGATTTTAGATAAAAAAAAATCAGAAACCACATATAGAAAATTAGATTCAAATGAACCATAGAAACAGAAGCTTGATATAAAAAGCCTAGATTAGCTTTTCGAATTTTTTAAATAACTTTTTCAAATGTTACTAGCTAAGAGTTATTATACTATTGCACATACAATTTTTTGAAATTGTGCTTGTTAGAGGAGAAATAAGTAATTAATTGAGGGGTCAGTTGGAATTTTTTTAGAAGGATTTACTAGAAAAAAAAAAGAATTTTTTGAAAGTTGAAATTAGCTTCTCATTAACTAATTTACTTAAAGTCCTGCATTTTCTACAAAAGTTAAAAGAATGAATTTCCATAAAATTAATTAACTAAAACCTAATTTTAACTTTTTGGTGAAGTCAATTTCATTTTTTTTTTTTATTTTCTTCTCCTAGAAGTTCCTCTAAATAAATTTATCCAAGCTGAGCTTATTCAAAAATTAGAATTAGATGGAGATACTTTTGTACAACAATAATAAGCTAACTAACTTCTAACAAACTAATAAAAAATAATTTTTAACTATTATATCTCTTTCCGATTGGAGAATATATATTAAAAATTCCTAACTAGGTAGAATTTTAGTAAAAACTAATTATCTAATGTTAAGGTTTAACATAAATTAATAAATTAATGTGAATAGTTATTTCTGAACTATATCCTAGATGAAATAACAATTAATATCAATATGTATGGACTTCTTATAGTAAGAAGGATTAGAGAATAAATGTAGTGTAAATTTATTATCACATAGAAGAATAATTGTATCAACAAAAATCTCAAAATATTTTAGTAGTGGATCTAACCAAACCACTTCACTTACTATTAAGGACAAAACACGATATTCTGACTCGGTTTATGACTTTGAAAAAGTACTTTATTTCACGAATTTTCAAAAGAGGAATTTTTGGTGGCCAACTCCAATATACAGTCAATCAACCAACTACTTACAAAATGTGAAGAAAGAGGAAAAAAAATTAATAAAAGAAAAACATGTATGTATAATTAGCTAAATGATTGTCTACCAAACATTTCTTATTCCAAGATTCTCGTAGACTACTGTTACCTTTCTGATTTTGAGTGTTCCAACCTTCACAAACATGACCTTTCTCTAGTAATTGTGGGTTGGGCCTAACTCAACCCAAAAAAACCGGCTTGTGAGGTGAGGTTTGCCCCACTTATATACACGCAACAGGTCCCATTTTTAGGTGATGTGAGACTTCACACCCCTCCAATATTAGATTTTCAACACACCCCTCCCACGCCGCTCTCACGCCGAGGACTGAACTTCTCGAGTGTGGAAACTATTCAAATGGATACTTCAATACAATCTGATATTCAACAGATAGTCCAATGTTGACCCTATAATGGGTGACCCAACATCTTCATCGATCCTAGGATAAACTTTGATACCATCTAGAAATTGTGGGTTGGGCGTAACTCAACTCCACAAAACTGGTTTGTGAGGTGAGATTTGCCCCCACTTATATACACGCAAAAAGTCCCATCTCTAGGTGATGTGAGACTTCACACCCCTCAAATATTGGATTTCCAACACTTTCGATAACATTTTAGAAGAGAAAACAAGTAATTAATTAATTGAAAATTTAGAATTACACGAAAATACTTTTCCTAATTAACTTCTTTTTAACTAAATCTAATCATTATAATTGTTCCCAAAATGTGGGAGGCTCCATATATCTTTTAAATTTATTATTCTACGGACTTTTTTTTACATGTACACAGGATGGTTAAGGATTATGAAGAAATGTTTTGTTTATGGTATAAAGAATAAAATATTCTTTATATTTGTTTTAATATATTTAATTTTTGATAAATAAAAAATGTAAAAAGAAAAAGTTATTGCTAGGACTCGTGAGTTAGTAGTGTGCCCGCAAAAATTAAGGCCAGAAAGTTGTCATTTTTTAACATTTTGGAGACAATATATACTATCAAACATTAAATATAGACACTTGGTTAACCAGAAATTCAAATTTTAATCATTACATTATAAAAGAATAGTCTCTTTTCCTAGATTCAATTTTATTAGTTCAATTTTAATGTATAACAATGATATGTTTAACTAATCTATATATAATTAAAAGGGGATATATCAAATGAAATATATATAATGGAGTATTTACTATGCAATGCGTACGTACGGGATTAAAAAATTATAGCAGATAAAATACTGTCCGTGAATGATTTGGGCCCATAAATTCAAGATTTTATCAATCAATACCACCTCAACAATTTTAGTAATAAATTAATTATAAAGCCCCCAACTAATATTAATAATATAATGACAGTGGTCGATTGATAATAAACTAATTTTAATTTGATCTGAAGCCTGGAAGATTTACACTAATCAATGAGATTTCATAGAGCCGAAAGTATAAATGAAAACAAATACTAAAAAACATGTTCTGGCCAAGACTTTATCCATCCATGGAAAGCCCACCTCATGCCCCAAAAGAATCGTTGTGTTTTCCATAGCTTTAATTTCACACTGATATGAGGTTTGATTGTGTGTGACTTTCTCAAACACTAATTTCCCTGCCCCACTTCAATCTATCATCACTCTTTTGACATCTGGAAAATTAGAGTAATCAAGAGATGTTACATGTTCTTAGGAACCAACGTGACATCATGTTTATCATCACTCATTATGATAGCATACTTCACATTTCGATCTTAACAAATTATAGTATACACGCTTTGCACGGCATATATGTACAATTAGATATGTAATGAACTCATAGTAGCTGTTTTTGACCACCCTCCAAAATAAAAGGTACTTTGTCCCATAATTTTTTGTTTGAGGAATATTGGTGTTATTCGTGACATGCTAGCGTGCAAGCAAGCAAGCCAGCATGCATGCTTGCTATATAGCCCCACGCATGGAATCGGATTAGGATGCTAGCATCATGGTGCAACGAATATGCACCCTTTTCTGTGATTATGAATTTGTAACGAATATGCGTCCTATATTAGCCCCACGCTTGGATTTGGATTAGAATGGTGCATGATTTTTACCCCTTGCATCCACTAGCTCCACCTCCTTTTCAAACTTTTTTGGTGCATCCAATAATGTTGGTGTCTATGTGCTTAATTGTAAATTACAAAGTGTACAAGATAAGAATATTAACCAAAACACACAAACCTCCACTAATTGCTTAGGGTGATCTGAATATCAAAGTGGATGGCGTAACATCTATTTGTATTTATAAATTGGAGTGCCGGTCTAATATAAATCAATTAAAACTAAATTTTAAGCTTAACAATAATAAAATATTCATTATTAAATTTTATAAAGTAAATAACTAGAATATATGTATACATATACACACACGTGATCTTATTAACGAATGTCCTCCAATTATTAACTAAAATAAAAGAAAAAGTTTTTAACGTGTAAATTATGAATAAGCCTGAAAAAAATCTTGAATTAACATAATTTTACGTTTTATAATAAAAATATATATTTTTATTTTTTTATCTTTTATATAATTTTACGGATTATAATAAAAATATTTCTCTTTTTTAAATTTTTTGTCTAGTACTTTTAAGATTTTTAAGATTTTGACGAGTGACACTAACTAGCATTTAAAAATCGCAAAGAACATTCATACTACTAGCATTTTTAAGAACATTCATACTACTAGCATTAAAAATCGCAAAGAAAGAAACTAAATAATTTGGTAATAAGAAAGTTATCTAATTGTAAAACGTAGCATGGCTTGCATGCAAGTGTACCCATTTAAAATATGCATGGTTAAAATTATTTTCATTTTAATTTAACTAAATATACAAATGATTATATATTGTGAGACTTTTTCGTTCTTAGTTAAGGAAGGTTCCAACAGCTAATTAGGAAACTTCCTCAATTGTACATTACTCATATATAGTATCAAGTTTGAGGAAAAATATATGATAAAGTGGGTCTCTAATGCTAGGTCTTTTGTTAACCTCCTATTTAAGAACATTTCTTTTTTGCTTCCTTTTTACTTTTTGTGGGATTTGATGCCCCATTATATAGTTAATACGGGCCATTAATTATCTGTGTGTGTCGCCATGTTTTGTCATAAATTAATATGATGTACTTATTGGGTACTTGGCATAATCAGTTAGAGAATCCAATATCTTCCTAGATTGTGCAAATGGGATGCTGGTTCATTGCACACATACAATAAGACAAAGTAAAATTCCATGTTCTTTGTTTCTCGAACACTATCTCAAACTTCAATCCCCCGAATTCTCATTATCGTGTTACTGATTGACTAAGATTTGTGAAGGTGAATAATAAATCAGTTTAGGATTACTAAAATGGATTAACTTCGTTAGCCATTTGTCACATGACAAGTGTCACGTTCAATCTTCTGTCAGTGGTTGCAAGAACAGTTGGAGTTACCTTCCCCAAAATTCTCTTTAAGAGATATTTCTCTAGGATTTCACAAGGTCAACTTGTTGCTGCTTCACTACATATCCCTGTACTTTCGGGCTTAGGCTGTGCAACTCAAAAAATGATTTCAAAATATACCAAGAAATTGTATACAATTAATATAATTAATAACTATTTAATTTGCTTATGCAGAGAAATATTATTTATACAATAATTAATGAGTTTAGGGAAAAAAAAGTTTATTTCAAATTGAAATTAATAAAAATAAATGATATAAACTAATTTTCTTAATTAAAAAATGCACCAACTGATTAAATTTATTTATATTTAAATTTGGATATTATTGATGTATATTTTTAACATAATGAATCAATTACCATTCATGATATGATATTGGACAATTGTTAACACAACTCAAGTCAAATATACTGTCATATATCCTAATTGAATACATGACTAATATAATAGATCAACTGTTTATAAAAATTAAGAATTAACTGTTATTTTAATCCTATACATAATTATTATATTTTATAATAATTGACAAATATAAATACAAAATTTTAAAAAGTATTATTGTATTTTTTTGGATTCATATATAAACAAAAGAAATTTAAATACATCTAATTTATTAATGAAAAATATTTGAAAACAACTACAATACGTAAACAACTAGTTATAAAATATGAAAAAAAAAGAAAAAAGAGAAAACATTAATAAAAATAATATGTATACGTATATGTTTTGCGAGTGAGTTAATTTAATAGCCGCATATTTTAAACCTTAAAGTTATTTATCAATACTTCTAATTTAAACACACTAAATAAACACCGATAGAGTAATAGTCTTTCAAGTTAGTTAAATTCTCATATTTATGTCAGTTCATTAGCTAATGTAAATATAAAGTGACATAAAAAAGGTTGAATTTTTTATGTCTATTATAAATTGATATAAAAAGTGGAGTTCATGTCAATTTATAAATAAACTGATGTAAATATGACTATTTATTTACGTCAGTTATGGTAATAAATTGACATGAAAAGTAGTATTAACATCGATTGATTTTGAAATCATCATGAAAAGGTTTAGAATTTAAATAGAAAATGAACTTTTCACATCAGTTATGTTTATGATGGATGTAAAAAAGATGTTTTTTTTAATATTTTTTTGTTTGACAAATAACTATAATAATAACTTATATAAAAATATCGGTTCAAACTCATCATCAACAACAGATGTTCTAATGTTGTCCATTTAATTTACTCAAACATGATGACTCCCTTCTTAGATGTTAGGATACATAAATTCGCAAGTGCAATATTGTTTGCTAACACAAGTACCCATAAAAGAGAGGCTACGACACAAAATTATTCTACATATCTTTAAATTCTATGTATAAATATGTTCATAAGCAGTACATACAAAGTGAAATGTGCTTCTAGTCTCCTTAACATGAATTCGTGTAGAACTCAAAGTGTAAATGATAGTTTTTCTAGCATTTCCATCCAAGCAAGGTTGTAGTATGCATGTCAACTTGGAATCTCTGTAAATAATCAACCCAACAATCATTATGTCTATTCAATTTAATAATAACTACATAATAAAACATGCTTAATATAACCATATCATAAAAGAAATCAACTAAACTTAACTAATAATACATAATTGACAAGAAAACATGTTTTCTATTCACTACAAAGTCTATAAAAAGTGATAACTCACGAATGAGAGTTATTAACACTTGTTCTTTTAGGAGGGTTTGTCCATTAAATGGCACTAAGTAAGGCAAAACATTGTCTAATGTGTTAAAATGCAATATCATGTTATAGAACTTCTAGATAGTTTGTTTAAGTGTTTTAAGGCTCTGAAGCGGTAAAAATTGGAAGAGATTAGTGTAGAAGAGTCATCTCGCACGATTTACATCTTAACTCGCACAAGTTGAGGTCTCAGAATTAAAGATTTCATCTCTGCTACTACAGCTTGCGCGAACTACCTTCCTAGCAATGACACCTTCCTCTCTGCCAACACAACTCACACGAGTTGCCTTATAGAACACGCAAGTTGACCTCCCAGTGCTGCCAAGAATGCTCTATGTATGCTTAGCTCGCACGAATTGCAACCTAGCTAGCACGTGCTGAGTTCGCAAGCCCAAACCCAGTACATTAATTTTAAAAGGAGAACCTATTCACGAGCAAATCAATTCAGAGATAGAGAGTGAAATCCAGAGAACGATATTAGGCATAAAAAAGAGAAGAACAAGGGACAACTCAAATTCTTCATTCCTTTTTGGGGAAATCGATTGTCTATGTATTCTTCTTCTTTTAATTATTCTTGTATTACAATCTTGATTATCATGAACTAAATCCCTCTTCAATTAAGAGAACGACGTAATCCTAATATATTCTAATATAATTCTCAATATTATTCAGTTGTATAATTGTGAGTTCTTTCTTTTACGCTCAATGTTTTCATTAGTTGGCTATTAATGATTGAACCTAAGCCTAAGGCTTAATGGTGAAATCGGGATCCCAATCACTTTTATTAATTTGAATTTAAAAACAACCTTTTAAAATTCGGTTACTTAAACCACATTCAATTGTAGTAAAAATCACTGTCAATCATATAACTAATACAATTTGATTACTTGTCCTTGTGGGAACGATAACTTGTGTTCTTGAATACTTATTACTTGAAGATTGTGGTATACTTGCTATATCCGTGCGAGAGTATTTCTTGCTCTCGTATGGAACACATCAACAAGGCAACAAGAAGGAACAAAAACATAGTCTAATCTCAAGTGAACCAATTTTATCCTTCGCTTCTATTCCCTAAATTAATTAAGTAAACACATCACAAATTCAACAATCACAAACACCAAAACTATCAAAATAAATATCACTTTTCAAACATGCATTTGTCTATTACATTTATGCCACTTGGATATTTCGTATCCTTAACTTAGAGTGAAAGAAGATAAATTTTAAAGTAAAAGACTCACCCCTCTTATATTCAACCCTTAATGTTTGTCAACTTAATCGTGTTTTAAAAGCATGGAGAACATTGTCTAGTTTTGTTATGTATAATCATCACAAAGCTAAAAGCCATAAGTACTTCAGATTTGGCTTTCTAGTTTGATAGTTGTATCATATTTCTCAATTGATATCTCTCTTCAAACATGTTTACAAACGGTTAATTAGACATGTTCACACACATAAACTTTTTCATTTCTTTTAGGTTCTCTCACATCCTTTTCTTTCAGTAACTTAATTAGACAACTACACACACATATGCATACATTCTTCTATCTAAACTACCTAACACATATAGAAGCTAACATGATTCTCATATATTTAAACCACATTAAATGAAACAAATTTTGGCAGCAAGAAGCTAATGTCATGTAGCTAACTTGATGAAACAGAGTTTAGAGGCAAATGGCGAGAAAATTGTGAGCACAAAATCAAAATAAGGGTGAAATCCTAAGCGAGGGAGAGTAATGTTACAAACAGAGAAGTGAAGTGTGAAGAGAGGTATGACAAAGTAGAGAAATGGAAAACAGATGTGGGGGAGAAGAGCGAAGAAAAGAAGTGAGTACTCACAAACACTTTAATGGTGGGACAAACAATGATAACAGAGAAACCCTAAGTGAGAAGAGAGAAACTCATGGCATGAAACGTGAATGAGTTGTATTGTTCACGACATTGTAACAATGTCGGAGAATGTGAACGACAACCGAGAATATTGACAAAAAAAAGACAACGAGAAAGGTAGAGAACACATAGGAGAACACATAGTAATGAACATTGGAGGAAGGCACAAAACGTGATGAAGAACGCAGAAGAGAATGGCAAGAACAAAAACAGTGAGAACGAGAACAACAAACCACAAAAACAACAAGAATGATCGTGGGAAACGGCATTGTGAGGAGAAAAGTGCTTACAACAAACGAATATGGAACAAGAAGGAGGAAAAGTGTTTAATATTCATGAGATTTTCTAGAATGACTAAATTATAAACTGATTTGGATTAAAAAACCATGTCTATTTTTTAAACAACAAAGATAAACTTCAAATAAACCATATCAATTGTTAAGGCAACTAATATAGATTCATTAAATCATGTTCGTTGCTTATACACGTAAACTATTTAATTACATCAATTTACATTGTAATCAACCTAAATAAGGTAACGTTAAATTCAATTTATCTACCTAAAGTTAATAGAATAAGAAATTGTCTTTTTTTTTTAATAAGTTTAGTGGGAGGATAGCATCACATCTCCGCTGTATATTTTTCCGCCTTGGTTTCAAGCAAAGGGAAATATTGGATTCCATTGAATTGAGGGAAAATATAGAATAACACGACAAGGAAATAAATCTATAAGGTTGAGCTCAAAGTGACTAATTGCCTCCAGAGAGAGTATGAAATTAAAATCCTTTTCGTGTATCCCAATGTAATTAAGGCTCTTTCATTTTTACCTTTCACGTTCCAATTTTTCTCCCATGTGCAAAGGGTGAATGAATGGATATAATAATAGAAGTAGCAGCCTGTCTTTGTTAGACCAGAAGAGAAAAATTATTACAAAGATAAAAGAACGAAGAGCAAGGGTGATGAAAGAATGCATGAGTTTGCTTTTTTAAAGGCACCAATATCAATGCAATATGGGGCTCATGGCTGCTTATTCATTTTCCGACAATGCAACAAACAAATCCTTCATTGCCCTTCCATTGGTTGGCTAAAGGCAAGGCAAAGGTTGGATGAAAAAAATAACCCTTTAATTTGGACTCCATTTACTTTTATCATATAGTATATTATATCTCCTATGTCCTTCTTCTCTCGTTTCATCCTAATCTTATTAAATATTATCACCACCTACTAATAATTTTCCCTTCCAAGAACCCCAAAATGCTTAAACAAAAGTAGTTATATATAGAAAAATCTATCCGACCAACACACTATTTTCCCACTAACCATGTGATGTGAATGAGTGACCTAGCTAGTTCCCCAAGACCCCGGGGGAGGCTATTATTTCCTCTAACTAATTAAAATCAATATGCACCATATATACTATGTGATATATATGTTAGGAAAATATCATATCGTTGATCTCTTAGGCATACGCCACTATCTACATGTTTCCACCACTTTCCTCTCAACTATTACGAGTCAAACTTGATCTATTAATTATTCACACAAAGCGCACTCAAACAATTAATTGTTTTCGGTTTTTAGCCATTGACATTACTTGTTTGGAATTCACATTATTGTTTGATACAAACAAAATAGCATTTCAAACAAATTAATATCATTCAGACATAAAAACTTCTTAGACGTTGAACTTCCCCTCGCCAATATTGGTATCACGGCATATATGGCAAGTTAAACGAATGGGAAAAATAATGCTATATCGTTCAAAAATCAATGAGCAAAGACAATATTTTTTGCACCATTCATGGTAACTAATTAGTCAAACTGTCAGAGTAAAATTCATAGGCACATGATGCATGCTAGCTAAAGGAATATTCTATGCTCATTTTAATGTATAGAATAATTATAAACTCGCAAATGATTGTGTTACATTAGAAGCTATAAGTAATTATCATAATGAATTTCCCGGTCTTTTATACTCATTATTTCTAAATATGATGTGTAATGCCAACAAAATTATCTTCAGAGACCACTATATCTCTACCTGCTGGTTTTATTCTCAATGATGATCTCACAATCTTAAATAATTGAAATTGCCATAAGTGAAGCTTGGACCTCTATAATTATAAAGATTTAAGAAATACTGGTCAATGAAATTGATGAAGGATCTTTGAACCAAAGAAGACCGACTTTTATTTCGACACATGACAATTTTCACAGCGCATTAGTTGTCACTCCCCTCTCAAATTTAACCTTCTTTTAATTGGCCATGTTCTTTGCATCATATGAGAGAGCTCAGAGAATCACAGTTCGTAATTTTAGGGCATTAATTAATCTCACAAACAAAAACAATACAACAACAAATCAAACCAATTGCTTTTAGCCTTTTATAAGAGCTAGTAATGTTATGTCTTCTTATCAATTCTCTTACTACTTTATAAGAAAAATATTAAATAAAAAAATATATATAATATCTTAAAGTATAAAATACATTAAAAGTAAGAAGAATAATAAAAAGTAATAGAATCATTCCCTTTATAAATATGAAAAAAGGAGTGAGGCACCAATAATGACATGACCCTCAATCCTCAAAGAATACAACAGCATTTGAACAAAAGTGTTCCTTTGCATCCAAACATAACAGAAAAGTTCCCTTTACCAACAACTACAATATAGTATATATCAATATCAATAATTCAATAATTCAAGTAGGAGAGTCTAAAAGAACCCACCAAGTAAAAACCAAAGCATAAAATCCCAAGCCCCAGATTAAACACATTGAAGGAGCTGCAAGTTTCATAAATAACAATCACAAGTTTAAGCCTCTCTTCCACGCGCTTTCTAGAGCGACTGAATCTCAACTCTGATTTAACAATCTATCACGCCCTGCCACTGCATGTGGTTTTAAATACTTTAACCACACTATGTGACTCACCTTTCTCTCTCTCTCTCTTTTGTTAATAAACACAATAAGTCTCCTGTTTTCAAACACCCCACGAGCCTCTCCAGCATTTTCAATCCTCTTTTCTTTTATCCTTATCGCTCTGCACCAAAACCTCCCCACTCCTCAATTATTCCATCACTCACTTTCTCACACGCATTTTATCAAACACATGGTGTGCGCTTTTAAAACAAGTTAACTCGCTTCAAACTCAATAAACCATCATGGCACTCGAAACGCTCCTTGTCAAGGTGAAAACCGCTATCTCCAACCGCTTCGACTCCGTCCAGCCCAAGCTTCTCAAGAAGAAACCTTCCTTCAAGGCGAAACAAAACGTCGGCGTTTTAGGGTTCGAGATTGCCGGCGTTATGTCCAAGCTCCTCCACCTCTGGCACTCGCTCTCTGATGCTACCGTCGTGCGCCTCCGAAACGACGCCCTCAACCTTGAAGGCGTGAGGAAGATCATCTCCAACGACGAGTCGTTCCTCCTCGGACTCGCCTGCGCCGAGTTCGCCGAGTCGCTCCGGGTCATCGCCAACTCGATCACCCGACTCAGTGCACGCTGCGACGACCCCACCCTCCGCTCCTTCCACGACTCCTTCCTCGAATTCGCAGACTCGGGCCGCGACCCAAACTGTTGGGCCCTGTCCGGTCCAAAAGAAACCGAATCAAAGCTCAAGAAAATGGAGCGTTACGTGACACTCACGCAAACCCTCTACCGCGAGATGGAAGAACTCACTGTTCTCGAAACCACGTTCAGAAAAACAGCTTCAAATCACACTGAGAGTAGTAAAGATCAGCAAAAACTCTACGAACTTCAGCAGAAGATTTTCTGGCAGAAGCAAGAGGTGAAGGATCTGAAAGAAAGATCATTGTGGAACAGAAGCTTCGACAATGTTGTTATTCTACTTGTCCGATTCAGTTTTACTGTCTTAGCAAGAATTAAGGTTGTCTTCGGAATTTCTCACACACCTAGTTTGTCTCGCACTATGTCAGCTCCAGCTACTGTTTACCCCTCGGATCAAAACCCTAATGATTTCATTGGGTCATCATTGGAAGATTCAGATAATGAAAAGAGGAGCATAAACGATAATTCTAATATGGGAAGTGGGTTTTTCGAGTGTAACTCGAAACTTTTGAAGGCTCCGGAGAGTACGTTGGGAGCAGCGGGGTTGGCTTTGCACTATGCAAATCTGATAATAGTGATGGAGAAGATGATAAAGTCGCCGCATTTGGTAGGGGTGGATGCGAGGGATGATTTGTATGGGATGTTACCAAGGAGTATAAGGTGGGGGTTGAGGGGTAGGTTGAGAGGGGTGGGGTTTTGTGCAAGTGATCCTGTGCTTGCGAGTGAGTGGAGGGAGGCGTTGGGGAGGATATTGGGGTGGTTGTCACCTTTGGCACATAACATGATAAAGTGGCAGAGTGAGAGGAGCTTTGAACAGCACAACTTGGTGCCTAAGACCAATGTGTTGTTGTTGCAGACTTTGTTTTTTGCTAATAAGGATAAGACTGAAGCTGCCATCACTGAGTTGCTTGTGGGCTTGAACTATATTTGGAGGTTTGAGAGGGAAATGACTGCTAAGGCTTTCTTTGACTCTGCTGCTGCCAATTCTAATGGGTTGTTGTTAAAATTGAACAATCCTAGTTAGTTAATGAGATCATCATATCATAATAATCACTTTCATTCCTAGCTTCATTGGGGCTCGAATTTTGTCTCTTGAAGTTTAATTTTATGTATTTGAACCTTGTGATCGATCATGATCATGTCCTTCTTCAAGGTTGTTTTTGTTTTGCTTCTAACCCGACCACCAGGTCTGTAAATGGAATATATGAATATGTGTCTGTAAATGATATATATGATTTTTTTTTAGTGAAATCTTGAAGAAATGAATTGGCCCTTCATGATTTGTGGTTCCACAACTATGAAAAAATATTCCTTTTGTTGGATTATTATTTGACCATAAATCGTGTTTTTTATATTTATATGGGTGGAATTAATTTGTTGCTGTTGTTTGTGGCTGCACCACTAGTTGCTGATTCAACTCTGTGTGCTTCATGTGGGAACTGATAAATTACTAATTATACTCGATCTTTTCATATCTTAAAAAGCATTTTTTAATTTCATAATAAAAAACTAGCCCGAATGGACCCCGCTATTATTCATATAAATATTTTATATATAGAGACACACACAACAGTTCGTATTTTTATAAGAAATATACTTTTTAAAAGAAAAGGCTCAAAAAGTGTTTTTATTAAACATTTAAAAAGTATATCTTAAATAATTTCAAAAAGTAGTTTACAAATGTTTTTATTTTAATATATATATCATATAGATATTTAACATAATTGTATAGTTGTAATCATTAACGAAGAGAAACTCGTTTTTGTGTAGGGATTTAACTCTATTAAATATATGATTCATTTTAAAAATATAAAGTATACGTATATTTATGTCAGATTATTATCAATTTAGCTTTAAAAATACAAAGTATACGTATATACACACACATTGGCCGTTGTTAAGATGTATCATTCTTGGTTCTTGCCGATATAAAAAACACCATTCTTTTAAAGTATTTCTAATTTTATATCTTATAGAAAATATTAAATGTTAAGCAATATTGCTTAATAATTTTTGTTATTGAACAAATAATTTGGCAATATCATTTTAAAGGAGTTGCTTATATAAATAATATTTTTAATCGATTCTTAATAAAAAAAATACTCAATAAAAAAAGCCACTTAAGTAATCAAAGCATTGTAGTAGAAGAGTTTTATTTAATTAATGTTATTGTATTTATATAGCCTACTCATAAAACCCACCTAAATAAAATAAAAAATTCACTAAAGTAACTATTCATGCTAGATTCTATTAGTTATAATTTCACATTTATACTCTAATTACTACGCATCACATATACGATCTAGATTATTGGTGTAGAAAATGTGAATTGATAGTAGACGACAAAAAAATAATGGATAAAAAATAAAACAAGAGAGATAGTAAAAATCGATTGTTAGGAATTTAAATTTGCCAAAAGCCTAGAATTAAGTTATGCTTATCGTAACTCCCAAAGCTGTAAATCTAGCTTTTGGTTTCTAAAATAATTTGTAATGAGATTAAAGACCTAATTTTTTAATTAAAATCTTCTTGGTGATCCATCCATCACGATAACTGGAGTCAAAATCTAGTTTTCTACAATTTTTCTTCACATGAAATTGGTGTTGTTTCATTATTAATTATTCGAATTGTTAATAATCAGAATTATTGAATCAATTAAGAAATATTTATTGGCAAATTATTTGCTCCAATATCAAAGTTTATTAAGCATACATTTAATGTTTGAACGGCCACTTTCTTTTTAATTATTCATTGGCAATTATTATTCATATATAGTGTAAAGAAAATTTAATTCATATCTAGTATTAATCTAAATCTTGAAGAATACTTTCATGATCAAAATGAATCAAGAGATAAGGTTAAAAATAGGAATAGTATATATATATATATATATATATATATATATATATATATATATATATATGTGTGTGTGTGTGTGTGTGTCTAATCATCTTAATTTACAATAAAATTATAAAGTCACTAGAAATTTTTAATGTATATTTGACTCAATTTATTAATGAAAAATAATATATTTTCTGTTTTGTGTAATCATTTGAATAAATTATTCAGGAGGAACACGGGAGCATGTATTATTAACGACGAGAGGGCACCTTCAGCCTTTATCCTACGTCTTCTTGCCATCAAACAACTTGTTGAAGTTGATATCCTTTTAGCTGTTTATTAGTTTCCATGGTTCTCTTTCTCTGCTCCTTTATGTGGACGTGGGATTTTTTCTTTTAGTGATAGACGCATCTCTATTAAAGTAATAACAACTACATCAATCTGTCCATTATAAATGCCACCACCTTTTATGCTTGTATCTCTAGATATAAGAGGAGAGTGAAAATCGGTAAATTTAGTTATTAAATTTAACAACTAAGGATTCGGTATACGAAATTTTCTTATCTTTTATTCGAAGCATTTTAAAGTTTCCTATCTATGTTTGGTACATGATAAAAAAAATTATCGGAAAACTTTATAAATAAATTGAATTTTTCATTTTCCTACCTCAATAAGTAGGTAACCTCTCAATTTACATAGAAATCTAAAGTTTTTACATAAAATATTCTTCATTTACCTTATTTTATTTTACCAACTAATTATTTTTGCACTTTCTCTTTTAATTATGCTCGTGTTTTCTCCTCCTCCGTACCGATACTTTTAGTAAGCACCTACGTTCTCTTTCAATTATACTTTTTTTATTTTGTCTATTTTTTTTAAATTGCAATTCTTTTATTTATTACGTTCTCTTTCCCTCTTCGCAACATTGCATTGTTTTTTTTTTTAATCTATTTTATTCCTAATTATTGTTTTTATCTTTACTTTATTCGTTTGGCTTCATATATATATCATAATTTTTTTTTTCTTTTGCTTAAAGTTGTTTTTCTTTGATTTTAATTTTTTTACATTTTAATTTTTGTTTTTAAGTGTTAGTTATATTTAGGAGATACTATTTTATCTATATAATAATTTTTTTTAATAGTTTATTTGACTCATTATTTATCATTACGAGCGTGTTTTAAAAAAGACCATACGAGTATCAAATTAACCAAGTTTGATCGACAAGAAATACCAATAGAGTCAAGGGAAAGATAAAACACTTATGATATGTTTATCGAAGCTTGTTGCCCATATAAAGTGGAATGGAGACAATAACATATTTAAAATTGAATATGCGAAACAATGGGAGAAGAGGATTCATCAAAAGATTATAGGTTTTGATTTAATGACATCCCTACGTATTGAGTTAAGAGTAAAGTATCTTAAGAAACAATATGAAGCTACAATTTAAATGTTAAAAGCAAGTGAATTTGGGTGGAATGATGAAAAGAAAATGATAGTTGTGGAGAGTTCTATATTTGATGAGTAGGGGAAAAAGACACTGTTACTATTAAATATTCCTTTATTATATTATTTTTTTTATTATAAACTGATTGTATCTGTTGCTATAATGGATTATAGCCACGTACAAATGCTAAAGAATTATACAATAAGTCATTCTCCACTGTGATGACATAGAATTAGTTTATAGAAAAGATAGAACTAATAAGGAAGATATTAAGGATCCTTTTTATTTATTTGAGGCAATGGGTAGAAAAACAATAAAAGAAGATTATGTACACATGGATAATGAAATTCACATCAAAGAGACTCTTATTGATTTATGACCGAAACTCAAACTTAGTTTTCAAGTCAATCTTCTCTTGATGATGGTCAAATTTGTCCTCATATTTTAAGGGCAAAAATGAATAAAACTACAATGATTGATGGTGTTATTGATCAACTTATGAAACTATGAAAGAGTTAGGAAAAGTGTATGGGGCAACCAATGATAACTGTGGTGATCTTTTGAGTTGTTACAAGAATGAAATGGAAATCGCTTGCAGAAGTATGCGAGTGTTTCAAGAATTGAAAAAGATTAACGGTTTGACTAATATCTAAAGGGTTAGCTGGAGTGTTAATTACAAACAACTAATGTATTATTGATTTTTTCTTTCCAATTGATGAACCTAAGTTGAGAATTCTTTATGCAAATGATCTTTTAGCAACACTGCTTAAATTTTTCGTATTTGATAAAATTATTTTGATATCTTTTTGAACATGTATGCAAAGTATAGAATGTTTGGTGTTTGTGTTGGACTTAAAGCTTGAAGATGATTGAGTGTCTCTCTTGTTGTTTTGATTTTGATGCTATGTAATTTTGGTTTTCTTAGATGATATGTAACTAGGTGTTTCCTATGTATTGATTGTTTAGTTTAGGCTTGTATGTGGTTGTTCTTGGTTGGAATGCCCTAGAGAGCTAAGCAAATCTTGTGTGATTTCTCATGATTCAAATGTTTGATTTTCCCTTTTAAAATGTTTTGAAAAAGGTCTTTGTCCGAGGTAATAGATTACCAACAAAAGGTAGTCAACTACCAACAGTGGGTAACAGAGTGGGGAACCTTCATTTGTCTCTAGAGTAATCGATTACCTCATCGGGTTAATCGATTAGCTTGAGCAAGAATCACCTAGGAAGAGCTTTGTTCTCTGGTTTAATCGATTACCAGTTTCTGGCAGTCGATTACCATCATCAGAAAGTCATGAAATTATCTAAATTGAGTTTTTAAATAAACATATAAATACCCCTCTTTCGAAAATCATTTCATAATTCTTGGAATACAAGTTTTGGAAAAGTTCTTACACTTTCATATTCTCTCTAAACTGAATTCATCTTTTTCTCCAAGAAACCCATAAAGAACTTCAAGAGTTCTTCAAGAAGTTTTCATAAAAAGACAAACTTGATCGACCTTTCTGATTGGTTGGCATTCATAGTGTTCATACGTGATCAGATCTACACACACAAGTGTTTTCTAACTAATCTTTTGTTTCCCATTTGGATTTGGGTTGATTACTCTAGGAGAGAGGTCTCTCTAGATAGAGTAAGGGTATTTGAGAAGGGTTTTCTCAAAGGTTTGATCTTGGAGGTGTCAAGGTCAAAGAGAAATGTTCTTTGGGTTAAAGAGCATGTGTTTTGGGTGTTTTGATTTCGTTTTTGTGTTGCTTGTTGTATAATGAATGTAAAAGAACGCAAAAGGGATCATTGGTATAGTGAAAAACCGATCGCAACAGTTGTTAGGTTGGGACTGGATGTAGGCAGTGGGCCGAACCAGTATAAATCACTGTGCACTCTTCTTCTCCCTTATACTCTTTACCGTTTACCTTACGTTGTTCATTGTCATCGTTTAATATCTGCAATTCGTTTGGTAATTGACTCGGTAATTGACTCAGTAATCAACTAAAACTGGAACAGTTAGATACTGCTATTAATTACGCTGCATATTGATCGCTAACGTGTTTCTTATTCTTTATTTTGTTGTTTCCGCTATGTACCCTTGATATATCTTGTTTCTCTATCTTAAGGATTAGATAGTTAATCAAGAATAGTTTTGGTTGAATTAAAAGAAAGTAGAAACACATTGAAATTGGGTTACATAGGAATTAGAATCTATTCACCCCCCTTTAGATTCACTCGTAGGGACCATCAATTGGTACAAGAGCTTTATCTAGTAGGTTGTTCTAGATTTTGATCCATAGTTCCTTAGAATGGTCGGTAATCAATTACCATTCGTTGAAGGTGCCTCTATTAACAGACCTCATCTGTTTTGCGGTGATAACTATCCTTTTTGGAAAGTGAGGATGAAAATCTTTATGGATTGTGTACATAGAAGCATTTGGCAAGCGGTTGTGACTGATTTCAAGGTCCCCACATACATAGAGAATGGGAGTGAGATTGAAAAACCATTTGAGAGGTGGGAACAAGATGAAAACGATGCAAAAGCTTTAAATATTATACATTCTGGCTTTGAATTCGATGAGTTTTTCAGAATTTCAGCTTGCACTACAGCAAAAGAAGCTTGGAAATTAATAAAGGTCACACACGAAGGAATCGCTGAAGTACGAAGGGCAAGGAAGAATACCTTGATCCAAGAGTACGAAACATTTCGAATGGCGCAAGGTGAGTCCGTGATGGAAATGCAGAAACACTTTACACACATTGTGAACTATCTCAAAGGACTTGGTAAGATCTTCATTGAAGAAGAGGTAAATGTCAAAGTGCTGAAATCCCTTAGTAGGAAGTGGCAACCAACGGTCACAACAATCACTGAATCCAAGAACCTAGCCTTGATGTCAAGTGCAGAGTTGTTTTGTAAGTTGAGGGAGTATGAGATGGATATGTCCCAGATTGCTGATGAAGAACAAAAAGACAAGAAAGCCAAAGGTGTAGCACTGAAAATGGAAGATACAACTAGTGAGAGCGATGCATCCAGCTGTAGAAGTGAATCGGAACAAGAGAACATGAACCTTATGGTAAGAAAAAGTTCATGAGAAGGAACAATGACAAGAGAAGGTTCAACAGTTCAAAGAAAGACTTCAAGAGGAATGAGAGTTCATCTTCAAAGGTTACTTGCTATGAATGTGGAAAGGTAAGACACTACAAATCTGAGTGCCCCAACATGAAGAAGTCTAACAACAATGAGCCTAGAAGAGTGGAACATAAGGAACGGTCCAAGAAGGACAGATATCGCAAGAAAACGGTCTACATAGCGTGGGAAGACAATGATTCCTCTACCTCTAGTGAAAGTGACAATGAAGAAGCAAACTTGTGTCTCATGGCAAATCCAACGTCCGATGATGAGGTAAGTGACTCTGATTCATCTACTTATGATTATGATGAGTTGCAAACTGCTTTTTGTGAACTTTATAAGGAAGCCGAAAAACTAGACAAGTTGAACAAGGTTTTGAAAAGCAAAATTACTGATTTGGAAAATAATATTTCTGCTTTAAAAACTGATGTTCAGAGTTTGAGAAAGGAAAATGATGCCTTAAAACTACCATTTTCAAAGTGTAAGTCTTTTGATGCTTCTTTGAGAAAGGGTAACATGAAGTTCTTTGCATTTAGACAAACCAGTAAAACCAGAACTTTCACATGTAGTTATTGTATAAAATCTGGATATAACTCTTATAATTGCATGATTAGAAAGGAAGGCATAACTAGTGGCTTGTTTAAATGGATTAAGAAAGATAATCACAGCTCTAACACTCATGGACCCAATAAGTCTTGGGTACCAAAAACAAAGTGATATCTTTTTCTATGTAGGTATGCTTGAGAGCCAAGCACTCAACTTGGTATTTGGATAGCGGTTACTTAAGGCATATGACCGGTGACAAGAGCAACTTTATCTCCTTCAAATCAAAAGAGTTTGGCTCGGTAGTTTATGGAGATAACAACAAAGGCAAAATACTGGGTATAGGTGCTGTTGGAGACAAGTCCAACACTGTGATTGAAGATGTTCTGCTTGTAGAAGGTTTGAAATTCAATCTTCTGAGTATTAGCCAACTGTGCGACGAAGGCTACAAGGTATCGTTCGACAATGGGTGCTACACAATCAGTGGCAACGAGTCGAGTGAGGTATTAATGGTTGGTAAGAGACATAATAACATTTACATTCTTGAACTTGATCATTCATCATCATATCATGCATGTTTTACGTCAAACGATGATTTATCATGGCTTTGGCAGAGACGCATAGCTCATATAGATGTTCATCAGCTGAATAAGCTTTCATCTAAGAACCTAGTACAAGGGTTACCTAACTTAAGGTTCAATAGAGAAGGTCTTTATGATGCATGTTAAAAGGGCAAGCAGTCTAGAAACTCTTTTAAAATAAAAAATGTTGTTTCAACTTCTAGACCACTTGAGCTATTGCACATGGATCTATTTGGACGCTCTAGGACTATTAGTTTGGGTGGAAACCTATATGGACTGGTTTTAGTAGATGACTACTCTCGGTTTACTTGGGTTGCATTTATACCAAGTAAAAACAATGCCTTCATAGTTTTCAAAATTATTGCCAAAAGGATACAAAACGAAAAAGATTTAAAAATTAAATCTCTTAGAAGCGATCATGGAGGTGAATTTGAAAATGAATCTTTTGAAAAATTTTGCGAAAAATTTGGTATCGATCACAACTTTTCTGCTCCAAGAACTCCGCAACAAAATGAGGTTGTTGAGAGGTAAAACAGATCCTTAGTGGAACTAGCTAGAGCAATGTTGAGTGAGAATGTTTTGCCTAAATACTTTTAGGCTGATGCAGTTTCTACAGCTTGCTATGTTCTGAATAGGATAGTGATTCGGCCTGTTTTGAAGAAAACCCCCTATGAGCTCTATAGAGACAAAAAGCCGAATATCTCTCATTTTAAGGTATTTGGGTGCAAATGTTTTGTTCTGAATAAAGGCAAAGAGCTTCTTGGTAAGTTTGATGCCAAGGCGGACGAATGTGTTTTTATCGGGTATTCATCAACTAGTAAGGCCTATAGACTTTTCAATAAAAGAACAATGTGCATTGAAGAATCTGTACACGTAAGGTTTGATTAATCTAACAATCCCCAAAAGGGAAGTGTATTTGTTGATGATGAGGAAAGTACAGGTGAAGATAGCAGTAGCACACCGAAAATACAGCAAGAACCACCAACCATTTCACATGATCCACCAAGAGAATGGAGGAAACCAAGGAATCTATCTCTTGACAACATCATTGGTGACATCCATAAGGGAGTATCACTAGATCTTCCTATAATATGTTCTGTGATGATTTTGCATTTGTATCTCAATTTGAACCCTCTTGTATTGATGATGCTATAAATGATGAATTTTGGATGAATGTTATGCATGAGGAGTTGAATCAATTTAAAAGGAATGACGTTTGGGAATTGGTGCCTTTTAATAGAGATATGAATCTAATTGGAACAAAATGGGTGTTTAAGAACAAGTTAGATGAAAATGGTGCTGTGGTTAGGAATAAGGCAAGACTAGTAGCTAAGGGTTATAATCAACAAGAAGGAATAGACTTTAATGAAACATATTCCCCTGTTGCTAGATTAGAAGTTGTAAGGGTATTACTTGCTTTTGCCTGCATTCACGATTTCAAGTTGTTTCAGATGGATGTGAAAAGTGCGTTCTTAAATGGCTACATCAACGAAGAAGTTTTTGTTTCACAACCACCAGGTTTCACTGATTTTAGTTTCCCTAAGCATGTTTACAAGTTAAAGAAGGCCCTCTATGGCCTGAAGCAACCCCTAGACAATGGTACGAAAGGTTAAGTAAGTTTCTTTTGTGTAATGGGTTCAATTGAGGTAATGTTGACAAAACTCTTTTCGTTAAGAGGAAGTCTAACAATATACTATTGGTCCAAGTCTATGTTGATGATATCATTTTTTGGATCAATTAATCAATCTCTGTGTGAGGAATTTATGGCTAGCATGCAAGGTGAGTTTGATATGTCCATGATGGGGAACTCAAATGCTTCCTAGGACTTCAAGTCAAGCAACTGAAAGAAGGAATTTTCATACACCAAGCAAAGTATACAAGGGAACTTCTGAAGAAATTCGATATGGAGAGTTGTAAGGTTTCTAACATTCCAATGTCTACTAATCTCTATTTAGACAATGATGCAACAGGACAGGTGTGGACCAAACGAAATATAGAGGGATCATTGGATCATTCTTATATCTCACAGCGAGTAGACCAGATATAATGTTCAGTGTTTGTGTTTGTGCGCGATTTCAATCTGCACCAAAACAATCCCACATGACAAATTTGTGGAAGAAGAAGATTAAAAGTATCTCAAAGGGACAACGAACTGTGGTTTGTGGTATCCGAAAGGTATATCTCCTACCCTAGTTGGCTTTAGTGATTCCGATTTTGCAGGTTGCAAAACAGATCGGAAGAGCACGAGTGGTATATGTCACTTGTTTGGGGAGTGCTTAGTCTCATGGCACAGCAAGAAATAAGCATCTGTCACTTTGTCAACCGTGGAAGCAGAGTATGTAGCTGCGGGTAGCTGTTATGCTCAAACCATTTGGTTGAAGCATCAACTTGAAGATTTTGGACTTAAGCTTGAATATATTCCTATCAAGTGTGACAATACAAGTGTCATCAACATCACGAAGAACCCAATTTTGCACTCAAGAACGAAGCATATTGAGGTGCGTCATTATTTCATAAGAGACCACGTCGAGAAGGGTGATTGTGACATGGAGTTTGTTGAGACGGAGAACCAACTCGGATATCTTCACAAAGCCTTTACCAAAGGAGAGATTCTTCAAACTAAGAACCAATCTTGGTATCCTAAGTGAGGAACATCTCTCTTGAATTCTCTACATATGGTAAGTTTGATCATTCATGGTGCTCCAACGAGGTATGTATTCATAACATTGCATAATCATGACCAAAGTTCTTTCAAAACATGTAAAATCAAGTGTTTTCAACTTTTCTGATATAGATAATCGATTTCCACTTCGTTTCAATCGATTACCAAACTTGATTTCAAAAATTTTGAGCAATTACTCTTTGGAGTAAACGATTACCGCGAACTGCAAAGTGTTTTTCAAGAAATTGGGCCTCTGGAGTAATCAATTACCATTCCAGGTTAATCGATTACCGCGACCCCTGTTTTCAACATTGTTTTGGTTACTCACTAGAGTAATCAATTACCTCGTATGGGTAAGCGATTACCTTCGCTGCTGAAGGTTATTTCACATGGTGTTAATGAATTTGAGCCTAATCGATTACAATTTCTTAGAGTCCAATACTTTGTTCATTGAATCTAACCTCAATTGTGGAGTTTTTATAAGTGATTTTCAGGTTTTGGGCTTCATTCTACACATCTCACAAACCCTAAAATCACTTTCTCTCTCTAACCTAAAACCCCTTTCATCTTTTTCATCTTCTCCACCACCACCATCAATGGAAGAGCAAGGACGGGGCAAACGAATCAAGCACGTGGGTCACAAGCCTAAGCCAAGGACTTCACCCCGATCGAAGAAGGGAGAATCCTCCTACAAGAGGAAGAACCCAACATCTCCGAGAGAAGCGGTGGAACGCCCAATCAACCCGTGGTTCACCTCTACTACACAAGAATCACGTTTCTATGGAGATTTTGCAAACAAGGAACTTGTTCCTGCAAAGATTTTGGATTTTCGTTGGCTCGATGATCAAGGGTTCACATTCCACTCACTGCTCCGAGATCAGAACCTTGAGAAATTTGTGGGTTTGAAGGGTTTCATCTACCCCGATCTAGTGAGAGTTTTCTACTCCAACCATCCTACCACACCAAGCCACCGGAACGGTAATCTCCGAGGTAAAGGGCCAACCTATGATTTTGACTCGTGATATATTTTTCCGTTTTGCTGGTTTTAAGAATGAAGGAATCCGTCCTACGGTTGAGCATCTGCAAGCACAAGGATTCGAGCTCCACAGGGAATCTTTTTTCATGAGCCTGCTCAAGAACCCCGAATCGTGGGAGGCAGAAAAGGCTATACGGAAGGAGCGCGGGAAGAAGATAACCTACAACATCGGCGGGTGGAACGCCGACGATCGTCTTCTCCACTACACCATCTGCTGGGTTCTGGCTGCTAGAGGAGCAAACCATGCTCAAATCAACGAAGAGGACATGATAATGATGGCGGCGTTAAAGAATGACATTTAAGTCGATTGGGCACATGTTGTGATGGACAACATGCTCAAGACAAGAAGGCTATTTGATAACAAATGCCCCTACTCTCTTTTTATTTCACGATTACTTTTCAAGTGGGTACTGCGAATGAGAATAGGGACTTGGTGAAAGACATTCACATCATCGGAGACAAAGCGTTAAAGATGATGCGATTGACAAAGACTGATGCTGGTTGGGTGCCAAGGGAGGAAGCACCACAACATAGAGAAGCTCCAACTCATCCTCCTTCTGATGATGATGATTCAACGGCTGGGGAGTATATCCCTAAGTCTCGCTTTGAGTCGATCGTTATTGATCGGTTGGATGAGATTGAATCTACTACCGCCAAACGCCTGGACGAGATGGAGTCTACCAACAATGCTCGATTCATGGATCTCAAGGAGCTGATGGAGTCTCTACACACTCGTTTCGATACTCTCTAGTATTTCCTTTCTATCACATCTCTCTTTTTGCTTATTGATATACCAAATAGGGGGAGAAGTGCTTAGTATAGGTTATCTTTGATAGGAGGAGTATTGAGTTAATAGGTTTAAAATTTGGCTTTGGGTAGTAATTTGAGTTAGTTTACTTTGATTGCATTTTATTTTCACTGCAACAAACATTTGAACTATTTCAATTGGGTTGTAATATTTTTCTTCTTTGAATCGCGTTATGGTTTTATATTCCGCTCTGTTTTCTATATGGTCTTGATTTGTGATTTTGTCTTGAATCATGTCTTACATTACTGTATGAATGATATTATAATGCTGAATGATATTATAATGCTCTGAAAATATATTGGATTGAATTGTGAATCTGCAATGCATATACTGCGTATTTGGAAGTTTTTAACAATTGCAGGATTCTTAGAAGATCAACACACATCCTAAACTCCTAGGAAAACCTTGGTTCGGATTTGGTACATCAAAACCAAAAAGGTGGAGATTGTTGGACTTAAAGCTTGAAGATGCTTGGATGTCTCTCTTGTTGTTTTGATTTTGGTGCTATGTAATTTTGGTTTTCTTAGATGATATGTAACTAGGTGTTTCCTATGTATTGATTGTTTAGTTTAGGCTTGTATGTGGTTGTTCTTGGTTGGAATGCCCTGGAGAGCTTAGCAAATCTTGTGTGATTTTTCATGATTCAAATGTTTGGTTTTCCCTCTTAAAATGTTTTGAGAAAGGTCTTTGTAACCAACTGAGGTAATAGATTACCAACAGAAGGTAGTCAACTACCAATAGTGGGTAATAGAGTGGGGAATCTTCATTTGTCTCTGGAATAATCGATTACCCCCTCGGGTTAATCGATTACCCTGACTAAGAATCACCTAGGAAGAGCTTTGTTCTCTGGTTCAACCGATTACCAGTTTCTGGCAGTCGATTACCATCATCAGAAAGTCATGAAATTGCCTAAATTGAGTTTTTAAATGAACATATAAATACTCCTCTTTCGAAAATCATTTCATAATTCTTGGAATACAAGTTTTGGAAAAGTTCTTACACTTTCATATTCTCTCTAAACTGAGTTCATCTTTTTCTCCAAGAAACCCATAAAGAACTTCAAGAGTTCTTCAAGAAGTTTTCATAAAAAGGCAAACTTGATCGACCTTTCTGATTGGTTAACATTCATAGTGTTCATACGTGATCAGATCTACACACACAGGTGTGTTTTCTAACTGATCTTTTGTTTCCAATTTGGATTTGGGTTGATTACTCTAGGAGAGAGGTCTCTCTAGATAGAGTAAGGGTCTTTGAGAAGGATTTTCTCAAAGGTTTGATCTTGGAGGTGTCAAGGTCAAGAGACCTGTTCTTTGGGTTAATACATAAAACGCATTGAAATTAATCCAGATGAATCTAGCCTCAATCAGTACCAAAATAATAATAAAAAAAAAGTAAGGCAAAACTGCAAAGGTTGTGTGCAAAAATAAAGTGACCAAACCTATAAGCAAGTGTGCCAATGTGATGCTTCATGATGTACACGGTTCAGGGAAGCCATCCATGGTATGTGCATTTTCAAATTAATCACAACTCCTATACCAGTACTGTAGTTTCCCACAAGGTAAAGTTTATGTAAACCCACAAGCTCAAAAATGAATCACAAAGAAACAAAACAACGTATTGATTAAAATTAAATAAATTTTTGCAGACTCACAACCTCAGAAATTATCACAGACCCACCACATAAAAAGAATAAAATGAAATTGCTCACAACAAAATGCAATTACAAGTTACCTTGTAAAATTTTGGTTTGATATATGTAGCTCTTAATTTTTACCGACAACTTGTATTCAACCTCTGCTTTCTGGAAAACATAACGAGAAATAGTGCAATGAGGATTACTCATCTTAAAGTATTTTCCTATACCTCCTTTGTAAAATTAAATCTGGCCACCACTCTAAGGTTTAAGTCATTTAAAGAAAACAAACACGAGAATAAGAAAAAACAAGGGAACACGTCATAATCCACTCTTAAAGACAACCCCATACCTTAATAATGGCAGCCTTGGGTAGATGATTCTTGAGGAAAACGGCTAATCTCTCCTAAATTTTGCGATAGCTCCTCGACATCGATGCTGGTGACACACTAACGAAATGGTGGTGGGGTGGTAGCGAGCTCAATGAAACGAAAAAGAGGAAGGAGAAGAAAATCGAGGAGTGAAGGGAAAAAAGAGAAGAAGAAATGTGTGTGTGGGAGAAGAGGGAAACAAGTGAAAAAATTAGGCACACTTGAAAGAAAAAGGAGAAAAGTTAATAATTTTAATTTATTAATATTTTAATTTATTGATATTTTAATATAATATTAAATACTTTATGTTAAATATATATTATTCACAAAGTAATAATAATATATTATGATCATTATTATATGTAATATAATATAATTAGTATTAAATTTTAATATTTTTTTTAGTATTGTAAAACAATTATCTATCATAAATTTATTGAGAAATATTTAAAAGTTTTATTTATAATTAGTTGTGATTATCAAATATATTTAAATATTTCATAAACATTTTATTTATACATAATAAATATGTTAAAAATTATAAATTAATATTAGATATGATAACATAGATGGCATTTCAGGTAGTTTTTAATATTTTTCTTTAATCTAAAAAGTTTATTTTACTATTTGATGAATAAATAAATTTGGACATAGATTTTAGTGTTTGCCAATATGTGAAGTAATGTTTTTTAAAATGCTAATTCTTACCTTCTAATATTTTTTATTTTATACCCGTTTTTTCTTTAAACTATATTTTAAATTTTTAATAATATTTTTTAAATAAAGTATATCTTATATAAGAAAAATATATTTTATTAAACTGAACCAAAAATATTTTTAAAGTTTATTTTAACATTAATAATAAAATATATAATATTATAAATATAATATTAAATATATAAAAATTAAATATAAATAAAAATTATAAGATTAAAATAATATTTTTTAAAATATTTACGAAATTTAATTACATTTTCTAACCCCAAACTATTACTATTTAACAAATATACGTGATTCTCAATTCTTTTCATAAATTACATCTTAATGTTTAATAATCCTATATTTTTAAATAAGTAAAAACACAATGAGAAACACTTAACTTTTATCAAATATAATTAGTGAATCATGAACTTTTATAATAATTACGATGAATAAAAAATTATATTTCTCTTTTTATAATAATCATATCTTGTTAGGCAACAACACAAATAAATAAGTTAAATAATTAAATATATAATATTTTAACTTTGTGGTAGAGACAATAATTTCTAGATTTTTTATTACTTGAAAATATTTGTTTCATTATTTAATAAATAAGTTTTGAATAATACGTGACTAATTTCGTGTATAATTCTACCTCTAAATTGGTGGGAAAAAAATTATAGCAAGCATAAAAAATAAAAATTTAACATGGATTAGATACGGAATTAGACATTAAATATTCAATTAATTTAGAAAAAAAATTCCGTGTTTAAAAATTCCAAATTTTGACACGGGAAATCAATGTCTAATTTCATTGGCGAACAAAATTTAGTAAGTGATAAAAAAATTAATTTTAACATGAATTAGACATAAATTTTTCAATTAATTTATATATGAAAAAAATTCAGTCTCTAAAATTTAAGAAAAAAAATATCACTTTCACAAATGGATTGGACACAAAAACGGTACAGATTAGGAACATAATTTTTTTCGCCTTTAAATTCCGTCTCTAATTCCAGTTTTCCTTATAGTGAAAAGCTTAATGAAGCAGAAATTATACTTGTCTAGTCTAGGGCTTTTATTTCCTTCACAATCCCATATTGCATGAGGAACTTCAGGTTCAAAGAACTCCTCTACTAATATGTCATTATTCAACCTAGTAATGTACACCATCCAATATGAAAGACAACTTGTTGTTTTCTTTAAAACACTAATTGAAGTATCTTTTCACCAAATCTTTGACTTTAGTTAGATTATCTATGTAACTATCTTTCACTTTAAGACCATGAAAGGTGTTTTTTCTTCTCCTTTAGTCATACATTTAGTGGAAAAAATTAGCATTATCATGTTTATACCTAATCCATTTCATGCAAGATTTCTGATGCAACGTTGACTTGTGTCTTCAAGATACCTTCTAAAATTCTATTATAAGTTGTTTTCTTTGTTCAGTTTCCTTTTTGTCAACTTTCTTTCATCTTTGTTCAGTTTCATTAAAGACTTGTAACTCCCTCTGTTGCCCTATTGTTACTTCTCCTATTCCTTTCCTTCCTCCCATTACTCTAATAGAATTAAAATCCCCATTTAGGCACTAGATTCTCCCCCACTTTATTTCTTCTAAGCTTATACAAATCCTCCCATTAACGTTCCTTGCTTGATAAATTGCATGAAGAGTACACATTAACAATATATATTGGTTCTTGAAAATCCTTTCATAGTCCTTTCACTCATAAAAACTCCTTATTTACAAAGGTTTCTAATAATTTAAACGAGCACTTGGCCTCAACTTTTACACCTGACAATCCCCCCACAGGCAACACGAATCTACTATCCACCTTTGTTAATTTTGTTTCTTAAATGCACGCAAAGTCCACCCCTTTTGTCATAATAATTTTCCTAATCCTTCTTTACTTCAAACCCCTGCACATTATAGGACAATATATTCATAGACAATTCATCCCCTTCCGATTATCTTTTCCAAATCACTTCTTTACTTCTTTATGGTCTCTTTCTTTTAACTAATTAAGAGTCTTTACTACCTCGTCATCTTGTAATTCCAAGGTAATGCCATTTTGTTTGGTCAGTTCCTATAGTTTTTTCACATCTATATATTATGATTCGTTGCCACTTGAGAGCATGAATTTGCCTAAGTGAATGGTGTCAATTACTTATTTTTTTTTCTCTTGAGTTTGTTGATGTTACTTTCCTCATCCCTCCCTTTTGCCTCCATCTCCTTGGCATGAGCCTCCACATATGTTGTGGGTCTTCTTGATTTTATAATATTGTATTTTACCTCTAGCTTTCTCTGCACTTTATGATTTTTCCTAACAATTTGGTTGAGACAAAGTCCTTGACGTTTCTTTGGTGCTTTTACCACTTCACTTTTGTCAAATGGTCAGATTCAACCTCCCATTTTTGAGATTAGATTTGTTGTTTTAGTGCTCCGCTCCAAAGTCTAATATTATCATATTTAACCGCCAAGTTCATTATATTATCATATCTCTCTTTACTATCAGCATTCAATTTATTAATTGATATATGATTAGGTCATTCTTGTGTGGGTTTGGAATCTTCAGGAAACACGTCTTCAAATGTTGCCTTTTCTCTCCCTTTATCATTTTTCATGGGTCTATATTTGTTAAGTCAAGATGATTTAGCATCTCAGTTTTGATAATTACAGAACAGTCTGTGGTGTTTACAGACGGAAGCCTCAGACTGAAGAGCTCAGACTGAAGAGGCATCAGACGGAAGGAACAGACTGAAGCATCAGACGGAATGATCAGACTGAAGCATCAGACTGAAGAGCACAGACGGAAGGAGATAGACGAATGAATTCAACTCACAACCCATTTATTTATTCATTCGTCTACCTCGTTTAAATGAAGTTCAGTTGAGTCATTCGCGCCAAGTTTTGAAATCTAAAGAAGCACTCATGAGAAGCATCCAAGATCAGTATGGGGATCTGCGCTTTCACATCCAAAGTCAAAAAGGTCTCTACCTTTTTGTCACATCTCTGTACAAGTCAGTAAAAGGAACTGCGCACACAATTCAATCCGAGATATCCGCTGCAACTCTCATCTATCAATCAAGGACAACTGACACCCTTTTTGGAAAGTTCTCAAGAAGATCTCCAACGACTCTCAACGGCATTCAAATGAGTCTAACGACTATTTGAAGAAGATGCCTATAAAAGGACTTCACAGCTTCAAGAATCAGTTGGCGAATACGCTTATCCTTCATCTACTCTGATTATTCGCCCAAATCTGATAAGCTCTGTACTGTATTGAAAAACACCTCTCTGTGTAGAGGAAATCCTTGTTGATTCACAATATTTGTAAAAGTCCACTTGTGTGGCATTATAGCCTGTGGAGGCTGGGTTCAAAGAATACCTGTATAGCCTGTGGAGGCTGGGTTCAAAGAATACCTGTTTAGCCTGAGGAGGCTGCGTTCCAAAGAATACCTTGTAATAGCCAGAAGTGGCTGGGTTCAAAGAATACTTGTAACCTGTTCACGGTTGGTAGTGAAAACTCAGTGGTTGCTGGGTAACTGGACGTAGTCTTGGATAGACGAACCAGTATAAAAATATCTGTGTTTATTGTTTCGTCTGATCAACTAACTGGGGATAATAAGTTTAAACGTCTGTCATTTAAAATCAACAGTTCAAGATAAATCTTATTTCGTCTGACCAGATTTGAACCCACAGACGAAAGGGAGTAATTTTTTTTTAAAACACAATTCAACCCCCCTTCTTGTGTGTTTTATCTTTTACAATATTCAATTTAGCACACCACTACAATTTCACATGTTTGATGACCACATAACAACGAGGATCCCATTGCTAGACCACTTTGTTGACTTTTATCACAGGTAATGTGCTTGTGTTGTTATATTAGAAAATTGGTATTGTCTTAGGTATATGTTACACCATATCTAACACAACTGTTTCTATTAATCCTCTATTCTTTTTGTGTTGCATTTGCACCTATTTGTTCTCTTCATCATCTTTTTGGTTGTATTTCTTTCCATAATTGGTAGTATATCTTCCCGACATATGTCCCTGGTTCATTAATGTTCCTATTCGTCGTGTGGACTTGAAGCTGAAGAAGTCGCCTCTTGTTTTAGTTTTGATATACTTGTAATTTTGATCTTTATGATAGATTGTAAATAGGAGCTTAATTGTATTGATTGTTTTAGTATAGGCTTTGTGTGTGGTTTTTATTCAATCTTTTTCATAGAGAATTTGAATCTACTCTTATGATTTGAGCTAGAGAAGTTTTGGAACCCCATTCTGTTTTGGAAAAGTCAAAAACTTTGGTTTAAAAAGGTTTTAAGCTGAAGTAATCGATTACCATATAACTGTAATCGATTACCAGCAGACTCAGAAAACAGGGGAATCCAAATTGCTCTGGAGTAATCGATTACCACTTCATAGTAATCGATTACTTCGTGCTTGAAGAAACAGAGAAGGCAAATTTCTCTGGAGTAATCGATTACCTCTATCCAGTAATCGATTACCACACCAGAATTCATCTCAAATAGCTTTTGAAACTGCTTTAAATAGAAACCTCTTTGAATTGTTTCAAGGAGAGAGATCTTTTGAGTTTTTCAGAAAGAAAGGAAGAGCGAAAAAACCAGTTTTACACAAGAATTCTCTTCAAAGTTTTTAAAAGACTTTCTCTTGAGATGAAGGCTGTGTGAATGATTGAATTCATTGGATGCTATCTTGATCAGTGCATACACAACAGGTGTACTCTTATCTGATCTTTATCTTTTTGTATTCGTTTTTGGTTTAAGACTCTAAAGAGAAAGGTGTTCTCTAGAAGAGTTGAAGAGTTTTTTTTTTATAGAGGTACTCTCAAGGTTGGTTCTTGAAGGGATCAAGAATCAATATATGTTCTTAGGTGAAGAACATATGTTTTGAGTATTTTTGATTCGTTTTGTGTTTGTGCAGCGTGATTGTATTGGACACAAAGAATCATTGTAGTTGAAAAACCGATTGCAACAGATTGTTGGGTTGGGACTGGATGTAGGCCGAAAGCCGAACCAGGATAAATCTTTGTCTAAACTCTTTTCTCTACCTTATCTCTTATACTTCATTGTTTTTCTCGCTTTACATTATCGCTGTTATCCGCTGTAATATCTCTGATACGTTACTTGTAACTAAGATAAAATTGAATCGGGAAAGAAAGTGAGAGAAGGAAAAAATTGATATAGGGAACTAGAATCTATTCACCTCCCTCTAGTTTCACATAGGGACCAACAATTGGTATCAAGAGCTTTAACTAGTAAATCAATCTAGTAATCCTACATAGTTCCCTGTTATGGCTGGTAATCTTTTACCCTTCGCTGAAGGAGCTTCTATAAATAGACCTCCATTGTTCTGCGGTGATAACTATCCATTCTGGAAAGTTCGCATGAAGATCTTTATGGAATCTATTCACAGAAGCATCTGGCAGGCTGTGGTAAATGACTACAAAGTTCCAATGAAAATAGAAAATGGAAATGAGATAGAAAAACCATTTGAGGATTGGGACATAGATGAGATTAGGATGGCTGAAAATGATGCTAAGGCCTTGAACATTATACACTCTGCCTTGAATTCTGATGAGTTTTTCAGGATATCTACATGCACAACAGCAAAAGAAGCATGGGAGCTCATCATGGTAACCCATGAAGGTACTGCTGAAGTCAGAAGAGCTAGAAAGAACACACTCATTCAAGAGTATGAGACATTCAGAATGTTCCAAGGAGAATCAATAATGGAAATGCAAAAGAGATTCACACACATCATCAATCATCTCAAAGGACTTGGCAAGAACTTCATTGAAGAAGAAGTAAATGTCAAGATTCTGAAATCGCTGAATAGAAAGTGGCAACCTACAGTGACAGCCATAACTGAATCAAAGAACCTTGCTGCTATGACCAGTGCTGAACTGTTTGCGAAACTTAGAGAGTACGAAATGGATATGACTCGAATGACAGATGAGGAACAGAAGGACAAAAGAGCCATAGGAATTGCTCTCAAAATAGACCATACTGAAACAGAATCTAAATCATCTGAAGACGGAAATGATTCACAAGAAGACCAAGTGAACCTGATGGTAAAGAAGTTCAGAAAATTCATAAAGAACAATACTAAGAAGAAATTTGGTCAACCAAGAAAAGGAGTCAAGAAGCAAGACAACCTTTCAGTCAAAGTGACATGCTACGAATGTGGAAAGATTGGGCACTACAGATCGGATTGTCCAACCCTAAAAAGAAGCAACAACACTGAAGTGAGAAAATATGAAAATGAAAGAAACGTCAGAAAAGAAAAGAAAAGAAGAAAAAGAAAGCATACATAGCTTGGGACGAAGGCTACACATCCTCAACATCTGAAAGTGAAAATGAGGAAGCGAATATGTGCTTAATGGCCAAATCATCCAGTTAGGTGAGTGATACAAACTCAACTATGGATGAATATGAAGAACTGCATTCTGCTTTTTGTGAGCTATACAATCAAGCTGAAACATTTGGAAAAGAAAACATAGTTTTGAAAAAGCAAGTATCTATGTTAAAACAGAAAGTATGTGAGTTAGAAAATGATGTTTCAAATTTAAGAAAGGAACTCAACACTTCTGCAAACTATGTTCACATGAAATCTGGAAACACTAAACATGCTAAATTCACTTGTACTTACTGCATGAAATCTGGACATAAATCGTTTAACTGCATGATTAAAAAGAAAGGGATTTCCAGTGGTAAATATAAATGGATTAAGAAAGAAACCTGTAGCACTAACATGCATGGACCCAAGAGAAACTGGGTACCAACCGCAAAATAAGTTCTTTTTCTCTTGCAGGAAAGCCTGAACAGCAGAAGCTCAATTTGGTACTTAGACAGTGGCTGCTCAAAGCATATGACAGGTAATAGAAGGAACCTGAGCACCTTCACACCAAGAGAAACTGGATCAGTTGTATATGGAGACAACAACAAAGGGAAAATACTAGACTACGGTACTGTTGGATATAAAGCAAATACAGTGATAGAAGATGTGGTCGATGGATTAAAGTTCAACCTACTGAGTATCAGTCAACTATGTGACAAGAATTACAGAATTGCTTTTGATGATGAACATTGTCTTATCAGCAACAAAGACTCAGATGAACTTCTCATGATTGGCAAAAGATCAAACAACATCTACATATTGGAAGAAAGCTTGTTGCATAATGATGATGAAACAGGTAAAGAAAGCATAGAAGTTGATCATATGCATCAGCAAACACAACCAAACCTAGTGTCAGATCAAGCAAAAGAATGGAGGACACCTAGGAACCTATCTCTTGACAATGTCATTGGTGACATTCACAAGGGGGTAACTACCAGATCCTCACAAAATTTGTTTAGCTATAATACTGCTTTTGTATCACAGGTTGAACCCTCCAGCATAGAAGAAGCCTTGAACAATGAATTTTGGATCATGGCTATGCAAGAAGAACTTAACCAGTTCAGAAGAAATGGAGTTTGGGAACTTGTTCCAGACAAAGGCAACATGAATATAATTGGCACGAAATGGGTATTCAAGAATAAACTGAGTGAAGAAGGAGTTGTGGTCAGAAACAAAGCAAGACTTGTGGCAAAAGGCTACAATCAACAGGAAGGAATTGACTTTGAGGAAACCTTTGCCCCTGTTGCAAGACTTGAAGCTGTTAGACTACTCCTAGCTTATGCTTGCATTAACAACTTCAAATTATTCCAAATGGATGTAAAGAGTGCATTCTTAAATGGGTATATAAATGAAGAAGTCTATGTAGCACAACCACCTGGATGCACAGACGCTACTTGGCCTATACATGTTTACAAACTTCATAAAGCCTTATACGAGTTGAAGCAAGCCCCCAGGAAATGGTATGATAGATTGAGTAAGTTTCTCATATCAAAAGGATTCCACAGAGGTAAAGTAGACAAGACCTTGTTTATTAAGAACAAGTCTAACTACATTCTATTGGTTCAAATTTATGTTGATGACATTATCTTTGGATCATCTAACCAACAACTTTGTGAAGAGTTTGTGAGCAATATGCAGGAAGAATTTGACATGTCCATGATAGGAGAACTAAGTTTCTTTTTAGGACTCCAGAACAAACAAATGGAAGGTGGCACATTCATTCACCAGGCTAAGTATAGTAAAGAACTACTCAGAAAATATGATATGGTTAACTGTAAAGTGTCAAATATACCTATTTCTACTAACACTTATCTTGAGATTGATGAAGCAGGTGATGAAGTTGATACTACCTTATACAGAGGTGTTATAGGATCTTTACTTTATCTTACAGCCAGTAGACTTGATATTATGTACTATGTATGTTTATGTGTTAGATTTCAATCTGCACCTAAGCAATCTCATTGGCTAACAGTAAAGAAGATTCTCAAATACCTAAAAGGAACTATAAGTTATGGATTGTGGTATCCAAAAGGAACCTCACCATTACTTGTTGGTTTCAGTGACTCTGATTTTGCAGGTAGCAAAACAGACAGGAAAAGCACCAGTGGAACATGTTACATCTTTGGAGAATGTTTGATATCTTGGAATAGCAGAAAACAAGCTTGCGTAGCACTATCAACTGCAGAAGCTGAATATATAGCTGCGGGAAGCTGCTGTGCTCAAGCAATTTGGTTGAAACACCAACTAGAAGACTTTGGGCTAAAGATAGATCACATTCCCCTGAAATGCGACAACACAAGCGCTATAAGTATCACAAGAAATCATGTACTGCACTCAAGAACAAAACACATTGAAGTCAGACACCACTTCATTAGAGATCACATCGAAAAAGGAGATTGTGACATCGAATTCATAGACACAGAAAATCAACTAGCGGATATTTTTACAAAGGCATTACCAAAAGAAAGGTTTTACAAACTTAGATCAAACCTCGGCATTTTGAGTGAGGAACATCTAAACTAAACCCTTTTACTTGATTACACTCATCCATAAAATTGTTTTTGTGAAAATTTTTCAATAAAAACCTTCTTCTGATAGAAATAATCGATTACCAAAGAAGAATAATCGATTACTTCGCGTGAATTTCACTCTGGGAAGGATTTTGGTAGTGAGATAATCGATTACCACGATCCATAATCGATTACCACAGAACCAGTTTTCAATGGTTTTAGAAAAACCCTCTGGAGTAATCGATTACCAGATTTCTGTAATCGATTATCACGACTGTTTTTCTTGTTTTTCATCTTCTCTTTATATAAGGAACAAAGATAATCGATTTCCAACTGCTGGTAATCTATTACCTCGTTCTTGGGCTAATATCTTGGGCTTTGTTTTCTCTTATAAGAAGTGCAGGTGAAACCCTATGACTCACCATTCATCTTCTTCCTCCAAAACCCTAGATATCTCTCTCTCTCTCAGCAACCATGGAAGAACAAGGAAAAGGCAAAAGAATCAAGATGAGAGCAAATAGATTCCCTCAAGAAGAAATCAAAGGAAAGAAGAAAGTAGGAGAATCCTCCAAGATGAAGAAACCTACATCACCAGCTCAACAAGAAACTCAACCTCCTCCACAAGAATCTGCGGTCAACCGTTGGTTCACCTCCAAGGGACAAGAAACAAGATTCAACTTGGATTTTGCAAACAAAAGTCTTGTTCCACCAAAGATTCTAGACCTCCAATGGCTAGACAGTTAGAGTTTCACATTCCAGACATACCTGAGGCAACAACACTTGGAGAGATTTGTAGGCATGAGAGGTTTTATCTACCCCAATTTGGTTCGAGTCTTCTATTCAAACCTCAAACCAAACATGGAGAGAATGACAGTAAGTTCTGAAATTAAAGGTATTAAGATAACCCTAACCCCTGCACATTTTCTTCAAATTGCTGGTATCAGGAAGGAAGGGATCATAGCGCATGTAGACAAACTCCAAGAGAAAGGATTTGATCTACAAAAAGACACTTTCTACATGAGCCTACTGAGGAACCCACAGATCTGGGAAGAGGAAAGGAATTCTAGAAGAGCACAAGGCAAAAAGGTGACTTACAACATTGGTGGCCTGACAGCTGATGATAGGCTACTGCATTACACCATTTGCTGGATTTTGGCTGCTAGAGGAGCAAATCATGCACAAATCAGTGAAGATGACATGATCCTCATGGCTGCTCTGAAGAATGGAATTCAAGTGGATTGGACGCACATCATTATAGACAATATGCTGAAGACTAGAAGACTTCTAGACAATAAGTGTCCATACTCTCTGTTTATATCTAGACTAATTGAAATTTTTCAGATAGATACTACTGATGAAGCAAGAGAATTAGTCAAGGATGTCCACATAATCAATGATAGAGCCTTGAAGATGATGAGACTGATCAAAACTGATGCGGGCAGGATAACCAGAGAAGAACAGCAAGCAAATCTACAAGAAGAACAAGGAGAAGCACAACCTGAAGATGAAGATGAAGACAACCTGACATCTGGAGAGTACATTCCGAGATCGCGCTTTGAATCCATCATGATTGACAGATTGGATGAATTGGAAGCAACTGTTAACAAGAGGATAGATGACCTAGGAAAGCGTCAAGATTTGCACTTCCTAGAGATGAAAGACTTGATGGAAACGATCATGGAGAGACTCAACCAAGATGACTCAAATTAGTAACTTCAACTCTACCTCTCACCTTCTTATTTGATATACCAAATAGGGGGAGTAGTAGTGTGTAGTTATTAGTTGTTATTAATCTTCATATATTAGTCTTCATAGCTTTTTTTTTTTTTTTAACTGTGTTTGAATTGTTTTTGAATCTATTTTTTCTTAAGTACTTTACTTAGGGGGAGCAGATTAGCAATATTTGAACAATATGGATAACTGTAATAGTTATTTTTAATTTTCTTAGCAAATGATTGCCTTTATATTTCTGTGAATTGAAAATGTGATATGATTTGAATCATCTATAAAGCTGTATGAAAAAATGATGAAAATGAAAAAAAAAAGAGGAAAAGGAAAAATACTAACATTGCAGGACACAACAAAGCTGTCATCTACATTAAGATCTCAACTACACGCTGATTTGGTACATCAAAACCAAAAGGGGGGAGACTGTTGGACTTGAAGCTGAAGAAGTCGCCTCTTGTTTTAGTTTTGATATACTTGTAATTTTGATCTTTATGATAGATTGTAAATAGGAGCTTAATTGTATTGATTGTTTTAGTATAGGCTTTGTGTGTGGTTTTTATTCAATCTTTTTCATAGAGAATTTGAATCTACTCTTATGATTTGAGCTAGAGAAGTTTTGGAACCCCATTCTGTTTTGGAAAAGTCAAAAAATTTGGTTTAAAAAGGTTTTAAGTTGAAGTAATCGATTACCATATAACTGTAATCGATTGCAGATTTAAAACAGGGGAACCCAAATTGCTCTGAGTAATCGATTACCACTCCATAGTAATCGACACTTCAGACTTGAAGAAACAGAGAAGGCAAATTTCTCTCGAGTAATCGATTACCTCTATCCAAGAATCGATTACACACACCAAATTCATCTCAAATAGCTTTTGAAACTGCTTTAAATAGAAACCTCTTTGAATTGTTTCAAGGAGAGAGATCTTTTGAGTTTTTCAGAAAGAAAGGAAGAGCGAAAAAACCAGTTTTACACAAGAATTCTCTTCAAAGTTTTTAAAAGACTTTCTCTTGAGATGAATTTGTGTGAATGATTGAATTCATTGGATGCTATCTTGATCGGTGCATACACACAGGTGTACTCTTATCTGATCTTTATCTTTTTGTATTCGTTTTTGGTTTAAGACTCTAAAGAGAAAGGTGTTCTCTAGAAGAGTTGAAGAGTTTTTTTTTTAGAGAGGTACTCTCAAGGTTGGTTCTTGAAGGGATCAAGAATCAAGATATGTTCTTAGATGAAGAACATATGTTTTGAGTATTTTTGATTCGTTTTGTGTTTGTGCAGCGTGATTGTATTGGACACAAAGAATCATTGTAGTTGAAAAACCGATCTCAACAGATTGTTGGGTTGGGACTGGATGTAGGCCGAAAGCCGAACCAGGATAAATCTCTGTCTAAACTCTTTTCTCTACCTTATCTCTTATACTTCATTGTTTTTCTCGCTTTACATTCTTGTTGTTATCCGCTGTAATATCTCTGATACGTTACTTGTAACTAAGATAAAATTGAATCGGGAAAGAAAGTGAGAGAAGGAAAAAATTGATATAGGGAACTAGAATCTATTCACCCCCCCTCTAGATTCACATAGGGACCAACACAAAATTTTCACAAATAGGGATCATCCCAAACATAATGTTTAGAATCAATCTTAAGTTTCAATGCATGAGCCTTAGTGAAATCTTTAAGAATTAAACCAGCAACCAGATAATTTACAATGTCAGCATACCAAGGGGATGAGAATTTACCTTGCAGTTGTAAAAGCTGCTCATCTGAAAAATCATCTGCAATAGGGGAGAGTGTGGCAGGCAGATGGATGCGGCTGAGGTAATCAGCCACCAAGTTCTGAGCTCCGCTTCTATCCTTGATCTCAATATCAAATTCTTGGAGCAGAAGCATCCATCTGATGAGTCTGGGTTTGGCATCTGACTTCTTCAAAAGGAACTTTAAAGCTGCATGATCAGTAAATGCAACAGCTAAAAGCTTCTTCTCTGTGGTGGTGTAATTGGACTGTGTTGAGACCAAGGTCTTGGAGGCATAAGAAATGACATGGGGAGCTATATCTCACCTCTGAGCTAGGACTGCACCAACTGCATAGTTGGAAGCGTCGCACATCAACTCAAATGGAATGGTCCAATCTGGTGGTTGGATGATTGGCGCGGTAGTCAAGCACTTCTTTAGTTGATCAAAGGCAGCCTTGCATGAATCATCGAAGAGAAAGTCCACATCATGTTGAAGTAAGATGGTGAGAGGTTGGGCTATGCGGCTGAAATCCTAGATGAATCTCCGGTAGAAACCTGCATGGCTAAGAAAAGAGCGAACTTCCTGCACAGATGCGGGGTAAGGCAAAGCAGAATTAACCTCTATCTTAGCAAGATCTACCTCAATTCCTTTCTTAGAAATTACATGCCCTAATACAATACTAGGTTCAACCATGAAATGACATTTTTCATAATTCAACACAAGATTGCTTTCAATGCATCTATTCAAAACCTTTGCTAGATTACTCAGACAATCATCAAAACAAGAACCATAGACAGAAAAATCATCCATGAATACTTCCATACACCCCTCTAAGAAATCAGAAAAGATGCTTACCATGCACCTCTGAAAGGTGCCAAGTGCATTGCAAAGTCCAAAGGGCATCCTTCTGTATGCATAAGTTCCGAAGGGGCATGTGAAAGTAGTTTTCTCCTGGTCCTCTAGTGCTATGTGAATCTAGAAGTAACCTAAAAAGCCATCCAGAAAACAGTAATGAGATTTACCAGCTAACCGGTCAAGCATCTGATCAATAAAAGGTAAGGGATAGTGATCTTTGCGGGTAGCCTGGTTGAATCTTCTATAATCAATGCAGACTCTCCAACTATTCTGGATTTTGGTGAGTATCAACTCTTTCTTCTCATTTGCCACCATGGTTACTCCAAACTTCTTTGGTACAACTTGAACTGGACTTACCCACTGGCTGTCAGAGATCGAATATATGATGCCAGCTTGAAGAAGCTTAGTGGCCTCTTTCTTCACAACATCTAGAATAAGTGGGTTAAGTCTCCTCTAAGGTTGTCTAACTGGTTTAACTACATCCTCCAATAATATCTGATGCATGCAAGTAGTGGGGCTAATACTAGGGATGTCTGCAAGGGTCCATCCAATTGCCTTCTTGTGGATCCTCAGAACATCAAGCAACTTGGTAGCTTCTGATCCTCCTCTAATTATGTATATTTGAGATGCTCAGGAAGTGTCTTGAGTTCTAGCTCAGGTGGTTGCTCAATAGAAGGTCTGACAGTGGCAGAGTTGAGCAACTCAGCTGAGCTAGTGGTACCTACAAAATGATCAGATGGGTGAGAAGCAACTTCAGGTAGTCTATACAAAGCATTATATCTAGAATCAGAATTAAGACTGACTTCACTGTTCACATCAACCATAAATTCAGATGTAGAGATATCAGTACCAGATGAACTCAATTCAGATGCAACAACTATAACATACTCGTGCATGGGTATATCAGGATAATCAGTACAAACATGAGACCAAGAATGAGTATCACAGTCACAACTCAAAACAGATGCATCATATAATTTCAAATCAATTCCACAAGATGAATCATCAACCATACAAGTATCATGCATAGATTTCAGAAACTCATCTATCATGTCATCAATAACAACTATTCTCAAAATAGAATGCTCTTTTCTAGGTTGTCTCATGGCATCAAAAATATTAAATTTAACAATGCTATCACCAAACTCCATGGACATGGTACAAAAATGCACATAAATTTTAGTCCTAGCTGTTTTCAGGAAAGGTCTACCAAGAATAATGGGTGAGCTACTGCAACCTAGTTCACCCTCCATCTCAAGAATATAGAAATCAGCAGGAAAAATCAATTCATTCACCCTAACTAAAACATCTTCAACTAAACTAGCAGGGTGTGCATTACTCCTATTAGCTAATTGTATCACAACACCAGTAGCTTTCAGAGGTCCTAATCCTAGAGACTTAAAAACAAATGTAGGCATGACATTAATAGAAGCTCCTAAATCTAACATGCAATCATCAAATTTATAATTTCCAATAATACAAGGAACAGAAAACGTCCCTAGATCCTTGCACTTTGGTGGCATGGGCTGAATGAGTGCAAACACATTCTTCCTGAGACTAACTCGCTCATGGCCTGCTAGCTTCCATTTTTTGGTGCACAAATCCTTCAGAAACTTGGCATACTTGGGTATCTGGCGAATGGCATCCAAAAGAGGAATGTTAACCTCCAACTTGCAGAAGGTGTCAAGAATCTCCTTTTCTAATGCAAGTTCAACCTGTTTCTTGGAATGTGCCAATCTTTGAGGGAAGGGAACTACAGGTGGTGGAATGTGCTCAGATGCATCTGATGGACTAGCTTCATCTGCAGGTGGCGGTGCTTCAATGGCTAGCCTCTCAGGTGGGTTAACTTGCTTCCCAGATCTCAAGGTAATGGCACTCAAATTCTTGCCATGTGAATTCGGATTTGGCATAGTTTGAGAAGGCAAGGTAGAAGATGAGGATGCAGGGAACTGGTTCTGATTAATAACATTGGCCAGTTGGCCAATTTGTGTCTGCAAGCTCTGAATGGTGGCCTCAGTCCTCTGCTGAAACTGCAAGTTGATAGTAGCCATCTGCTTCATCAACTCCTCCAAAGAAGGACCACTGGATGCAGGCTGAGGTGACTCCCTTTGCTGCTAAAAGGGAGGTCTATACTGATTGTTGGAGGGTTGCCAATGCTGCTGAGATTGCCTATTCTGCTGAGGCTGCCAATGTTGTTGCTGATTGCTGGGGGGATGAAATTGTTGGCTTTGGTTCTGATTCCCCATCTCAAATTGGGGTGATCCTTCCAGCCAGGGTTGTAGGTGTTGGAGTAAGGGTTATTCTGAGGTCTCCCTGAGAATACTCCAACAACTGCTACAGTAGGGTCCTGATGGTACCCCTCTTGCAAGGTTGGACAAACATTAGTAGAATGAGAGGGATCAGAACATATAGCACAATTCGTGCTCTAGGAGGCTACAACTGCTGATTGGTTGTCTGTGTCACTGTTAACTATCTGACCAAAGAGGTGAGCTCATCCAATCTGTTGGTCTGCATATGGAGAATGTGATGGTGCAAGTGTAGAGGCTGGTCTACTGGAGGGTGTAGACTGCACATGGTACACATTGTTGCTTTTGGTGCCAAACTGTTGAGCATTTGCAGCCATGTTTGAAATAAGGTCGCTGGCTGCAGCTGGGGTCTTATCCACCAAAGCACCTTCATTTGCAGCGTGGTTCATGGGTAAGAGCCCCTCATAGAAGTACACAATAAAGAGTTGATCTGTGATTTGATGATGAGGAAACCAGTCTCTTGAACATCTCCCAATACTTATGTAGGTTCTCTCCATTCGTTTGTCTAATCCCACAAATTTCTTTTCTGATGGATGCAACACTAGAAGCTGGGAAATACTTCTCCAATAAAAGGTGTTTCATGTCACCCCAACTCCTAATAGCTGTTGGTTGCAAGTAGTACAATCAGTCCTTAGCATTCCCATCAAGTGAAAATGGGAAGGCCCTCAACTTAATGTGGTCCTCATCAATTCCATGGGGCTTCATAGTGCTACAAACCACATGGAACACTTTCAAATGCTTATGGGGATCTTCACCTGCAAGACCATGAAACTTAGGCAAAAGGTGAATTAATCCAGATTTTAACTCAAAGTCAGCATCAAGTTCACGATATTCAATGCACAAGGGCTGGTAATTCACATCAAGAGCAGACAATTCCTTAAGAGTCCTATTATCCATATTTGTAGTGTTTTCAGTATGCTCAAAATGCTAAGTATGAGGATGCACTACAGGGCTAGAGCTGGGTTTTCTAGAGTGAGTAAAATCAGTATCAGTATCAGTTAAATGTGGAGAACTATGATCACTATCAGTATCGGCATTATGCACAGAGAATGTGTCAGACTCAAGTGTAGGTGTGTGCTCAGAATGTCTAAGTCTATTATGTGCACTCCTACTACTGCGAATGATCCTCTCTGGTTCAGGGTTTAATGCGTGCAAATTAGTACTTCTACTTCTAATGTTCATGCATCAACATACAACAATAACATTGAAAATAGCTCAAAACAACACTAAACAACAGTATCTCACAATACTCAGCAAGAAATCACTGTCAGCATGCACCAAATGGCCAAAATAAATTGCAAAACAGTATCAAATGATTTTTAAAATTTATGGGACTGCCACAGGTCAATTATAAACCATCCCAGGACCCCAAAAATGTTGTGTAAAATCTTAAAAAATTGAAAAGAAGGTCTAAACAATGAAATTTGACCTCGATAGGGTGGTGCCCCAGGCAAAGACCGGGGTCTACCCAATTCTTCAAAAATTACTACCCTGCAAAATTTCAAGACCAACGAAATTTGTTCGACAATTGAAAAAAATACCCGTCGTGTTCCTGTGGGACCAAAATAGATGCAGAATAGCAAAAAGAATTTCGCAAATCTGACCAAATTTTTCATCCTTTTGAGGTGAAAGGTTTGCTTAGAAGGCCAAATTACTTCAGGAAAGGAGGTTACAATGTCCAAACAGAACCAAAAATTCCAAAATAAATACCAGAACAACACAAAACAAGGCACAATTCAACAATACAAATCACTTTAGAGCATGTATCAGCACATTGCAAAGTATTATTGAATGTAAATTAACCTATCCTAAGTCTAAGAAATTGAAAATGCATATGAACAATGAGAATTAACAAAGAAATCCCCGGCAACGACGCCAAATTTGACACACGAGCCGAACGTGCGTCAAATAAACCAGAATCTACTACTACTTTGCAGTAATAGTGGACTCGGATCGTTTCCCTACAGATTTCTCTGTTATTTCTCTGTAGCTAAATATTAAACGTAATTTTGGGGGTTTTCAGGCTTAGGGAAAATTAAAGGGGATTTAAACAATAACAATTAAGCAATGACAACAATTAAACCAGAATAAAAGCGCAGTTAACAAATGAGTAAAAGACACCAATCTGATCTCTGTCGGATCCTAATTTCCCTCACTGATTCAACACAAGTAAAAAGACACATCTATGCAGTGTATTGGAACCGAGATCTCTGCATTCCAACACTGAACCAAGCGCTCTAAAATCTTAGAGAATTTTCATCGAACACTTGGTGGCCTTTAAACTCACGCGATCGCATGAGAGCACATAACTCGGTTTCGAATCCTAAATTGGTCTGCTGCATTCGTTGTTGATCAACAACGCCAGACAGTAATAATCTCAATTCAAAACATCAATCAACATAATGAAATTGAAATTATAAAATCCAAAACGAGTGCTCATTCAATTAAAAACGGAGAACCTAAGGGGATCCTATTGAGATCGAATTGATTAACAAATTAGCTACTCATAATTGAAATTAAAACAATCATTAATCGGAATTGAATAATAGAATTCAAAAACTCTACAACAAGGAGTAAAAACGAAATTGAATTGTTAATTCAAATGCTGGAAATTAGGAAAGAAGAGATTGAAATTGCAAAAAACTAGAATTAACTATGAAATTGAAGATGGAATTGCAACAGAAACAAATTGAATTGAAAGGCAATTAAATCAAACTGCCAGAATTGAAAGGAAGTAAAGGGGGCAAGTGGAACCCTAGTAGAGCAAGAGAAAAAGAAGAGAGAAACCAAAGTGCTGGAAATTGAAATTGAAATTGCAAAGTGAAGTAAAAGTGAATAATCTGAATGTGTTTACAAATATATAGAAAAAACTCAAGTCATGTGCTAGCACATGACTTTTAATGAGCCAGGGGGGTCCTCCATTCAAATCCTTATTATAGCAACACTAGGTGAATGATTTAAATGCATTTAGTTGAGCTCAATTTGCTGGAAATTCCCGCATCAGCTTCGTGGTCCACTTTCAAGGCTGATTTTACCCCAAATGCAATCTGAATTGGCTCTTATTGTCTCATGACATTTGTAGCTCTCTGAGTCTTCTTTAATTCGACATAAAGTGAGACTCAAAAGGAGGTATGTAGAGGGAGATATGTCTGTTTTAGTGAAAGTGGTCAAATCTGAAAAAATATAGGGAAATAGAACAAATTAAGTACTTAAAGCCCAAATAAACCCAAACTCATAAATGTATCAAATCATGCTAATTTATCATTATTAATGCTGCAATATGGTGTATTAGATGAGGGAAAATGATAAAAATAATAATGTATCAAGTATGAAATGATTAAAGACAAATCATAACCCTTAATTTTGGTAATTTCAATTCATCTTATAATAAGATTTTATTAATGATCATTTTTGTGCATTAGATGTGGTTCAATCTATTAGATAGACGAATGATAAGAATCACATGCATTAGACAGAAGAACATGTTATGATATAGACTAATAAAAATTGGACAAAGCTTAACAAAACTTAATGAAAGGTAAATATCTTTTTAATAGTTACATTTAAACGTTAAGTTATTTATCGAAGTTATTCGTCTTGTAGAAGTTAACTTGACTTGCTCAAATCAAGTACGAGGTATCTACTTATTCTTCACATTAAAAGAAGAGTCAAATTAGAATAAAAAGGAACTTTTCTGACTTAAAGATCTATTGTAGAAAAAGAATTATTTCGCCCGTCAAAGAATAAAATTGTCAACTTTAAATATTATCATTATTAATGTTGCAATATGGTGTATTAGATGCAGGGAAAATGATAAAAATAATAATGTATCAAGTATGAAATGATTAAAGACAAATCATAACCCTTAATTTTGGTAATTTCAATTCATCTTATAATAAGATTTTATTAATGATCATTTTTATGCATTAGATGTGGTTCAATCTATTAGATAGACGAATGATAAGAATCACATGCATTAGACAGAAGAACATGTTGTGATATAGACTAATAAAAATTGGACAAAGCTTAACAAAACTTAATGAAAGGTAAATATCTTTTTAATAGTTACATTTAAACGTTAAGTTATTTATCGAAGTTATTCGTCTTGTTGTAGAAGTTGACTTGACTTACTCAAATCAAGTACGAGGTATCTACTTATTCTTCACATTAAAAGAAGAGTCAAATTAGAATAAAAAGGAACTTTTCTGACTTAAAGATCTATTATAGAAAAAGAATTATTTCGCCCGTCAAAGAATAAAATTGTCAACTTTAATAGATAGTCCATGTAGAAGCATTTAAAGAAAATAGACGTATAACACATTTGCAAGGGATGAATGAAGAGTCGACGTTATTAAGTTTAACATCTACCTCAAGTTCATCATCTATATAAAGGCTAGTGATTAAAGTTTAAATTTAGAGGTTACTTTGCACAAGTCAAAACTCGTGTGTTGATTTTTTAAATATATGTAAAAGTCTTTGTGTGTACCTCATTATAAATTTCTCTTTATATAAAGGTTTAGTCAAGAAAGATACAAACTTTGTTAAATTTTTAAACCTAAGTTTATAAGTATTACCCGGAAAGGAATGAGTTTCAAATAATATATTAGTGTAATATATTGGTGTAAATTAATATGAAGAGATTGAATTCAAAAAATATTTATTTAGTTTAAAGAAATTGTAAATAAAAAATACTTATATCCTTATATGACACACTATAATCTTAGTAATTATTACAAAACTAGATGTAATTTTAAATTAATACAAACCAGAAGTAATTTTAAATTAATACACACCAATATAAAAATATATGAGTTTTCTTTGTACTATCTTTTACGTGCATATTAACCAAATGAGTTTGATCATTTTTCTATAAATTTTTTTATGAAAATCTTTGAAAAATGATTTTTAAAAATTATTGTTATTTATCAGATGCAATATTCATTTATGAAAAAAAAAACTTACAGAATATTTTTATTAACACAATTCAATCACTTATTTTTATTTTTTTATTTTTTTATTTTTATTTTAATCGGAGAACGATGATGACAGTTGAAATTGGTCCTCCTGAACATTTTCTAATTTCTGCCAAAATATTCCTTTGGGATCTTTCTTCACCATCGGATTCATGCCCATTTTGACTCCCAAGCCACCAACCTGACGTCGATGACCCTCCTTCCATTTATTCCGATGCTGCCGTTGATGATGCATGATGCATCATCCTCCTGAACTTGGTGCACCATGATTTTTTGTTGGAGATGCGCTAGTGTAGCTTGCATCTTCCATCATTCGAACAAATATTTTAATTCCATTAATTCTCATTGTTCCATACTCTTAGTTTTCTCTGCCAAACCAATGAAAAGCTACCAAGTGTTGCTACTATTTTTTCAAGGCTTTCTTCATTCTAGAATTGAAGCGGAAAGCCCCAACACTTTAGCCACACCAACCTATCACCTACAATGTCATATGGTTTCTATGGACTTCGTCAATCATTCCATGTTTGTTTTCTAGACTTGTAGATCAATGCCTTCTTACCCTTCGTTGATGTTTGGTTCATATTGTTTCCGTTGCCATTCTTTTACACCTATTCCTTGTTGTGACTTGAAAACTTGAGCATATGGCTGAATGCCTTAATATCCCTCACTGTTTCGTATACTTATCTCTTTCCATCACCCTTCTAGTTTGTAGGTTCTCAAGTTCCTTTGCTCGGTATTTTGGATCCTTTCTTCCATACTTGGCTAGGTTGATACTGATGTGTAGATCTCCGATGTTGATTTGTTGCAGCTGCTCCTCCAGTTTGAATACACCATGAACCCGCAGAACTGCACAAAACCATATCTTTGATCTTCCTTATTCTTCTTCTTAACAATGAACACCTCCCCAACACTACCCTAATGTTGAAACATATGCCATAGTTCTGCTTCTCCATAGCTCTCTGGGAATTATGTGAAGTAGTATGCCACCTCTCAACCAAATGCCATTAATCCATAAATAACTAAAAAACATATTTATTATTATTATTTTAATTTATGAATTTAACTATTTATTTTCATTTAATCATTAAAATAATTACTAAATTTAAAGAAATAAAATTTCAATAAAAATCTTTAAGAAACTAAAATAATAATCATACTATATTTTTAAAAATTATTTTATTATTTTTCATATAAACTATTTAATTCTTGTACTTAAAAAAAACCAAAATATGAAGTTCTTGGATAAGTTAATGCATGTGATCATGCATTCAAAATTTACTCATTTTATATACTCTTATTAAAAAAAAAATATACATATATATATATATATATATATATATATATATATATATATATATATATATATATATGTGTGTGTGTGTGTGCAACGTATCAATAACATGACGTGAGATGTGAGAAAATTACGTAAATTTTAATAAGTGGCATAGTTAGGACCCGTAAATTATAAAAATTAGAACCAGTGAGTTGACATGTATTAAAATACAAAGATAAAATGTAAAAATATAAATTTATACATTTAAATTTTGGTCCAAAAAGTTTTTTTTTGGTTGGTAACTTTTAGAAAAATGAGTGCGTGGAAGTGCACAACCCCTCTCACACTATAGTAGATCTGACCCAAACTTAGTTCAACCAATAAAATTTAACTGATACTTGAGTTTCTTAAGCATGTTATCGGGAGAGTAAAATTTATTTTGGTAATCATTAAATTTTTAGAGGAATTAATTCATTGTTAAAAAAAATGCAATCATCTAGATGAATAGTTAAAATTACAATTAATTGAATTAATTTTAACTATCTATATGATTGTAGAATAATAAAACTTGGTAGTTAATCGTATCTGAAATTGTATTTTAAAAAAAAAATTCATTATAAAACGATGTTATTTTGTAACCCTTAAAAAAAAATTTAAACGACGATACGACTTATTTTACTGACATTAAAAGAAAAAAAAAAAAAAGCAAATGGCCTAAGGGTTTTACATTTAAGAGGAAAACGAGAATAAATTTTTTTTTAAATCTTTCTCTATACGGAAATATCTGAAAAAGTGAAAACCTTTTCTACTTTATCTCTATTGTGAGAACTATCTCTATCTCTATTGTATTTTTCTAGCGTTTTTGAGGTGTAAAACATTTTCTTGCTGATATTTATTTAGGGTGATGCAAGTTTGTTGAAAAACTTTAAAGGAAGATGATGATAAACACAACAACAAAATGAAATTTTTTTTATTTTTTATTATTTTTGGATGAACACAACAACGCATGAAATGAATCATGGGTTCTAGATTTGGTATGAACACAACAACACACAAATTTTGGATTTTTGCTATAATGATGTCAATTTTCTTTGTAATTTTTTTTTAATGGTACACATAAAATTCTTAAACATGAACTCTCATTAATTAGTTTGAGATAGTAGGCTAAAATTTGTTTGACTCAATTCTAAATTTTTTAAAAATTTATTTTTTGTTTCATTTCATTATCATATAAAAACTAATAAGATGTTCCAGTTGGAATTGAAAAGATGGAAATAAAAAGGAAAAATTGGGAAGCTCTTGAGATCTATGAGAGGACTTTTTCAAGACATTTGACCTAAATTGATTTTGTTTGTCCCCATCAGGTGGGCACAGTTTGGTTCAAGTGGACCAAGACATTAGAAGAATTGAAGAATCCAATCCAATTTGAAAGGCCCTTTTCATATCTCAATGCACCAAAACAACTAATAGTGGTGCCATTCCTTTTGGTACCTTGCTACTTCTATCTGTCACAATTTTAGCCATATGTTGAATAATTTGACATTACATTGCTGATTCTTTTTCTAATCAAAATATGATGGAAACAGAATTCTCAATATTTTGAATTAGATGTAATATTATTTGTTTGGCCCCTACCAAAACTCTAAACTTTGTCCAAATTCTCTTCTTTCTCTATACGTTTGAGTACTTTTAATCTTTCAATCTAAAAGGGTCGTATATTTTCGATTCCTTTATGTGCTCATTTTCTTATACACGAAATTAGATTAATTTCAAAAAAATGGCCGAATGATGGAACTTATGGTACTTACCCCAGAAATTTGTGAATTCTCATCCTATGGAACTTATGGTACTTCACAGAAAATAGTGATCCAACCGATCAAATAGAGAAAATTTCTCTGGAGAAATGTATTAAGATATAATCTGTGTGAGAATACATCGACGATCATTGTATATGCCAAAGAATAATTTGGAAACCAAAGGACAACAAGATGCATGGCATACATGCTACTGTTCTGTGTGGACACCTTCTGCAAAGCCACGTAAACCTCGGAATCAGTCTCCTTTGATAACTTTTTTTATAAAAGTAATTGTTTTGTTATAACTTTTTTTTTAATAAAAAGTTTAAATGAATTGGTTACAAATATTACGTAGGCTCTGATTAATAGAACTTGTAAACATACATTTACAATTTAGTAATTTACAAGTTTTTCATATCAACAATAAGATTTGATTTGAACTCACGTCTTTATGAAATATGAGCCTAATTCTTATTGACTGAACCCGTATTTACTGATACTTTATTTATTATTTCTAAACTAAAGAAAATGTACACTTTTCTTCAAATCTTATGAATGAAAAAAATGTTGAAGTATAATGTTGAATAGACACAGTTGTTACAACTTGTACTAAAATGCTCCAAGAGTGAAAGGAATGCAGCATCTAATCAACTTCTTTTATTGACATTTTAACTTTTTTATTTTTGGTTAATTATAAATATTCGTTTCAATAATTATAAAGTATTTTACATTAATATAATTTATTATTATTTCTCTGGTTATAAATTTTTTTACTTAATATAAAATTAAAACTTAGGTATAATACATACACAAACTTAGAAATTTCATTTTTATTATTTACTTATTTATTTACTACTTTATGTGTTCAGATTTCGATTTTATCACATATGTGGATTCTGCCCATAATAATAATAATAATAATAATAATAATAATAATAATAATAATAATAATAATAATAATAATAATAATAACAATAATAATAATAATAATAATATAATAATAATAATAATAATAATAATAATAATAGTAATAATAATAATAAATACATTGGGCCAAGCCCAATATTGCTAAAGAAGAAACAGGAAAGGGAAAAAATGGACCCAATGTTTCGGACAAAAATGAAACAGGCCTACAATTGTAAGTGTGTTTGAAATGATCAGTTGAAATGAGAAACCCATGTGAAAGTGGAAAAATCAAATGCAGAACGTAAAGAATCACCACTTATGGATTCTAATCACAATGAACTTGTCATAGATCTTCAATACGTGTATATAAACTCACATTTAATCCCTTGTTTTCTCAATGCAGTACTTTGGTTGTACCCCAGCAATCATCAATTGAAGTAACTGCTGAATCACAGCCAGAAAGGAGAGATGATTATGTATTAAAAGGCTTTGAAGGGAGAATTGTTAGCACAAATGCAATTCTCATTTATTAGGCATGGATCATGTAGAATCTTTTACCAACAGGATAGGACAATGCAAAACACTTCACAAGTTTATATTTGTTACATTTGAAAGCTTTTACTTTTCAGAGTTATCTGATCATAATTTATATGAATATACTAAATAGTCTAGTTGATCTGTATATCCCGTCTATGTTCAAATATGTCAATAGTAACATGTCATTTTACCAATGCTTATCCATTGTGAAAATCAAAGTACTATAATGGCTTAAAATTTGTGCAACTGCAACATGTCAGATCCAAGACCAAGAACATTGAAATGGACTTGACCTATACCAACAACATGTGTGATTCTTACTTTCTAAGTCAGGCTGCTCAATAAAGAGTCTTTGACAAATAAATAGAGTTCAGAATCATGTGTGTTCTTTCCAAAACAGCAGATATTAGCATTAAGTAGTAGAGTGACAAAATGCCTCAAAGCAAGACTTTGAAGGGTTTTCAAGCGTATACATAGCCAAATATGTGAAACTCGTTCTGCACGAGGAAAGGTCTCATTTACTAAAGCCAATTAAAAATAATTTAGTTCATGATCCACAAAAATATTGGTTTAGAGATCTTAGAATATAGTTTTTGTTAGTCCATCATACTCTTTATTCATAAACCGTATGCGTCACAACATGATTGTTGATACATTAAAGATAAATATATCTCATGCTTTGTGTCACTCTCTAAGGGCACAGCCAGCAGATTTAACAACTTTAATATAAAGATAAATGGGCTTGAAGCCTAAGTGTCAGATTTTAACTGGATTTTAATATTAGTAACATCTGATGTGAAAACTAAACATAAATATATTGAAGGAGTATTTTTTTTTTTAAAAAAAAAAAAGAGCCACCGGTTGAATATCAGGAGAAGGTTAATTTCAAGCTTTTTATAGTTCAATTCAGGCCACTTGTTTGTATTTCCAATTTTCCATTGTTGATTTATTGTTATTACAGTAGATATAACCAAGGGGTTTCCTGAGTTATTGATATTGTCCAAATAAATTCCCTGAATTAGTCTTGAAATCAAACACACGACTTAAGAATTTACAATAACATATACACTCTATTCAGCTAAATGAGACATTATGCTCGAGATTGTAGCAAAAGAGAAGAATGAGTCTATAAATGATTTATGTCAAGAAAAGAAAAAAAAAAAAAACATGAATGAATTTCTCATAAGTCACGGACTTAAGGCCAAGTCCAACAATTGGTTTTTTGGTCAAAGACTAAAATTATAGCGTAATTCAGAAAGGGTGTTAGATATTTCATAGTCAATGTCTCCTCCAAATTAGATTGTGGGGACCCAGAATCAATCTTTCTACTATATACGGAGAATCAATCTTATCAGTTGCGTTAAATAATATATGTGCCGGTCTATTTTCGAACGGTATATTTATAAAAATAATTTTACTTCGCAGTTAATTTGACTTATTTACAAAAAATATATATATATATATATATATATATATCTTTTATATCTTATAATTATTATTTATGTATTACAGTTATTTCCTAAATAATTATTTTTTTCAGGAAAATTCTTCATCATGTAACAAACGCAACATTTGATAAAAGTATGAGACCTATGACACTTGGTACAATTAAGTAATGCATATCTAATGGTAAATGTTATGCTCCTTGGTTTTTCTTCCTCTGGGAGCACAATAGATAATATCGCATGAACTAAAATTACAAGAATAGTAATTTGAATTTGAGTTGAAATGGATGAATCTACTGCTTTAGTGGTCATTACTAAGTACAAGTAGAATAATACAACAAATTAACAAGAAGAACACTTATTACTTCTTAGGTTGGAAGACAATGAAATTTGAATAACAAATAAATCTGTGGAATCCAATTAGCTAGGTGAACTAGTGTTTCATCGAACGGTCATCATCATCTTGACAAATTCATCATAATTGACTTGGCCATCACCATCCAAATCTGCTTCTTTAATCATCTGCTCCACTTCCTCATCGGTTAGTTTTTCACCTAGATTGATCATCACGTGTCTCAACTGCACAAAGCACCAGCACATATTTTACTATCATATTATATATACACTAGTAGCTATGTATGTTTGTGTGTGTTTATATACACACTTATATACGTAGAGAGAAGAAAGAGAAACGTGATATTCTCTACAGTACTGAAATGTGAAATGTCAAACCCAATGCATTTTCTAATCAAACAGAACAGCTAATATATTCATTGCATGCCAAAACGTACGGTCTACTGTCCTAGACTCCCAGCTGTGTATATAAAATAACAAATTCATAGTTTTTACATTTAAAAATTGCTAAATTTTGCATCTCCATGTAATAGTAAAAATTAAATAATTTTAAAAATGAGGAAAATGACATCACTGTCAGTAATTATTTTGTAAAATAAATGGTGTGAGCTGCCACTAAATATTGCAAATTTTTAGTTTTTTGCATTTTATAATATTAAAATTGTACAGTTGAAAAAATTGAAAGCTCTGTCAATAATTATTGAAGTAAAAAAAAAAATAGCAAGAATTCTAACTCTTTTAAGAAAAAGAGGTGTAAACTTGCGACATATCTTGTTCCTGCCTGCATTGTTCAGTTTAGAGGAAACTTTCACTTTATCAAATTTTACAGAAAATCTGATATGAATGTTAATAAATAAAACTAGTACCATGGGCAAAAACAAAATACCTCGCTAGCTGATATATAGCCATTTTGATCTTTGTCAAAAACCTTGAAAGCCTCTTTGAGCTCCTCCTCTGCATCAGTGTCCTGAGTGAGAAAGAACACAACTGAACTCAGTCTTTGGTTATTAATTGTATGATGAAAAGGTATATGAAGCTTTGGCAACACATGCAAATATGAACAAATTTAGGACTTGTTGGCATGTTAAGTATGTAACTATTTATAATAACAAGGAATAAGAAATAAGGAAAATGATTAATTTACTTTGACTTTCTTGGCCATCAAGCTCAAGAACTCATCAAATTCAATGGTTCCATTGCCATCTACATCCACTTCACTTATCATATCTTGGAGTTCTTCTTCAGTGGGGTTCTGATCCAATGACCGAATGACAGTGGCAAGTTCTTCAACAGTAATGCAACCTAAGAAGACGCACACACTTCATAAACAACCACCATATGCATATATATGATACTGATGAGAATTTCTCAATCTAAAGAAAAATTCAAGTGAATAAAAGATACCACTTTTATGAAAATTATAGACACTACAAAAAAAAAAAAAAAAAAAAAAAGAACAAAGGAGAAAGTTTTCCCACCATCTCCATCTTTGTCAAACAAGCCAAAGGCCTCCTTAAAGTCAACAATCTGTTCTTCACTCAGGACATCTGTCATGGTGTATTTGTCTTTCAAACTTTTCAACCAGAAAAGAGATACACAAAGAGAGATAGAGAGGCAGAGAGGGAGAGAGAGTAATGTGTTGTTGAGTATAGCTCAATCTTAGCTGGGCTATATGTAGAACTTGAGTGATGCTAACAACATTTTTTTTTTAAAAGAAATAAAAATTGAATAGAAGTATTCTTTAACCGTAGTCAAACACTAATCCTCCATGTATAAAAATTTATTCAAGAATTTTTCTCATATGTATGAATCTGAGTTTAAGAAACAAAATTATCTATCAATTGTATCATATTTTTATTTTCTAAATTTTAATGAGTCAAATTAAGTTTATGACAGCATTTTGTTGCTATACTTGTGGCCTTATTGAGGAGAAAAGAATCACATTGTAATTGTAATTGTAATTGTTACATAGTACAAATGGGGTGGGGGTGGGGCACGATGATTTTAATGCTTGCAATGATATTTTAATGTGTATTGAAATTTATTTGATTAATATAATGAGGTGAAAATCTTGACAGCTGGAAGGGTTTGGTGTTTAGGGGACAAAACAAAAAGGCCTTAATTGAAACTTGAAAGGGTATGGACTATGGAGTATGGGGAGGTGTGAAGACTCTGCGTTCTCATCAATTTCCAATTTCCACACGTATACCACCCACCCAAAGACCACGCCACCCTGTTTCTTTGCTTTGCTTCCACCACAAATACGAATGCACTCTTATTCTAACATCTCACTAGTCTAAATAGAATTATGTTCAAATTCTTAAGAACAATCTCATGTTAACGTTGTAGATGAAAATAAAATGTAATTGAAAAATAAACTTATTATAAGATTAATCATCGACTAAAACGGTGTTTATTTATGTGTTTTCAATTATAATATTAGCATCAAGTGTGTTTATTGTTAATATCAATTATAAATTTTGATGGAAACCTTGGTCAAGATTTTAATTCAAGATTATTTAACTAATTGTCATAAACTAATATCACTTGTATTAACAAACTATTATGGTTATGAAAAGAAAAAAAAGGAGGAATGAAATTTTATTTGTGTAAAATGAAATTGGTAAGAGTCAACGCGGTTGAAGAATGAAAACACACATACGCGTTGTTTTGTACTTTTTTCAGAGAAAGAAATGAGATGTACGTGTGGAGAATGTGTTAGGGTCCCTTAATACTAGACTGACTCGTGAACCTTTCTTTGGTTTGAGTTCAATTTTTGTGTTTTTGGTTCAAAATACGTTTCAAATTCATGGTTATTTCTAAACTTTGAAGATGGGTGAGTTATTCTTGTTCATCCTGCTTTCCTAGTCTTCGGGTCTACCTGCCATTAACACGGTTTTTGAAAGACAGCATTCATTCATTGTTACTCGTATTATTATTTTGTAAGTGCCGGCCATGTTAAGTGCTTTTTGACTTTTTCACCATGAAAATCTTTGAATATTTTTTTCACAAAAAGTGCGACCCACCTTATGAATTTAACGCAACAACATGTCATAATTTGAGTTTATTAAGGAAAAGGTTCGTTTGGGTTGTTCAAATAAAGTTTTATTTGTCTTATTTTTTAGCAAGACACTAAGAGATCGAAATAAGTGGTTAAGGACTTTTATAAAATGCGTTAAGAAAGATTTCATATCTTAAGTGATATGTGGGATTTTGATTGTATCTTAATAGCGTGGAAGTGAGAGGGGTGTGATGAAAATCTAATATTATTGAAAATTATAAGGGTGTGTGGGAAGTCTCACATTATTTGTAGATAGGACCTGTTCAACTCTAATAGTTATTGAAATGTGAGTTATAAATCTAACTAAACACTATAAAACCAGTTTGAGGTTTACACCTCACTTATATACATACAACATGTCCTATTTCTAGATGATGCGAGATTTCACACCCTCATAATTTCTTCCAATATTAAATTTTTAACATTAAAGTATTATACAAATACGATACTTTGATAAAATATTTGTAGTAATGATTATTAAAATAATTATAATTTTAAAAATGTTATATAGTATTAAACTTGATTAAAACACTACTCTAATGCATGTTGCCATAAGTCATAGTAATTTATGCTCCTTAACTAAGTAGTTTAGAAATTTAATCAAATTCAGCTTGAATATATCATATTAAACAGAGAATATTCATATTATTTGTATTCAAAGTCTTTAATTTAATACATAATCAAATTGGTACACAATTAACCTAGTTTATAAATAATTTTGAATTTAAGTCTTAACTACCTAATTACTTTAAAATTTATAACAAAAGATACACATGATTTTTGAAACAAAACATAATTCCAAAACAATTTGAAAGAGATCCCGAGCGGGCTTAATAAAAATACACTAAATTTAACTTCTAATGTACTCAAAAAGTGTGGCAGCTATGAGCTGTCTGTTGAAAAAACCATACACATATTATTTTATTAAGAGGAAAAAGAGTAATATATTATTATGATAAAGTATTTTATACAGATAAGTAAACATAATTTAACATTTACGATAAATTTATTAATTTTAATAATAAGATTTTATAAAGTTTAATTCATGAATATTTAATTGTATAAAACTATTATAATTTATGGATCGTATTTAATATCCAATATTTTATATAACTTATTTTGTCTCACTTGTTTTTTCTTATATTTTAATACAAAATACAATATCTAATAAAAATATTCTAAGGATATAATAAGTGGTGGCCGTACCACTGTACTGTAGAAGCCTTTTACATTGTTTCTATCTGGCAGTTGCCAGTTGGCACTTTGAACTGTTGGGAAATTAATTATGGATTATGATATGGTCTATGGATATAGTCTTAATAGGTATTATAAATAGATAGGTATGCACAGTCACATAATACCACAAAATAATAACAATAATTGAATTTTTTATTAGAAAAAAGGATGAGTATTACAATATTTTTAAGATTTTGAAATTACAGTTTTCATTTTTTATTCTTCCGGGGTGGCGATATCTATGAATACATGTGTTAGCATAAACATTAAAAAAATTATATCATTTTTAGAAGTTATTTTTCAAACTTTTAGAAACTATAAAAATGTTGGATTTATTTTAAAATATTATCAAAATAGCATAAATTTTTTACAATATTTTTAAATCAACATTAAAAAAAAACAGACAGAGAAGTCCATATCCAAAATGTAATCGAACTATTAGATTTTATGATTTTGAAATAAATTTTCATATTTTATTACAAGACATAATAACATACTTTAATTAGCAAATGGCAATGTTATAATTGAAGCTATAATTTATCCACGTCTACGAAATAGGATCACCTAGAATAAACAATAGTTTGATAGGTGATGATGATAAAAGAGTGGGTGTATATTTTTAAATTCATAGATTATAATGAGGTTTACAAAAGTACAAAAACATTAGTTTATTTATTAATTAGTTACTTGCGATCAAATAAAAATATCTTTATGAATCTAGTAGTCTCGGAGTAGATACTTTGCCTTTGATCAAAATAAAGAAACATATTTGTCGAAATATAAAGAAGGTGATCTAAACATTATTCGATCAGCATCATTATAAACATTAAATAATAATAATAATAATAATAATAATAATAATAAAACTATACATTAATTCTCCCAGAAAAACTATACGTTAATCTATATTTTCCCTTATGACTTTGATAGCTTCGACCTCAGAATTTTTCTAAATTATTTGAGAAAATTAAATTGAAATTTAAGGTAATGGAATAATCTTGCACATATGTAAACATATGAGCTAGCAAAAGTATCTCTACAAATGGGTCTATGTGTGTAAAATTAAATTTGCAAAATGAAGGAATTGTCTATAGTTAAAAAGATATGGGATATTAGAAGTGTAATTTTTTTTTTTTATTGTATATCAATATTTTTTCCAAACTTCAAGAAATGCCATTGACATTTAATTCCTTATTAATGTTAGTATCTCAAAAAAAAATTGCATGCATGAAACTAGCAAATAGAACAGCAAGTCTGGCATATTCAATGTATATGAATTTAATTATGTTTTCCCAGACACGATTACTGTAGTTTATGCCAATGAAGATACGATATTAACATTAGAAGAGAATGAACACAGCTATAAGAGATTCAGATTCAAAAACACTATAATGGCCATTAACAATTCAGAAGTTAAGTTTATATATTATGATCAGGTGCTACATGCATGACTGGCATGTTTGTTATTGCAATAGCTGGACAATGGCTGTAATGCATAAATTAGTCTTTCAAGAAGATGGGAGATCAAATCCTTAAAACTTAAGGGAATGAATTCATAGCATTAATGGCAGGATTCAGCAACTTATTAATTAAATATCAAATTTTAAGTTTATATTAATTTTGCTATACTTTTCTAAAGAGAAAATTACTCTTACTCATGTATTTTCATCGTATTATACTTATATATTTTATTATTATTTTTACACTCTTATAAATATGTTCGAATAATGCTTTTTTTAAAAAAAGAAATTAAGAGGTCAATTTAATGCATGATAATATTTTTCAAATAATTAGAGATTTTATACAGAGGTTAAAAAAGTCATTTGTGAAATTTTCATGAGAGGTGTAGTATAAGTTATTTATTTTTATTATACTCTTAGTTCTCATAAATTATTTTATTATTTTTCATAAATTAAAAAATAAATACATAAAAAAGTTTCTATTTTTCTTATTCATTAATTTGTCACATCAACTCGACGCATAAATGATGATGAGACATATCATTAAAAGATCATTGAATATTAAGTGTCGTAAATATCCACACTACCTCGATACGTACAAATAAAATGATAAAAATAATATAAATTACATAATTAATTTAAATTATATTATTAATAAAAAATTAAATTAATTAACATAATTATAATTATCGTATCCAAATGATCCTCGAATGGTATCCCTGAAATTGTTGATGATGTCATCAATTATAAATTTTTACTCTCCTTATACCGTACCATACTTGGATAAGTTAGGAATAATACTTACATTAATTGTCGGTGCATTATTTCTAAGATGTTCAAAAGAACAATTTAAGTTACCATCGGAAGTATGTTGTTCATCTTCCACAATCATATTGTGTTATATGATGCGTATATATAATATATGTTTGATTGTGTTCATATTTCAAGCATATGTGGGACTGCAAACAATTGTGAACTAGATTAAAACACTCTAAATACATGTTCCACGCCCTCTCTTGCTATTACTTGATGTTAAGCAAACAATTTTCTTTTGTTGTCTTATGTTATTCGGATGGTTTTGACAAGTATTGCCCATTCTACATAGATATCATCTGCCAAATAGTTCTCATTTTAAATGGAATAAATACTATATGTTAAATAGTAGCTCATCCTGATACTAATTATTGTGTGTAATTCAAACATCCCGCAATTTAGTCAGTATATGTTACTCTATAAATAATAAATAGTTATGTACTTATCAAATTCAGTATCAAAAGGTTTTCAAAAATAGAGTAATTCTTTGTCATTCCATTAAAAAATACAAGTGTATGTATATGCACGCCTGCTAGGGGTAGGAACCTGGCCTATTTCTTAAATGAGTCAGGTTAGTCCAGACCCACTGTAATTTTTTGGTCTATTTAGCTTGTCCGACTGGCCTGTTGAGCTTGATATTAAAAATATGACAAAGGTATAATTTGAACCCATGTACCAATGTTTAAATTGAAAACCACTAACCACTGCATCACAATGCTTTTTCATTATAAATCACCTTGAAAATGGCTTAAACAAGCTTATAAACAGGTATTGTAAATAGGCCTTGAAAACAAACCTCGTTAATAGATTTTGCAAATAAATATTTATAAATAGGCTTGAAAAAATAGGTCGGCCTATCAGGCCATAGGTCAAGCTAGGTTTCTCAAACAGGTCAGGCCAAACCAAAAAAATATTCTATTAAAGGCCATAGGCCAAGCTCAGGCCTACAAAATTGAAAACAAGCCTAGCCTGTTAAGCATTGGGTCTGGCTCGGTCTGGCCTGTTCCCACTCCTAACATCTGCCTATAATTACTTCTTGATAATAGGATATCAAAAATACAAAAGGAATAATAGTTGTACAAATTTGTTAATAACAAAAATGTCTTTATCTAGAGCTAATCAAGATATTTGACTTATCTTAACACCCCTTCAAGTTGATATATAGATATCACACATTCCCAAGTTAAACAAAAAAAACACTCTTCTTACTACTTTTTTAGCATGGACATCAACTAACTGGTGTTCAGTGAAATATCTATCAATCTCTGCATGCTTTTTTTAGTCATATTGGACAAGATTGTAAGCAATCTTTATAGTTAATTTATTGTCAAAGTACAAACTCATAGACTATTTTGGTTCAAAAACCAATTCTGATAATTCGTTTCTCACTCATAGTAGTTCACATACTCCAAGTATTATATCTTTAAACTCTACTCCAACACTTGATCTAGCTACCATTGGTTGTTTTTTACTTTTCCAAGTTACAAGATTCCCTCCTACGTAAACATAATATCCAGAAGTGGATCTTCTATCATTTGCTAAACATGTCCAATCAACATCAGTGTAACCTTCTACTTTTAAATGTTCATGATTTGAGAACATTATTCTTTTTCCAAGAGTGGACTTTGTAAAAGATAAAACACAAAAATGAAGGTTAAATTGTGTTAATTAAAATTTTTTCAGACGATGCGAGTTTGTGTCTGATGTTTCAAATCGAAGGCAGAAGCAAATAGTTTTCAATGTAAAGATTGATTTTAATAAAATCTTAGTTAAAGTAAATATCCCCAGTTAGTCAATAAACAAAGCAGGTTGTAAAAGATAGAACACAAGAAGGGGGGTTGAATTGTGTTACTTAAAAAAAAATTGTTCCTTTCGTCTGTGCGTTTAAATATGTTCAGACGAAACAATCTTAATCTTTAAAGGTTGATTTTAATGAACAAACGTTATATTTTGATTATCCCCGTCAGTCAAATACTTAATAAAACAAATACACAAGTATTTTTATACTGGTTCGTCTATGCAAAACTACGTCCAGTAACCCAAAAACAACTGAGTTTTCACTACAAACCGTGAAAGGGTTACAAGTATTATTTGCGTCCAGCCACTTCTGGCTATAACACGATATTCTTTGAACACAGTCTTCGTAGGATAAACAACAACAGTATTCTTTAAACAACCAATCTCCTCAGGCTAAAACACCACACAAGTGGATTTGAAAGAGTTCTTTAAAAAGAAAGTTTCCTCTTCCCAGAGAGGGTTATACAATGAAGAACAGAAGTAACAGAAAGCGAATTCACAATAAGATAGAATATTGAAGCGTGTTCGCCAACTGAACTTTGAAGAAGCGAAGTCTTTAAATAGGCAAAATCTTCAGATATCTATTAGACACAAGAAGAAAGCGTTGAGCGTTTTCCAAGCGAAGTCCAAAAAGGTGTCAGAGAGTACTTGAGTGATTGATGGCGTGTGATTTTTCTGACTTGTACAGAGACTCTGACAAAAAGGTGAGGACCTTTTCGAGATGCATATGTAAGCGCGAATCCACATACTCATCTTGGATGCTTCTAATGAGTACTTCTTAAGATTTGAAATCTTGGCGCGAGTAACTTATACTTTGCTTCACTTCTTTGGCAGACGATGAACTTCTTTAGTCTTAAGAGTTTTCGTCTTAGCCTATCATCTGATGACTTGACTTGAGACAGACGAATGACTTCAACTTTGAGGGGTCATCTTCCGTCTGTGCTCGTTGCGTCTGACTTGATGTTCCGTCTGTAGATGTTTCATCTGTCTTGTAATAATCAAAACTTTAGAGATGCTAATCATCTTGATCTAACAATCTCCCCCTTTTTGATGATTACAGACCATACTGATAACTTTCTCAAGGAAGCATCTGCACAAGACAAAGTTAGCTAAAAACAATTTAAGCACAAGTCAGATTTACATCAAGACGATGTTTTCTGAAACAATATCTCTTTATAAGAATTGTTACATCAATGTGATGTAAACCATGTACAGTGTTACAAGGTATACAGAAAACAAATGCTCTTAGAATACATGTATAAAGCTATACAAATTAATAAAAAATAAATTAAAACAGAGCAAAAAACAAAACAAAAAAAATGCTAACTCCCCCTCAGACGGATAACTTCCTCAGACGAAGGCTCCCCTTTAGCTTAGCACCACCTTTCCTTCCTTCCTTCTATGAAATTCTACCCCTTGGGTTGAGAATCATCAAAAGCTTCTTCAAGAAGGAGGTTTAGGTTTCTATTGGATAAGTCCCATAACGATCTCCCTTAGCTGTTGCATCTGAGATGTGAGAGAGGCTTGATTGTCCTCAAGCTCTTTGTTCTTCTTCTTCAGATGCTCGCAATTTTCCTCCAATGCATCATACTTATGCTTCAGAGTGTGATACTCATCAGCGTTCACAACTTCACCCTCAATAACAGTAACCTCCACGTTATCATCATTCTCCACAAGAGGCGTTTAAGGCTCTTCAACAATAGGAACAGATTCATCATCTTCAATGAACACATTTGGAGTCCTCAACAGTCGCAGAGTGAAAAGAGGAAGTGTGAGATATGCAGTGTAGTCTCTCTTCCATTGCCAAGTGAACACTCTGTTGGGAACAAAGAGCTCAAGATCGGATGTTCCCTCAGACGGATATGTATAAGCGAAAGCTTCTCCAGGATACACCTTGCCACAGATTGTAGAATCTTCATCAAATGAAGTTCTAGAGCAAAAGGTAGAAGTGGCTTCATGATCTTCTATCAACCTTTGAATCTTGGGATTGATAGGCCTTGAGGCTTTGGCTTGAATGGATTTGAGGTGCGAGTATGCAACAGACGAAAGTCTCTTAGGGATGTGCCTTGCAAACTTGAAGGTTTTGGGGACAGACAGAGTCTTCTTCTCCTTCCCTTTAGCCAAAAACTTGACCAAGCAAGGTCGTTTTCGGTCTAAGACAACGAAGAACTTAGTGACGAGAGAAGAGAATTGAGATCCCATCATGAAGGGATAGTATCTCAACTCCTTCTTTGCTCTCCTTTCAATGTGATAGAAAGAAGTCAATCTAGTTTTTTCTTCCTTTCTATACGCATTTGCCATCAGCCTGAATGTTGTGTTGTAATCTTCAAGAAGCGCATGAGCAAACTCTTCGAGATCTTCATATTCATTGAGGAGGATGGAGTAGCGGGGACAAATACCTGAACAATGCGGTCTTGTCCAAGGGAGAACAATTCCAAGAGTATGTCCTAGACCTACATACTCTGTTTGATTCATTGGAATTGTGAAGGGTACAGGATCATGGCGATCAATGGCATCCAGATGCTAATGGCAGCACTCTTTTGGCTCATAGATGGTGGAGCTGGGATCTCCATACATGCAATGGTGAAATGCAGGGGCATTGGGTTCAAGCCGAACCTTCCACTTGATATTCTCTCTGAAAAGAATGTGAGCAAGAGTTGGTCCGTCAATCACAGACTCAGCTAGATGATCCTTGTACTTGTTTATTTCTTCTAAACCCTTGATGTCTAAAGAGGCCAGTTTTTCTCAAGACAGACGCTTCAGCCATTCGCGTTTCTCTTCAAGAGTATAGATGAGATCTTCTTTGAAGTCCACTGGCATCAGGGGTTTGTGATAGATAATAGGGTTGACAAATCTCCTAAGTTGGAATCCCTTTTTACCTCTGTACTGATAAGGGTTCTTTAACTCAAAATAGGGAGTGTCCTTTACGAAGCAGTCTTCATCGTCTGCTGAGTAACCATCTTTAGCAGACTCAGACGATTCACCCTTATTGGAGATATCTTCAAGCTCATCTCCAAGAATCCAGTTAGGCTTAACTGGTCTTTCAGCACAAGAACTCTCAGCAAATCTTCTCATGACTAATTCGTTAAGGAAAGAATAGTCAGTCTTGTGCTTAGGTGGAAGATCTTTTGGATTTAAAACCTCAGCTTGAGATCTCACCCATTGTGCATCCATCTTCTTTATAATAACATGTTCTTCATCAGACGAAGAACATGCATCTTCAATGATTATTACTTCAGACGGAATCTCCATCGTCTGTAGATAGGATGCTTCCTCAAACACAGCAGGTATCGTCTGATCACAAGCGACGTTGAGAGGAGACGCAACAATAGGATTAGAGACAGTTATCATATGATCGTCTTGGAGTGTTGGTGTAAAACTCTCCATAGTTGGAGCTTCTTCATTAAACATAGTCTCCAATTCCTTTGCTAACTAAGCATTGTTTTTCTGGATTTGGGCAGTTTCTTCACTATCCATGCCCTCAGAAGTTGCTGGTGTAGACGCAGCTTCAAACGATCCAATGTCCTTAACGCTCTCGAGAAAGATTCTTTCTCTTTCAGCTTAAAACAGCATAAGGACCATCTTAGCCTCTTTTAGTTGCCTTGCTTCGTCTGTTTCTCTAACAATCACAGACGCAAGCTTCTGCTTCATCTTCTCTTTGCCTTTGGCAGCCTTTTGAAGAGCAATCTCTTTAGCTCTTGCTTTCTCTTTAGATGCTTTCTTTTGCTTTTCTTCGTCTGTAAGAATCTTCACAGACGTTACACCCTTAAATGTTCTCTTAACCCCTTCATCTTCATCAGGGGATATCTCCTTCTCCTGCGTCTTAGATGCAACGTGTTTTATTCTGATAGTCTTCTTCTTCTTTCTAAGAGGCTCTTCTTGAACATCCTCGAAAGGGACTTCAGATACAATCATAGGTGGAAGATGGATAGGTGTTTGGGTTTGTGTTTGGGCTTATGTTTGGGTTTGTGTTTGGGTTTTGACGCGTTTGATACGGGCTCTGTGAGGAGGATCTTTGGTGATAGGAGAAAGAGGAACTTCATCTTCACTCCTATTGTGATGAAGAAAACTAGGGCTCAGACGCATCTTGGCAAAGGTGCTTCCTTTGACCTCATTTCCTTCATTATGCCATACGACACCAATACCATCAAAACCTTGGTTTAAGATGATTTTGGAGAAGAGAGTGACGTAAGGAATACTGCTCTTCCTACGAATATTCCTATTCTTCAACGCATTTATCCAATGGTCGAGAATGATGTGAGAAAGACTCAACCTTGCTTTCCTCAGACAGTAGTAGATGCAGAATCTGTCACGAGTACTCACATTGTCTCGTGAGTTTGTTCTGGGTGTGAAGATGTTGTAGAGAAGGTTGTGGATGACTCTGCCTGTGGGATAGAGATTCCTAGATCTCAGAAACTTGGGATCTTCGGGGTCACGAGCCTTTCCATAGATAATCTTGTCGACATGCTCCTCAGACTCTAACCTCATCCAGTCAGCGCTATAAAAACGTCCTTCAGCTTTGCAGCTTCCAGCTTCAACAATGGAGTCTATTGTGATAATATACTCCTTGTTGTCAATGGCACCCACATTACCATCATCAAACTTCTTCGCGTCGCTCCAGAACTCCGCGTAGGCCTCCATCAACCATGGGCCTCTCATCTCAGCGAAGTCCATCCAGCTATTGTGTATTAACATCTTTGATACCCTGTCAGAGATGCCTTTTACGGTGGTCCTTGAAACCCACTTGCTGGGAAAGAAGAGATCTTGCGCAAAGAAGGTTGCTTCAGTTGCTTTGATGTTCTTGGCGGCCATTGTTCTAATTTTGAAAAGAGAGAAAAAGTGTGTGAATAAAATACTTAGAGATAGTAAGAATGCAGTAAGGAGTAAAAGAGTAAACTTTGAGAGTATTTATAGTCAAAGACAAAAACGGTTATAATTCATCAGACGAAAGAAGTTGAAACCGTCCCTGATTTGACGTGGCTCCATCATTGCCCTTTTAATGATTGATTTGACTTCTGCAATTCACAGCGCGTGCTCTTCAATGTCCTAGAATAGTGCAATAAATGACAGACACATTTAATGCTGCCTTTAAGTTATCCCTGCACGCTTAACTTTAAATTAATTAAATAATAACCTTGCGTATGTTGAATTTTCTCAGATTGATTCAACTTGATCAGACACAATGTTTCGTCTTAACACGAGAGTGAAATATCACAACGAAGGCATTTAATATGTACAGACGAAATGAAATTCTCAGACGGAAAAACTTAGTCAATTAAAGACACAATTCCTAAATTTTCTTTAATGAAATTAAAACGAGTTTCGTCTAAAGCTTTTGTAAAGATATCTGCCCATTGAAAATCAGTTTGAACAAACTGTATATCGAAAATACCTTTATAATCTCTTATAAAATGAAATTTGATTTCAATATGTTTGGCTTTTGAATGTTGAATAGGAGTTTTGCTGAGATTAATTGCACTTTTATTATCACAAAATACTGGTATTTGGGTTTCAAACCTGGAGTAATCCTTAAGTTGATGTTTTACCCAAAGTAGTTGCGAGCAACACCCAACTACAACAATATATTATGCTTCAGTGGTTGAGAGTGCAATGGAGTTTTGCTTCTTGCTTGACCAAGAGATTAGTGATGAACCAAAAAATTGGCATCCACCACTTGTGCTTTTCCTTTCCACTTTATCTCCAACATAATCAGCATCACAATAGCCACTAAGATTGAAATCACTGCTTTTTATATAAAATAGAGAGAGATTAGTGGTTCCAATAAGATATCTTAAAATGCGTTTAACAGCTTGTAAATGTGATTCTCTAGGATCAGATTGAAAACGTGCACATAGACAGTCACTAAACATAATGTCAGGTCTACTAGCAGTGAGATAGAGAAGAGATCTAATCATACCTCTATATACCGTCTGATCAACGATCTTACCTGATTCGTCTTTGTTGAGACTGGCTCCAGACGAATGCATGGGAATCTTCATTAGTTTGGCATTTTGCATTTTGAACTTCTTTAGAAGTTCCTTAGTATACTTCTGTTGATGAATGTATATGCCTTGTTTCGTCTGTTTGATTTGAAGTCCTAGGAAAAACTTCAACTCTCCCATCATGCTCATCTCGAACTCATCCTGCATTAACTTAGAGAAATCCTTGCACAAGGATTCGTTAGTTGCTCCAAAGACTATATCATCTACATATCTTTGGACAATAATAAAGTCTTTTGAAACACTTTTCTTGAAGAGTGTAGTATCAACCTTTCTTCTTGAAAAACCATTTTGAAGAAGAAAAGAACTCATTCTATCGTACCAAGCTCGAGGAGCTTGTTTAAGACCATATAGTGTTTTCTTCAGCTTAAAAACATGATCTGGTTGAAATGAACTCTCAAATCCAGGAGGTTGTTTTACATATACTTCCTCTTCAATAAAACCATTTAGAAAAGCGTTTTTTACGTCCATTTAATATAGGATGATATTCTTATGAGCAGCAAAAGCAAGTAGAATTCTAATGGCTTCTAATCTAGCTACAATAGCGAAAGTTTCAGCGAAATCTATACCTTCCTGTTGGTTATAGCCTTGAGCTACTAACCTTGCTTTGTTTCTTACCATTTTCCCATCTTTATCAAGTTTATTTCTGAACATCCATCTCGTTCCAATGATGTTTTTGCTTCTTGGTCTTTCTACCAAAGTCCAAACATCATTTCTGGTAAGCTGGTTTAGCTCTTCTTCCATAGCTAAAATCCAGTCATTATCTTGTAGAGCTTCCTCAATGTTCTTGGGCTCTATATTTGACACGAGAGTATAACCAGACGATTCTTTAAGTCTTGATCTTGTTTGAACACCTTGATGTCTATCTCCAATGATAAGATTTTCTGTGTGGTTTGAGGCAAACTTCCACATTTTTATAGGAGCTTGATCATCATGTTGGTGAGCATCAGACGAAGAGGGTTCGTCTGTACTTCTATCGTCTGTTCTTGTGTCAGTTCTTGCGTCTGATCCAGGTTGACCATATGAACTTGAACTTTTACCAGAAGGGTTAATCTGCAAATTATCAAATAAATTTTCTAGGTCTGATATTTCTTTATCAGCCTTTGAGTTATCTTGAAATTTTACATGAATTGATTCCTCTACAACTTGCGTCTTAGAGTTAAATACTCTATAGGCCTTAAACGTATTGGAATATCCAAGTAAGAATCCATTCACCACTTTTGAATCAAACATGTCAAGTTGATCCTTAGTTGTTGGACTTGAAGCTGTAGAAGCCATCCCTAGTTTTAGTTTTGATATACTTGTACTTTTGATCTTTATGATAGATTGTATATAGGAGTTTTAAATGTATTGATTGTTTTAGCTTAGGCTTTGAGTGTGGTTTTTATTCAATCGTTCCATAGAAACTTTGTTTGGTTTTTATTCAATCGTTCCATAGAAACTTTGTTTTATACTTGTAATTTGAGCTAGAGAAGCTTTGGAACCCCATTTTGGTTGAAAGGAATCAAAAACTTTAGTTTTAAAAGGTTTTTAAGCTGAAGTAATCGATTACCAAGAGCTGTAATCGATTACCAACAGTTTCAGAAAACAGGGGAATCCAAACTGCTCTGGAGTAATCGATTACCACTCCATAGTAATCGATTAATTCGTGCTTGAAGGAACAAGGAAGGCAAATTTTCTCGGAGTAATCGATTACCACTATCCAGTAATCGATTACCACACCTGAATTCATCTCAAAAGTTTTTGAAATTGCTTTAAATTGAAACCTCTTTGAATTATTTCAGAGAGAGAGATCTTTTTGAGTTTTCAAAGAAGAAAGGAAGAGCAAAACACTAGTTTCTACAAGAAATCTCTTCAAAGGTTCAAAGATTTCTCTTGAGATGAAAGCTGTGTGAAAAGATTGAATTGTGTGGATGATTTTGTTGATCAGTGCTTACACACCAGGTGTAATTCTATCTGATCTTTATCTTTTGTAATCTTTTTGGTTTTAACTCTAAAGAGAAAGGTATTCTCTGGAAAGAGTTGATGAGTTTTTGAGAGAGGTACTCTCAAAGGTTGATTCTTGAAGGGATCAAGGATCAAGATATGTTCTTAGGTGAAGAACATATAGTTTTGAGTATTTGATTTGTTTTTGTGTTTGTGCAGTGTGATTGTATTGAACACAGAATCATTATAGTGGAAAATTGATCGCAACAGATTGTTGGGTTGGGACTGGATGTAGGCCGAAAGCCGAACCAGTATAAATCTCTGTCTAAACTCTCTTCTCTATCTTATCTCTTTTAATTCTTTGTTTTCTTGCTTTACAATTTTTCCTTTGTTTTTCCGCTGTTTATATCTCTGGTACGTTTTGTAATTCAAGATAAAATTGAATCGGGAAAAAGTGAGAAAAAGTTAAGTTGTGAAGGGAACTTGAATCTATTCACCCCCCCCTCTAGATTCTATGGAAGAAAACCAACATTAGTGTTTAAGATGAAACATTCACATCCAAAAGGATGGAAGTAAGATATGTTGGGTCTTCTTCCTTTCCATAGTTCATATGGAGTCTTGTTCAATATTGGCCTTATCAATATTCTGTTTTGAATATAACAGGAAATATTAATTGCTTCTGCCCAATAATATTTCAGAAGAGAGCTTTCATGCAACAAAGTTCTAGCCATTTCTTGTAAGGTACGATTTTTCCTTTCTACAACTCCATTTTGTTGAGGAGTTCTTGGAGACGAAAAATTGTGGAAAATACTATTTTCAAAACAGAAGGCATTGAACTCAGAATTTTCAAATTTTGTTCCATGATCGCTCCTAACAGACGCAATACATATTCCTTTTTCTTTTTGAACACGTTTACAGAATATTTCAAAGACACTGAATGACTCATGTTTATGTGCTAGGAAGTATACCCATGTGAATCTAGTATAGTCATCCACAATTACAAATCCATATCTCTTTCCTCCAAGACTCTGAGTCTGAGTAGGTCCAAAGAGATCAATATGTAACAGTTTTAGAGGTCTTGTCGTGGAAACAACATTTTTTTATTTAAAAGATACTTTGAGTTGTTTCCCATGCTGACAAGATTCACACAGGCGATTGGATTTCCAAGATATTTTTGGCAAACCTTTCACAAGATCCTTTTTAGAAATTTTTGAAATAAACTTGAGACTTAAATGTCCAAGCTTTTGTGCCAAATATCTCGTTCATCATCTGCTGAAATCAAACTTGTCACATTCTGATCACTAAGTTCAGAAAGACAACCCTCATAGAGATTATTCCTTCTTTTCCCAACAAACAGAATGGATTTGTCCTTGTTCTTGACTATACATTCATCGGAGTTAAAAGCTACTTCATATCCTCTGTCACAAAATTGACTTATGCTAAGCAGATTGAAGTTGAGACCTTTAACATAAGACACATTTTGGATAAGAGGATTGAGTGTCTTACCAACATTCCCAATACCTAGGATTTTACCTTTCCCTGAACCATATAATACAGACCCTTTATTTGGTCTGAGGTCTTGGAACATAGACAGGTCTCCCGTCATGTGTCGTGAGCACCCACTGTCCAGGTACCAACTTGAAGTCCTCTCTCTTCCTATTAAGGATGTCTGCAAAGGAATAATAAGTGACTTTGGTACTCAAATCTTTTTGGGTCCTCCTTTGTTAGTGGAAGAAGATTTCTTTTTGTTTAAGGTTCTTTTATCTTTTCTATAGTTGTTTGGAACCTTGTTGTAATTTTTTTTCTTCTTCTTATGAGCAGACGAAAAAAATTTGTTTTTCTTTTTGTCTGACTCTTCAACATAACTAAGTCCACTCTTATCAGACGGAGGCCTCCCATATTTTAAAATAATTTCTAGCATTGAGGATCCCTTAGTGAATTTTGTTAAGTCTTTGAGTAAGGATTCATTTTCTTTCTTCAATCTTTCGATTTCAGAAATAAAAGTATCCTTTTCAGACTCAGATGATTTTTCATCTGATACTTCCTTTTGCAGCAACTCATTTTCAGTTCTCAAAGTAGCATTTTCTTCCAAAGTTTGTTTCAACTTGGCTTTGCATAATTTGTATTGCTCAGCAATAAAATGTGAGTTAGCCAAAAGTGTATCATATGAAATTTTTTCTGATTCTGACTTAGACTCAGATGAAGAGGGTGAAGAAGTTTCAGATTCAATTACCTTTGATGAGACAGTGTCTCCAGCCATGAGACAGATATTTGCAGTTTCTTCTTCTTCAGTGGATTCCTCTGAACTTTCGCTATCAAGGTCTTCCCAAGTCACCAGACTCTTCTTACCCTTGTCTTTACGAGGATTCCATCTTCTCTTCAATCTTGGACACTCTGATCTCATGTGTCCGGGTTTTACATTCGTAGTATGAGATAACTTCGACTCCTCCTTGCTTGAAGGTTTTTCAGTGAGCTTTTTTTCCTTCTTCTTGAAGAAGCGTTAACCTCTCCCATTTTTCATCATCATCTTCTTAAAGCGTCTGGCTATGAGAGAAATCTCATCATCAGACAATCCGTCAGACGAATCAGACTCAGTGGTGTCAGCTTTCAGAACTTTGTGCTTCTTTTTTCTTTCCTTCTTAGGAGTTTCCTCCTTCGGCATGTTGTTGACAGTCGAAAGAGCTATGGGCTCTTGAACTTTGATCTTGTCTCTCTTACACAGAAGTACTTCATGTACTCTCAAGGCTCCTATTAACTCATCAAGAGTTAATGTCTTCATATCACGCCCAACTGAGATGGCAATGGACATAGCTTCCCATGAAGGAGGAAGACTATCCAATATCTTCATGTTGTTCTGGGTCTTGGTGAATGTAATGTCCAGCGCAGTGAGTCCATTCAATATTGTTTGGAATCTTCCAAACATCATGTCAATGGATTCTCCTTTCTTCATTGAGAACATCTCATATTCTCTTTGAAGAGTGGCAGCTTTCCTCATACGCACATCCTCAGTTCCTTCATACGAAATCTTGAGGGCATCCTAAAGCTCTTTAGCGGTTTTATAGGCACAAAATCTATTTTATTCTGTCCTTGATAACGCACACATGATGGCATATCTGGCTTTGTTGTTGAGTTCCATAAGCGAGTATTCTTCATTTCCCCATTCAACCTCAGATTTGATAATAGGGATGTTTCCCTGAGTTATGATGTTCCATAGTCTGTACTGGGTGGATTTGATGTACATCTCCATCCGATCAGCCTAGTAGGGATAGTCATCACCAGAGAACACCGGCGGCTGGTTCATGGATGACCCACCAGACAAGAACGAAGATCTTTGAGACTCCATTCTGGATCTTTTCCTCTAGCAGCTGTAAAGTACTCAACCCTTAGAGTCTAAGCTCTGATACCAAACTGTAAAAGATAGAACACAAGAAGGGGGGTTAAATTGTGTTACTTAAAAAAAAAATTGTTCCTTTCGTCTGTGCGTTTAAATATGTTCAGACGAAACAATCTTAATCTTCAAAGGTTGATTTTAATTAACAGACGTTATAGTTTGATTATCCCTGTTAGTCAAATACTTAATAAAACAAATACACAAGTATTTTTATACTGGTTCGTATATGCAAGACTACGTCCAGTTACACAGAAACAACTGAGTTTTCACTACAAACCGTGAAAGGTTACAAGTATTATTTGCGCCTAGCCACTTCTGGCTATAACACGATAATCTTTGAACACAGCCTTTGCAGGCTAAACAAAAGTAGTATTCTTTGAACAACCAGCCTGCTCAAGCTAAAACACCACACAAGTGGATTTGAAAGAGTTCTTTAAAAAGAAAGTTTCCTCTTCGCAGAGAGGGTTATACAATGAAGAGCAGAAGTAACAGAGAGCAAATTCACAATAAGATAGAATATAGAAGCGTGTTCGCCAACTGAACTTTGAAGAAGCGAAGTCTTTAAATAGGCTAAATCTTCAGATATCCATTAGACACAGAAGAAAGTCATTGAGCGTTTTCCAAGCGAAGTCCAAAAAGGTGTCAGAGAGTACTTGAGCGATTGATGGCGTGTGCAGCGGATTTAGATAGCGTGCGCGGTACTTTTTCTGACTTGTACAGAGACTTTGACAAAAAGGTGAGGACCTTTACGAGATGCATATGTAAGCGCGAATTCCCATACTGATCTTGGATGCTTCTAATGAGTACTTCTTAAGATTTGAAATCTTGGTGCGAATGACTCATACTTTGCTTCACTTCTTTGGCAAACGATGAACTTCTTTAATCTTAAGAGTTTTCGTCTTAGCCTATCGTCTGATGACTTGACTTGAGACAGATGAATGACTTCAACTTTGAGGGGTCATCTTCCGTTTGTGCTTGTTGCGTCTGACTTGATGTTCCGTCTGTAGATGTTTCGTCTGTTTTGTAATAATCAAAACTTTAGAGATGTTAATCATCTTGATCTAACACAGGTAAGACGCAAGAGTTTTTATACTGGTTCGTCTTGAAAGACTACGTCCAATTACTTAGCAACTTGCTAAGTTTTCACTATGACCAGTGATAGAACCCTTATAAGTATTATTTGCATCCAGCCACTTCTGGCTATACAAAGATATTCTTTGAACCCAGTCTTCTCAGGCTAATACAAGGTATTCTTTAGAACACAACCTCCTCAAGTTAAGATAAGGTATTCTTTGAAATGCAACATCCTCAGGTTAAAGCACTACAACAATGGATTTTTACAAGGGTTTGAAAAGATAAAGATTATCCTCTTCGCATTGAGGGGTATAAAAAATGAGTTTCAGAGCAAAATAATGAAAGAAAGCTTGATAGCTTAATTTTGCCAACTCTAACTTGTTGAAGAGAAGTCCTTTTATAGGTGAGCTCCTTGAAGTAGCCATTAGACTCAGACGATTTGAACGTTGTCGTTTTTCCTTGGGACTTCAGAAATGGCAAAGTGAGCAATCAGAACATTTAATAATCTCGTAGTGAAAGTGAGCATGAAATCAGGCTTTGACTGATTTGCTCAGAGATTTCACCGACAAGTATTGTTTACTTTTCGTGTTGCAGAGGTTTAGTTCAAAATCTCTTTCCACCTTTAGAAACTTCTTGAGTAACGACTTGGTTTGAAATTGACGCGAGTTACTCTATGTCTGAAAGGACTGAGACTTAGTAGACGAATGAAATTAACTTGATCCTTACTGATATAGTCATCTGTTCTCTTCTTCTTCATCTCTAACTTCAATTCTTCAATATGAAGTTTTCATCTGTTTTGTATAGCTTGAGCTTGAGTATGAACTTCATAACTTCATCATGAGTGTTTACTTGAAGGTTCTTCATCTGATAGCTTGTGCGTCTTAGCTTGTACTGAGAAAACTTCATCTTGAAATTCTGATGCTTGTGCGTCTTTATAAGAGATGCTCATTCGTCTGAGACTGTACTTGCATGACCTTCATCTGATACTATTTTCGTCTGTGTTGTAATTATCAAAATACTTAAGATGCTAAATCATCTTGACTCAATAAACTTTAAGTATCTCAATATTATTTCTACTGCAACCATATGAGACTTACAAGGATCATGAATAAATTGACTCAACATTTACGACATAAGTAATATCTAATTGTGTATATGATAAATAATTCAGCTTTCCCACCAACCTTTGACACCTCCCATGTCTGTGCTCTTTGAGTTTAAGCATTGAAAGAGTTTATGATTTTATTCGATGAGAATGTCAATTGATTTACAACCTAACATCCCAGTTTCAGAGAGCACGTCAAAGATATAATGTTTTTTGGAATAAAAAATACTATGCCTTGATCTAGCTACTTCAATCCCAAGAAAATATTTAAGATCTCCAAGTTGTTTCATCTCAAATTTATAAGCAAAATGTTGTTGTAAATTTGAAATTTCATTTTCATCATTCCATGTTACTACCATACCATCAATATAAATAATCAATGTTGTAAAATATAAACACACAAGAAGGGGGGTTGAATTGTGTTAATTAATTAAAATCTTTTTTGAGGATGTGTTTTGCGTCTGTTATATAAAACTTTGAGCAGACGCAAAATGAGTTTTCACTTATAAGATTGATTTAAAAAAAAAAAATTTCGTTTAAGTTATTATCCCTAGTTAGTCAACAGATAAATAAAACAGACAACAATATTTTTATATTGGTTCGTCTGTTAAGACTACGTCCAGTTACTTAGCAACTTGTTAAGTTTTCACTAAAGTATTCTTTGAAACCAGCCACTTCTGGCTAACAATACAGATATTTTTTGAACACATCCTTCTCAGGCTAAACCAGTATTCTTTGGACCCAGCCTCCGCAGGCTAAACATGGTATTCTTTGGACACAGCCTCCTCAGGCTAAACCAGGTATTCTTTCAACACTTAGTTTCCTCGGGCTAAACAAGGTATTCTTTCAACACTTAGCCTCCTCAAACTAAAACAAGTATTCTTTCAACACTTAGCCTCCTCATGCTAAAATAGGTATTCTTTGGACCTTAGCCTCCTTAGGCTAAAACTCAAGATATTCTTTAAACACTTAGCCTGCTTAGGCTACAGATACCATAACAGTGGTTTACAAATAAGATCAAATAAAATATCCTCTACGCAGAGAGGGATTTTACAGTGTGAGCTATTCTAAGTTCAGGGCGAGTGAACTTTTCTTTGAGCGAAGCTTGAAAGCGAGAATTGGATATATTATTTTTGTAGAGTAGTTCTCCAACTTTAACTCGTTGCAATGAAGTCCTTTTATAAACAACTTCTTAAAATATCCGTTAGACTGAAGATTTGAACGTTTGTCGTTTGTCTTGGGTACTAAAACATCTAGTAGAGTGAGCAATCAGAATATTTAATGCAAAGTCAGCGGATGACAGCGTGAAATCTGACTTTAACTGATTTGCTCAGAGATTTCACCGAAAAGTACCATTTACTTTTCGTGTTGTAGAGATTTAATCCAAATCTCTTTTCACCTTTAGAAGCTTCTGAATAACGGCTTGATTTGAGATGATCCACGTGTTACTCAACGTCTGAACTTCATTAAGCTTTTATAAACGAATGAATAAAGATGAGTTATGTGTTGTACTCATTCGTTTGTCTTATTTCTTCTACTTCGTCTTCAATTTCAGTCTTCATATCTTCACACTTGGGCGCTTGACTTGAAGTTGAGATGAGTTTTCCGTTTTGTACTTGTGCGTCTAAATTTGAGGGTGCATCTTTCGTCTATGCTCATTAATGATCTGTTTGATCATTCTTTCGTCTACGTCTGATGATCCATACGTCTGTCTTGTAATTATCAAAATTAAGATTTTAAGTCATTTTGACTTAACAAAGATTATGATTTTTCTTCGCCTTTCCTTCAAAAACAAGGTGTGATCAAAGTTACTCTGACTATAGTCAAATGTCTTCATAGATTTAGTGAACCTGCCAAACCATACTCTTGGTGATTGCTTTAATCCATACAAAACTTTATTCAAACTGCATACCTTCTTGGTAGGGGTCCATGTAAACTTCTTCTAATAGGTTTCCATGTAGGAAAACATTTTTAACATCAAACTAAAGAAGTGGCCAGCTTTAGTTTGCAGCTAGTGACAAGAGTATTCTCACAATGTTGAGTTTTGCTACTGGTGCAAAAGTTTCTCGATAATCTAAATCATAGAGCTGAGTATGACCTTTAGCCACTATTGTGCCTTATACCTCTCAATAGCTCCATCATCCTTTTGTTTAATTTTAAAAACCCATATGTATCCCACAATTTTCTTCCCTTCTAGTAAAGACATAAGGTCCCAAGTGTCATATTTTTTAGTCAAGCCAAAAAATTACAACACATGAAAGAGTTTTGGTTATTTGAGAGACAAATAATAGGTTATATTTAAGAGAAGGAACAACAATGATAGTATCAAGGTTTAATTCCTTCTTTAGTGATAGTAGATTTACTACCATTAACTGTGGAGATACTTGTTTGTGAGGAAGGTTTAAAATTTTCAATTTGTCTAGCATCAAAATTCACGTGATCTGAGCATGCGGAGTCAATTATCCAGGCACTATTCAAAACAATAGATGTTCAAGCCCTTACCATTACGATCATAACTACCTGTAGTTGTAGCAAACGCCACCCCTTTGTTAGCCTCACCTTTGTTAACAAATGTAACAACAACAGTTAGAGTTTTTCTTGGATTCTTCTTCAACACCTGACTATGATCCCACCATTTGGGGTTTCTTGTGATTTCATAACATCGTTCTTTGGTGTGTCCAACTTGATTATAGTGTGTCCACTTGTAGTTACCTTTTTCAGAACCTTTTGGTTGCCTTACTCGATTCTTTGTCGACAAAGCATTCCAAGTATAAGGGTAGTGGGTAAGCGAAGATACCTTTTCATAATTTCTGGCTTCATGGACATCAACAACCATCTTTTTACTATTTAGTTCTTAGTGTACCACTTTTCATATCTCTCCTCTTCTTTTGTTGGAGGCTCCACCCTATAGCAGATGTGGGACAATTTTTCCTTTCTATGATGTGGATCTACATTAGTTATGACCATACGTCATATTTGAATTCATTGAGAATGATGCCTACGCTAAAGATACCTTCAGGTTGGACCACTTCTGGAATTGGCTTTTCAACCATCTATCCAGTGAAAGATTTTAAGATTCGGGAAGATAAAAAAAAGAACAAATCATAGCCAAAGCTCTGATGTCAACATGAAAAATTAATATAAATCACTATTTCATTCATGAATATTGTGTATATGGGATACTATTCTTATGGTATTTTGCTTCTATAGATCAGAAACTAAATAAGGAAACAAAGACTAAATAAATAAAAACTAAAACTAAAAAATGGTAGTCTTAATTATGTAATATTCTCTTCGATTATGTGATATTTTTTCAACAATACACGATAAAAAGAGAAGAAAACTGAGTGATAGAAGTGAAGCTATTATTCTGATTAGTTATTATTCAACCAAGGCTTACAAGCCTTGTGATCGTGTGAACAAGAAAGTAACAATTAGATGAGATGTGATTGTTAATGAATTAGCTAGTTAGGATTGGAATGGAACTAGCTCTCTCTCTCCTATATATATATATATATAATAATAATTTTAATTTTTCTTAAATTTTTTTAAATCCAGCCCAAACAAATATTATTCTGTGATCAATGGACTTATTTTAAGTACCCTATATAGAGTTACATGAAATAAATGAAAGTAGTAAACCCTGCTAAAAATAAATTTTAACTGTGTAGTCATTTGGCTTCCCAAAAAAAAAATGTGGTCATTTGGCTTGCGTCAAGCCAACTCTTAAATAAACAAAGAAAATGAATAAAAATTAAAATTAAAATAATAAAAAAATAGAATGAAAAAGATATTTCACTCCTTTCAAACCTAAATTCTTGCTCCTATCTTCAGAATGATGAGTCTAAGAGAAACCGGAAGTTGGAATTGTATTATAGGCATTAAGGAGGTTAGAATTGTATTAAGAGAAGCGTAGAAGCAGAAGTTTCCATTAGTCAGACTAGCCAGCTATAAAGTAAAGTAATTTTGATAAAAATGTTGATGATGCTGGTAATCTGGTGCGCCATTTTTAGCCGATACAATACTTGTTGACTAAAAAGTAACTTCGAAGACACTAGAATGGCTTCCGACAATTGAAAAAGAAGATTAGTGCCATTGAAAGAAACAGTACTCAGGAGTTGGTTGATAAACCAATGAGGAAAAAACCTATTGATGTAAAGTGAATTTTCAAGATCAAGCTAAAGCCATATGGATCAATTGTCAAGTACAAAGCAAGACTAGTTATAGCAGGATTCTTACATGGGAGTGACATTGATTATATCGAAAATATTTGCACCAATGGCAAGGTTAAACTGTAAGTTTGATAACTCTAATCACTATTTCCAAAGGATGGGAAGTAAATTAGATAGATGTCAAATCGGTTAGAGCAGATATAAAACTGAATTATATCTTAAATTTCATTTAGAATAACGTCGAGAAAAAAAAAACAATAATTTAAGTGTAGAAATGTTATAAATAAATTTATAAATTTAAGAGGTGAAATTATCAAATAAAAATGGAGATAAAGATAGATTAGGAAATGAAATCTCTTTTTTTTAATAATTATAAATATTTATATACTTATTTAATTTTTAAAAAAGTAACTAAATTTATTACATATATTATATATACATGTTAAAGTTAAAAATTATTTATAAAAGAAACTACTACTGCATAACAACGTAACAACACATATAAGACGTATCGAACGGATGTTCCGGTATATTGTAGTGATAAGATAATTACATTGTTAAGATTTTGTCCCGTTTATCAATGAGTTTATTACCAAATTATTTGAATTGAATTTTTATGATTCTAACCCAATATACGACCCAATTAAATCAAGCAAAACATTTCAATCCTAATGACTTGTTAAACATGTGTAACCTGATAGTCTATATTTTAATAAAAGTGAAATCAGTGTCCACCCAAAATGAAGAGAATTGTGTCGATCGAATTAATACAAATTGTGTTTATCCATAGTATTATTCTATTAATTCATTAAATCTTTAAAGTATATTATGATAGTTTGAAGTATGTTAATAAAAATAATAATGATAAGTACTAACAAAAACACATTCCATATGTGTTTGTACCTGTGACTAAATTTTTGTCTGTGCATCTTTTATGAAAAAAATAAGTAATAATTAAAAAATATCAAAAAATAAAACAACGTTAGGAAAGATGCCGAATTCAAAAAAAGAGATAATAGATTTAACATTTTTAAATTTTTAAATAAAGAAAAAATCATAACAATCTAATATTAAATTAAATTAGATATAAAATTTAAATATTCTATAAATATAAAATAAATTAAGCTTTAAATTTTATTATAGATAATATGAAAAATGAATAAAATATTACAAGAAAAAATTGTCTAACAAAAATAAGACCCAAAATAGATATATTTGGAAAATAATAATTAATTATCGTTAATTTTATAACTAATTAAATAACTGTTTTACTTTATTCATTTGTAAAAATATATTAGAATGCATTTTATTTAATTAAAATCAAAGTAACACATTTAGCAAAAGGCATCTTCAAATTAGCCCGTCAACATTTTCACTTATCATATGATAAATAAAGAAATATATTAAAATTATATTGTTAAAATAGTCAACATATAATTTTTAGAAACAAATTTACGAGATGAGATTAGTAAAGAGAACAACTAAAACTAGATTCTCTCTTTTGATAAACAAAATAACTATATAAAAAATAATATTTTTATGAGCTATTTTTGTCAAAAATATTTTTAAGAATTATTCATTAAATAACTTTAGGGTTTCTTTAAATTCCGCATAATTTAATCTATTTTCTCATTTTTATTTTAAATTACTTCTCAATATTTAAAATAGTTTTATATTACAATATAAATTTTCATTATAAACTTAAATATAGTTTATATCTTTAAAACATATGTTTTTTACTATTTTAATTATAATATTTATTTATTACAAAAGTTAATTATATAAAATAAATATTGATATTATGCAGAGCTGATTAAAATTTGCATATAGCTGACGTGTCTGGGCACTGAACTTATTAATTCCAGGAAACCTCAGTGTTTAGATTCGTTTCATTCTGAAAAAATACAAAAACAAAATTGAAAATTCCAAGTTTTGGGGTCTCACGATTTCAATTCACCCTTTCTCCCACAAACTCTGATTCTCCTAGTAAACAGCGGTGCCAGGTTCGATCTTTTCGTTCTTTATGTTTTTTGCACGTTTTATTGATCTGATAACTTGACATTTGATCCAACGCAAGTTCGTTGCTTTTTAGATTGAAAATCAGATTTTCAGATACCCTCTGTGTTCCTAATTAATGGGTTTTCTCTGCTATTTGCATAGGTGATTGATTTAGAAGTAGATAGAAGATGGGGGCAATCATGTCTAGGTTCTGGTTCATGTTATTCCCTGCAAAAGAGTATAAAATTGTTGTTGTTGGATTGGATAACGCTGGAAAAACCACCACCCTTTATAAATTGCATCTGGGTGAGGTTGTCACTACCAACCCTACTGTTGGTAGCAACGTTGAAGAGCTTGTCTACAAGAATATACGATTTGAGGTCCCTTCACTTATCACTTTACTGCTTTTTTTATTCATTTGTTTTGTTTTCATGTGTTGATTTTGCTTCAAGAGTTTAATGTCACGTTTGCTGTTGACGAATATGTGTACAAGTATGAGGACTAGGACTTGTTTCTTCTCTGTAAATGATAGGCTCTAAACAGTTAAATTTATCAGCACTCAAATGTAATTCTCTAGAGCATCCAACAATCACAAAACATACACAAAATAGCTTTTGGACTTCATCCATAATGTTTGTTAGGGTTTCATGAAAATTGTGCTTTTGTTGCCATTGGACCAGACACATAACTTTGTGCTGTACTTCTGGTGTCTCTATTTTCTTAGTGTGTTTGCGCTTGCTAACTTGTCTTGTAAATTGATTTTGTTAAAGTGATTTTTAAGTGAAATGATTTTGATAGAAGTAATGTTTGAATGTGTTGATAAAAAATCACTTTTAGATGTGTAATTATACAACAACAACTAAGCATGTTCCTATTACATTGAGTCAACTATATGGATCATAAAATGCCATAAATTTCTATCATGTACTAAGTGTAAAGATAAGGTGGCTTGGTGGTTGGGAATGGGGGACTAAGACGTGAAGGAGAAAGGGGGCTAAAGGGAGAAGGGGGGGGGAGGAAGGTTGCAGGGTCGGACACTCTCACTGACAAAATACTAACAATTGCTAATGATTAACATTTTTACATAAAAAAAGGTGTAAAGATAAGCCATTTACCTCTAAATGTCTCTTAATGGTTTGACTAGTAATTTTCTTTATACCTTTAAGTTTAACTATATGCCAAAACCATCCAAAACAAAGTTTTACCATTTTTTCTAGAATGGGAGGTACCCCAACTTTCTCTTTAATGATTGTATTGCTAATCTATCTTCTCTTGTTTAATCGCTCATCCATTGTAAAATTCTCATTTTTGTGATACTAAACTTGCTCAGCCATCCTAATATTAATATAAAGTACAATAGTAATATCAAAACTGTGGTTTGAAGTGTAAAATTTGTTCTTTACAATTTTGCACCAAACAAGTTGGTATATTAGACGAAGTTTGTTTGCATCCACTGAATGATCATTTATGGATGGAAACATCTTTCCAAATACTGGCTAGTGCTTAATGCTTGGCTACCCTTAATTCTCTACAACTCCAGCAACGATTTTGGCATCTGATGTTGTTGCATGCTAGTTGTTTCTGTATGAACACAGGATAATCCAATATCCTTTTTGCTTCGGCAACAAGTGTTTTGGGGAGAGTACAATGGCATCAACGAATTCATGTAGCCAATCTCACCTAGAAAGAAAAGACTTGGATCATTCTTTTCTTTTCTTTTTTCTTGAGGAAAGAAGGGAGGGTGTTGGAGCCTTTTAGCATTTTTTTTTTCTTCATGCGGGCATCTTATGCCTTTTTGAGTTCTTTTATTGCTATTTTTTTTCCCTTCCTGGTGAAAAAGGGATGGATCTGTTTTTCATAACAGTCCACATGAATGTCTTGAACTAAATTTGGGAAGTTTTACTACTGTGCAGGTTGAAGCATTACTCACTCTTCTTTGTTTTTCATTTCAGGTCTGGGATCTTGGTGGACAAGAAAGACTGAGAACATCATGGGCAACATATTACCGAGGAACACATGCTGTTATTGCAGTGATAGACAGCAATGATAGAGCCAGGATCTCTATCATGAAGGATGAACTATTTAGGTTGCTGGGGCATGAAGATTTACAACATTCTGTCATTCTTGTCTTTGCTAATAAACAAGATATCAAAGATGCTATGACTCCTGCTGAGATAACAGATGCATTAAATCTTCACAGCATCAAGGATCATGATTGGCATATACAGGCTTGCTGTGCCCTCTCAGGAGAAGGGCTGTATGATGGTCTTGGATGGATTGCCCAGCGAGTAACTGGCAAAGCCCCAACATGATTTGGACTTCTGAAACCTGTAACGCAATTCATTTTCCATGTATTAACTGATATTATGAGGGACAAAAGTCTATGTATCATTTATACTTGAAAGAGTCAAGCAAAGATAATCTGTTTGATTTGCTATGAAGAAAAAGATTATTCAATAATCTGATTAAGACACAATTTTTTATCCTCAGATCAAGTTTATCACCCAGGTGAGATGAAAGTTTAAGCGGAGTTAATTTTAATCATTTAATTTATATTTTTTAATTTAGCATGTTATAAGTGCAAAGTATTTATGTGTTTTGTCAATGGTTAACTTTTATCGACAAACCTGGTTAAGTAACCTTAAAAATGTCCTGTGTTAGGAGAATTTGACCTCGAAATGGAAGTGTCTCCGAAAGTAAAGACGTTGGGTTCACATGATCGAGACTATAAAATTATGTTGAAAATTATTCAATTTATATCGGGGTTTCGCTCAAAGATTTTTTTAAAAAGAAAATTTTCCCAGGATAATAAAGGTTGTAGATAAGAACGGAGATGTCTATCATAAGAATGGTTCTCTTAACAAATTATCTTCATGGTTCTCTTAACGATGTAGGGGATCCAAAATCACTTTTAAAATTGAACAGTGTGTTTAAGTCCCTTTAAGTAAGAATTAAAAAGGAAACGCATCAGAACATATTTCTCTTTTTTGGAGATCACCAGAACTTAATTATGTTAAAATAACAATCGAATATTAATTAGCTAAAAAAAATTTCTAATGTAGTCATTGCTCTGTCTTCAGTGTCTTATCCATTGACAAAACAAAAAAATAAAAGAAAGAGGAGCACAATATTTTGTTGGTTCCTCAAGAGATACCTCACAAATGTTGAGGCAGCCAGGCACATGGTCAATACATATTATATACATATCAAACTTGGCACATCTGTTATTGGCATGCCATCCTTACAAGTAAAGCTAGCTAGTGGCACTAGGCAAAGCTAATGGTTATTTTAGTGAATCATATGAAACTAACTATGTGGAAACATGCAAGAAAGAATCATATGTTACAATCATCGTTTTCCAATTTAAATGAAAAAAAGAAGTTATATATATGGATTGTTTGTAAACTATTTATCGAAGGAGTTATGTTATGATTGTATTGCACAAATTTGGCCTATGCAAAAAGGACTGCTCAGAACCAAGCTGCACATAAAAGGGAACAAGTTGGATATAATATATTACCACGTAAACTGGATTTGCGCAGTAGGTATTTCACATAGTGGATTTGTGCAATGGTACCGTGCTAAATGGCCTTTCCGTATCCGAAAAAGTAATAAAAAAATGCACACGATTCACTTCGAAAACTACAAAACTTCCACTTGAATAATATGATTTCTTTAACCAAAACTTATCCACAATGTTAACTTTAAGAATGTTGTAATTATTGTATTAAAAGCTTTAAAAATGTAAATTAAAGAATATTATATTTAATTTAAGAACATTGTATTAATAGGTTAAAAAAACTATTTATTTTTTTTAAGAATATTACATTGACAAATTATAAAAAACATAATTATTTTAGGATTTAATTGAATTATATTTTCTATAAAAAAAATAATTTATTTTAGTAAATTATATTTATTTCCGCACTTAATTTAATTCTAATTTATATTATTTATTTAATTTTTTATGTTCTATATATATTCGTCGTCCAAATACCTGTTGCTTCAATTTTGTTTCATCACATTTGTGTTTTTTAAAATTGAATATGTATAAAACTAAGCTATTGATGAATATATAGATTAGATCTATACCGTGATCAAAATATTCCCTGAAGAGACACATTTATTTAATAATGAAATAATAGTAAGTTTATCTTTAAAATTTTCTATTAGGTATGAATTCTTAAGATATACACATTATTTATTAAAATTAATAATTTGTATATATTAAAAGGTTGTTGTGAAAGAGAAAAATAATTTTTACATTATTTCTATCATGCCATAAGCATATAATATTAGATAATTTATTATTTTTTTAAGAATTTAATAACATTGATCATATATATTACCAGACAAATCTAACATATGTTGGGATTATAAAGTTAAATAAATTCTACTTTTTTAGACAAGTGTGATTAATTTAGATTTTAAGTCTTTATATTTATACTTTTTAAGAATATTTTAGTTAATTAAAAAAATTAGAGTATTATTTGTATAATAAATCATTTGGATAGAAGAAATAAAGTAAACATTATTATTCCTCCTCCTCCTATATGGGCATGCGGCATGCCATCTGACACAATTTTGTTCTTGATGAATGCGTAAATTGAAACTAGTACATGGTAACTGGCTGCAATTGTATCTAGAATAATTTACTGGTTTCTTGACATTCTCATCCTCTACTTTGGACCAAGCTGCATGAAGTCATGCATAACCACACTTCAACGTTGCTCTAAATATCGAAAGTAGTGAAAACAAGCTTCCAAACAAAGTAATATACATCCAGTCAAAACGAAAAAAAAAAAGTAATATACATCTTGGTGAATATCTCACTATATATTATTCATCGAGTGTAACATCTTAGAGTGTATATGGTGGATTCAAGGACATAATTCTCGATGCTAAAGCCATCTCCATAGCTATAAAATTCTTTTTCAACTTACTTCAATAGGCTTTTCTGGTGTAACTTATCAAAATAGGCCTTTTCAGCTCATTACAATAAGTTTCATGATCAAATTTATGACATAACCCTCATGTGATTAAATATAAACGGTGATTATATTCACAAAAAACAAATGTGAAGGTTCTTAGGAGGACTAATGGTCTGGATTTTGATATAAAAACTGAACTTGGAAAAACACATTATCTTCATGAGAGAGTCTCTAGATAAAGATTTGATATCAGTAACAGAGTAACCCATGATGAGACAATCCTAGGATAGACTCTCGTATCATGTTAGAAAGGTGAAATATAAGTCTAATTCAAACCTACAAAATTGACTTGTAAGGTGAAGATTATTTTCCAATTATATACATACAACATGTCACATCTCTAGGCAACGTGGGATCTTCAACCGGAGGCACATATAAAGATAATTTCTTTGAATGGAGCAAATTATCAGTTATAGAAGGGCAAGATGAAAGATTTGTTATTTGTGAAAATTTTGTATTTTCTTGTCTTTACATCTAATGAGTCGGAATCCAACTCTAATGAAGAATGAAATTTTAAGGATCAATAAGTGTGTGGATTTATTAGACAATTTGTTGATGATAATGTTTATAATTTTATTATCGATGAAATATATACGAGAAGCATATGGAATAAGCTTAAGTCTTTGTATACTTCTAAATTAGGGATTGATAAACTGTACTTCTTAAAAAATTTTGCAGAGTTAAAGTACAAGGAAGGGACTCATCTCATATTAGTGAATTTAATTGTTGCTAGAGGAGAGAGAAATTCTAAGTTGTATAGCACAAAAGCTTTGGTTACTAGTGATGGTGTGACTGCCACATATATGGAGACATCTTTGTGGCACCGAAGGCTTGGACATATTAGTGAGAAGGGATTGAATTTTTTAGCTAAGAAGGATGTAATTCAAGGATTGAAGAATGCAGAGTTGGAGAAATATTCTCGTTGCATGGTTGGTAAGCATACAAGAGTATCTTTCAAGAAACATCCCCTTTTCAAAAAATCTAAATTGTTTAAATGATTCAGATGTTTATGGTCTTTTGAAGGTAAAATCTTTTGGCGGTGTACTTATTTTGTTACCTTTATTAATGATTGTTCCAAGAAACTTTGGGTCTATGCTTTGAAGACAAAAGACCAAGTGTTGGACAAATTGAAAGAATTTCATACTTTGATAGAAAAAAAAAAGTCTGGCAAGAAGCTGAATCACAATCGTACTAGAAATGATGGTGAATATTGTGGACCATTTGATGTCTATTGTAAGCAGCATGGTATTGCACCTAAGGAAACTCCTTCTAAAACTCCTCAACTGAATGGTTTAGCAAAGAGGAAGAACATAACATTGACTGAGAGAATGGGATGTATGCTCTCTAGGGCTAAGTTACCTAAGCATTTTAAAGGTGAGACACATGACAGTGCATGTTATCAATCTTAGTCCTTTTGAACATGGAGGTGCTAAATAAAATTTGGTTTGTCAAGTGTATTAAGTATGATCACTTGAGAGTTTTGTTGCAAGGCCTTTGTGCATGTCCAAAGGATGAGAGATCTAAGTTAGATGTAAAACCAAGGCAGTGTATCTTCACTGGTTATGGTGAGGATGAATTTGGCTATAGATTCTATGACCCTGTTGAGAAGAAACTTGTTAGAAGTCGTGATGTAAAGTTTATGGAAGACCAAACCATTGAAGACATTGATAAGGTGTGAAAGAAATAAAACCACTTAATGGTGGGGTCCAGCCTGTGAGACAAAATGTCCAGCCAACAACAACTTTCGGTGGAAAGGAATTGGAGAATTGGAATTCCAGCTTGCAAATGCTTTCGGTGCAATTTAAAATAGGCAAATTGCAAAATAGTGCCATTTTCTTCTTCTATAAAAGGAGAAGAGTTGCAACACACAAAATACATCCCACAACAATGTAATCCCCTAAGCTTTGTTTTCTCCTGTCTCAAAAGAGAGTGTGATTGTTCTCTCCTTGTGTTTAGAGAGAGGTTGTAGTTCTCTTCCACTTAGTGAAAATTTTCTCTGATCTTGTCCGTGGTTTTTCCTTTGTCTGTCAAAGGTTTTCCACGTAAAATATTGTGTGTCAATTCCTAATTTTCTCATCTCTATTTTAGCTGCGTAATATTCCATTTACATACTCTGATTTCCCAACAGTGGTATCAGAGCTCTTTGGTTCGGTAAGAATATTCTTAGTATGCTCTGTGGTTGCAGTTTAAACTAATCTTCCACATCAGAAAAGAAAAATTCTTGGTCCGCTGCGGTAACGCTGGAAGATATGGTTCACATGTGTGGTTGTATACTTTTGCAGTAATTGTTAACGTAAACTAGATCGGGTCTAGTGTACAGTATAGATATACAATACTGTTCACGTATATGGTACTGTTCACAGTGGAAAAACGTATAACACTATTCATATATACGGTACTATTTACGTATAGTACTATTCACAGCATGGCAACAAAATTTGAGATTGAGAAATTCAGTGGGAGTAATTTCTCCCTGTGGAAATTGAAGATGAAGGCTTCTTAGTGAAAGAAGAAGAATAATGATCGGAGTGGATCTAAGTAAAGGTTTGGTGGACCTACTTTGTGGAGATCCCTTGTGTCGAAAGTCTCCCTAGCAAGTTTGGCTAGGCTGCGTGTTCCGTTGATTAGAGCTATCAGAAACGGCGGTACAAGACTAGAGCATATCGACGACAATGTGAAGCTCAAGAATTGTCGTGGCGATGGAAGCTCTAAAGGCCATCATTGACAATAGGGGAGGAAATATACATGCATCAACCTGAAGGGCTTGAAGAAGAACTTGTTGTCAATTGGGCAACTAGATGACCTCGGGTGCAAGACCCATATTGAAGGTGGGATCTTGAAAGTCGTTAGAGGTGCTATTGTGGTGATGAAAGCAGAGAAGATCATTGCTAATCTATACATGCTTAAGGGAGAAACGTTAAAAAGAGGTCGATGTATCAGTTGCATCAGTTAGTCAAGAGGAATCAACGACAATTTGGCATCGCAGACTAGGCCATATGTCGGAACGAGGCTTGAAGGTCCTTGCGGAACGTAAACTCTTACCCGGGCTCACATCAGTGACCTTACCTTTCTGTGAGTACTGTGTGATAAGCAAGCAACATAGATTGAAGTTTGACAGATCAACTGCAAGAAGCAAGCACATACTAGACTTAATACATTCTGATGTGTGGGAGTCACCAGAAATGTCCCTAGGAGGAGCAAAGTATTTTGTATCATTCATTGATGATTATTCTAGGAGGCTATGGGTGTACCCAATCAAGAAGAAGTCAGATGTGTTTCCAGTATTCAAGGAATTTAAAGCACAGGTAGAACTTGAAACTGGTAAAAAGATTAAGTGCTTGAGGACAGACAATGGAGGAGAATATACTGATGGCGAATTTCTAGCATTCTGCAAACAAGAGGGTATGAAAAGGCAATTCACAAATGCCTATACACCTCAGCAAAATGGTGTAGCAGAGCGAATAAATAGAACGTTTCTAGAAAGAACTAGAGCCATGCTGAATACAGCAGGATTAGCCAAGTCTTTCTGGGCAGAAGCTATTAAGACTGCCTGTTACATTATAAACCAGTCGCCATCAACAGCAATTGGGTTAAAAACACCAATGGAGTTATGGAGTGTAAAAGCCACAAATTATTCTTCTCTACATGTGTTTGGATGTTATCATGTACGTAATGTACAACTCTCAAGAAAGAAGCAAACGGATCCAAAGTCTAGGAAATGTATTTTCTTGGGTTATCTTTGACAGTGTTAAGGGGTATCGCCTGTGGGATCCCACTGTCCACAAGGTTATCGTCAGCAGAGATGTAATTTTTGCAGAAAATGAACTGCAAAGTAAGAAGAAATATGACAGCACTTCAAAAGAGGCTACTACGGTTTAGATAGATGGGAAATCTGGAGAAGATGATTCTTCTGAAGCAGAACCTGAGCATGAGGAACAAGATCCATGTGAGACGGTCAGTGTGGAACTTCGACGAAGTACACGACCGAAACAGGCACCAATTCATCTTCGTACTGGAGAATATGTCATGACAACTCATGATGCATACTGTCTTCTTACAGAAGAAGGGGAACCGTCAAACTTTCAACAAGTTATGAATGGTTCAAATGCTTCTCTGTGGATGATGGCAATGCAGGAAGAAATGGAGGCCTTGCATAGAAATAGAACATGGGAACTTGTTGAACTTCCAGAAGGTCGGAAAGCCATTGGAAACAAATGGGTTTACAAGATCAAACGTGATGGCAATGATCAAGTGGAACGATATCGTGCAAGATTGGTGGTCAAAGGATATGCTCAGAAAGAAGGCATTGATTTCAATGAAATATTCTCTCCAGTGGTTAGACTTACCACTATCAGAGTAGTATTGGCTATGAGTGCTGCATTTGATTTACATCTAGAACAATTGGATGTAAAAACTGTTTTTCTTCATGGAGAACTTGAAGAAGAAATTTATATGCTCCAACCGGAAGGCTTTGAAGAAAAAGGAAAAGAAAACTTGGTTTGTAGGTTGACCAAATCTCTGTACGGTCTTAAGCAGGCGCCAAGGTGTTGGTACAAGAGATTTGATTCCTTCATTATTAGCCTCAGATACAACAGACTGAGTTCAGACCATTGTACTTATTACAAGAGGTTTGATGATAATGATTTCATCATTTTGTTGTTATATGTGGATGACATGTTGGTGGTAGGCCCCAACAAAGATCGAGTCCAAGAACTGAAGGCACAGTTGGCTAGGGAGTTTGATATGAAAGACTTGGGACCCGCAAACAAGATTTTAGGGATGCAAATTCACCGAGACAGAAAAGATAGGAAAATTTGGCTTTCTCAAAAGAATTATCTTAGGAAAGTCTTGCGGCGCTTCAATATGCAAGATTGTAAGCCAATTTCGACCCCACTTCCTGCCAACTTAAAATTATCCTCAAGTATGTGTCCTAGCAGTGAAGCAGAGAGGATGGAAATGTCTCGAGTGCCGTATGCATCAGCGGTGGGAAGCCTAATGTATGCTATGATATGTACAAGACCAGACATTGCACAAGCAGTGGGAGCAGTCAGTCGATTTATGGCAGATCCTGGTAAAGAGCATTGGAATACTGTTAAGAGGATCCTTAGATACATCAAAGGAACCTCAGATGTTTCATTATGTTTTGGAGGATCAGAGTTTATTGTTAGAGGATACGTTGATTCAGATTATGCAGGTGATCTGGATAAAAGGAAATCTACTACTGGCTATGTGTTTACACTTGCAGGAGGAGCGGTAAGCTGGTTATCCAAGTTACAAACTGTTGTAGCTCTATCTACTACAGAAGCGGAATATATGGCAGCTACCCAAGCATGCAAGGAAGCAATCTGGATTCGAAGGCTATTGGAAGAACTCGGGCACAAGCAACAGAAGATTACTGTGTATTGTGACAGTCAGAGTGCCTTGCACATTGCAAGAAATCCAGCTTTTCATTCCAGAACAAAGCACATAGGTGTTCAATATCATTTTGTTCGAGAAGTAGTAGAAGAAGGGAGTGTGGACATGCAGAAGATTCACACCAAAGATAACCTAGCAGGTATGATGACAAAGCCAATCAACGCTGACAAGTTCATATGGTGTAGATCCTCATATAGTCTTTTGAAAATTTAAGTGGCATGATCACAAACGTGGTTTTAAGTGGGAGATTGAAAGAAATAAAACCACTTAATGGTGGGGTCCAGCCTGTGAGACAAAATGTCCAGCCAACAATAACTTTCGGTGGAAAGGAATTGGAGAATTGGAATTCCAGCTTGTAAATGCTTTCGGTGCAATTTAAAATAGGCAAATTGCAAAACAGTGCCATTTTCTTCTTCTATAAAAGGAGAAGAGTTGCAACACACAAAATACATCCCACAACAATGTAATCCCCTAAGCTTTGTTTTCTCCTGTCTCAAGAGAGAGTGTGATTGTTCTCTCCTTGTGTTTAGAGAGAGGTTGTAGTTCTCTTCCACTTAGTGAAAATTTTCTCTGATCTTGTCCGTGGTTTTTCCTTTGTCTGTCAAAGGTTTTCCACGTAAAATATTGTGTGTCAATTCCTAATTTTCTCATCTCTATTTTAGCTGCGTAATATTCCATTTACATACTCTGATTTCCCAACAAGGTGGAGAAATCTACACATAATGGAGGTAGTGGCGTGGCTAATATTGATCTAGTTCGATTACCTATTCATGATTTGGATACTAATATTCGGAATGGTGAGCAACAATATGGAGATGAGGTAGATGTTCCTATTTGTGATGTTGATGAAAAGGAACACTAGGTATCACACGATGAGAATCTTGGTGATGTACCTAAGCCACCACTTACCTAATTTAGGAGGTCTATTAGACAGAGACAACCATTTATAAGGTACTCTTCTGATGAATATGAGATCTTGACAAATGGGGCACAACTTGATTGCTTTGAAGAGGCCATGGAAAGTGAGGAAAAGCAAAAGTGGTTGGATGCTATGAAGGATGAAATGAAGTCCTTACATAATAACTGCACATTTGATTTGGTAAAGTTTCTAAAGGATAAGATAGCCTTAAATAACATGTAGATCCATAGAGTAAAACATGAAAGTGACTTTAATTTTCTCAAGTATAAAGCCAGATTAATGGTAAAAGGATTTAGTCAAAGGAAAGGTGTTAATTTTAACGAGATCTTCTCGCCCATGGTAAAAATGACATCCATTAGAATTGTGTTGAGTTTGGCTACTACTCTTGATTTGAAGGTAGAACAAATGGATGTGAAGATTGTTGTTCAAATGGTGATTTAGAGGAAGAAATTTACATGGAGTAACCCGATGATTTTCTTCTTAAAAGCAAGGAAGACTATATGTGTAGGGTGAGAAAGAACCTATATGGTTTAAAGCAAGCTCTAAGACATTGATATAAGAAGACTACTTTCGACCATTGTGTTTTTGTTAGAAAATTTTCTAATGACTTTGTTATCCTGATGCTGAATGTTGATGACATGCTTATTATTGGGAAAGTGTTTCCAATATTGACAAGTTAAATAAGCAATTAAGTGAGTCATTTGCCATGAAAGATATGGAAGTTGTTAAACAAATTCTTGGTATAAGAATAACGTGTGACAGAAAACCGAAGAAACTTTGGTTGTCACAAGAACACTACATTAAAATAGTGTTGCAAAGATTCCAGACGGAAAAGGGTAAGGTAATCAGTACTCCTCTAGCTACTCGTATTAAGTTGAGTTCTAAACAAAGCCCATGAAATGAAGTTGAGAAACTAGATATGCAACAGGTTCCCAATGCATCTTCAACGGTGGATAGTTTGATGTTTGAAATAGTGTGCACAAAACCAGATATAGCTTCATGGTACATATATGACTTTGTTTTGGTGGTGATAAGCCCACATTGACAGGGTACAGATTCTGATGTGATTAGAGATATTGAATCCAATAAGTCCACTTTAGGCTATTTGATTAAATTTGTAGGTGGAGCTATGACTCGGCAGTCTAGGCAACAAAGATGTGTAGTTTTGTCTACTACAGAGGCAGAATTCATTGTCATCACTAAAACATGTAAGGAGATGCTATGGTGAAGAAATTCTTGCAAGAGCTTGATTTTAGTCAAGAGAATATTTATGGATAGCCAAAGTGCTATTCATCTTGATAAGAGTTTAATCTTTCACTCGAGGACTAAGCATATTGATGTGAGGTATCATTGGATATGTGATGTTTTGGATATTAAGTTGTTGGTGTTGACCAAAATTCACATTGATGACAATGGTGCTGATATGATGACTACTGCATTACTTTGAAGCTTGTTGTGAAATCATCAGTTTGATGGTTATCTCCACATAATTGTGAGGGGGATTTATTGGGTTTTGTGTTCCTTTCCTATGAAAAGAATAGGCCCAAATTGAGTAAGTGATTAGTCTCACTTGATTAAGTAGAGAAGAGTAAGACTAGGATGGAGAATTTAATAAAGGAAGCAGAAAAAATGCATAAAAGAAGAGAAAGAAAGAGATGTGAGCTCGCGCAAGTTCACACTTTGATCTTCCTGTAAGTAGTAATTTTTTATTTTCTGAGTGGTTGTAAACACCTTTTGGTGTATTCTTTGAAGACTCTCCTATGTCCTTTGTTGATTATAGTGAATTTTCTTTAGTTTGGATGACCCGTGGCTTTTTTCCCTTACATTGAGGGGTTGCTCTTTTGGTTGAGTTGTTATGATTGTGTTGGTTTCTCCCTCAATTGTAACATTTTTAGCATCCACATGTTTCACTTTGCCAAGAGTGGTGTATGCAGTTCCTCCCTCAACATCCACCACTCTTATGTTACGGTTGTAACACCCTCAAAATTAATTTTCATAAATAATTTCGTAGTTAAAACATTTACTAAAAATTCTATAAAAATGTACATATTAACTATTTACTGTTATAATTTGATTAGAAAGAAAATGTAATTCAAAAATAATTTATCATTGGGTAGCAATATTATTACGTAATTTGAGAAAATTATGATTACATTTCTAAATAAAAATGTAATAAAAAAAAAAAAAATTTGTGGTTTGACATTTTTATTACTATTTGATGTTTCAAATATTATTTTATATTTCGAATTACTGAAAATTTATTATTTTAATTATATTATTATTAAGAAATCTTATTTTATATTTGATTTGAGAAATATTTTAAAAAAAAAATAATAATAAAAAAAAATAATAAATAAATAAAAATAATATAAAATAAAAAAAAAATAAAAATAATAAACTTAAAATGACTCATGCAGGATTCGAACCTGCAACATACAAATTATTAAGCCACCACTTTAACCAACTAAGCTACTACATTTATTTGATATTTTTATAAAATATAAGATATATATTAAGTACTAGTTTATTGTTTAAAAAAATTTTAAAATTAAATTGTCACATGTAGGACCCAAACCTGCAACCTTCAGATTAGAAGTAGAATACTTTTACCAACTGAGCTAATAGGTTTATTTGATAAATTTTAAAAATATAAGGTATATAATAAGTACGAGCGAAATATGTGAACCAGAAAAATAGAGAAAAATAATTTTTAGATTCTTTATAATTTAGTATTAATTATGAAATAATCATATATGATATTTGAATAATGGAATTAAAAAAAAAAAAAAAAAAAATTAAAAAAATAATAATAATAATAATAAAATAATAAAAATATATATATATATATATATATATAAATAAAAGTTAGAAAATTCTGAACAAGTGCAATATGTCATGAATGATGAAAAGATGCACTAAGTTAGTGGTGTTAGCACCAATTTGATTAATGGAGCACTAAAAAAGAAAAAGAATTATAATTAATTGTTTATGGAATAACCACTAAGTATATTAAATTTTACCACTAATAATATTTTAAATTTTATTTCATCTATAAATAGAAACCATTTGAGAACACTTCAGCCATGAATTCATTTGCACCAAAACACCAAAATCTTAGTTTTTCCAATTTTCCCAAAACCATTAAGCTTATTTTGCTAAAATTCCAAATTTTTCTAAATTCACCAAAAACCTATTTCATTTAACTTTGAGAGTAGAATCAACCTTCTTTCAACCTTCAAAAGCTTTCTCAAAGTCTTCCAAAAAGAGTAGCCAAAAGAAATCAAGGTGAGGGAAGTTTCTAAATTATTATGAATTTTCAATTTAATTAAGTTTTCAAGTTTCTAAAAAATTATAGAATAATCCTAAAAAAAATATATATATTCTATATTTTAATTTTTATAATCTTATTCTCTTGGAATTATAATTATTATTGAAGTTTTAAAGTAATAAGGATTGTAAGGAAAGTTGCAATTTATTTAAGTTTTCAATTACTAAAATAATGCATATTTAAAAAAAAATATAAAGACAAAAATGATGCAAGCAAGAATTGAACCCATAACCTTCAGATTCTGAACCATGTCCTAACCAACTGAGCTATTCCAACTTTTGTTTATAATACCGCATATTTATATTTTTATACTGAAATATTTCTGTTTCCATTTATTTATATTGCATATAATATTTGGAGATCCTAAAATTATGAGATCTAACTAGGAGGCTCTGCCACCTTTACTGATTTCATAATTTTAGTTATTTATATAATATTACAATGATTAATTTTTCTATACTTTGAACTTGGATGACTTTTGATTGAACTTGAATAACTTTGGATGTGTACTTGGATGATGACTTAGATTGTTTATGTTTACCTTTTCTTTGAACTTGGATGATGATTGAGACTGTGATTAATTAACTATGCTATGTACGTGGAAGACTGTGATGAAAACTATGACGATTATATTATAAATTATTAATCTACAACGTAAAATATAATGATGGAGTGTACTTGTAATATCAATAAGTTGGTATTGTTTTAAATGAGATTTTTAGAAAGGAGATAAGATTTCATTCATTCATGCATGCCTCAAAAGAGGTGGCCTCGGTTAGAGGTGCAGATAATAACTTAATCCGTGCGTCTAGGTGAGATGCCAGACTTGGGGGATTTTTATAGTGAGAATTCATTTAATTCATGATGATCACATGATTGTTTATGAGATTCTGTGCACCACTGTGAAATCCCAACTGGTCGGTAAGTTTTACGATGATGATGTCGTATTATCTGAGATGGTACCACATTGCATATTTTTTGGAGTTGAGGATGGAGCATGCATCATATAGAAATTTCATTTAAGTCATAATTCATTCTTTATTTATTTGATTATGATATGTATTATATTGATAATTTTATATGATATGTATTTTTATTAAGATTTTTGGAACTTACCCTTGCGTGTTTGTGTCTGTGGTTTGACACCTGTGATGATCCTAAATTTTAATTGGGGGAGCAGATTAACAGGATAAATCTATTGGAGATGTGAACGAAGGATAAGCAAACATGAGGATTTTTGTGAATAATGTGTATATTATAATTATCACAATATTACGTACTATGTGACATTTTGTAAATAACTTTTGATGTATGATTACGATGTGATCTATGTGATGTGTTTTATTTTGGTGACATTTTTGTTAGCAAGGGAAATTATTTTAAAATTTTATTTAAAGAAATCTAAATGAAGGGAAACATTTTCAAATAATAATAATAAATAGATAAAAAGGAAAATATTTAAGCAATGAAAAACAGCGAGGCGTTACAACGGTCATAGAGATCAGCATGCTCCATTGCATCTTCAGTCGTATCTTCAGTCCAGTGGCAAGGGTTTATGACATGATCTAGACAATAGTTGCCAAAAACCTGTAGAAACAAAATGCCTCATTCTTGTGTTGAATTAAGTCAGGCTGAGAAACAGGCCCTAATGGTGAGATGCTGCACCTTGGTGTCAAGTTTTTTGTCATGTATTTGTTACCATAACACACAACATTGTTCTTCAACAAGCACCTCTTATGGAAATTAAGACCAATTGAGCTTAACCCAGATGGAGCTATTATGCCACTAGTGAGCTTTGTACTTTCAGCACCATTGAGCATTAAGTAGGCCATGAAGTGACAACAGCGAGAAAACTTGGAGAAATACCATGGTTCAATCATCTCAATGTAGTTTATATCATAGAAATAACTTATAAGACAAGGATGGTTTGGACATTGAAAGTGGCTTGAAAAATCGTAAGGATTATGCAGCGAAAGATAAAGACACAGAATTTGGTGCAGCTGACATTTGGCATGCTTCTGTAGTTGACATGTATATAATGTTAATATATATTTCTGTAGTTGACATACTGACATATCTCCACATGACCACATCTTTTCAGCATAAGACATACCCAAAGTAGTTTGCTATACTTTTTCTTTTCTTTTTTTGTGTTAACCTACTCTTACACTAAAACAACATATAATTATCTATAAGAGGCTTGGTCTATTCTGATATCACCACTAACATTGCTGTAACATACTATCATGTATCATTCAATGTATTTATTCACTCTGGTGAAAATTTTACTAATTTGAGTGGAAGAGGACCTTTGTAAGTATCCCATCCATCCACTTCAGATGAGTCGGTAAAATCACCTCGGATTCATCAACAGTTCATTCCAAATTTGCCATCATATTCATTTTGGACAAAGATTAATTTTCAAGTAAAAATTTTCAATATTTTTTAGAAGAAGAATTGTAGGTTTTAATGAAATCAACATCGGGCAGAGTGAAAGTCTACTCTAGTATGAATTTTGTTTTATCCATTGACAATTATCGGTTCATGATCATGAAAAGCAGACACAATCATTAACTTGAAGAAAAGTTCATCCCAATCACCAGATGAAAATTCTTTGGACAGGTTATACTTCACTAACTCACATTCTATACTTCAACCGCATATTGTATGCTTGTGACTGAATAATATGCCTACAAAATTAAGTTGAAGGCAGGCGTTACAACATTCTTCATCAAACAAAAGATGGTTTATATTTCTCTTGCAAATTCAGTGATAGCTAACCCCAATGTGCACACCAAAAAAGCTAACCCCAATGCAATTTGATGTTGAATGAGCTTCACATGTTTTTGCAACTACAAAAAGTTTCAATATATGGTATAAACGTGGATCCCTGAAAGAGTGAGTAGTAGCACCACACCAATTAGTCAGAGGCACTAATCATAAAGAATCAGGAAAATAAATTGGAAAAGCATAGAGCATCATTATCTAAGTGCAAACTAGCATGTCATGGAACCTCAACTCTCCATTCATTTAGAATAAGGACAAAAATTTAGCATAATAGGCGGTTGAGGAGACCAATAAGGTGCTGCAAGCTGTAAATTTGCATAAAATGCTCAATGATGAGAATAAGATTGTTGCTGAAAATCTAACATAATTTATTGATAATGAGGCATCTTAACCGCAAATTTGAGTCCAAATTCACAACATCCATATCATGATATCAATAGCAATTTTTCCAAAAAGCGTACATGCCATGATTTTACATAAAGGAAAGGGAAAGAAGGAAGAAAGTGTGCACTGCAAAGCAACACTGAATAAAGGGAATAATGATTTCAAGTTACCTGAACTGTTAACAGAAGGTGTCCCACATTCAAGTGTACATAGTTAATTAATACATATTCGTAATGAGGACAATGTGGTAGGATAGATCAATGATTCAAGGCAATCACGAAAGAAAAGGCTTTATTCAAGAAAGGCTAAGATTAATTGTTTGACTCCAAGGACTTAACAACCCTGACTGTACCTCAATCTATGGCTAGACCATCTTGAGCAAAAGTAAATCTTTGATAGTTGCATGTGTTAATAAAAAGTTGTGCTTTAATTAATTTAGTTTATGTAAGATTGTAGCCCATATAATTTCAATTAATTGATTATATTTAATTTGTTCATTTTTTTTCAATTATTCAAACTGAGTTTCTGTTAGTTTTTATTGAAATATTACAAAAAGTTAAAGTCTTGCATGCATGTCTAAAATTGTCTTGGTTATTATATTTATATACAAACATTTTTCCATGCGTTTTAAAAGTGACTTATTAGTGTTGGGGTTTACAATTACACTACGAGCTTGGACCATCAAGAGTGTTAAAGTATAAATTAATTTTTGCTTTCAAGAAATTTCAGTTATATGCTTGGTGGGCACTTCAGGTTCTGGTGTTTTAGAAACGGATAAATCCCTCCATTTTAAAAAAATATATATTTATATATTTTCAAATAAATCATATGTTAAATTATTAATTATATTTAAATTAAATAATATATAAAAATAATAAAATTTAATGATAAATTTAAAAACTAAATAAAATTTCATATAAATATATGATTTTATATGTTACTTTATTATGAAAATAATTAATTTTTATACATATTTATGCGTTATTTTATTATTAAAGTATTTCCTATTAATATTGGAGTAAGTTGAGGTGAATAATTACGCATTCAAGTTTTTTTATAATTCCAGTGGAGTTCAAAAGCCTTGTTCATTTCGAATAACTTATTCTAAGCTTTTTTCTTTTCTGACTCTGAATCAATTCTGGTTCTTTCAATTATTTATCTTCGTGTATTTATGATTTTCCTCCTTGAGACAACAGTTTCTCGTATCAAAACTCAACCTAATAACAAAAATGTAATTGAGACATAACAGACTATAATTTGTATAAACTAGCAAAAGAAAATGTATAAAATATTCAAATAAAAACAATTTCAAGTATTTGTTTCTCTGTGAATCTATAAACAATCTATCTTTGAAAGCAGATTAGAATGTTTGGAACGAGAAAAATAAAGTAAAAGAGGAGAGAAAATTTTAAAATTAAAATTAAAAGAAAAAATTTGAAAACTTATATCTTTTTGTATTAAATTTTCCTTCTATTTTTTTTTTAAAAAAAAAACATTATTATCAATAATTTTCTCTCTGTACTTTCCTCCTTCCTAAGCAAACCTTCCAATAAATGTATTAGAATAGTATATTCCCAGACAGACTTTTAGAGATGAGAAAAGGCTGAAACCCATATACAAAAGTTATAACATTTTGTTTTTGAGTTAAAGTTAAGTGGGGTCACATAAATACTAAGAAACTCCAATTTAATTGGATGGGTAGGTTCCTCTTTCCTCTAATATTCGCAAATGTCACTCACGCGTGGTTTTTCTCCGTTGACCATTAACACGATCATTGCCTTAGCCATTTAGCCTACCTCACACGCCACTCCACCATTAGATCATCACATTATTCAATTATTCAACTTTTTTACATCTAAACTCAACTTAACATACCGTTATATTATATACGCCAATAATATTATTAAGAATATTAAACTGTAGAAAGCCAAAATTTTATATAAACTAACCCATCAAGATACAAATAAAAAAAGAAAAAGAAACATCCATTCAAATTATATTAATGGATTTGGTACCGAGGCAATTTCTCGGTAAAATAATGGCCTTTTTCCGTACCCACTTGAAAGGTGAAAAATCAAAGTGGTACAATGGATAAAGGACACACAGGGGATTTAATTCTTGCATAATATTTTGCTAAACTTATCTATTGACATTATGTATACAGTGAAAATCTTGATTTCTCTTCATTTTATCTATCTATCTTTTATGAGTGAGTTAGCTTATGAACTATGTATTATAATTATTAATAAATAAGAAAAATAATGTTGGGAGTTCAAATAAAAAAAATGTGTACTATAAATTATGTATATTTTAGTTTTTTTTTCTTTAAAAATATGGAAAACAAATTAGCCCGGCTGAATGGGTACGGGCACCTCTAAGCAATATTAAGAGTCAGATTTGAGTTCGAGTGACGTGACATATATTAACATCTTATATAGTTAATCTTTGATTAGTTTATTTCTTTTATTTTGTTTTATATATTTTTTAGATTAATTTGATTTATTTCATCTATCAATATATCAAATTTTATATATAAAACCACTGGATTAATAAATAAAAATTATAAAGCAGGATTAGGAAAATAAATTAATATATAATTAAACGCATAATATAATAGTTAGCATGACATATAACAAATAACAATTACAAAATAAGATCAGAGAAATAAGGTGTTTTGTTTGATTCAAGGAAATGTTTTCTATTTCTGTTTTATATTTTTATTTTTTAAAAATTATTTCAATTTCTAAATTTTAAAAATTAAGAAAATATGTTTTAATTTGGTAGAGAAAAAATTCATTTTCAAATTTATCCATTATTTTATAAAGGATTTTTAAAAAATATTTTTAAATTACAACTAAACTTATTTTCTTAGTGAAATAAAAAATAAACTAAACGCAACTGATTAATATATAATTAAACATGTGAAATGATAATTAACGTATCGTATCCATGTCAATAAACTTATGTAGCACATATTTAATAGAATAAATATGTGAAATGCGTTTGATGAGGTATTTTTTTATAATAATTTATTTATTATGTGAAATTGATTTATTATCAAATAATTAATTTGTTTGAATAAAGTATTTTGAAAATTTTAAAATATATTATTTTTAAAAAAAAATTCAGTTGAGCAAAATTATATAATTTAAAATTCTGTTTAAAATTGAGACATTTTAATTTTTCTTTATTGTTCACATTTCTTCCGGGACTCTTCTTAATTTCTCTCTCACTTTTTTGTTGCTCATTTATTTTAAATAATTTTAAAATGTATTATGAGATTATGCAATTTAAAATTTTTAATTTAATTATAATTAATTATTTATTATATTTTTAATTATTCAATATCAAAAATTAACTATTAAATATTATGTAATCTTATAATTCACTATATAAAATTAAAATTATTTTGAATATTTAAGTATTTAAAAATGTTTAATATTTATTTTTATTTAATTTTAAAAATTTAATTTTTAAATAAATATTTAAAAATGAAAATTTTTATTTTCTAAAAATTTAATTATTTTATCTAAATAAATAAATTAAAATACAATAAATTAAATTGATTCATTTAAATAAAATAGATATATAAAATGAAAAGAATTTAAATTAAAACAATTAAAATATCAAGTATTTAAATTTTTTGTCCGTCCAAACAAAAGGTAAAAGAATTAAAGGACTAAAGAATTTCAAGGACTTTTTTGAAAAAAAAAAATTGAATTTTTTTTTTTTAAGGACCATGGTTAACAATTACTATTTATTCTTTCCCGTTTCATATTAAAAATTCTCCTCACTTTAGATTTTTAGTACATGATATTTTATTATATTTTTAAAAGATCATTAAACTTCCATTAAAAAAATATTACAAAAATAAATTTTATGCCAACACCTTAATAAATGTATAAGTATTATGATACTCTTTCATGTCAAATACAAATATGTTATATTTTACTTTTATGTATGATTTTTTAGCTAAAATAATTTTATAACTAAATTATTTTTCACATTATCATGGAATATTTAAATAGTATAATTTTATAATTTCAAATTTTTATATAATATTAAAATAATATAAAAATTAAATTTGAAATATATAAATATAAAACATATAATAGAATATTTTGAATATTACATTTTATATTCTTTTAAAATTATATAAAAATTTGAAATCAAAAAGATATAGTATCTAAATATTTCAGGATAGAATAATATAAAAATATTTTAGTCATAAAATTATTTTTATTTAAAAATTTATAGATAAAATAAAATGTGATATATTTATGTTTTTTAAAGGAAAATATTATTATCAAAAGAGTTGTTTGATAAAGGAAAATATTATTATCAAATGACTCGTAATATTTATATTTATTAAGGTGATAGTATAAAGTATTTTTTAATATTTTTAATGAAAATTTAATGTAAAATAAAAAAATAGTAAAACATCAAATACTAAAATCCATCAAAGATAAGAAATGAGGTTTCTTTAATAAAGTATCTCTGAGGTAAGGCGGTACAATTTACTCAAGTGATTATATTAAAAGAAGTTTTAAAATTAATTATTCCTTAATCTATATAAAATTGTATATTTTTGTTTATATAAATTTAGAAGAAATATGCTAATTTATTAAAAAAATCAAAATATTTAATATTTTTTTAAAAAATCATTCAGAAAGTTGATAAGAATAAATCTGATTATAAAAGTTCTGTGTAAAATATATATTTAAATAAAAAATTAAAATTATTTTTAATTTTTAATTGAGAAAGTAGACATATAAATTTATATTACTATTAAATTATGTATATATGAGTCTAGCAATCAAGATTTTTTTTTCTTTTTTATAATATCCTACTCTGCCTTCTAAATTGGCGGATGTTTATGGTATTTTTACATAGAAAAGTAATTATTTAAATATAATAATATTTATTAGGAAACCCTTTATTATTTTTTATAATCGCATTAGTTAATCTAAGATATTAATATTTATCACGGAGTCAAAGTTGAATAAAAAATTTCAATATTTGACTGAAAACTGAAAATCAATATAATTTTTTTATCAAAAACGTGAAAGAAAATGATTATTTTTTTCAATAAATTACATTAATACTCTCTGGAATTTTCCAATATTAAATAAAAATTTAACTTTTTTAATTTCTACATAATTAAAATTGCACCAATATATATTATTGTCTAATTTATTAGTAAATATTAATTGTTAATAATTAAATTTTTCTTTAATAAAATAGTTTAAACATATAATTTTCATTTTCCTTTTATCCTTAAAACCATTTCCTCTATCACCATATTAATATTGTCACTCCGTACATTTTATTATATTGTACTATACTCACGTTTCTTAATTACTTAAAAACGTTTAATTATATCATGAATATGACCTCACACAAGCGAGATTAATCTAAACATTGAAAAGAATTTAAAGTATTTATGCATCTAACAAAGAGTAGATTACTCTAAGAAAATCATGAACACATTCTTATAGTATATTTTATAACTAAATAAAATTCATTAAAAATAATATAATTTTAAGAGTTTTCCGCCAATTAAAAAATGTAAAAAATGTACTGAAGAGTATGTCACTCCTCATAAAGTCTTAATCTTTGTTTTATTCTTTTATTTTCTTTTGTAAGCGTTTACCCGTTCGTTTAATGTTGTGATCGAATTGGGCTTCAAATTTAAAAATCAAAACACCTTTGCTTCTAAACAGTAATCAATCCTTAAATTCTGATTTGACCTGATCTGGTCAATCCCAGGATCAAGAGCAAAACGCAAAATGCAAAACAACAGTAACATTGTTGCTTGTTTCAATGTATGAAATATAAATAGAATAAAATAAAAGAAACCACATTAATCACATTACATAAAATAAAAAAGAAAAAGAGGATTAGCCAATGAGAGATACAGTAAACAGAGTGAAAACACCGTCACCGCAAAAGTCCCCAAAGTCAGAAAGTAAGTAGAAAGAGAAAGACAAAAAAAAAAAAAAAAAACCTCAAAAGAAAACCACCTTTGTTATTGTTATTAGTAGTTCTGTTCTGTTTTGTTGCAACAACACAAAACAAAAACGACAACATGAACACTTGAAGCCAGCCAAGTTTTCTTTTTTCACACACACTCCTTATTCCTCTCCACTCTCCATACACTTCAAACTTGAAAAACACCCAACCTCTCTCTTTCTCTCTCCTTCTCTCTCTTTCTTATATTCTTCACCAAACACAACACAGTTGTGACCTGTCTCTGTCTCTGCGTTTTCAGTACGCTTAGATCCTGCTCTATTGTTTTCTGAACCTATCTTATTACTTCTTCTGCTTTCATGGGCTCCATCAAAATTTCATCTTCAAATATGCATTCTAACTCTTAATCATAATCTTAAAAATCAACTCTTTGCAAGCTAGGGATTTTGGATTTTCCATTGCCACTACAAAAATGCAATCTCAATCCGCAGCCCCCATGACCCACAGGGTTCAGTCTTTGTCTTCTGCAGATACCAGAGGCAAACATAGGATACACGCTGAACTCAAACGCTTGGAACAAGAAACAAGGTTCTTAGAGGTACCCACCTACTTTTGTTTTTTCTTCTTGTTCAAAATCATCATAATATATTGGGGTTATGTTCATTGGTGGGGGGTGATTCAATGATTTTCTATTTGTTTGTTTGTTTGTTTGTTTCTCTGTGTGTCGTTTTTTCTATTGGCTATTTGCTTTGCTTTTTGATGGGTGTGTACTTTTTGTTCTTCTGTGTGGTGTCAACTACTGAGAGATGCTAAAATCATAAAATGAGTTTGGAAAGGTTTTAACTTTTCTTTATTGGTGTGTCGGTATTATCAGAGACAAATGCCATCTGTGAAACTTCTGAAGCTGTCTGAAAATTTAACAAAAAAAATGTATTTGGTTCATTGCTGGGGTATTCTTCTGTCAACTGGATTTATGAGTCTGTTTGTGGAAACACTGTTTAAGAAATTAATGTTGAGATTGAAGAGGTACTTATTATTGTGGCCCGTGAACCTTTAGTATGGGGTTGCCTCCTGATAGTTAAAAGAGTAGTTGTTTATTAAATGCATGGTTCTTCAAAATATGCACTTACATTTACATCAATTTGGTCCTACAAAGATTTTTGACATCAAATCAGTCCTTTGAAAGTTTAAATCCGTATCAAAGTGATTGAAGTGGATGGCGTATATAGCTAAACAAAAGGATTGTTTTGGTGTATTGTTTAATCTAAGGAGGACTAGTTTGGTGTTGCAAATCTCAGAAGAATTGTCAAGGGGATTTAGCTCAGTTGGTTAAGTAGGATATGAGTTATTGTAAACCTCCGAACACCTGTGTTTGATTCTTACGGATAAAAAAAATATTACACGAATCAGATTTAATTTCAACTTATCTTTGGAGGACCAAATTGGTAGTTTGGTTGTTTTTTTTCTAAAACGACTATTTTCTAGTAATAATAATTTAACGTTTGATACATTAACTGTTTGCGCCATTATAGTTAACTGTGTTTTGGTTTTGATTATCAATTATTCTTGATGAAAAAAAAAAATGAGATTTTGTCTTTCCAAAGATGTTGGACATTGCAGTTGAAGATCCATCAACTTCAGTTTCTTAGTCTTAGGAAGCTCCATTTTTGAAAGGTTAATAGTCTGCGGTTTAATTTGTCTATATGCATTGTCAATCTGTTACAGTAACAGAGGTTTAATTGTTGAAAAAGTATAACTAAACCAATGTTCTATGTTTTACTTATTTTTGTCGTTTCTTTCTCCTTACTGTTGATAGTTGCGGTTCAGACCACTTTGCATTTTCATTTTCTAGGTAACTGCCAGAAAGTCCATTTAATTGCATTAAGGGGCATAGTTTTTCTTTCAGAGGACTTTAAATTAGCAATTTAGTTTACCAATCTTTTTACTAGTGGCAGCTTTATTTAAAACGCCAGTAGAATTTAAAAACCATATATAGTTGTAAATTCAAATTATGCAAAAATGGAATATGCACCTTGACTTTTGTATTTTATTGGATCAAGGGATTTTCTGAAACTCAGCACCTGCGTTATGTATCTTTGGAGAGTTAGCTATAGAGCAAGAGCGGGAGAGACACTGAAATCTTTTGCTTGATACTTATAGCAAAGGTTCAGGGTCTTAAATCTTGGTAACTTAATTTAGGTTACCATGACTGGTAACTGTCTATCTACAAAGACCGCCATTTAAGAATTTTATGAATTTTTCTAAGTTGAAATCAAAATGGTTTTTTCAAAAGTTAGTTTATGCACAAATCAACTTTAGTATTCAGAAGTCTGTTTGTTGGAAATAGTTGACACATGCAGGGTGAGTGTGTGTGTTTTTGACCTTGATAATAATTCCGAAGTCGACAAAAATAAACAAGGCCGAGAAATTTGGCTAGCCTACCACTGCGTAGATATAATTGCAATTGACATAGTTGGCTTAATATATGAATGTACCTTCTTCTTAGATTGTTTCTGATGAGGTTTTACTGGAACTGAGGCGCAATACTTTCTGTTTGCATTTGCTTCTCATTTATCAATAATTTATTACTTCCCAGTTCCTGCCGTTGATTCATTTTGTACAATTATAAGCATCAACAACTCAAATTTTTCACCTCCATTTTTGGAAACCATTGAGATTCAAATTCTCAACTAACAATCTTTAATTATGGGACAGACTGCAGAGAGTGTGGTTTATTGCCAAAATCCTTCCTATACCATGATACCTCTTATTTTATGTTGATGGGGGAAGGTTTAGATCATGAATTCTGAGTTCTGTGACAAATTAGATACCTAAATTTGATATTTTAGATCACTTACAGGAAGGTGCTCTATCTTGAATTGGGGAATGGAGAGAATGCTCCGAGAACTTGATTTAGATATTGACTGTTGCCATGTTTATCCTTACCAACCTGAAACCTTCAAATTTAGAAGGAAATCTTGAAACATCATTTTGGGGGTTTGTCAAACTGTATATAATGTTGCCAACACCTTTTTGAGCTCCTGTTCTGCTTGGTTAAGGATATGCAACTAAGCAATCATCATTGCATGTTCAGAAAACTAGCTGAATCCCTTGCGATTAACTTCATCAGTATCAACGGATAATATAAGAAAATAATGTTTACAAGATCTTTCGCTGCCCCCTCCTTTGGCCCATTTTGTGATTTGCCAACACTCAGTAAAATTGATAAGGGGGGCACTCTGAAGTATGTTATCAAGTCCTTACCTAGTATCCATCACGATAAGATCCACTTCATCCATGGAGGATGAAAGAAACAAGCATTGATTTATCAGATATGTAGGTTGGTTCTCTTTTTATTGCTTAAAGTTGTCAACTGTGTAGATCACTTATAAGTGGGACTTGGGTAGGACTGTATTTTTTTTGGACATGCCTGTGAAACTGCTTCCTGTTCCATTCATTATTTACCCCCTGTAGTTGGCATAAGCTCATTGTTCTGAAGTCAAAACAAATGCTCTGATTATGTTCCCTCTGTATCTTACTATTTACGAAGATGGGATATGAAAATTCTTAGCACATGAAATCTCTTTCATGCATATTTTTTAAAAAGGTACAAGTTTGAGAATACCTTGTGGAACTGAATAGTATATTGTGGTCAGGATAACTAGAATTTGATAAAGGTTCCTAAAGAGAAAGGGGAAGGTAAATGTGGCACTTGATGAGTAAAGGGTAGACCAATCCTCTTCCAGATGGTCTTGCTTTCATTACCCTTTTCCCCCATATATTGCAAAGGAAACCTATGACTAGGTGTGAGGAGGAGGATGGTAGGCTAGGTGCAAGTAAAGCAACTTGCCCAGGATTCCATCCCGGGATCTAGCACTTGCATTAAGGGATTCAGTGTTACTTGATCTATTGCTCTTGGCATGCACATAGCCTTTCAATAATCAGTTTCACTATTATTATTCTCATATCTTCACTATTTCTGTGGGGCATTAAATTCCTTAGGTTCTGATGAAAATACATGGGAGATCTAGGAAGCTACCTGGTGAGCTTATTATCATAGAAAGGCTGATTGTGTTTCTTAGCCTCTCTTTTTAGAGACTTGTATTTAATTCTTGTTTTCAAACTTTAGCTGCAAGTGTTTCAATAGTCACTATAAAATGAATGCAGGAAGAGCTGGAACAACTTGAAAGGATGGAGAAGGCATCTACTGCATGCAAAGTGTAAGCTTAGAAGTACAAATGATTCGATAATGTGTTGTATAATGTATAATCGATGTTGGTTTAACTTTGAATTTCCGTTCGGTGTTTGTTTTGCCAGATTGCTCAGCAACGTGGAAACAAAACCTGATCCATTACTACCATCGTAAAATTTCTTATGTGAACTTTTATTTATCTTGCAACTGCATGTTATCTTTGATATACTTCTGTAACATCTATTTTTTTTTTTTGTTTGACAGAACAATTGGTCCTGTGAGTCCTACATGGGATCGATGGTTTGAAGGCCCCCAAGATTCTAAAGCCTGTTGTAGATGCTGGATTCTCTGATGGTCAATGCTAATTGCCAACCCAAAACCCCCTACTCCCCCTTTCTCTCAATCCCTGATTGGCCCAGAAATTGAGTTTTGAAACAATATTGTTATTGGCAAATTTTCATGATTGCTCCCATATGCGGATGACAATTATAGCAAATACATAGCTTTTATGTTTCAGATTACAGCTTACTTGCTGAGACGAGAATTATAAACACATGATGACAGTGCATTTGTATATATAAATTTTTTCAATTGCAAAGCTTGTGGAATAAGGCGTGTCCATAGCGATTCCTTTTTCTTATTGTTTGGTAAAAAATATGCTTGATTACACAAATTGAAACTGCCAGAATCTACAACTTAGCTTGGCTCTTAGAAGTATAAATGATATATAGACTTTTGTCCCTCGTCATATCAATTCAATACATGAAAAATGAACCTAATCCAACACCATGATCATGTTGGGGCTTTGCCAGTTACTCGCTGAGCAATCCATCCAAGACCATCATACAGACCTTCTCCTGAGAGGGCACTGCAAGCCTGTATATGCCAATCATGATCCTTGATGCTGTGAAGATTTAATGCATCTGTGATCTCAGCAGGAGTCATAGCATCTTTGATATCTTGTTTATTAGCAAAGACAAGAATGACAGAATGTTGTAGATCTTCGTGCCCCAGCAACCTAAATAGTTCATCCTTCATGATAGAGATCCTGGCTCTATCATTGCTGTCTATCACCACAATAACAGCATTTGTTCCTCGGTAATATGTTGCCCATGACGTCCTCAGTCTTTCTTGGCCGCCAAGATCCCACACCTGAAATGAATCACAAAGTGAAGTGAGTATCGTTTCAACTACCACAGTAGTGATATTCAAACACCGAATGTAGTTTCGAACATTCATGTGGATTGTTATGAAAAGTACGCATGATCAAGTCTTCCCTTTATAGGTGAGATTGGCTACATGAATTAATTGATGCCATTTTATTCTCCCCCAAAACACTTGTTAGTAAGACAGAGCAAAGAGTATATTAACGTGATTATACCGTGTTCATACAGAAACAACTAGCGTCCAACAACATCAAATGTCAAAATTGTGGCTGGAGTAGAGGAATCAAGGGTACCAAACCATTAAGGAGTATTTGGAATGCGTTAGCATCCATAAGAGTCATTCAGTGGATGCAAACAAGCTTTGTTTATTGTACCAACATCTTTGGCAAAATTGTAAAAAAACAATTTTGCACTTCAAACCACGGTTTTGACACTTCAAACAATTTTCCTCCATAATTCAATATTAGTATATTACTTATCAATATTGGGATGGATGGGCAAGTTTAATGTTAGGATGGAATTATGATCACATAAGAAAAGATAGATTAGGAATACAATGCTTAGAGAGTTTAAGTACCTGAATACAATCATTAATTTAAAAACGTAGTATGGATTATTATGGAAACCAAGTTCATCCCTTGATCAGATTGAGAAAAAAAAAAAATATCTAGCAAAGGACTCAGGAGGGTTATACATGCCTGTCCTCCCTGAAACAAGTAGAAACAAATGTTTTCAACTTCGGAGTTCCCTTCCCTTCTTCCCCTTCCTGTTTTTCTTTCAAAGGAGGGGAGGGAAATAATTTTAATAGAGGGTGAAAAGGGGAGTTCCTTGTTTGGTTTGCAAGAGAAAGTGGGGGCTAATATGAATGATATACAGTTATAAATATTAATGGAGGAAAAAGGATATAAAGTTAAGATCTCAAAGCATTTTACTTAGCATAGTTCAATAATTATTATCATTTTCCATTCTTACTAAACCCTACCTAGAAAGGGGGAATCATCCCTGCACGCTTCTACTTCCCTCCTCTTCAAATTTCCAAAACCAAAAGACTAAGATTAAAAATGAAAATTTCTTCCCTGTTCTTCATTCTACATTCTGCACTGTTAGACAACGACAATCAAGTCTGTTTTGGTCTCTTTAGGCGGGATCAACTACATGAATTAATTGATGCTATTGTGCTCTCCTGAAAACACTTGCTTAATATGATAGAGTAAAGGGTTCATTTATGTGATCATCCTTTGTTCAAGCAGAATCACCTAGGTTTCAACAGCAAATGCCAATTGATGGCTGGAAAAGTAGAGAATCAAGGTAACCAAGCATTCTAAAAAAAGACAGAGACACAACAAGAGAACTAAACAATGTCCAGGACTAAGTTATGGGTCTGGTCCAAGCAAGTGTTTAATTTAGCTTATTTTTTGAGCATATACTCAATTTTTTATAGTTGCGTGAGAGAGCTTTTGAAAAATAAACGAAAATCCCATAAAATAATCTCTTCTAAACATGCATCAAGTATCTCCAAAACATAAATTTCATGGAAACCAAACAAACGTTATGTTTCAGTACGTTTTATGATGTTAAGGAATCAAATTTGAGTGCTGATGAACTTAACTGTTTGTATCCTATTATCTACTAATAAGGGCCAAAGAGTGTTTTTTCGGACATAACTTTGATAAGACTAAAGAATGATCAGCAACAAATAAAGATAACATTAAACCCTTGAAGCATGATCAACACATGAAAACAAAACAAATGAATAAATAAAGCAGTAAAGTGACAAGTGAAGGGACCTCAAATCGTATATTTTTGTAGACAAGCTCTTCAACGTTGCTACCAACAGTAGGGTTGGTAGTGACAACCTCACCCAGATGCAATTTATAAAGGGTGGTGGTTTTCCCAGCGTTATCCAACCCAACCACCACAATCTTGTACTCTTTTGCAGGGAATAACATAAACCAAAACCTCGATATCATTGCCCCCATCCTCTATCTGCTTCTAAATTAATCACCTACACAATTAACAGACCAGGGAGCATAAAGGGTATCTGAAAATCGGAGTTTCAACCCTAAAAGCATTGCGTTGAATCGGAATGTTAAGTTTGCATATGTATAAAATTTGCAAACAATCATGAAGAGGGATTCGATCGAACCTGACACCTTTGTTTGATTAGTCTGCAAAGAGAATCGGAGTTGTTTGCTGTGTGAAATGCAATCGTTGAAGGAACCTCAATTTCGGATTTGGGCACGAATTTACAAATATTTTGATTTGGCTTTCCATGGAAAAGAAGAAAAGAACCCCGTCTTCAAGTTTAGAATGACGTGTAGCGCATTGTCGTCGCTTCCACGTGTTCACCAACAATTCTATTTTTAAAATTATTTTAGAGTATCTTTATATAAGTGAATTTAATCACTAATATATATAAGAATTTAAAATTTTAATCATAAAATATATTATGTAGATAAAATTGTAGATAAAATTGTAGAAAAATTTAAAATTCAAACATTTTAAGTAAGAATTTAAAATAATTTAAAATATTAAATTTTATTTATATCCTAAAAATTTAAAATTTTTATTTATTCTTTCTTTTGTATTTTTTATTCTCTTTCTTTTCTTTTATTATTATTTCTATCTTCTCCTTTTTTTTCTATTCTCTTTCTCTCCCTTCTCTTCTCTCTCTTCTCTTTTTCATTAGAACATAGTCATTCAAATTAGAATACAGTTATTTAGTTCTATTAGATCTTCTCAATTAAGAATTTTCTTAGTTTTAATTGTAGATTTAGAATTTCTTGTTGTATTAAAATGAATGTTTAGTGGTTGTGTTTAATTTTCTTCTTTTCAATTCCAATTATTCGATTCATTAACATAAACATCCTTATTAAGAGAAGTTTGTCATAATACTGGATCAAATAATTTATAGCCTTTTGTGTTGTGATAGCCAATTAGAATAGTCATTTTATTCTTATCATTTTATTGCAACACATTCATGTAGCAAATGGGTGTATGGAAGCCTTAAAGTTCCATGTTGTTATTGTTTCTTGTGATATTATTGTATCTACCCTTACTGATGTAAGTCTCCCTTGGAAGGCTTATTAATTTTCTCGATCTTCACTTCTCAATATCCAAGCTCCACAGATTAGGTATTGAATTGCGGAATTAAGAACTCAAATTGCGGAATTAACACTAAAAAAGAATAAAATCAGAAAATGGAAGAAGATAGAGATGATAGGAGCGTCATGCTTAAAGCAATAAGTTCAAGGAAAAATCGTCACATGGACTGTACCATGATAAGACTCAATAAGGTTCCCTCAAGAAACCTAGAAGAGAATCCTTTCTTTCAAGCAAAAGCTTCTTTCATATAATTGATCAAAGATCCTTTACAATTCAGAATTTCAAGTATTTATAACTAACATGGTGCTAAAGCTTGCCCTACAAGCTTCTAACCTTAATCTTGGATTAAGATACCATCTAAGGGTCACGGTTCATTCTAAGGAAGGTGGGAAACTTGTGCCTCAAATTTGAATTCCAACCCTAAAATTAGATGTAGATCTTAAGGTTGTAATTCGCTCTTGAGGTGGTGCCTTAAGCATGCATGCCAAGAAGCAATCTAAAGAGCTGGAAAAACTGAAAAATCCAAGTGGTAATCGATTATTAGTTGTGGTAATCGATTACCGGGGTCTTTGGATGTCCACAAGTGAGAATGGCTATGTGGTAATTGATTACTTAGTCATGGTAATCGATTACCAGGTCTTTGGATGTCTAAAATGAGAGGATTGCTATGTGGTAATCAATTACCAACAGTTGGTAGTCGATCACTATCTTGTAAACATTCCAACTCTAACTTCAAGCTCGTTTTCCTTCCTGATGGAGGCCGAACTAGGCTTTGGTGTCTCATAGCTTTTGTAACCCTTGAAATCTTCTTTAATTTGCCACCAAAATCACCTCAATTGGAGTTGTGTAGCTAGAGTTATGATCCGAATACTGAACCTGGTCACCTCAGTCAATTACCTAACTCTCTCACAAAACACTCCTAAATTTTGGTTCAATTACAAACATAAGGTCGTGCACTTATTCACCAAGCAAGGCCCAAATTAAATGTTCTTAATCCTAATTACAAGTTTATAAAATGCTTTGGAGATTACAAGTCCTATTACAAAACAAGGAGAAGTCTTGTGTTTGCTCTTGACTTATGGTTGACTTGGAGTTGGCTCTCAACTTTTTCTTGTATCCTTTTGAGCATTGACTTGTTTATTCTTCCTATTTGTAGGAGCTTGGAATGGACCTCCATTACTATAACCCTGTTATGACTTAAAAAAATTTGTAAGTTTTTCCCTTTGATTATTGAAGGTAAGACTTTCTTTATAGATAAGATATGTCTACCTTTTTCTAACCTAGACATTGTTTTGGGAATGGATTGGTTATTTTCCAACCATGTTTATTTGAACTACAAAGACAAAGCTCTTGTTTTTGGAAGAGACCAAGTAAATTCTTCCATATCTATCTTGAGGATTACTAATGATGGTAGGAATGAAAGTAAAAAGGGTGTTAAGCTATACATGATATTGTCTAGACAGAGGAGAAGTCTAGTGTCATGGACTTACCTATCGTGAGTGAGTTTCCTGAGATTTTCCTTGATGACATTTATAAGTTACCACCTAAGAGAAAATTTGAGGTTTCTATTGACTTAATTTCATAATCTAGTCCAATATCCATAGCTCCATATAAAATATTACCCATTGAGTTAGCCAAGGTAAAAGCTCAAGTATAAGACTTGTTAGGGAAATAGTTTAAGGTTAAGTGTGTCACCTTTGGTAGCTTCTCTGTTGTTAGTAAAGAAGAAGGAAGCAAGAGGATGTTTGTTGTTGAATAAGGTCACCGAAAAGAACAAATATCCATTACCATGGATTGACGACTTGATGGATTAATTGAAAGGAGCAATAGTGTTTTCAAATATTGATTTGTGATCCAGATACCATCAAATTAGGGTGAAGAAGGAAAACGTACTCAAGACCGCCTTTAGAACATGTTATGGACATCATGAATATGTGGTAATGTTCTTTGGTGTAACCAATGCCCCAACAATATTCATGGACTACATGAATCAAATATTTCATGAGTATCTAGACTAGTTTGTAGTAGTGTTCATTAATGATATTTTGATATACTTAAAAGTTGGAGAAGATCATGTAAAAAATCTGAAGATTGCTTTAGGAATTTTAAAGAAAAGATAGTTGTATGCCAAATTATCAAAGTGGAAACTCTGGAAAAAAAATAATATAAATATATTCATAAATTTCATTTTATATAGATTAAAAATCAGATAAAAAGTTAAGGCATCATAGAAGGGTTGGCAAGTTTAATGAGGTTAATGTTGTAAGGAAACCTTTCTAAAGTGTTAAGATTGGTAATGGTGACTTGATTGTATCTCTGTTGTAGTTTGTCGATAATACATGTTTTTTAGTGAATCTACAACGAAAAATAATCTTGATATAAAGTGTATATTAAGGTGTTTTGAATAGTTTTAAAACTAAAGATGAACTTCCGCAAAAGCTTTATAACTAGAATTGTTGTCCAAGACATGTGCATCCAAAGGTTTGTTGTGATACTTAAATGTTAGTGTATAATCATTCCATTTACTTATCTTGGTTGGCAATGGAGCTAATCATGAAAGGAAAGCATATGGATGCCAGTTTTAGAGAAGATAAAAAAAAATGTTAGTCTTGTGAAAGCATGAGTTTCTATCATTTAGCGGTCGAGTAAGTTTATTGAAGTTGTTTTTAACAATCTTACCTCTATTTTTCCTATCATTATTTAGGACTTTAGTAAAGATTATCAAAGCTATAAACAAAATACAAAGAGATTTTCTATAGGTTGCAAATATTGATGAAATGAAATTGTGTTGGGTCAATAACAGAAATTGATTCATGCAAAATATTAAAAGATCAATTGGAGATGGTGCTCTACATTGTTGTCGGATCATGGTTAGGTGAAAAATTAGTCATTGAGCTATAAATATAGTAGGGTTTATAGGGTTTAAGCTACTTTAATGCAATAAACACGAATGATAAAATAAATGATTTATTGGGATGATAGACATGAAAGTGAGATCTACTTTGACAAAGAAATCTATTTGAAAATGAAAAGATTATTGATTAATATGTTAACAGATATTACAAATATTAAGCTAAATATTAAAGTAGAAGACTCGTGGACTTAGATACTAGAAATTTAAAACCTGACAAGAAAAAGATTTTATTATTATTGTATATAGTGTGATGAGTTAACAAACAAATGTTAAATTATAAAATAAATTAAAATTAAAATTAAATAAAAATTAATTTTCATTAAAACTAATAAAAAATAGAGACCAAATATAATAATAAATAATTAATTAATCTTTTCTCCATCTTAATAATTACTTAACTATATATTTTATTCATTAATTACATAAATAATTTTAAAAGATAATCATTATATTAATTCTATTCTCGTCCTTACTGAAAATAAATAAAATGAAACTAACAAACACAAAATAAGCAATTTTATTAACCAATGATTTATTATTATCTTATTTTTAATTTAATTCTCAATATCACATACATAAGATTGTTTAATATCCTAATAAAATTTTTAAACTTGAAAATCTTAAATAAATTCCAGGTAATTTTAAAAATATTTTATTCAAAAAAATTGAAGTCAAATAGTTGAATAAATATTTTAACTATTATAAATTTCTTTAACATTCATTCCATTCCCACGAAAAAGAAGACATTTGAATTGATATAAGTGAGTATATTCTATTAAAATTCCTCTTAATTTACATATTTTAAATTCATCAAAATTTATAACATTACTCTGCTCATACATGTCAAGCAGAGTTCTCGACAGAATAGCATAGAATTTTACCCTAAACGAAAGTACACATAACTTCACCGTCATTTCTTAGTAGACAGCACAACGCAAACCTCACCTCGTAATCTCCGCGGTTGAGTTCGGAGACAACAACAACTGCAACTACGTTAATAACAAAAACACTGAAAAACCAAAACTTTCACATTTGATTCTCTTCTCACTCTCTCCTCCACCATGTCAGTCTCTCACTCCCTTCAACTCCGTCTCTTCACTCCACCACCATCCGCCATTCCCACTCACACTCACACCCACACGCACCACTTCTCCGTCTTCCCACGCGCCGCCCCCCACCATCGTCTGCTCTCTGTCCGCGCCTCCGCCTCGGCCCCGGAAGCTCTGGTGTCCGAGAACAACGGGGTCCCGGCGGCGTCCTCGGATCCGTCATCGATCGAAGTGGACGCGGTGACGGAGGCGGAGCTGAAGGAGAACGGGTTCCGCAGCACGCGGCGGACGAAGCTGGTGTGCACGGTGGGGCCTGCGACTTGCGGGTTCGAGCAGCTGGAGGCTCTGGCCGTTGGTGGAATGAACGTGGCAAGACTGAACATGTGCCACGGCACGAGAGAGTGGCACAAGGAAGTAATTGACCGCGTTAGAAGACTTAACCATGAGAAAGGCTTCGCCGTCGCCATCATGATGGACACTGAAGGCAGTGAGATTCACATGGGTGATCTCGGTGGCGCTTCTTCCGCCAAAGCCGATGTATTTATCTATCTATCTAACTTTCTATCTATTCAATTTCCACTCATTTTGCTTCTTCTGTTGTTATTGTTACTGAATTCTTTTTGCAGGATGGTGAGATCTGGACGTTTAGTGTTAGAGCATTTGATTCTGGTCTTCCTCAACGCACCATTAATGTCAACTATGATGGTTTTGCTGAAGGTTAATTGATTAAGTTGATTAAATGTTTTTGTTTGTTTGTTTGTTTGTTTGTTTGTTGGGAAATATTTGATTGATTGGAATGTGAATGTGATGTGGCAGATGTTCAAGTGGGGGATGAGCTGTTGGTGGATGGAGGGATGGTGAGGTTTGAGGTCATTGAGAAGATAGGTCCAGATGTTAAGTGCCGTTGTACTGATCCTGGCTTGTTGCTGCCCAGAGCCAATCTCACTTTCTGGAGGAATGGTAGTTTAGTTCGAGAAAGGAATGCCATGCTCCCTACTATTTCTTCCAAGGTTCTTAACTCCTTTGCCTTTTCCTTACTGCATTGCATTGCATCACATTGTCCAGTATAGTACTTATTTTTTGTCTTAAAGTGAAAAAACAAAGTTTGCTAATGCTATAATGTTATTGTTATTGTATTAACCAATCCAAAGTTGGAAGCAATTGGTGTGCGTAGGACCTTGGACTCTAGCACCGATGAGTTTGTCAAGTTTGGGTGAACTTCTTCAGAAGGGCTTCTAAAAGAAGAAACTAAGAAGAAAAAAATGAAATTTTCTTCTCCAAAAGTTAAAATTAGTTTTTCGTTCTCTCTACGTGAGACTTTATAAAATTAGCTAAAGAAAAGTTACTTTTAACTTTTGAAGAAGTAAATTTCATTTTTTTCATCTTATTTTTTCTCCTATAAGTCTTTCTAGAAGAAAAACACCCAAAATGAACCCTTGTCAAGTTATACAAATGGGTTTGGGTGAATTTGTGAAAATAAAACTTTTGATATGTCCATAACCTGTTTGCAGGTTAGCCTTTTTTTGCTCTTTGATTATATAATCAACTTATATGAGTGTTTACATGAGAAGCACTTATTCAATAAGTGTTTACGTAAGTTGTTTACTAAATGCACCCTAAGTATCCAGAATTTGTGCTCAGTACAATGAGTTTTTATGCCTGACATACTATATATAGAAATTACATTCTATGGTCATTTGTCTGGATTCCTTTTTTCTTATTCCTTTTTTGTTAGTAAAATTTTTGGGAGATTAAGAATTTAAATAGATATTATCATGCAGAAGCAATGGTCTAAGAATGCAGGAACATGTTGGTTGTGATGATTCTAGACTGTGCTAGGAACTCTTATATGGATTGGGGAAGGGTAAAACAGGGATTTATTTAGGCTTGTAACATAGTTGCATACGTAGCAACAAGTTTAGAAAACGTTGTGGTAAAGTTAGATGCTGCCTTAGATATAAGGGAAGAGGGGGGAAGGCAATCATTTAGATAGTTTTGTAGTGGTGGTTGCCACAGGGCAGGGAAGTTTTCCCTTTGATTAGTTTTATATCATTCTTAGTTCCTATACCTGCAAATTCCCTTGTAATTAGATCCCCGTTATCTGAGTATTTTGCTCTTATATAGTGAATTCCCTTTCCTATCAATAAATTCCAGAGCTCCGGTTCAGGAGCCGTGGTACTGGGTATTGGATTCAATGATGAAAAAAAGTGGAAAAACATTGGGAGGTTGAAATTCTTGAAAATCCGTCAAAAGATGTTTGAGCATTGGAGGAAGGAAGAAAAGTAGTGACAAGGACTTTGGAGAAGATTGGAAATTCCAGAATTTGAAGGAAATAAAGCATATTGGTGGTTAATCAAACAGGGTGGCGTATTTAATTTGATGTGACAGAAACACTTATAGTTTAGGCAGAGAGGCTCCAAGGACTGTAAAGGCTCTTAAAAGTTTGGTGGAAATTGTGCAACCCTCAAGCAACTTGGTTTGAGTTTCTGAAGGCAGTGCTCAAGCAATTCCTGCTTCAGTATGATCTGGAAGTACCAGTCTATGTATTGAATGAAGTGTCAAAATTGGAGCAATAGATTTTGGGAAATACCAGTGTTGCCTGATTCCTCGAGGGATTAATTTAGCCTATATTCTCCCAATTTATCTAACAGAACCCCTAACTACTCTGACTGTCCCTTACTAACTGCACTAACTATCCTTAACACTTTTACCTTCCCTTCCACTCTAATAGTAACAGTATCACCAAGGGCATATTGACTACTAAATTTGCACTATTACCCACCCATTGTAGGCTTTGGGGAAACATGTAGACTGTGATTGCAAGTGATTTACCATTGACAACTTAATGTATAAGTTTGTATGATAGTGATGTCAAGTGATTTACCATGGTGCATTGTGGATCTGTGGTGATCTCTAAATTCGAATTAGTTATCATGCAAGTTTAGGGGCTCTATGTTTTTTAATTGTTCATGTTGAATTTCAGTTGATGCATGCATTGATGGAAATTTTCCTCTAATTCATTTATCTGATTTTCCATATGCAGGATTGGCTAGACATTGATTTTGGTATTGCTGAGGGTGTTGATTTTATTGCTATTTCATTTGTCAAGTCTGCTGAAGTTATTACTCATCTTAAAAGCTATATTGCTGCACGATCTCGTGATAGGTATCTACTGAACTTTTTTAATTATTTTTTCTATTTGAAATTATTATCAACATATCAATTCTAGTATTATTATTTTTTCACTATTGACACGTATACTTCTATTATTTAGCTCTTCGATATATTAAGGAATTGTAATTATTGACAGAGTTCCATATGAATTACGGAATTATATCAGATTCAGTTTCATCTCCTTTGTTAGATTAATATCCATATTTACAATTTAGTCTCCTCCAAGTCTCTCTCGATATTTGGGTGTGCCTTGATCCTTTTCTGGGAACCTATGTATCAAGTTAGCCTTTTTTGGTAAGTGACTTATCTGTACCAAAAAGGCACTAAAAATGCTATGAATAGGCACATGACTGAAGGGCCTTGCCTCAAACACCAGAGGCTCTAACCCTCCTCGTGCTTCTTGCCACACTGCCTTTGGCATGCCATTTGAAACCTTTCACAAGACTTATTTTTCGGCTTGAATACCACATGAATTTGCAGTGACGCACCAAAGGCTATCACCTTACCTGAACCCAAAAAGTTTAAGTTGCTAAAGAAGTGTAACTGACTAAAGGGGCCTTCCCTTAAAACAACAGCAGGCTTTGACCCTTTCCCTGGTTTCTCATCTCAATTCCTTCCACATGCCTTTTGGCACCTTTAACTACAGTAGTATCAAGTAGGAGTGGCTAAACATCATTTTGCAATTTTGTGTGGTGCTTTTCTTTTCCTTTGGCCAGTTTTATTTTATTTGTTTATTTGTCTTTTTGGGTAGAAAGATAAATTTATCGAGGAAGAGGAGAAGACACAATAGTGCATGTAAAAAAGCATACCATCATCATTTATTTGCTTCGTTTTTCTTTTTTTTTTTTTTGGTTTAATCCATCATCATTTCACTAGAAGATTGGATTGGACCGTGGAGCATGTAGGAAAGCATACCAAACAGTTATCAATCTTGGATAGCAGGGTGTAGCTGCCAACTCCAAAAATGCAACAGTGTGTATTGGATTGCCGTTATTCCAAAAATTTTTATATAAATTTCATAATTTATACTGTATGTATGTAATTGCTTCAAAATATATAAAAAAAAAGAAAGAGTATTCAAAATTGATGATATATTGATAATTAATAGTAAAAGGCCATAGGTCTTAAGTGAATCATACAAGTAAATAGCAAGTAGAGAACTTGGACAAAGTAACGAGCAAATTCAGACTAGACAGATGATGCAAAAACTAAGACTAGATAGAACCCAAAAAAAAAAAAAATAGAACAACGAGCAAATTTAGACAAAATAAAAGAATTAAAATAGAAAGTCAGAAAGCAACAAAACACAGAAAAGAAGAAAACAAGGACAGGAGAGATCATCAGCAATCTGCAGGAAAGTGAGAATGAAGGGAAAATAGAGAACTTGGCCAAAAATGCAGAGTCAGTGCACATAGAGCAGGAGTTTTCTGGAAACACCAGGTTGTGGCCGGGTAGTCACCAGAGAGTGATGGTTGACAAGATGCAGAGTAACATAGGGCCATAGAGAAGACAGTGCACAAAAATGAAAAGAGGCACACAGGGTTCTCTGATATTTATCCCAAACTCTTTTGAAATCCTTTTATTTGGATCCCCCACCACCCAAACTTGCCTCGGCAACGTTAAAATTTAGGGCATATTTGGGTTTTTGAGTGCCTTCAGTATAGTGGCTCAGTTGCATGTGGAACATTGTGATTTCCTTCACTATAACACTAAAACTAAAACCCAATGTGACAACACTATAGCTCCTGCAGTTATCAACCTAGAACCCAAATATACTAGCATTTCATAAACACCAAAGAATTGCAAGGACTATACAATGTCACACAATTTTTAGCGTCTTTTCACTAGCCAAAACCTCTGAAGCGAATCAAGACGAACTGATGCAAACCCTTAGAACAGACCAACTGTCTTCCAAGATTCTCAAACAGCTTATTCCAATGAAAAATAACTGCAGGCAGTGCAAAGAAAATATGGTCTTTGGTTTCTGAACAAATACTGCACATAACACATAAACACACATGTTGGGGGACAAAGTGATGAAAGTTCTGAGCTCCTGCAGTATGGCCTTTATTGTTAATTCTGTTAAGATCAGAACTCCAAACAATTTTATGCCCTGTTTTCACTGGTTCCTTCATGATAAATTTTGTTTTTGTAATATGCTAATATTGAAAGTTGAGAGATTGACATACTGTAATGTGATGAATCTGGTGATACAGTGATATTTCTGTCATTGCAAAAATAGAAAGTATTGACTCATTGAAGAACTTAGAGGAGATCATTCAAGCGGCAGATGGAGCTATGGTGGCACGAGGAGACTTAGGAGCTCAAATACCTTTAGAACAGGTTCCATCTGCTCAACAAAGGATTGTTCAAGTCTGCAGGCAATTGAATAAGCCTGTCATTGTTGCCTCTCAGCTACTTGAATCCATGATTGAGTACCCTACACCTACAAGAGCTGAAGTTGCAGATGTTTCTGAAGCAGTGAGGCAACGAGCTGATGCTTTGATGCTTTCTGGTGAATCGGCCATGGGCCAGTACCCTGAGAAGGCCTTAACTGTTTTAAGGAGTGTCAGTTTGAGAATTGAGAAGTGGTGGAGAGAAGAGAAACGTTATGAAGCTATGTTGCTCCCATCAGTTGGATCTTATTTTTCAGAAAAAATATCTGAAGAAATCTGCAATTCAGCTGCTAAGATGGGTAAGCTGTCTTTTAAGCCTTAAACTTGCTTTGTTTTCGTTATTTTTATCTTGCCATTTTCGTGAATTATGACTTTCATGTTGCATATTTGATTTGATATATCACATCAGCATATACTGTTTAGAAGTTCAAAGGTAAAATATTTTTTATAGGTTGCTGTACTATCCAATTGTTAAGTTTTATAATCAAGGTAATGAGCCTAAAACCATGTTAGTTTCTGTATGTTTGTTTAAAGTAACTTATATTGCGGAAACCTGTCTTAATAATAATTCAGTATTGTTTTGATTTTTTTCTTACCATAATATAATAGGTTTGTTGTGTTCTTGACCATTGACATTATTTGGCGAGGAATTCACAGTTCATAGTTTTCATATCTGAAACACTACATAATGATTACTGATTAATTGACACACTTGTTTCACTCATAATTTACAGTCCCTTCTAATGTTCAAGGAACCCCAAAACCTCATTTTTTGACCCCCTTAATTCTTGGATTTGTTTGCTTTTTAGTTGTTTGATGGTGTATGTTAATTTGAGTTTCAACTTTTGCAGCCAATAATTTGGAGGTGGATGCGCTTTTTGTGTACACAAAGACAGGGCACATGGCGTCTCTATTGTCACGATGCCGTCCTGACTGCCCAATCTTTGCTTTTACGACAACTCCCTCTGTGCGTAGACGTCTGAATCTCCAGTGGGGCTTGATACCTTTCCGTCTGAGCTTCACTGATGATATGGAGAGCAATCTGAACAGAACCTTTTCATTGCTTAAGGCCAGAAATCTGATCAAATCAGGTGACCTCGTCATTGCCGTCTCAGATATGTTGCAGTCAATACAAGTGATGAATGTTCCTTGAGAACATGTTTCATTTCTTCTGCAAGCCAACACTGCCGTTTGTTCAAGAAACTTGGGATGCTGCTGGTGTTAAAATGGGGCTGGAACTACATGAATGAATTCTGTCATTTTAATATAAAGGAAGCAACTGAAGTTTGGGAGAGTTTATGTTATAGTCATGAATTCTTTATTTTAATGCATACACCTTCAAGCTCTAGGTAACTTTTTTTAATCAGTTGAAGCAATATAGAGTGTGTAATAGTTACCCTTTTTAAGTTGTAAGGCACATCTGCATTTTCTATGTCTAATAATATCTCTGTATTAGCTTTACCCTTTAATATTGACTGAAAGTGTGAAGTTTTCACTATTCTGAAGCGGTCCTAACCATTATGGACCCCTGTCATATATACTTAGTGGAGTAACCACTGAGTGTATGAATCAATTGGTAAATGATTGTTTCATCTTGATCTGTAGTTCCATAATGCAATGTAAACTGTGGTCTATATATTTATAAAAAAAAATGGACATCCAAAGGCAATAATATAGGGGATGGGATACATAAGTTTATTTTAGTTTAGGGAGAAGATTTTTTATTTTTCTATTTATTTTTTCTCCTACGAATTTCTTATGGAAAAGCTTTATCCAAACTGGTACATACATGTTTATATTGGGCTGTAGTTGGGTTTCATTGGGCCAGCTAATGGGAGGATTGTGTTAGGCTGGTGGTAGGCCCAGAACAGTATTTAAGCTGCATATTTTCTTTTGTTTCTTTTGTTGCTTCACTGGAAAATATTATATTGAAACTTTTAGGATACTTCTAGTGTGATTGAAGAATGTGAATCCTTACAGTAGATTGAGGAAAGAAAATGAATGACTTTACCAAAGCAACGTTTCTTCATTCTTCATATTGTCTATGATTGGCTTTGAGTAGTGCCTCATTTACTTCAGTTTTTCTTTAGTCTTTTTCTCTTTAGTTAGTTCCTTGCGGACAAAAGCATGTAGAATGCACGCTACAAAGTGTCACTCAACAATTAAATGATAACCGGATTCACGTTAGCTCATCCACAAAGAAACTGTTAAAAGGTTTGAGTTTGACAAATTTATTCTTACAAGAAACTGGTTATAACACTATCCATGCTTTTACACAATGTACTGCTTACTTTAGAACATAATAATACTTTACTTATCAAAGTTAAGTGGGGTTTCCGTACAATTGTGCATAGTGTGGATGAAGAATAGAATTATCCAATGTTTTTCTTCTTATATACCCCACCACAATTTATATGGCAAAGGGAGAATCAAGTTGATATATTATGCCATAATTGAGAGCATAGTAAATAGATGTTGGCATAATGTCATTACTACCAAATCTTGTTCTCTAATTATTATTATTGTTATTAATAAGATTCATAAGTTGGAAATCTGAAATTTGAAGCAAGGTGTTGCTGAGCCTTCTTCACACATAAATTTTAAAAGCGACAAAGTATCTACTTAACGGAAAATAATGCAAATCCCTTGTAAAATTTGATGGGAAGCTGTATTATGCTACCTTTAAAGATTTCATTAAGTTTGCACATTATTGAGAAAAAAAAATTTGATAATATCTCATTTATGACATTAGTTATTGTGAAATATAGATGTCAGCTTTCGAAGTTAAGACATTAATTTTTTTTGCATATATTTTGGTATAACTAAAATTTTGTTATTTTCATTTGTGATTGAGGAAAATCCCACCAATAAAATTTGTTAACTTTTTTCATAAAAACACAAAAATAACATAGTTTTAAAAATATTGTAAAAGATTACATTGAATGTAATGTACTATTTTCTAATCCATTGTGTACAGTTCTGAGTCCTATAGTATAAATGAAGTTATTGAATGCCATCTGCCTCGTAAATGAACTTAATTGCAGTGAGTAATTAAATATTTTTGACTGGGTCATGGTTTTTGATAATTCTCAAATGGTCCCTTTGAACAGGTACCTTCCTTGGGTTGTTTGTCTTCCTGGGCAACCCCACAGAGAAAGGGGAAGGGCCAAAAAGGAAGAGTGAGAAAAGGACGTGATATGTGTAAGTGACCTTAACTACATTGATAAAAGTCATATCTGCACTATTATAAGGCTTTTAAGCACCTTCCAAGCAATGCATGAACTCCATATGTGCCTCTTTAACTTTTCACCAATTAAATTTTGAACAATGGGTACAACTGCTCTTTTTGTTCCTTCTTTATTGTTCTTTTCTCTTTAACTTGAACCCGGAAAAGAACATAAAGATGCACATAGAACAAACCAAACATGAAATTTTAATAAATCAAACTGATCCTACCTTCTCAAAAATCAGGGCGAAGATGCTCTTATCTGCATACTAATTTAATTTGATCATTTATATGACATAGAATAAAATTTAGCTAAATTATCTCTCTTGATGTAATATTATCATTAACAAATCCTGTCTAATAAATAGCCTGGATTTCACTTCGATACAGTCAACCATTTAATTCAATTTTAATTGTGTAATTATCAAGATAAAACTTTAGTTTGGATTGAAATTATAAGACAAGTAATATTAAAAAATTGTAGCTAAGTTTTGAGCTATTATACATAAAATGCATTCATGAACGAATATTGTCGTGCAAGTTGAAGACACAGCCTATAAGGTGCATTATTCTCACATCATTTCAGCCACATTGCTCTAGGCATGTTTAATTTAGTAAGTTTTTGGGGATATACTTTTTTAATAAAAAAAAAGTAATTATTTCTTGAAAATAGATCAGTCGAAACACTCAATGAAGTACATTTATAACACATTGAATTTGTTTAAACAGAGAATAGTGAATGTATATGTGGTGCACAGCATCAAATATGCATTAAGTATAGTGCAAAAAATTATTTCACTTTCTGATACCATAGTAACTAGAATGCTGTGTAAGGAGAGTCAGAAGTATCCAAGTGCAATTAATTGAAACCACATAGTAGTAAAGTGGCATTCAACTTACCACACAAGGCCAACAGATTCGGCTCAAACTATCAAACTCCAACTCCATAATTCAGTGGACCCACATTTGCAATTTCAAGTTAGGGAAAAAGATGTGAAGGTGACTTGAAAACTTGAAAGCACCATATAACACCTGCTACACTATCCATTATTATGGTCACTGACAAATGACATAAGGTCCTCATATAGTCTTCAAGTTAATTCCCTAGTTGGGCTTGGTTGGTAAATATCTTCACAAAGATCATCCAAACTGAACATTTGATCATCACACGTGAGAAGATATTCTTTCCTGAGGTTAAAATCACCTTGATTCAAACGGGTGGTTAAAATCATCAAAGAAAAAACTTTTATTTTGATGGATTTGTTTGTAATTTTGTGAAATTCTTAGCATCATCATGGTTGGTCCCATTTGTAAAACCATTAAGTGGTTCACAGATTCATCATCAGCAATGACTCTTTCAGCCCATGATGTGTGTGTAGCATCATCATAGAAACAGTTAGAATGTGCCATTATTTGAGAGCACAATAACCTAGATTTAATCATAAATGTATAATAATTTTATTACTTTTTATAATAATTATTTAAAAAATTATACTGAAGGTTATTTTTATTTAATTGATAATAAAAAAAATTTATACTACCAGTACATTAGAAATTAATCTCAAATCAAAAGAAAAAACTCCAAGAATCCCAAAGATGATTTTGGAGGAGAGGAACATGGTATGGGGCATCATATACTGTTTGGCCTTCCTTATCAAACACTTTGTGTCCTTATCAATCATTATCTATAATTTTATTTTATTTATATGCCTAGAAAACTTAATTTGGTTGAGACACCAACTTTTGTTGCAATTTATACAAACAAATACAAATTTCTTTAGTTAGAATAATCCACGATGAAGCGGCCATTTATCATGATGATAAGCCACACATTTGGATGTGGTGTGTTTATCTTATTCACAACAAACACACTTCATATAAAAGAATGGTAAAAAATAAATCAATAATGCAATTTTCACGTACAAGATTTTTACATTGTTAATTAAATCATTTTTTTACTTAACTTTTAAGATAGTTATAGTAAAATTAACAAATTGATTATACAGGACAATTTATACTTGAATGACAAAAAAAAAAAAAAAACATTTATATTCGAAAAATAATGTTTAATTTGATTGGATGAAATGAGGAAAATCAATCCATATGACGAGTTCAAACGTCTCGTAAGCAAGAAGATTGAGCGAGTACACTCATAATTATTGCGTTGTAACCATTATAAAATTCACAAATTTATATGAGCAAGGCACGCAATAACATAATAGGTAGAGTGATAAGAAAGAGGGTTTTAATTAATAAATATTGTGTTTGGACTATAGCTGCTATATCCATATCAATGAGTGGAACTAACAAGGTCAAACAAGGCATACTTAATTTAATTTATACATATCTCTTAAGGAAAAAATCAAATATTAGCAATCAAAAAAAGTGGGTCCAATCTCATGTGACATATTATTGTTTCAAATTATACAAACATGACACTGAAAACGGTTCTCTTAGGTGAGAAAGATATATACACTTGACTAGGTATAAGGGTTAAATACAAAATGATTGTGTGGTAGGCCAACAATTAGGGTACTTTTGGGGAGTGTGGGCAGTGACCACCATGTCTGACAATAGCCTCTCTCTATTTAGCTAACTGGTTAAATGGTGGATGGCTCTCCTCTAGTTTTCGGTTGCTTCTGTTGGGTGGTCACCCACATTTTTGACTCTCTACATTATCATGCTTTTTCATTACCAATTATTTCTGATGTGTATATGTTGAATATGACTTTTTATTCTCATTGGTTACTTGTACCAAAGGAAAGGGTAAGAGTTTTGTTGTTTAGGGATACAGCATCATTTAAAAGAAAAAAAAAAAAGAAAAAAAAAAGGAACATTTATTTTTTTCTAATTTCGTTTGCAAACTTTACTTGGGAAAATGGGGCAAAACCTTATTATAGAAGGTGTCAATGTTTTAACAATGATTTATTTAATAGAAAAATTTATGCTTAAACTAATAGAGATAGGTGTGACAAGGCAAAAAGAAAGAGATGGCATCAACTTATCCAGAAAAGATTTACAATGGGAGGAATTTGAATTAAATTGTGATATAAGAGTTTGCATAAGTGTTGGTGATGAGTGTTTATTTTTGTGAGACAATGAAAGTCACATGGATGAATCTTAAATATGTGCCTTCTCATTTTTGTGAAAGTCAATAAATTTAAGAAAGTGCCGAACAAGTTTACGCTGCACACTATATTGGCAATCAATCTAAAACAGGCCAGCTAGTTTACATTGATTGATCTGGACATTCCATGGAAAATATGACATAAAACCTTCCTATACCCAAAGTTAAGAGTGTTTCAATGAAGTGGAAACTGTGAGAAACCAAAATAGTAAGTGAAAGTTAATTAATCCAAACCTACTAATGCATGGTTAGTAAATTTAAAGAAAAGAAAATTAAGTCCCAAAACGAAGTTTCTGGATGAAAATTACCGTTCTCCTATTGTTTTCTTACCCTCTTTTGTTTTCTAACAAAGATATTAGTTCAGTTAATTGAATAAGTGTGTGAATTATTGTAACTTCTTAATTACTTTATGCGATTTCTATGAATTAAAAAAATAATCCTCTTTGTTCTCTATATTATAATTAAGGTTTTCTTTTGCTCTCATTTTAATGTGGAATCTTTTGAATATAGTGTGTGTGTGTGTGTAATTCAATTCAATATATTTGCGTTATGAGGAAGAGTATATTATATAATTAAAATAAATAAATATAATGGATTGAAAAGATTCTGTGACATGTTAAAAAAATATATAAAATCTTATATTTTAATTTATAGAATAATATTTTTCTTGGAAAATTATTTTTATGGGATACAAATTTAATTGATTGATGCAATTAAAATAAAATTAAAAATTAAAAATAATTTAAAAGGATAAGAGATTTATTATTAATTTTAAAAGAGGCTAAGTAAATTAAAAAATGATGAAAAGATTAGGAAAAGATAAAAATTTATCTAAGATAAAAGAGTATTAAAACAAGAATAAACGTGAGAAAAGAATAGAGAAAATAAAATATTTTAAACACATGTAATTTTTCTAATTTATACTATAACTTGTAACGCTGGATTATTAATTAATAATTCAGCTTTATTTTTATTAAATTTCAGTTTATTTGGGACATTAGTTCAAATTTAATAGAAAGCTTTTCTTTTTTAATAAGCTGTTTTTTATAATCTACAAATACATAAATAGCTTTTTGTCCTTTCAGTTATCTTTACATTTTTTATAAAAAAAAATATTTTTTTATTAATCCAAATGAAATTAATTATTTTCAAACAACTTTCTAACAAACTTATCCAAACAAAATTTAATTCTAATTATAGTATATTATACTAGTAATTAATTATCAAAATAATTTATTTTTCTAATTGTCCAGACAAATTCTAAAGTATGTGAAATTTGGTTTTTACACATGAAAACCATGAAATTTGGTTTTCATGGTTTTTACGTTTACTTTACATCATACTATATATATATATATATATATATATATATATATAATATTAAATATTAAAAGAATATCTATTACATTTAATTATAAACCGCTTATGAAGACTTTGAATTAGTAAAACCGTGTTATCCACTCAAAATGGTCAAGGTCCAAGATTCTGTCATTAAATAATCGATGTTACTTAATAAATAGGGGTTATAGCTTTTTCAGCTCTATATTTCAGTAGCATGCATCCACTGAAATTAAGCCACAAGAAACAAATCCACAATTTAAATAGAGTGTAGTTTATTTTATCTGCCTGAATAATTTTACACAGTAAAAGAATCAGAAATCACTTCTGTTATAACTTTTACAATAATTGCTGTTAAATAATTTTATTATATATTATAATCTTTTAGTAAATATAGTATAATTTATACAATGTACATACTATTTCTCATTATTAAAAATAAAACTAATCAACAAACCTATAAATTAAAAAATATTTAAAATTTTAAAAGTTCAATTCTAATCAATATTCTGAAAACAGTACAGATTAGTAAACTGGTGAATGTATTATTAGCTTACAGTTAATTAAAACAAACATAGCCAAATTACTGATGATTGAATAAATATATCCTTTCATTTTATATGAATAAAATCTTCCATAAATTAAATCTTATTATTATATAAATAATAATCCTTCTTCATTTCTTTCTTTTACTTTTTCTTCCTAACTAAATATATTGATTTAAAGGAAATAAAAGAAAAAAATAGAGCAAAGAAAGATTTTTTTTAATTTCACTTTTTTAGGTTTGAAAATTAATTTGGAAGTGGATGAGAGATGTTGAAAATCTCTCTCTGGTATTTTTTTTTTCTCCCTTTGAGTATTAGAAAAAAATTGTTAGAAAAGAAAAGAAGTTTAGAATATTTTAATGATATAAAAATTATTCTAAGAAATTTTTTTTATCTTGCATATTCGTTATTATAGTTAATAAAAACACAGGCTCAACAATATTGTGGTGTTTGCATTTATACGTAATTAAATATGAAAATAAAAAGAAAATAAATAGATAAGAGAGAGTATGAGGAAAATTAGTATTGAGGATACTCATTCAAATAAATCGTAAAAATATAATAAATTCTTAAGGTTGTGGTGAGAAATAAAATATTTTAAAAAATTAATATGCACTAAACTGTTTAATGTTGAGAACTGAACGTTCCAATAACTAGCACGTGACAGAATAAGTCTATCGATAAAAATAAATAATCTTAACATATTTAAAAATACAAATTATAAATCTAATTTAATCTCATAAATTTATTCTGTAAAGTGAGAGTTATCTCTACTTTTATATAGTAATTTGTGTTTATTTATATTTGGTGTGAGATTGAAATTTGAGTTTATTTTTTCAATATTTTCTTTTATACTTAACATTGGATTTAGTGTGTAAACTTTATAATAGGTGGATAACTCTTTTCTAAGATTATCTTTGATAAATTTTAAAAAATATAGATGAAAATTCTAATTCAACTTAAAAAGTGATCTATGAAATAGAGATTGTCTCTATTTATATATACTAAGCAAGTAATATATATATATATATATATATATATATATATATAAATAAATAAATAAAAGTGTAGTCATTGCTTATCAATAAATTGTAAAACGAATATAAGTAAAAAGTTATGATTTTGGCACTGGCATTGTTCGGGGGGATTTGTGTAAGGATTTGACCCCTTATGTGCAAAATAATAGAAATTCAAGGCCCCACTATACAAGGCTATAGTCTTTTCCATATATGAATGATAATCAACAATGCCACAGAGATATATTAGGTGAGATCGGTTATGTATAACGTCTTATTCCTGTGGTAACAAGGATGGGAAAAAAACAAAATAGCTTTTATAGATTTTCTTCCTTTTTATCACTGTTTCCCATCCAACAACTCTCCTAATATACTATTTTATTATTGTTGTATGTTGTGTGACGGATTAACAAATACATAGTATGTTTGTTTCAAATCAAGTAATGTATAAAATATATAATGCAGATGAGAGACGAATAAAAGGAATGGGATATTTTGGGATTCACGGTGAAAATGATGTAGAGTGAGATTTGAAGGGTGTACATAAACACAGATATAAAACATATTTGAATATATCCTCAACTACTAAAATTAGACCCTAGTAAAGTAAGTACCAATAATATATTAATCAGCTGTGTTAGTACTAATTTTTATATTTTCTCCTAGGTTAGATCTGGATTCAAATTTCTCCACATCGGTGATTTAGGATATTCTAATACATATATATATGACGTTAAGCATCTTTTAGTTAAAATTTACATTATGTTTGAACACCAATTTGTAAGCAACCAAGATATTTTTCTTGTTTAATGAACAAGAAAAATTATCAATCCACTTTATCGTAATTTCTAATACATCTTTATTTGATATTTAATAAAAACGATTCTTTATTCTTTGCACAATAAGACCAATAAATTCTTGCTTGTTTCATTGTTTATTTTTTATTATCAACGTGGTTTAATATAATTAGTTGAACGAAGGGAAATTATTATAAATTCTTTGATTCGATTTTTATATAAAAAAATATTGTTATTTTCTAAATTTAAGTTTTGTGTGAATTGTGAATTTTCAATATGTTTAAAAAAGTTGAGTTATCTACAAAGTGTTAGATTTTGTTGATTTAATATTTTCGTTTATAGATTAGTCATAAATTGAATAGCAGACATACCTACCTAAGGTGCCTACATGCCCTTCTTAATTAGCTGCCTCAAATTAACTCAAATTTGATTATTAAAGTTGGGAAGGTTAATGAAAAGTAAGTTGTATATGATGATGCTTAAGGATAGGTTTCTAGGGAATAAGAATCAAGTACTAAACAACAAAAGTGATGTTGATCTTGTAAATAATGAAGGTAGGACCTCCTTAATGAAATTCTTTAAACTTGTCACCTAACAAAAGGAGTAACTTTTCCTCAAGTCACACAAAAGCAAACCTCTACTATAATTAAAGCATTTGCATCTGTAAAGCTAATATAACAATCCCGTGTTCCCAAAAGATTTTGAGCCAATGATGACCTTTTTTTCAAAAGAAATTTCAATAGACATCATCAAAAGAAGTTCAATAAAGCAGCATCAATATACATAGTCTACCCTAATTTTAAAGTTCTAAGATGGAAATTTAAACCACCCATAGCGTTTAATGACAATTACAGTAACCCATTGAACATGATTGTGTTTCCCTAATTGCAAACCATTTGGCTTTTTGGCATCCTAATCATAAAAGAACAGAAAAGATACTTTATTTTAACAATAAACAAACCAAATGAGAATACGTACTTAATAAGTTCGATATGTTTATGTTGGGTGAAAACTCCATTGTGTTTGCTATTTTTTAAAAAACATATCTTTAATGTCTCTAAAATTAAAATTTAATTTAAATCCCTCTCAAAACTTTTATTCTATTTTAATTTCTCCAATTTTAAAAATATGTTATTTTTAATCTTCAAAATAATTTATATAATGCTTTATAACTATTATAAAATGCTATTAAGATCATTTTAAAGACAAGAAAAATGTATTTTTAAATTAGAAAACCTAAAATAAAATAAAAAATTTAAAGATTTTTTTTTAATAAATAATGTCATTTGTTGTTCTAACAAATTATTTATTTATTTATTTCAACATTAAAACTTGCATCAGTTTTTTATATAAACATCTTGATAATATCTATGTTGAAAGAATACGAATCTCAAATTGAATGATGTGTTAGACTTCGTGCATAATTATATGTCGGGTTTACTTATTTTCTTTCTCATTCACAGAAAGTATATTCCATGTAATTATAGAAGTATTTTTAATTTAAAAAAAGATTTAGAAAATACAAGTCAGAATAAAAATGTTTAAAATTATGAAATAAAAATGCATAATTAATTTATATAACAAGTAATAAATAAATAAAAATAGTTGAGGTGTGAAGAGAGAAGTAAATTTTAATTTTTAAAATAATTAATTTAATATTTAATAAAAAATTAACTAATCTAAGTCGAGAGATTTGAGAATAAAATTGTTAACCAGAAAAAAAAAAGTAACTAACAATTTGAAATTGTTAACAAATATATAAAAGCAAAGTCACTCCTAGCAATGTGTCAATTTCCATGGAAATTTTTAAAGAAATATATGTACCTGTGTTTGGATGAGGTAATTGATTGAACAATTCATTTGTTCTGAGAAATTGAATTAGTGTCAATTCAATTGACTTGTTTAGATAAAATATTTTGAAGAATTTAAAATGAATTCATTTTGTGAAGGAATTTCAAAATGAGTAAATTTGGAGAATTTCAAATTTCATGTAAAAGTGAGGCATTTCAATTCCTTTTGAGTCATTTCACATTCTCTCTCAACTCTTCAGTTCCTCACACATTTTTTAATAATTTAAAATTATTTCACGATTATCAAGTTATGTAATTATTTATTTCTAATAATTTTTAAAATTATTGCGAGAGTACGCAATTCAAAATTTTTAATTAAGTTACATTTAATTATTTATTATGTTTTTAATTATTCAATATTAAAAAATTAATTATTAAATATTTTGAAACATTAAAATTCATCATGTAACATTAAAATTATTTTGAATATTTAAGTATTTAAAAATGATTAATATTTATTTTTATTCAGTATTAAAATTTAATTTTTAAATAAATATTTAAAAATAAAAATTTGAATTTCTTGGAAATTAAATTACTTTATCCAAACAAAGAAATTAAAATGCAAGAAATTGAATTGATTCATCCAAACAAGATGAATACAAAATGAAAGGAATTTAAATCAAGACAATTGAAATACTGATATTTAAATTTCTTGAAGATTTTGAAATTCCCCATCCAAACACAGCCTTAGGAAATTCTTGCAAAATTTTATACGGAAAAGTATTTGCAGGAAATTCTATTGAAAAATCCCGCAGAAATTTCCTACAAACTTACGTGTGAAAAAAATTCAAATAAAATACCTGAAAATTTTCTTGTAGACCTATATTTTAGAAAGAAAATCTATAGATACATTTCCTGTAAGTTTACCTAATTTTTTTTACTAAAATATTAAAATAATGTTTGCATATATTATAGAAAGTTTATTATAATCACTTGCGAGTGTATCATATTAATTTTTAAATTATTTATAATATGGACAAACGTAACAATAATAATAATTTTATATATGAATATATTACAAATAATAATAATAACAATAAAATAAATTTTAATTTATTAAAAATATTACTGAAAATATTAGTATTAATAGTTCTAGAGTTAATAATATATTAAGTTATATGAATGTTTAAAAGATCTATAATTGTTTACAATTTTTTTAGAATTTGCAAATTCAAAATTCGTAAAAAAGTTAAATTTGAATTTTAAAATTGTAAATAAACTATTGTCGAGAAGATTTTACCTGTAAGTTTAATTTACATCCATTAAAAATTTATTTCGTGTGAAATTTTGTAAACTTATCCATAACTAATAAACAAAATTCTAGTAATGCGTTAAACGATGGTAAAATCATTTATTACGAAACTATTAAGTGTGTAGATCATAGGTGTAAAGTTTTTTTTAAGCTTAATTAGTGGTATCAAATTCTAATATTATAAAATTATGTTAAATTTAAATATTTGTGAAAGAATTTGTTTTCATAGTCATCTAACATGACTTCAACAAATTTTCACACAAACAATTTTTTTTTAAAAAAATAACATAATAAGAGATATCTTTATATTAAAAAATGATTATTTAAATTAATAATAAGCAAAAAATGATAATGAAAATAAGACTTAGAAAGGCCAATATTAGAACTATAGAAAAGATGAATATAATTACTTTCTTCTTCAACTAAAATGGAAATGAGAAAATTTTAAAGTAGAAAGGATGTAAGAAGTTTTTTATATAAAGAGAAGAAATATAAAAGGAAGATTTGATTTTGTTAAGTTTATGGACGTGAACAATACAATGAAATTGAAGAAACATCTTGATGGAATCGGGATTAGAATAAAAATATACTAGGATAATAAGGAGGGTGAATTGAAAAGAAGATATAAAAGAAAAAAATAATACAAAAGATTTAATTAGCATGTTTGTAGGTAACAAAGAAAAAGGTTCTAAATGATGAGGTGTGTAAAGCAATATAAGATGATAAGGAGTTATTTGAAAGATAATTTTAGCTATAAATTTAAGTGGTAGTTATTTGAAAGATAACTTTAATTATAAATTCAAGTGGAAGTTTGTTATATATGGATTTATAGGTGGAAGAGGTTGAAAGAATAAGAGAAGATTATAGTTATAGTCAACATATATATTTTTTGTGGCAACGTAAATAAAAGGAGGTTGTGAGAGGAGATCAATGTAAGGAAGGAAAATAGGAAAATGCTAGTTCTAAGTTATGGATCCTAGTTGAAGACTTTAGTTATTAAATGGCAACATGAGCATTCAAGAGTAAAAAATGAGTCACGGGGAAATGAAAATAATAAAAAATTCAACAAATTCATTGAAAATATGAAATTGGTGGATATAAATGATAGTGATGAACTTTACTTAGTATGGATCACTAAATGGTACAATGAGGTTCTTATTATGAAAGAATGGCTTGACATATGTGAGAGAGGTACACAATATGTGTGTTGAAAATAAATACTTTCGATCATTATTTGATTATCTTGAAAAAATTGTTGTCAATTAATCACTAATGCCATTTAAGGTGTTAAATTATTGATTTTAGGATAAAAAGTTTGTGGGGTTTATGGAGAAGAAGTAGAAGAAAATAAAAGTACACATGTGATGCATGTGTTCTTAAAGAAAATTTGAAAAGACTTAAAATGAAGTTGAAGAAGTGGAACAGAGATCATTTTGGTAACTTTGAAAGGAGATTACAAGGAAAAATCAATGAGATGAATGATATTGATGAAAAATGGGTTAAATGAAGTTAAATAAGGAAGAAGGAAAGATGAAGCAAAGCTTAATAAGTCCTTGGAAAAAAATATTTCCATTTAGTGGTTAACTAGAAGAAGAGGAGAATCTAGCTAAACAAAATAAAAGTGGAAGGGGTGGATAGATTCATTAGTAGGGTAAAAGATAGATTCATTAGTAGGGTAAAAGAGGGACTGAAAATAATTTTTTCAAAAAAAGTTTAATGGAGAAAGAAACGCTTAAGCTATAATTGAAGAGAATTGAATTCAAATCAATTTCAAAGTAGGACAATTTTACGCTAGTATCTATGTTTAAGGAAGAAGAAAGTTCCCTCGACCAAATTTATATAATTTTAAATTCATTAAAGAATTATAAGATGGACTAATTTTTCTAAAACAATTTTATGAAAATGGAGTGATCCAAAGAGGGACTAATCCATATTTCATAACCTTGTTTGTAAGAAGGAAAATTTGTAGAGTCAAGAAAAGTATTGACCTATTTATTTGTTTATATAATTGTATAAGATAATGCCCAAAATATTGATAAAAAGAATTAATAAGGTATTCCCAAAAGATATCAAAACCAGACATCGTTTATTCCTTAAAGAAAAGAAACATTCTATAAAGCAACCAGTAGCGAATGAAGTGGTATACGAAACAAGAAAGACTAAAAATTAGTGCTTGATTTTTTAATGGATTATGAGAAGACATGTGACTCACTATCCTTTTCTATTGTATATCCTCTAGGGATTAGGTTTCATTAATGATAAATCAAATAAATAAATAATGTTTGGTCTCTTGCATAATATTAATACTTATTAATGGTAGTCCTACAAATAAATTTAAATCTCATAGAAGGTTAAGACAAAAAGATCCATTAGTTCTAAAATATCATGATGCACACGCATTTATTATCATAAAGTTAAAGGAACTAAAAGATAACAAGATGAGTTATTGATCATGAGGATGTTGTACTAAGGTCATCTTCCACTAACAAGTTCAACCTTTTACTATTGCCTAATTGTTCCCTCGAATACCATATTAAGGTCATAATAGGTGTCAACTACAAATATATACAACATATATGAAATGAATCTCATTAAAATATAATAATAATAATAATAATAACAACAACAACAACAATTGACACAGGCGTACACATAATTATTCTAATAATTTTCATTACTTTTATAACATAACCATCATATAAGTGTCATAATATATATATAATGAGAGAGTGAGTTGCTAGTCATGACACAACTTCTCATTGGGGACATCGTTGTGAAGTAATCTTCCATCAATAGGTCTAATCTTCTACAACTGCCTAAATGCTTTGTCAAATATTATGTTGGGGTCATAAATAGTATTAATCACAAGTAAGATAAATATGGATGAATTTCATTGAAACATAACAATGATTATTTTAATCATTTTCATGCCTACACAAGGAAATTTATACCACAACTTAAATAAGAGAATCACATCTTAAGATAGTCACATCTTTTCACATCACATATGTCATATAAATCATCTACATCAAATACAAATGTAATATGATGGAAGCTCTTTACTTAATACCTCAAAATCATATAGTGTGGTACCATCAGAAAACCATGGTGATTATCTAGAAGTACATGTGTCACAATGCTTTCACTAGGGAATATTCATCAATAATGCTCTAGGTCACTAGTGTTGCCATGAAATCCTCCCCTTACTTTATCTGATCAACATAAGTTAGTAGTTTCCACCTTGTGACAAACCTTTTAAGCTCTCTAAGTTCTAAGTCCCTTACTAGGGACTAAGACCTATTAATTAAGTTTAAGTATCTACACATTCAAAATCATTTCAATGTATATTTTACAGTGTAAATGATCTATTTTATCCATAACATATGGTGTTTACTTACCACAATACTTTCCTTTATCTTTTAACTAAGTAAAGAAGTACATATATCTTGAGGTAACTCGTCACTCAACTAGGGCATACACCTTTATTACTAAAACAAATCATCAGACTATTTTATATATACATTTCATCGTGCCATGATATAAATAGACACATCACAATTCTCTAATCCATTCACAATATGATGACATCTAATCCCATCAACCACACAATTCATCATCACAAATCAATCATCTCATAGCATTTATCACATGAATAACTCACAAACCTCACTACATTATATCATCATTATCAACAGACTTAAAAAGACTGAGTAAATAAAAACAAAACACAAAATATGTATAGATCAGGATTTCACACTTAACATAAACACATTTCATACTCAATATGAACTTCTAGAGAGCCCAGCTGACTCTTTGTGATGTGACATTGAGTGTAACTCAGCATGAACCTTTAGAAGTCAACATCGACCTATATGGCTCAACGCTTAACACACCAACCTTGCTAAACTCACCTTGGAGATCTAGAGAGATTCCCATGTTCTTTATTCCCTTGCACTCATTAAAAGACATTTCCCACACTTAACGTGGAAATTTAGAGGTGTTCTCTTACATCTTCATATACTCACGCTTAGAGCGAACAGTATACATGCTCAACATGGAAGTTTAGAGAGACATTCATGTCCATCTATCACATATGCTCAATAAAAACCACCATTCATATGTTTCTGAAGAAACTCATTTACATCTTCATCTCCTTTCGCTCAATGTGTGCATCCTTATTCTTAACATAAAGATAAAAAATATAATGCAGATTTTTCTATATTAAATCTCAACTTCACTTATCAAAGGACTAAGTTGATTAACATTCTGATAAATAAAAGTAAATACTTAAATAAATTTTAATTAACATTTGTAATTATGGAGTAAAGTGTTAAACTCCTATGACCTTCTCAAGTTTTGATTTCTAATGTTATTATTAATAATAATAATGAACTTAAATCATCAAAATTTTAAAATAAAGTAATAAAATGTAGATATTATTATTATTATTATTATATTATTATTATTATTATTATTATTATTATTATTATTATTATTATTATTATTATTATTATTATTATTATTATTATTATTATTATTCAAAAGAAGGAATATTTTAGCATAGCGATATTCCTCTGTGATTATATTCAAAATGAAAAGTAAAAGGAATCACAATAATGAGTAGCAAAAGATACTGATTTATCACTAGATGTGTAAAAGAAAAAAAAATACTGGACAAGAAAAAACTGAAAAAAAATTAAACAATTACATATCAAAAGTCTATATCAACTATAATTATAAAATTTAAGTAAAGGCTAATTCAACATTAACGTATTTGAAGTTAATGAATTTTACTTATTGAGAAATATTTAAAAAATTGTATCTAATCTCTCATTGACATCATCTATTATTATGTTAAATACATAAAATTAATGTAAACTAATTAGAAGACAAAAATTATAAAAATAGATTATATTCTATATTTAATCAGTCATCAAACACTCGTAAAAAAAACTAGTTGTGAAATAAATTTCAAAATTAATAAGAATTATTTTAATAAAAGTTCGTGTAAAACAACCTCCTACCAATTTATTTATGCGCTTAATAATGATTTATGTGAATTGTAATTGATTTAGAAACTCAATGGTCCCAATCCAATTCAATTATATTTTGATAAGTTAATTATGTTATTGAGGTGGGTGGATAATAAATTTAAAATCTCATCAACCTCGTATAATTATATATATATATATATATATATATATATATATATATATATATATTAATTATCAGATATCATATTATACGTATATTGTATGTATATTGTTATGAATATAACTAGATATAATTATTTTCTGTCATTTATCTAAAATCTCAGACCATCATCATTTATTTTATTTGTGCTTCTCGTCATTGTTCAACCACTAACCAACATTTTCTTATCGATATGATCATTAATCACCCTTTATTTTCTCCAATTTTTTTATTTGGTTATTTTCCCTTCCCCTCTGTCATTTTTCATATTTAGTAACATATTTTCAACTACCGTTTCTTTTATTTTCTACTATCAATTGTGAAGATATGCTATGCTAGTTTTCTTAGGCCTTTCAACCTCTTCTTTGTAAATTGTACATGCACTCATCTTTTTTTCCTCTGAGCGACTTGACCTAATTAAATATTTAATTTTTGTCTTTTGTTTTTTCTAATATACATAATATGCTACTATCTTAATGGCTTACCCAACTAGCCAATTGGACCAATGTGATTAAGGTCGTTAAGATTGCTTAATAAAGTAAAGTTAACTCAACCTAATTATATTTTGTTGAATTCACTCTTAAATTAGACTAAAATTAATTCAATCTAGACCACTTACGTTTCTGCTCCTCCACTCGAATAAGAAAAAACACATGATTTTTTATCAAAATTAAATATCATTATTATTTTAATGACATTTTTAATAAATTAATTTGTTAAATAATATTAAATTATTCCATGAAAATTAAAATATTATTGACTGTCGCTGAAAATTAAATTTCATGTCATTATTATTAAATAGAATTAAGAAGAATATTATTTATAAAATAATTTATATAATACTAAGCATAACAATATTTTTGGTGTTTATCTTTCTATGCTATTACGAAATAATGTAAATAATGCATAGAAAAAGGGGTATTAAAAAAGACAAACCCAAAAAATATTAAATGTTGTGAGAAAAATATTGTCTGAGAAACATATTTTCAAAAATTAATATGGCATCACATTTTAAAAATAAATAAATATCGCTATTAATCAATCTTCGGATTTTAATCGGTGTGCCTCTTTGAATTTAATATTCTAAACCATAATTACTTTAAAATTGAGCCGGATAAGACTTACAAAGTTAAGTCGAATAAAAAAGTATTTACCCTTAATATCGTGGCTAATCATAAGTGGAAAAGTATAAATGTACCAAAAAAATATAAAAAATAATATAATTTGTGAGACAACAATCTTTTATAAAATTAATCTGATGGATAACTTAACATTTAGTGATGGTTAAACATGGTTTAAAATTTTTTCTAGATTTATCCTAATTTACAATCGTATTAAGTTTGAGACTCAGGGTTAGCACAAAGTAAATAGAATTTTCATATTTTATGATTAGATTTTTTATCCACTAGAATCTATTATCTTTTTTAGTTAAACATTGTGCAGTTGTGTAATTATGTTAGTGTGTATTTGATATGCCTTTATGTTGTTGTAGTATTTGGTATGACTTATGTTGATATACACTTATATACATTGATATATAATAAGAATTTAATTAAATTTTTTATTTATTTCCAATCAATTTCTTTGAAATTATTTTTTATTTGTCTAAAGTTTATTACTGAAGGGAATTTAATAAATATTATCAATATAAATATACCTTTAACGAAACTATAATAAAAAAAATAGAACATAAAATAAATATTCAAACATCTATTTATTATTTTTGAAAATTATAATAGAACAAGACGATTCCCTTCACGTATTTCACAGGCTTTCTGTTGAATGATGATCCACCACAATACCATGGTCTTCGTGCATACCTCACGAAAAAGTCCCTATCTCTCATTTCACATCACAGGTTTTAAATTTTCTCCTCTGTTTTCACCTTTACAATTTAAAATTTCAAAAACAAGAATAAATAATTTTCTTATAAAAATGCACGTAATGGCGTAATGCACAATCGCCACGATCGCTCTACAGTGTGGGTGGTTTTCAATAGCCCAGAACACGAGGGGCATCTACCCGGTATTCAACGTAGTGGCAAGGCCAAAATGGTAAATTCAACCCGTACAAAAACCCAATGCGTACCGCGCACGATAATCTCCCCAACACGCGTCACCAACCTAAGTGCTCTGTGATTGCATTGGGTAAACAAATAATCCGTGCCACGTGGGATTTCACGTGGCACATAATCCATGTCAGCAACCTTGCCTCTTCGCTATATATACCATTTCCTCTCATTTCCTCACCTAATCCAAAACGCTAAAAAACAAAACAGCGAAAATTAAAACTACAAAAAAGTAAAGAAATAGCTATTGCTCCTTCAACCAATTATTTCTCTTCCAAAACCGTGACCCACAGCCGGCGGATCTCGCCGGAGAAATGAACATTCCGGCGAAACTCTCTTCCCTATCTATTAACAATGCTCGTCTCTCCTATCATCGTCGCCATGTTTTTCACGAGAACCTTGACCTCAAAATGTTTTTCACCTCCTCTACTCGCGTAGTCTAGAAGTTATTCAGTACTTTTTCTCCAAAAATGGAGATAGAGTAGTAGTTACATACTGACACAGTTTTCCAGAGGAATTTTCTATTTTCATTCGATTTTTCTCCTTTTTTAGTCAGTCATGCCTCCGATGAAGATCCAACCAATCGACGTCGATTCACAGAAGCTGAAGGAACCGACAGCGGTGGCTCGAAACGACGCCGTCAAGCCGGTGCTGAAATCGCGGCTGAAGAGGCTCTTCGTGTTCGACCGTCAGTTTTCTAATGTGCTGAAAACTTCGTCCTCCCTGTCGGAGAAACTCGCCGCCGGCGAGGCTCCTCAATCCAACGGCAGAGACGGTGCCGGAACGACGGTTACGGAGTTCGAGCCGAGCTCCGTTTGCTTGGACAAAATGGTGCAGAGTTTCATAGAAGAGAGTAACGAAAAACAAGCACCGACCGTGAAATGCGGTCGCAACCGCTGCAACTGCTTCAACGGCAACAGCAACGACAGCTCCGACGAGGAGTTCGACGTGTTCGGTGATTCAATTTCCTCTGGCTCGTTCGGCGACGCCAGTGATGCGCTCAAGGTAACTAAATATAGCTAAACTTTCAATTCACCAAAACCTAGTTAGCTAACTACAGGTAACTAACTATAGTTCACGATTTTGTCACAAACTTCAATTAATTACGTACTTTAATTTTCCATAGAGCTTGATTCCCTGCGCGAGTGTTGCAGAGAGAAACCTCTTAGCCGACACATCGAAGATCGTTGACAAGAACAACAAAGTCTACAAGCGGAAGGACGATCTGAGAAAAATCGTCACCGAAAGCCTTTCATCTCTCGGTTACGATTCTTCCATTTGCACATCGAAATGGGAGAAGACCACAACTTGCCCTGCCGGTACTCTTTTTACTTTGTTTTCCCCAAATTTCATGAAAAAAAACACCGATGATTTTTTTAAATTTTAATTAGTTGTAGAAAATTGAATGTTATTGCTCTGAATTTTTTTCAGGTGAATATGAATACATTGATGTGGTTGTGGAAGGTGAGAGGTTGCTAATTGATATCGATTTTCGATCAGAGTTCGAGATAGCTCGATCGACTGGAACGTATAAGGCTATCCTTCAATCTCTGCCGTTCATTTTCGTTGGTAAATCTGATCGTCTCTATCAGATCGTCGCCGCTGTGTCGGAGGCGGCGAAGCAGAGTTTGAAGAAGAAAGGAATGCACGTTCCGCCGTGGAGGAAGGCGGAGTATATGTTAGCGAAGTGGCTCTCTAGCTCTTTCACTAGGGTGAATCCGCCGTCGTTTTCCACCGTCGATGAATCGACAGAGAACTTGAATGACGGTGACAGTGCTGCGGCGGAGAGTGAGTGTGGGGAATTGGAACTGATTTTCGGCGAAAAAGCATCGTCGCCGGAGCCGGAGAGTTTTACTGGTGGCGAGAAAAGCTTGCCACCGGTTGCGGCGCCGATATGGCAGCCACCGGCCGTGAAAGTGAAGAGTGTTGACAGAGGAGCGAAGGTCGTCACCGGATTAGCCTCTCTTCTCAAAGACAAGCCATAGAAAAAATTTTGCATTTTTTTCTTTTTTCTTTTTTTGAAAAAAAATCGGTAATTAAAAATATAACCAAAATATTTGGATAAGAGCGAGACCTTTAACCTGTTTTTTTTCTTCTTTTTTTCAACTTTTACTCTTTTTAGTTTCCCTTCTTTGTTTTTCGGGTTTACCGTTGCAAGGGGATTCTGTAAGAAGCAACAATATATGAGTAACCAAGCTAATAAAATAGCTGATAAGAGAGTAAATATTTGCAAAATCTAACTCTTGAGCAAAATACAATATTTGTTTCAAGTTTGAAAAAAAAAAATTCAAGTACTTGAGCATTGAAGTATTTTTCTATCATTGTTATATTATGAGGAAAAATATTTGTTTAATTTTGTGTTTGAATTATTATGTGCATAGGTGACAGACATAAACTATTGTTATGATTGCTCGAAGACAAAAAAAAAATATTTAATCAATCAAATTATTGACAAGTGATGTTATGGATTTGCAGTGCGTTATAAAAGGATTTCTTAACACCTTATTTTTGAGCCTTCAACACCTTATTTTTGAGCCTTCAAATATACAATACTGTCTCTGTAATGTGTAATATTATTTGTTGTTGGGATGTTGATTTCTGAGAGGGAACACAGAGAGATAGAGGAGTTGCAACGTTTCGGTCCCTTGAAAGGCGACAAGGAGGGTGAAACTTTTCTTTCAAAAATTTTCGCATCTTTTCATGAAACCAAATTAATACAAATATTTATTACTACTACTATGTTTATCACTATAGTTTCATAAAAAATTAGTACAAATAAAATTCTTAATTATTACTATGTTTTTAGTATACATCACCTTAATAAGAACTCAATTCTGAGAATTTTATTTGATTTCATTGTTGTCCGTAGAGAGCAGGGAGGGAGTTAAGAGTGAAGTGGTATTGGTGACGCCAGCAGAGGACGCAGAAGAAGGAAAGTTCGTGGCATCTCGGAAAAAACGAAAACAGGAAATCCGTGAAGAACAAACAGCAATTAAAATAAATAATTAATATTCACCAAAAACGATAAAAAAAAAAAATCATATTTTATTTAATATTGTTTCATATATTATTTAATAACTATTATTATATTAATATCAATTTAATCTCAATCAAATCATTATTCATCAGTTTATAACCCAGATGATAAAAAGTAAAAACAACACGCGGCAGTAACTTGTAACTTTCGCAGTCTGACGGAACTGGGGAGGTGTGTTACGGTCTTGGAATGCATGACACGTGTGAGCCATCACAGTTGGGTGGGGAAGGTTGAAATTGGCTAACAACTGAACATGTTTATAATAATTATATCAATTTAATTCAAATATATCTAGCATGCAAATTAGTATCTTCAAATTTTTATTATTAAAAACGTTAATTTTTATTACAATAATTTTATAACTTAATTACAAACTATTAATTTATAATAAGTAATAATAGAAATGAAGCCACTCTACTCTAAATGGCCTTCGTAACAAATCCGTGCTTGCTTTGTACCAAAATTGGTGCCTTTCATATCTTTTAATGCTGACTGACTGATAATCTCACAAGTCACCACCTCTTTCTGAGTTATCAGTTCTTCTGACCACCGACCAGGGTTTTGATCTTTATACCCGCTCAGTTTTTGCTCTATTTTCGGGTAATACACTTTCCTGAGAATGATTCATTTATCTACTATTTATAATTTATACTTAAATATTCTATACTTTTTCAGAACCAGGATATTTTATTTATTTATTCTTACTTTTGCATTATTTATTTATATTAAATTTGTGTACTGTTTATCTTTTCTTGTGTTTTTCTGTTTTACATTATATTTTGGGTTGTTTTTCTTAATATTTTTATTTATGTTTTTAAACATGTTTTATTATAATAATGGGTTCAAATTAAAAAAAAATACTTCTAAACAATTATCGTTTACAAAAGTAGCTTATAAGAAATAGATATGATTTACTTAAAAAAAAAATTGTTTCTAAATAGAAATTGTTTAAGAAAGCAATCAAAGAACTTGATAAACAATTGGAAAAAATTTCCCACAATATTAACACTTTAAAATCTACGTATCATTTACAACATACATACTTAAGTATTATCAAGTATAGACTTATATCATTTCACAAATTGTAGTAAACTTTAGTTAATGATAAAGGTTACGTTAAAGAAATGTGTTAACTTTTTTAGGCAAAAAAATGTATTCATTTTGAAAATAACTTATACAAGTTATACTCTGACAGGAAAAGAGTTATTGGAAATATTATGATCTAATTATAACTGTAAATATATTTTCTTTATAATAATTAATTTAAAATTTATATAAATCATGATTTTCAATCGGTCAACAATGCATAATAAAACAATATTTAGTTTATTTGTAGTACTATGACTATCACTTTTTTGAAGAATTTTGTCACACAACAAAATCAAATACAGAATTCCCAGATAAACAAATCATCTCATATAACTTTTGATAGCAAAGTGCCTAAATTTAACATTTAATTACGTCTCATGAACACAATATTTGATAAAAGACTAAAAATGTTTATAAAAGAATATACATCACTTTAAAAATTAACATGTTTAATCAATAGAAATTATTTAATAAAATGTATTCAATATTTTTGTACATAGGATGAAACTCCCATTGCTCAATATCTAGTAAAAAAGAATACACGAATCAATAAATGATTTTTTAATTATAATTCAACGTAAAAATGTGTTGATAACATTAAAGATTATATTTTTTAAAAATAAAAATTAATATTTGATTATTTTAATACTTTAATTTTATTATTATCAGTGAGTGTTCAAATTCAAACTAATCTAGAAATAACATCGAAAACCAATTTAACTTAAAATGGAAAAAATCGAAATTATTTAGATATATTTTATTTTAATTTTTAACTAACCGATTAATTTAGATCGGTTTCAATTTGAAACTCTTAAACGAAAGGAAGCTGAACTGAATCAATATACATGGACTGTCGAAAAAAATTTTATAATATTTTTTAGGAATTATTTTAATTATTTATTATAACATGTCCAGTGGTATTTTCATTTATATGTTTAGTAACAAAATAGAAATAAAAAGTAAAAATAAAAATAATTTTTATTCAATTTTTTTCTTATATTTCATGCCTAAGAGATAAATTAAAAATTGGTATAATCCAAACCAATCTAAACCACGTATAATTGGATTTTTTAGAACTATATTCAGAACCTAGTCAAACTATAAATTTTTAAATATTTAAATTAAATATATATTTTATCCAAAATTGATCTAAACGGATCAGCGAATATCCTGATCATCATCATTGAAGAATTGAAAAATACATTTTATTAAAAATATGAAGCAAATTGCTCGTGGAATTTTTCAAACATAACATGAAAATACTAGCAGATTGTTGACATTTAGCTGCGTATTTCTATTAACATTGAAAAAAAAAATGTCATCGTATAAGATCCTTTGCAATATTTATTTCATGAAAAATAGTATTAAGATATAAAAACATTAAAAATAATATTTTATGACATAGTTTAGATATAATATTTATTATAATATTACTAATCAAAAAGAATTTTTTTTATGATTTTGAAACTTATTAAATGTTATCAATATTTATATATCTAGTACACTAAAAAAATTAGATTTACTATTTAAAAAAGAACGTTAAAAGACATGTAGATAAGTAAATAGAAAATGCCCTTTACTCAAAAAATAATTAAGAAGTCAAAAAGAGATGAAATAAGAAGTATACATATTTTTCTAAAAATATAAACTTGTTAAGGCTGGTTACATATATTATTTTTCACAACAGGTTAAATATATTATGTTAATATTTGTTAAAGTTACACTATCCAGTAGTTATGTATAATCATGACAAATGGGGTAAGTTTAATATTTCTCATCTTGCAAAAAAAAAAATAAAATTAAAAACGAGACTTAAAAAAAGATGAATTTAGCAAATACAAGTTTAACTCTTTCATACTCAAAAGGTAAACCACTTCACCTTTTCTCAATAAGTTTTAATTTAATGGTAAGTTTTTTAATAAATCATATATCAATCTATTAAAAATATTTTGATCCAAATAATATATAAAATTAAGAATTAAATTAAATTTTAGTTAAACATATAATATTAACTCTTTTAATTATTATTATAATTTAAATAAAATAAATATTAAAATAATTAATTTACATTCTTAATTATTATGAAAAAGTATAAAAATAACAAGAATAGATTGGAATATAATATTTAAATAACTTTAAATTTTAGTGTAATTTAAATAAATCTTAAATATTCACTGAAATTGGACGTGTGTTGTGGTGAGTGGTGGTCAATAAACATTTATTGGTCCACTTTGGTGCTACTTGGGCCACAGCCCATTCAGAAATGCAAGACTTGACCAATTAATGTTATTGGGGATGGGAATCATCACTGACTCATTTAATCATATATGTCACAAAATTGAACATCAAGGACACACTCAAATTAATGTTACTTTTTCAATATGTTTTAGGTGTTACTCATCCAATTGTAAAATGAGAAAAGTGTTTTTTTTTTTGTGTCAAACCTCTCATTGAAAACCCCTAACCAATTTGTTAAATTTTGATAAAATATTGCTTTGTAAAAGCATGCAATGAATTAGAGGAAGTTGGTGGATGATTTTTTATATATGTAGTTGTTGGTCAGAAGAAATTGGTTCTTTAACTTCTGAGTTTTCTGATATTGGGTATTGTTACTCTCAGATGAAATTAAATGCATATTCAGTCATTTGCTATTATTATTTTACTGCCACTGAATCATATATTTATTATGTATTTTTTTATTTGTCCTTTACTTTTCTCTCTGTATCTGTTTTAATCCTTGTTTAAACTGAAACATGGCTTCAAATGTGTGGTGAAGCAGTAATTATGAATATGAAGAAGGAAATAGCAAAATGTTCATTAAGTTGTTGAGTAGAGGACAGCTTGCATCAATGCTTTAGGAAAGGATATATCACAAGAATCAGAGAAAACCAGAGAAAAGTAATGATAGTATTATTAGCTTTGGATCACTTGGATCATGAGCTTCAGCATATAATACTTGCCTTTCAAGTTTTGCTTCTCTATCTAAAGAATCCTTGAAACTAGTGTGGTGTGACCTCAATTCAATAAATGATATTTGCAGCTGGCAAGTAAGAAATCCAAGGGTCTTTTAAATAAAGATTTTTTCATCACTCTTTCATTTATTATTTTATTCACCTTTATCTTTTATTTTTTATTTAAATTTAAAATAATTCATACTTAAATTTCTCTTTGAATATTTTAAATTACATATGATACTTTTCTATTTTTTATATTATTCTTAAAAGTAGTCTGACTGTAATATTTTTTAAAATCATGGTGGTTGTTTGCTTGCACTGTGTCAATAATATGACTTCTTTTATTGCATGCCAGTGACATGATTGTCTCAATGAAATGACCATTATCTTATTAATAGTTTCCTAATTTAGGTTTTATTTTCAAATTAGTTGTGGCTTATGAAGGATCTATTTTTGGGCTAGTGGGAACATGCCAAAGAAGCAGTCATGTCACATTGGCACAGACCAGAATTGTTTTGAAGCTGCAACTATGTTATACTATGTGATTGCCTTTTAGGGTACTCCTTGTGCTACCAAGATTTGGCAAGATAACAAAGTTTGGAGTGTGCAACACACATGGATTAAGCCAATTACCACCTATATAATTGGCTAAGCTCTAATTTCTCATTATCTGCACATCATCTTCTACTCACTAATGGCTATTTTTTTTTCTTCTTTATATTTAGGAAAAGTATTCTTTATATATACAAATATATATTATGACAGATGGGTAAGCTAATTATAGTTGTTTAATAAATTTAAAGTTAAAAAACATAATTTGAAACTTATTTTATTAATTTATTCTAAAGCAATGTAGCTAAGTTAATTTTAAATCATGAGAAAAACTAATTTATCCATTTCACACAAACTAAACTTAGTTCCCCATGTCATAGATACCAGACAAGAGTAAATATTTTATATTGTCCACAGGTTTCTTAAATTATCCAAAATCTATTTGAATTATCCGCAATAGAATCTGTGATCTCGAGGGGTGTAAACTAATTGTTCTGGCAGCTAATGCCTAGTGATTTGGAAACCACTTTGCCTTTAAGTGCTTTAGTTTAAAAGTTTTATTATTAAAGCTAATTACTACGGTACCCCACCCATCATACAAAAACAGATGTAGATAAGAACAAGGAAGATATGAATTCCCCTTATGATTGTGGTTTACAAACGGCAAAACATTTGAGTTTTGAATAAGACATTTAAATTTAAGAAAATAATTTATAATAAAGTTTAAAATTCTATTTAATCAAATGTGTTGTTTAGAAAATTGATTAATTTTAATTTTTTTTTAAGATTTTAATTAAAAATTTAAGATAATTAAATTTTAAATTCTATCTATGTAATAAAAATTTCAATTTTTCTTTTTTATCTCTCCTCTATTTCTCTCTCCCCCTTCTCTTTTTCTCTCTCATCTCTTAAGATTTTCAAATTTCTTATTTTAGAGTTCCAAAATTTTCATAACTTTCATGGAAAAGAAAGATAATTTTTCCATCAACGCAACACTACCGCGACTTTTTTTTTTCCTAACTTTCTCCTGTCAAATTTAATATAATATTTTAATCTTATATGAAATTTATTTTCTCATGTATAGAGTAACATGTGAATTTGAATTTATTTTTAATATTAAAGTATGATGTTTTTTACCATCATTTCTTATATTTTTTTTTAAAAAAATTATGATAAAAAATAATATACGTTTATTATTGGTCTTCTGACTAAAACCATGTAATTTTAGATAATGAAACTAATATTGTTATTGATATTATTTTTAAAGTATAAAATATTTGAAATTTGGGTAATTTTTATTTCTATAAAATTCAAAATTTTTAAGTATGTAGAAATAAAATTTTGCAATGAGACCAAGAATTTAAAATTAAAAACTTGTGAAATGCTTCATCGTCTTACTACATTTAGGAAATGAAAAGAATTCAATAGTAAAAAATTCAATTAATTTACATTTTAATTTCTGTGATTTGTCAAAATTCTTTGTTGAATTGTTTCCTAATAGTAACCTCTACATGTAAATAGTGTGCAATTAATTGTGATTTTATACTAATAGCGTACCACCATGATATTATCTAATTGGAACAGCAAATGCCACAAAGATTTGCAGGGTCAAGGAAATCACATCCTGGAGAAGCATTAATCAGCAACATTGGATGGTGTGAAAAGCATAGGTTATAATACACTATCGCCCCCATCAACCAGCTAATGAGGAAAAAATGCTAACCAATATTTTGAGAATATTAGTTAAATATTTAAAATTAAAATAAGAATTTTTTTTATTAGAATACATAAATTATGTTCTTTAAAAGTTTTATATATCCACCAATAATTTTTATATTAAATAATTTTTTATTTTAATTTATTTACCAAAACTTTATAATACTGCATAACAACACCCTAATTAATATCACAATAGATAGGAATGAAGCATGAGAATACATTTTGCTGTTTCATGATTAACAAACATACGAGTGGTCCAGATAAGATTATTTGTTTTCCTCATTTAATTCTATAGTTAGTAGCTGGCTGGGCCCTACTCTAAAGAAAATGATGTGAAAACACTGCAAACTGTATTAATTATTAGGTATACAGTTTTATATGCATACTTCTAGGGAATTAAACAGTGTTAAAGCATGTTAAGAAAAACACGCTTATAATTTACTAGCAACTGACACAAGCCTCAATTTTGAAAACTGAGTTTAATATAATGTCAAAAAGTTTGATCCTAATTGAGCTTCCTATGTAGAGACTGAACTAATTTATTAAGCTCTATAGGAATCATAAAAACATAGCTTACAATCTGCAACCTTAGCTGACATTAATAGTGTGCACCAACTTTGTCATTTTTCTTCGGAAGTTGAGCTGCTATGGCTGACCATCTTCATCATATTAAACAAACAAACATTAGCTACATTCCACTTTTACTTTTCTTGCTTAAATAAAATTTGAATCTATAATCTTTTACAAACTATTCAAACCGTTGCAAGTTTAGACGAGTCCTTATTATTATACGTAGTTAGCAAATTTAATAAAATTTTAATATAAGCAAATTTTGAAACTCAGATACTGTATTAATTTCAAGTGCGAACTAAGAATATCCTACAATAACCTAAAAATTATCCACGTATTTAAGGAATTTAACTATTTATCAACTGTGTCAAAATTGGTTTATTTTAAAGTCGCTAATTTTAATAGTTTAAAAATATTGTTATACATATTTATGTAAATACATGTATTATAAATGGAATGTTGTTGTGGAACATTTCTAGTTTGGAGATTTTGCACAGCCGAAATTAAGAGCTCTAAAATTATTGTATGATAGTTAACTTTTGTAGCTAGTAGGGCATGATTCTTGTGGACACAGCAAGGGTTCTTGTTAGTTAACGGGTCGGTATGCTACTAAATTAATTACAATGTTTCAACTTTCTAAGTTCTCACCTTATTTTTTTAATAAGGACACAGGGTTACGGCTCAAGAACTAAAAGGATGCGGTCTTAAAAATTAAATATCGATATAGATATGTAATTGTCATATTTTTGGTTTACCCGGGTATTAATATATTGTTTTTTTAATAAAAATATATATTATTAAAAAATAAAAATTTGGAATTTTATATTTATAAATAAGTTGAGTTTAAAATATTATATAAAGAAAAATATTATGTCTATTCTTTAAACGAAGATATAATATGCATATTTTCTTTTAAGAAAAATTGTAATAATAAAAACTTTATTCATTTAGTTTTAATAGTGTTAATGATCTATTTTATTATTGTTATCAACTTCTTTTCATATGATAGGATGATAGAAATAAAAGAATTTGATGAAATGTTAAAAAGAAAACAAGAGAAGAAAAACGTCACGAATCTTAAAAAGTAGAATTTGATAAAGAGAAATAAATTACGAAGAGAGAAAATATATATATATATATATATATATATATATATTATAAATAAGGATAAGTTTAAATCACTCTAATTAAAATATGATGAATTTAAAAATGTTTAAGTATTTTTTTTTTCAAACATAAATTTTCTATAACAAGGATTTATTGAACACAAAAGAAAAATTTGAATGAAATTCTCAATGTGTAAAGAGTAATAATAAGATTGGATTGTTGTATAACAAGCAAACATCCATTTTTCATAAAATCAAGTTTACATTCTCTAGTAAGGTGAACCCAAATTAAATATTTAAAAAGGTATTAAAAGTGTAGCAAAATTATCAAAAATCAAATGGAGTTGTGTGCCACTGTTGCACGAGAAAGGGACATACAAACTCCAAATGCAATGTTAGAAAATATGATGTTTCTAATGGTGTTTATGTTTGGAAATCAAAAAAAGTTTTCAAAAAAGGTCACTAACTTTTTTGGACCAACCTTACTTAGTGATCTTCCTTATTGAATTGATTAGTGATTATAGGTGTGCCTAAGAGCCAAGACATCATTATGGTATTTGAATAGTGATTATTTTAGGTATATGGTCGAAGAGACGATGAACCTAAAAAATTTGGTAATGAGAGATGGAGGGTTTGTCACTAAACAACAAAGGGAAGATAATTGGTGAATGAGACATTGGGTGCAAGTCCAAGACAAAAATTAAAGGAGTTTTACTAGTAGAAGGATTCAAGTACAACCTATTAAGCATAAGCCAACTTTGTAACAAAAATCTGAAAGTAATTTTCAACAATATATGCTGTTAAATATGTGATGCAAAAAGTGAAAAAGTATTACTAGTTGACTAGAGAGAAAGTAATGTATACATGTTTGACATTAATGAACCTTTTGTGTTTCCCATCAAATATTTACATAGCTCAATTGATAATTCATAGCTTTAGCATAGAATGACTACACGTCTTAATATGCATTATCTAAACAAGCTTAATAAAAGGACTTAGTAATGCGGTCTTCCTAAAAAATGTTTAAAAAATATAAGTTATGTGGAGCATGTCAAAAGGGGGAAACAAACCAAAACATCTTTAAAAAGTTAAAACATTGTTTATACCACTAGACCCCTTGAAATGCTACATCTAGACTTATTTGGGCCACCAAGAACCATGAGTTTAGGTGGTAATTACTATACTTTTATAATAGTTGATGATTTATCAAGTTTCACTGACATTGTTTTCTAAATCTAAGGATGGTGCCTTTAAAGCATTTTCCAAGCTTGCAAAGGTTATTGAAAAGAAAAACAAGTTAAGATTGTTTAAATAAGAAGTGATCCTGGTGGTGAGTTTCGAAACTGCCTCTTTGAAAGTTTATGCAATGAAAATACACCATAATTTTTAAGCTCTAAAAACACCTAAACAAAATGGTGTTGTTAGGAAGAAAAATCATTCACTTGAAGAAGGAGCTAGGATCATTTTTAATGAAGCAAATCTTCTTAAATATTTTTGGGTTAATGCAGTAAGCACTGTTTGTTACACAGTGAATAAGTTTCTTATTAGACTCAGTTTGGATGAAACACCATATGAGCTCTACACAGGAATATAACCTAACATTTCACATTTAAAGGTTTTTGGATGTAAATACTTTGTACTAAATAATGGAAAATATGACCTTGGAAAGTTTGATGCAAATGCTGACGAAGCAACATACTTAGGATACTCAACGCATAACAAGGCTTATAGGGTATTTAACAAAAGATTTCTATGTGCTAAAGAAACTATCTATATTGTTTGTGATGAATCTAATCCCTCTTTGGAGGAAAATGTAGGTTTTGAAAATGAAGAAGAAAATGTTAAAGTGTTGATCAAGGAGTTGAAAGTGAGCATGGTTAACCAATTTAAGAACCAATTCAAATAACACATGAAAAAGTTATGAAAAATTTGTCAAAGGAATGGAGAACTTCAAGAGATCTTCTTCAAACAATATCATTGGTAACATCTGAAAAGTTGTAAAAACCTGATCCTCACTTAATAACTTGTGCAATTATGTCGCATATGTGTCTCAAATTGGACCAAATCATGTGAATGATGCTTTAAAGGATGTGTATTGGATAAATATTATGCAAGATATTTTGAATCAGTTTGTTAGGAATGATGTATGGTAACATGTTCCAAAACCCCATGATGATAGAATGATAGATACTAAGTGGGTATTTAGAAATAAAATTGATGAAACTTGGATGATTACTAAGAGTAAGGCTAGGTTGGTAGCCAAAAGGTATAATCAAGAGGAAGGTATGGATTCATTAATGAGGAAATATTTTTTTTAAGAACCACCTGGTTTCCTAATCATGTGTACAAAATTGAATACAACATTTTATGGACTAAAACATTTTATGGACTAAAACATGCATTTAGATATTGGTATGATAGGCTTAGTAAGTTTCTTATTAAGCAATGTTTTGATTAAGTTTCTATTAATAAAACATTGTTTATAAGGAAATATGGAAAAATTTATTGTTAATGCAAATGCAAGTTAATGATATCATATTTAGATCCACTAACCATTCATTGTGCAAGGAATTTTTTCACTTTATGCAAAATGAGTTTGAAATGTCAATGATGGGTGAGTTTACATTTTGGATTTCAAATCAAACAAACTAAGTCCGAGACATTCATTAGCTAAACCAAGTATTGTAAGGAATTGATAGAGTGTTAGATCAAAGAGATTAACGTCTCTAAGTTTTGGTTAATTACAAGACAGACAGAACATCTCAGACAAAACATTACAAGCAAAGTCAGACGGAACAAGCACAGACGGAAGATGACCCCTCAAAATTGAAGTCATTCGCCTGTCACAAAGCCAAGTCTTCAGATGAAAGGATAGACGAAACTCTTCAGACGGAACTTACAAGTCAATCTTAAGACTGAAGATTTATATCGTCTGTCATAAGAGTGAAGTACAGTCTGAGTAACTCGCGCCAATTTCAAATCTGCTAAAGTACTCATCAGAGCTTCCAAGATCAGTATGAGGATTCGAGCTTACTTATGCTACACGAAAAGGGTCCTCCTTTTCCAAGAAAATCTCGTATAAGGTCAGAAAAAGGACTGAGCATGCCATCAAATCCGCTGTGCACGCTATCTATCACTTGATTGCACTCTAACACCTTTTTGGACTGCACTTGGAGAAAGCTCAATGACATTCTTCTGTCTCTATCGGATAACTGAAGAATCTGCCTATATAAGGACCTCACTCTTCCAAGTTTCAGTTGGCGAACACGCTTATATTGCTAAGACTTTGTGCTTTCGCTCACTACTACTGTTGAACTTCATTGTATACCTCTCTCTGCGAAGAAGAACTTTTCTTTCATAGAAAACTTTGTAAATCCACATGTGTGGTGCTTTAGCCTGAGGAGGTTGTGTGTTCAAAGAATACCTGATTGATTAGCCTGAGAAGGCTGTGTTCAAAGAATATCTTGTATTAGCTAGAAGTAGCTGGGTTCAAACAATACTTGTAACCATTTCACGGTTTGTAGTGAAAACTTAGTTGTTGCTGGATAACTGGACGTAGTCTTGAATAAACGAATTAGTATAAAAATACTTGTGTTTATCTTCTTTAAGTTTGCAACTAACGGAGATAATCAACTTATAACGTTTGTTCATTAAAATTGATCTTTGAAGATAAAAACTGTTTCGTCTGAACCTATTTTAAACCAACAGACGAAATGGCCAAAATTTTTTCTTTAACACAATTCGACCCCCCCTTCTTGTGTTTTATCTTTTACAAGTTTGGTATCGAGCTCAGCCTCTAAAGGTTGCTAGAGGAAAAGATCTAAGATGGAGTCACAAGGACCCTCGTTCTTGTCTGGTGAGTCATCTATGAACAAGCCGCCGGCGTTCTCTGGTGATGACTATCCTTATTGGGCTGACATGATGAAGATGTACATCAAGTCTACCCAGTACAGACTGTGGAACATCATTACCTAAGGAGATATCCCTATTGTTAAACCTGAAGTTGAATGGGGAAGTAAAGAATATTCACTTATGGAGCTCAACAACAAAGCTAGATATGCTCTTAATGTTCGCTCTCTCAAGGACAAAATACAACAGATTCTGTGCCTATAAAACCGCAAATGAGCTCTGGGACACCCTCAAGATTTCCTATGAAGGAACTGAGGATGTCAGAATAAAGAAAGCTACCACTCTTCAAAGAGAATATGAGATGTTCTCTATGAAGAAAGGAGAATCTATTGATATGATGTTTGGAAGATTCCAAACCATATTAAATGGACTTACTGTGTTGGGAATCACGTTCACCAAAGCCCAGAACAACATGAAGATTCTGGACAGTCTTCCTCCCCCATGGGAAGTTATGTCCACTTGCTATTTCGCTGGGCGTGATATGAAGACATTAACTCTTGATGAGTTAATCGGTGCCTTGAGAGTACATGAGGTACTTCTCTGTAAAAGAGACAAAATCAAGGTTCAAGAATCCATAGCTCTTCCGTCTGTCAACATAGTTCCAAAGGAGGAGTCTACTAAGAAAGAAAGAAAGAAGAAACATAAAGTTTTGAAAGCTGACACTACCGAGTCTGATTCGTCTGATGGATCTTCTGACGATGAAATTTTTCTCATGGCTAGACGCTTCAACAAGATAATGATGAAAAAGGGAAGAGGTCAACGCTTCTTCAAGAAGAAGGAAAAGAAGTTCCCTGAGAAGCCCTCAAGCAAGGAGGAAAGCTCAGAGATTGTCTACTATGAATGCAGAAAACCTGGACACATGAGATCTGAATGTCTAAGGCTGAAGAAGAGATGGAACCCTCGTAAAGACAAAGGTAAGAAGAACTTGCTGACTTGGGAAGACCTTGACAGTGAAAGCTAGAGGAATCCACAGATGAAGAAGAAATAACAAACATTTGCCTTATAGCTCGAGGTGTTGTTTCATCTGAGGTAATTGAGACTCAAACTTCCTCATCATCTTCGTATGAATCGAGGTCAGAAACAGAAGAGATATCATATGATACACTTTTGACAAACACACATTTTATTGCTGAGCAATACAAAGTATGTAAAGCAAAGTTAAAAAAATTTTTGGAAGAAAATGTTGTTTTGAAATATGAAAAAGAGTTGCTTCAAAAGAAAGTATCAGATGAAGTATCATCTGAATCTGAGAAGAACATTTACATTCTTGAAATCAAGAGATTAAAGAAAGAAAATGAATCTCTACTCAAAGATTTAACAAAGTTCACTAAAGGATCCTCCATGCTTGAAAATATTTTAAAATATGGGCGGTCTTCATTTGACAAAAGTGGACTTGGTTATGTTGAAGAGTCAGACGAAAAGAAAAACAAATTTGTTTCGTCTGCTCATAAGAAAAAGAATAAAAGCTACAATAAGGTTCCCAATAATTATAGAAAGAACACAAGAACCTTAAGCAAAAAGAAACCTTCTTCAACTAACAAAGGAGGACCCAAAAAGATTTGGGTACCAAAGTCACTCATTATTCTGTTTGCAGATATCCTTAATAGGAAGAGAGAAGGCTTCAAGCTGGTCCCTGGACAGTGGGTGCTCAGAACTCATGACAGGAGAACTGTCTATGTTCCAAGGTCTCAGACCAAGTAAAGGGTTTGTATCATATTTTTCAGGGAAAGGTAAAATTCTTGGTATTGGGACTGTTGGTAAGACACCCAATCCTCTCATTCAAAATATGTCTTATGTTAAAGGCCTCAACTTCAATCTATTGAGCATAAGTCAATTTTGTGACAGTGGATATGAAGTAGCTTTTAACTCTGATGAATGTATAGTCAAGAACAAAGACAAATCCGTTCTGTTTGTTGGGAAAAGAAAGAACAATCTCTATGAGGTTTGCCTTTCTGACCTTAGTGACCAGAATGTAACATGTTTGATTTCAACAAACGATGAACGAGATATTTGGCACAAAAAGCTTGAACATCTAAGTCTCAAGTACATTTCAAAAATTTCTAAAAAGGATCTTGTGAAAGGTTTGCCAAAAATATCTTGGAAATCCAATCGTCTGTGTGAATCTTGTTAGCATGAGAAACAACTTAAAACTTCTTTTAAATCTAAAAATGTTGTTTCTACGACAAAACCTTTAGAACTGTTACATATTGATCTCTTCGGACCTACTCAAACAGAAAGTGTTGGAGGAAAGAGATATGGATTTGTAATAGTGGATGATTATACTAGATTCACATGGGAATACTTCCTAACCCATAAGCATGAGTCATTCAGTGTCTTTGAAATATTCTGCAAACGTGTTCAAAAAGAAAAAGGAATTTGTATTGCGTCTGTTAGGAGTGATCATGGAATAGAATTTGAAAATTCTGAGTTTAATGCCTTTTGTTTTGAAAATGGTATCTTTCACAATTTTTCGTCTCCAAGAACTCCTCAACAAAATGGGGTTGTGGAAAGGAAAAACCGTACCTTATAAGAAATGGCTAGAACTTTATTGCATGAAAGCTTTCTTCCAAAATATTATTGGACAGAAGCAATTAATATTTCCTGTTATATTCAAAACAGAATATTAATAAGACCAATATTGAATAAGACTCCATATGAACTATGGAAAGGAAGAAGACCCAACATTTCATACTTCCATCCTTTTGGATGTGAATGTTTTGTTTTAAATACTTAGGATCAACTTGGCAAGTTTGATTCAAAGGTTGTGAAAGGAGTTTTACTTGGATACTCTAATACTTCTAAAGCCTATAGAGTTTTTAACTCTAAAACGCAAGTTGTGGAGGAATCTATTCATATAAAATTTCAAGATAACTCAAAGGCTGATAAAGAAATATCAGACCTAGAAAATTTATTTGATAACTTGCAAGATAACTCCTCTGGTCAAGAAGCTGATCCGTCTGTCCAACCTTGCTCAGACACAAGCATAAATGAAAGGACATCTCCCAGCACAGATGAACTCTCTTCGTCTGCTCCTCAACACCAAGATGATCATGCTCCTATCAGAACATGGAAGTTTGCCTCAAACCACACCGAAGATCTGATCATTGGAGATAGACATCAAGGAGTTCAAACTAGATCTAGACTGAGAGATGTTTCTGGATATGCTTTTGTGTCTGATATAGAGCCCAAAGATATTGGAGAAGCTCTACAAGATAATGACTGGATCTTAGCTATGGAAGAATAGCTGAATCAATTCACAAGGAATGATGTATGGACTCTAATGGAAAGACCAAGGAATAAAAGTATCATTGGAACGAGATGGGTGTTCAGAAATAAGCTTGATGAAGTTGGAAAAGTTATAAGAAACAAGGTCAGGTTAGTAGCTCAAGGCTATGACCAACAAGAAGGTATTGATTTTACTGAAACATTTGGACATATAGCTAGATTAGAAGCAATTAGAATTTTACTTGCTTTTGTTGCTCACAAGAATATCGTTCTATATCAAATGGATGTGAAAAGTGCTTTTTTAAACGGTTTTATTGAAGAAGAAGTGTATGTTAAACAACCTCCTGGTTTTGAGAGTCAATCTCAACCAGATCATGTTTTCAAATTGAAAAAAGCACTTTATGGTCTTAAACAAGCTCCTAGAGCTTGGTATGAAAGATTGAGTTCTTTTCTTCTTAAAAATGATTTCTCAAGAGGAATGGTTGATACAACTCTCTTCAAGAAAAATGTTTCTAAGGACTTTATCGTTGTTTAAATTTATGTAGACGATATAGTCTTTGAAGCAACTAACGAATCCTTGTGCAAGGATTTCTCTAAGATAATGCAAGATGAGTTTGAGATGAGTATGATAGGAGAATTAAAGTTTTTCCTAGGACTTCAAATTGTAAAGTACAAAAACACACAAGAAGGGGGGTTGAATTGTGTAGACTGTTTTTAAAACTTTTTCTCTAAGACGATGCGTTTGCGTCTGTTATTTTCAAAGCTTGATCAGATGCAAGATTGTTTTCTTTTTTAAGGTTGATTTTATTATCAAACTATTCAAGTTATTATCCCCTGTTAGTTAACAGATAAAACAATAGAGAAGACAACAATAGTTTTATACTGGTTCGTCTGATCAAGACTACATCCAGTTCCCCAGCAACACGCTAAGGTTCCACTATGAGTATTCTTTGAACCCAGCCACTCCTGGCTAAATACAGATATTATTTGAACACAGCCTTCTCAGGCTAACCCAGTATTCTTTGAACCCAGCCTCTGCAGGCTAAATAGGGTATTCTTTGAACACAGCCTCCACAGGCTAAAACAGAGGTATTCTTTGAAACACAACCTCCTTAGGCTAAAACAGAGGTATTCTTTGAAACACAGCCTCCTCAGACTAAGAGCACCACAACAGTGGATTTAGGAAGATGAAAGAATAAGTTTATCCTCTACGCAGAGAGGGGTTTTACAATAAGATCCATTCTAAGTTCAGGGCGAGTGAACTTTGCTTGAGAGCTTGAAGCTTGGATATAATTTCTTTGTTATGCAGTTCGCCAACTGATTCTTGAAGCTGTGAAGTCCTTTTATAGGCATCTTCTTCAAATAGCCGTTACACTCATTTGATTGCCGTTGAGAGTCGTTGAGAAATCTTCTTAAGAGCTTTCCAAAAAGGTTGTCAGTTGTACTTGATTGATTGATAAGAGTCGCAGCGGATATAGCAGACTAGGTTGTGCGCAGTACTATTTCTGACTTGTACAGAGATGTGACAAAAGGTGAAGACCTTTTTGACTTTGGTGTGTAAGCTCGAATCTCTATACTGATCTTGGATGCTTCTCATGATTGCTTCTTTAGATTTGAAATCTTGGAGCGAATGACTCAACTGAACTTCATTTAAACGAGGTAGACGAATGAATAAATAAATGGGTTGTGAGTTGAATTCATTAAATCATCTCCTTTCGTCTGTTCCTTGATCTGTGTGTTCTTGATCGATGCTTGATCTGTTCTCTTGATCTGATGCTTCTTGATCGATGCCTCTTGATCAGGTTTGCTCTTGATCGATGCTTGATCGATGCTTCTTGATCTGATGCCTCTTGATCGATGCTTTAGTTCGTGCTCTTCCGTCGATGCTTGATCTCCGAGCTCTTCCGTCGATGCTTGATCGAGCTCTTTAATCTCTGTGCACTGCGGATCGTTCGTAATTATCAAAACTAAGATGCTAAATCATCTTGACTTAACACAAATCAAACAAACGAAACAAGGTATTTACATTCATCAACAGAAGTACACCAAGGAGCTTCTAAAGAAGTTCAAAATGGAGAATGCTAAGCCTATGAAAACACCGATGCATTCGTTTGGTGCAAGCCTCAACAAGGATGAATCAGGTAAAACCGTGGATCAGACGGTATACAGAGGTATGATTAGCTCTCTACTCTATCTCACTGCTAGTAGACCTGACATTATGTTTAGTGTCAGTCTATTTGCACGTTTTCAATCTGATACTAGGGAATCTCATTTGCAAGTTGTAAAACGTATCTTGAGATATCTTATTGGAACTACTAATCTCTTTTTGTTTTATAGAAAAAACAGTGATTTCAATCTTAGTAGCTATTGCGATGCTGATTATGCTGGAGATAAAGTGGAAAGGAAAAGTACAAGTGGTGGATGTCAATTTCTTGACACAACACTCATCTCTTGGTCAAGCAAGAAGCAAAACTCTATTGCACTCTCAGCTGCTGAAGCGGAGTATATTGCTGCAGCTGGGTGTTGTTCACAATTACTTTGGGTAAAACATCAACTTGAAGATTACTCCAGGTTTGAGACCCAAATACCAGTATTTTGTGATAATACAAGTGCAACTATTCTTAGCAAAAACCCTATTCAACATTCAAAAGCCAAACATATTGAAATCAAATTTCATTTTATAAGAGATTATGTTCAAAAAGATATTTTTGATATACAGTTTGTTCAAACTGACTTTCAATGGACAGATATTTTCACGAAAGCTTTAGACGAAACTCATTTTAACTTCATTAAAGAAAATTTGGGAATTGTTTCTTTAATTGGCTGAGTAATTTCGTCTGTGCCTTTTAACTGTCTATTTCGTCTATCTAATTTATTCGTGTTAAGACGAAACATTGTGTCTGATCAAGTTGAATTAGTCTAAGAAAATTCAACAAACGTAAGGTTATTATTTAATTAATTTAAAGTTAAGTGTGCGGGGACAAAATAAATTCAGCATTAAATGTGTCTGTCATTTATTGCACTATTCTAGGACGTTGAGAAGCATGCGCAGTGAATTGAGAGGTCAAATCAATCATTAAAAAGGCAATCATGAGGCCACGTCAAATCAGGGATAGTTTCAACTTCTTTCGTGTGATGAATTATAACCGTTTTAATCTTTAACTATAAATACTACAAAATTTACTCTTTTAACTCTTTACAGTACTCTATATTCTCTGAAACTTTATCTTCTTTCTAAAAATCTAATACTCACAAAAATCTTTCTTTTTCAAACCAAGAAAATGACCGCTAAGAAAATCAAGACTTCAGAATAGACTTTCTTCGCGAAAGATCTTTTCTTGCTAAGCAAGTGGGTTGCCAAATCCACACTCGAAGGTGTATCAAATCGAGTGTCAAGAATGTTGTCTTTTAACGGATGGATGGACTTCGCTGAATGGAAGGGTTCATGGCTGATGGAGGCTTATGCTGAGTTCTATAGCGATGCCAAAGAATTTAAGATGGTATCGTTGGCACCATTGACAGCAAGGAGTACATTATCACTGCTGATAGCATCGCTGAGGCTGGGAAGTGCAAGGTTGAGGCTGGGAAGTGCAAGGCTGAAAGTTGCTTCTACAACGCTGATTGGATGAAGATTGAGACTGAAACGCATGTTGATAACATGCTCTATGGTAAGGCTCGCGACCCTGAGGATCCCAAATTTCTGAGATCTAGGAACCTCCTTCCAACATGTAGAGTCATCCACAACCTCCTTTACAACATTTTCACGCTTCGAACAGGCTCTAGGGATAATGTGAGCCATCGAGACCGCTTCTGCATGTTTTACTGTCATAGGAAGGTGAAGATAAGTCTTCCTCACATCATTCTCGATCATTGGGTTAGCGCCTTGAAGAACAGGAATATTAGAAGGAAGAGTAGCATTCCTTACGCTATTCTCTTTTCTCAAATCATTATCAATCAAGGTTTTGATACCACAGGAGTAGTATGACACAATGAAGGGAAAGAAGTTAAAGGGAGCACCTTTGCGAAGATGCGTCTGGCTCCTGGCTTTCTTCATTTTAAAAGTGGAGAAGAAGAACCTCTCTCTCCCATGACCCAAGAACACCCTCACAGAGCTCGCATCAAGCGTGCCATACTAAACGGCTCTGAAGCCCAAACACAAACCCAAACACCAATCCCGTTGTCTCAACCGCTTGTCACCATAACAGAAGTTCCTTTTGAGGATGTTGTTGTTGAACCTCTCAGAAGAAAAAGGAATATAAGAATCAAACATGCTGCGTCTTGGACGCAGACAAAAGAAGTTTCCCCAAGTGAAGATGAAGGGGTAACTAAAGCATCTGGGGATGCACCGTCTGTTAGAATCCTGACAGACGAAGAAAAACAAAGGAAGGCAATTGAAGAAAAGGCTAGAGCAAGGGAGATTGCTCTATAAAAGGCTGCAAAAGGCAAGGAAAAGATGAAGCAGAAGCAGAAGCTTGCGTCTGTGATTGTTGGAGAAACTGAACAAGCTAAGCAATTAAAAGAGGCTAGAAAGGTCTCCATGTTACTTGAGGCTGAAAGGGAACGTCTGTTCCAAGAAAGCATCAGAGGCATTGGATTGTCTGAAGTTGCTCCTGTACCAGCAACTTCAGAGGACATGAATAGTGAAGAAACCGCCCAGATTCAGAAGGACAATGCCCAACTAGCAGAGGAATTGAAGACAATGTTAAATGAAGAGGCTCCAACCATGGAGGTTTCAGGATCCTTACTCCAAGATGAATACAGGAGTGCTAGCACTGATCCTATTATTGCGTCTCCTCTCAATGCTGCATTTAATTAGACGATACCTGCTGCGTCTGAGGAAGTGTCTTGCCATCAAATGATAGAACTTGCGTCTGAAGAAACATCATGCTCACAGACGATGGAGATTCCGTCTATGGTCATCATTGATGATGACACATGTTCTTCGTTTGATGAGGAACATGTGGAAATAAAAAGGCTAGTTCTACCTTTGGTAAGATCACATGCTGAGTTATTGAATTCAAAAGATCTTTCACTAAAGCACAAGACAGACTATTCGTTTCTCAATGAATTAGTCATGAAGAGATTTGTTGAAAGCTCTTGTACAGAAAGGCCAATCAAGCCAAATTGGTTACTGAAAGATCAGACTGAAGATGTCTTTGATCTTAGTGATGAAGAACCGTCTGAATCCGCAACTGATGACTATTTTGCGGATAATGAAGACTGCTTTATTGAGGACACTCCATACATCGAGTTGAAGAACCCTTATCGCTACAGAGGAAAGAAGGGATTCCAACTTGGGAGATCTGTCAATCCCATCATATATCACCAACCCTTGAAGCCAAAGGACTTCAAAGATGATGTAAAATATTCTCTTGATGAGCAACGTAATTGGCTGAAGCGTCTGCCTTGGGATGAGTTAGCACAGTTGAACATCAAGGGTTTGGAGAATATGGTCGTTTACAAGGATCATCTTGTTGGGCTGTTGATTGAAGAACCAACACTTGGCTATGAACCACACATTCCATACAGAGAAAACATCAAATGGAAGGTTCAACATAAGCTTAATGCACCTGCTTTTCACCATTGCAGATATGGAGACGCTACCTCCAAAGTTATATGAACCAAGAGAATGCGATCATTGACACTTGGATGCTATTGATAGTCATGATCTGTTTACCTTTACAATCCCTATGAACCAAACATAGTATGTGGGACTAGGCCATACTCAAGGGATTGTTCTTCCATGAACAAGACCACATTGTCCAGGAATTTGTCCACGTTACTCCCTCCTCATCGATGAATGTGAAGATCCTGAAGACTTCGCTCACTCTCTACTGGAAGACTATAACATTGCCTTCAGAATGATGGCTAATGCTTAGTATTTCATTATCATGGATCGCTCAAGACTATGCTTAGTGAAGTTTCTGGCCAAAGGGAAGGAGAAAAAGACACCGTCTACCCCCAAGCAATTCAAGTTTGCAAGGCACATTCCCAAGCGACTTCCCTCTGTTGCCTATAATCATCTCAAGGCTATTCAAGCTCATGCCTCAAAGCCTATTAATCCCAAGATTCAAAGGATGATAGAGGATCATGAAGCTACCTCAGCATTCTGCTCAGGAACTTCATTTGATGAAGAGTCTGTCACATGCGGCAAAGTCTATCCAGGAGGAGCTTTCTCCTACACTCTTCCTCCTCATGAACCTCAGTACATTCAACTCATTACCTTCAACAAATCATATTCTTGGCAATGGGAATATAACTTTAGCACTCGCATGGAACTTCTTTATTCTCATTACGTCTGAAGGGAACTCTAGTGGTAGTCATTGAAGATGACTCAGTGCCAATAGTTGAGGAACCAGTAACTGATGAGGAACCTCAATCACTAGTAACTGATGAGGAACCTCAATCACCAATAACTGATGAGGAGCCTGAATCACCAGAAGATCCCGCTGATAAGTATAATGCTTTGAAGCGCAAATATGATGCTCTTGAGGAGAACTGTGAGCACTTGAAGAAAAAGAACAAGGAGCTTGAAGAAAATCAAGTTTCTATTTCTTCTGAGATGCAACAGCTACGAAGTATTGTGATGAATCTCGTACAGTATCAACCACAACCTCGACCATCTTGATTTTTTTTTATGATTCTCGGCCCAAGGGGAGAATGTTTGAGGAAAAGGTTATGTTAAGGGGGAGCATGGTAAGTTTTTGAGCAATGAAGAACATCCGTCTGAGGGGGAGACAAAGACGTAGAAAGGATGAATTTTTTTTTTTTTTTTTATTCTTTGCTCTGATTTTATTTTTTTGTTTGCACAGCTCTGAACTTATAATTCTTTCATTTGTTTGATCTGATTATTTTGTTTTTCTGTTCTTCTGAATCTTGTAAGCCTGTAAATGGATTACATCACATTGATGTAACAATTCTTATAAAGAGGTATATTTAGAGAAAATCGTCTTGATGTAATTTTGGCTGCTTGTTATTATTTTGTTTTAGCTAACTTTGTCTTGTGCAGATGCTCCTTTGAGATAGTTGCTAGTATGGTCTGTAATCATAAAAAAGGGGAGATTGTTAGATCAAGGAGATTAACGTCTCTAAGTTTTGGTTAATTATAAGACAGACGGAACATCTCAGACAAAGCATTACAAGCAAAGTCAGACGGAACAAGCACAGAAGGAAGATGACCCCTCAAACTTAAAGTCATTCGTCTGTCATAAAGCCAAGTGTTCAGACGAAAGGACAGACGAAACTCTTCAGACGGAACTTACAAGTCAATCTTAAGACTGAAGATTTACATCGTTTGTCATAAGAGTGAAGTACAGTCTGAGTAACTTGCGCCAATTTCAAATCTGCTAAAGTACTCATCGAGCTTCCAAGAATCAGTATGGGGATTCAAGGTTACCGATGCTACTCGAAAAGGGTCTCCTTTTCCAAGAAAATATTTGTACAAGTCAGAAAAAGGACTGAGCATGCCATCAAATTCGCTGCGCACGCTATCTATCACTTGATTGCACTATGACACCTTTCTGAACTGCACTTGGAGAAAGCTCAATGGTATTCTTCTGTCTCTAACGGATAACTGAAGAATCTGCCTATATAAGGACCTCACTCTTCCAAGTTTCAGTTGGCGAACACACTTATATTGCTAAGACTTTGTGCTTTCGCTCACTGCTACTGTTGAACTTCATTGTATACCCCTCTCTGCGAAGATGAACTTTTCTTTCATAGAAAACTTTGTAAATCCACTTGTGTGGTGCTTTAGCCTGAGGAGGCTGTGTGTTCAAAGAATACCTAGTTGATTAGCCTGAGAAGGCTGTGTTCAAAGAATATCTTGTATTAGCTAGAAGTGGCTGGGTTCAAACAATACTTGTAACCATTTCACGGTTTGTAGTGAAAACTCAGTTATTGCTGGGTAACTGGACGTAGTCTTGAATAAATGAATTAGTATAAAAATACTTGTGTTTATCTCTTTTAAGTTTGCAACTAACGGGGATAATCAACTTATAACGTCTGTTCATTAAAACTGATCTTTGAAGATAAGAACTGTTTCGTCTGAACCTGTGTTAAACCAACAGACGAAAGGGCCAAAAAATTTTCTTGAACACAGTTCAACCCCCCTTCTTATGTTTTATCTTTTACAAAGAGATTTGAGATGAACAACTGTAAGGAGGCACTAACTCCAATGAGCACCTCCACCTACCTTGACTTAGATGAAAAAGGTAAAATTGTAGAAGAAATAAGGTATTGAGTTATGATGAGTTCACTTATCTATTTAACGGTTAGTTAGTCCATATAATGCTAAGTGTTTGTATATGCGGTAGATTTCAATAATGTTCTAAAGAATAACATCTTAAAGTTGTAAAAAGAATCATCAAATATCTTCGAGGAACAAAAATGTTGATTTATTGTATGCTAAAGGAAGTAGTCTAAACCTTGTAAGCAGGTCACAAGTTAGACCATAAAAGCATAAGTGGCACCTGCCACTTACTTGGAGACTCATTAATAACTCAGAAATGCAAGAAGCAAGCATGTATAGCTCTCTCAATGGCCAAATCCGAGTACATTGTAGCTTGATGTTGTTATACATAAAACTTATAGCTAAAACAACAATTGAAGGAGTTTTGGGGTAATTTTAAACTCAACCCCTATGTTTTGTGAAAATACTAATGTCATAAATATCTCTAAGAATCCAATCATACACTTTAGAATATAACAAATAGAAATAAGATGTCATTTCATGATAGACCATATGCTGAAAGGAAATTGTAAAATTGAGTTCATAAAAATTGAAAACCAATTAGCTACCATGTTTACCAAACCTCTTGTTAATTAAAAAAATTTTAAACTAAGAAGAATGTAAGGAATAATTGATTCAAAATATGTCATATAAACATAAATTTTGTAATTTCAAACCATGTTTGAATGGTTTTATAAAATCCTTGATGTGTGCTAATTTTCATTGTGCAAATGCACTTGTTGTTTGACTTAAAATTACATTTGAATTGTACTCATTATGTGCAATCTACTTAAAATTTAGTTTTAGTGCTTTGCATTGAATGGAAAATTAAGTTTATGCATGGATTATGTATAATCCTCTATGATAATTGATTACAACAGTTTGTAATCAATTATAATTGGACCAGTAATCAATCACACCATCATGATAATCAACTGTATTGTTGTGGGTATACATTAATTGTCCCATAGCGGAGGTTGGGGTAGGTCAAGTCATAGTCGACTCGTGGCACTTGGGCTGTTACGCTCTTAAATAGAAAGAGTTGCACCCTTATTAACAGCTATAGTTTTTGGTCTAGTAGTAAGCGCTCGATCCAACAATTGGTATCAGAGCCAAGGTCACGAGGTCGATTCCCAGCGGTATACATCAATTGTCCCATGACGGAAGCCGGGATAGGTCAAGTCATAGTCGACTCATGGCTCTTGGGCTGTTACGCTCTTAAGTAGAAAGAGTTGCGCCCTTACTAACAACTATAACTTTTGGTCTTGTGGCGCTCGATCCAACAAATTGCAATGAAATTGAGGTCAACATCTGCTTTGTTGTAATTCATTACCCAAGAAATAGTTCCCGTGATAATCAATTACATGACTCTTTATCTTCAAATATTGACTCTTTATCTTCAAATATTGAAGTATCGTAATCGATTACCATAATGGGATAATAGATTACCATATGCTCAACTGAATCAATTTTACACTATGTAATAGATTACCAGAACCCTTGTAATTGATTACTGTTGTCAAATATTAGATTAAATCAATTCATTTAGCAGTTAACACACTTATTTGGCATTCTTACTCTATGTAAGAATTCTCCCAACTACTTCTACCTTCTGTCACATTATCTTAAACTCTCCCAAACCTCAAACCAACTGCTATTACACAATATCATGTCTTCATCACATCCCAAATCATAAAAAATGTAGATGATTGAGCAGAAGAAGATGAAAAACCAAGCAAGTGCCAACACAGCTGCCACAAGGCTAAATAATTGGTTTTCTTTAGTGAAAGAATGACATGATTGTCTCACATTCAACTTCATAAAGCTCATTCTCCCTTTCAAGTTCATCAAGCTAGATTGGTTAAAAACTGAAGGATTTCTATTTGTTGAACATGTTGAGCATCAATGACTCAAGAAATTTGTTGAACTAAATAGGACCTTGATAACTCTCCATTGAGAGTTAACTGATATTTATCAAACCAAAATAGTGTTCAGTTTTTCTAATTGTTAGATCATTTTGTTTGAAACTCTTTGATGGTTTGTTCAAGTGTTTCAAGGCAAAAGTGCAACCAAAGTTGGAGGAAACCAAAGCAGTCAGAGCATCTCGCGCGAGATACATAGTAACTCACGAGATGAAGTCACAGTGAAGCCAATTTCGTCTTTGTCAAGGAATCTCGGGCGAGACGTGCCTTAACTAGCGCAAAATGAGTGCCTAGTGCTGCCATGATTTTCCTCTATAACTCCATCTCGCGTGAGACACGTTGTAAATCACGTGAGATGAGTTCAGCCCAAGCCCAACACCTATCAGTTATAAAAAGAAACTTGTTTGAAGAAAAAGACATGCATAGACAGAGATTGAAATCCAAAGAACAACATACAATGTAGGAGAGAGAGAAGAGCAGAAAGCGAATGATACAGATCATTCATCCCCCTTCACGGAAGTCGATTGTCTATGTATTCTTCTCCTTTTGATTATTCTTGTACCATGACTCTGACTATCATGAACTAAATCTCTCATTGATTGGAGAAACAATGTAACCTTAATCTATTATAATAAAATTCCAAATGATATTCAATTATATGATTGCGAGTTATTTCTTTAGATCTTAATGTTTTTCATTAATTGACCACTAATGAATTGAACCTAAATCTAGAAAAACTTTGAGAAAAGAAACTTAGGTGGTACTGAAAAATAACTATCACTTAGCTAGGTCTTAGAGATAAGTGTAGAAAGTGGTGTGAACATGTAACCTCACGGTTATTCAAGATTCATAGATCATAAAACCTAATTGACTTATATGAGAATAGGAATCTGATAATAGGAATCTGATTCATCCAATCGTATAAATTGAATAATCAGGGAAGGGTATTAGCAGGATTAGTGGTGAAATCGGAATCTCAATCATATTTATTACTTTGAGTTAAAACCCACTTTTTACAATTTGGTTGATTTTAATCATAATCAAACCCTCAAATTTCTCTCAGTTTATAATTGATATGGTTTGATTTACTTGTCCTCGTGGCAATGATAACTCATGTTCTTATACTTATTACTTGATGACTGTGGTATATTTGCTACAACCATGTGAAAGTATTTCTCACTCTCACACGACGCACATCAGACACATTGCGTTGAACTCATAAAAGTTTTATACACTTGTTTGAAAGGCACTATGAAAGGTACTTCCACCCTAAGAATATGAAAATGAGATCTGAAACCGAGTTTTCAAAAAAAGAAAAGAAAAAAATTGCTAGCGGTGTCTGCCATTTCCATCACGGAACCCACGGTTAGTACAGTGTGTGTACCTTCTTTGCCGAAAATGAGATCTGGTGTTGATTCTATGTCATCAAGTATAATGTCTACCATATTATCAACCGACAAGAAAGGAGAGGATTCTTTCTCATTTTTGGAACACTCATATGGAAATTGGTTTTGAAAAAACTATACATCTCATGAAATAAAGAATTCATGAGTTTCGAGATCATAAACTCTCCAATCCCTTTGCACATAAGGGTATCCCATAAAGTCACATCTACAACTTAGACTTACAAACTTGTCATCATTGGTGTGTGGGTTGCAAGCAAACCATAAAGGACCAAACACACGTAAGTGATTGTAGGAGAGTTCTTCTGCATATAACAATTTGTATGGTATTTTTCCATTTAGAACTGTGCTAAGAGTGCGATTGATCAGATATCTTGTTGTCAATACACACTCTCCTTAAAAATCAATAAACAAATTCCTTGAAACTGTAAAGCTCGGGAAACATTGAGAATATGTTGATGTTTGCATTTGACCCTCCCATTTTGCTAAGGTGTGTTTGTACATGAAGTTTGAAAAACTATCTCATGATCTAGAAAATAATTTCTCATGCAAGTGAATTTCATTCCATTATCACTTCACACAGTTTTAACCTTTTTGTTATATTGCCTTTCTATCAAACAAAATAAATTTTTGTGACTTCTTTCTTATCAATTAACAAATATATCCACACCCCTCTTGAGCAATCGTCAAGATTAATAAGAAAATACGAAGCACTACAAGATGAATGAGTTTTATATGGACCCATACATCGCAGTGCATCAAATTAAATATATTAGAAGCTTGATTATTACTCAAAGGAAATGTTTTGCTAGTTTGCTTTGCGTTTAGGCATGTATCACAAACTTGATTTTTGAAAGCCCTAATTCTACTTTCATTGTCATTAAAAATTAATTGAGTAGTCTTCCAAGATGAATGTCCTAACCTCTTGTGCCATACTTCTAGTTCATTTATACCTTCATCATTATATACCTTCTTCGTGGTGGCTTCTCAAATGAAATAGAGTCAATCCCTTCATTCACTCACTCCAATTAGCATCTTCGAGGTTTAGTCCTGTATAGCACACAAATTACCATCAAACTATACATTACAATTTGATTATCTGACAATTACTATATAGAAATCACGTTGTGTTTCAACTGAGGTACATAAAGCACACACTAAAGATCTAAACTATCAGTGAGTTTTACTATTCCTTCCATAGTAGAAGCTCCATTTAGGAGCCCAACAGGACATCCAAACATGACCCTCAAATTGCACAAGTATTGCAAATTCGGTCATGTAATGCCCCAATGTCAAATATCCATGCATTATTTTTAGACATTACCAATCATTGTTTTATTTGTAGTGATTTTTATCGAAGTTTTCCGTTGCTCTTTGTTCAATTCTCCATATTCAATCATCCTTGCTCCTTGGTGTAATACCATGAAAAAGGAATGGATTCCCATTGTTTATTACATAAAGCTATTTCAAGAAAATCTACTAGGCTTCAATAACTTTAAATAAAACAAATATGTTTATAAATAATAGATAACCAAACACTTCTTAACTAGTTCATTCACTTAAAAACTCCAAGTTAGATTTTGTATGATAACAAATTTTTTATAACAATACGCTAAATAAGTTGTTACGATATTACTACATTATAGGTACTTACTCTTGTAAGTTGTAACATCCCAAAAATTTAAATATAGTTTAAGAGAGGTTTTTTTGTAACATTCAAGAAATTTAAAAATAAATAAAAAAATTATGAATTTTTGAAAATACTGTAGCAAATCACTGTAGCTGCCGACATTACTGTAGCAACCGCCATTACTGTAGCAAACCGCCATATTTGTAGCCGCGATAAAGATCGTAGCCGACGACATTATCGTAGCCGCCGAAATTATCGTAGAATGACCGAAATTCGTAGCATTTGCCGAAATTCCGTAGTAATGCCCGAAATTATTTGTAGACCGCCTAAGGAAGGTTATAAATAGGGCTTAGAGGTTTCAAATGAAGATACAACCCAAAGAATACTCCTACATTCTCTCAAACTATTTTCTCTACAAAAAACCTTTCTATACTTTCTCCACCTTAGGAAGAAATCTCTCTAATCAAGGAAGGAGCACGTAAGAAGATAGGAAGCTAGGAGAAACCAGTAAGGGGATCTTTCCTTATCCTTCTTTTTCTATTCTTTGTGTTCTTAGTACTTCCACTCTCTTTCCTTGGTACTTTCATTATCTTTCTTTGGTTTCTTGGTGTTTCTTTTCTTCATCTTTCTTACACTACTTCTAATTCTTTAAGTTTGCGCTTTCTTTACCCTTTGAAAGATTATTTTGAAGTTGTTTTCCTCTTTCAACTATTTCTCTGAACACCATGACTACTTTATAGTAATATTGTTGTTTGATGACTGGTTTTGTACTTGATATACAATCACTTGGTGAGTTGGATGTGAGTAAGCAGTGACATGCATGATTGCATGAAATTGGTGATGGACTTGAATTGTTTAATGACCGATTGGAAATGCCTAGTGGAGAGGCAATATTCTAAGATTGCTTGGTGAATGGGCAATGCTTAGAATGAGGTGAGATAAAGATGACCTGGTGGAAAGGTCAATATCTGAAATATAATGAAGGTCATTATACAATTCAAGGTCCTAGAACATGTTGCATTGATGACTGGATAGTAGTAGACCAAGTCCGTAAGTCACGGATTCCCGTCCGAGTGAGTGGAATGCCGTGGGGGGGGTTCTCTTGGTGGGGAAATTGCCCCCTGCTCATGATGATCACATGTTGCGGGGGGAGGTCCCGGGACACCGAGGGAACTCGACAAATTACGGAGTGTCTACCTCGGTGGGTCTGATTGAGTGTGAGAATCAGATGCCCCAGGCTATTTTCAGTGGAGGGCGCCACATTGCATTTCGAGGGAAGAGTGAAAATGCATGGTGGAGGTGCATGCATCATGTAGGCTTAGGAGCATACATTAGTAATGGTGTGTTTGATTAAATGGAATTCATGCCTGAATCATTGATTGTGATTGATGGTTTGTTTGATTTGGTTGTTGATTGCCTTACTATGTGATTGATATTTTGATGATCATGGATATGTATGGAAGTATTATTCTAAAAATGATATTTTCGATGAAATTTCTAAATTTATAAAAGAAAAGGTTTTCCTTGAACTACAATCAATTTTTCATAATTATGGTTAAGGAAAGCTCACCCTTGCACTTTGCGTTTTTAACACCTGTGATGATCTCGAACAACGTTCGGGGGAGCAGATTTACAGGGATAAGAAGTTGTCACTGGTTGTTGCTACTATCTTGTGTGAAGGTGCTTGCTATGTTTTGCGTGTAGAAGTGTTGGGTAGATGTTCTAAGGTAGTAGAAAGGTAGTTATGTAAAATAATAAAAAGACAAAGTTATGAAATCTATTTGTAATGAACTTTAAATCTTATGTAATGAAAGTGTTGTTTCCTAAATCTCTCTTTTATTTATTACATCATTAACAATCTTAAATTACTAATTAAAAAATAAGATAAGTAAGTAAATAAGAGGGGATGTTACAAGGGGGTGTTACATAAGTCCCGTTAGCAAGACTCTTTTCATTTACATTTTTATTGATCATTAAATATTCAACTATGTTCTTTTTTAATAACATGTAGGATTATGTTTTAAAAAAATAATAATATAAATAGTTTTAAATGTAGACAAAGAACCTTGTAACATAAAAAATAAGTTAAAAACACAATAATTTGTGATATAATTAGACCTATAAATACTCTATGTTAAGTTAAGATGATTAATACCTTAGATTTTGATAATTACATAACAGACGGTTTAAGTATCAGACTGAAGCATCATGATTCTAAGACGGATGAAGCAAGTACAGACAGAGATGGGTCCCTCAAGTCAACATTCTTGAAAGTCATCGTCTATTGCTTCTCAGATGGAAATATGTCTCAAGACGAAGTTTTGAAGAAAAAAGACATACGAAGTTCTGTGAAGATCGTTTAAAGACATACTAAGTAACTCGCGCCAATATTCAAATCAAGAAGTTACTTTTAGAAGCTTTCATAATTAGAAAGATATCTCATACTTAACCTTTGCAACACGAAAAACAAAAGGTGTTTTTCGAGGATATCTCTGATCAAGTCAGAAAAAGCCTAAACATGCGCTGACTCCGCTGCGAAATCATTTAATGATTCTAATTGTCTGTCAATCACCTTTGAAGTACGCAAGAAAAAGTACAATGGTAAAGTGCTCTCAATCTAACAGCTACTTCGAGGATTTCAGGTATAAAAGGACTTCACCACCTCAAGCTAAAGTTGGCGAAATTACGCTTGATAAGCTCATATACAAGATTTCACTTTTAAGCTCTTAAAACTCACAAGTAGTTTGTTCCTCATTGTAAACATCTATCTGCGTAGAGGATAAACCTTTCGTTTAAACTCTTTTCAAAATCCATTGTTGTGGTGCCCTAGCCTGAGGAGGCTGCGTTTTCAATGAATACCTTTGCTTTCGCTTGAGGAGTCTGCGTTCCAAACAATACCATGTGTATAGCCTTGAGAAGGTGAGATCAAACATTATCGTTTTTGCTAAAAGTGGCTGGGTGCAAAGAATATTTATAACATTTTCATGGTTGGTAGTGAAAACTTAGCCTGTTGCTAAATAACTGAACGTAGTCTGTTTAAGATGAACCAATATAAAAGTATCATTGTCTTTAATTGTTTTATCTTGAAATTAACGGGGATTAAACAACTTAAACGTCTTAAAATTAAAATCAATAACTAAAGAAAAGAAACCTGTGTTTGTCTCCTTTCCAAACTAACATACACTAAATAATTTTTTTTAATAACATCATTCAACTCCATCTTTTGTGTTTTGTCTTTTATACTCTATACAAATTTAAATATAAAAAATTATATATCAAATAAAATATAAATAAATCTAACTAATTTTATTAAATTTAATTTTATCCTATTTAATAGTATATTCTTAAATAATCTTTGCATTGACTCTATGATATTTCTTTTATTTAAATTACTAAGTTTTAATGGGTAAATGACTAGAAAAATGTTATTACATAAACATACTAAGCAATTGAATCTGGTCAGAAACTATTTACGTGGAGTCTGTTTTCAATATAAAGCATGCCTAAATAAACTCTACGTTGTACGGGAAAAAGTAACATAAAGAAGGTGGTTTTGCCTGACGATTATGTGTCTGACACTTCCTATAATCATTGGGCCACGTGTAGAGGAGGTGGATGTAGTCCAATTTTGGAATTTTGGGCACCTTTTATATTGAATTTTTGTGGGCTAACGTGTGCAGATGTGGACAAAGTTTTTTTAATACAATCAAATATTTTAATAAATATAAAATAAATATTTTCTATGTACTAAATAATAAAAATATTTTCTACAATCAAAATTATTCTTTAAATACAATAACAAATAAATTTATACACTAAAATAATTCCAAATTACTCAAATATCAATAATTTTTCTTAATAATAAAAAAATTAAGTCATTTACTCAGTCTTAATAAAGGTGATTTAATAAAAGAAATAAATATTTCTATATATATTTAAAGTGCCATATATGTTTCTACAAAACGACCTGAACTTTTGGATATTTAGAAGTGTAACAGGCCAGTAGAAGCATAGCCTTTTGTTGGTAAATGGTCTGGAATGACAATAACAAACCCGAGTTAGATATCAATTATCGAAGAAAAGAAGAATAATATAGAAGAAGGGATAGAAAGCGAGCACTACACCAAGTGTCTACTTCTACTACGACTGATTTCAAAACAATTCATTCATCATGTCTCTTACTTTCTGTATTCTCAGATTTCTAAAAAATTTTGGTGACAGGAGTAGTGGGGAATATTTATAAGATTTTTCCTCTGACACAAGAATTTGTACTAAATAATAGCAGAGGACAGGTGGGGGAATTTTCTTAAATGGAGAATTGAGGCTTACCCAAGTAAAAAAATTAAATGGGCTTTGTAGATCAGAACGGAAACCGTTTAGATCTGGCCCAGGTTCTTGGTCTAAAGAAATTAGCCCAATAGAGGGTCTTGAATGTGTTTTTCTTCCTTTAACCTTCTTTTTTCTTCATACACCCTCTATATATTTTTCATAATGCTGGAATTGTTCTTGACCATGTTGTTTTATTTAAATTTTTATTTACAATGTTCCAGCCATTGCAATCCGTAAACTATGAAACAATTCACAATCTACAAGCCATGAAACAATTCAAAATCCATACGTCATTGAAACAACTAAGAATTTGCCATAAAACAATTCGTAAACCATTGCGATGTTTCAAAATTGGTAAAGTGCCATGAAATAACATGTTCATTAGGCTAGTTTCCTTAGAGCAATTTGTAAGCCCACAATGAGACTAGTGTTTTTGTATTCACCAAAAATATATGATACAAATAGAATCACTGGTAGCAGTAAAAAATAGAGATTGGACACTTTAAGAATGTCTTCAATTGACACTAAAAATATAACAACTATGTTGTTGCACATATCACTACTTCCAGGTCAGAACAAACTTTTTTCTACAAAATAATTTGGTTAAGCTTCTATCAAAGCTTATTTTGTTTAAAAAAAAAGTCAGGTTTTAAGTATTTAAAAAGCCTCTTAAACTAAATATATCCATCCATTTAAATAAATACACAAAAAATATTTATTATTATTAATTAATATATTAAATTTATTATATTTTATTAAAATCCTATATTTATTTAAATTTTAATATGTTAAATATGTTAACCTTCATCAAGAGTTAAGTTAAAACTTTATTAAAATAAGAAAAAACTTATTTTGATCTTCAAATTCGACAGACTATTCCATTTTATTCTTTAAAAGGATTATTTTTTATAAAAATATTCCTGAATTAAATTCTTTTAAGATAACAAAATATCAATTGTTATCTCATACATTTACTCATATACTAATTTAGTTTATTTCTTTTATCTTAGTTTATATGTTTTCTAACCATTTTATTTATTTCATGTGTTAACGTGCATAATCTTGTATGAAATAAGATTAAAAAAAATAAATCAATATATGATTAAACACACATAATTAAGTGACTAGTAGAATTTTATTTTACAAATATTTTTTAAACTTTTTTCTTTTTTAACACCAAAATAAAAATATAAATCAAAATAACTATTTAGTCTTATCGAGATATATATTTATTTCCTATTTAGAGGTCTTAGTCCAAAAATAATTTTTTCAATTGAGTTGTCTTAAATATTTTAACTTATATTGTATGGATTAAAATAGAAAAAAAAGTTATAAGGACGAAAAATTTAAAAGACTAAAATCAGAACAAAAATAACCTTCTATTATAAGGATTAAACAATAATTTAATCAAATTCATAATAATTAAACCTCTAACCACAGCAAATGTCACTAGTGGAGGCTAAAAAAATTTAATTTTTAACTTGTGAAATTAGATTTTTTTACCCTAAGTGATTTTTAACTAACTTAACTACATTTAATTTATCATTTAAGATCTTAATATATCACAAGTTTTAACAATAGTTTTAGAATATGATTTAATGATATATTTAAATATGTGAAGTTGTTTAAAAATCGTTACTCAATTTTTAACTTATGATATTAACTCGTTAACCTAATTTTCAAGGATTTTTAACAAACTTGATTTATAATGGTTTAGAATGTGATTTAGTCAAGTATTTAAACTCATAAAGTTGATTAAAAATCACAACAAAAAAATTGAAGTTCCTTCCGTTTTTATCTTGTGAAATTAGACTTTTGACTCAATTTATTTTCATATATTTTTAATCCACGCAACTACACTTTACCAATCATTTAATGATTTCATACATCACACGTGCCAAAAATATAGTTTAATATTGCGCATCTTAACTATGTTAAAGGTATGTAAAGTTGTTTCAAATTCATGAAAAAAATAGGTAACATCACGTTATTATTCATCAAATTAGACTTTGTTTACCTTAGTTTATAGACTTTTCTTTATTTATAAAGTTTTAGACATCACAATTCACGATATATATTAAACTTAACCTTCGTGACATAAACATTAAACAATTTAAACAAAACATCATTGGCAACTCAAAAATCAACATCACAACACGAATGGATCCGTAAAACAAACTAACAGAAACAAACGAAAATAAATCTTAAAAAGATAAAACTTACATTTATTTTCTTCCTATTTTCCTCCTGTTTCTACGCTATGGAACAGTCTCAACGAGAAATATAAACAACTAAAAGGAAATGACTTTTATCAGAAATATTTATTGCGGTACAAAATTAAAGTGTAACATTTACTCATGATATATATCATAATATAATTTTGAAAACATATACTTTAAAATGTTGAGAAAGTAAATGGAAAGATAATTTTCTTCAACTAATTATGAAATAGTTATTAACACATGCTATTATTGACACTAATATATGAGATTTACAAATTTATATAAGATTAATATGTAATTAATTAATTATAGAAAAATTATACTAAATCAATTAATTATAAAAATGTATGTCTATTTGTTAGATCAAGGATGATTAACGTCTCAAGATTTTGATTAATTACAAGACAGACGAAACTAAGTTACCCAAGACTTGCTAAGACGAAACTAGCACAGACGGAACGAGACCCTTCAAAGAAGATATTTTGCGTCTGTCTAAAAGCCAAGCCATCAGACGATACATGCACAGACGAAAGAAGACTACTCAAGCTAAAGTCCTTCGTCTGTCCAAAGAGTGAAGTTTTAAGACGATAGGATAAGACGAAACAACAACTGAAGACTGAAGAAACATATCGTCTATCAAAAGCTGAAGTCAAGTTGAGTCATTCGCGCCAAGATTTCAAATCTGAAGAAGTACTCATGAGAAGCATCCAAGATCAGTATAGGGATTCGAGCTTACACACCAAAGTCAAAAAGGTCTTCACCTTTTGTCACATCTCTGTACAAGTCAGAAATAGTACTACGCACAACCTAGTCTGCTATATCCGCTGCAACTCTTATCAATCAATCAAGTACAACTGACAACCTTTTTGGAAAACTCTCAAGAAGATTTCTCAACAACTCTCAACGACATTCAAATGAGTCTAACAGCTATTTGAAGAAGATGCCTATAAAAGACTTCACAGCTTCAAGAATCAGTTGGCGAATACGCTTATCTCTTCAATCGTGTGAGAATTCGCTCAATTCAACTAAGAACTATATTGTAAAAAAACCCTCTCTGCGAAGAGGAAGAATTTTGTTTCTCAAACATCTTTTCAAATCCACTTGTGTGGTACTTTAGCCTAAGGAGGCTGTGTTTCAAAGAATACCTTTTGTTTTAGCCTATGGAGGCTGGGTTCAAAGAATACCTTGGTGGTTTAGCCTGAGAAGGCTGGGAGCAAAGAATATCTTGTAATAGCCAGAAGTGGCTGAGTTCAAACAATACTTGTAAACCTTTTCACGGTTTGTAGTGAAAACTCGATTGGTTCTTTGGGTAGCGGACGTAGTCTTGAATAACGAACGAAAGTATAAAAATACTCGTGTTTATTTGTTTCGTCTGTTTAACTAACTGGGGATAATCGTACTCTAACGTTTGCATATTAAAATCAATCTTTCAATACAAACGTTGTTTCGTTTGAACCCTTTGGAAACCCACAGACGAAATGGATAAAATTTTATAATTAATACAATTCAACCCCCCTTCTTGTGTTTATCTTTTACAGTTTGGTATCAGAGCTCAGCCTCTAAGGGTTGAGCGCTTAACAGCTGCTAGAGGAAAAGATCCAACATGGACTCACATGGGCCATCGTTTCTATCCGGAGGAGCCTCTATGAACAAACCTCCAACTTTCTCTGGAGATGATTATCCATACTGGGCTGACAGGATGGAGATGTACATCAAGTCAACCCAATATAGATTATGGAACATAATCACCACAGGAGATATCCCCATTGCAATGCCTGAAGGAGAATGGGGAAATGAAGAATACTCTATGATGGAGCTGAACAACAAAGCAAGATATGCTCTTATGTGTGCTCTCTCCGTAACCGAGTACAACATTCGTGCCTACAAAACCGCTAAAGAACTATGGGATGCTCTCAAAATCTCATATGAAGGCACTGAAGATGTCAGAATGAGGAAGACAGCTACTCTTCAAAGAGAATATGAAATGTTCTCTATGAAGAAAGGAGAGTCAATCGATATGATGTTTGGAAGATTCCAAACAATATTGAATGGACTCACGACTCTGGGAATCACCTTCACAAAGGCCCAGAATAACATGAAGATCTTGGACAGTCTCCCACCTCCTTAGGAAGCCATGTCCACAGCCATCTCTGTTGGAAGAGATATGAAGACATTAACTCTAGACGAGTTAATTGGAGCTCTAAGGGTACATGAGGTACTCTTATGTAAAAGGGAGAAGATCAAGGTTCAAGAACCTATAGCTCTTCCATCAGTTAATAACATCTCTAAAGAAGATTCTGTCAAGAAGAACAGTAAAAAGAAAACAAAGATTTTGAAGGCTGATTCAACCGAATCAGAATCGTCTGATGGTTCGTCTGAAGACGAAGTCTCTCTCATGGAAAGACGATTCAAAAGGATGATGATGAAGAAAGGCAGAGGCCAACGCTTCTTCAGGAAAAAGGAGAAGAAGCTCCCTGAGAAGTCATCAACTAAAGAAGAAAGCACAGAGGTTGTGTGCTATGAATGCAGGAAACCGGGACATGAGGTCAGAATGTCCCAGACTGAAAAAGAGGTGGAGCACTAGAAAAGACAAAGGAAAGAAGAGCTTGCGACTTGGGAAGACCTTGACGGTGAAAGCTCGGAGGAATCCTCGAAGGAGAAGAAACAAACAAACATCGCCTCATGGTGGAGACCATGTCTCAACGAGAGGTAAATTACAATGAAACTTCTTCATCCTCTCTTCTTCGAGTCGAGTCGAATCGAAGAAATGTCATATGATACTCTTCTAGCTCACTCCCACTTTATTGCTCAAAGCAATACAAAACTTGCAAAACCAAGCCGAGACAAGCCTTGGAAGAAAATGCAGTTTTGAAATCGAAATGGGTTACTAGACAAGAAAGTATCAAATGATGTTTCGTCTCGAGATCGAAAAAGACATTTTCATTCTTGAAATCGAAAGATTAAAGAAAGAAAATGAGTCCTTACTCAATGACTTAACCAAGTTTACAAAGGGATCCTCCATTCTTGAAAATATTTTAAAATATAGGAGATCACCTAATGATAAAAGTGGACTTGGTTATGATAAGGAGTCAGACAAAAAGAAAAACAAACCTGTTTCGTCTAATCAAAAAAAGAGGAATCACAACAAGGTTCCAAATAACTACAAAAAGGTTAAAAACAAAAAGAAGTCTTTTGTAACTAACAAGAAAGGACCCAAAAAGATTTGGGTACCAAAGTCACTTATTATTCTTTGAGATATCCTTAATGGGAAGAGACAAGACTTGGTCGGTACTGGACGGTGGTTGCTCACGACACATGACGGGAGACTGTCATGTTCCAAGACCTCGGACCAAGTAAAGGTCCTGTCTCCTACTGATTCTGGAAAAGGTAAAATTCTTGGCATTGGGATTGTTGGTAAGACACCCAATACACTTATCGTAACGTATCATATGTTAAAGGCCTTAACTTCAATCAACTTAGCATAAGTCAATTTTGTGGACAAAGTGGATTTGAAGTAGCTTTTAACTCGATGAGTGTATAGTCGAAACAAAGATAAATCCATTCTGTTTATTGGAAAAAGGAAGAATAACCTTTATGAGGTTTGTCTTTCTGACCTGAGTGATCAGAATGTAACATGTTTGATTTCAGTAGACGATGAACGAGATATTTGACACAAAAAGCTTGGGCATTTAAGTCTCAAGTATATTTCAAAAAATTTTAAAAAGGATCTCGTAAAAGGTTTGCCAAAAATATCTTGGAAAACCAATCGTCTGTGTGAATCTTGTCAGCATGGGAAACAACTCAAAGCTTCTTTCAAATCAAAAAATGTTGTTTCCATGACAAGACCGCTTATAATCAGTTACACATTGATCTCTTTGGACCCACTCGATCGAAAGTCTTGGAGGAAGAGATATGGATTTGTCATTGTAGATGATTATACTAGATTTACATGGGTATACTTCCTAGCCCATAAACATGAGTCATTCAAGGTTTTTGAAATATTTCGCAAACGTGTTCAAAAAGAAAAAGGAATATGTATAAGGCGTCATGTAAGGAGTGATCATGGAAGAATTTGAAAATTCGAGTTCAAAGCCTTTTGTTTTGAAAATGGTATATTTCACAATTTTTCATCTCCAAGAACTCCCCAACAAAATGGAGTTGTGGAAAGGAAAAATCGTACTTTACAAGAAATGGCTAGAACTATGTTGCATGAAAGCTCTCTCCCTAAATATTATGGGGCGAAAGCGAGTTAATACTTCCTGTTATATTCAAAACAGAATATTGATAAGACCAATATTGAATAAGACTTCATATGAACTATGGAAAGGAAGAAGACCCAACATTTCTTATTTCCATCCTTTTGGATGTGAATGCTTTATCTTAAACACCAAAGATCAACTTGGCAAGTTTGATTCAAAGGTGGTAAAAAGAATCTTTCTTGGATATTCCAACACATCTAAGGCCTATAGAGTTTTTAACTCTAAGACGCAAGTTGTAGAGGAATCAATTCATGTAAAGTTCAAGGATAATTCAAAGGCTGATAAAGAAATATCAGACCTAGAAAGCTTGTTTGATAATTTGCAGATTAACCCTTCTCGGTCAACATGATAAACAAGGGTCGACGAAACAAAAAGACGATAGAGAGCAATGCGAACCCTAACCCTCTTCGTCGATACTCATCAACAAAGAGATCAAGCACCTGCAAGATCATGGAAGTTTGCATCTAACCACTCTGAAGATCTTATCATTGGAGATAGGAATCAAGGTGTTCTAATTAGATCGAAGCTAAAGGAATCGTCTGGATATGCTCTTGTATCAAACATAGAGCCAAAGAATGTTGAAGATGCTCTTCAAGACAAAGATTGGATCTTGGCTATGGAAGAAGAACTTAATCAGTTCACAAGGAATGATGTATGGACCCTAGTTGAAAGACCAAAGAACAAAAGCATCATTGGAACCAGATGAGTGTTCAGAAACAAGCTTGATGAAGCTGGAAAAGTGGTAAGAAACAAAGCAAGGTTAGTAGCACAAGGGTATAATCAACAAGAAGGTATTGATTTTACGAAACTTTTGCACTGTAGCTAGATTAGAAACAATCGAATATTACTTGCTTTTGCTCACAAGAATATCGTCCTATATCAAATGGATGTAAAAAGTGCTTTTCTAAATGGTTTCATTGAAGAAGAAGTTTATGTAAAACAACCTCCTGGTTTTGAAAGTTCATCTCAACCTGATCATGTTTTCAAACTTAAGAAAGCACTGTATGGTCTTAAACAAGCTCCCAGAGCTTGATATGATAGACTCAGTACTTTTCTTCTTAAAAATGGTTTTTCAAGAGGAAAGGTTGGTACAACCCTCTTCAAGAAAAGCGTTTCAAAAGACTTTATTATAGTCCAAATTTATGTAGACGATATAGTCTTTGGAGCTACTAATGACTCTCTGTGCAAGGATTTCTCAAAGATAATGCAGGATGAGTTTGAAATGAGCATGATAGGAGAATTGAAGTTCTTTCTAGGACTTCAAATCAAGCAGACGAAAGAAGGAATCTACATTCATCAACAAAAATACACAAAGGAACTTATTAAGAAGTTCAAGATGGAGAATGTCAAGCCTATGATGACCCCAATGCATTCGTCTGGATCAAATCTTAACAAGGATGAGTCAGGTAAGTCTGTTGATCAGACAGTATATAGAGGTATGATTGGCTCACTCCTTTATTTAACTGTGAGCAGACCTGACATTATGTTTAGTGTCTGTCTATGTGCTAGATTTCAATCTGACCCTAAAGAATCTCACTTACAAGCTGTAAAGAGAATTCTTAGATATCTTGTTGGAACAACTGATCTCTCTTTGTTTTATAAGAAAAATAATGATTTTAGTTTGAGAGGCTTTTGTGATGCGGATTTCAATCTGTCTATGTGCTAGATTTCAATCTGACCCTAAAGAATCTCACTTACAAGCTGTAAAGAGAATTCTTAGATATCTTGTTGGAACAACTGATCTCTCTTTGTTTTATAAGAAAAATAATGATTTTAGTTTGAGAGGCTTTTGTGATGCGGATTATGCTGGAGACAATATGGAGAGAAAAAGCACAAGTGGTGGATGTCAATTTCTTGGATCATCACTAATATCTTGGTCAAGCAAGAAACAAAACTCCATTGCACTCTCAACAACTGAAGCAGAGTATATTGCTGCGGTAGGGTGTTGCTCACAATTACTGTGGATAAAACATCAACTTGAAGATTACTCCAGGCTTGAAAATCATATACCAGTATTTTGTGATAACACTAGTGCAATCAATCTTAGAAAAAATCCTATTCAGCATTCAAAAGCTAAACATATTAAAATTCGTTTCATTTTATAAGAGATTATGTACAAAAAGGTATTTTCAATATACAGTTTGTGAAAACAGATTTTCAATGGGCAGATATATTTACTAAAGCTTTAGACGAAATACGTTTCAATTTCATAAAGGAAAATCTTGGAATTATTTCTTTAAATGATTGAAAATTATTCTGTCTGAGCGTTTTGTTAAATTTGTTCCGTCTGTACATTATTTCGTGTTAAGACGAAACATTGCGTCTGATCAAGTTGAATAGTTACTGTGGTAAAATTCAACAGACGCAACTGTTACTGTTTAACAAGTTTATCTCAAGTGTGCAGGTACAAATTAAAAGAAACAATAAATGTGTCTGTCATTTATTGCACTATTCTAGGACATTGATAGACACGCGCCGTGAATTACAGAGGTCAAATCAATCATTGAAAAGGCAATGATGTGGACATGTCAAATCAGGGGTAGTTTCCAAAATCTCTTTCGTCTGAAGAATCACAACCGTTTTTATCTTTGCCTATAAATACTCTTGAAAGTTCACTCTTTTATTCTTTACCGCAATTTGCAATCTTTTGAACTTTCCAAACCTAAATACTCACTAAGTTCTTATTCTCTCTTTTTCAAATATCAACAATGGCCGCCAAGAACACCAAAGCTACCAAAGCTACTAAAGCCACTTTCTTTACTCAAGACTTGTTCTTGCCGAGTAAGTGGATATCAAGGGAAATTGTTGAAGACATCTCTGACAGAGTAGCGAAGGTCTTAAACCACTCTCGATGGATGGATTTTGCTGAGATGAGAGGCCCATGGTTGATGGAGGCCTATGCCGAATTCTGGAGTGACGCGAAGGAGTTCGACGATGGTATTGTGGGTACCATTGATAACAAAGAGTACATAATCACGGTGGACTCTATTGCTGAGGCTGGCAACTGCAAGGCGAGGCGTTTCTCGACCTGACTCTGGATGATGAAGAATGAGTCTGAGGAGTTCGTAGACAAGATGATCTACAAGATGAAGAAACACAACACTGAAGACCCCAAGTTCTACAGATCTGGAAATCTCTGTCCATCTGCTAGAGTCATCCACAACCTCCTCTACAATATCTTCACACCAAGGTCTGGTTCGAGGGACAATGTGAGTTCTCGAGACAGATTTTGTATCTTCTATTGTCTGAGGAAAGCTAGGATGAGCCTTCCGCACATTATCCTTGACCACTGGATAAGTGCGTTGAAGAACCGCAACATCCGTAGGAAGAGCAGCATTCCCTACGCCACCTTCTTCACAAAGATCATCATCAACCAAGGGTTTGATACGACTGGAGTAGTCTATCACCCAGAGGGAAAGGAAGTGAAAGCCAACACCTTTGCGAAGATGCATCTGACGCCAGGCTACCTCCTTCATTCACAACAAGAGGATGTACCTCTTTCACCCATCACCAAAGACCCTCCACACAGAGCTCGCATCAAGCGTGCTAAGCCACAAACACAAGCCCAAACACCGTCCGAAACACAAGCCAAAACACAATCTCAAACACAAGCCGAAACACCATCCCAAACAGAACTTCAAACACAAGCCTAAACACTAAACCAACCTCAACCTCCCCCTCCAGTGATCATCTCTGAGGTTCCTTTTGAGGACGTTCTTGAAGAACCCCTCAAGAAAAAGAAAAGGACCATCAGAATCAAGCACATTGGTGCTAAGACAAAAGGACAGACGATATCCCCTAGTGAAGATGAAGGGGTCAACATATCATCGAACTCGTTTCTGTACGTGAAGATACTGCGACGAAGAAAAAGCGAGAGGATAGCAGCGAGAAGAAAAGGCAAGAGCTAGAAAGCTTGCGCTTGAAAAGGTCAAAGTTAAAGGCAAGGAGAAGATGAAGCAAAAACCGCATCTGTCGTAGTTGGTGAGACAGACGAAGAAAGAATGCTGAAAGAGGCCAAGAGAGTCTCAATTTTGCTTCAAGATGAGAGAGAAAGAATCTTTCTCGATAGCGTTCGCGGCATTGGATCGTCTGAGGCTGCATCTACTCCAGCAACCTCAGAGGGCATGAACAGTGAAGAAACTGCCCAGATCCAGAAAGACAATGCCCAGCTTGTGGAGGAGTTGGAAACAATGCTAAGTGAGGAAGTTTCCACAATGGAAGTCTCTCCATCAACATCACTTCAAGACGAACATAGGGTTACCCCTATTGTTGCGTCTCCGCTAAACGCATCCCTTGCACAGACGTTACCTGCTGCATCTGAGGAAGTATCCCACCACCAGACGAAAGAGATTCCGTCTGAAGACTATGTGCTGATTGAAGAAGTTGATTCTTCGTCTGATGAAGAATAACTTGATATTATAAAGGTGGATGCTACTTGGGAGAGATCACATGCCGAGGTGATTAATCCAGAAGATTTACCCCCAAAGCACAAGGTGGACTACTCGTTTCTAAACGAATTAGTCATGAGGAACTTTGCTGAGAACACCTGTGCTGAGAGACCAATCAAACCAGATTGGATAATTGGAGAAAAAATGATGAATTCTCCACTGATGGTGAACCGTCTGAGTCTGCTCAAAATGGTGACTCGGCAGACGATGAAGACTGTTATATCAAGGACACTCCCTATATTGAATTGAAGAACCCATACGAGTACGGAGGCAAGAAGGGTTTTCAATTAGGGAGATTCGTCAATCCCATCATCTACAACAAACCCTTGAAGTCGGTGGACTTCAATGAAGACACTATCTACACCCTAGAGGAGCAACGCGATTGGCTGAAGCGTCTGCCCTGGGATACACTGACCAACCTAGACATCAAGGGATTGGAAAATATACAAGCATACAAGGATCATATTGTTGCGTCGGTGATTGAAGGACCAGCACTTGGCTATGAACCTCACATCCCACATAGAGAAAACCCAAGGTGGAAGGTTCGGTATGAGGTTAAGGCGCCTGTATTCCATCACTGTAGATATGGAGACGCAAACTCTACCATCTATGAGCCGAGAGAGTGCACACACTGGCATCTTGACGCCATAGATCGCCATGATCCAATGCCCTTCACAATTCCACTCAACAAAACAGAGTATGTCGGTCTAGGACACTCTCTGGGTATTGTGCTCCCATGGACGAGACCCCACTGCTCCGGGATCAATCCTCGCTACTCCATTCTCCTCAACAAATATGAAGACCCTGAGGAGTTCGCTCACGCCCTACCGGAAGACTACAACTTAACCTTCAAGTTGTTAGTTGGTGCCTATAGAAGGGAAGCCAAGGAAAGAGAGGTTTCCTTCTATCATATTGATCGTCATGCTAAGAAGGATAAGAGATACTGCCCCTTTATAGTGGGTTCACAGTTCTCTTCGCTGGTGTCAGACGAAACTAAGTACACTATCGTCTTAGACCGAAACCGACCATGCTTGGTCAAGTTTTTGGCTAAGGGCAAAGAGAAGAAAGTACCGTCTGTCCCCAGAACCTTCAAATATGCAAGGCACGTCTCCAAGCTTCTTCCGTCTGCTGCCTATACGCACCTCAAAGCAATCCAAGCTCAAGCCTCAAGTCCTATCAATCTAAAAATACAACGGATGATAGAAGATCATGAAGCCACTTCACAATTTTGCTCTGGAACCTCATTTGATGAGGATTCTACCATATGTGGCAGGGTGTTTCCTGGTGAAGCTTTCGCTTATACACTTCCTTCTGAGGAACATCCAGATCTGGAAGTCTCTGTTCCAACAAAGCATTACACATGGCAATGGGAACAGAACTTCACGGCTTACCTCACTCTTCCACTTTTCACATTGCGTCTGAAGAAGACTCCAACAGTGATCATCATTGATGACACTACTCCTATCGTGGAAGAACCTCAAACACCAATGGTACACTTTGATGATATGGTGGAGGTTGCTGACAAAATTGAGGATGCTGAGGCTAATATTCAAGAAGCTGAGGAGTATAAGACTCTGAAGCGTAAGTATGACGTTTTGGAAGAGGATTGCAGGCACTTGAAAGCAAAGAACCGAGAACTTGAAGAAAATCAAGCTTCTCTATCGTCTGAAGTGCAGCAACTGAAAGACATTGTGATGACCCTGCTTAACAAGAAGCTAAAACCTTCTTCGTGAACATGTTTTGATGATTCACAGCCCAAGGGGGAGAGAAAAGAAGAATGGTACAAGGGAAAGAAGAATGGTACAAGGGGAAAGCATTGTCTGAGGGGGAGCAAACAAGATAAAGCTTCGTCTGAGGGGGAGCGAGCAAGCAAGAGCAAGGAGTATCGTCTGAAGGGGAGTCAATTATACATGTATCAATGTATTTTATTTATTTATTCCTTTTAGTGTAGAAAATACATTGTAAATCTTTATTGGTTATTCTTTATTGGTTTTCTGTCTATACCAATGTAATAATGTACAAAGATTACATCGCATTGATGTAACAATCCTTTATAAAGAGGTATTATTCAGAAAACATCGTCTTGATGTCAATCTGGCTTTTTTTTAAAACTGTTTGTTTCTGTCTAACCATGTCTTGTGCAGATTTTCGTGGTATGGTCTGTAATCATCAAAAAGGGGGAGATTGTTAGATCAAGGATGATTAACGTCTCAAGATTTTGATTAATTACAAGACAGACGAAACCAAGTTACCCAAGACTTGCTAAGACGAAACCAAAGATGTATTTTAACGAGACCCTTCAAAGATGATATTCTCAAGGCCTGCCGCCAAAAGCCAAGCCATCGACGATACATGCAATGACGAAAAGAAGACTACTCAAAGCTAAAGTCCTTCGTCATTCAAAGAGTGAAGTTTTAAGACGATAGGATAAGATGAAACAACAACTGAAGACTGAAGAAACATATCGTCTATCCAAAAGCTGAAGTCAAGTTGAGTCATTCGCGCCAAGATTTCAAATCTGAAGAAGAACTCATGAGAAGCATCCAAGATCAGTATAGGGATTCGAGCTTACACACCAAAGTCAAAAAGGTCTTCACCTTTTGTCACATCTCTATATAAGTCAAAAATAGTACTGCGCACAACCTAGTCCGCTATATCCGCTGTGACTCTTATCAATCAATCAAGTACAACTGACAACCTTTTTGGAAAACTCTCAAGAAGATTTCTCAACAACTCTCAACGGCATTCAAATGAGTCTAACGGCTATTTGAAGAAGATGCATATAAAAGGACTTCACAGCTTCAAGAATCAGTTGGTGAATACGCTTATCTCTTCAATCGTCTGAGAATTCGCTCAATTCAACTAAGAACTATATTGTAAAAAAACCCTCTCTGCGAAGAGGAAGAACTTTGTTTCTCAAACATCTTTTCAAATCCACTTGTGTGGTACTTTAGCCTGAGGAGGCTGTGTTTCAAAGAATACCTTTTGTTTTAGCCTGTGGAGGCTGGGTTCAAAGAATACCTTGGTGGTTTAGCTTGAGAAGGCTGGGAGCAAAGAATATCCTGTAATAGCCAGAAGTGGCCGGGTTCAAACAATACTTGTAAACCTTTTCACGGTTTGTAGTGAAAACTCAGTGGTTGCTGGGTAACTAGACGTAGTCTTGAATAGACGAACCAGTATAAAAATACTCGTGTTTATTTGTTTCGTATGTTTAACTAACTGGGGATAATCGTACTATAACGTTTGTATATTAAAATCAATCTTTCAATACAAACGTTGTTTTCGTCGAATCCTTTGGAAACCCACAGACGAAAGGGATAAAATTTTATAATTAACACAATTCAATCCCCCTTCTTGTGTTTATCTTTTACACTATTATTGTTAGCGTGGTGATTGTTATTAAATTGGAACCAAGACATGATCTGAATGGTGGATGTAGAAAAGATGTGGATCAATGATAATAGTATTAGAACATTATTTCTGGTCGGACTAGAGTGGGTAATAAGTTTAACCCAACCCTATAAAATTGGCTTGTAAGTACATGCAACATGTCATTATCGCTGAACGATGTGAGACTTCTGACACACCCTCTTACGTTGAGGTTTTGTATGGTTGAGTTAGAACTCATTAACTACTCCGATCCGGTATAACCTCATCAATATGGTATAACTCTGGTACAAATCTTCCATCAAAATTTAATATTCACTTTCGACTAGATAAAAACTTTCATTTTATTCTTAAAAAAAATTTAAAAATTTCTAAATTAAAATTTTACTTATTATATTAATTTATTACATAATTATCGCCTCTATATCTAATTATTTATGAATTTATTTTTTTAATCTTATTTCATACATTTTTTATAATATTCATTTTATTTATAAATATACTTATTGATCTATTGCTTTGCATATCTATTACTTTCTTATTTTTCTGTCTAAATTAAATGTAATAGATTTTTAAGTTCATAATAATTTAAAATAATCTTATATTATGATTTAAATTACTCATTATGAATTCAAAAAATGATTTAAATATATAAAGCATTTATTAATTAAATATATTTCATTATTGTGAATTTTAATCATACAAAAATAATTACACAAAGTACTAATTATGAATAAAGGAAGAGGTACTTACATTATTTAGTGTGTCATGATAAATTTTAGTAAATTATTTAGTGTGTCATGATAAATTTTAGTAAATAATAAACAATATATTTGAAAGAATGTATTAAAAGAAAATTCTTAACAAATTTTCTCATGCATAACAAATAAATTTGAAGCTTAATATTTTTATGTAATTAAAATAGAGTTTAATGACCAGCATTATTAATGTAAATTTTTATAAAACCAATTCAATTTAAAATCACTGCAAAATAAATTTTTATTCATTGTAAATATAAAAAATAATTCATGTATTTAAAGATATTTATTTATTATCAATTTTAATTAGAATATAACTTATATATTAAAAATATTTATATAGTAGAAAGCAACTTTGGGTCCTGGGATAATCTTAAAAAAATGAGTCATAGGAAAACAAAATCCAAGTCATATGATCTAACCCCACCAAATCTCAAACCTATCATTGGAGTAATGGCTTCTGCATTTCTGCAAAACACATCAAAGGGCATTCTCTTAACCTACTGCATTAGACAAAAATAGTGATCCAATAGTTAACAAAAGGAGTAGAACAATCCTACATTCTGTGGCATATGCTATAGATTCTACAACTGAATACCCAGCCCTTCCAATTTCCATTGGGACCACACAATATAAAACACACCTAAATTATTCTTTTTATTCGAATAACTCTTTATTGATGATATATTCTCTAGGCCATAAGCATCTTGAGGCTAGTGAGTAAGCGACCAAATACAACATTAAAAACAACACTTCAGAGGTGATCATATGTATGAAAAAAGAAGAAGAAATTACTGAAAAGAGTTAGTCCCTTAAATAAATCATAGTATTTCATGAGATTATTCATTCACTCTTGACCATTGAACACTCCAAGTTCACCTAAAAAATTGCCAAGATGTTAAAAAGTTTTTTTTCTCCACTAATCTCTAATCTCATTAAGAACCTATATGCTAAGAAATTCCTCACAAAAGCTGGTTGTCAGAACTTGAGATATCGCAAATGACAGACTTTAACTATACATGCCCAAACCAGAGCCAGAAAGAAGAGGGGAAACACGTACATAATTTGCGCATAGAATAATTAAAGTAATACATGAAAAAGTGTATAAAAAAACTGAGATATAAACCAAAGAGAAACAAATAAAAAGGCAACTGCTGAAATGAATGTAAAGTACTAGAGTAAATAAGGAAAATGAGTAGTAAATACAAATCAAATAAATAGTCCCAATCTTTATCCATGTAAAGCATGGGGCATTGTGTTTACATCACCACTTACCAATGATAATTTAACACAAACAGGAGGCTTATGATAAGAAATTAAGTCTAGATTCATTACAAACATTTAGGCAATAGTGCGTCAACACAGTAAGTCAAGTTTGGATACTTGCACCGTAAAGTCTTAACTATTAGTCTATGATCTATTCAAAGACCTATAGCATATATTAATTGTCCTCTACTGTTTTGAATGCTTACAAACCAATATAATCTTAGTCAAGTTTTTATTTTATTTCTTTAAAGTGCTATTAGCACAATAACCTGTCTATACATGGAGACACCGAAAGTAGGTTGAACTATTGGTGAGATTGAGAAAGATCAATAATTTCAGACCCGAATCAAGATTTTTCTGTGGTTTTACCACCACAGCCAGCAAGGCAACTAAAATATATTAGCTGCCCCTGAATAGGCCAAAATAAATTCATGTAAACCAACAAAATACAGTGTCATTATTTTAATTATTCAAAGTTTTTTACACCAATTCAGTCCCAATATCATGTAAAGTTAATATCAACTTATTTCCTTCATCACTATCAAGGACCTGCTTTAAGAACCATTTTAATGTCACCTGCCATGATTATAGAACTTAATTGATATCAAATTATTTATAGAAACAAAGTGATGACACTTGTATCTTGAGTTTAAAAGACTAGAAAAGGAGTTAATTGATTAACAATTTACGATTTCAATGTCAAGTCAGAAAAATGGGCCAGAACTGGTTGGGAAATACACAGTGAAGTTAATTATTTCAAGTGGAACCAACTTGGTGGGCAGCACTAACTGATTTCAGATAAGTTTTAATGATTCCTTCTAGACAGCTTGCACGCCGTGACTGAAGGACAAAGTGAAATTACACACGCATGGAGTGACCAAATTGAACCATGAATTTTTTTTTTATTCCCTTTAAGTTCTCCTAGCTATGTAACTGTAAGCAACCTCACAAGAACACACCATATTTATTAAATGCTCATACCAGAAACTAACAAGTTAGATAAAAACACAGAGATGAAAACATTAGTGAACACGACTGAAAATTGAAAACTTAAAATGAGAAACCTTGTAAGATGTAAACCCACTTGAGGAATTCCATGGCAACTCACTAGTTTGTCTCCCTGTACCATGCAAATGTGGAGCTTACCCAGCAGCTTTCCCACCAACCAATTCTCAATCTTTTCCATCCATCACGCCTTCAAAATTTGAGTACTTGCATCTCCAGAACTGGCCCCATAATCCATCCACCCCAAAAAAATGAAGTAAATAAAAGTAACGACTAACCCACCCACCAGTACACAGGGTTAAAGTAAAGTAAACTAACGTGCCTACTGACTACTGTTACATGTTTCAAGTTTCAACTCAAGAGAGCAATAATTGATTTTCGTTGAATTTTTTTTAAAGAAAAATTATTTTAAAATGAGCTGATTTACGGTTGCACTAAAATTTAGGATGAAATTACAGATCCAACATAAAATTTACTCAGATCTGTTTGGAAGTTTATGTTTGGTTAAATGTTAATAAATTTAATTTTATACAATTCATTTTAAAGTGATGAAATATATATTTGAATATTTTTATGATAAAATTAAACTTTTAATCCATCAAATAAATTATTCAAAGTTATTTTAATTTAAAATCAATTTCGAGATTATAATTATTTTAAACTCTTGTCTAACTTGAAATCAAACAAGTTCAAAATTTGTCTAAAATTTATTCTAGACTCAAAAATTAATTTTGCATTGTGAAATTAAATACGTGAAAAATACGATTTTAGACATTAAATCTATTTCAAATTCTTCTTCTATATACAATAATTATGTCAAAATTTACCTACACATTAATTTTAAACTGTGAATATATATATATATATATATTATGTTCGTGGAAAAGTTGAACCACGTCTTTAAATTACTCTTAATCAATATTTATTAAATATAATACGGATTAATTAATTTGAGAGTACTATCAAATAAAGTTGATATATTTAAATGAAAAATTATTATTTTCTTTGTATTAGCAAAAAACACGTGGATTTATATATTTAAATTTTTATGTAATTGAATTTTGTTAAGAGATAATTAAGATGGGTAAGAAAGAGAACGGTAAGAGAAAAAAGAAGAAGAGAAAAACGTGTCCTTTTAATATAAAATAGATAAAGATAATAAATTTAGTAATTTTAATCTTTTAAATAAATTAAAAAATCATAATAAATTGATAGTTATAATATAGAAATAAAACAAAATAAGTTTAAAATTTTATTAAAAATAAAATAGAGACAAAAATAATAATTTAAAATATATTAAGTTTAATAAAGGAAAATTATCAGATAAAAATAAAAATAAAAAATAATTTAAAAATAAGCAGAAAACATAACTTTCACTTGGAATCCCATTACAAAAATCAAAGTGACATTAAATAACCCAAAGGGTTAAATGAGTGAGGAAGATTTGAAAAAGAAAGAAAACAAAAAGTAAAAGAAAGAAAGAAGAGAGAGGGAATGTGAGGTAGATATTTATGATTGATTTTGGTGAGTAAAGTGCGCCCACACATGGCAGCTGTCTCCAGCACATGTCCATCCCATTTTCAAATTCACTTATATAACTCTTCTTACCATTTTCACTCTCACACTCACATTCACACACACTACCTCTTCACTCTCTCTCTCCCCCTCTCACCATGCCCAAATTCCTGTTTCTCCTCTCCCTCCTAATTGCAGTATCCACATGCACTTGTGCAAATAATGAAGACCCACAAACCCAAACCCTAAACACAAACATATTCAACCCCCAAATTCCAGTTCCAACCCTGCGAACCTTATCTTCCTCGAAGCGGTACGAGGGTTCATCAGAGTTCGTCAAACTCAAATACCACATGGGACCAGTCCTCTCATCTCCGATAAACATCTACCTAATCTGGTACGGAAAGTGGCCACAATCCAAAAAGCTTCTAATAAAAGACTTCCTAACCTCAATCTCCACCTCCGACCGCCGCGCCGCGCCATCACCCTCGGTGGCCGACTGGTGGAGCACGGTGTCCCTCTACACGGACCAAACCGGCGCCAACATCTCCCGGTCAATCTCAATAGCAGGCGAGTACGCAGACGTCAAGTACTCGCACGGGTCACACCTGACGCGGCTGACGGTTCAAGATGTAATCGCGACGGCAGTACGAGCGAAGCCATTCCCTGTGGACCACAGGAACGGGATCTACCTGATCCTGACCTCGGAAGACGTGACAATGGAAGACTTTTGTCGCGCCGTGTGCGGGTTCCACTACTTCACGTTCCCGTCAAAGGTAGGATACACGCTACCATACGCGTGGGTGGGGAATTCCGGGAAACAGTGTCCGGAAGTGTGTGCGTATCCGTTTGCGGTGCCGGGGTATATGGGGGGTGGTGGGCCCGGGAAGCTTGCGCCTCCGAACGGTGACGTGGGTGTGGATGGAATGGTGAGTGTGATTGGGCATGAGTTGGCGGAGTTGTCGTCGAACCCGCTTGTGAACGCCTGGTATGCGGGTGAGGACCCAACCGCGCCAACCGAGATTGGGGATTTGTGTGAGGGCTTGTACGGAACGGGAGGTGGTGGAGGGTATATTGGCAATGTTATGAAAGATGCTCAAGGAAGGACTTTTAATCTTAATGGTAGAAATCCAAGGAAGTTTCTTGTGCAGTGGATTTGGAGCCCCGTTTTGAAAGCTTGTTCTGGACCTAATGCTTTGGATTGATCAAACTCTTTTACTTACTTACTTACTATGTATCATATATCATTATGCTCTATCATTTTTATTATTATTTTTTTTTTTTGTTTCCTACTACTTGACGAAATTCGTTAATATTATTAATTATCGGATTTTTTTTTTTTTTTCTTTTTGGCTCATTTCACTTGATTGCTGAGACATCATTTGAGACTGTAGTGTTGCCAGGTTACGCTTTTCACAGGTAATCGAATGAAGGCGATGGGTTTTGCTGTTTTCGCCACTATTTTTTTTTAAGTATCTGTTCTAAATTAATAAATAAACTACGCTTTTTAATCATGGAAAAATAAATAAAATATCTAAAGCAAAGAAACTATCTAAAGTACTGTACACTTGTGACTAATTTGTTGAACTCTATTCTAATGTACACCTTTTCAAACTAGATTTTTTTCTTTTCTTTTTTTTTTTTATCAAAAGATTCTTAAAAATAAACAAAGATCATTGTCTAGAATAATATGATTAAAGGATTATCGCTAGATTCGTTGCCTAATTTACTTGATACAGTATAATTTTTTATGTATGTTATCATTTAAACAAAATTATATATATATATATATATAATAAATTTGTTGATTTTTGCTATAGTTATTTTGAAATTGATATTAATAATAATCCTTTTCTTTCTATTTTTTAACTGTGTTAACTTTTTCACGTGAACCTACATAGAAAATAAATGCAATTTATTATGCAACGTTAGGTCATGCGAATTTAAAACTTATCAAAAGTAGGCGATGATTACCCGAGGCAAGAATCTTAAATAATTTTACCAATGTGGTCATATTGTATATATAGTAAAATTTTGTCTACAGTGTGTGTTTTAATGAAAGTAATTGTTTCTCTAACTTCTTTAATAATTAATACGTTAGGTTATACTTAACTCACTTCATTGTACGATCTATCGTTTTAATGCGCGCAATTACTCTTGTTCTATATTTTAATTAATAATCATATAAACTCGTTACTTTTTAAAAATGTTGCTTACAATGAATTTCTTTTAAAAGAAGAAAAGCAACATCTGCTTTTCATATTTTTCAAAATAATTAAATACACGGCAATGGTTCATCTAACTTGGAAGAAAAGCTTAGCGTGAATATTATAATAGGATCACAAACTACTTACTAACATCATCCTCTAAGTTCAAACTCAACGTATGCAATTCATAATAATAAAGAAGCCAATTAGAAAAGCCATTTCCCATAAGCTAAATAAATTATAATTTACACACAAGCTTTATTATAACACACGGGAAAACACTTTTCCCATTAGTTTATTCCATAAATCAAATGTGCTCTATATTTTTCCAACAGTATCTTGTTAGTCGTTAGATTAGATTTCCCTACATTCTAGTATCCACTTTAAACCTACCAAAATCAAGTAATTTGAGCTAGTATTGAAACAAGCACATCAAAACATGAAGTCAAGTAATGCAAAAAGACTACCAAAAATGTCAATCACCCCACTTAGGCACATGGTAATGATGACATTAATTATGTTTGTTTCTGTCCCTTGATTGTAGGTTTTGGCATGTTTACTTTTGCTTTTGACATTATTGGATTGGATGAAAAGGGTAGAAAGATGAAAGATGAAGAGCAAAAAATTTTTGTTGATGGTCATGGATGATGATGATGGAAGAGAGATAGTGATGGTGAAGGGCAAGAAGAGACGTAGACTCCAAAAGTGTTAACCAATTGAGGCCCACTTCAATTGGAAAATTTTTGTTGTTCACAGCTAATCACATGTCCCACTCAGTGCACAATTACAAATGAATAACTCGACCCATCTCGTGAATTATATATTTATTCACATTTATGTCTATTATTAATCGGACCGGATATGTAAGTTCTGAATCGACTTTGTATCCAGTCTCATTGAAACAAAGAATTGATTTGTGGTCTAAAAATTCGCAAATCGAAAAAAAAATAATAAAAAATCAGTAAAACCGATGTTAAACTAACTGGAACCGGTGATTTCTTTGATAGTTTAAAATAAATAAATAAATATATATATATATATATATATACTGAATAAATATTATGAATGGTATAATTTTATCTACATATGTTATGAACCTTTTATTTTATAATATATATAATTTATTTATTTATATTAATTAAAAATTATTTATATTTTCATTTGTTCTAATTTTATAATATAATATATTTGATTTAAACTTTTATTTTAATCATTTCAACGACACAACAAGATGTTATATAGTTTTGAGAACACCATATTCTCGTGTTCCCCTTATCATTCAAGAGAATGGATCTTCTGGAAGGGCCACTCGAGATAGATATTAACAATTTTACCTCTTTAAACAGGACATTACTTATACTCAATCAATATTTATTTCTTACATACGTAAATTTATTATACGAAAATTCGATTTCCTTTTTTTAAAAAAATCACGATAAAAATATTTTACAAAGATACAATAGTATGCAATTTTGACAACCAGCTTACTACATCCGCAAATGTAAGAAACTTTAATATTCTAAATTTGTTACTAAAGAATAGATCTTGCAAAACGTTACTCATACAATTGATGCCGAAAATTAATTTTAGATTGGTTCTTTATTAAATGATCTAGAAAGTCCCTATCAACATTATAAATTTAAGTTCCGCTGAATGTTGAAGAAAATTATGAGATATAGTTTAATTCTAAATCTTAGATAAACACAATACTATAGCATGTTATATCAGCAATTCAATTAATTAGTTGTTAAGGAGTGTATATGATTTGTCTATGATATCGGTTAGTACTTGTTCTTTATGTTTGATTTTGTCAATAAGTGGGAGATGACTACTCTCTGTCAAGTAAGTTCTCAAAATGCATAAATCCGTTAGTGTAGATAGACATCAAAATCATAACTTAGCAACGAAAGTAGGAATTGCTCAACAGATTTTTTTAAGTGACCCAACCATCACATATCATATACTAAATAGATCCTAAGATTTAATAAACTATATATTATATCAAATTAATATGTATAATATTTATAAAATAAATATAATTAATAATTATAATGACATGGAATAACATAAATGATTAAGTATGCTAATCAAATATTAGATTTATATATAAATCTAACAATTTGGCACTTGGATAACATTGATTAATCATTAATGCAAAAGTCATTATAAGAGCAATACTAACTATAAGAGAGTATACGTTAATCAAGAATTCAATTATCATAAGTCTTACTGTTGTAAAAATAATATTGATAAGGAAGTAAATCATACATGTTAAGTACTCATAATAATGGAGATGGAAAACATAATATAATTATCAAGAGAATTATATAATCCATTAATGGTCATAGCATCTAATATGTTGTAAGAGATATAAAATCACAGCGACATCGTCTTAGAAATAATACAATAATATAAAATTTCATATTCTCACTAACTCAATGCATCAAAAGACTCAACTAAACTCATATGAATTACATGACTTCTAAAAGTCTCAACCGTTAAGCCTTCAGTTAATGGATCTGCTAACATATTTTTTGTACAAAGATGCTCAATTTGAATATGAAACTCCAGAATTTTCTCTCTAACAAATAGATATTTTATATCAAAATGCTTTGAACAAGAAAAAATATTTTTGTGAGAGAAATGCACAACAACAATGTTGTTGCAGTATATAACAAGTGACCTAGATATACTTTCAACAATATCAAAGCTAAAGATTAGATTCTTAAGCCACATAGCCTGATAGATGGCTTCATAACAAGCGAAATACTTTGCTTCCATGGTAAAAGTGGCTGGAAGAGTTTGCTTGATACTCTTCCAATAAATAGTCCCTTTTGTCATCATGAAAATAGTGTCAGAAGTAGACTTTTGGTTGTTAGTGCAACCTGCAAAATAAGAACTAGAATAACCAATGACTTAAAGTTGATTAGACTTTTTATAAGTCAATAAGTAATCCTTGGTTCCCTGCAAATAATGCATAATCTTTTTCACTACTTTCCAATGACATAAACCTGGGTTGCACATGTATCTCCCTGAAGCATTAACAACAAAAGTAATATTAGGACAAATATAAACTTGAGCATACATCAAACGTCCAACAGTGGAAGCATATGTTTATCATTTTGTGGACATCAAGTTGTAGATAATTTATCATGTTTTTTAACAAGTGCAACACATAAGAGAGCAAGAATGCATGTTAAACGTTTGGGGATCCTTTCAAGGTATCCTGTCTGAGATAATCCAAGGATACCTCTTGATCTATCACGATAAATTTGGATACATAATATAACTGAAGCATCACCAAGATCTTTAAAACTAAAATGAGTGTTCAACATCAATTTTGTCTCAATCAATAGTTTAACACAACTACTAATAAGAAGAATATCATTGACATATAGCACAAGAATTATGAAATTGTTTCCACTAGTCTTCAAGTAAATGCACTTATCTGAGGCATTTGCCTTGAATCCAAAAGAAGTGACAACCTAATTGAATTTGAAGTACCATTGCCTAGATGCATATTTTAATCCATAGATGGACCTTTTAAGTATATAGACCAAATGTTCATTACCTGTTTCAATAAAACCATCAGGTTGAACCATATAGACATCCTCTGCTAAATCACCATTAAGAAAAGTTGTTTTCACATCCATTTGGTGAAACTCTAAATCATAAAGGCATCTTTCATGGAGACCAGTGAGAAAGTCCTACTAGTCTTGCCTTGTACCTTTCAACTTTGCAATCTGGACTACACTTGGTTTTGAAAACCAATTTCCATCCAACTAGTTTCCACCCAGGTGGAAGCTCAACAAGCTCCCAAACATCATTATAAGACATGGAGAACAACTCATCACGCATAACAAAAAGCCATTCAGAAGCATGAGAACCAGAAATTGCCTATTCAAAAGTAATAGGATTAGTATCATCATATCTTGAAGATACACAACATAGTCATTTGGTATAGAAGGTCTACACACTTTTTGAGACAGTCTTAATGGAACCGTCTTTATATTGTCATTTGGCTCATGTTCATCAATTGGTGACACAACATCATCACGACCTTGAAGAACTTGATCATCATTATGATCGGAGGGAGCAATGACATTACCAAAGGATAGAACAATTGAGACAATTGTTCGATCTTCTCTAAGGGCGACTAGCCATGGTGTGTGGATCCCATTATCCAAAACATACTAAAAAAACATCCAAAACTCGTGTAAAATGAGATGGACAATAGATCTACAACCACCTGGAACTCACGCAGAGTCAATAAAGAAGGCATAAATAGTCTAATAATCAAGCTTCATTTGATGAGAATAATAAGGCCTAACTTCAGCCTTACATCCTCACACATGAAAGCATCTCAAGTGTAACAGCCGGTTATTTAAAATAAATAAAAAATAAAAAATAAATAAAAAGGTAAAATAAAATATCAGAAAATATCTTTTGGGTGCAGAGGGTTATTGCAATTTCTCCTCACAGAAAATCTTTTTAAATTTGGTCTGTTCTCTGAAACATCCCTCAGGTTCCTGTTTTGCAAATTCTCCCTAAAAAGAGATCGAAAATTCCAACTAAAAGTAAAAAGAGATAGAATAAAAAGAGATCGAAAATTCCAACTAAAAGTAGAGACCAGAATCCAACTAAAAGTAAAAAGAGATAGAATAAAAAGAGATCGAAAATTCCAACTAAAAGTAGAGACCAGAATTCTTTCGACTCAACTTTTCCTCTTGCGTCTGATCAACTCATATCCAAGTCAGGTAATTCTTATTTAATAGTAATAATAATAAATTATTATTTTTAATTCCTCTGTTGTTTACTATTAATTAATTTGACTATGAAGAGTTGAAATTCTGCTTCATTTAATTGATGTTCACCCGTGCATTGTTCCTTGCCTTTTTAATTTTACTTCATTTGTTGCCTTTCTGCCTTACTGTGTTGTTTAAAAAGAATATATCAATAATAAAAATAGAGATAAAAAAAAAAAAAAAAAAAAAAAAAAAAAAAAAGGACTTTGGTGTTGCCTCTTCCCCGTAACCCAATTGCTATTCATCATTGTTACTGTTGCTCTTCTTCTTAGTTGATGGTTTGCGGATCCCTTGTTTCCTATGTATTTTATTTTTTTCTTTTCTTCCTATTACTTGGTTGGGGCTGGAATTGATGGGTGATTGTTACACTGATGATGAACCGTAGTGTTGTGGGTTAGAAGTCGCGGTTGGGACTGTAGGTACGAACGGCAAGGAGAGGGGACGGTTTCAAGGGGAGAATGAATCGGAGGGAGAAGTGGGGGGTCATGATGGGTGTTGTCGCCACGATGGTGGACAGTGGAGGAGGGATTGACCGACGTGGTCAAGAGGGTGAGGTAAGAGTCACCGCTGCGTCCCCGCCTGCAGCGACGTGACTCTAGCGCCGCTGTGGGTACCTTGAATTAGGACAATACTGCCAATTTGCGTAGAACCGGGTCGTTGCAAGTAAACCCGACCCGTTAGGCTTAGAAATAAAAAAAATAAGATAAAGAAAGAGAGAGAAGTGGATTGATCACCGTTTTATTAAGAAAGAAAAAAAAACACGTAATAGTATTGCGGGCCTGACTACTAACCTTTAGTTTTTTTAAAAAAAAAATAAAAATAAATTTTGATGAGCCTATTCTATCAAATCTACTTTTATATGTTGGTTTTTAAGAAAAACGGAGAGAAGTGGGCTTATCTCTAGCGAGCCGAATAGAAAAAGAAATAGGGAAAGGTGAAAGGCGAATTGATACAACTTGCATATCATTATATTTTCGTATAATAATAATTAAAAAAAAAAACCTCTCTTGGTTGACAAAATTGGCATTTGCAAGTGGAATTGACATTTACGCACAACACTCAGGACGTTAACGATTAATATGATAATAAAAATTACCATACTCATTATAATAATTAAATATTACTACTAAATAGAGATTAATTCTTCTTATTTTTAGAATAAGATTAAATATTTGAATTAAAATTATTTTTTTTAACTTTAGTTAGAATATAATAATTTGTTTATTGTTTAATTATTAGACTATATTATTTATATTTAGTTTAGATTGAGTTATTTGTTTGTAGTTATTTTATCTTTATATATCTTAACTCTCTTTGTCTTTATATTTTAATCTTAATCACATGGTTATGTATTCAATGTAGTATTTTATTAATTATGGTATTAGCATAATTATTTTATCCCAATTATAATTATTTCTTTTAATTATGTTATGTCTTTTTGATAAAATTCTTGAAATTTATTGTTCGTATGCGGGTGTTAAATATTTTGTTATGGGAAATATTGTTATATGAGAGAGTAATATTGTGAGACATATTGCATTGATAAGTCGTTTAGGTTCATAATAATCTATTGTGAATGTTTTTCGTGAGAGGAATAGATGCCTACTACTAGAAGGAGCAATAAGATCATTGTGGCTGCAGGGACAACCCCCCCCCAAACTTTTTTTCTTTTATATATATATATATATATATATATATATATATATATATATATATATATATATATATATATTAATAATAACTTTATATATATTAATTTTTATATATATATTATATAAATTTATTTATACTAATAATAAATTTATATATATTAATAATAAATTTTAATCTTTTCCAAATTTATTTTAATCTTAAAAAAATATTGTGTAATTAATAGGTTGTGTTCAACTAATTTTAAAAATATAAAAATAAAATTAAAAAATTAAAATTAAAATTAAAAAAATTAATGAAAAAAATTTTAAAAAAATTTTGTCCCTCCCACCCTATTTTTCTCGCTCCACCCATGAGGGAGGTTGTCCCTTGTTGTTTTAAGAATGAGAGAGATTGTTATGAATGCTAAACGCATGAAAATGTTTTCGAAAAGTGAGGATGAATGGAACTAGAACAGTTGGTCTCTGACGAGACGATGTAATGGCCTAGGACTACGAGGGTATTCGCAGTGGAAAAAACTTCAACTATGACTGATCACCATGAGTGGGGAGTGAGTCTCGTTGCAACATTGGTTATCCTGACTGTGACTGTCTAGTATCTCTAGTGAGAGTGTCAAATGTGACATGTACTCCTAGACATCACTCAATTGGTACCACATGACATGAGAGTGAGTTGTGAATAACATGTATCATATTGGGTTGCACGACATGATTGACTATAATAATTTGTGAATGAGATGTTCTTGTAAATTATGATATGTGTTGTGTTGAACTGCTAGTGTTAAGCTCATTGTTATTATTACTAACCCTGTGTTGTGTCCGTGGTTGACACCTGTGATGACATCGCGAATGGGCGAGTAGATGAGCAGTTTGTGGGAGACAAAAATAACTTAGGTTAGGAAAGGAACCTGATTACTTGAAAATTCGGCATACTGTGACACTTGTTTTCTTTTCTAGAATTTTTAGTGGTTGTTTTTATTTATAAATATTAAAACTTCTTTATATATGTTTTTATTTGAGTTTTTTTTTAACTGTGGAGACACATGTAGTTGTGAGATTTCACTCTAGTAGTTACTCTATGAAATGAAGTTAATTCCCTTCATTTAGTGACATATTTATTTTTCGCGAACCATGAAAATTTTATGTCATGACATTTATAGTAACTAGGGTGTTACATCAAGTTCAGGTTTTCCTCCTATTATCAATTCATAAGTAGTTTTTTGACACAAATTTATTAGACACTTTACTAAATACTTTATTCAAAATGTACGCAGTAGTCATCAAAGCATCTTCTCATATAAAATATGGGAGATTTCTAGTTCAAATCCTCCACTACTATTTCTAACCAAAGTTAACAAATTAATATTTATTAATAAAAAATACTTAAAAAAGTTGATATTAATTTGATCTTTAAAAGTCCATTTAAATTAATTATTCATTCCATTTAAATTACTTAATTATTTGACAAGCAGCCTTAACTTTTTCCATCCAAAATAGAGTTGCTATAAGATTTATAAAAATAAGGAAATCTGTTCGCATGTACTTACTAACTGATTTTTTTTTATTTTTTTTTACATTATCGCTGAAACCCTGATCTTAATTTCTTGTATCGAAATTTGCAGACATTGACCTTTATATATATTTATATATATATTACAGGTATTGCTAGTACGAAATAATTCGGCTTGTGCTAGATAAAACTATTATTGTTGACAAAAAAAAGTTTCCCCTGAATGTTTAAGATATCTGTACATTTGTCACAAACTTAAGACTATTAGCTATTAACAAATTGAAGAAAAAAAGATAGTACCATTACTAATAGTCAAAGTTGAAGTAAGAAAAAATGCATATCTGGCATGGCATGCCTAAAACAAAGGCTTATGAGGAGTGTCTTCTGGTCGTGAAATGGCAGTGTGCGGCCACTGTCGTGTATATCGTTAAAAGGGGTGAGAAATATGCCCACAAAACAACAAAAATAATTGGGCTTTTAGGCCCCATAATGAAACCAAAAAAAGAAACTGAATTTAGTCTGACTCGATTTTGAGTTCAAACAATTTTAAATAATTTTTATGTTAGATAGAAAGTTTTACATCAGGTTCTACTAACTTACTTTTGTAATAAAATTATCTAAATATAAATCACTTCCAAATTAATGTATACGATAACAAGTATCCAAATTAATTTTAACACGTGTTTAAGCACATATTTTAGCATTGTAGATTAATATGATTTCTTGTATTTGTAACACGTACTATTTACTTTTTTTAAACTAAGTCAAATGCATTTTTTTAATAAATTTTATATAAAATTATTATGGTAAGAAATAGGTAAAGAATTTTTACGAAAATAATTGATTTCTGTTTTTTATTTTTTTTCCTCTCCCCTTTCTTTCTCTTGGTGCTCGTTCTTATCCTCCCTAGGAGGTCTAAGCACGAATCAATCTAGTTTGGGTATGAGAAAAGAAAATTTGAATTGAATTGAAATGAAATTTTCATTACTTTGGTTTCGTTGTAATTTGTAAATATTTCTTACAAATTTACCAAATCATGTTAGATCAAGATGATTAACGTCTCAAGTTTTGATTAAGTACAAAATAAACGGAATAATATCAGACTGAAACATTGCAAGTTAAAGTCAGACGAATCTAGTATAGATGAATTATGACTCCTCAAAGTTTGCATCTTAAAGTCATCGTTTGCCAGTGATAGACTAAACATGCCTCAAGACTGAAGATAAGACGAAGTCTCAAAACAAAAGATAATAAAGATCCATCGTCTATCAAGTCAAGTGAAGTCCAAAACTATCAGATGAAGTAATTCGTGTCAAGATTACAAATCTAGTCATTACTTAAGAAGCTTCCAATGTCAGAATAAAAATTCACGCTAACATCTACAACATGAAAAGTAAATCTACTTTTTGTTGATATCTCTGAACAAATCAGAAAAAAGTTCTGACTCCGCTGTGCAAATTGTCAAAACTATGATTGTTCTCTAACACAAGTTGAAGAATTCAAGAAGGAAAAGACAACGGAAAAATTTATTAGTCTAACGAATCTATCAAGTCGTTGCTTATATAAAGGACTTCATCAGCACAAGTTCAAGTTGGCGAACTTACGCTTGAAAAGCTATCTACCGAAAGTTTCTCTCTCTTGATTCTTAAGCTCTGCTCTTATTGTAAAACTCTTTTCTGCGAAGAGGACTTTCGTTTCTTAGAAACATTTCAAATCCACTTTTATGGTGTCCTTAACCTGAGGAAGTTGTATTCCAAAGAATACTTTTGTATTAGCCTAGGGAGGTTGCGTTCCAAGAATACCTAGTTGTTTAGCCTGAAAAGGCTGTGATAAAAAAATATTTGTATAGTTAGAAGTGGCTGGGTACAAAGAATACTTGTAACCATTTCATGGTTTATAGTGAAAACTTAGCAAGTTGCTGAATTAGTCTTGAATAGACGAACCAATATAAAAATATATTTGTCTTTAACGAGAATAACTATTGAAACGTCTTATAATTAAAATCAATAGTTAAAAAACTTAAAGTTTCGTCTAACTGCTTTCAAAAACAACAGACGAAAGAACAAAATTTTTTTATTAACACAATGTAACTCTCTTCTTATATTTTTATCGTTTACAAATAAATACGATAAAAAATGACTTGTTGTGATTAAATAATTGGAATTGTGCATGTATACACGAAGGAGAGATAAAATTATACCGTGTAGCTTCTTTTAATTATTACATTATTAATAATTTTTTAATTGAATAATTTAATCTTGAGTTGGATAAATAAAACTCAAAAATATATATATATATATATATATATATATATATATATATATATATATATATTATTGATGATATAATAATTTATATAATTTAAATGGATATAATGTAATCTAATAAATTCTATACTTATATTTTATTATATTCATTACATTAGTTTGAAGAATTTATTAATAATTAATTATACATTTAATATATTTTCTAATTATACGTATATTATTAGTTCATTATTTAATTTTAAAAAAATTGCGTAAATTAATTTTTTAAAAATTTGAAATGAAAATATTTTTCCTTTTATATAAATTATGTCAATTTAATTCCTCAATAAATTTTTGTCAATCTAATTCCTCAAAGTAGTTACAAATAATGAAATTTATTTTTTAAGATTTTAATATAAGTATATTTAAATTTAAGATTATTCAATCAGTTAAAATAATTTTATATCAATAATTTTATATATTTAATAATAAATTTAATTAAAAGTTAAATTAATGTTATTTTTTTGTTCAAACAAATTTATATTATTTGGTTACTAGTTTGATTCTAAGTAATTTAAGTGATTTGATTTCGATTAACTTGGTATAAGCTCGACTAGACATATCCTATTTTGATTGTCTCAACTGCTTAATAGTTGTTATGGCTCACATACATAATAAGAAAGTAAAGAATCTGTAACTATTTTCGGTGATAACAATAAATGTTATTTAATCAGCAAACAATATTATATATATAAGTATTTATATCTTAATTTGACCCTAATATATCTTATATATAAATTTTTGACCATTCAAGTCACTTTGTAGGTACTCCTGCCATTTCTTTTCATCGTCGATGCCAAGATACATGGATCCGACAAAATGTACCCTTTTGTTATTGGTACATTTTGACATCCATTATGGAATTGAGGAAAGATTTCCCTCAACCACATTTGATTCATGGTAGTAATTAGAAGTCGACCTGACCCTTTGAATTCATCATTGGCAACTTCAAACACAGAAGTCTACGACCACCATATAACAAGCCCAATAACAACTTAAGCAGTTACAGAAGACGACATCAAAAAGTGATGAAAGTATTTCTTAAGTCAAATTTTTTTATGACAAATTATATTCCTAAATTTTGATAATTATAATTAACTTGATAAAAGTTAAAAATTATAAAATGAATGAGTTGTTAGACTTATAGTTTCAGACCAGATGAAGTCAATGCTTCAGTAGACGCAAATGTCCATCAAATGATCCATGACAAATTAATAAAAGGACAGACGCGGGACAAACTAAAGATAAATATCAGTCCTATCTTTTCCTACTACATAGAGACTCTAACTCATTAAATGTTTCCATGTAGAGTCTAGGTGTTAACAACATAAAACAATGTTTAAGTTAACAAAATCTCCTTCGAGTTGTGTATAATAAGTCAAAGAGGATGTTCTCTGACACAAGATATTTGCAACTGAAAGCAAGTTTACTTTTCATAAACTCTGAACCTTGTATCATAACAACTTTCTGCGCGAATATTGACAAGTTCAAGCATCATTTAATGAACGTTGAGCTATTGTTGTTAGTCTAACAGTTACTTCGAATCCGCATCTATAAAAAGGCTGAAGTTTGAAGATTCAAGATAACGAGAATGCAACAACTCTAAAGATCCTAGAACTCTATCTATCTTGCTTTGTTATCTTGTTCTTTCTTCTTTGTAAAGCCTTAGTTTGATCTTAATTATAAATCTCTCTCTTAGTAGAGGTTGAATATAAAAGTTAGGCAACCATTTTGTAAATCCACAATTGGTGGTACTTGGCTTGTAAAGTTTATGTTAAAAAATGCATAAGATTCTAATCAACACACAATTCATCCTAATAAGTCTAAAAACCTAATCTAATAGTGTACCAAGATTCACAATCTATCAAAATAGCCTAATTCAAGATATTACTCTCTGTTAACCTCAAAATCAACAAAATTGCTAAGGTCTAGGGTTTAATGGGTCAAAACTCAATCTAAGACTCTTCTAGCTAGGCTCCACTAAATCTAAAACACTTAAAAGTAACTTTCTAATTAATTTCTTGGGCTTAAACTCATTTGAATAAAAAAGTCAACTCTCAAAAATCTTAAAAGTCTAACTTAAACTCTCATTTTAATTAAAACCTCAAAAGTCTCACACATTCCATTGCATTTCTCACAACACAAAAATATAACACATAGTCAATTTCAACCAGAACGTAACAACACCCATGATTTCACAAGAAAAAGACAACTAAAAATTCATTCCAAAGGACAATCATACTCATTCATACATGTAAAACTAAAAAAGAATAAAGGTTGCATCCATTATAACAAGTTACATTTCAATAACAAAATAGGACATGCATAACTATTGACATCATTATCGAACTTAATGAACTATCCTTACTTCAAAGAAAAAGAAGAACTAGTCTAGCAAAGGAGAACTTAAGTTGGCAAAGAGAAGAGGGTTCCATCACCCTAGCTTCAACTCCAAGAGCTTGAAATTGGAAAAAGAAGAAAATGGAGCTCCTTGCTTGGCTTAGGTAAACTCAATCAAAGAAGTGATGGATTATGAACACTTAAAGAGAGTAAAAAAGAGAAAGATAAAGAATAGAATAAAGAATATAGGTAAAGACTAAATGCACAAGAAAAAGAAGAAGTAAATGTTTTTGACACGAAACTTAAGTGTTGTACTTATTAAGACAAAAAATGAAAAGGAAGGAAAATAAACATTTAAGTGTGATTTTGTTAATTTTAAATAAAATTTTAAAAATCACAATCTTACTCAAAAATTTATTTTAAATCCAGAAACACATGTTTATTCAATTAATAACTCTAATACATTCAACTTATATGGATCATAACAAAAATTTATTAATTTAATTAAAAAAAAATTAATTCTAATTAAATTAATTTTAAATTCAAGTTATTAAATGAATAGAAAGAAAACAAGTTATTCCAATTCAATTATTTCGCATTACCTCGTTGCACTTTTTTTTTTAATTATGTATGAGTTACATGGAGTTGGATCACATTATTCATCAACAACAAAACAAAAAGCTAAGAGGATTTCATTGCCCAAAAAGTTCATAGCACAAAACTTCGTGATGGGCAACACATTCCCCCCTTTCAATTAGTGTCCTAGATAGAAGCTTTCAACCTTAACAAGTTTTTTTCCTCCTTTCCCCATTTTCCCGAGAAAATAAAATATAAAAAGAAACAGAAATGGCGAGTTTCTTATTATAATTTAATTATTCCTCATCCTTTTTTTAACAATTCATTTACATTTCTCCTTTCCCTTCCCCTTTCAGAATCTTCAAGATTCAATTTTTCACCAATGCGTGCTGCAAATTGGCAAATTTCCGTCGAACCATTTCAATTTTCCTTCATACGTACTACCCATCAAAATATATATCAATTCATTTAAAGACTAAATTGAAGAATATTCGGTATTTGAGAATTGTTTATATAATTATTTTTTTTGAGTTAAAGATCAATTTTCTTTTTGTTAAAAAGATGTATGCATATACATAATTATATTGTAGTTTCTAATTCTTTATAATAAATTTTCAAATAAAAAAAATTATATTAATTTCTTAGCTCATATCAATATTATAATAAGATCATTCATCTCTTCAATTCCTTGTAAATTATGTCTTAATTATAACATTAGTCATGTATTTAACCTATTTTTTTTTTAACTTTCACCGCCTCAATTTTGAGCGGATGAAGAAAAGAGACAGAGTAAAAAAAGAATAATTGATAATGATTAATAATAATAACTCCTCTAATTTGTATTATAAATTTTAATTAATTAATTTCATATATTAAAAAATTTAGTAAATTTAAATGAATTTAGTTAATTTGGTTAAAGTATTGGATTAGTCATAAATTTTTATTTTTTTCTAAAATTATCTCGATCAAATATTAATGAAAGGTGTTTCTCTACTAACAACTCGTTCATAAACTATTGTTAATAAGGGCTATTTCTATAAAAATAAAATAAAATAAAATATATTTTAAAATTGCATCATATAATAATAAAGATAGGATGGAGTATTTATTATAGGTGTAGAAACGAGTGATGATAATAAGATGATGTCGTGAATGCGATAAGAAAGACAAAAAAGAGATGCACAAAGGAGTGGGTAATTTATAGGTGGATGGTAATCAATACTCTATCAAACAAAACAAACGATGCTGTTTAGTCAAATATAGGCTCTATTCAATTTATCCAACAAGTAATTCTAGTCAAACAAACATGTAACAACTGTCCACAGGTTTTTCTTTCTCCAATATACTTGAGCAACTTACAAAATTCAATTTTGGGGAACCTTTGAAAGGTCAATGAAGTAGTAATACATTTAATGAAAAATGGTGTAATAAATGTTTCATTAGACACAATTGTATGGACACACTTACAACTTGAAGACACAAGATCAAAGAAACTTCCAAACCACCAAATGAGTTTGTAGTAATCTTCATTCTTTTCTATTTTTTCACTAATCCCAATATTAACTATGAAAACCTTAAGTAAATTAATTTAATCCTTTTAAATAAATAGTCATTCTCTAAAAATTGCATCCCTGAGCATGTCATGGAAAAAAATTCAAATGGTTAGCATTTGGGTCCTTTTGGCTTGCTCTTTTTCCTCTAATCTCAAATTCAGACGAAATTAATATTCTTCCTCTCAGTTATTTTCACTCACTTTTGTAGTTGTTTTTCTCTTTTTATATTTTAAAATTTTATATTTAGTCAAATCTCCGAAAATTAAAAGAAAGAAAACTTTTTACGTTTTCAATGTTCATTAAATGGCATAGTATGTGCATGCCTTGGACGCAGTGAAGATATGATTCCTAGAATGTAGTGGGCCTAAAATAAAGGCTTTTAGGCCACATTATCAATCCAAAAAGAAATATGATAGTATTTTAAGTTCGAATTTTGGATTTATGTTAATTATGTTGAACTATTATTTAATATAATTTTAGATAAGTTTTTTTTTTCATATTTAGTTTCGTATAAAAGAAATTGCTTTTAGTCTATATTTGATTTTGAGTTCAAACAATTTTAAATTATTTTTACGTTGTATAAAAAGTTGTATATTAATGTTATTTTAGATAAAAAGTTTTATATTAAGTTCTATTGCTGACTTATTTTTATCATAAAGCCATTTTAATATAATTCACTTCATTTGGAAATCAATGTCAATCAAAATGGATTTTATAAAATTAATTCAATTTAAAATCTATTTTGCTAACGCCCACAACAGATCGTGTCTAGAAAATTTGAGGTTTAAAATAAATAATAATTATTTTCATGAACTTAAGGTATATTTATATAATATTAATTACAAATTTTCATATTAATCTTGGAGTTTTTTGGGCTACAAGTTTATTTATTAATGTTTTATAATCTAGTAATTCTAATATTTTACACTCAATGATTAATTAATTTAATCTATTTTATAACATTGTTGATCTTAAATAGGATTTCAGAAATTTTAATTTTAATTTTAAAAACTTCTTTTAAAAGTAGCAGTTGTTACCAGTATTGATAGTATTATTCTATAATCAATATACGTATTTGGAAAAGAATACAATTTTTTATATAATTTAATATCTCTAGCGGATTGTTAATTTATTCTTTTATCATTTTTCTTGATACTTTTAGTTCCGAAAATAAGTCAAGATCATCAATATCAAAATATTAGTTAAATTTTAAAGAAGTTTCAAGATTGATACAACATTTTCAATTCATTCTCATCTAAAATTTTAAATTTTTGAATTCAAATAAAAAAAATCAAAATTTGTTTTTTTAGTAAAAATTGTTCAAATTGAATCTCAACAGAAGAAATAAATTAATATATATATATATGTACAAAAGTATTCAATTAAAAAAGAGTCTTTAATTAAATGTTAAATACATATATCATAAAATATCTTTGCTAACTTTTATTATTAGGATCTGAATTATTAATTCTAAATTTTTAAATAAATTAAATATTAATATAAAATACCAATTAAATATCATACAATTAAATACTTTATACGATATGAGGCCAATAGCCTTAGTGGCCTTACTGTAACACTCATAGGAAATATTAGTGTCCAAACACATTTATTAGAATATGATTTCTTTAATTAATAATATTGTAACCACTCGACTGAATTTAATGTTACTTAAAATTCCTACCACTCCTTAAGAATAAGAGTTTATTTTATAAGAACTAAATATAAGTCCTTTCTCTCCACAAATTTAACCTGTTGAATCACGTCAAAGAGTATTGATATGATTTTAAAACCACACTTTTTAAACAAATTTAAACAAATTATCACAATAAAATCGCACCATAAAATTAGAATAAAATTGATTTCTCCCTCCCTTCTTCGTTTTTCCGTCCTTTCTTTTTGTGCTTGTTCTTATCCTCCGTCACAAATGAATTTGGTTTGGGTTTGAGAAAAGAAAAATCGAAATGAAATGAAGTTTAGTTAGTTTGATTTAGTTGTAATTTGTGATTAAACATTTCTCACAAATTTCAATCAAATCAATATGGTAACAAATGAGTATGGTTAAAACAAAAAAAAAATAATCATAGAATATAATTTACATTAATTATTATTATATACTAATTTTTAATTGAGTAATTTAATCTCAAGTTGGATTGAAAGCATTTTTTTTTCATATAAATTACATCTGCAAGTTTATATTAAGTGAGAGTTATTAGATCATTCATTTTTATATACTAAAATTGATATAATATATATTTTAAAGTATAAAAAACATGTACAATCATAACTTAACTGTTAGATAAATAAAATTCATAATTTATATATATAATTATTGATGATGTATAATTTAAATGGACGTAATGGAATCTAATTAATTATACATTTCTATTTTTTATTATTATAATATTAGTATGAAGTATTTAACGATGATTAATTATATATTTGATATGTTGTCTACCGATACATCAGTTTGATGATTTAATTTAAAGACATCAATTTAATTGTTTTAAGCATGTGAAAGTAAAATAATCTTTCTCTTGATAAATTATGTGTAGCAGCAACTGGTCAGTAAGATAATTATGAATAATGAAATTTATTTGTTTTATTTAATAATCTTAAATTTGATATTATTAATTAAATTATAATAATTTTATATCAATTAGTTTATGTGCTTGATAATAATTTTGATTAAAAATAAACTAACGTTACTTTTTTAATTAATAAGATTAATAGTATTTCTATTTTTGAGTAATTAAATTAAAAGACCAAATTAATAGTAATCTTTTAATTGAATAAACTTTTTGGGTATTAAACTGGATGATTACCTTTTCTTTTCTCAATCTTTGTACTGTTTAAATAATTAGAGAAAGTTAACAAGTGGTCACGCTAATTTAGAAATATAAAATAGAAACTTTTAAAATTAAATCGTTAAATTCATCTTTAAAGTATTACTCTTTAATGATTCTAAATTAAATAATTATAGAAGCAATTCCTCACATATTGAAAATCATGTTAAGTAGTCTCTGAGAACCGGAAAACCTTTAAAGACTAAATCGATGAATATTCGGTACTAAGAAATTATTTATATAATTTTATTATTTAGGAAGTACGTAAAAGAGAATTAATAATACTTTAAAGATTAATTTTTTTATTAAAAAAACTATTATATACATATATATGATTTATTGTATAAAAAATTCTGATCCTCTGTAATGCATTTTCAAATAAAAAATTATTTATTAATTTCTTAATAATACGGATACCGTAATAAGTTCATCCACGTTTCAATTTCTTGTGAAGTTGTGTCTTAATTGAGTATCTAAGTTTTAGATTTTAACATTAATTATGTATCTAACCTATGAATTTATTTAAGAGTAATTTTAACCTCCACCACCCAATTTTTTAGTGGAGGAAGAAAAGAGACAGAGACAAATTAAGGAAAAAATAGAAAGAATAATGGGCAAAATATTAATACTCATCATCATGGTGAGATTCAATTAATTAATTCACACATATTAAAATTTCAATAAGTTAATTAAAATATTAAATTAGTTACAAATTTTTAATTTTTCTAAAATGATCTCTAACAAAATATGAATGATATTTCTCTACTAACCCGTCGTTTGAGAACTATTGTTAATAAGGGATATTTTTATATAAAAAAAATCATGTATAAAAACTCTAAATAAAATCTTATATAAAGTTTTATACTAATTTTTCAGGTGAAACTTATAAGATTGGTGTAGATGATTACGTATTCGAAGTTCCTATTAAAAAAAATATTAAATACTAAGTACTAACCATTAATATTTACTGTAGGTGGATAATAAATACTCTGTCCAACAATAACATTGCTTAGTCTCATGAAGCCCAACAAGAAGCAATTTTAGTCAATCCTTTGACAACAGTCCAAAGGTTTTTCTTTCTGCTGTATACTCGAGCAACTTAAAAAATCAAATTTGAGGAACCTTTGAAAGGTTAATGTAGTAGTAATACATTTTAACTAAAAAATGGTGTAATAAATGTTTCATTGGACAACAATAGTATGGACACACTTACAACTTGAAGACACACTAGCACAAGATCAAAGAAACTTCCAAACCAGCAAATGAGCTGGTAGTAATCTTCATTCTTATCTAATGTTTCACTCATCCTAACATTAACTATGCAAACCTTAAGTAAATTAATTTAATCCTTTTAAATAAATAGCCTCCTAAAAAAAATAAAGCAAGAGATTGAACTTAGGAACCAATGTTTGCCACTTTAGGCACATGAACAGGAAACTCATGAATCTCATCCATCCAAGGATTTTTCTCCTTTGCAGGATCAATGGTCCTCAATGCACGCCACACAGCACTGTTGCACTTGAATCCAGAACCAAATGCTATCTGCCAAGTTCTGTCACCCTTTCTAATCCTCCCTTTGGCTTCTGTGTAGGCCAATTCATACCACAAGGAACTGCTAGAAGTGTTACCAAACCTATTTAGAGTCATTCTTGAAGGCTCCATGTGCCAATCACTTAGCTCAAGATTTTTCTCCAATTCATCCAACACTGCTCTGCCTCCAGCATGAATACAAAAGTGCTCAAAAGCTAACTTAAAGTCAGGGATGTATGGCTTTATTTTCATCTTGAAAACTTTTCTAGCAACCAAAGTTGCAAAAAACAAAAGTTGCTCTGACATGGGAAGGACTAATGGGCCAAGTGTTGTGATATTGGTCTTGAGGGCTTCTCCAGCAACAGCCATTAAGTCCTTTGAGAGTGAGACACCAATTGTTTTCTTCTCATCTTCTTCTTGGAAGACACAGCCATAAGACTTGTCATCTGCACCCTTATGAGTACGCACTGTGTGGATCAGTTGATACTTTGCTCTTCTGCTATCAGAAGGCTTGTTGGAGAGAAGAACCGCAGCTCCACCCATTCTAAAAAGACAATTTGAGACTAACATTGATCGGTTGTTGCCAAAGTACCAGTTTAGAGTGATGTTCTCCATGCTCACCACTAATGCGTAAGAGTTTGGATGAACCTGTATATATAATCATCATAAAAATGTATATAGTTAGCCCTTTTCAGCAATAGAGGAATCATATGTATAAAACAATCAATAAAATTGCTTGAGTTATTACTATAGATGGACAAGACAACAGGATCCGTTGGTGTATTAAGATTATATGTAACTTTGAATTGATGATTACTAGTGTTAATTTCAAGGTTTCATACATATATATTCCCCCAGTTGTACAAGTGAACACTCATGTAAACACATCCAAAAGGATCCATATCTTAGTATACTTGTCACGTATTAAATAGGGTGGCTAAATCTCTAACCTAACAGAACTGCCACCAAAATGGACAAAGAACATGACCAACTGGACATGTGGACAGCTGGGGCACCAATTGCCACAGGAAACATCTATTCATGAAGGGCCTACTTATGGGCCCACCTAATGTTGATGATATTGAACATCCTATAGCATGAACACCTTTTGATTTTTAATTTGACCACATCAAAATATACTTATGCATGGTAGAAAGTTACACCTTACAATACGTATGAAGTGATAGCTAAATATATATGAGCATGAGCATGGAAAAGGAATGATTAAAATTCTTTTGATAAAAATCAAAACTGTTCAAAATCAAATGATTTTTATCAGCGCTAGTTCAAAACACGAGTAAAAAAGTACAAACCTGAAGGAGCTGTTTGGCAAGGTCTATAGAGATGAGTCCAGCACTGCAACCCATGCCACCAAGATTATAACTTTGGATATTCCCTCTCAACTTGTAGTGGTTAACAATCATGGCAGAGAGAGATGGTGTGGGATTGAACAAGCTACAATTGACCACCAAAATCCCAATATCCTTAGCCTTGACACCAGTTTTTGCAAGAAGCTGGTCAATAGCTCCAAACATAACTTGCTCTGCTTCTTTCCTAGCCTCTGCCATACAAGGGTTTGCTGGCTCACTCAATATTGCAGGAGGCAAGTAAGTCTTCTGGCCCAAACCGGACCTCTCAAGTATCTTTTTCTGAAAGGCCAAGTTTTCCTCTGAGAACACACCAGTTTTGACAGACCTATCCATGAAAATTTCCCTTGTGCAAGTGCAATCTTGCTCTGGCTTATAACATGCAAAATCCACCAAGTACACACCCCTTGGACGGCTCATGAAGTAAAAGGTGACAAGGAATACTAGAAGACTAGAACATACAGTCACTGAGACAAGGTTGAACTTGAGATTTTCCCATAGTTGAACAATATCTTGGTAAGAGATTGTTGATAAATGAGCAGAAGCTACCCCGAGAAGGGGTATGAGTAAAAGGTACATAGCATTGGAGATTAAGTAATGGTACCCTAGCTTCACATACTTAAGTCTCACAGATAACAAAAAGTTTGGAAGTTTCCTTCTTTCTTCAACAGAAACAGTTCCTGAATCTTGTGTTTGATTTTGATCTGCCATGAGGTGGTGGGGGGAAGTACTCTTGGAAAATTGGAAGAGGTGAATACTAAAATGGAAGAAATTAAACAAAGAGTACACTAATACAAATGCTCAAAATCAAAAGAGTGTGGCTTTTTTCAAAGGGAAACTTTTGTGTTAGGAAAGTACTAAAGTTTGGAAGAGATAGTATGATTATTGGCCTAAGAATGTGAATGAGAACAAAAGGAGAAGAAGATGAATATGGTTTACAAAATTATGAAAGATGTGAGGGTTTTAAAGGGTGTGTGGAGAGAGAGGAGGAGGAGGAGGGGAGGATAGTGGATACAACTACCCCAACGAACTTTTAATTGATACATGCAAGGGCATTGAATAAGCCAACTGGGGTGTTCACTATTGTTCTTTTGACCTTGTCCTTTCATTGTTTTTGCTGTTTTGCCACTTTGTTTTCGCATTCTATTCTCATCTCTCATCTCTCATTTCTCATTCACTTCATTTTTTATTTTTTTTTACATACACTTCTCTGTCAATTATATCAGAGATTAATTTTGATATCACAATTGTTACAGTTCATTAAATTTTCACAGATGATATAAGAATTAAATATGAATTTTATTTTAAAAAAAAATCATATAAACACAAGATATATAACCCTTTAGGTTAATTTCTCATTCACTTACGGACACGAGTAGAACACTGCCATACCACATGCATGCGTGTTAATTAGGACGGGTGAACAGTGCAGAGTCACACGTTATTGATTGGTGAACTAAAAACTAAATGATGCTTACGCGTCCCTGTCACTGCTTTCATTTACTAATTCTTCAATTCCTCTTCCATTTTACTTCCTTTTCGTTTGTTTTGGAAGAGAAAGTCTACATCTCATTCCCATACGCCACCATAGAAAAGTTTCATGCTGTTAAACAATCTGCCACCCCATATTATATTGTACACATATAGTGTTTTATTTGTTAATTTTATTGTCAAAGTTGTGCCTATAAAATGATGGAAAAAATCTCCCGAAAAATTATTTCAAAAAGCAATTGAACTTGAGGTGAATTAATATAAACTACTATTTTAGCCTAAACAATATATGAAAATTTTTGACAGATTTGAGTTTTAAAAATTAGAAATGCATTTTGTGAACTTATTTTGATTATGATTCAAATTGTCGTCATCTAGTCCAAATGTCCTATATTCTTTTCCATTTTAGTTTTTTTTAACAAATATGTATATTAATAATATTTTCTGATTTAATAGATATATTTTGTGTGATATAGTATTTTATTAATACTATTTTTTTTTTTATTTTAAAGTATTACATACATTAATAAACTTTTACATACTTATTTCATTCTACAATTTAGATTTACACATTAATATTTTTAAGATTGATATATAATTATGATAATGATGTTGATTCAATGTTTTCTCAATCCATTCCATGCTTATTACTATGAGATAATGCTCCTTTTTACATATTCTAAATAAATACCTTCAACAAATACATTATATTGTAATTAAAATTTCTAGTAAATATTTGAGTATATAAATTATAATTTTGATTTATAATAAAATTTTAAATTTTGAAATTAGATTATTATAAATATTGATTATTCATATATAATAGATCGAAAAATGTAAACGGACAAAAATACCATAAGTATATACAAATAAAGATAAAAGGAGAATAACTCAAAATGGTCTATAATGTTATGTATTTTAATTTATAATATAATCAGAGTTGAAATAGCTTTGAAAAGGAAAGGAAAAAGAATTCATATTACTACTATAAAAACAATTGAAATGGTCGGTTTTTGAAACATGCAATCTAATTGTGCAAAACCCTAAACTCTAGAAGCAAACTTGAGTACTTAAGCCTGGAGATTATAAGGGTGCCACGTTTATGTTATATTAATAACATTTAAAGCCACCTAAATTTGGAATAGCAAAATTATGGAATAGCGTTGTAGTACTTAATTTATTCGTTGATTATTGCCATTTCCTATATCATAATTATTATGAGTAGGGTTCCTGCTTGTCTTTAAAATGAAAAGCTAAAATCATTCAAGACCCAACGACAAGATCATCTCTTATACGTTCTATTTAATTATTTTAAAAGTAGGTTCCTAATTAGTAATAGTACTCTTAAATGTAATCCCTCTACTTATTACTGCTTCGCTCAGTTATAGCATCAATTTATCATGCTAATAGTAACTGTAAAAATAAGCCATTTTTTTTTTAATGTTGATCGTTTTTAGTGTCTAATGTATACAAAAAAAAGATGATAGTCTATAATAATATATATACACTGATGATTGATAGAGTTTCAGTTTAAAGGTGAAAATTGGAAATTGGAAATTAATATATCTTAATTACTATAAGTCATACAATTAAAATACTGACTTATCAAGCAAAACAACGGGTAAAATAACATAGATATAAATCATAAGAATCAAGTTGGGAGAATGGAATAGAAAAGTATATATGAGTGTTATCTATGACAACAGTTATTATATTCTCGTGTTTTAGGAAAAAAAGTTACCATGCATACTGTCATTAGAATTGCATATTAAGTCGTAAAAACTCAATAAAAAGTAAAGTTAATATACAACAAATGTGATTGTGGCTTTGGATGATTAATTATATTAGAAAAAATAAGATTAACAACAAACGTATTAAAGAGAGAGTTGAAATGACACTATAGTCGTAATTTACAATTAAATATTATAATATCAAAGTATATGATTCTCTATTATTGTTGTTCATGATGATTAAATTTATACGGAGACTTTGAAAATAAACTTAAAATTGGAACACATGTTACGAAGTGACATACATATATAACCTTTGTTTTTGAAGAACATTTTGTTTGGAAGACTTGTAAGTCACCGTCTGAAGCAGTTGACCTTAAGAGAGTCACCGCATGGACGCGCGTTGTTCTGTTTGGGTGTACATATTTATAATTAATTATTATTAAGGAATGCGTGTACAAGTTAATAAGCACTTTCCGTTTTTGGGACAGCTTCATCCATAAAACCCATAACTATTCCTCTAAAATTAAATGCTCTAACTTCCCACCAAACACAGCCCAATTGCCATGTTGCAGCATGTGAACCACACTTTCCCTTTCCAACCACAACCATTTTTAAATTGCACAAGTAAATACACAATTTTGGTCATAAGATTATTCGGTGCTAATTCCTTCAATGGTAGACGAGAAATATGCCTCACGAAACAACCTACCATCTCTATATTTAGTAGCATTACTAATCTAATTCAATTTTCCCATGCATGCTCTATTTTTTTAAAGCACTTTTAAACCAGTTTTAAATGTTTGTTTCTCTAAATCGGTTCATTGACATTTTCCAAATTAACGTCAATGTTTGTCTTTTCGGTCAAAGTGAGTTAAACAAATTCTTTCTTCATCCTTGATTTTCATCGCTTGGATCAAAACTAGAACAAAGCATTGACATAGAAACATTATTCTATTTATTTACTTTGCATTAAATGAAATATTTTAATTTTATAAATAGTTTTTTTATGACATTTATGTAGTAGTTGTTCTTTCCTCGTTATTTTAGACCCATTTTGTTGTCATAGTATGTATAAAATTATCCGACAACCACTATTGTTTTCATTTTTCATTCACCATCTCTCTTTTACTCTGTCTCTCTGCGTTTTACTTTCTCTAAAAACATGACCGTGAAAACCACGGAACCGATCTAGTTATAATAAAAAATTGTATATCTTAGAAGTATTATAACTCCTTTCGAGAAAATCATTAAGAGCTAACGCAATATGAATTTTAAAATCAATTTTACTAGTCTAACAACTGTAATCGTAGCCAATCAGCGTATATGTATTTTCTTTTCACATTTTACATTTTATAACTGGTTATCTAGTTATCTGCGTATTTGCGTATTGCAGTTGTCTACCAAACATTTTTCTTTTAAAATATATTATGAATTGGTATAGTTTATTTTATTCACCAATAAAAAAAGATAATTTAGGATGAATGTTACGTACTTACGTGATAATTGATATTTCCTACCTCCTAGATTAAACACTTCTTAATTTATGTATGGTATTTGTATAAATCAAAATATTTAATTTCGTACCGATTTAAAGAAAGATTAAGAAATATTTTATTCTTCTGAGTAAAAATTGAATTATTTAGTTTTAAGTAGTCCCCAATATAATGTCTATATTAAAAATTTAAATTAATTAAGAGTACTTTTAGAATAAGAAGATTAAATAAAATAAAATAAATTATTTTTGTTTACATTTAAATCTAAAAATATTATTTTTTTCTTATATCTACGTTTAAAGAGAGTATTTAGAAGAAGGAGGAGGAAAATTTGGATTAAGAACCAATCTTGATATTTATCATAGATTAATTTAATAAGAATCAAGTTGACTTAATTTATACTTGTTTAATTATTTTATATGTTTTAGTAAAGTAAATATTTCACCCAAAATTTTATTTAATGGTTAATAAAAATATAAAAAAAGTATGCCATGATATTTAACTATAGCATGAATTAACAATAAAAATAGTACAACGTGATTTTTTTTTCTTGAATTAGGTTTTATGTTGATGTTTAAAGTGAAAATAGTTTAAAATGTTTTTAGATTGAAATTATGTAATTTGTTTATTATATAATTATATTAATTAGTATAATTTGATATACTAATTGTCCCTTCATATATTTAATTACGTATTTATTAATATTTTAATCTCATTTCATAATTTTACTGTTAGTTTAATTTTATTTCAAATAAGATTAAAATAAATTAAGATAAAATATATAAATAGTTAATACATAATTAAATATCAACTACTATGCCATGTCACGAAAAGTCACGTAATTATAATTTTGTGAAACAAAAGTATCAATATAACTAATTAGAATTTAAATTCTGAAACACTATTTTGAAAAATTTTGTGTTTTATGAATTAAAATAAAAATATTTAACTAATATTTAGAAACTAAAATGGCCACTCCCTCTAGTAAATAGATATGATATCAAAATTAAAATATGAAAAAGCCACTTGCAGTTACAATTTATATTTGCTTGTTTACTCGTGCTTTATCTAACGATCTGATTTTTTAAAATAAAATAAAATAAATAAAAATAAATGATAAAATAGAATAAATTAAAATACGGGCGGTTAGAATTTAAATGAGTAAGTAAATAAATAAATAAATAAATAAATAAAATAAAGGTTGCTTTTTTTAATTGAATAAAAAATTCACGTTCCCATGTATTATAAATTTTTCTTTACAATGAAATGGAAACTTCTGACTTAAAATCTTATTTATCTCCACTTTTTTTCCTTGCATATGATTGAACGTGAGAGTGTTTTTAATTTTAATAATAAGAATTTATTATTTTTTTATTATAATATTTTATTGTTTTTATTATTTTTAAATTAACAGATCATCTTTCCGATAAGTATATATTAGGTGGTTCTCTATTATGGTTCTCTATTTAATAAATAATAATAATATATTATTTTCATTTCTTGCCTTTGTTTATTTAATATTTTGAATTGGTTTATTTTCTTTATTACCAATTAAATATTAACTATTACCAATAACATTAGACATTCATTCTTTTTAATAATTGAAACCTCGTTGAATTTGTAGTTGAATTTTTAAGAAACTGTAAGTAGACTTACTTGAGACCAACTACGAGGAAATTATTATGAAACTTCAAATTCACGATTTCTCTTATTTTCAAGTTTATACAACAAAAAAAACATAATGATAATAGTAAATAGAATAAATAAATGAATAGAAAGTAAGATTCATAAACTTATTGTTAACTTTAAAGTTTACAATTAATTAGACGATGTTTAGTTATTTAAATAGCAAATCTGTATATTGGTTATTTCATTTACTTAGTAAATTATGTAGTGCTAAATTTTATTTTGCTTAATATTATTATTTTGTTTAATTATTTACTTCGACATGCAAAATTTGGTTTTAAGTTTTATGTTGTCATGGTTAGTTTGAGTAATTTATGTTATATTCTTTGATGTGGTGTTTACTTTATGTATGATTATTTTGTCGTAATTCAATTGTGGTGTTAAATACTATCTCATGGGAAATAGATTAACGTGGATTGAGAGAATAATTTGTGTGGGACATATTACATTAATGAGTCACTAGGTTCATGATAATCAGTTATAATTGTATTTTGTGTTGATGAGAGGGATGAATGCCTACTGTTATGAAAGAGCAGTGAGGTTGCTCCTGGTGGACATGCTTGTGAGCATGGTGTTTTGGAAAAGAGATGGAGATTATCATGAATGCTAGGTGACCGGAAAAGTTTTCGAAAAGTGAGAATGAATAGAACTAGAATGGTTGGTCTATGACGGGTCAATGTAATAGCATAGGACTTCGAGGGTATTCGCGATGAGGAAAACTTTCACTATGACTGATCACTATGAGTGGGAAGTGACTCTTATTGCAACACTGGATACCCTAATTGTAATTGTCTAGTATCTCTAGTGAGAGTGTCAGAGGTGACATGTACTCATAAACATCGCTCAGTTGTTTTAATGGTATCACATGACATGAGAGTGAATTGTGAGTAACATGCATCATATTGGGTTGCACGACGTGATTGATTGTGATAAGTTATGAATGAGGTGTTCTTGTATTTTCTGATATTTATTGTGTTGAACTGTCATTGTTAATCTTATTGTTATTATTAAAATGTGAACTAACCATATGGTTCTGTATGTAGTTGACACCTATGATGACCCCGTAAACGAACAAGCAGATGAACAATTGTTGGAAATAGAAAAACCTTAGGTTAGGGGAGAAACCTGGTTTTCTGAAGACATGACATATTACTATATAAGAATATTAAAACTTTAAAATTCTTATTATATCATACATATTTTTTATTTGAGACAGTTTTTATTTAATAAGAGATATATAATTATTAAAATTACTTTGAAAATTACTCTATAAAATATAATTTAATTCCTCTCATTTAATGACGTAGTTATTTTGCCGTGAATTGTGACAAATTTATGATGTTACTATCCTAATAATTTAGGAGTGTTACATCTAAATATCACATTTTCTTTTTCATGGCATATGCAAATTAGTGCCATGTCACAATATTTTTACATTCTCGTTACTTATAAAAGAAATTAAAAGAAAATATTCATTATAATAATTAACAAACTGTGTAAGTTAAAATTACAATGGTTGAATTATATGTATTTATATAAGCACACATAAACTTAATTTTTATTTTTTATGCACTTCGAAAATGTAAGCTCATGCCACATATAGAATACTGCTTTTGGATTTTCAAATACCACCGTCTTATGGAAGAACCTAGATTACTATATTCTCACAAGTCACGTGCCATACGGGGGTTTCGATTGAATACTCGTGACAACGGGCAAACTATGTTACACCTTCGCCACGGGAATTAAATTAACTATATTAAACAAATAAATTTATTTATAATTAGAATTAGTAAATTAAATGATGTAAATTATTTTTTTTACTTAATGTATAAATTAGTTAGATTTTTTTTATAATTAAGTTTGAAGAGAGTTTTTTTTTTTTTAAGCATTTAATACAGATAGAGGATAAGAATTGATTGATATTACAATATATATGCATGGACATTAGCGCTGAAAAGTGTTGATGATAAATATCGACTTGATGTTACATTTAAGTATCGGGATTGCTATATATTTCCTCCCATACTGAATAAGAAAAAATATTTATATTTATTAAGGAATTAATTATCTGTATTAAATTTCTATTAATTTCAATTTTTTAAATTAGTTTTTAGTTTTATTATAAAATGAAAATTAAAGTATTTGTAATATTGATTGAAAGATGTATTAGGAATAATAACACTAAATAGTGTAAAAATTACTAAAATTTGCTTATAATATTCAAGATAAAAAATATTGAGACTTTTATTATCTATATTCAAGATCGATTTAAATATATGGTACAAATTCTTTTCGTAAAAAATGCACGAATCCTACTTGTTTAGTTTTAATTGTATAAGTATTTAATTTAATTTAGGAGAAACGATATCATTAAAAGCTTTGATAGAAATTATCCAACGTTCTATGCGCATAAGATTCGTACTAAAATTCTTACTAAATATGATAAGTAGTATAAGTTACATTCTCATTTTGTTCAGATTTAATGAAATTTTATTTGATATGAATATCAAATGTAATTTTATTAAATTTGAGATGTGAGTATATTTTCTACAATTGTTTAGATCATTTTATCATTAGGTAAGTGATGGCTAGTGGCACGTGTGGCTAATCAACATACAAGTAAATAAACATCACAATAATGTATTTGAATTATTTATAATTAATTTTTTTTAATTTTTAAATTAATTATTTAAATGAAGAATATGAAATAATAAAAGAGAAGATAAGGGTGAGAAATGAAAGACAAGAAGAATAAGAGGGGAAAGCCGGAGAGAGTAGAGAGAAGAGAAAGAAAGAGGGGATAGAATGAACAAAAGTAAAAGAACCAAAATTTCAAATTCTTGACGGGTAAAATTTGAAATATTTTATTTTTAATTATCTTACATTCTTAATTAAAATTTTCAAATATTAAATTCTTATTATTTTATTTGAATAATATATTTTATCATTAAAAATTTTAAATTTCTTTACAAATAATTTTTCTAAATTAAAATCTTTTATCTAAATACATTCTAAAAAAATTATTTAACCCAATTATTTTCTATAAAAAATCAATTAAAAAATATTAAAAAGTATATTAGGACGAAGTAATTAAGTGAATATTTCTTGAAGGAACATTGATATCAAATAATGAGATAAGAGTAGAGCATGATCACTGAGATAATAATTGATTTGATAATCTACGTAACATTTAGTGTTAGTATGTATTAAATTTTTTATTTGATTTGTACTGGTCCGGAATTATACCATATTGATGAGCTTGTGCCAGATAGGAGTGGATTATGAGTTTAACTCAATTCTACAAAATTAGCTTGTAAAGTAAGAATTACTATTCATTTATATACATGTGACAAACCATATCTCTAAATGATGTGAGATTTCTGACTGTATGTTCTCGTCTTAATACTAATACCTTTATATAAGCTCTTTTAATGAGCTTCCCTTTCAAATTAAACACTTTAATAGTAAAGTTTGACCATATTAATTATGTTAAATCCCCAAATCTAAAATGGAAGAAGGTTTGACAATTGTTTTACTTACCATCACGGTTGGACGACTAGAAATTTTGAAAAAGGTAAAATAATTGAGTTTGTAAGTGGGATTATCAATAACCACTCTCAACTCACTAAGTGCGAGAGACATATTAACTTTGGGAGATATTGTTTTGGGAAACGAAAATGGTCTTGGAATTGATTACACTAGCCAAATTTTTTTTACAAAGGATTCGGAGATATGGCCTCAAATAAGAAAATCACGTGAATACATGTATATTCCCTATTGTATTTTTTAATTAAGTAGTCCATAGATCAAATCTTGAATAGATTAAATATGAGATGTATGTTCACGATCCCCGATGAAATGTTTAAGAAGAAATAAATCATTAGGTACTATATATTTATTTCTACTGTAATTAGCATATTAGCTATTGATTGAGAACTTGGCACCAAAATAGGTGGAGAATGCTTAGAATACAACGGGTTGTTAGTTGATGACAAGTTGTCATCCTAAGAATGTTTACTCCTAAAAGTTTTACTCCATGTAACTTTAGCTTTTGAATGCTTATTTTGTATAATTTAGTCATTGAATATTTAGATATCATTACTATTTAGTTATCAATATTTACGAGCATAAAGAAATAAATTTGTTTGTGTATATGATTAATTAGTTATATATGTCATTGGTTGACACCTTAAATAGATAAAAATTATTATAAATCTAAAGGACAATGGGTAAACTTCATTTTCCTTGAGACTCATCTCCAATGAATGATTGAGGAAACTAGGAATATCAAATTAGTATATGTATGATTTTCAATGATCCATCTAAAATTCATAATCAATTTTATACATTTGAACTGTCACTTAACAACACACAAATAATTAATTATACATGTAAATAAGGTAATTTTCTTAAACCGACAGATGTTAATGAATGAATTAAGTAGTAATGATATTCAAATATTTATGAATTAAATTATATAAAATAAACATTCACAAACTAAAGTCACATGGAGGGAAACTCTTAGAAACTAAATAGATGATTTACTCATTTCCAATTGATTCACAGTATGAAAATTTATACAAAATGTATCAATCAATCTCTATGAAAAATAATATATGGTTATGAAATTATATAAATGTATGACCTTTATTTATGTATATACATTAAGATTTCATCTCCGTTTAAACATACCAGTTTGACAAGTTAAAGGGGTCCAGACCCCTTAATGGGCTGCATATAAACTACTTAATATTTCAACAACCAAAAACATAGTATTCCAAAAGGATAAAAGGTTCCAAAAATATTTTTTCATCAATGTATTGCTAGGTGAAAAGGGCCAGAAGTTGATTTTTGTTTTGACCAATTCTCAGGTTCATTAAATGTCCAATAAAAAGCACAACGCGTTGGCGTTGGTCATGTATCAATGTGAAATATGTAAAGGATATTGACTTGGTATATATAGCTTGCAATTTGTAACATAATAGCTGTCTTTGTTGACAAAATTGTATTTTGGTGTGTCACACTTGCCTTTCATATTGAATCAGTGAAGTGTTGGTGTTTTATACAAATGATAAGTGCTTGTAAAGCATCTTACTGTTTTATGTTGGCTTTGGGCCACCTTCTTAAAGACACATCACTTGGGTTGATCCACAATTGGTAAGAGAGTTATTTTTAAGACATCTTCCACCCTTCACTACCTTTGGAATTGAATCTAGTCAATGTGTCTCCCAACTACTACACACATCAAATAATGAAAAATAAAATAAAAGTAAAAAGTATCGGCAATTTTTATGTATGAGTATGCATACTTCTTGCTTCTATCCTTTAGTGAGTTTTGGTTTATCAAGTACTAGTAAGTTGGGGCATGGTCCCATGTTACACAAATAATGATAATAACAAGATGTACAAGCTTAGTTGGCATACACGTATTCATAAATGTCATCTAGCACAATTTTGAAGACTGAAAATTTCAACATATGCAACAATTAATGAGTTGCACTTTTAAAGCTTTGGAGATTTAATTGGGGTTATCAAGTTGCCCAACACATCTCCTTATTTAGGCTACAAAGAATAAAGAGTTTAATAGTATAAAATTGCAGCCAATAAAAAGTCTCCTTGATTTTTAAGGTAATTATTATTCCCTCCATTTCAAAATTTTAGATGTTTTAGCTTTGTAGTTTTTTTTTTTTTTTCTCCAAAACTTTGGCAGGTATTCTAGATTTCAATATACATTTGTCTATTTTTTTTTCTAATTATATCTCTATGTATAGTGGAGTATTAGTACATTAGAGTAATTAGAAATTAAAGTGAAATATAAAATAAAAATTATAATAAATAAGGGTAATTTATAACTCTCTCTGTACTGAAAAATTTTTTGGACTCAGATATAAGCAAAAATTCAACTATCGCAACTCAATTTAACATCCTTACTCTTAAAAATATCCTTTAACCAAATTCACTTTTTAATGTAAGCTCTATCTGCAAAAAGCACTAATTAAAGGTAGTTTAGGAAATGTAATTAATTTTTACAATAAAAATAAGAAAATTAAGCAGCATTTCTTAAACTACATAAATTAGGTATTTTTCCTTTTATATGAATTCAAATAAAATTCAAAGTAATATAAATTAAGTGCTAGTATAAAAATCTTAAACACCCAAAGTTTTAAAACTAAACTACTATAAAAGCCAATACACACCATCATAGTAGTAATATCTTATATAGAAGTTTATAATTAGATGATTGATATTGTCAATGCTTATATTATTTACTAGAAAACAAAATAGAACAAGTGTAAAGAGAGGAAAATACTGAGAATTTATGAGAATTTGAAGTGGAACTTTATATTGAAAAGTTAGATATTTGGTCAATGCCAATATCCAAGAAAAACTACTTGACATGCATCTAAGTAGTATAATGTAAGTACCCCAACAAATTAAGAAAGTTAATTACAATAGAGTTAAAGCAAATGCATGATTACTACTTAAGGAACTAGAATTTCACTCCAGAACTCCAGAGATTGCAGATGATGATGATTTTGAATAACGTTCAAGCAATGATAAAACCTTAGCAGCTTTTCTCCTGAGGTGGCCATCTCCATATATATTCGAGCCAGTTAAACCAATTAGACGTGATCTAGCAGTTGGTCCATAGTATTCTACCATTTCTTTTGACACAAACACCTTCTCCAACAATCCTAGAGCTTCTGCCTTAAGAGAATCAGTTCCCCAATTCAAAATGTCCAATATGGATCTTATTGCATTTGATTCATGTAAAACACGAGCACCCCTTTGAGGAAAGTCTTCCAAAACCAATGTAGAAAGTGTCTGAATTGCTTCATAAGCAGTGGCATGAACCTCCCCATGCAAGAGTTTTATCAATCCAGGTAAAGCACCTGCTTCCTTTAGACAAAATGTGGTGTTCACACTGCATATTGTTCCATGTGCTGCGCATAAAGGAACACGAGAAGACCGGAAAAGCCAGCAACCGGTTGGTTTCGGAACAACTGTGAGCTTTGGAGTGCTCATGGAAAGATCACCAATGAAAGCTGCTGCTCTTGCCTTTGCTGTGACTGAACCAGTGTTAAGAAAATTTACAAGCAACGAATATATGCCACGTTTAACCAAATCTCGCTGTGACTCAATGTTTGTAGGGTCTGTGAACCTGAAAAGTGCACTGAGAGCATTTTCTTTTGCTTCCATTGTGCCAGTTTTTAGAATGCTTATGATTGCATCAAGTCCACCTAGCTCAATCAACTTCATAGTCAGTTCTCTTTCTGATTTTGGCAGGTTAGCAAGCAAACCAGCAGCAGCCATTTGTACATCACCGTTTTCTTCATTCTCAAGAAATCCAATCAAGGCTTCTAGCCTTCTAGGCTTGAAGAGGTATTCAACTACTCCTTCCGGCTCGTGTTGAGAGAAAAGAAAGAGCACCATTATGGAAGTCTCCCTGGTTTCTGAGTCAGAGTCATCAAGAAGTGGAAGAATTAGAGATACACCATTGGCTGCAAGAATTGCTTTCTTAACCAAATTGGTCTCAAACTTGCAAATTCCAAGAAGTGCACGCAGTGCAGGCTTACGCATGTTGTGACCTGAGTTGGAACTCTGCTGCAAAGCTAGTAAATTGGTGATGATAGAATCCAGCTCAAGTTGTTTACCTTCTCCATCAACAAAGAAATCAATTCCATCACCATCTGAAGAAAGTTTCTCAATGATTTCGGAGCACTTAATGATAATGAATGTCTGTGATCGAGGGGAGAACATTAAATCTAGAATAAGAGGAACTCCTCCAGATGCAGCAATAATTCCCTTATTGGCATGAGATCCTGCTAGTTTAACCAGGGCTAACAATGACAAGTCTTTTGATTCAATACTGCCTGACAGCATTTCTAGCAAAGGGGGTATAACTCCTTCCTTGCCAAGGAGTTTCAAGTTTGAATCATTCAACTCCAAATTAACTATAGCTTTAGTCATTGATATTCTTGAATCTGGTCCTGAGAAGATAAACAAGGATGAATAACTCTTTATGACCTACTTACTACAAAGTGAATTTTCTGCTTAAATGATTGTAATCAGTCAGGATCAACTACTTTATTTGGTGCATAGTGCAGCAAATGTGTATAGGATACAAACTAAAGGAAACATATATCTTAATTTGACTATGGGTTTGTTTAGGCGAACTTCTTGAGAAGGACTCCCAGGATTAGTTTTTCATCAGCTAATTTATGGAATCTTTCTCTTTTAACTTTTCTAAAAGATGTGTGACTTTTCACAAATTAGCTGATGAAAAGCTAATTTTAACTTTTTAGAGAATAGAGACATAAATTTCATATTTTCTTCTTTTTTTCTTCCTATAAGTCTTTCCGGAGGAAAAACACCTAAGCAAACCCTGTATCCACAACAAAATAGATGAATTACTGTACATCATAAATGTAAAAATGTATATAAACATTTACCACATGGTTTTGATCAAGTAAATTTTCTTTTGGGGGATTCATGCAATAGTTTAAAGTTTACACAAGCAATACAAGGAGCAATTTTTTTACTGGGTTTTTATCCAAAGCTGGGAAGTGTCATCAACAGAGAAAGAATATGGAATAGGGGGAGATTCTAAGAAACAATGATATTTACAAACTATTTAATTGATGTTCTAATAAGCACCCATTTCCTGTTTCCAACAAAGGAACTTAAAGCATACTGGCTAGCAACATTGGTTAATTTTGAATCCTCTTAGCTAGCAAGATGACATGGCATCCAAGCCTTCTTCCTTTTCAGTCGCAATTATATATATTCAATACAATGAGAAATATTCTCTAATCATAATAAACATTATAACTTGAAAATAATCCATCTTCATACCTTGTATCATGCGCTCAACAAGTGGTTTATACCAGCCAAAATTAGCAGCAATGGTAATGGTTTCCTCATTTAGTTCAAAAAGCTTCATCAAAATCTTTTCTGCTACCTCAGTAGAATGGTTGACGTGATTCTTTAAAAGGGCAACAAGGGACAGAACTGCAGTGCGATTTTCAGAAAGCTTTTTGCAGAAACTTTCATTCCAACCGGATTGTTCTTGAAGCAACTCATACAGCAAATCAATTGCTGCCTTGGAAATGCTAGAGTGACTCCCTAAGCAGGAAATAATGTGATCCCATCCTTGAGATTCAGCCACTTTCTCCTATAAAATTTAATACAAAAGTTAAATTAAAATTGATATTTTGATTGCATGTTTGATGTGTGTAGCGATAAAAAGGAATCTGGACTATCTCAATGGTAAAAGTAGTCCACTTCCTATTCAGGAAAGAAGTGAGAGAAACTTAGAAAATGATAACACGAAATCAGTGAACCATAATGAGCAACATATGACATTTTAAAAAACATCAGGTTCAAAAAGATACAAGCAACAGCATAATCCAGAACCTAGACTTCTTATTCAACCCTCAAAATCATAATTTGCAAATCCTCAATGAAGCGTATGGTTTGACTGAAGCAAGAAAATAAACAGCTCCATACCTTGTTTCTTGCATTCCCCTCCACAACATCCTTCAAAGTTATCAAAATCTTCATCTTCACTTCTTTGTCATCAGATGTCCCAAGGATAGAGATGACAATATCAGTAAGGTTTCCTATAGAAATCCAATCCTTGTTAATAGAATTCTCTTTTACTAGAGCCTGCATTTGGCTCAGGGATTCTTGCAGGTCAGAATTTGATAATAAATTTTCCCTGATAGACCTTATTACTAGACAGTAATTACGTTCTCTCCACTCTTCAATGGATTGTCTTAGTGGAATGTTAGACCACAAGGTAATATCTTCAAGAACCTCTTTAGTTTCCGGGTCTGTCCTGTAGCCATCATAAAACCAAGCTTCAATAGCAGATCTCTCACATGCAGTACCGGTGCAAAGGCTGACAGGATCTACCATAACAGCTCCAGTTATAGAACAATAGAAAGAATTGAGTGGAGGGATATCTTTATCCCTCGAATCATGTCTCTCTATTGCCTTAGCCCTTTCAAAGTATTGCCTCTTCACTTCTTCATAATCCCTTGCTGCATCAGCTCGAGAGAGTAACTGAATAATCTGCTCCAGAAAAACACATTCAGCTCTTTCTTTCCTTTCGTCAGCTTCTTCCTTTTCCTTCTTTATGCTGGCCAACTCTTTACTTATCTCTGAGGGTTTCACTGGCACCCCAACTGCCTTTGCTATCTCCTCTAGCATATCATTTGCAAGAGCCTGATCTAGTTTTTGTTCTTTAAGTGCCTGGTTCAACTTGTCAACAACTTGAATCTGAGATAGTGAAGCCTCAAATGCCACCCTTTGCATTTCGGACTGTAGTCTATTAACCTGGTCAGAAATTCTTGATAGGACTTCAATATTTGCAATAGACAAAGCTTCCAGAGACTTTCCAATATTCCTTGTGACTTGTTCAACCTCTGCAACTATGGATCGGCACTTAACCAGTAAGTAAAAACGACCACGGTTCCTATACTTCTCAACTAAATTATTTGCATTCTTAACATCTTCTTCAAGAGACTGCAGAGCATCCCTTGCTGCTTGAGAGTCATTCAATTCTTGAAGCTGCAATTCCTTTAGCACTGGCTCAATATCAAATAGATGTTTTGAAAGAGCCTTGAAACTTTCTTTACCAATAAGAACATCAGATGCTGCGTGAGCTGTTTTCAAAACTTGGTTAGTTACCACTGTCAAAATTGTACCTATGGGTATGAGTTCCAATCCTGCCATAGTGAAAAGTATATACTGAAATCTCTACTTAAACAGTATAAACTGAACTCTTTCTATTGCCTGGAAGTTGAAACAATTGAACCTGCAAATTGCATCTCTTTTTCCCTGGAATCAAATTACTCCAAATCAATCCTCTTATAAAAAAGTTCAGCATAATTTCTAGAACGGGCCATTTAACATAAAGGCAAAAAAAGGACATTGCCTAAATGAATATTAAGTCAACTATCTAGACCATTTTATATGCGATAAACATCATGCTCAATATATTAAGAATATATATGATTTTTAACTTGTAAAATTGAGTTCTGGGGTACTTCTTGCTGTTAGCTTGCAAAATCCAAAATATTAATTCGTGCTTACAGCGACAGTGGCATCGAATTCTTATCCCATCTGATAGGGGATACACAATATAAACGACAAATAAATTGTTTTGGGTACATAAATGTTTCTTTCTCTTTGGTAAGGGAAATAGGGCTTTAGAATCAAACAACCAAGTTGTCAAAGGAAATTAAATGCTATAATAAGGGGATAAATTGATGAAGATGCAAGTTATGAAGATAAAAAAAATAATCTGACAAAAATTGCAATAAAGCCAGGGCAATATCTACAGCAATCAGTGGGGTTATTTACCAAGATAAGAGCTATCATCATATGCTAGAATCATGCAAAAATTAAGGAGTAGATTATACTTCCAAAATTTATTGTAATTAGGGTAGAATCAATTTCATCATAACTTCCATGATTTTATCTTCTGAGATGAAGAGGTTCCATTGCTCTAGAAATTCATCGTTTACTTTTCAGTTTACACTTTACGCATAGTATTTCTCTAATTCAACTTTTGCATACTCAACCATAGTCAATTTAAGCAAAAGAATTTGTTATACAAGCAAACTAAAAAATTGTAGTTAAAGCTGCAAAAACCATGTTTCAAACAGGCAAAAGACAATGGCATCTATATTTAATCTCGAAATCAACACATATCAGAATGACTAATTACAGAAAAGACATTATATTATGCAACCTTTGAACTAAAAGACCCAATTTTGAAGGAAGGAAGTGCAACTCAGTTAGAACCATAGTTGAAAACATAATACTAGTAGCAGAAACAATAAGAAAAAATATAGTAAACATAGATACCTCACGGAAGCTCCAAACTAGTGAGAGAGCACACAAGTGAAAACTTTGTTATTTGTGACTGCTTTACTTGAATTGGCACATAAGATATACAAATGGGGAAAGACTAATTCATCAAGTCAATGGTTCGAGGAAAATACCAAGAAAGTTGCATTTCGCAATAATTTATGATTTGGAAAGTTCATTGCAGAAGGATGGACCAATGACCCACTATTTGACAACGTAAGTTAAATTTGCATGACAAATTTAGATTTAATTTTCACGTAATACTAAACCTGAATCAAATGATAACGGTATATTGTTAATAAAAAGAAAGAAAGAAAAAGGGACCAATGAGACAATGAGTGACATTGAGACACAGCAAGTTAACTCGTTTAATACGCTTATCTACGTTAAACACGGTCCAGACAACGCGGACAGTTGATTTGGTCGTGTAACATACTTCACTCTGTTGACATCTAATTTCTCTAACACGACTCTGATTTTCCTACCAGACATATGTGATTACGTGGACTTGAGTTTTTTCTATGAATCCATCTCTATAAGATTTTTTATTCTGCTTGTTATCAAGAAACAAACTAAAAGGTTCAAGGATATTTATAACGAACTTTACCCTATTAGTTAAATACATTAAATATCATTTCACCACCAACAACATTTACCCTGTTGATACTAAGCTCCCAAAACTTAATTTACCTAAACTTTTTGCAACAAAAAATCTTCAATATAAAAAAAACAAAAAGTGCTGTAACAATTTATTAACTCACTATTAATTTTGTCTGACCTAATATAACCTATTTGCTTTGGATAGTAATCGAGGTGGAAAGAAAAAGTGTGGTGAAAAGAAGAACGGAAAAAAAAGTAGAAACAAACATCCTTTTGTCAAAAAAGAAAAGCAAAAAGTGCTTTTTATCTCCTTTTGTGTTGTTTTATTGTTTTCTTTTTTTCGTTTTATTTGTTTTATTGTGTTTTTTTTTTCTTGTTTTATTGATTTTATTCTTTCATATACAGAATTAAATTACAGTAGACCAATCTGACCCAAAAACTGTATGAATTCGTTATATTTAGATTTAATTTAATTGTACTTTTAGTTTCTTGTGTTTTAATTTTACATACTGGTTACAATTTTTATTCATAAGTTAGATTTTCTACGTAAATATTACATCATCTTTAATATATTATGTTCATATCATAGATTTATAAAGTAATATTTAGCAAGATCTTAGTAAAAAAGTTTCTAAGACTACCTAAAAGTTTTAGGTCTGAACTGTGTGTCTTAACCAAGTGAAATAAGTCTAAGTCCTTGAGTTAGTAATAAAAGTTAGGTGCTGATAAGAATTTATTCACGTTATCTTTAAGTGGAGGAGGTAGTACTTGCAAAATACCCTTCGATGCTTAAATTAATAATCGGTTATAAGTGAGAGGGAAATCTTCTAGAGAGTGAAAGAGAAGTATAAGTAAGTAATGGAGTCTAAATATAATTCTTGATGGTGAATGAGGTATTTATAAGTTGGTGAATTGACCAAGTATAGCGTGCAAGTAATCTTAAGTCACACACCGAAATGTTGTGTTTAGTTATAATTAGGGTGTATGGGTCAGCAGACCTACTCGATCGTCTTTGCAAGTAGTGATGATGTTGGAGGGTTTATGTCTCGTATAGATAATGGAATATATATCTTGAGTTAATTTGTTGTTTGGGGCTATATAAACCTACTTAAACTGATCCTAGATTCATGACACGATCATGATATATTAATGGTGATGTGACACAAATATTACATCGTACACAATGCATTGTCATAATATAAATTCACACCCGTAACTCTATTTCAATATTTGTTTCGTTAAATTAAAGAATGGATTAAAATTGTACAATTAAAGCAAGAAAGGATTAAATTTGATAAAAGAAATGGGAAAACCAAATTTATGAAATTTTTAAAAAATAAGAACAAACGTTCATTTTTAATCCTCGTCACTATTTTATTTCATTCATATTGGGCCTGTATAGCCCATAGACCCCAATTTCGTTTTGTCTCTCTGCTGAAATTTGATTGAGCCAACTTGGACCTAAAAGGCTGATTTTATTCTTTATATATTTCTTTGAAAGTTTCTGTTTTAAAATAAAATACTGACTTGTCCAACATTGGCCCAGAAGTTTGAATTTGTTTTTGTTTTTATTTCTTTGCCTCTTTAAATTGAATTGGGCTCATTTTAAGTTATTTTTTAATTAAAAAAAGTAAATAAAAGCAAACAAAATTAAGCCCCAATGCAAAAGATGAACCAAAAAGGTAAATATAAGCCAATGGCCCAATTTCTAATTCTTCAAAAAGAAAATATAAAATACAATGAAAAATAAAGAAAAATTGATGAAAATGGTGCAAATTACAATCAAATTGACCAGTTTGATGCAGAACTACAAGCAAAATACCAAAAGGGATTCCTTTGAAGCATTTTACCAATTTGGGGCTCAAATGACAAAAGGAGTTACAAATAAATGAAAAGCGATTCTAAAATGAAGAAATAGAACAAAAAGATAGTTCTAATAAATTGGTGAAGATAAAAAAATAGTAACCTGTGAATTAAAAATTAATTGAAATAGCTAAAACTAAACTTTGAGCTACTATAATTTAAATTCATGTATGAAACAAAAAGTTATTTTGTTTAAAGTAACAAGTGAATGAACCCAATTTATAAAGTAATACAGTAAATTAAAAGCACGATTTATATCTCAAATGTAAAACCAGCTATATAACCCATTGTTTGGCATTTACATTTAAACTAAATAATTGATTTGCTCGTCCCATTGTCATAAACTCATAATGAAGATAAATAATTGTATTAGTGAGCAGTGAGTAGTGACATAAGACATGACGATGAAAAAATATCTATTACTCGTATTCTAGTGGATCACAGTCACATAGCCATCAAATAGCATATTCTTAGTGGTCGAACTTCTCAAGAATGTTAAATCAAATCATTCTAACCACTAAAGCGACACAAAGCTAATCACCCTTCACATTTACGTTTTTTTTTTTTTTTTTTTTTTTTTTTTTTTTTTTTTTTAATCAAACGTAGCATAAAGAAAACACTTTCTTTATTCGAAGATATTTTAGCCTTTGTGACGCGATGATTGCTTCAAAATTCATCACTTCCATGGTAGACAACATTTCACCATGTTAAAACAGTCAATAAGATGTTGTAAGTCAATTTTTGCTCTTTAATTTAATGTGTTTAGATGGGTATTTAACTATTTTAACATAGTAATTAACCAAAAATTTTAAACTGATGTATCTTCATTCTTATTAATTTATTCCTTTTTATTACACGAATTAAGGGTATTCTCCATGTTTTTCCAAATAAAAAGATATTGTTCACACGTATATTTTTATGAGGAATCCAAATTTTTTGCTTATTTAAATTAAGATGTTACTTTTATGGCAACTACACCAATCAATGTATTAACATTAAGTTTATACACGTGCGTAGAAAATATTGAAAATTGAAAATAAACTTTAAGAATGGAACATTAGGTAGATATCTTTTGGAATCTTGTGAAATAAGTGGAACATTAATTTAACACACAAAATATAGGAAGAGAGTGGAACTACTACATACTGGCATTCAGAAAGATTTAAAAGAAAAGTTTAGTTGTGATGTAAATGAAATTAATTAGGCATGATAAGTTATTTAAGTTTAATTGGACAAATATTCTGGTTTATTGTTGCTGGGTTAGTTTAGGGTTTTGGTTGCTTACACTTGGGTCTTTTCCTCTTTTCTTTTGACTGCTTTTTGAGTTTTTATTTATTCAGCACACCTTGTGCTTCTAGTATGGATTACGAATTTTTAATGTCTTAGGTTTACGAATGTTTTTAAATTTTCAATCTTAAAAATATAACCAAAATGATATGATGATGTCAAATAACAAATGACATCGTAGTAAATATCTTTAATTAACTGGAAAATTAACTTTGAAACCCCAAAATATTGAATAGAAACATTGAAAAAAACAGAGAGAATTATAACATTATAAAACATACTTGTCTCACTTCCGTATGATCTTAAAGAAAAATTGTTATTGGATTCTTACTATATTTCAAAAATAACAGTAGTACGTTATTTTTTTGAATTATTTTTTTAGATTAAAAAATTATATATTATTTTTTATTTTAAATAAATTAAAAATAAATATTAATGACTCCATCGTAGTACCTGTATAAAATGATTTGAAATTAAAATAAGTGATCTATTATTGGAAGAAAAAAATGAAAAAAAATCTTAACAATGAGATTGTTTTGTGAGACCACAATGAAAAATATCAAGATCACACGTAATATTCTTACTAGAGATGCTCTAAAAAAAAGTTATTGACATTTTGGGGCATTTATTTCAGGTTGTAAGTATTTTTGTGCTTTAAAAATAGGAGACTTTGAATATTTATTATTCCTGTGTTTGCTAGATGACAACAAACTTGTATTTTTAGATATCTTTTTTCACATGAATTACATGTCTTCATTTTATGTCCTCTTTATTCACACGTGAGAGGATCGAATATGATATTTTCATATAAGTTATTTTTCATTATGCTAATAAATTTTATTTTATTTTAATTGTTTTAAATTTTAAAGCATATTCCTGAGAACATTTAAATGTTACTAAAATATTCCCTTATATATAACATTTTTTAAATTATAAAAACATTTTATAAAACAAACGCAATTTAAAATCCCCAATTTTCACAAACCAAATAGTACATTAACTACATTGTATTCGTCAATTGATCATATTTAATAAGAAACATAACAATGATTGAACATTAAAAAGTTCCCTTGAAAACAAAATAAACATTAAAAGTATACACCAAGGTGCAAATTAAGAGACACCATGAAAAGTTTTCCGTTTGTATAACTCTAAAATTACTATAACAGGATGGTATGAATAAGAAAATATGACACATATTTGTTTATACCACTAATCTGATTGAAATTTAATTTACTATTATACCTCACTGCGAATTTAAATTTTGATTTCCCCAATTTTACTTTATACTCTATCATAAAGATACATTTTGTTAACATTTTTAATTCTAAAAATGCTTCAATAAGGAATTTTTTACAAGAAAATTAGATAATCAAGTTATACATGAGTTTGAGTTAAGAAAAACATAAATTTAAGTTTAATATTTTCATTAAACTAAGTCAAATTTATATTTAACTTATTTAAATAAAAGAATTAAGTCGGGATGTTAGTACTGCAGTAGTGTTATACATACTATATCATTTCTTATATATATAAAAAAAAGATATCAAATGATATGTTTCTTTCTTCTATTCTTGATTTTTTCACAATCATAAAAACTTCATAAAACTATTAAATAAATAATAGCTAAAAATACATGGTAATATTTAATATTTTCAACCATTATTCAAAAATAATTCATTCAATAAAACATATTTTAAAATAATATCATTTAAATTCATAATAGTATAAGAAATATAAATTCAAAAACAAATTTTAAACTCTTCAAAAGCTTTTGTTATATTCCATTCGAAAAATACATATAACAATTTATTTGCTTACATCATCATTAATCTGATTGTAATTTTATTTATTATTATGTGTCACTTTCCAAATTTAAATTTTTATTTCCTTAATTTTACTTTATTATCACAAAAATTATATTTCATTAAAATTTAAAAATTTAGAAATACTTTAATAGGGATTTTCAATTACAAAAAATAAGACAATTAAGTTATAAATGAGTTAAATAATATAAAATTTAATTTTATCCTTTTTTGTTAAAATAAATCCAAAATTTTAGTTTAACATATTTAAATAAATAAACCTTGATTTTTTTTTAATAAATTATGAATGCGTGTAGAGTTGACTATTGCAGTGGTCTTAAGTTATATCTATAAAATCTAAAAAATTTATTAAAAATGTTACGTTTATTAAATATTATATTTATTAAATTTTTGAATTTTATGATTATAAAAATATTGAAAAATATTGGTAAAATCACTACATAATTTAATAGCTAAAATATATGGTTAAAGTTAATATATTTAAGTATTCTTTAGAAATTATTTAGTTGATAAAACATATATATTTTGAAAGAATAATATCAAATTTATGATAAATAACTAATTATCTTCAAAAATTACTATAGAATGAAAAAATAGATAATAAGTATAAATGACTGATCAATGTTTGAAACAATGAACAAACCAATTGGACGTAATTAATAATTTGATATTTAATAAATAAAGTATTAAATAGAAGTTAATTATAATTTAAAAATAACAATAAAAACAGAAAAAGTATTACATCAATCTTAAAAATAAGGACTAAAGTTTATTTTATATAAACAGGTAATGATTGATGCAGAAGGATCTATATCCTAGTGTATTTAAGTACTTGAAGTGCGTTTTTTTTTTTTAAAGAAAAGTAAGTATGTGTATGTTTTAAGTTAAGTAAAAAAATCCCAAAAACTTGAATATGAGAATATTAGGTAACGAATCATATTTATCATAATTTTTAAAAATATATTTAAAAATATAAATTATTTATATTATTTTGTTTCTATTTACATGATATACTATACGTATCTTGTATTCATACAATATGATATTCTTAAAATCATACTTTCTGAAAATATAATTTCATACTCTGAAACAAATATTTTTTTAATAAATAATAAAAAATTAATTCGTTTTGAGAAATAAAATGATTAAAGTAAACTTTAACTCTTCCAATAAAATTTTATTCATGCATACACATAACTTCAGAATCAAACATCATTGTCAACATATTTTAAGAACCCAACTATGTTTAATTAACTGTGATGTTGGAGTTATATATATATATATATAATCGTTAACGTTTGCTTTTGTATTTAGTCTTGGCAGACCGAAGCCATATAGTATCCGTCCAATATGATCCTAAAATACATTTATTTTTTGTGTACTATGATCCTAAAGTATAATTGAGGAGTTGATAAGTTACATACATAAACATTAAGTTTTTATAAACAAAAATCTACCTCCACACTATAAGAACTATCTACTTCATTTAAATTTGACCTTCAAATATATATGTGGTTACTCACTTATATATTAGTACTGTATAGTCTATAAAAGAATAAAGCTATGAAAGTGGCATTATTTTAAAATGTACATGATACAATATATTATTATTAATTGGAAAACTGACGGTAGGAACGATGGGGAATGTCTTAATCATCAAGTACTAATCATGTTTTTTGGCTCTTTCTTTGAAATTTAATAATCATATAAACTATATTTTATTAATTACAACTATCAAGCTAATCTTTTTCAACGTACCAAACAAAGAAAACTTAATTTATTGTATACTTAAGATGGATAGTGACATTGAATTGAATAAATAAATAAGGACATTGTCACGAGTCTTTTCGTTAGTGATTCAGTAGGAGCCAGTTATATATATCATGAAACTAATAAATGATAGTTAATTTCCTTTTAAGTGAATCAACTATAACGGAAAAAATATCATAATGGACAAAGGAGCCAAACAAACTAATTGATTAAGGTTACGTAAATCCAGTGCAATTAATTAGAAATGGACCATCGTTTTAGTATCACTCTATATAGGATGATGACATATTATAATATATGGACCATTGTCTATTGTCAAGTTATGATATGTTAGTCAGAAAAGCTAATAATTTTGGTCATTTTAATTTTTAATTTAGAAAATAAAAATAAATAATTAAAAATTAATATTAAAATGATAATAAATATATTTTAAAATTCTATACTCTATTATCTTTCATCTTTCTGGAATTAAATTGTTTAAATTTTCAAAGATGAAATCATAGTTTACTTTTAAAAATACAAATAATATATGATATATGATAGTTCTTATTAAGTGAATCATGTCTAATCAAAAAACAAGAAATAAAATTATTTTATTACTAAAATATAAGAGTTAAATAATTTAATCTCTAAAAGATGAAAAATAATAAAATAATTATTAAAATATTTATTTAGTTTTTATATTTAACATTGATATTTTAGTCTCTAAATATAATCATATAAGTAATAAATTGTCATTTTTATTGTTTAAGGTATAATGGCAGGATAAACTAATTTTCTCCAATAAAAAATAAAATAACAAACTAAGATTAGAGAATCCAGTGCAAATAATTTAAAATGGATCATTGGTTTTGTATATGATAATGACATATTATAATATATGAGCTGTTTCTTATCAAATTATGCTATTCCTTCTGCATATTCTAATAATTCATCAGGAGACAAGTGTTTATGCAAAAAATGGTAATCAGTCTCTTCCTCTAATTTTTATTCTTTCGTGTGAATTCGAAGAAACGTGGCATTTTGACTAACAAAATAATATGAAACTAAAAAATCAATCTTATTATATTTTTTTTACTCAAGACATTTGTGATTTAGGCATCAATGAATTAAAAAGATACGGAGCGTGATTAAGTATATACTCAAATATTATTTAGTTAATTTACTTGTATGAAATTTGTTTGAAACTATTAATAATTAATATAAATTGCAGTTTTATTTTTACCACTATTAATCTATTTTACATAATTAATTGTTGATTTATATTACAAACATTAATTTATTTTAAGGTAAAAATATCAATAATTATATCTTTATAAAATAAATAATATGTATATTAATTATTTTTAATATTCAAATAATAAATATACTAATTTGGATATTATCTGACTAATTTAATTAAATATATTTTTTAATAATATAAACTTAACCTTTCTTTTAACAAGGTAAACCCAAATCAGGTGTTAAAGGTTTGACATATTCTTATTCTTCATTTCAAGCCACCAAACTCAAAAGTTTAAAAAGAATTTATATTTTGTATCATTATTAATGATAAATTTTATAATATATTGAAATATTTTTAAGATTATTTATTTTTTAATTATTAATAAATTTAAGTTATTTAAAAAATTTAATTTAATTTATAAATTTTCATTCATCAAAAAGAAATGAATTTTTACTTATCGCTTAAAAGTTAATTATTTCAATATAAGTTTGATAAAAATATAATTATTTCTTATTGAAAAATTTATTAATATTCCTTTTCTAAAATATTTTGATACAAATTATGTTCTGTATAAAAGATTTTATATTTTTTAAGAAAATTAAGACTAAATTTTTCAAATTTTTTTAGTTTAAGAACAAATGATTAAACATATAGAAATTAAAAAATAATATGTAAATTAAGAAAATAGAAAATTTGTTTTTCATGGTTTTAAATTTATATATGCATGCATATAGTATAGTAAAAATCAAAATTAAAAAGTAATATTAAAAAAAAAATTATTAACTAAAAACTTATTATCATATTATATTTAATTCATATACTACAATTTTAATTATTTTAACCCCTTCAAAATTTTCGTTGCAGATCCACCTCAGTTAATAGTTCTGAGTTAAGAGAAGTGCGAAAGACCAATAATTCAAACATTAATATAAACACTATCTTGGCCATAAATACTTGTATAAACCATTGAAAATGGACATGGGATATTAAACAAAGTAACACTACCTACATTATTCTTAGTGGTTACATCTCATATGTTTGTTTAAATATTATTCACAGTACGAGAATTAATGGCCTTACGTTCATAAAATATAATATATTGGCTTCATCAAATTGAAGTACTTAATTATATGATTCAATAAAAAAAAGAATGGTGATAATGTTGAAGTCATCATGAACCAACCTAGCTGACCTTAACTTTGTTGAAAACCCAACATGTTTATGAACAGGAAGTAAACAACTTAACACACAATGACTAGTAAATTAAACAATAAATTAAATGGTCAATTATCAATCGTCTGTCTCAATTAAATTACTCAGAAGTAATAAATAAATTAATGTCTCAAATTTTGAGGTGTACCATCTATTAACTTGATTTGCAACGCCTCAACCATATGTTATGTTTTCATCATATCTGTAGTAATTAATATTAATTTTTTATAAATTAATATCTGTAGCAAAATTTTACTGTATTTTTAATTACATGTATTTATATGGTGTCAGTTATATTTTTAATTACATTATATATATATATATATATATATGTGTGTGTGTGTGTGTGTGTATAATACACATAAACACATTATAAAATCTCGTCGCATTAAAATTTATTTTTTAAATTACCTACATAGAAAATTTTCATGTCATGGATTAAATTTACTTTTGATAGAAATGCAAGAGATGGGAGGAAATGAATTTTAAAAGGTGGAGGGAATGATAGAAATGGGAAATTTTTTAAAATTAATTTACTTATTTATTCTCACTGATAAATTGTATTGTATTTTACCAAAAAAAAAAAAAAACTTCCCTCCCTTTAAATTCCTTTGACTAAAATTATTTATGGAAGGATTTTGCTCCCCTTCCAAACAAGGCGCAAAACAATATTTAAAATAATGTACGTGAAAATTCAAATATAGTAGAATTTAGAAATAACTGAAAAATAATTGTTAGTAAATACTGTATATATTTTCTCTATTTAAGATTAATAAGTAATAAAATTAAATTCTTTCTATTTTTGTAAAATATGCTTTTAATTTCTATCTATTGAAAAATATATAAATAACTATATGTTTTAAAATTAAAAGTTGAAAAGTACTCCTCACAGCAGAAAATCATTATATAATGTTCTTCTTAATTAATTAGGTTCTCCATCCAACGTTTTCAGGAATTGATTTGGCAGTATGCTAAACAAATCCTTCTATTCTCCAAGCAAAATGTGACAAATCTGTTTGTGTTAGGAGATCAAATTAACATATGTCACTTGCACAATATTGACAACCACCTAAAGTTCATAGTTTAAAACGCATAAAAAAATAGTATTGATGTCACAAAACTACTATATTATCGGGCAACATTTTATTATACAAGCAAATGTAATTTTCAATTTAATTTCTAAGACTATAATTTCAGCTAATATTAATGTATAACTCACTTATAATATAATATATGACGCAAATATTACTCACATAGTTGATCGAAAAGGCTCACCATCCTTCTAGTGGCACACCGAACTTAATACAATAATTATAAATCACCTCATCAAAACTCAGCATCGGTTAGACCACAAAGCAAATTTCACATTGTTTATCTCTGGATACATTTTTTTAGGTCTCATCACTTACTTAAAAAATACCACCCTTATATAATAGGTCACATAAATACTAATTAAGTATATATACTCTCTGTTTTGATACACTTATTCTCTTCTTGCAAATAAAAACTTAGTCAAAGTCCATTTACGTAGATGTATCACCAGAAATATGTTTGCATAGACCTAAAAGATTCTATTTGAATATTTCTCTTCTTGAACTGATGCTCAACAAAATACTTTTGACATTCATGAATTTGTTCACCAGAACTTTGAATCTATCTTTGATCTACCTCTTCCAATAATTATTTTCATCAATTTGTTATACTTTTTAGTATGCGCATGCTGCATTATGTCTGGTTCTTTTGCCTTTGACTTCTCGTAATTATATGTATACAACAGTCTAGTAGAATTCTTAAAAACAAAATAGTTCATAATTAAGCACACATGACTTTTGTTATGAATAGAAAATAGAGGAGCCGCCTTAGTAATCTGTACTTACGTAATTGTCAGTGTTATGCAGACAGGTCTTTTTGTCGTGACTCTATCGTGGACTTCAATTAAAACTTTTGGCGTTCTATATATATATATATATATATATATATATATATATATATATATATATATATATATATATATATATATATATATATATATCAGTTTCTGTTTTACTTGGGTTAAAAAGGCTCTTGTCAATTGCTAATCAAGTCTTTGATCTTCATTTGATTTAGGTAGTTTTATAAAAAAAAATAAAATAATTATCTCTGTTCATTTTTGGGGAAGCTTTTTAAAATATTAATATATTTAAATATATTACATTTCAAAAACCAACTCAAACTCAAAGCATATTTGTATGGATATGAGTGATAAACTCAAGTTTTTCATATCTAAAAGGTTTTGGAAATATAAGTAAAAAAATAAGATGTTAAGTTTAGCTTTAGGTATAAGTAATTATTTCGAAACTAATTTTATAAAACTTCTTTCTGAAAATATTTATTATCTTAAATAAAATATAGGCATTTTTGTATTGCAATTAAAATCGACTGAATTTTCTTTTCCTAGGTAGCTTAGAAGTGTGAAGAATTCCGGTTGAGGTAAAATAACAGACTCTAATTATTTGTCTGGTTATGGAAAAAGAAATAAATTTTCAAAAATTAATTTGTAAGGAAAAAAAATGAAAAACATTTTCTTTGATTTATAAGTTCATTTTTTCTTTTTTATTTTTCATTTTCTCTTGAACTAAATTAAAGAAGATACATTGATTAACATATATAATTAGCTCATTAACTTAAAAATAGATACTAATTTAATTAGTAGGTAAAATAGATACATGTTCGAATTATTTTTGTTTATAAACTTAATTTTACTGTGAGTCAGTGAGTGAGAGTGCCTATAAAGTAATAAATTCATTAATTGTAATTAACTTTAACATCAAAAACCAGAAAATATATACTTCAAAATTGATTTAATTATATCTTTTAAATGAAAATAATTTAAATCTTTTAAATATCGTAATACAATATAGTTTATAAATTTCAATTATTTTTAAATAAAATTCAGCCAAAGTTCAAAACAGCCAAAAAAAAATCCTGGATGAAATCAATAAACGGTAAAAGAAAACTACTCTAAAGTAAGAAAATTAATATTTTAATTCAACAAAAAAAGTGTACTTTTGAATAATAAACTGTGTTATAATCATCTATTAAAAAGTTATTATTTGATATTATAAATAATTTTAAAATTTGTTATTCAGATTTAATTTTACTATTAATATCAATAATTAGTTGATTAATAATTAAGGAATGTAAGTATATTTTACCTCTATAATGTGTACTTTTCAGTTTAAAATCCACATAAGGTCTTTTCAGTAATTGAAAAGTTTACAGAATATAAAAAAATAAAAATCTAAATACGTAAAAGAAGTTCTTGATAAGCAGAAGCAGGAATAGTTTTATTATGTCATAAAACATGATTAGTAAAAGACCAACAGAAAAATAAATACATAAATACAAGTCTGTATGAGTCATGTAGAATCCATGAAAACTGAAGCAAATAAAAGTGAACTCAAAATTGAAGACTTCTTCTACAAAATACACTATGGCGGTTTGATTAGTTGATGCGTTCAGAGAAAGACAAGTAAATAAAAGAAAAAGATTTATCTATCTTCAATATCAGAAAAAGATAGATAAAGCAAAAGAATAGTGTAGAGCGGAAGACTCAGTGAGTAAAGGGTAGGTGGGTACTAATACCTTTCCCTTAATAATCTTTTTCTTCACAAATATCGCACATTACATCATATTTTTGTTTACTCTTTATTTTGTCGCTACATGTATTGACACATTAGTCGCATTAATCTGTGTTAGTGCCTTTGCCTTTTAAAGCATCTTATTCCCACTTTTCCAGCACACTCATTTATATTTTTTTTTAATTTTAAATTGATATTTTTAATCATAAAATATTTCACCTCAACAAAAAGAAGCAACTTTCTTTCATACTCGGTTATGTTTTAACAAAATTATCTTTAATCCAGAAAAGATGCAACTGGATTTAATTTCCATATAAAAAGATAAAGACTTTGAGTACGAGTAATTACAATATCATTAATAAAAAATAAAATTATTCGAAGTTATAAATACACGATGTAATTTAAAAATTTTAAACTCGTAAAACATTAAGTATGATACGCTTCATATTATTTTAAAGACAGAAAGTATTTTTATAAAATAATTTAATCTTGCAAAGTCCTTATTTTATAACATAAAAACAATAAATTAAGAATAAAACCTTAAAATCCTATACCTTAAATTTTTGTCTTGTAAGAGAAAAGGCTTTCTATTCAAATTATTTGTCCATAATAATAGAAGTCCGCAATCCTTTAAATATAAAATCATTAATAACTATTTTGATAAATAAAATATATTTAAACCGCTCATAAGTCATAATGTAACAAACTTATTCAAAACAACCTTTTTCCATTCACATTAATAATTATTTTGTGCTTATAAGTTGTAACAACCTTTATGCAACTCACTCCCGTCCTCTACTTTATAACAAAGTGCGAGGTAGTATAGTCAAACTGTCATGAGTTGTTTCTACGGCTGAAATCAAGAGTCTTCTCTGGTAACAGTTGTAAATGGACGAACCACCAAGCACCAACTAGGCAACTATTAGTTACACATAAATTAACCAAAATCGTTGATTTTTTATTAATAAAAATATAAATTAACTGTGTTGTTAATTTTTTAGGATATCATATTAAAATTAACATTTTTCTACCAATACTTTTTTTGTTTCCATTTAAAAAACAAATCAGTTTTAATTAAATAAATAAATGGAATTTTAAAAGTGGAAGCCAACCGGTGCATTGTCTTTCTCCAGCGGTGATAGTGAAAGATCCCAAACCACTTGTATATAAACCCAATCTCTCGCGCACACACTCTCTGTCCCGTGGGTTTTAACAAAACAACACATCACAACACAACACTCTTTTGTCCTTCAACGTTAAATTAACCATGGAACCGCCATTGCGGCAACAACCACCACCACCATCATCTCCACGCGCCTCCATCTTACTCGGCAAGTACCAGCTCACGCGCCTCCTCGGACGTGGCAGTTTCGCTAAGGTATACCAAGCGCAATCCCTCGTCGACGGCACCACCGTTGCCGTCAAAATAATCGACAAAGCAAAGACAGTAGATTCCGGTATGGAACCGCGCATAATTCGCGAGATCGACGCCATGCGCCGCCTCCATCACCACCCTAACATTCTCAAAATCCACGAAGTTCTAGCTACGAAGACCAAGATCCACCTAGTCGTGGAGTTTGCCGCCGGCGGCGAGCTCTTCAGCAGAATCTTCCGGCGCGGACGGTTGCCGGAGGCAACCGCCCGCCGCTACTTCCAGCAACTCGTCTCCGCACTCCGGTTCTGCCACCGCCACGGCATCGCACACCGCGACCTGAAACCGCAGAATCTCCTCATCGACGGCGCCGGAAACCTAAAGGTTTCAGACTTTGGACTTTCCGCGCTGCCGGAGCATTTGAAAAACGGCCTCCTCCACACGGCATGCGGCACGCCGGCGTACACGGCACCGGAGATTCTCCGGCGAATCGCGGGCGGATACGACGGATCGAAGGCGGACGCGTGGTCGTGTGGACTCATCCTCTTCGTCTTCCTGGCTGGATACCTTCCCTTCGACGACACGAACATTCCGGTGATGTGTAAACAAATTTACCGAAGAGATTATAAATTCCCGGATTGGATCACAAAACCGGCCCGTTTTGTTATATACAAGTTATTGGACCCGAATCCGGAAACTCGAATGGGTCTGGAGGCCCTGTTTGGTAACGCGTGGTTTAAAAAATCATTAAAAGATACGGAAGAAGTAAGCGCGTTGGGGTGGGGGTGGGATAGTGGTTATTATGCGAAAAGTGATTATAAAGGGAAGGGTTTGAATGCGTTTGATATAATATCGATGTCGTCGGGTCTGGATTTGAGGGGGTTGTTCGAAACGGCGTCGGATGAGGGGAATAGAAGTGAGAAGAGGTTTACTTCGAGTGCTCGAGTTGAGGTGGTTGAAGAGAAGGTTAAAGAAGTGGGTGGGGTTTTGGGGTTTAAGGTTGAGGTTGGGAATAATAAGAGTAACGGTGGTGCAATTGCGTTGGTGAAAGGGAAAGTGGGGTTGGTTTTTGAGGTGTTTGAGATTGTGCCTGATCAGCTTCTCTTGGTGGCTGTTAAGGTTGTGGAAGGTGGGTTGGAGTTTGAGGAGCTTCATTGGAGTGATTGGAAAGCTGCTTTGCAAGATCTTGTCCTTTCTTGGCACAACTAAGAAGTATCGCGAATTGATGTACGATGAATCATGAATTGTATATCTATGTACAAATGTATATTGGCTTATTAGTGTAGTTTCTTAGTTTGTTCTTCCTCAAGTGAAGGATCTATCTAGATGAGGTTTGCAAAACTGGGCAAGGGCCACATCCTGATGAAGAAGAAACTATGTTCATGTTTGAGGATACAAGTTTGTTTTAATTATAATTATGTATTGTATATTAGTTATAGGTATACTAATTTATTATGGTTTGAAGAAAATTTATCGTTTTATACCTTAGAATGGTGACTAATGTTTTGATTATTTTCTGAGATTTATAAATACCTATGTATTATAAACACTTCACTCCATCTTTAATTTATTACTATCTTTTTTTCTTCAATTATATCACATTTTATATTTATAGTACTTATTTTTCTTTGTTAGTAATAGATGACTACGGTGCATTTTCCCTGTTCTCTTTTCTACCTTTTAATTTGTTATTAATTGCTTAATGGTCATTGTTTAAGATTACTGTCCTGCCGTTCACACTTTCCTAGCAGTTAGTAGCTACTATATGTGAAAATTACTTATCAACTTTTTTTTTGTCGTACCTACGTATGCATGTGTATATAACAGTACTTATGAAGAAAACAAAGTTTGCTTACTAGCAAAAAGAAATTATCTTATTCCAATACAAAAAAGTCTATTGGTCGATGAAATTTACATGTTCATTATAAAATGAAGCGTAAATAAAACTAAGAAACATTTAACAATTTATCAAAGTATATTTGAATCTTTTAGAATATATACTACGCCTTTCATTTGTAAATTTTGGTTACTTTTTTTAAAATTTCAATTATTTTAAAATTACATGAATTGTGTATTTTTTTGGGTTAAATTCTTTCACATGGTTGAATAATGAAGAGGATAAAATATTATTAATAACTTTATTTTCACACAGTTTTCAAATATATGAAGGTGGTACGCTAAGCAAAGCACTGGTTTTCTTTTCTGTCCAAATCACTAGCACATTAGAGGCACAACTATAACCATGAGTGATGATGGACTTGCAACAGTCTAGGTTCTTTTTTATACTTAAGAACCGAAGATGAATGTCAATAAAATTAATATAATTAATATTTTAGAAAAATAAAAACTTAAGAAGATGAACAAGTTCTCTGAATATTGATGAAAAAATGAGATATACTAAAACTAGAATCTAATTAAGTTTTTTTCACAAGATAGTAGTACAAATAGTTTTTGTTCTTTATATATAGTTTGCATGTTCATTGGACACCTCACTTTATTTCAGTATGATCAATTAATAAACTTTTCTTGTTCTAAGGGCACCGTTGAGCTCATTTCTTAGAGGAAAAGGGACATATATTTATTTGAAAAATATGTAGTCCGTTCAATATTGTAATTGGGGTTTATTGGGACTTGCAAAGTGGCAAAGTCCTAAAGGGCAAGTCTTGCAACTTCCAACGGGGTTCAAGGCATGCATGGCACTAAACATTTAATATTTGAAAGAGGTTATAATCATGAATCATGATCTCTCTCCTTGATGCATTTAACAACAGCCTCATTTCTCCGGACATGTGGTGGTGGAGACATGTTGAGAATGATGCATGTGCCCCCACTCAATCAATTAATGTAATACAGCAAACCAATTTATCAATTTCTATAAATTTAACCAATCCCATTATATAATATTTTTATTAATTTTATTATATATATATATATATATATACATATATATAATTTTAAGATTATTTGATAATTTATTGAATTATTTTATTTTAATATATAATATAATATTAAAAATATATGTTGTTATTAGATAATATATTTATAAAATTTCAAATAAATTATTAAAATAAATAAAGTAGTTTAATAAATTATCAAATAATTTTAAAATCATCTAAAATTATATATATAATGTCATCAATAATAATATCAAATTAACTAATTAGATGGATAAATTTAATTTATATAAAAAGTTAATGAAACTTATGAAAACAAGGTACTTCTATAAGTCCTAACTTATGCGAGCAACACATTGTTAGATATACAACAAGCTATCACCCCTCTAAATTCATTTTTATATGTGTAAAACATACTTGTATTAGGCTATTACTGCATGTGATGATGATGCGAATAGTCTTCCAATAATGTAACTTTCTCTCTAGTTTATGTTTTTCTTTTTTATTGTAAAGCTAGTATTAAGTTCTTTTTTCCTTTTTCTTTTATAATTATTAAGACCTTTTATTTTTCATTAATTAGAAAGGGAAATCTCAACGTTACTCTCATATATCATTCAATGATTATCTTCTAAATTAGATTTGAGATACTAAAATTTATTATTTCTAATATATTTTAACAAATAATAAAGAATATATTAAAAAAGAGTAGTGTTTTGGAAAAATAAAAATCCAGAAACAAAATAACTAATTTGATTTTAAAATTAATTATTGAGACAGAATATTTTTTTTTCTTAAATAAAAATTAAATTTTAAAAGTGATCACTTGAGATTTGAAAATTATCTTAACCTAAAAAGTAATTTAAATATGAAAATATTAAGGTAAAAATAATGAAATGATTAATAATTTAATAGTTTATAAAAAATATAAGACTAGGAGCTTTTAGCTATACTATTGAAATCATGCGGTATAAAGGGGGAAGGGATAACAAATAATATGTTCGTATTTAGAAATGAAGTCCCAAATTTTTAACATATAAATTCATAAAAAAAGAGAGACATAATTATAGAGTTGCATGAGCCTCAAACATTTTAGAAAAGAAAAATATACACAAAGATTCTACAATTTATAAAAATATTGAAAATTATATATCCATATAATGACCAATAAAATAAAATTAGAAAAACTAGTAATTAATTTCTAAACTAGTAATTAATTTCTATATATAAACATAGAATTATGGGTTAAAATATGTTTTTACTTGTAAAAAATAAATAAGTTTTGATTTTGTTCATAAAGTTTAATGTATTAAATTTATGACATGTGAGGTAATAATTGATACTAGCTGCTTATATATTTCAATTTTTAGTTTTAATATATTAAATACATAATACTCTAGTATATATAATTTGAGTTCTATCTTCCACATGAGGTCATTTGATTAATCCAGATAGATGTATGTAAGATAATAATCATGCAACATTCATATGCATAGAGAACAGTGGTGCTTAAAATGAGTTGATAATAGGATCCTGAAAAATGAAAATGTTTAAATAGATATTTTGAGGGTTCACATGAATAAACTATGTTATAGGAATAAAAATCTATAGGGGGTCACATTTTAGTTTCGGTATCGTAGTTTCTGAATGGTTCGAGCGAACTTTCATGGAATGTGGCACTGTTTAATTACTTCGGTGCCGACATTGAACAGTGAAGAAATCTTGTACCGTCTCACCGAAAACGACCATTTAAGAATATCTATCATTCAAGATAGACACAAGATCGAAAGATTAAGAGATAAAAAGAAGGTTGTGTCTGTTTGTGTTAGTGATTTCAAGAACGTACTCCACTAAAATATTAACAACTAGCTTACTAGTTAATCCAATCTTTCTTTTTACAGGTCAAACACTTTCTTAAGGATTAGTTGTTTAAGTTCCTTTTTTTTTTTTTTTTTTACATTATATTCCTTCTCTTAAACGATAATTATCACTTTAATTCAAAAGGACGGATCTTGACATTGAAGATTTGATAACACCCTTTCCTATTATATTAAAACTTGCTGGATAATTATACCAAACATTTTCGCTTCATTCCATACGTCACTAATTTACAATTTTTTTAAACACCGTACGTATGTAATTTTTATCATAAATAATTCTATACAAATCAGGTAATAATAAAGATTTTTCTTTATATATTTAGTGTAATTATGTATTAAGAACTCTAACTCGTTGTCATTGATAGTGGATGAATAATATAATTAAAATTAAAAGAAAAATTAGAACTGATTCGACTGAAATCATGACACATTCTTCTTTCTAGGTGCAAGGAAAATCTGATTGATAATTTTTCCTTCTTACAACTTTTTTAATTTACAAGACTTGTATATAAAAATTTATTTAAAGAATTTAATTAAGTTTAATTATCAGTGACATGTTAATAATTATAGAAGGGGTATTAAAAAATTCAATCATAATCTTCTTCATCTAAACTTCTTTTTGGCTGACATTGACTGGAAACTTCTTTAACTAACATTAGTCGAAAAATAAATTGACTAACGTTAACTAAAAGCCTCAAGCTGATTGATGAAAAAAAATCTTACTCGACATTCTCCAAAATTTCTTCTATAAATATCAATCAATAATTGAACCATCAACGCAAAAATATTTTACCTGACATCAATGATAAATAACCCCACTTAAGATCGACTGAGAATTAAAATAACTGTAAAAGAATATAAAATCAATACTAACTAAACATAATTCTAACTAATTTAAAATTAAATGTAAAAGTAAAATTGTTCTAATTATAAACTGATTTTAAAAATTTAATCTAATTAAATAAAAATGAAATTTAAATTTATTTAGATGGATTCGAAATGAATATCAAACTACTTTGGCATATGCACGGGTTCACTCGCGTCTTACGCGTATTTGATATTAAAGATTATATATAATTTTAACTAAAAATGTTATTAAAATTATATTCTTTTATTAAAATAATAATATATGAATGTCTCAATTTTTTATATGTTCGTCATATATAAATATATATAGCAAATTAGTGAAGTTAAAAAACTGTAAGGATCATCGTGTCATGCATTGTATCATACTGTAATTTTTAATAGAGTAAAAATATTTTTACTTTTTAGGTTTTAATATTTTAAAAATTTTGTTCTATTTTAATTCTTCTAATTTAAAAAACACATTACTTTTGATATTTACGGTAGTTTAAATAATATTTAATGACCATTATAGAATGCTATATAAAGATTAAAGAGGACAAAAAATTGATACATTTCCGGAACAAGAGAACCAACTGGAAATTTTTAAAAATTCGTTACCAAACCTCAAAAAAATTTAGAAAGATAAAAAATAAAGTCTTTCTCTGTTTAATCTTTTATAATACATTTGTATAAACTTAGTTACTGTAGCATGTCAATATATAGTTTAACTATTTGAAAAATGTAATTGATTTTTGAATGTGTATTAACTAAATCCTATCTTATTTCACAATCATCTTGATTATTTTCATGGAAAGGGGTGTTGGTTTAAAATCATCCAAAATTATTCCCAATGAATATGCGTCTGAGAATATAATATTCCAGACAGATCCACTAAAGGGGCAATAGAGCAATTGCCCGAACAAAGTAATTTTTTATAATTAAGTAATTACTTATTTTTTTCCCATAAAAATATAAGTTTTGTTCCCACATGGTAATAATTTTAACAAATGAATGTATAAAAAATTATAAAAGAAAAATATTTACGCACAAAAAATAAATTGATTCTAGTTTAACGTACTCACTTCACTTTTTAATTTTAACGGTTAATATATTTTTTTTGTCATGGATTTGTTGGATAAATTCCTCTATAAGAAAATAGAAAGAAGAAAAAAGAAAAGAAACTATTCATTCGGTAATTTATAAAATTCTCTCATCTTACCTTAAAAAGCTTTTTTTTTTTTTTTTATTTATGTGTAAGTTTATTTTACCTCATAGATAAACTTGTTTCATTTTTCATACTAATTTTATTTTCTTTATTTTTTTCATGTCTTTTGTAAAAATTTAAATATTTTTCATCTATGTAAAATTATTGTAAATTACTTTTTTACCTCACTCTAGAAAAATTTTAGAATTCATTGGAATCCATATTCTATAAGCTTCGTCACTTTCTATATCCGTATAAAAGGACGAGAATCGTGTATTCCAATGAAAATAAAAGTTAATTCACGAAATAACTTCTCAACGCCTCATTTCTGATTTATTTTTAATGCTTTTATTTTTTATTTAAAATAAATTAAAAATATTCCGAAGAAAAACAAATCAAGTATCCTTCATAAAAATAATATCATGAATATCGTTTCCGAGAATATAATTATATCTACGAAATAAATGATCCTAAATATTTAATCTATCATATATTTTACCTGTATGAAACAAATGATTACATTTTCTATCATGTGGTTGGAAAACAACAAAACTTGTAAACAAAATAAAGGTATTATGATATTTTTTTCTATGAAATAAGTTTTTCTATGAGGTAAAATAAACTTACACATAAAGTTATTAACTACATTTTTATAAGCACAATTTGGAAATATGTAAAACATAGTACAAGATGTCCACATTTATGGGGCAAATAAGTATAAAATGGAATACATATTTATAGAATGCTAGCAAAATTGGAAGCTCTCAAACTTCTACAACTTTGGTTAGTAACTAAATTTACAATCCTCGCACAGATCTTGTAATTTATTAGTCCTGCCATATTGTAAAATTTGTAATTAGTGTGACCAAACCCCGAAAATTTATGTACTTTCAGCATCCACCAGCATCTAAGATTGACATCTCATAAAGTTTCTATAATACTTATTTCAAATTTATAACACTTAAACAAATTAATAGGATGCTTTAAATTGAACTGAATTTATAATCACCATGTACCGTCGATGAGAAACGAAATTTGAATAAATAGGTACTTATTTAAATCCATCTTACTGTGGTGAGAAAAATGGATGTTAATTTTTTTAATCCGAACTTAAATTTGTCTCTTTTTTAATGGGTACAATATAATATTTATAAATTAATTACTTCAAGAACAAAATAACAAATGAAATAATATTCTTAACTAAAAATTTTATTATTAAATTTTTTATATGTTATTTAATTTAAAATATTATATATTTAAAAATTATAATTTTTTTAACTAAATAAAATTCTCATAAATTAACCCAAACTCAATAAAATTCAAAAAATAGAAATGTATTTCAAAATGTTAAATCTACCTCGTAACAAATTAAACCCTAACATACCTTTTAGAGAGACGGGGCTATCTTCACTGTTGATCATTGCTTTTTAATTAAGGAATCAACTAAAATATCTTTTTAAAAAAACTAATATGTAACTAACAATACTAAATAATTTAATTGAGTATTTGTTATAAAAAATTTGTTGCTGCTATAACAATTTGAAACAGGCATTAATTCCAACACTCCGCTGCATGTCACCCAACAACTGTTTGTAAAAATTATTAAAAGATATATAATGGATAAGTTTTATAAAGATAGCAGATTAAATGCATCAAAATTTTACAAATAATTTTAAATTAAACTATAACTTTTAATTTTTAGAAGTTAAATGACTACTTTTTTATAACTATGAAAAATTATTGAAGGAGGGATACAATATCGATCATCAAGCTAGAAATTCGATAATTTTATATAAAATCAATTGTGATAAAAGGTTTTTTTAGCTTGGATGAGTCAGATTGAGTAGCTATTGAGTTACATTTTGCATGTTTTGGCCATGAAAATCATAGGCGTGAGTTCTTCTCTCATACTTCTTGAAAATAATAAATCTCAAGAAAGCTGATTTTTCTTATTTCTTATATTTCTCTTTTAAAAGTTCATGTAGTAGATATTCCTTATTTCTTAGATAGCAACAATTTTTTTAACCTTTTCGTCTTTTAACGATACCGTATTAATAAATTATTTCGTGACTCAGTTACACTTAAAGATTCCTCGCCACTTTTCAAAAAATTATGTGAGAGTACGTAAAAAGTAAATAAACATAGTTATAGTTATTTAGTATTTAGAATTGAATGTCAATGCCAACTTACCAACAGCTGACAAAAGTCACAAAATTCATGAGAAATAAATGGCCCTAATACAATTTGGTGCCACTAAAATCCAACTACAGAAATAAATGCAACTTCTTCGTATTTAAGTTTAATTAAAACTTTCATACTCATTAATACTTTTGCAATATATAATTGCTCATACTATCAACTTGTTAGTAGAAATTTGTGTTTTACTAATATTGTCTTTTAAAAAAATTACATTAAATATCTTGTTAGGCTTTGTAATTATGCTCTATTTTGATTTTCGTTCTTATATTCAACTCAAATGAAAACTATATGTTTCCATTTTATCAGTTTCGACCAAGATTGGTACATTCCTGTTGGTCATGGCTTATTCAACCATTTGGGCTTCTAGTTCCGAATAGGGTTCAGTTTCGTTATTTTACCTTTTATGCCTCGTCCTATCATTTCACTCTCTTAATTGGGCTAATATACTATTACAGCCCAAATTCTCTTTTGGACAACTTCGCTCCTTCTTTTGGGCTTTAACAAAAGTAAAGCTTAATGCACCCTACAAAAATCATACGTGAGAAACATACAAACTATTGACTTCTTTTTTTTTTTTCTTTTTTTTTTATAATGATGAAAGAAGGCTTTTCTTAAGATCAAATAGGTATTGTGTCGTTTTTATTTCTTTAATTATTTTTTAGAAATTTTGGAACTTTTCAAATTAAACAAATATTATTCTATATTTGCAAAATATTTTTACATTTAAAACCTTTACTCAAAGATCTATTGTTACCATTGTTGCTATTATTTTTAGTTTTTTTTTTTTTTTTATCATTGTAGGATGTGGGTAAATTACATTTTTCTTTAGCTGCGAATTATCATTGTTATTGTCTTCTTATAATTGCCTCTTCCAGAACTAAACATTACATTCTTCAACTCACACCACACCATAACGTAGAACAAGACAAGTACCAATACGAGTATGTTTTTGTCAACGTGTATATATTCTACGAATTTTATTCATGCTACTATCTTTGGAGTATATTTGGTGTCAATAATTCATAATATTTCGTAGGGTTTGAAAAAAAAATAAAAATAGATTAATAATTCACATTCCATGTGTCATAAAGATGGAAAAAATATATCAGTTGATTTAATTTGATGAACCACAATTAAATAAAAATTTAAAAATATACTTATTAAATGTCATAACAACTCGTGAAAGATAAGAATATTAATGGAATAAAGTTTAAAACGGCAAAAGAAACAATAAAAGTGTTAATAGATAAGAAATATTAATTTTCTTAATTTTTTAAAAAATGAAGAAATTATCATCAACATAGGTTTTTTGTGAGACAAGGCAAAGAACGAGGGAGGTCAACGGTCAATGGCTATAAACATAGATCAAAGAGGAATGTCTGCCATGATGATGTTGAGACATGTTGAAAGAAGACGGCTTTGTACACTATGATTGAAATTTTGTCTCAATGGAGAAGAATAAATCTCTGAGTAGATATTTTAAATTTAATACTATTTTATAAATACAAATTCATATATATTTAATTTGAATATTGGTCCTTTTCAATATTTTAATAATTTTCAAAATTTTGATACCGTCTGGTATGGACGACAAAAAAACACTTATAATAAATTTTGCTAAAAATTTAAGACTCTTTTCGTTGCAACGCCAAAGAGGAAAATAGAAAGAAAATAAAAATAAATTTTACTTTCTAAAATTTATTTTAATTTAAATATTTTTTTCTATTTTATTTCATCTTTTTTTTTTATTCTATCATCAAATAAAGCAACAATTAAACTAGAAAACAAATCATCAACTTTCCTGCCCTAGGGCCCTTAGCAAAAAAGACAAACTTTTTGCCATTCATGATCACCAACCCAATAATTGAACTTTTGAACAACCCCACCCAAATATAAAATAGATTATATTAAGAAATATAGAATAAATTAGAGTAAAAGAGAAATATTTATAATATTTTTAAATTTCAATAAAAATAATAAGCATATTTAAATAGGCATTTTCTTGATTGAACGTGGATTCAACTTGAAGAAGAAAATACTTGTATGTGATTAGAAGGCTTTGGACGTAGATATGCTTAAAAGAATATGGCTACTTGGCTCGGTCTTAAATAAATTATTATATTAATACATATTTTTTAAATATTATAATTATATAAAAAAAATTTGTCAGGCCAGATGTCACAATCCCACGGTGATTTTTATTTTTTGTTTTTATTTTTATTTTTATGTATAATTTTTAAATTTTTACGAATATATTTTGTTAATTAATTTTATTTTTATTTTATTTTTTAGTGATTTTTTTGTTGTAACTAAAAGTATTTTTAATTTCTTAATTTTATAATTATTCATTTTTGGTTTAAGGAAAATTTGTCATGATAATATTGATCTGTATTTAAAAGTATACAACTTAGACAGACGAATAAAATAGTGAACTCTATAAATTCAATTTGTATTTGATTTAAGGTATTATAAAAAAGTTGGATTAAATTGATTTTTCTCGTAATCTTTATATTGTTGTTAATTTTAATAATGTAACAATAATTACCGAATCTAAAAGATTTTTTTAATTAACAGTTAATGTGTTAAATTGGAAAAAAGACAATAGTTGATGTGATGAAAACACTCTACAGACTTGTTAAATTGATTAAATTAAAGTATTAAATCGAAAAATATTAGTTTGTTTATAAGAAAATTATAAGAGATTAAAATAAAGTTGTATAAACTTAAAATCTAAAATAAAATAGAAAATAAGATGTGTAAAAAAAAAATTCATGTTAAAGGATTAAAAGAAAGAGCATAATAAGGTGTCGAGAAGTAAAATATATAAAATTAAAAAATATTAATATTAAAATTATTTTTTATTATTATTTTTGTCAAAAGATAGGTCTTAAGAACATTACGATGGACTGAGCATGAGATTAGTGAATTCGAAGTCAATCACTGACGTGCCGAGATTAATTACTTACAAAAGGAACTCCGATGCTAAAGTCAGTAATTTACCTAAAAAGTTTCTTAAGTTATATTTTCTTAAGTTATATTTTTCTTATCTTACCTTCCATAAGAGACTTCTTTCTATACAACGTTCGATGGATTATGATTACCTGTAAACCTATGAGAGTAGCTAGGCAATCATGATGTCAGAGCAGTTGTAAGGGATATGCTCATTTTACTACACCTGGAGTTCATGCAAGAATTCTTTGCAGGAAAAATCTTCTAAGTGGTTGGGCACACGACTCGAGAGATCAACCTTGTCACATCCTTATCCAAAGGTCGCCCATATGTTACCGGTGGATGACTTCGGTGTATCACTTCGGCCGATACGTCATATTTCCTCTTATACAATTACAATAATAAAAATATATAAATTACACATAAAAATAAAAACTATTTAAAAAAATATTTGTTTCTTCAATTAGAAAAAAAAATATTAGAGTAAAGACCACAAAAAGACATCACTATCACTATCAATAAAATATTTGTATAAAAATGTAGAAATTATAAAAAAAAAAAAAAAAGAGAAATAAAAGTACGAGAAAAGTTGATCTCTCCTGTACAACCATTTATTTGGAGGTCCTACACGGCATTATAATAGTGGATGGCTTTCGGGGTTTTTAAGGTAAATGTATCAACTACTTTCCCTGCACATACACATTCACTCTCATTTGAATATCTCAACTACTCGTACGCATTCATCATGAATATGTCAACTATCCTCATATGCTAATTAGACCTGGCACAACATGTTAAAATATGTATATATTGAAAATAAGAGGACACTATTAGGAGTACGGTGCAAACCCAATTAACTCGGTAAAAAGTCCGTTGTGGGGGCAATTTTAAAAACATTTTACGTGTACAGGACAACTTACAAACTATCTATTAAGGAGGGGTTGATTTTGGGAGAGAGTCGTGGCAGAAATTGCAATTCTGATCAAGACACCAAAATCATTGCGTCTTGATTAAAGTCACAATACGTTTTGTGTCTTTAATGAAGATGCACTGTTTTTTTTTCGACTGAACAGTAATCCGACTCCCAAAACTTATATATACACTTGTTTCTCCACTTTCATCACACCGAAAGGAATACATACCGGTACATGATGATTTTTCTTACAAATATGATCTTTATAATTTTGTTTAATTTATGAGATTTTAATTTTATTATTTTGCTATTTTTTTTGTTTAATTTTGATTTATGTTATATATTTTTGTTAATTTATTTATTTTTTTTAGATAAATTAAAAAATATGAAGTTCACAATTGTTATTCTTGTACACATTAATCATAAAATTATCGACGATAAAGAAGGAATAAATTTGAAGGATCTAGATAGGTTATAGAGATTGAACTTAAAAACAATAATACACCATAAGTTCAAGTTACAATTAAATCAAGTCAAGTCATATGATCTATTATAAGTAAATATTTTATAGGTAATGAATATGCGATATTTCAAGTAGTTGATGATGCTGATGTCAATCTTATGACCACACATTTTGATCAACCGGGTATGGGTCATATAAAATTGTGTGTAGAAGTAGCTGTAGTAGATAGTGCGTCCTCATATAATGATGATCATGCATTTGATTATGACGTTCGTAGCTCGTATGAAGGAGGTTGTACGAGATTAGATTCTAGCGATGATGATGAAGATTATATGACCTCCGAATCGTTCGTTGATTTGTCTTCTGATTCCGAAGATTTTGAAGGTTATTTTCCTGAATCAGACGATGATCAAATAAATGATGACAATAACAACTTAAGTTTGAACGTGCAACCAATCTCGGTGGCAGTAACATAAGCAGGTTAGAAATTAAATAAATTTACTTTCCATGTATTGCAATTAGCTAATGAAAAACATATATATGATGATGTTGCAGGTGGAAGCCAACAACTATTTTAGCATAATACGCCACATTATTCTGACATTAATTGAGATCACCTTGATCAAGAAGAGTTGTGGGGTCTAAATGCCCCTTCAAACTGGGAGGCTGGTCAAGAATTTTTTGTTGGTTTAGAATTTGACGATAAGATCAGTGTGCAAAGGGGTTTGAAACGTTATTTGATGAATGTTCATCAAATTGCTAAAGTGATTGAATCCAAATCCAATACTATGTTGTTCGATGCCATCAAGCTACTTCTGATGTGAGATGTCCTTTTTACATGTGGGCTATGCAATCTAGAAGGACACAAAGATGGAAAGTGACGAAATAGGGATGACCACATATTTGTCTAAAATAAAAAATAAAAAAACTTTAAATACCTTCATGTAGCCAACTTTTCAAACCCAAAAAATACTTGCCTCATGAAGAAGATCCACGATAACATCAAGAATATTTATTTCTCCCATATACGTAGGAACTGCTGGTCGTAACTACAATCTCCTGTTTCTTTTGTGTTTCACACATGATGGAAAATGTGTGATTTTTGAAGTCATAATAAATCATCTTCAATGGGACCATACTCAATTTTCAAACCACTCGAAGAAGATGAAACCATTTTTTTAATGCAAAACACAACAAATAAACAACAAATCAAACAGAAGATGGAGAGAATGGAGTATGAGGGAGAAATTTTTTTTTTTACTCCAATCTCTGCCTTATATTATGGTCCCAAGTCCACCAAGAATTTCAAAACAAAGACGCATTTTCTGGTGCGACTCCGCTTTAGCCAATCAAATTTCGACACGTGCCAGCACCCTAACGAAGTCAAAGATTCTGATGCGTCTTCCGCCATGTTAGCAAGCAACCCAATCAAAATTCGCCATGTGTCATCTCCCCACGAAGTCGCATATGCTTTTGCGTCATCGTCCACATCAGCATTTTTCCTAATCAAATCTTAACACGTGTCAGCACCCCATGAAGACATAATTTTTTTTTGCGATTTGCTTGCAAACACATTCTCTGTTGCGACTTCACCCAAACAACCCCCCTAAATACTTTCTAACTGACCTCATGAATAAGTTTACTCAGTTACCTTGTTTAGGACCTTTTACCAATTAATTCAAACTAAGTTAATTACATTTCCACGAACTAGATTAAATTATCAAGTCTAGTTGTGATTTTTTTTCCAGAAATGCTACAAACCAAATATAATTATACAATCAACTAACTATCTTGTGTTAAATCTGTATTTTTATTTAAAAAATAAAAATACTAAAATATAAAAGAGAAAAATATAGATTTAACATGTATTCATGTTTGCTTTATAGTATTTACACAATCAATTAAGCAACTAGTATTAAATATACTTTTTAGAAAAGATATTTTTTTAGTAAATGTTAGATCAAGATGATTAACATCTCAAGTTTTGATTAATTACAGAACAAACGAAACTTATCAGATTAAAGCATTACAAGTCAAAGTCAGGCGGAATAATAACAGACGAAAGTTGACCCCTCAAAGTCTACTGCTGATCAAGTCATTCGTCTGTCCAAAAACATGCATCAAGATGAAAGCATAAGATGATATGCTTAAGACAAAGTCTTCAGACCAACCTTAATGAAGTCTTTTTAAGACGAAGTATCAGACTGAAGATTATGAAGACCCATCGTCTATGAAGTCAAATGAAGTCCAAGTCTTTCATCTTAGTAACTCGCGCCATATTTCAAATGTTTACGTTACTCAAGAAGCTTCTTCTGTCATAATAGAGATTCACACTTACCTCTACTACACGAAAAGTAAACCCACTTTTTGGTAATATCTCTGATTAAGTCAGAAAAAGGTTCTGACTCCGCTGTACAGACTGAAGAAAATCTATGATTGTTCTCTGACATAAGTTGAAGACTTCAAGGAGGAAAGGACAACATAAAGATTTCTGATTCTAACGGATCTATCAAATCGTTGCCTATATAAAGGACTTCACCAGCTCTAATTCAAGTTGGTGAACACACATAAAAAAGCTATTCATTGTAATTTCGCTATCTTGTTTTGAGCTCAGTGCTTCATCTATAAAACCCTCTCTGCGAAGAGGATCTTTATTTCTTAGAAACTCTTTAAATCCACTTTTGTGGTACCTTAGCCTGAGGAGGTTGCGTTCCAAAGAATACCTCTTGTATTAGGCTGAAGAGGCTGCGTTCCAAAGAATACCTAGTTGTTTAGCCTAAGAAAGCTGTGTGCAAAGGATATCGATATAGCCAAAAGTGAATGGGTGCAAAGAATACTTGTAACCATTTCACGGTTGGTAGTGAAAACTCAGTAGTTGCGGGGTAACTGGACGTAGTCTTGAATAGACGAACCAGTATAAAAATATCTTGTCTTTAACTGTTATTTTGACTAACGAGGATAACTATCAAAACATCTTATAATTAAAATCAACAGTTAAAGAACTTGAAAGTTTCGTCTGACTGTGTTAAAAAACATCAGACAAAAGGATAAAATTTTTAATTAAAACAATTCAACCTCCTTCTTATGTTTTTGTCTTTTACAGTAGAGATAAATAATTTGATGTATCATAACTCTTTAGATTTTTTTAAAATATACTTTTTATAATTTACTAAATCTATTTTATTCAATTGAATTATTTTTACTTTCCAACTCAAAATAATAGTAAATTTCAACCTGATTCAAATATATTATATTGAATTTTAAGTATTAAATGAGATAAAACCTAACTCAACTTAACTCATTAATACCCCTAATTTTAATTTAATTTAATTTAATTGTGTACAAAATATAAAGTTTTACTTATTTAGTTGATTATGATGATTTTACTCTATTCAATTTAAATTCTTACTTATTTAATTGATTACAATGATTTTATTTAACATCACTTTACCATTATAAACTTTTTATTATATTCTTAAAATTTTAAAATAATATAAATTATATTATCTAATGTAAATAATATAATTTATATTATTTAAATATTAATTGATATTAATAATGACAAGATATTTAAATATAATTAAGATATTTATAATAATTAATATTTTAAATGATATAAAATATTGTTTACATACTAATTAATATTAATAATGATATATATATATATATATTTAAATAATTAATTAATTAATTAATTAATGGTTGTTAGAGGGTGAAAATGAAAAAATTTCTACTTAAATTAATTTCATTAACTATTAACTATCATAATAGTGCATTAATATGTTCTAAACAAAATAAATAATTTTTATATTTAATTTAATTATACTTTATTTATATAATTTAATTTAATTTAAGAAATAATCTGTTTCTTCATTTAATTTAATTAAATAAAATATTTCATATTTCTTTATTTAATTTTATACTCTCTATTATACAGAGAGTTATCACTCAAATACCACTTACTTTAATTTCGTTTCATCATATTTTTGTTTTTAGAAAATAGATGCGTAAAAGTAAATTATCGATGAAGCTGCGGAATGAATTTGTGTTGCAACTGAATCCATTGCTCAAATAACGTATATTCTTATTCATTTATTTTTAAAGTTATTACTGAGTAAAATTTTGTTGATTCAAGTTATCTATTTAGTATTTGGAAGCATTATTATGATTATTATGCAACAATTTATTTATATTGTGATTGTAGAACAAAGACCAACAACAAATGGCTAAAGAACAGTACATCAGAAGAATATTATACAATTTTGTCAAATAATATTACTTAAAATAGGATATATTACTCAAATGCTTTTTTTTTTTTTAATTTTCTTTTAGTGTTAATAATGTTTTATTTACTGGATAATAATTTGTATTTATCCATCGATGATATTTTGTAAAATTTTAATTAATGATAAATTAATTTGTAAAAAGGTAATTGATGAAAATATGAAAAATATTATTATCATGAAATAATGAGTAATTTTTGGGAAACATTAAATTTTATTTTTACTTATTATCATTAATATGATTAATATGAGTAATTGATAAAAATATGAAAAAAATCATTACATTATCATTTAAATATAATTTATCAAGAGTTATAAATATGTTAACTTGGAAAATAATTATATGAAAGATACCATCAAGCATAATTTGTGACCTAGTTGATAAATTTAAAAAATTTGAATTGTTAATGCAAAATATGACATTCAAAAAAATATATTAATAAAGTAATAAAAAATTTATTAAAATATTTTTTTTAAATATTTATTATAATATTGATAGACGTAGAAAATATCACGTTTCATGTTAGTTGTCATTTAAACAAAACATGTAAATATTATATTTTATATTAATTATATGATGCGATCGATACAAAATCATCTCTTATAGAGCTAATATAAAATATAATACTTTTTATATTAGTATAAATCGATATAGAAAATTAAAATTTTTCATATTCACACTTTTAACATTGATTTAAAGACTGATTAAAAATATTAATTTTAATCGATATTAAATATATTTTTTCATCGGTGAACGAAGGTTTACATGTAAAAAATTAATATTTTAACTTGCCAAAAAATATTTTAATTTATCATAAAATTATTTAAATAACTTTATAAAATTCAAATACATAATAAGAGGGTTGAATTGTGTTTATTAATTAACTTTTTCAGACGATGCAATTTGTATCTGTTTTAAGATAATTTGATCAGGACGAAATTGAATTTCTCCTTTAAAGATTGATTTTAATTAAGAATTTGATTTAAGTTATTAGCACCCGTTAGTAAATAGATAAGAATAATGAAAGCAGTAATATCTTTACATTGATTCGTCTATTTAAGATTACGTTCAGTTACCTAACAATTTGTTGAGGTTTCACTAAGAGTATTCTTTGAACCCAACCACTCTTGGCTAAAATATAAATACTCTTTAAACACAGTCTTCTCAGGCTAAACCGGTGTTCTTTGACACTAGTCTCTGCAAGCTAAACTCAAGTATTCTTTGAACACAACCTCCTCAGGCTAACCAAAGGTATTCTTTCAACACTTAGTTTCCTTAAGCTAAAATATGTATTCTTTGGACCCCAGTCTCCTTAGGCTAAATTCAAGGTATTCTTTAAACAACTAGCCTCCTCAGGTTCCAAATTATCACAACAGTGGTTTACAATTAAGACTAAATAAAAATTATTTCTTCGCAGAGATGAATTTTACAATAAAATCTATTCTAAGTTCATGGCGAGCGAACTTTTATCTGAGAGCTTGAGCGATTAGTTGAATATAATCTTTGCAGTGTAGTTCGCCAACTTGAACTCGTTGTAATGAAATCCTTTTATAGACGTCTTCATAAAGTATCCGTTAGACTGTAGATTTGAACGTTAGTCCTTTGTCTTGGGTACTTCCACATCTGGCAGAGTGAACAATCAGAATAATAAATGCAAAGTCAGCGAGAGATTGAGCTTTGACTTGATATGCTAAGAGATTTCACTAAAACGTACAACTGCTTTTCATGTTGCAGAGGTTTATTTTGAAATCTCTCACCTTTAGAAGCTTCTGAGTAACGACTTGATTTGAAATGAATGCACGTGTTACCCAACGTCTCAACTTCATTAAACAGAAAGACGAATGAACATATAGGAGAGTTGTGTGTTGAATGCATTCGTCCGTCTTCTTTCTTCGTTTGTAACTTCAGTCTTCATATCTTCGATCTTGAGCATAGGACTTGAAGTTGAGGCGAACTCTCAGTCTTGATCTTTGAAGGTTCTTCATCTGATGAGGTTGCTTTGAAGCATGATGACTTGAACTTTTCGTCTGTTGAATATTCTGTTTGAGGGTGCATCTTTCGTCTATGCTAATAATGATCCGTCTGATCATTCTACCCTCTGTGTCTGTTGATACATCTGTTTGTCTTGTAATTATCAAAATTAAGATGCTAAGTCATTTTGACTTAACAAGCCTGTTAAGGGAAGTAAATCAATAAACTAATAAGTTCTTAATAAATGAATTGTTAAGTCAAAATCAATATTTCTTTAAGTGTTTTTTATGATTACAGACGAAACAAATCTCAGACGAAGATTAGATGAAACAGTTTAAGACAAAGACAAACCAAAAAAGCATCAGAAGTACAGACACATGATTAGACGAAATAGTCTAAGACAAAGACAAACAAAGAAGCATCAGAAGTACAAACGCATAAGCCTCAGAAGATTATATGCACGCATCAAGAGATCATAAGAAGATGAGAAGTATAGACGCACACAACTAGAAGATGAGTTATCAACGAAGACTTCAGAAGAAGCAATGAAGAATAGACGCAAGTTTAAGTTGAAGTAATAAAGTACAGACGATGTCATCAGAAGAAGATGAGTATTAGTTACTCATCTCTATCGTTTTTGAGTTTATTTAAGTCCTTTCAAACTACAAAACTTTTCGCGCCAAGTCAAAATATTGACGTTACTTGGAAGCTTCTAAAGGTGGAAACCTTTTTCTGAATCAAGACTCTGCAACACGAAAGTAAAAATTATTTTTCAGTGTTTAATTTGAACAAGTCAGAAAATCCCTGATACGCGCTGATTTCTGCTGTGAAAATCATAAATGCTCTGGTCTGTAATCTCTGATGTATCAAGAAAATGACAACCTTCAAATCCATTCTGTCTAAAGGATACTTCAAGATTTCAGCTATAAAAAGACTTCATCTTCAACATTTCAAGATTGGCGAAACTTACGGTAAAAAGCTTACTATCCAAGTTTTGCTTTGAAATCTTCTAAGCTCAAATTCTTCATTGTAATACCCCTCTCTGCGAAGAGGCTACACTTCAACTCTTTTCAAAACCCCTTTTCAAATCCACAAGTAGTGGTGCTTAGCCTGTGGAGGATGTGTTCAAAGAATACCTTGTTTGAGCTTGTGGAGATTGTGTCCAAAGAATACCAGTTGTTTTTAGCCTGTGGATACTGGGTCCAAAGAATACCTTTGTTTAGCCAGAAGTGGCTGAGATCAAAGAATACTTGTAATAGTTGTTTCACTAAGATAGTGAAATCTTAGCGGTTTACTAAGAAACTGAATGTAGTCTTTAAGACGAACTAGTATAAAAATATTATGTCTTATGTGCCTATCTTTATTTGACTAACAAGGGTTGTCTATATTCGATTTTAAGACACATTTTCTAAAATCAATCATTTAAGTGAACTTATCTTTCGTCTCTTAGCGTCTGTTCGAAAAGAATTTTTTTTATAACACAATTCAACCCCTTATATTCTTTCTTTTACATGATTTCTTTTAAGTATTGTCTCCTTGCACGCTTTACATGATTCCTTTTAAGTATTGTCTCCTTGCACGCTAAAGAGAGAATTACCTATAAAAGATACTTTAATGTTCAATTAATTATTCTAATCGAGACCAAAATATTGGTAATAAATATTGTGTAACTCTTTCATAAGACCTCACTTTTGTTTATACGTGTTTTGTTGTGGCGTTCCTTGGGATGTATGTTTTACTTGATTGATATACCTAGTTAATCCTTTGTTTAGAATAGAACATTGATGAACACTTAATATTTATTTGATACCTAGTGAGAGAGTAGTTAAAGGGAGAGAAAAAAAAAGAATAATAGGAGGTATGATTTAATAAAAGAGTAATAAAAATAAATAAGATGTGGTGTTGACTGTTTGACTCATGAAACAGATATTTGAAGTTGTTGTTATTTTTTAGGCCCATGACTATGTTTATGTTGTACGTGCAACAATTTGTTTTTGCACATTTATTTTCTATTTTTCTAGGAAACTACCCGTAGGAATTTTATATATTTATGTAAACTACAATATGCATTATCAGATTAAAATAAAAAACATATCCTTCTGCTGCTGTTACAAATTTTATTTATGCTCTTCGTATCTTCTTTAAAAACAACAAACTGATATCAGAGCTCTTATCTTCAAGGGATCTGTGAGTTGAGAAAAACAGTAATGGAGGGAGAAATATCATACATAGCGGGTCCACCACCAATTTTTTATGGTGAGGAGTACGAATTATGGGATGCAAGGATGACCACTCATCTTGAAGCTTTGGATCTTTGGGAGGCAGTAGATGAAAATTATGATGTTCCTAAACTACCTTTAAATCCAACGGTGACTCAGATGAAGTATCACAAAGAAAGGAAGACCAAAAGGCTAAGGCTAAAAATTTCCTTTTCTCTGTTGTGTCAAAAATTATTTTTACAAGAATCATGAACCTCAAAACTGCCAAATAGATTTGAGATTACCTCAAATTAGATATCAAGGTTGTGAAAGAACCAAAGGTATGCAAGCACTCAACTTGGGCAAAGAATTCGAGATGCAAAACATGAGAGAGATTGAAACAATTAAAGTCTATGCTGACCGACTATTAGGCATAACAAATAGAGTGAAGCTTCTTGGGGAGGACTTTCCTGATGAAAGAATAGTGCAAAAAATCCTTGTCACTTTACCTAAATAGTATGAATCAAACATATCAGCATTGGAGGAGTCACAAGACCTGTCAACCATCACCTTGGGAGAACTCGTAAATGCTCTACAAGCCCAGGAATAGAGAAGAATGATGAGACAAGAGGAGGTGGTACAAGGTGCTTTCCGTATGAAAGCACAAAATTCAAGAGGTGGCAAAGACAGGAAAAACAACAAATGGAGGAACAAAAAACTAGAAGGCCCAAACAAGCAGCAAGGTGAGACTTTTCCTCCCTGTCCGCATTGCAAAAGGACAAACCATGCTAAAAGAAAATGTTGGTGGAGGCTAGATGTCAAGTGTAGAAAGTGTGGGAATATGGGACATGTAGAGCGGATATGCAAGTCTAAATCCGAGGAAGCAAAGGTGACTGCGGAGGAGCAAGAAGATGAACAACTCTTTGTCGCAACATGCTTTGCCACAAGCAATAGTTCTAGTGATTCATGGTTAATAGACAACGGTTGCATAAACTATATGACCAATGACCTGAAACTCTTTGAAGAACTTGACAAAACCGTTGTTTCCAAAGTAAAAATTGGAAATGGTGATTTCATCTTAGTCAAGGGAAAAGGGACTGTTGCTATTGAAAGTTTAACAGGTTTGAAATATATTTGTGATGTCTTATATGTGCATGACATTGATCAAAATTTTCTCAGTGTTGCTCAGCTCGTAGAGAAGGGCTTTAAAGTTATATTTGGAGACAGTTGGTGCTTGATTAAAGATGCAAAGGGCAAAGACATATTCAGGGTGAAAATGAGAGCTAAAAGCTATGATTTAAATCTGATGGAGGAGAAGCAAATAGCTTTTCCAAGCATGACCACCAATGTTGAACTATGGCACAAAAGGCTGGGACACTTCCATCTAGTAGGACTTTTATTCATGCAAAAACATGCCTTCGTGAAAGGTGTGTCAATGCTTGAAGACAAGTTAGCCGATTGCGTAGCTTGCCAATATGGTAAGCTAGTCAGAAAACCATTTCCTCAATCCGCGTGGAGAGCAACTCAAAAGCTGCAATTGGTTCACACAGATGTTGGGGGACCTCAGAGAGTATCATCTTTAAATGGTAATAAGTACTATATTTCATTTATTGATGATTATACCAGATTTTGTTGGATTTATTTCTTTAAATCCAAGACTGAGGTGGCTAATATTTTCTGGAAATTTAAAACATTGGTGGAGAATCAAAGTGGTTGCAGGGTGCAAGCAATAAGGTCTGATAATGGGAAGGAATACAAAATGATGTTTTTGATAAATTTTGTGAGGAAGCTGGCATTGAGCATCAACTCACCGTACCCTACACCCCACAACAAAATGGTGTGAATGAGAGAAAAAATAGAAGCATCATAGAGATGACAAAGTGTATGCTGCATGAAAAGGAGTTACCAAAGAAGTTATGGACGAGGCTGCAAACACTGTAGTATTTTTCTGAATAGACTACCTACAAGAGTTTTGCACAGAAAAACTCCATTTGAAAGCTGGTTTGGTTACAAACCAGATTTACAAAATTTAAAAATTTTTGGTTATGTTTGTTTCTCCTATGTTCCATAGGTTAAAAGGGACAAACTTGATAAGAAGGCAGAACCCAGAGTCTTCATTGGATACAACAACACTTCCAAAGCTTATAGAATTTTCCAACCTCAAAATGGAAAAATTCTTATAAGTAGAGATATCAAATTTATAGAAGATCAACAATGGAGTTGGAATGAGCCAATAAGGAAGCAGTTGCTAGAAATTCCACAGTTCCTTGATGATGATGTAGACAACATTCCTGTCAAAGGTACAAGATCTTTATTTGAGATTTATCAAAGGAGCAATGTAGCTATCTTAGAACCTGCACAATTTGAAGAAGCTAAAAAGGATGACAGGTGGATAAATGTTATGAAGGAGGAGCTGAAGATGATCGAAAAAAATGACACGTGGGAGCTAGTGGACAAACCTCAAAACAAACCCATAGGAGTCAAATGGGTTTATAGAACCAAACTTAATCTAGATGGTTCTATAAATAAATTCAAGTCTAGGTTGGTGGTGAAAGGCTATGCTCTGGTGTTTGGAGTAGATTTTTCAGAAACCTTTGCTCTAGTTGCACGTCTTGATACAATTAGAATGCTACTTTCCTTGATTGCACATAAAAGGTGGAAAGTTTATCATTTAGATGCAAAATCTACTTTTCTAAATGGTTACTTGCAGGAGGAGATTTATGTTGAGCAACCTGAGGGGTTTCAAATCAAATGAGAGGTGCAGAAAGTTTACAAGTTGAAAAAGGAGTTATATGGTCTTAAACAGGCTCCTAGGGCCTGGTACAACAGGATAGATGATCATCTTCAAGGTCTTGGATTTGTCAAAAGTCCAAGTGAGGCCGCATTATACGTGAAATTGGTAGATGCAAGTCTAATCATTATTGTTGTCTATGTTGATGATTTGCTTGTGACAGGAAATGATGAGAAACTCATAAAGGAATTTAAAACTGATATGCTTAAAGTATTTGAAATGACAGACCTTGGCTTGATGAGTTTCTTTTTGGGAATGGAGGTGAAACAAGATCATGATGGAATCTTCATTTGCCAAAAGAAGTACGCTAGGGAAATACTCAAGAAGTTTCATATGGAGGACTGCAAAAGCACTACATCTCCAATGAATCAAAAGAGAAATTTAGCAAGGATGATGGAGCTGATAAAGTTGACGAAATGCACTACAGAAGCTTGATTGGTTGCTTAATGTATCTTACTACAACTAGACCTGACATTTTGTTTGCAGTAAGCATACTTACAAGGTTCATGCATTGTGCTAGTAAAGTTCATTTTCAAGCTGCCAAATGAGTTGTGAGATATGTTAAAGGCACTTTAGACTATGATATAATGTACTCTCATTCTCACAATTTTAAGCTTCATAGATATTCTGATAGTGACTAGGCAGGTTGTATTGATGACATGAGAAGCACCTCTGGTTACTGTTTTTCTATTGGTTCTGGAGTTTTTTCTTGGTGTTATAAAAAACAAGAAGTTATAGTTCAATCAACTGCAGAAGCAGAATATGTAGTTGTTGTTGATGCAGTGAATCAGACTCTTTGGATTAGGAAAATCATAACAGATTTGCATATGAAACAAGAAGAAAGCACACAGATTTTTGTGGATAACCAGGCTGCTATCTCAATTGCTAATGATCCATGTTTCATGGCAAAAAAAAAACACTTCAAGATAAAGCTCTATTTTATCAAGGAGATACAAAAGGAAGAAGAAGTGAAATTAATTTACTGCACTACAGAAGAACAAAGTGTTGATATCTTAATAAAGACGCTTCCTAAAACTAGATATGAATTCTTGAGGCAAAGACTTGGTGTATGCAATTCCAGAGTCAAGGAGGAGTGTTGACTGTTGACTCATGAAATAGATATTTGAAGTTGTTGCTATTTTTTAGGCCCATGACTATGTTGTACATGCAACAATTTGTTTTTGCACGTTTATTTTCTATTTTTCTAGGAAACTACCCGTAGGAATTTATATATTTATGTAAACTGTAGTATGCATTATCAGATTAAAAAGAAAAACATATCCTTATTCTACTGTTACAAACTTTGTTTATGTTCTTCATACCTTCTTTAAAAACAAAAGATGATGATGTGTTTCTTACTTGATTAATATATTTTTAATGATGTCTTAACTTTTTTTAGAGTTTTTCCTTTCTTTAATTAGTTAATATTCTTGATAAGACTATTTGTGACCTCATATATTCTTGGTCCAATGTGCATCTCAGATACTCACCCTATCTATATTTCTGAGGCTATTCGGCCGAACACTCTATTTACACATTAGGAGGTTGGGACAAATGCTCCCTTTATATCTCAAAGGTTTGAACACATGAATGATTGTCTACGTGAACACTCTTTTAAGTTATGGGGATTTAGATTCTGATTGGTCACACTCCTCTAAGCTACATGAGTTAAGATCATCCTCGTAGACATGTTCCTAATATGCAAGTCCCGTTGAGAGTTAAGTTTGAGATGAGGTTGAAAGATTTACCATATATCATTGTATTAACATTTTTTATTTTTTGAATAGTCTAAGATATTTCATAATTGAAAAATTCTTAAAGGAATTTTATTTTATTTTCCTAATACATCAAAATTAAAAAGATAAAGAAATGAATGAAGAGTAGAAATCTAAGCCCTAACATGAAACTAGAAAAACATTCCAATGAAGATAATGATCTTGACGTGGAGCATCATGTTAACAAGTTAGTTTGCATAAATATTTCTTTTATGCACCATGAAACATGAGAATTGAGTCCCAATTAATGTACCCTTTAATATCTTAGTAATAATAACACATTAGCCTTTAAAAATTTAACCCTTTACATTATTCATCAATAACATATATTTGTTTGATTTAGTTCTTTATAAAATATTTATCGTCTAAAAGGTATAACTTGAAAAATAAAATTATTTTAACTTAATTAAACTTTTTGGTCTTTGAATTCTCCTCTTATCACATCATCTCGCGTATTTCTCATCATGTATTTTGAAAGATACTAGAATTAAAACTTTTGGTTTTTTTTACTTAAATGATATTCTTTTAATTTTTTTATGAAAATGGGCTTGACTGAAAATAATTTACAGTTATGGGTCTATCTGAACCGGATGCGCCCAATCAAAGGGCGTATCTAATGAGTCCTAGCTGGTCTGACATATATGCCTTAGGTCTAGGCACCTCTAATTCAAACATTTACCCGCCTAATTTCTCCCCCTTTTCACTTTCTCCCATTTCACCCTCTTTCTCTTCTCATTTCTCTTTTCACTTCTTCCTTCTCCCAAATTTTTCCCTTTAATTTTCATCCAAAATTTCGGTTCCATCTTAGTTCTGGTCTCCTTTTCTTCCTGCATTTTTTTTATTGCAATTACATTTCAGTGGTACATTTTTGGGAACGTTTTATTTAAGTTTCACGTTAATATTATTTTATAGTTGATAATGTTAATTTTAGTATAAAAATATATATTTTTGGTTTAGGAGTTTAGGTAGTTATCTAAAAAAATTATTGGTGGTTGAAAAAATTATAGTTTATTTAATTATAAAATTGTGTAGGAATTTTGTTAGAATGTGAAAAAAAATTATAGGTTGTTTAGAAAAATTATTTAATCTCGCAATGTATATTTTAAAAAAGAAATTTGTTTATGAAAAAATGGAAAAAATATTTTATAAATTGTAACAAAATATTAGTAAAATGTAAATAAAAAAATAAAAATGAATTTAAATTTAAAATAATGGTATATTTTCGGGAACATCGTTTTATTTAAGTTTCACATTAATATTATTTTATAGTTGATAATGTTAATTTTAGTATAAAAATATATTTTTGGTTTAGGAGTTTAGGTAGTTATCTAAAAAAATTATCGGTGGTTAAAAAAATTATAGTTTATTTAATTATAAAATTGTGTAGGAATTTTGTTAGAATGTGAAAAAAAAATTTATAGGTTGTTTAGAAAAATTATTTAAACTCGCAATGTATATTTTAAAAAAAGAAATTTGTTTATGAAAAAATGGAAAAAAAATATTTTATAAATTGTAACAAAATATTAGTAAAAAGTAAATAAAAAAATAAAAATGAATTTACATTTAAAATAAAATTTTTAATATGTAATATTATTAATTTATTTATTGTTTTAAAACATGTAAATATAATAATTTTTGTTAACTAAAAAATGATGTGAAGAAAATTATTTATTAAAATTTTTTTAACATAATTTTTAATACATTTAAATTTATTTATTAAAATTGTAGGTGATTTAGAAATAGGTATAAAATTATTAAATAATTTAATAATTTTGTTTGTAGTAAAATATTTAAACTGTAGATGTTGTAAAATTATAATTCTTTTTAACGTAATTGTTAACATATACTTTTTTAAAAATTCGTAGGTGGCTTAGAAAAAAATTATTAAATTTATTTTTAATAATTTTGTTAGTTTAAAATTATAAAATGTTTGTAGTAAAATGTTTATAATAAATTTTTTTAATGTAATTGATAACATTTTTTTTAAAAAAAATTATAGGTGGTTTAGAAAAAAATAAAAAATGATTAAACAACTTTTGTTTTAATAATTTTTTTTTAGTTTAAAATTTTAAATTATATTTGTAGTAAAATGTATATTATAATTTTTTTAATGTAATTGTTTACATAGTTAATTATTTTTTTAAATTCAAGTTGATTATGACATCTTTATCTTTTGTTGGTGACATTAAGATTGATTCAGGTCCTATTAAAATAGATATTTCATATGAAACACAGGGGAGAACCGAAGATTAAAATTCAGAAGAATTGTGCCCATGTATCATGGACAGACCATATTTCGTAATGGCAAATGCTAAGTACCTACACGAGGTGGAGTTTTTCTGAGTGTGCAGGCTTAGTTATCTCAAGCTTGATGTTGGTTGCTTTATGCCTTGGTAGAGAAGTAGAGGCCAGAGATCCACACATTCCATATATAGTGTGGGGAGTGTACTATCACCTTGGAGGATGTCTTAGTGTTGGTAGGTTTACCTGTGAATGGGAGGCCGGTGGTTGGGCTGACAATTGGTGATTAAGCTAATCTGGTGGAGTAGTTACTAGGTGTCATGCCAACCCAACAGGATTTGAAAGGGTCATATGTGAAGTTAAGTTGGTTGACCGAACAATTTGCAAATGTGATACCCTTTCTTGGTGACGCCAAGGCACTCTAGTGTTTTACATGTACTTGGATTTTATGCTTTATTAAGGGTGTAATGTTTGTTGATAAGAACAACTCCGGAGTGTCTCTTATATATTTTCAATTTTTTGGGGATTTGAAAGAGATAAAAAAAATATGCATGGGGCAGTGCCATTGCATAACTTTCCACTAATTGTCCTTTTTGATTTTATTGCCCGTATATAAAGAGGACAAGGAAAATCGACATAATTTTTTGGCAATGAACAACATACTTTGTTAATTTGGACTCATGCATTCTTATCGTTTGATGCACATTCATCAAGTATCGTGCGACAAAAGTAACATTTAGTTTTTGTTCAATCGACCAGTTTGAATCAACACTTAAAATAAGATTAGGGTAATTCCAATTAATATTTGTATAATGTGGTGTTGTTTGCCAAAATGGTTGTTAGCTTCCTCTTACATTAAGAACACATAAATAAACTGAACTTTTTCTATATATAAAATTAAATATTAAATTTTGTCACACTAACCTCTTCCTTCTATCGCACCAATTAAACTATGGTTATCTTCGTTTCTTCCTTCAACATCCAATTCAGGTAAATTACCGTTAACATCTTCTTCATCAAATGATAAATCAACTTATGAATTAGAAATGATCTAATCTTTATCATTGTCATTACAGTTTAACCTCGTAGAATCTTCCTCGTACGACCTACCAACATTTATCTCGATTGCACCTCCATTATACGCAGAAGGCACACCATTTGCTACAACTACTTTCTACACATAATTCAATAAGACAATGTCCCGTACAAGATAATTTGTAATCATACCATCAACATTATTATCATCGATTATTTGTATGTGACATATTTATTTTTTATAATATATCTAGTTGTAATAGAACCAATTATTTGTTCATCATTTAACTTAAATTAATCCTACCATTAATGTAGACAACAATGATAACAATAGAAGTCATATCTCCACAATTTATCTACAACACAAACATAAAATATGAGCATTTTAAATTAAAAAGCTTAATTATTAAATTAAATTATTACAACGTAAAAAAATATTTTCACAATTAATTTTTTTCCTTACCTTGTCAGCAAAAATTGATTATTTAACTATTCTTGAAAAAAAATATCATTAAAATATAACATTAAAATTAAAAATAAAATTTCTATATAAAAAGAATAAAAACTTATCTCTTGATGGGCTTGGTCTCCTAAATGAGGGGTTGTATATATAGTGAAATAAAGGCACTTAACCCAACACCACTTCGAAATAAAGGAGACATATTTGTCTAACAAAGGCACCCCAAACTTAGGTGCATTTTGTATTACACACCAGCTAATCACAATTGGTTGTGGCATGCTGCTGGACGCAATCAATCCAATCATGGTTGATTGCGTCTTTGAGCTAGGCGTCTCCTTTGTTAAAAACGCCTTGAGTATGAGTGTATTCGTTTAAAACAAACTCAAGATTATAATAAACTTCTAAACATACCCATTTTTGTAATTAAATTTTTATACGTAAAAAAAAAAAAAAAACACCAAACTTTTGAGTTGTAGGTACATAAGAATTTTAATGTGTTTTATACACAAATGGGCCATGATATTGTGATGTGCAAGTGGTGTCGGTGGTGGCATAAGCACCAACCAAGCTGAGAAGCACTATCCAGATGGGGCATGCGAATGTTTGATGTGGAAGTGTTGGTGTGTACCTGAAATGCGAACACAATGGGGTCCATGCCCAGTTATTCCCATCTAGTGAGGCACTCAAGTCGTGACTTATAATGTTAGTTGTAACCAGTTTCATCTTCTGCAGTTATTCCCCCTCAACTAGGAATTTAAGAACTTACATATAAGAAATTAAGGATGTTCAAGTTTAAATTGACATGAGATACTATAAAATTAATCTAAAAACTCATCTAATGCTTATATTATAAATCGATCTTTATTTAGATGATCTTGTAATCAAATCAATTAATTTAGATCAATTTTTATTATATGTCTCTAAAATTATTTCAAAAACTCATCTAATGCTTATAATAATAAACCGAACCGAAGTTAACCTAAGTACTATATGATCATTCTATCTACCGTTTCTTAATTGAATCTCGAAATACGAAATTTCCTTTTAAAAGTTAATCCCCTTTTGATTTAAATTTGAAAACCGCACGTTCATTGTGAACTGTAGCGGAACTGGCAAGAGCACGTGCGGGTTCACTGGTCAACTCAGTGAACATCGAAGAACCACTTTTTCTCCTAATCCAATTAATTTTTAATTAAAAAGTTTACAAAATTGTTTCAATTAAATTTGTTTACAAGAATTAAAAATATCTTACTTTAATATTTCATTCAGATATTGTATTGAGAATTTGAGATTGAATCGTGACACAGAACCATGGACCACCATTATTGTTGCCAAGTATAGTACGTCCGAAACGAGAAAGGGATTGTTCAAGTTTCCAGTTAGAGCTTTTTTGTTTATTTGTAACGCATGTTTGTATTCATTCAATTCAATTATTCAATGATGTTTGTGTTTTGGTATTATGTTATAAACCTTCACACAACACATTAATTGTCATGGTCTTTTCGTTTTTGTTTTTTCAGGCCCTTCTGATCTGTCTCACTGGAACAACAAGGAGCTATGCTTCTTCTTCACTTGCAGAGCTGTCAACCATGGATTCTACACCCAACCCACACCAACAATCCCAGGCACTCCCTAATTATGTTCTCTCTCTGTTCACACACACAACACACAAATTTGAGAACAATTTTTTTGAAAAAAAAAAAAAAACTTTGTGAACAATTTATGTTACTTATGATGGTTTTATGTTGTATTCAGTTGATTTGCTTATCCTCAGGATAGACAACCTTTGGTAACATGTTTCGTTTTACCCTTTGGATGTGATTTTCAGAAGTTAATAGTTATAGCTTCCATGTATGGGTTTTAAACTTTAACTATTTCATCCAAAGTCAATTTTGTCAACGATTATCCAAGCGCACACTGAATTGGTTGAATAGATTTTGGATGAGTGTGTTATATGAACAATTCTCTGTTTCATTATTGGTTATACTTCACAGGAGGTATATGCCCTGCCACTTTAGCTGTATCAAATCTTCTGCATTTCATGTGCGTGGTCTTGGAGGGCAGGGTGAAGGTGAGCTCCAAGTCAAGAGATGTTCTCTTTCTTGTTTGATTTGAAATAATTTTTATGGATTGATTTTGTTGGCTGTGCTTGCGGAAAACTAAAAGGTGAATTGATGAAATCCCTGTAGGTAAATGGGAGGTTGATTCTCACAGGTCAAGAATTAAGTCAAATTCCAACACTTACAAACATGTCCCAGAAAATTTGGGCTCTGAGTTTGTTTGTTTGAAGAAAAATAATAGTAGTTATCAGGTGAGAAATGTATGATAAAACTTGGAAAGTGGTATTGAGTTTAATGGTTATGCACTAACATTGTAAAACTATTTTGCATTATCAACCAATCACAAGTTAGGTTTGGTGTGACTTCTAGGGTGGTTGTTATTAAAGTCAAGATTGGATGACAATGTAAAAAAACTCTACACTGTCAGTGCTTGTTCCTTTTTTCTCTATAGTAATTGTGTTGTTTTCTCATAATTAAGTACACATCGTTCCTTCCCTTTATGCTGCTATTTCTACTTTTTGCAGTTATTTTTTTCAAACATGCAATTCAGAGTTGTATTTGATGATGAATGTTATTTAGTGTTAAAGTATTCATATTACTGTATTTTCCCCTTATACCTTGTTTCGAAGCATGTCGTGCACAAGACCACTATATTTAAGTCACCAAATGGTCTTTGCATTATTCATGTCAATAATGCCTTATAGTGGAGTAAGTAAAATGAGTGATAGTGATACTGGCTAAATGATACTCCTTGTAGGATTGCTTGCTAAATATACTCCATGATTTACTGTTTCTTTTATGCAAGGATTTTCGGAAATGGTGTTGCTATTATCAATCTCATCACATAACCACAGTATTTCCAATGGAGAAAATGCCAACTATAATTTCTATGGCATTGTGTATTGATAAATTTTAATGCTGAGAGTTATAAGGTGATCAGAAATAAGTATTTTTGCATGGTACAGCAATAAGTTCTATGGTTTTGTGTTTTCTTCAGATTATTTGTCTGTGTCAATATCATGGTTGTATTATGCTCAAATATGTTGGCTAAATTAATGTATTATTAGGATTTGGCTTGCTAGACTTTCATTACTCAATGCTAGCTAAATCTCTCTATACACAATATGTGCTGCAGGGTTCACAGGCTAGAAACATGATACAATTTATGCCATTGTACATCATACTGAGATTGAATCATAAGCGGTTGTGTGATCTGATGATAAAAGTTGGCCAAGAAATACTTCCATATGTGTTTCAGACTCTTAGTGCAACAAGCTTGCCTCTTGCTTGTATTTCTAACGGCTTGAATAAACCTAAGCCTCTTAATTTAGAAGTGTCCTTGCCTTCTTTACATGATATTAGATGGAGCTTAGCACGGCTGTTATACTTATTTAACATCCAGCTTGAAAGAAATGTTGCCACGTAAGTTAATCACTTCATTTTATTTGGCTGAGAAGTTTTCTTTCTGCTGGTTATTTAATAATTTTAAGCTTCTCTCTTGACTAAAGCCTTTTAAGTAGCATTACTTATATCTTTTTGCGTGTTTATCTTCATATCTGATGATTATATTTATATCAGTTTAGTTGCATCAATATGTTATGACATGGCTATAAGGCAAATAATATGCTATACATGTCATCTCGCAAATGATTTGCATTAGTGTGCACTTTTAGTGTATTGTCTTGTTAAAATGGTTTATCTGTCATGAAGATAACTTCAAAATGGCTGCCATTTTTTCATAAGTTTTGGTGTATAATATTCACTAATTTAAGAAACACATTTTCTTTGTGAAAGAATGACAGCTTTTGGGGATTTATGGTCAATTGATCATCTATTCTTGCATTATTTCTTATCTTATTGGATTTGAAATAAGATAGTTATGGTTTATATTAGTTTGCTAGTGGCTTTTGGAAAAACTGTTGTAAACTTTCATGGGAAAAACTGGATGATTCTCTGGAAACGTGATTCTTTCTTTTATGGGGATTTAGTGCATATCGTTAGAGATAGAGAGGAACAAAAAATGTTTTAAGGAGCAATACATTCTTTAGAATAACCTTTGGATAACATTTGCATTGCTTCATTGTGGACTATGCTTCTAGAATACCTGCGTTACTCTGTTGCAGCTATTCCAAGGGACTAGGGAGCTTATTTATTTGTGGCCAAGAAGACTAACTGAGAATTTTTTTGTTTTTCTCAACACAAGTGCATGTTTGGATTAAATTCTGAAAATGCATTCTGAGCAGAATGTATTTTGAGTAGAATGTATTCTGAGCAAAATGCAGTAGAATGTATTCTGAGCAAAATGCATTATGATAGATTACGTTTGGACAACTAGATAAGAAAATTGATTTTAAGGGAATGATGCTTGGATGCCAAAATTGATTTTTGGGATATAAGATTACCAATATAACCTTTGGTGTATAGATATATTTGTTGCAATACTATTATGTTATAATTAACTATTATAAAATACAATATATCTCTATAATTATTGAAATTAAACACATAAACATCAATTAATTAAGAAAGATAATTTACATAATATTGAAATAAAAATATTTAATTAGGATAAGGATAAAAAAGTGAACCATATATGTCGTGTATGATTGCTAATGTATGGATAATAGTGAACCATATGTGCCATGTATGGGAATGAATAATGAACCAAACAGTTATTAGGTTCACCATATACTAATGAATTTTTTTTTTCTTTGGCATACATAATTCATGCATCTTGAAGTTTCAAATGCAGTTTCAGACATCAATACAAATGTGTAAATTTATTTAAAAATACAATTATTAACAAAATTAATTAACATCATTTAATTTTTTAAATATAATATAAGTTTATATTTATTAATGCATTAAAGCATCAAATGGAAAATTAAAAAAATCTCATAGAAAAAGTTGCATCTCATTTTCCTTTGTTTTTTCTCCATAATGCATTCTGGTCAGAATGAGTTATGCAGATTGACAAACATGATTTTTTTTATCAGAATGAATTCTCAATGATTGAGAATGCATTTTGGTATTGGAATAATCCAATCCAAACATGCACTTAGTAAAAAACATGTAAACTGCGTGGCCTTATTCTATGAATGGATCCAGTGGGTCTTGTTTATGTTACAAACTATTTCCTGGTACTAAAAAATGATTGATATATGCATGCTTGTTCTCTGAAACAATCATATGGACTCTTTCAGGTTTTTTGTGGTGCTCCTTGTAATGTGCTTCTCATTTGTTGTCATAGGTGGTCTCCTGTTCTTCAAGTTCAGGTAATCATAGATAAATTACTGCTTAAAGACTGTTATGACTTATGAGTTCATTTTTATGGCTCTCCTAGTCTCCTTCACTACAAATTGAGTTCAATCATGCTAACTTAAAATTATGGTTAACTCTTACTTGAGTTCATCGTTGTTATACTTAAATGTGTTTGCTAATCTGGGTTAATATTAAATTATCCAGGGGTAACAAAAATTCTTTGGAAGATTGTCTTTGGGAAGCCTGGGCATGCCTTTGCTCATCATCTACTCATCTAAAAGTATGTTGGTCTTATTGTGGACTAGTTTTTTGTCCACCACTTTCACATTGTTTATAAGCATTTGCTGTATAATCAAATAACAATCTTTTTGCTTATCTACAGCAATCAACACGTGTTGAACGTGTTATTGGCTTTCTTCTTGCAATATGGGGTATTTTGTTTTACTCTCGACTTCTAAGTACGATGACTGAACAATTTAGGGTAAAATCTGAAGCATTTAGTATTCATTAAGTAATATTTTCTGTGCATGCCATTAATTTTGAGTCATCACAACAGAGTAATATGCAAAAGCTTAGGGAGGGTGCTCAAATGCAAGTTCTGGAGACTGATCATATCATTATCTGTGGAATGAATAGTCATCTTCCCTTCATATTAAAGCAGTTAAATAAGTATCATGAATTTGCTGTCCGCTTAGGCACCGCCACAGCTAGGTAAATGGTTCAGACAAGGTAGTTGCCCATTGCCCTTATCTTGTGTTCTGAATGCTGGCTTCTATAATATGCTTTATCATTATGCAGGAAGCAGAGAATCCTTCTTATGTCTGATCTTCCAAGAAAGCAGATTGATAGAATAGCTGACAATATTGCAAAAGATTTAAACCATATTGATGTCCTTTCCAAGAGGTATCAATGCTGGGTAATTTCCAATTTTAATCATGGAAACACTTTTTTATAGAATCACAAGTTGTTTCTTTTCTTAAGCCAAATCAAGGTCATTGTGAAACACTAATTATTCAGATCCTTAACTACCTTAGGACACAAATACTGCACAAACACCAATAATTCAGGCTTAATTAGTCTTGGTCTTCTCCTTATCCGTTCTCACAAAATTTTCAAGGTCTATCATCATGCTTGAAATTTCTGGCTTTACAGTTGCAGCCTTAGTTTAACAAAATCATTTGAAAGAGCAGCAGCCAACAGGGCACGTGCAATAATTATACTGCCAACTAAAGCGGAACGGTAAGAGTTGTTCTACTTAACTTCTTATTATTAGGTGGTTATAATGCAGTTTAAATTGAAATTCTGTTAGGAACCCACAGTTGAAAAGAGATAAAGAAGAGAGAATTTTATTGAATAGGATAAAAAGAACAAAGAAAATAGGAGAGAGAGCTCTCCTCCAAGGATTTCCCCTTCACAAAGGATTTCTCCTTTCACAAAGAGCTAAAGCTCAATTTACAAAATGATTAAGTCTCCCCTTCCTTTTGTCCTTCTTCTCCTATTTATATCTAATAAACCCCTCTAACTCGTTAACTAATATCCTAACTAACCCCCTTATCCTTATATCCAAACAATTCACTAGACTTTTTTTCCATGAATTTATTGTTGAAGATCATAAGAGTATATATGATGTTAGAGAAAATTGTTATTTGTAATTTTAGTATAATTATGTAGGCATAGTGGTTACTGGTTTGAATTTTAATTATTAGTGTGTGCCAAAGTTATTAGTTATTATGGGGATTTTAGAGAGGGCGAGAAATAGATGAAGGAGAGAGAGAGACAGCGGAAAGATGGAATCACTAATATGAATGATTAGGCAGTCTGTATGCATTTATTTATGCATAAAACTACGGTCTCGTGTGACAAGGTTGTCAAACTCGAAAGTTTACATAAACTCATGCAGATTTTGTTGGTTTAACTCAAACTTTTAAGAGCTTACGTAATAGACCAATTACAAGCCTCACAATGTTCAGTTTGTTCAGTTGTTCACGTAGATAGCTTCGGTTGTTTTAGTAGAGAGTAACTAGTTTTTTTTTTTTTCCTTTTTTCTTGTTGGTGGAAGAGTAGCTAGTTTTTACTTAATTTGACTTTTGTCATTTGCTGAATTTCAGTTTAAAGAAATTAACTGATTTCAGATTGTTTGTATGTTAGGTATGAAGTTGACACAGATGCATTTCTTTCTGTTTTAGCCCTCCAACCAATTCCAAATATGGATTCTGTCCCCACCATAGTTGAGGTTTGTTACTTATTAGCAGCTCTTCATGAAACCAAAATAAATAAATAAATAAGAATGTTGAGAATAAACTTCTTTTTAAAGAAAAAACTCCTTAATTAATCAATGTAGGTTTCAAGTTCCAAGACATGTGAGTTGTTGAAATCAATCTCAGCATTGAAAGTAGAGCCAGTAGAAAATGTTGCATCCAAATTATTCGTCCAATGCTCTCGGCAGAAGGGACTTATTAAGATCTACAGGCACTTGCTAAATTTTCGAAGTAACTACATTTATGCTCTCTATGTTTCATACATTTCATGTTCGTAAGCATTGCTTGTTTTCCTGTTTCTTAAATATTCTATAATGGTATTTTGTGCTTGTTTTATTTTCTACCAAAATAATTCAGAACAGATTTCAGATAACTAATAATTTGTAATTGCACCTAATAATTTATTCATTTAGCAAGTTTCTGTTTTTTCTAAGTTGTTATCAATGAAAATGAACTGTTGGAAAGTTACTTTAATTGTTGTCATCCCTATATCCTGCCTTAATTGCAGCCTTTGTGGCGGTTGCCTTAACTGTGGCCTTTACGGAGTGTATTCAGTCCTACAATGCCTAGAGATATGACTTAAATAGAGATTTTATCTTGAAACCAATTGACATTAAGTTATGTTTCCTAAACTGCATCCCAAGAATTGATGTGGGACTTCACCCCCCCTCCCCTCATAGATGCTTGTCAAAAGGGGCAATGTAAAACTTCCCAACAATCCCTTCCATAAATGTTTGTCAAAACAGGTGAGCCATGAGCGTACTATAATAGGCAATTTACGAAGACAGGCTATAGGTTCTGACATCATGTTAGATTTCATCTTAAACCAATTGGCTTTAAGTGAAGTTGCCCAACAAATATATAAGCCACACCCCAAGAATTGAGGCAGATGATGTCCTTCCTAATAACTACGGTCCAGCCCATAGCCCTAGGAATGAGGGGAACATTGAAAAATCTTCTTAGTTTCAGCTTCTTTGGAAGTACCTTAATTGTGGCCTCAAGGGGGTGTGTTTAGTCCTGCATCCCCAAGAGCTTATAAAGCTTGAACAGTCCTGATCTTATGAGCTGGTTTTATGGGATTGAGTTATGCCATAATCCAAAATTCTAAGATAAACATATTGAAGTGTGTTTTATCCTTTTTATCGCTCTATCCTTTAAATTTGGTATTGGTTTCCATTTACTAGTTTAGTTGGTGTTACACCAAAGTAGACTGAGATGTTTTGCCTTACATTTGAAATTACTATAAACCTTTTATGATTTTTTTAGTTGACCTACATGAATTTATTTTTGAATTTTAATTGTGTTCCACTTGCAGAAAATGTATTCAATCTTTGCAGCTTTCCTAATCTAGAAGGAATGACCTATAGGCAAATAAGACATAGATTTCAGGAAGTAATTACTTTCCTCAAAAGTAATTTCTTGACTGAAATTTCCATTTATACACTTTCCATTAATTCTTTCTACTTTGATATTATTTCAGGCTGTTGTATGTGGTCTTTACCGGAGTGGGAAAATATACTTCCACCCAAACGACGGTGAAATTCTGCAGCAAACTGACAAAGTATGTAGACTTTGCAGTACTTGATATACAATTTGGCACTTACGTTGTTGCTTTCCTGAAATACTGATGTGTCTCTACCAGGAACATAGCCATCCAGTTGACCACAGGATGATTTCCTGTTGATTCAATTTTATTTTACATTAATCAATTTTCAAAGCTTACAAGGATTTTGATACCACTTAGCTCTCATTGTTAGGTATTGTTTATTGGATCACTTCGGCATACTAAACAGCCAGAAGTTGTGAAACTAAATGGGAAAGCAGAAAAGAATGAAATTCATAATGAGCAAATGGGTGAAAAGGATGTAGAACATGCCATCGAATTGAGTAAATTAAGACTTGCTAGTATTGTAAAACGTCCTAATAGATCAGGTTCCAAGGTATGGCTTCCAGTTCTTTGTTGTACACATGATTCAGACGAACACGGTACTCTGCATAATTTGAAATGTTAACCTCTATTCATTATCATCATTTAGGCATCAGACGGGAATCTTGGACCAAAAGAATGCATTCTTTTACTTGGTTGGCGCCCTGATGCTGTAGAAATGATTCAAGAGTATGATAACTATCTTGGTCCTGGAAGTGTTTTGGTATGTCCTTGTATATATCTTAGGATTCTTGTTGATCTATACTTTTGTGAGTGCATGATATGGGGGGGAAAAGATTTATGCATTCTTTCCCTTAACCCCCCCTCTCCCCCATTAATAATAATGTTGATGGGTCCATATTTATAGGATAAACTTATTAAAGGAACGATGGAAAATATTAAACTTAAAATCTATCTTAATAATTACAAGAATAATCTGAATATATATCCTAATGATTACAAAATTAGTGCCTATCTACAACACTCTATTTACTATATACTTTTGTGAGCGTGATTTGGAGATATGAAACCTTGATCAATCTCCAATCCTAGTTTTGAAGATAATAAAAAACTGATAATTTTGGAAATAGAATGTACTTACTCTCTATAGGTGTGTCAATCACAGAATTACACAGTCTTGATCTGTTAAATTTTGTGATCCTCCTCTGTTCCTTCATCTTAGAAGATTTAATTGCTTGTCTTTGTGGGAGCGGGGGAGGAAGCCAAGTGCATTTGTGTTTTGACTGTGATTAGTGTTTGGCACATGGAATCGAGTGGAATATTCAAACCTTTTGTGCTGTTCACGTCCTTTTCAAAATGTATCAAGCATATAGTAGACCCGTGGATTATGATCTTAACTTCTCATCCAAATCTAACAGTGAATTAAGCTGGTTTACTATTTGCTATATTTGTGTTAATCTAAAATACATTATCCGTCCAACTACATAGGTATGCTGCTGATGTGGATTGATCTTAATTTAGAACCACCAGCAGATTCATGACGTTTGGAGAATGTTTAGGGTTTAAGATACTGCATGTTATTTGTTTTTCCTTCTTTCTACATTATAAATGAATTCACTTGGAAGTTCAAGATTTACCATTTCTGGCCATAAATAATATGCAGGAAGTGTTATCAGACACACCATTAGTTGACAGGAAAATTAGGGGAACCAACATCAATGATCCTAACAAACTCAAGAATGTCCGAGTTTCTCACAGGGTATTGTCTTGTGCTATCAAATAATGTGTGCAAATTTCTTTTCGTGTAGTCCTGCTTCCAATATGATCTTTCACTTCTTTCAATTTTGGCAGATTGGAAATCCCATGGACTATGACACCTTAAAGGAAACTATTTTGAATATTCAGAATTCTTTGAAGAATGAAAATGTTCCTTTGTCAATTGCTGTCATATCTGACAGAGAATGGCATCTAGGAGGTAATTATCTATATAACATTTGTGACTGAAAGTGGCCTATGATTAACTGTATTCTTTTTTCAGATTCACCTAAGGCAGACAAGCTGTCTGCTTATTCGCTCCTTCTTGCCGAAAATATCTGCAACAAACTTGGAATTAAGGTGATATTTTCAGCTTCTCTCTCTTGCATATTTTTTTATGCTGATAGAAATTGTTCATTTTTAAATACTGGTTATTCTTATGAGACAAGAGAGGTAAAGCGTTGTTGGATTGGATTGGATGTTGTGCAGGTGCACAATCTAGTTGCAGAAATTGTTGATTCAAAGTTGGGGAAACAAGTAATTCTCTTGTTCAGTTTGTTTAACCTTTAAAATTTTATGTTGTGGGTGGTGATGGTATTATATAAAATGCTTCAGATTTCTAGAATCAAGCCATCAGTGGCCTACATTGCAGCTGAGGAAATAATGAGCCTTGTAACAGCTCAAGGTCAAATATCTTCGTTCTCTTCTTGGTTGAGTTTTAATAGTAATCTATATTATGTGTCGATGTTAAAATTAGTTTTCAAACTTGAAAAACAGTGGCCGAGAACAGTGAATTGAATGAAGTTTGGAAAGACATACTAGATGCAGAGGGAGATGAAATATATGTTAAGGTAATATCTATTCATGTTGTGATACTTTTTTCCTGTAAACATTCATCTCAAGAAGGTAACATAACGTGTGATACTTTAGTGTCATCGTGCCTTTGAATTTTTCCTACCATGCCATTTTATTTCATGGATGAATTCCTTCACTTATCACCCTGCATTCCTTTTAAAATAACATACCTTAAGAAATGAATAAATGAAAAAAATGATTTGGCACGGCTTGCTTACAACAACAACCTATCTGCCAACATGTTATTTTCTTATAATAATATGTGGCAAACAAAATAGAACATGGGTTTACTTGCTCCATAACAAACAAATAATGCTGGAAGATAGTTTGGTTCTTTTAACATGCTGACAGGGATTCAATTTCCTAGCCATGTGTATGAAAAAGACTTGGTTGGAAAAATGAAAACTCACTTCTGAAATCTCTGCACCTAAAATAAACGGTGAAGAGATATCTTTAGTGCAAAACAAAAAAAAAAATGAAACGAACAATGCTAAGGATGGAGGACAGCTTTTACTTAATGTCTGCATTGTTGCTGTTGTTGCAGTGCAGTTGACTCTTATTTTCTTATTACAGGATATTGGCCTATACATGAAAGAAGGAGAGAATCCATCCTTTGCTGAGCTTTCTGAGAGAGCATATTTACGAAGAGAAGTAGCCATAGGATATGTGAAGAACAAGAAGAATGTATGCCAACATCATCATTCAAAATTTTTTATTTAGTACTTCATTTGAACATGCTACTCATAACTTTTCCCATTTGCAGGTGATCAATCCAGTTCCCAAGTCTGAACCCCTCTCTCTTGAAATGACTGACTCTTTGATAGTCATATCTGAGCTGGAAGGAGAGCAACCCGTTATTTTGTAATGCTGAAAGCTTTAATCATGTTGAGAAGAATTTAGGATAATTCTGAGTTCTTAACCCGAAATTTGGGGCCATTGATTTTGATGATTGCTAATTAGGATGATTCAATATTATTGTGTTACTCTTTCATCTTCAGCAAAAAGGTGTGTCTGGCTTCTCTCCTCTCTCTTTCTAAGAATGTTCTTCAGTACACAAGCAAAATTAATCTTGAAAAAGATGTAGAAATCACCAAATAGTTGTTTCCTTTACCATACATACGACTAGGATTTGGATTTTAGTCATTCAAACGTTTAATATTCTATTGCTATATGATGGATTTTTATGTGCCAAATATCCTCTGCAGTTTCAATCATAAAATAAGAGTGAGTAACGACTAAACTAATTCATTGGTTACAAGTTCAAGTTCAATATTTTCAGTTCATTTTTAAATTTCAAAGTTTTTTAAAATAATTTCGACTAGTCTAATAATTCCGTAACTATTAAAAGAAGAAAATAGAAAATACCAAGTGTGTTTGATTGTATTGTTGTTTTTTTGTTTTTTTTTAAATTATTTTCTAAAACAGTTTTCAAAAACCATTATTTTAGAGTACAAGTGAAAGTAAAATATGAAATAGTGAAGTGGAGTACAATTTTAGTTTTTGAATTTTGATGATGATGTTATTTTAATCCTTAATTTGTATACATGAATAAATAAGTTTTTAACTTTCACAGACATTATTCAATTTAGGCTTTGAAGTGACTTAAATAATATTTATTAAACTACAAGGACTAGATTAAACAACAATTGTGAAAATTAGAGATTTATTTTTTTATTTATAATAATTAGATGCTAAAAGGATGCAAACTCCTCAACATAAATGATTAAAATTGTGATTTACTAACCTATCTAAAAGCTCAAATTCATTGTCATATTTGTTGAATTAGGATATACATATCCTATTTAATTAAATATAATGTCTTTCTTTCTTTTTTAAAGTTTTTTTATTATTAAAATATCTTTTAAATAAATTTTATTTTTATATCTTTTCATTATCTTTTAAATCCTATATGTACTTTTATCTCATTATTCTTTAGACCTTCCTTTTATACTCTCGTCTTTATATTTTTTAAGCATGTTTATTATTCTTTAATCATGTTTTTTATAAGAATTTCGTTGACATGTATATAGTATCTTGATACATCATTAGTTCTGTATCGTGTTATTCCATCTATCCAATTGCTTTGTATGTTTTTTCATCAACATTTAATCAAATGAGTTTGAGTCGAGTTATTTATAAACTTGATGGAGGTTGTGACTTATAGGATGTTGAGCTAAAAGAACCCATATTCAATGCATACTTTTAAAATGAAACTTGAGCGTAAAAAAAACTTGATTTGTACATAGTTTTTATTGGTTAATCTTAAATTGAGATTGATCAAATCAAACTAATTGGACTCATATATTTAATTAGTGCTCAAAATTTAAACTAAAATCTTACATTTCATATAGTGAGCTTAAATTACAACAATTACATATGATAACTAACGATAACAAATTAAATAAAAAATTCATATTCAATTCTTGCTTTTAAAATCATATTCAAATTTAATGAAAGTTTAATTTACTTGATTTTTTCAAATATATATATATATATATATATATATATATATAATATAACTGAATTTGCTAAAATTATCAAATTTAATTCGTGCTTAGAATATGAATCTAAATTTTACATTTTATCATACAAATTTAAGTTTGAAAAGATCACCCAACATATTAATTGTATAAAATATATTGAGTTAATGAATGATAACAATACTCTTAGAGTGTGTTTGGATGGAGATTTTTTTGAGCAATTCATTTTTTCTGTGAAATTGAATTGCTGTCAATTTAATTCACTTGTTTGAATAAATTATTTTAAAGAATTTAAAATAATGTTATTTTGAGAAGGAATTTCAAATGATTAAATTTAGAGAATTTTAAATTTCACGTAAAAGTTAGATATTTCAATTCCTTTTAAGTCATTTTCACATCCTCTCTTTTAATTCTTTAGTACCTCACACGTTTTTTAATAATTTAAAATAATTTCACGATTATCATTACGTAACTATTTATTTCTAATAATTTTTAAAATTATTGCGAGACTACACAATTCAAAATTTTTAATTAAGTTACATTTAATTATTTATTATATTTTTAATTATTCAATATTAAAAAATTAATTGTTAAATATTTTGAAGCATTAAAATTTATCATGTAACATTAAAATTAGTTTGAATATTTAAGTATTTAAAAATGATTAATATTTATTTTTATTCAATATTAAAAATAAATTTTTAAAAATGAAAATTTGATTTCTTGGAAATTGAATTGCTTTATCCAAACAAGGAAATTAAAATACAAGAAATTGAATTGATTCATCCAAACAAGATGGATACAAAATAAAAGGAATTTAAATCAAGACAATTGAAATGCGAGGTATTTAAATTTCTTGGAAATTTTGAAATTCTCATCCAAACACAACCTTACATACTTTCGACTAGAATTATGAATTTTGACTTGGTTTAGTGGGCTAGACTAAGTCCGACATCATATAGGACTAAGTTAAGTTTTAAATATAAAGTTCCAAATTAAAGTGAAACTTTTTAACCCGGCCTATTTAGTCTAATAGGTTGAATAGATTAAAGCCTAGCGTGTTTAACCTAAGTACAATAACATAACATGACCCTAACTTCTGAGAACAGGGCAAGGACCACAACCACGACCACATAAGGTGCATAACTAAATTTGCACGATAATGATGGAATGTAAACTTCGTTAACAACTTGATGATATGATATTCACGATGGTCAACTCTAGCGACAATGCAATTGACGATGATGTCTCTCCCTCTCAATTTCTCTTAATTTTCACCATTGTTCAAGGGAATCATGGCTTCAATGGAATCATGCCCATGTTTTGTTATGCTATTATTACTTTAATTCTCTTGTTGTCAAGTTTCACGCTTGCTTTATTATTATAGAAAAGATTATTCTAATATGGAAAAAATGAAAGGCTAATTTTTTTTAAGTGATTTTTTAATTATCTTTAATTAATTAATTGGAGAAGTTCCAATTTTAATGATGTTATTTTAGTGTTACATAACTCATGATTGTTCTATGATTGTGACTCGATGAATGCTTTGTTAATATTTGCAGTCATAAATGTTAATGAAAATTTTGATACAAAGAGTAAAATATATATAATAAATCTACATCTATTTCAAGTGAAACGAAAGTTAATCCAACTAGTATTCCTTCTGTTAATTCCTAGCAAAATGGACAAGGACAACCTAAGTGAACTAATATTACCTCTCATGTGGGGAACTATTTTGATGAAATTGGACTAAATGATAGGATAGAGAAATAAAAATGTAAGAGTTTTAATAGGTTGTATACATGTAAAACTTTGTATACTATCCGTTTAAAACAATATGCTAGTAAATATAATGAAATTGTTTATTACTAAGATGTGTGAATCATGTTAGATAAAACTTGGTATCGGTTAAACTTCGATAGTCTGAGCCCAAAAGGCCTAATCTGCCCAAAAACTAAGAAAATGGCACATTACTGACCATTAGATTTTCGGGATAGGTTGATTTTAAATCAAATGGATAATGGATTGGGCCAAATGAAACTATCAGGTTTAGGCTATTAGAAAAATGAGTCTAGAATCATTTTATCGAAATTAAAAGGATATATACATGCAAAACTTCTTTAGGTATAACCCCATTTAAAATGACATGTTATTAAATGTAATGAATTTGTTCATTATTAAGATGTGGAGGTCATGTTCTGACCTCGATATTAGTCCAACATAGACAATTTTGGACCCAATAAACCTAAAAAGCCCAAAAATTAAAAATTGAAAAATTGAGAAATAACTAATTAGTTATCTTAAATTTTTGGATTGGGTCAATATTTATTCAATTACATAATGAATTAGGTCGGATGCAATTATTATGTTTAGGTCATTAAAAAAATGGGTCAAGAGTCATTTTACCCAAATTGAAAGCTTGTTTCTTTTATTATTTTTTGAATTAAAATATTATTATTCGATTAAATTCATTTAAAGAAAAAAATGATTTTTTTAGGTTACTTAACTAATTAATATAGATAATTTTTTAAGGTTGGATGACCATTAAATGGAATTATATATATATATATATATATATATATATATATATATATATATATATATATATATATATATATTCTTTGATTCATTAGTCTTTTACCACAAGTCACGGTATTTTTTCATTCAATGATTTACATAGTAAGGATTTTTAACATGTTAGTGTCTTTTAATGGCATTTTACTCTTAATAGGTATTTTATTTTAATATGAAACCGTTCTTTTTTTTGAAAAAAAAAATGTCCATTTTGATTTGTTGGTCCAGTAATTCGACACAGTGAGAGACAAAACTTATAAAAAGAAGGTTTATAAAAATTTCAGGCTATCCAAAATCGACATGATTACAGAAGTTGACCGACAATATTACATGAAAACAAATAAAAAAGAAATAAGTGTGATTTTAACTGCATCACTACTTTTTATATTTTACCTAAAATTCAAATATTTATTTTCCCAATTTTTTTATTATTTTAATTAATCAAATTCACACTCAATTTTATTTGAACGTCTCGAAAAAAAGGTGAAAGACGGGGAGGAATGCATGGAAATACACAAACTTCCACACATTTTCGTCATTTTAATATCATTTTAAATTTTGATAAAACAAAAAAATACAATTACCGTGAGACCCTTCTGTTATAGTTTAGGTCATGTACTGTTTAATCGTGTAACTTTATTTTTAATATCATTAAAGAAATATTTCTAATTAGTATTTAAAATATCATTTATGATGTGAAGTCTTATTATGTAGAAAATAATTCAAATATGAATAGTTAATATATTTACGGTAAAAATATGCTTTACATGATTAAAAATTTTAATAGATGTATAATATACATATTAAAAAATTAATTTATTCAATAATATTTATTACGATAATGTAGATTATTTTTTAATAACACCATAAATAAGATAATTTTTAAATTCTTTACTCATTTGCATGAAAATATGTATTTAAAGGAAAATTTTCAAATCAATCATGTATATATTTTACTATGCAAAGTATAATTGTCAATCCTAAAACGAATAAATCAATGCTTTATCTTTTTCAATTACATAATATTCACCGCATAAAATTTTACTAAATATAAAATAACATAATCATATTATAAACATTTAAACTTGATAAAAATAGAGGAAAAGGTGAATACTATTATGAAATAATAAGAGAAAAAAAAGAGAGAAGAGACAAGAAACAATCTCATAGGTATAATTTAATTTTGTGTATTTCTTTATTTTGTATATATCTCTATTTACACATTACAAAATGTATCTCAAAACGATTGACTCATAAAGTATAATATCAATGATATTATCTCTGATGAGATTCTCATTGATTATAAACGATTCTGGGAGTATTCACAATATTTACAAAACTCTCCCGTAAATGTCTCAAAACTAAGAAAAAACTCTTTGGGGCAAAAAAAAACTTAGTGAAGGAAAAAAAAATACACTCTTTTAATAATACTTTCATTATTAGTTGCCTCGTTAAAAACCTTTACTAGAAAAATTCAGTGGGACAAAACCATGCCAAAGGAAAAACGAGTGCAACATTTATCTCCCCCTCATTGTATCATCATTGTAGATCTTTTAATCGATGCATTCTAATTTTGTAAATCAACTTCTAAAATGTTGAGGTTGAAAATGCTTTAGTGAACAAATTTGCTAGATTATCACTTGGACGAATTTGTTGAACATCAATGTCATCATCTTTGTGCAGATCATGAGTAAAAAAGATTTCTGACGAGATGTGCTTAGTCATATCTCCTTTAGTACATCCACCCTTTAGTTGAGATATGCATACAATATTGTTTTTAAAAGATAAAACACAAGAAGAGATGGTTGGATTGTGTTACTTAAAATTTTAACGCGTTTGCGTCTGTAGATTTTGAAAGCAGACAAAAGGAACTTCTTCTCTTTAAAGATTGATTTTAATAAAAACAGGTTTAAGTTGTTAATCCCTGTTAGTCAGAAATCAAAACAGATAAAGAACACAAAAATTTTATACTGGTTTGTCTAACAAGGACTACATCCAGTTACTTAGCAACAAACTAAGTTTTCACTCAGAATAATGAAACACCCCTACAAGTATTCTTTGCACCCAACCACTTCTGGCTATACATATATTGTTTAAATCCAGCCTTTTTAGACTATACACAAGGTATTCTTTGGAACACAACCTTCTTAGGCTAAAGCACCACAATATTGGATCTACAAGATTTTAAGAAGAAAGGTTTTGATCCTCCACAGACAGGGGTATACAATGAAGATTTTAGAGCTTAAGAGCGAAACTTTGAAAAATAGCCTTTTAAGCGTAATTTCGCCAACTTGATCTTGTGAAGGTGAAGTCCCTTTATAGGCAAGGTCCTCGAGATAGTCATTAGACAGATGCTATTTGACCGTTATCCTTTTTCTTGAATTCTTCAAAGATGGCATAATGACCAATTAGAATAATAAATGTTTTCACAGCGGAGTCAGCATGAGATCGGACTTTGATTGATTTGCTTAGAGATTTCATCCAAAAAGTACCTTGTACTTTTCGTGTTACAGAGGTTTTGTACAATATCTCTTTCTATCTTTAGAAGCTTCTGAAAGTAACGTCTTGATTTGAAATATGGCACGAGTTACTTCGTTTGACTTCAAGAGATCTTCATTTAACTTCATTAAACGAAACATCTTCACTGAAGACCTCGTTCTTCTGTCAACTTCGTCTTAGAGCACATTTCAGACTGAAAGGCAATAAATGAAGACTTATAAAAAGTTAACTTTGAGGGTGCCTACTTCGTCTGTGCTTGCTTCATTTGTCTTAGAATCATGATGCCTGCGTCTTGCGCTTAATCCGTCTGTAATTATCAAAATCTATGACGTTAAACATCTTACTTAACATTGTCTTCATACAAAGTTGTGGGGGCCCTTTCATTGAGTGATAAACCATATGATTCATGAATATATTGAGTCATGGATCTCAGCCATACACATTCTCGACTGGCATGTCCCTATGTATTAGTAGGGAGTTTTGTTCTCATAAGTAATGGTCTAACAATTAATTGAAGACGTTTAATAAGTGATTCTACAAGACTATTTTGTGTGTGATCATGTGCAATCGGATGCTCCACACTAATCCCAATTGACATACAATAGTCATTAAAAGCTTGAGATGTAAATTCACCAGCATTATCAATGTGAATTGTCTTGATATGGTAATATACTCAATTGTGCTTGCAATCTTATTATTTGAGCAAGTAATCTTGCAAATGCCACATTACGTGTTGATAATAGACAAACATGTGACCATCCACTAGAGACATCTATCAACACAATAAAGTGTCGAAATGGTCCACGAGGTGGAGCAACAGGTTCACATATGTCTCCATAATTGCATTCGAGAAATATAGGGGATTCAATCCCAATTTTTTATAATCAATTTCTCTTGAGAACATGCAGTACAAGAGAACTCATTAGATAAAAGAATCTTCTGGTTCTTTTAATGGATGCTCATTTGTGTTCTCTATAATTCATCGCATCATTATTAACCTGTGATGGTCTAACTGGCTAGGCCAAATAATAAAATTATTTGGATTAGTAAACTTCTGGTTTACTATTGCATGTGTCTCAACCATGCTAATTTTTGTGTAGTACAAGCCAGGAGGAAAAAGTGGCAAATTTCTCTAAAATGCATTTTATACATTTCACAATTGTAGTGATACAAAGACATTCCATATTTTTATCAGTTATAGTCTCAATATGATAGTCATTTTGGCAAATGTCTTTGAAATTTAATAAGTTTATTTGGGACTTACTGCAAAATAATGCTTCATTTATCACCAATTTAGTTCATCCAGGTAGTAATAAATTAACTTTTCCATATCCTTCAATCAATTTTGTACTACCAGATATTGTGGTAACATTTGCTTCTTTCATAACTATAAGACATATATCATTCATATGGCATATATCATTCATATTCTTCATTCATATGGCATATATCACTCACAATCTATCAGACATATATCCTTCATATTCATAATTGAAAAATAGAAACAAATATATTATAAGAGATGTAGACAATTAAAAAGGAATATCAGGAGAAGAAAAGAAAAAAACATAATTAAAACATTCTTAAATAAAAGATATGTGAAACATTTCATTCTTAAATCATAATATTAAAAGAAATCAGTAACATCTAAATGTGCAATTTCAATGAAGCCTTTATAGTCATCTTCGATGTGGGCAAAATTAGCTTCATTATTATGCTTATTTGCTTCATCATTTTATATGAGCAACATTTGTTCCACTATCATCTTATTGAAGGATTGAATTCACTTCAACATTTTTTTCTTTATTGAAGCTTGATAAAGCTTGACATAATGCTCAGAGCATACACATGACCAATGACGTTTCATGTCACACCAATAATAGATATTATCTTTTCTTTTGGAAGAGTTATCATGAAAAAGTTTATTGTTCTCCCTTTTATTATCACTACGACCATCATGATTTTGATCATTCTTTTATCTCCTACTACGCTCACGTCCATGACCACGAAAATTATTTCTTTTTCAATACGATAGGACGAGCTTATTATATTTTCCAGACTTATTATATTTTGCAACATTCACTTCAGGGGATGAAGCAGATCCGGTAGGACGGACTTCATTATTTCTCATCAATAACTCATTATTTTTTATGGTCATACCCTTCTTTTAGGTCGTTCCACAATTCAAGTGGATCTTTAACAATTAGATATTCATCTTTTAGCCCTTCATATAGATGATGACGAAGAAATATCATGGCTTTTGTCTTATTTTTACTAGATGTGTCGTTTCCAATTTTGATTGTATCACCTAGACTTTCAGGGTCTAAGTGAATTTCAACATCTAGTACCCATGACAAATAATTTTTGTCAAATATGTCAAGTGTTGCAAATTCGAGTTTAGTAAAGTTTGACATGGTGCAAGCCAATAGAAAAACAATAACAATAGTTATAGATTAGATCAACAAATTATAAGGTTTATATGATAATTCATATCAAATTAACATAAACTAATTCTTGATAGATTCAATTTTTGTTTGTAAATCAATACAAAACAAATACATTATTATATAATTCACAACATTTTGATTTTTCTTTGAGTCACTCCAGCTCCATTTTTTGTCCTCCATAAAGTGAACATCTCTGCTTGTGAGGATTTATCCAGTTTGAGGCTGAAAAATCTTATAAGCTTTAGAAATAGTGTTGTAGCCAATAAACACACCAGGTTCAGCTCTTTTGTCGAGCTTATCATATTTGACCTGAGGTACATGTGAGTAGCACAAACAACCAAATATTTTTAAAAAATCTAGAAAAGGTTTAAAACCAAATCATGCTTCAAAAGGAGTTTGATTTTGTACAGCTCTTGTAGGAATTCTGTTATGGATAAACACAGTTGTATTTGTAGCTTCGACCCAAAACTTCTTTGATAATTCCTTTTGATGAAGCATACACCTGATCATCTCCATGATTGATCTATTTTAACTTTCGCTCACTCCATTTTGTTAAGGAGTGTAAGGTGCTGTCAATTAATGCTCGATTCCAACTTCATCACAAAATTGTTGAAATTGATTTGATACATATTCTTTCCCATTGTTTGATCGCACAATTTGAATACAACATTTGCTTTGATTTTCAACATAAGCTTTGAATTTCTAGAATATTGCAGCTACTTTTGATTTGTATTTAAGAAAATAAATCCAGCACATTCTCGTTAGATCATTAATAAAAGTAATATAGTAAAGACTTCCTTTTAGTGATGAAGTTCTTTGTGGTCCAACAACGTCAATATGCTGTAATTTTTGACTTGCCCTCCAACTGCTTTCAGGAAATGGTTTCCTTGTTTGCTTCCCAAATTTACAAGGTTCACATTCAGCCAGCTTATCTGTCCAAGAAAGAACTCCACAGATTAGTTAATTTTTCAGCATGTAATTCATTCCAGAATAATGTAAATGACCTAACCTTTTGTGCTAAAGATCAATTGAGCTTGTTGTAACTGGAAATGTAGTCTGTTCCTCCTTCATTGGATCAAATGAAAAACTCTTGCTCCTCATTTTTACCTTGAACTTCTCAAGGCTTGTTGGATCTTTGATTATGCAAATTTTATCTTCAAAGATAACTTTGAACCCTTTCTCAAGCAGTTGTCCAACACTAATTAAGTTTTGAATAATTTCAGGTACATATAACACATTAGAGAGGGTATTTGCACTTGTGTAGCTTGTTATATACACTGATCCTTTTCCTTTTCGGGGAATTTGTTCACCATTTTCGATTTTAACCCATTTGACTTCAGTGTTGTATAAATGCTTAAACAATTCTCTGTCATAGGTCATATGGTTGGTGCAACCACTATTTATCAACCAAGATTCACTTCTGTTGCTAGAGAAACAAGTAGCAACAAAGAGCTGGTCTTCATCCTCCTCTTATACATTTTCTACATTAGTTGTAACTTGTTTTACTGCACTTTGCATCTAGTCTTTTCCAACATTTAAATGGTGGGTGACCCATTTTTCCACAATGTTTACAAAGTGGATAATTTGTTCTTTTACTTTTGCCTTTGTTTTGGTTGCTTGTTGTATTCTTGCTATGCTTGGTTGGAAGTGGATCTTTAATAGCACAGTCTTCTCTCATCAACTTTTGCCGCTCTTGTGCTTGCAAGACATGTAGCACTTTTGTCAAAGTGATCTTGGACAGATCCTTTGTGTTCTCCAATGAGGCTATAAATGCTTCATATCTCTCACGCATTGTAACCAAAATCTTTTCAACAATTCTAGAGTCAGCAAAGTCACTACCCAATAGCCTTATCTTATTGGCAATACCCAATAATTTGTTAGAGTATTCCTTGATCGTGTCAGACTCTTTCATCTTTTGTAACTCAAATTCCTTCATTAAATCAAGAACCTTCGCACTCTGTATTCTTTCATCTCCAGCATATTCCTTCTTCAAGTAATCCCATATTGTTTTGACTGATTTGAGAGTCATGATTCTTGTGAAAATGATCTGAGAGACACCAAGTAAGATTTCATTCTTTTGACTGATTTGCCTTTCTTGTTTTTCTCTCTTTGTGACTTTTGATTTAGGTCATGGTAGGACTATCTACCAGTGAAAGTACTTCGTAATCCTCTTCCACAGCTTCCCAAAGATCAAATGCCTCCAAGTAAGATTCCATTCTCTCACTGCCCAGAGGTCATAGTTTTCCATCAAAGATTGGGAGTGCAGCTTAGGAAAAACTTGTTTCAGAATCCATGGAAACTTAAAACACACAAGTCCCTCAAGAAGAAAGCTCTGATGCCAACTATTGGTTTCAAGAAATGAAAGAAATAGAAAATTGGGAAGAAAACAAAGTTCAGGTGAGAAATAATTCTGCATGATAATTTTATTTAAATGCAAATCTAATTTTAAATACATATAGAAATAACTAATGAAAAGATCATGTCCCATGATTCTAACAGCCATAAACTAACTCAGTTAAAAATTAGGGAAAAGATAACCCACTAACAACTAATAAGTAAAATAACTTGACTTATTCAAACTAAAACATCTCTAAAAGCTTCCACAAAATCTGCAATATCCAAAGACACATTCTCAACAAAAACAAGAACTATAAATCAGAAATATGAATTTCTATAACTCTCAGATAGAATGTTAGAAACATTATCTTAGAACTTTCGTGCTGATAATTTGTTATGAAATAATATGTAGAGGAGAAGAAAAAAACAAGAGATAAGGAACCATCTGAAAAGTATATTCTGATTTTGTGTATTTCTCTGTTATGTATATATCTCTATTTATACATTACAAAATATATCTCAAAACGATTGAGTCATAAAAACATAATATTAATAACATTATCTCTAATGAGATTCTCATTGATTATAGTAGATGCAAAGGGCATCTACAATATTTACAACAAATATTTATTTTTATAATACAACAAATATTTAAATATTAAGTTTTTAATTCTTAACAAATCTAAAATTTTAGATTCATGTATAATTTTTAGTTATATCAAAATTGTCATAAAGAATTAAAAATAAAAATATCATTCACTACAATTTTTTCGATAAACTTAAACAAACCAACAAATATATTTATGTATTCTTTCACCATATTTCAACATATACCTTACATTCATTAAAAAAAAATTATAAAAGGCCCAATTTTATTTTACCCTGATAATTACAATTTTTTATTACCACTCATTTACTAATTTAATTATGCTTTATTAAAATAAAATTTTATTTCATGTTTATTTTTTATATAGATTAGACTAACCCAATAAATATTAAATTAATTTAGTCCATGCTTAATAGGTCATTAGACTCTATTAGACATAATTTTATTTTAATTATATTTTTTAAGTTTAGTTTAACTTAAATGGTTAGCGAGCCTAATTCATTTATTAGATCAAGTTCGATTTAACTAATCTAATTATGACAATCGGTAATTCAACAAGTTTTTTATATAACAACAATCAAACATAAATTTTTATGTATTTTTTAATAAAAATAAAATAAATATTATATTAAGTATATTACACTAACACTTATTAAGACTTGTTGAAATTATATAAGATATTCCATGTTTTTAATATTACTTTTATCATATTTTTATCTGAGTGAAATATCCTTAAGGATACTAGTGTAATACATAAAGGATGCTAGAAAGTTCTATCTATATATTTAAAAAATAAAAATATTTACGTAATTTCGTAAAAATTAAGTGAATATTTAAATAATTTAATCTATTATATTCTGTTAAATATAATAATATATTTTGTTAAATGAAATGAGAGAGATTCATTGGAGCCTTATTTAGTTTACCCATTGACAAATAGCGACCATTGATTTGAAAGCATGAAAATCCAAGGAACGTCATTTTATTTCCCACGGTGGAAGATACGGTGCCCTTTCCCATGCTAAAACTAAAACATTCTAAGGCCAAACGAAACAGGTTTGGCAGCAGTGTACGATAAGACGCAACGCCAGGGTTAAACAACACACAAACAGCAGCGACCCACATTCATTTGAGTCACAACATGGCTCACGGTGCTTACAACAAGCGGCGCGTGAGCTCAACGCGCCGATCCAACTCCAAGCCCCTCGGCGTCGCCAAGAAAACCAAACCCTCCGTCTCTCTCAAAAACCAGATTCGATCCATAGACCGCATGCTCCGCAAGGTAACCCTAACCCTAACCCTAATATATCTTCGCTATTTCTTTCCATTCATTCCTCCAAATTGTTGATGCAGAATCTGCCTCCGGACGTGAGAGAGGCGCAGGAGCAAAAACTGGAGGCACTGAAGAAGCAGCAAGAGATTCACACGCGCCTCGCCGCCGAACGCAAGATATTTTTACGCGACCGTAAGATCAAGTTCTTCGAGAGGAGGAAAATCGAGAGACGAATTAGACGCCTCGAGAAACTGCATCGTGCTTCTTCTTCTTCTTCTTCTTCCGCTTCCTCTGCGCAACCTTACTCTGACCAGCTTTCCGCTCTCAAACAAGATCTTCAATATGTCATGGTCTGTGTTTCACTCCTTTCTTTTTGAAGGAGCCTCGAATGTTGACTGAAAAAATATATTTATTCATATTCAATTTGTATGTGCAGTACTTTCCCAAGAATGAGAAATATGTTCCTCTGTTTACCGGTGGCGATGGTTCGGAGATGGTTCACAAGAGAAATGGGCTGCGCAAGCAGATTGAGGATAGGTTAATTGCAGCTGCTGCAAGTGGCAAGGATTTAGAAGGTTTGTTAATTTTGAATTTTGTTCATCCATGCCATATTTATACAAGTTTAGAATGTTGATAACGTGTAAGAAATTGGTTTAGTTTTGTGTGCCGCAGTTGAAATTGTTGTACCACAGTATGAGTATGGTCCTGTTTGGATAAAGTCCTCAATAAGCACTTATAGGAGAAGAAAATAAGAAGGTGAAAATGAATTTAGCTTCTTACATAAGTTTAAATTAGCTTATACACAACTAAAAATAAGATTTTTCAGCTGTTGGAAAAGCTAAATGGGGGGCTTATATAGATTAGTTTATGTACAAGGAAAATGAGAGAGCTTCTATCTCAACATATTAAGGAAAATTCGATCAACCTACATGGATGTGCTTGAAGCTCTGCTTTGTATTTATAGATGTGCCTTTGTATCTATGCTGCATTCCTGTTAAGACTTGGTGTTGCTGTAGCAGAGACTGGCAGTGAGGATGACGGTCTTTTGGATCTGAGTGATGATGATTTTTTCCTTGCTGGAAGTTCTAGTGATGAAGCAGATGCAGATGATGAATGGACGGACAAAAGCACAAGGTGAGTGGAGATGTTTAATTCTTAAGCAATTATATCAATGAGAATTTCATATATGCCTGGTGTGCATTAAGGGGAATTAGATGTTAAGGAGCAGTAGCATAATCAGCCTTTGTTTGTGATGTTGGTATTCATTAAGCTTTGATGCTTGGAATTATGACATTGATTAAGATGTTGTAAACATGTATTCTGTTTCATTTTGATGAAACCTGTGGTGTAAATTTTTCTATTGGTTGCAGAGAGCAGGCTTCTAGTGCTTCTGGGAAAGGAGTGTCTGGCATGTCCAGTGATGAAAAAAACCAGGTCTGCAGTAAGAGTAGCAATTGTGTTGTTTTAGTTTCCATATTTCCAGTATTCCACTCTATTAATAGATAGTCAGAAACTATTCTGCAATTTTTGAATATTTTACACCTTTTATAGAGGCAGATTTCCGCTAGAGCTTTGATGCCTCCTCCTCGCCCTTCAAACATAAAGTTGTCAAGGTTTGGGTCGTCTTCTGGCCAAAATTCATCCATGCATAGATCTGACATCTCAACATCAAGCAACACATCAAATAGCAAAAGCAGCTCAGACTTCAAAGTAAGGGGACCCTCAAGATCAGGGACAGGTCATGGTAGTAGTCTAAGCTCCAACTCTGATGCTCACAAGCCTCGGAGGAAGAGAAGACCTAAGAAGAAAAAGAAGCAGGTTTATTTCTTATGCTTATTCATTGCAAATCATCCTCTTATTCTATTTGTGATAGGGTAGGATTTGGAAATGTCTTTACACACACACACACTCTTCAGTGTTTTCATGTCTATTTAGTTTCTTCTCTTGCACATATTTTTGATAAATGAATTTCGCATCTAAAGTAATGCCTTTGTTTATTCTTGTTTGATGAGGTTCACAAGTTTAATGTTGAAAATTGTGAATAAAAAAACTACTCCTGGCCTTCTTCAAAGAACTTCCTTGTGATTTGTTAAAGACTTGACAGGATACTGCTGTGAATAAAGATACCCCTGGTCTTCATTTGCCTTTTTCCTCTATTGATTCCATCACCTCTCTCCTCTAATTTTACTTCATTCTTCTCAGTATTCCTCCGTCCTTCCCTATACATTCCTTGAGTTTTATTGTGATTAACTTGTTAATCATGCTTTAATTTTGATTGTTTTTATTTTGAACCTTTATATTGTATAAATTATTCATCTCGTAGCCATAATCTTTGGTATAGCAGCCATTCCACTTCCCTGCTATAGCATTTTTTGATTGGCTGCCCTTTACTACCATTAAGAGTTTGACAAATATGGTTTTATTACGGAATACTCCTAAAATAAGTATGTAATGAGAGAAGATGATAAAATTATACATTGTAGCATCATTGTGTCTGAATGATGTCCTCTGGCATAGAACACTTAACGAAGTAGTTCCTTGTTCTCCAAATGCATCATATATTTACTATGCTGTCTTCTTTGTTTATCTAATTGTAGTACGTATTTATTTATTCTCCAGATGTAGTCATGATAGCTAAACTGAGCATTGCCTGAGCAATTGGATTTGTCGTCACATTCATTCGAGATTCTTACAGTTGTCTTACCTGCTGAGAGCGAATTTCACTGGTCAATATGGTGATCATAATATGTATTGACTTGTTAGGTTAGATCAAGAATTCGTTATTGTAGATTATCTTTTTTCTGTGGGCTATCCATGGCTTACTGTAAATTGTATTGAATTCTGATTTATTTGTGGGATGATATTTACGTCTACGGTTACTACCGCATCGGCATTCGGTGACATGGTTTTGAAACGAAATTGATGCGCGAAGAATGATACTGTATTTTAGTTTAAGCTTAGAATACTATTTTTTTGTCGTTTTTTTTAATGTTTTAATTCATACTCCATTTTGATTCTTGATTTGATTGAAGTAGATGTTTTTTCGTTTCAACTGGTACTTTTGTCATGCCAAGTGATGAATTGAGATACTGACACACGGTTCATAGTATTGATTAATTCGTCAACTTTTAATGATACAAAACTATTAGTTACGTCCAAGTATGTAATACAACATACAAATAATGTAATTAACAGTCAACTGAAATTTTGATTGAAACAAATTATAGCCAAATAATTTTTATTAAGCTAAACTGAAATTTTGGATCCAGTAATTTTTAATGTGTGATTTTGATTTTATTTTTAATTTTGGTTAGATGTTATTTTTAGTTATTTAAGTTTGGAGAGTTTTTCATTTTGATCCTTTATCTTTAAAATCTTTAGCGTTGGATGTTGATGGTGTTGTGTTGTGGTGAGAGAGAGGCATGGTAGTTATGATGGTGGGAGAAGCTGGAATTGGAGGGTTCTGGCAAAGAAGTCTCCCTAGTGAGGTTGAGAGCGAAAGAGCATGGTGGTGGCTGCAAAATGAGCGAAAGAGAAGGGCTTGCTTCATCGTTTAGGCGTTGACAGCATCGTTGGAATGTTGGTTATTTAATGTATGTATACATGCTGGGATCATAACCCTGTGATGTTGGTTCTTTAAGTATACTACGTTTCATTACGGTGGTTCCTAGCTTCCCTTTTCCAATTACAATCCAACTATTTTTTTGTGTTCAAAGGGGTATATCTCTCTCACTGCAATCCTACTGTATATATCTTTCTCTTTATTACTAAATACCCAGTTGTTTCATAAGGACAGTTAAATGTTATACAATTAGTGTTGATGTGTTAATGGATTAACTGTCAATATATGAACATAATTAAATTTGCGAATTTCAAAAAATTTGAAAAATAAGTTGTCAAAAATAAAAAAATCAAAATTATTAGAGTAAAAGATTTTACAGTTTAAATAAATATACCTTCGTTATAAATATTAAACATAACTATATTTTTTTAATCAATGACACTCCCAATAGTCATCTAAGGATTTTAGATTTAATTATGAAAATCAATTAATCAATTAACACATCTTTATTTTATTAAAATGGCTAATACTTTCTTATTTCACTCTTAATTTCAAATCATCAACTAATATCTTTTTCATTGACCTTTACCCATTCTCTTTTTCACATCCTAACGAGAACAAATATAATATTTATAACTATTAATCATTATTAAAAAAAAAAATTCATTTTGTTATAATTATCATTGCCTTGGGTAATTTTATTTGTCGGATAATTTTACTTTTTTAAATTTATAAAATTATTTTTACATTTTCAATGTTTTCTTTATTATTTTCTTTCTCCTCCTCACTTTAAATTAAATTTAAAACTTAATTAATATTTATTTTTATGAAATATTTTATTTCTTGTAATTCTAATGTTAATTTATTATTATTGTTTTTAATTTATTTATAAAACTAAAATGATCAAATCATGAATCCTACTCACTGCCCTTTTTGTCGTTCTTTACTTCTTTTAGATACACTCATACACACGCATCGATGTCTCGCGTCTGTGATTTTGATAATCCTAATGGTAATAGTTTAATTATATGAATTTTAATTTTTAATTTATAAAATTCAAAAATAACATTTTTATTTCTAGTTATTTAAAAATGATATTTTCTTATTTATAATTTAATTGGGTTTCAATGTAAAAATTTACATGTGATCCACCGATTTAAGCAATGTTAACACTAATTAGAAAAAAAAAAAGAAAAAAATTAAAAAATGTGAGTGTCTAGAATGAAAGCGTGTAAGTTAGAGTAAATTAAATTCGGCGGAATGGTTGATGTTACTAGAATGGAGAGAATTTGAGTAGAAAAGCGGCCAAGGGAGCAAAAGAAAGTGAGTGAACCAGCAAAATGGAAGCTATTCAGATCCGCTCACTCATTTTTATGGCAATAGCAATTACAGCATTCCTCACTGTGTCTGTCACCGATGCCGATACCGTTACCGAAGACGAAGCCAAACTACTGAGAGACGAAGTTCGTGATATGTTCTATCACGCTTTTAACGGATACATGGACAACGCTTTTCCCCTTGACGAATTGCGTCCTCTCTCTTGCGCTGGTGAAGATACACTCGGTGGCTATGCCTTAACCTTGGTTCGTAACATTCACATTCACTTTCACTCTCTAATTCTAATTGTAATTGTAATGTAACCATTCCATTCCGATCAGATTGACTCGTTAGACACTTTGGCTTTACTTGGTGACCGCCAACGCTTCGCTTCCTCCGTTGAATGGATTGGTAAAAATCTTCGCTTTGATATAGTGAGTACCTCACCCTTTTTTTTTTTTTTTTTTTTTCACTTTTATTCACTGATTAACCTATTTATTTGACTGTGGATTGTTTTGATCATGTGCTTGGGTTGGGTTGCAGAATAAGACGGTTTCTGTCTTTGAGACCACTATCAGGATTCTTGGAGGATTGATTTCAGCTCATCTTATTGCCTCTGATTATGCTACGGTATTAGTTGTTGTAAAATGCATGTCATTACATTTATATGTATTATCTTGTATCTTGAAACAATTTAAAACTCTGAATTGTGAGTCTGGGTATTGTTTAGTGGTTGGTGAGGGCTTGCTAGGGTGGTGGTTTTGATTGGAATCTTGTTTAGTAGAATTAGTGTGAATGAGGTTATGATTGGGTTTGGTGGTGGATGACAACTCTTTTGTGAATGTTTGTTCTGTTGTTATTTTCATGAGCTTTCCGGATATCTAGTTTGACTGAAAATCAATTTGAATTAGAGTTATCTGGTGGTTCTGATTGTCGATGGCTTGATTATTTGAAAATCAATTTGAATTAGAGTGGTGTGGTGGTTCTGATCATGGATGGCTATACTCTCTCTGTATGCTCCTTTGTCTCTGGGCACATCATGAAATTGCAATGGCCCTTGTCTAGGTGTTTGCTTTGGATGTTGAATTGTTGATCCATGGGTCAAGACCTTTTGGGATCCAGTGGTAGGGAAAGTTTCTTTGTGCTGCGTGCCTATGTGATAGGTACCAGGATAGGAAAAAAGGAAACAAGAATGGAATAGAATAGAAATAATGGGGAATTCTTATTGATTCAGAATAAGCCAAACACTTAAAGACATCTGAGCACTAAGTAGCTCAAACACTCTACCAACATAAGAGAAAACCCATGCCTTTTCCCCTCCCTCCTCCTAGCCCTATTAATACTCTTTTATTAACTGAATTCCCTAAATGCAATATCTCATCTGAATTTAATGTCGTCAGTTACGCTTATTCCTATTCCTTTTCCTCTCATAACAGATTAGTGTTTGTTTGGGCTGCCTAATGGGCTGTTGATTGGGCTGCTGCCTATCAATACTTCCCCCGTAAACGTCCACCTTGTCCTCAAGGTGGATATGAGGAAAATTTCTGCTGATGTCTTTGGCGGATTCCCATGAAGTTTCGAAAGCAGGAAGGTCCTGCCACTTGACCAGCACTTCTTTTTCTCCTGTAGTAGCATTCCGGACAGCCAAGGTCTCTTCAGGTGTCAGTTTTAATTCCCAATCTTCTGCTAAGCATTTCGGCAGTGGTTGACTCTGCACTTGAGGACCTAAGCACTTCTTCAGGAGCGAAACATGGAAGACCGGGTGTACCATCGATCCAGGAGGCAACTTCAACCTGTATGCTACCTTACCAATCCTTTCTTTGACCTCAAAGGGACCATAAAATCGGGGGCTTAGCTTCTGGTTAATTCTTTAGCTAGGGAGCGAAGCCTATAAGGCTGAATCTTTAGGAAGACAGCATCTCCTACCTGAAACTCAATATCTCTTCTTTTCTTGTCAGCTTGGTTCTTCATTCTCTCTTGGGCCCTGTGTAAAACCCACTTTAATTCATCTAGGACTGCATTCCTTTCTGCTAGTAATTCATTCAGGTCCTCGATATTGGAAGGAGGAGTGTTATCTCTAACCAAGACAGGAGGATCCCTCCCATAGAGATCCCTGAAAGGAGTGGTGTTTGCTGAGACGTTGTAGGATGTGTTGAACCATAATTCTGCCCAGCTCAACCACTTGGCCCACTGTTTTGGTTTGGTACTTGTAAAACACCTTAAATAGGATTCTAGATTCTAAACACCGATTTACCACTTCCGTTTGTCCATCTGTTTGTGGATGGTAAGCTGAGGTATAATGCAGTTTGGTACCAGCTTGCTTGAATAAATCTGTCCAGAAGTTACTCATGAACAATCTGTCCCTGTCAGTCAGAATTTTAGCAGGAAAACCATGCAATCTCACAACTTCTTTAGCAAAACCAGCTGCCACATCTTTTGCGGTGTATGGGTGACTTAGTCCAATGAAATGAGCATATTTAGTGAGCCTGTCCACCACCACCATGATTGTATCCTTTCCTTGAGATTTGGGTAGCCCCCAACAAAATCCATGGTTACTTCTTCCCAAACTAGATCTGGAATAGGTAAAGGTTGGAGCAAACCTGCTGGGCTTAGAGTCTCATATTTGTTCCTGCAGCACGTTTCACAAGCCTGCACATATCTCTGAATGCTTTTTCTCATCCCCTCCTGTTAGCCCTAACCCAGGATCTACCAATAACCAGAAAAGTTGGTTCTTGCTGTTGAAACAGCTAGATAGAAAGAACCAGAGAGAGAGAGAAACAAAGAAAGAGATGAAAGGCAGAGAGAGAGATAACTGAGAAAAGAGAGAGAGATTAATTGAAAAGGCTTGTCAAATAAGGCAATGACTTTATAAACATACCTGGGTAGTATAATCAGTAACCTAAAAGCCTTCATAAAAAAGGCTTTAACAGAAAATACACTTAAACAGAAAAACTAATACATTGTAACAGAATTAGTACCATTCCTAACAAGCTCCACCTTGAGACTAATTCTATTGAAAAATATTCTAAGCTTTACAATTAGAAACACCTACTAGATTTACACACTTCTTAAAATTAGTAGCTGGCAGCGGTTTAGTTAGCATATCTGCTGGATTTTCTGAAGTATGAATCTTCAGAATTGAAATTTCTTCTCTAGCCACTATTTCTCTGATGAAGTGGTACCTTACATTGATGTGTTTAGTCTTAAAATGGAATGCATCATTTCTTGTCAAGTGTATAGCACTCTGACTGTTTGAGTAAACTTCCACTGAATCTTGTGTAACTCCAAGTTCAGTGGCAAAACCCTTCAACCAGGCTGCTTCCTTTACTCCCTCTGTAGCTGAGACATTGCTCAAATGAAAGCTGAGTGGAGATAGCCTAGAATGCTTTGTGTAGTGTGCTGCCCCTTAGAGAAACTCACCTTCTTCTGTTTCCCAAGGATGCAATGCTCACAAAACTGCAACTTGCTGAAACTTTGATCACCAGAAGAACCTCTTTTGCTTAGGATTTGCATCCCCTTCTCACTCATGTGGCCTAATCTCATGTGCCACAACCTTGATTGTTCCTCATTGGTTGCAGAAATTGTCTGGGCAACAATGCCATGATCAGTAACAGTGGAAGCAAGAAGGAAATAGAGATTACCTCTTCTTTTTCCCTTCATAACAGTGAGCGAGCCCTTAGAAATTTTGATTTCTCCACCTTCAGCAGAATACCTACGTCCCAAGGACTCCAAAGCTCCAAGAGAGATTAAATTTCTTCTTAAATCAGGAACATGTCTAACATTTGTGAGTGTCTTGACTGCTCCATCATGGGTTTTGATTTGCACTGAGCCTCTGCCTTTGACTTTGCAAACTGCATCATTACCCATCATAATAACTCCTGAATGAACTGGTTCATAGGTGGAAAACCACTCCCTTTTGGGACACATGTGGTAGGTGCATCCAGAGTCCAGAATCCACTCTTCTCTGACATCTGAAACTGCAGCCACCAAAACATCAGCATCAGACTCTGAATCTAAATCTGCCACAACAGCTTCTGGTTTAGGATTCTTGTTATTTTCTTCCTTTTCTTTCTTGTTCTTGAGCTTGTAGCAGTCATTTATCTCATGTCCAAGCTTCTTGCAATATTTGCAAGATTTCCCTGAGTTTCCTTCTCTTGACTTGGATCTTGACTGTTTCTTGCCAGAATCTATCTCTTCTTGAGGCCTTACTCTTGCTGTAAAGGCATCACCCTTCTTGTCGGTGGGTAGCTCATTATCAAACTTCTCCTTTGAGAGAAGATTAGACTTTACATCTTCATATGACAATGTGTCATTGGAGCTGTAAAGCATGATTTCTTTGAAGTGCCTGTGAGAAGGAGGGAGAGACACTACAAGTAATACAGCCTTATCTTCATCTTCAATCTTGACCTCAAGATTTTCCAAGTCTATCAAGATTGTGTTGAACTCATTTAGGTGAGACCTTAATGAGCTTCCTTCTGTCATTCTCAGGGTATACAACTTCTCTTTTAACCTCAGTTTGTTGGCCAAATTCTTGGTCATGTACAAAGCTTCCAGCTTAGTCCACAAACCAACAGCTGTAGTTTCTTGAATGACCTCTCTAAGTACATCTTCTGAAAGACATAACTGGATGGCAGTAAGGGCTTTCTCATCCAATTCCTCCCAGCTTTCATCAGTCATAGTTGCTGGTTTCTTGGACCTTCCATTAAGTGCCTTCTTCAACCCTTGCTGAGTTAGCACAGCCCTCATTTGTACCTTCCAAATGCTGAAGTTGATCTGCCCATCAAATTTCTTTATGTCAAACCTTGTAATGGATGACATCTTCTCTGTTCTTGCTTGTTTCTTAGGGATGGCTCTTGATACCACTTGTTAGCCCTAACTTAGGATCTACCAATAACCAAAAAAGCTGGTTCTTGCTATTGAAACAGCTAGATAGAAAGAACCAGAGAGAGAGAGAGAAACAAAGAAAGAGATGAAAGGCAGAGAGAGTGATAACTGAGAAAAGAGAGAGAGATTAATTGAAAAGGCTTGCCAAATAAGGCAATGACCCAGGTACCTGGGTAGTACAATCAATAACCTAAAAGCCTTCATAAAAAAGGCTTTAACAGAAAATACACTTAAACAGAAAAACTAATACATTGTAACAAAATTAGTACCATTCCTACACCAAACAAGTCCTTCAATCCTTTTGTAGGTCCTAAAAAACCCGGAATGTCCTCCACCAACCGAATCATGAAACTCATGAAGAATGAGTGGAATTCTAGGAGAATTCTTAGGAATCACTATCCTGCCCTGGAAGTAAAGTCGTCCCTTCCTGAGCTCAAAACCATGCTGCTCATTGTTACCTTGTAGCAGATCCTGTAAAATTGTTTTCAGTTTAGGGTCCGGTTAGATTTCTGCTTTTAAGCCCTCCCAACCATGGAAAGTCACAGCTGAAATTGCTGTCAAAGAAAATCGCCTGGAAAGTGCATCAGCAGTACTATTTTCTCTGCCCGCCTTGTATCTGATTTCAAAATCGAATCCCAGTAATTTTGTAATAAGTTTCTGCTGCCCCTCGCCCATGATACGTTGATCAACCAGGAATCTTAGGCTTTTCTTATCAGTCAGCACCAAAAATTTCCTACCTAGTAGGTAATGCCTCCACTTCTGGACCGCCATCACGATTGCCATGAGCTCTCTAGTGTCGAACGATTGGTACCAATTGAGAGCTCTATCTTCCAAGGCCACCGGAAAAAATTGGTAAGTCCAGTTTCCTTGCCAGTTCTCTTGATTGGTGGTAACCGTAATTATCCTGGTGGTAAGGGTGTCGATAGTACCTTGGAGTGTTGTCCCTATGGTTGTGACGATCCTCGTGGGATCGGAGGGAATTTCTACTCTCTCGATCCGGAGATGGAGAGTGATGAAACTCTGTGCTGTGGGGAGGAGAGAATCAAATCGACCCTTTATCCCTACCTGAACCTCCGTTCCATCGATCAGTCGACTTCACAGGGTAGTGTGGCCTCCGCGGAGTGTGAGTACGACCCCTGCGGCGATCTCGACCTATGTCCTTCAGCGACAACAGCATCTGATTGAATTTATTCTCCAAACTCTCCATCCGCTCCTCCATCTCTTCCCTAGAAGGTGCTCTGATACCAATTGATAGGTACTAGGATAGGAAAAAAGGAAACAAGAATGGAATAGAATAGAAATAATGGGGAATTCTTATTGATTAAGAATAAGCCAAACACTTAAAGACATCCGAGCACTAAGCAGCTCAAACACTCTACCAACATAAGAGAAAACCCATGCCTTTTCCCCTCACTCCTCCTAGCCCCATTAATACTCTTTTATTAACTGAATTCCCTAAATGCAATATCTCATCTGAATTTAATGTCGTCAGTTACGCTTATTCCTATTCCTTTTCCTCTCATAACAAATTAGTGTTTGTTTGGGCTGTTGATTGGGCTGCTGCCTATCACTATGTAATTGGATAGTTATTTCCTTTATTACCTTTCCCTTTTCCGGATTGTCATGAATGCCTCAAAGGATAGAGTTATGAGGGATTTCGGGGCCAGGAATGGACTAGCTAAGAAAAGATTGTGCATGTTAGTTGGGAGGTTTCTACTCAGCTTTAAACTAAGGGGATTCGAGTATTGGGCATTTGCAGTACCATATTTATTGCTTTGGTAGACAAGTGGCTATAGTACAGTATCCTTTCCTATTAACTAGTTCCTTGGGTACTAAGTCAAATGAAATTCCTTTTGCACTATTATCTTGATTGTTAGATTTAAATCCTGGATAACCGTGTAACAGCTGTCCCCAAAAATGCCATTGACATTCATAATTAACAATAACAAGTAGTAGTACTCTTAAACAAAAGATACAAGTAATGATGTAAATACTATCAAAACTAAAAAGTCAAATACAAGTTTCCTACATAGGAATCATCATATCTTCTAAATTCTAGTCTTTGAAATTTTTACTACTATTACATTTTCATTTAAGAGATTGAAATCCCAAAAATGCCCCCCCGCACATGGAATCAACACATAGCACCAATATTTAGGTCGCTATTTGATCCACTACGCTATGCAACCCTGTAGCGGGCAGGGCTTGCTCTGCTGGTGCAGTGACACTTAACTCTCTTCAGAAGGGTTGTTTTTTACTTGTGTTGGAGTTCATGCTTCATAGGTGGTTTGGGTATGTTTGGAGAAGAGCTGTAGATGCTCCAATGAAGAGAGTAGATGACAGAGGGTAAACCTGTTGCTTGAGGTAAAAGGAGATGAAACTATAGATGCAACCATTGAGAAGGTTTTAGAGGTCATTGGTTTGTTTATAGACATGATTCATTATAGAATATTATGAAGTTGTTTGATCCATGCAGCTGACTCCACTTAATGGGAAAAAGGCTTGATTTTTTATGTTATAGCTTCAGTGAATTCCCCGTGTAGTGATTTGGTATCTTATGACTCATTTCTCGTATTAATTCATATTAGAATATATTTGTTCATTGTGTTTTAAGATCTTGAATGATTGTTTTCACATTTATTGTCTGCAGGGCATGAAAGTTCCATTGTATGATAATCAGTTACTAAACTTAGCGGAGGATCTTGGTAGGAGGTTGTTACCTGCATTTGATACCCCTACAGGTATTACTTAATCATATACAAACTGTGCTTGTCTTTTTGTAACTTCGCTCTCATTCTTGATGGAATTTTATACCCGTGTTCTGTTGACAAACACTGATACATACATGATGGAGAATGATTCTGTCTATTTATGGCAAAACTCTGAATAGTTTTTATTGGATTTTTAAGTTACAAGGGTTTACATTGGGCATAGTTCCTTTAGAAGGGAAAATTTTAATCAGGGAAAAGGTAGGAAAGTACAGTCAAGGTGAGGATAAGGTATATTGCAAAACATTTTAAAAAAGAAGAAAACTAATAATTCAACTAGGTTGCTCATCGCTGCTAGTTGGAGAGGGCATCCTCCTCGAAACAGCCATGGGAAGAACATCCAATAGATGGTAAAAGTATAATCCTCTCCCATGGTAGCAAATTTAATTGCAAAGACACCCTTTAATATCCATGTGTTTTACTCCAACCAAATGCACCAAATTGCATAAACTGCCCTTGTCAAGATTTTGGATTCATTGTTTTTAATGACCTACAACTACAAACCAACGTCCCAATAACTAGAAAATATTTTCTTTATTGTGTTCACCTACACCAGACCATTGAAAAGCCCTCATAATTCTTCAGACCAGAGATAGCTTCAATGAAATAAAAGATGGAACATCTGCAAAAATGTTGCTACTGTTCTCTGAGACTGAGTGGTATCATTCAGCATACTGAAGGTGGGACCCTCATCTTATCTTGACAACATTGGACTTGGAACAAGAAAAGGAACATGTGTTCACTTTGCATAAGTTCTTGCCATATGTGAAACTAATATTTTCACATTTGAAATCATAGAGGAAAGAAAGGCAGTGAAGAGAGATGCAGAAATAACCATCCCAGTTATTTACCTACCGTGATGCAAAACTGCTCATATTTTGGCTTAACTTGTTAGATAATGTTGTTTTAACCCCCTACCCTATGTTTGGATAGAGTGAAAGAAACTAGGGAGGAAAGAAAATTTTTGAAATTTGAAAATTCTCTTCTTTTTACAGAGAAAATGAAGAGGGAAAATTTTCAAAATTTTCTCTCTAATTCAAATTTCTAAATTTTATCCTCTCCCACATTTCCCCCCTCATCCAATTAGAAGGTAATATAGTTCATCATATGTTGAATTTCATGTGCTGATGTTGTTTTGCAGGAATTCCATTTGGATCTGTTAATTTGTTATATGGAGTTGATAAACATGAAAGCAAGGTAAAACAACCTTCTCAAATTCTTCCTCTTTTATGTTAGAACATGCAGGTCTTCAACCTAGTCACTGATGCTAAAGTCGGTGATAATTTCAAATGATATAAGAAATAGAGTTAATTAAGTGTTTAGTCCCTCAAATTTCTATTGCTTTCAATTTTAGTCCCTAATAAATTGTTTGCCAGCTTTTAGTCCCTTGTTTATTTTTTGTTAGCATTTTTATTCCATGCCGTTAGATTAGAACTATTAAGTGCTGCTGACGTGGTCACACAAGAAGGGGCCATGTGACACTTTCAAGTCAACGTTTGATGGTTAATTTGACGTCAAGGACTAAAAATATTGACAGAAAATTAAGTAGGGACTAAAATTTGTCAAAAAATTTATTTGGGACTAAAAGTCACCTAGAAATTTGAGGGACTAAAAATTTAATTAACTCTAAGAAATAATTGGGCAAAAGATTAGCACCCGAGATCGTTTGGTAACTGATCTTTGCTCCACTATTTTTTTTATTTTTGAGGCACAGAAAATATTTCCTGAGATCATTTCTCTTATCTTGTTTTGTTCAACCTATTTTTTTTGTTTATGTTAAAATTAGTACTTTTGTGCTTAGATAACTTCAACAGCTGGTGGTGGGACCTTGACTCTTGAATTTGGAGTTCTAAGCCGTTTGACAAACGATCCTAGTAAGTTTACTATTTTACCTTTAGGTCTATTGTAAGCATACATTATGCAATGAATCCAAGTTGTAGTCTCTGGGAAAGATGTATAAACTAAAGTTCTAAATAAACAAGGATCAAGTGCAATCTTGGATGCACTGTGAAAATAACTCTAGAAGTTATCAAAGATATCATGCACAAGTAAGAAATATGATTAAAGCATGCCAACAAATGACAGGATTGCATTGCTGTTTCTCGTTTAGTGTTCTACTCTCATGGCTGTTTCTGCAGAGTTTCTGTATGTTTGCACTTGTATTTTCTTTTTGCTATATAAAAAAAAAAAGGAGAGAGAGAGAAAGAGATAGTGGACCAACCATTTTGATAGCAAAAGATTTGTTTTCAAGCCATTTTACATTCTTCCTTTCCAACTCATCGAATGGAGCATCTGTGGTCCATAATGTATTTCATCTCTTCCTTTATGCCTTCTGGGGGCTGAATAATGGGGGAGTATTGTTAGGTATTCATTCATATGCTGCACCATGCGGGAAATATGATTAAAGCTTAAAGGGGTAGAGAAGAGATTTTTGGTTGTAACAACCCTATATGGTAAGGAGGGTGGGGAAGAAGTAGAAACAGTTAGAGGCAAGGATAACAAGGATAAAAGGAAATGACTGGGGAGAAGACAGACATTCCTTTTTTTAGTTTTGGGTGGCTGTTCTCATAGGGCAGAGAAGGCATCCATCTCTGATATTTTCTTTTCTATTTCTATACTTCTCTTCATATTCCTACAGTATTCAGACTTCAGAGCTCTGTTATATGAATTTTCCCATAATTTAGACCATTGTTTAGGGCTGTTTTATGAGAGGCAATTTGTGACTTTGCTCCATTCTTTGAATCAGGACTGAAACTCTACTTTTTCAGTGTCTTGTGGTCACTCTGTTGAGAAATATCACTCACTGTTCTTTCTGATAAACACCCACCCTTCTCTTAAAACATTTCTGGCATTTCCCAGTTGGATTTTTGCCATCTGTGACAGTTTTTGGCCATTCCCAACCTCTCTTCTCCATATTTTTTTGGTCATCCCTAATTCTCTGTCCATTTTCTGGTGAAACTGTCACTGTTTCTGGCCTTTTTACCCTAAAGTTTTTTAATTTTAATTGGTTAGAATAACTGCCATCCTGTTATTCCACAATAACATTTTCAGGATTGTCCACTCTGCTACTATTTGGGATTGGAAACTACAGTTTTACTATATGCTTTGTTTTTCAGCTTTTTTATGTACAATCAATTTTTCTATTCTTCACTCTTTTGGGGGAGGGGGAACATGCCAGTGTGGTCTTGTTACTTATAATCATATCCATTTGTTTTTTTGACGTGCAGTTTTTGAACAAGTCACCAAGAATGCAGTGCGTGGACTTTGGGTGCGGCGTTCAAAGCTTAATTTGGTTGGTGCTCATATTAATGTTTTTACAGGTGAATGGACACAAAAGGTACAAAGTATATTTTATTGGTTGAAATTATACATATAAATATGTACATATATGTATGTATGTATGTGTGTATAATGGCATTTTTTAATTTATTTTGTGACATTCATATTTTTATGGAGTAAATTTTTAAAATGATAGATCCATGAAATATGGAATGTGATGCTCTGCTTTCTGTACCAATTATAATGCCTCTTATTTGTAATCTTGTTTTATCTAAATGTGCGTTACCTCGTAAAACACATACATGTACAGGGATCCTAAGTTCTAACTAAAGCTATGTTAGCAATATCTGCACAATCTTCTTTCTCTCTCCACCTCTCATATGGTGTCATGGAATGGGTTGTCAACTTTGACTTATATCCTATTTGGGTCTGTTTGGGTGTTTTTCTTCTAGAAGGACTTATACGAGGAAAAAATAAGAAGAAAAAATAAAATTTACTTCTCCAAAAGTTAAAATTAGTTTCTCATTAGATAATTTGCAGGAAGTCCCACATCTGTTAGAAAAGTTAAAAGAGTGAACTTCTAAAAATTAGTCAATGAAAAACTAAGTTTAACTTTTGGAGAACTTAATTTCATTTTTTTCTCCTAAAAGTCCTTATGGAGAAACTCATCCAAATAGGCCCTTTCAGCCTTCTACTAAAAAAGATTGTAAATCAATTACTTTTTGTAGCCTGCATATGAACTTCATGTGTAGTCAGTTGATGGATTCTTTCTTTTCTATGCATTATTTCTACATGACTAAAGATCACCCAGTGTGGGACTGAAATAATTAAAACATGTAAGTGGAAGGATCACCTAGTGGTACGTGTCTAGCAATGACAAAGAAGTGAAAGAACATCATTTCAACTATGACCCATCCTTTGAGAAGAACAAGATATAAGAGTCTAGAGGATGATAAATTTTCTATTCAATTTGAAACTGTACATTTGTTGATTGATGCTGTCACTTAACATTGTGATACAGTTACATGGAACTTATGTATTTATTTGGGGTGCCTTAGTCCCACATCGAGTAGTATGGGAGGCTTGATGGAGTATTTAAGTGGCTTGGTTCTTCCCCCTTTTGAGCTAGCTTTTAAGGGTGAATTCCCCGAGTGCTTAGATACCTACCAATTTGTATCAGAATTGGTTGCCTATGTCTTGGAAAGGGTTTATTATAGGTTGGATTAAGATGCAAACTGAATACTGATAGCTAAGCAAAGCCATCAAAAGGGAAAGTGCTACTCCTGGGTCAGTGTCGATAAAGCAAAAATCGCCTAGACCTTGACTCTCAAGGGCAGTGCTATGATAGGGCTTGGGTACTATGGGGTGCCTAAGTCTCACATCAAGTAGTATGGGATGTTTTATGTGGTATTTAAGTGGCATGGTTCTTCCCTTTTAAGAGCTAGTTTTAAGGGTGGGTTCCCCAAGTGCTTAGATACCTATCATCCAATTATTGAATTGTGGTAGTGGTTGAAGTTTTTGTATGGTAGCAAACATGATTTTAGAGAAAACATCAACAAACTGCTCCCTAGTTTCCACATGACAGTCTTAGAATTTGGGTTTGAGGCTGAGAGCCTAATTCAACAAAAGCTAACTCACGAGGTGAGGGTTACCTCCACCACTTATATGCACTATTTTGGTCATATCATTAATCGTTGTGGGATCTCCAACGTCACCCTTCATGCTGATGATTGGACATCTTAGGCGTGGAGTTTTGCAAGACCGGACATATGTGATTGAAGGACAATGGCACGATAATAGAAGGCCCTATGAGCCCAACAACAACCACTAGGATAGATTTAGATACCTTTTTAGAATTTGGATCTGGTGATTAGTGATTAGTTACTTGTAGTGCAGTCAAAGAACAACATTGTAATGGTTTAGTGATTAGTTACTTGCAGTGCGGCAAAGATGAGAACTAGAGTCATTATGCACTTACTTTGAGTATGGTGGTGGTTTTGGTTTGGCTTGTGTATTCTACCATTTTGAGTAATTAATAAGTGAACAGAATATTTATGTTATTATTCATTGGAGACAAACTACCTCAATATATACAATAAGTTCTGTAGTTAAGGAGGATTAATTATTAAATTAAGGTGACAAATCTCAACATAAGGGGATAAATAGGAAAAAGTAGCAGACATTTCTCTAAACGCAGATAAGATATTGCAACAAAAGGTAATAAGAATATAAAATGTGCACAATGATTGCATAGTTCAACTTGATCTTAAACAAAGTTGTTGCTATTGATAGTGGTTGGCTTTTTCTCAGGTTCTTGACTTGAACTTATCTATCCTTTAATTACTAATTAATTTGTTATTCATTATTTGCTAAATAAATTACTTAGTTTGTGGGTTTGTGTTGTTTCTCAACTAGACATTGGCTTAGTCTATTATTGAAGCATTTGACTTATATGTATCCAATAGTCATTTATTGTTTCCTTGCTTTAATTTTTATAGTTATCCATGTGAAGAAGTGAAAAATATTTAGAATATGATTTTTCAATTGTTTTACAGTTTATAGATTTTGAATTCATCTGCCATTGCCCCACTGATCTTTCTCTGCTTGAATATGCCCAATTTTTCAATTAGGAGATAGATTCTTCAAATTTATGTATCAGCAACTACTACAGCTGTATCTCTTTGTCTTCTTGCAGGATGCTGGGATAGGAACTAGTATCGACTCTTTCTATGAGTATCTGTTAAAGGTTAGTTATAGAAATGTAGTAAGATATAGCAATTTGTACTTTTTTTTTTATCAACTGAAAGATTTCACTTTTAATTTTCTACAACAAGCAAAAGGGCCATAGTTTGATTTAATTTTATAAACCAAAATATACCCATGATATTTTAAGAGTTTTATATATTTCTTTATGTACATTTTTGTTTGTGAAGTGTGAAAACACTTTTTTTTTTGTTTATTTGCTGTTTCTGATTTACTATCTATTTTGATATTATTCCCACTTGTACATGTTTCTTCTTTTGCATCCTTGTGTTATATTTTATTTAGGGAAAAAAATCTTATACTCTTATACTGTGCTTTCTTTTTCTATTAATATGTTTTTTATCAAATCATTCAAAAACACTGTATCCACCAGATACAAACAAGTAAAATTGCTCTGCATGATATTCTTCCTATTACTATTCTGCCACTTGTTTGAGTTCAGTGTGAATGATTTCTCCAGAATTCTTTTTATGCACTAAGGACTTCTTTAACAAAAGACACTTTAATAGAGAAAAAGGCGGTAGCATCGAGGACTGTAATTTTTTTTTTTACCAATTCTAAAATTAGTCTGCTAATTTTTGCCCATTTATTTACGCATTTTAGGTCTGTATATTTCGCTGATATGGTGTGTGATTCATTGATTCAACAACATATGATGGAGTACTTACAGGCTTAAATTTTGAAGAAAATTGAAAAATGAAATTATAGATTAAAATATTTAAATATTTTCAATTCAGGGAGATTTATATACCCATGTGATTAAGTCATTTATTGGTTACTGTTCGACCAATTTTTGAATGTTATTAGTCAGGTAGAGTTTTATCCAGAATTCCCCTTTCTTTTGTTATTTCCCCCTTTTATGGAGTATTACTTTTTTAGTTGATTTACATTGAGTTCTCTGATTTTGTTTTCTATACATTATATTTCAGGCATATTTATTATTTGGAGATGAGGAGTACTTATACATATTTCAAGAAGCTTATGCTGCTGCCATGCATTATCTTTACCATGACCCTTGGTAAAAGCTCGTGGCTATGTGTGCCACCCTGTAAATATACCTGACTTCCTGTCTATAGTTCTTTGAAATGCACAAGTATGTTGATTTTTAAATCTATTTTAAGTTTGAAACTCAGATTTGTGTTTATGCTTCAAGGTATGTAGAAGTGAATATGGATTCTGCTGCTATCGTCTGGCCATTATTTAACAGCCTCCAGGCATTTTGGCCTGGCCTTCAGGTTTTCTTTTATCGTGTTTTTGATATATTTGATATACGGGTTTTTCTTTTACTCTGGATAAATTATAATGATGTGGTAGGGCTAATTGAAATGTGTATTTTTGCAAGGTTTTAGCTGGAGATATCAATCCTGCAATACGCACCCATGCTGCCTTCTTGAGTGTTTGGAGAAGATATGGTTTTACACCAGAGGGCTTTAATCTTGCTAGTCTCAGCGTTCAGGTATAACTAGTCCTGACACTGGGGGCCAATATAGCTGTTAAAATGATGCTTGATTATAGTTTCATCCTTCTTTCTATTAGTTGCATTTTAGGTTGGGGGAATTGATGATTTGATGCACCGGAATTTAAATGATATTCTCTTGAATAGTCTTATAACTCAAATGTCTGTTTATATATATAAATCTTGTTTCTATCGAAAATGAATCTCTTTAGAGGGGAAATAGGAAAAAGACTCCACGGGGATATCCTCCAAATATGGTACTTCAGAAATCAAGAACACAACAACGCCGTCCATTCTATATCAGAAATGAGACTCTTGAAAAAGCACAAGCAGGACTCTGAAAAAAGCAATGAACTAAATTATATCCTACAAGTGTTAAGTCAATGTATTGAAAGTGTTAAGATGTCTCACATTGGCTAGGAATATAGCCCAAATACTTATTAGAAAAGAATTGGATAATCTTCCTCCCTTGAGCAAGTTTTTGAGGTTGAAATTGTTACGTTGATTCCTAATATGGTTATAGCCTATCCAATCTTGATGTGCTAGTGTTTGGAGTTGAGTTAGGTCCGATTTATTTCTAATATACTATAAGAGTCTATCTGGTCTTATTAAAGTTGAGACATTCACAGAAAATATAATATTGAGAGAGACAGAGAGCAGTTTGAGGTATAGGACATTGCAACAAGTGTTAATTGTAAAACTACTCATAAGACGAACATTAGTTTTATCTACTATGGGTTTAACTGGTTCATCTTGTCAGTTATTTATCTTTGAGAAATCCAAGTTGTTAATGACATTGACTGGGAGATTTAAGATAAAACCAGCCATTCAGTTGATGGCTCTTCATTTTCATTCACATTTGGCAAAGGCCCATATATCTTGCAAAGTGAAAGAATCTCACTATGTTATATTTTTGGAATCTTTTGGTTGATTATCTCTAATATTTATGATTTGCTTATATATATGTATATATTCTCTCATTATATCAGCATGGGCAAAAGAGTTACCCTTTGCGGCCGGAGCTAATTGAGAGCACCTATTGGCTATACAAAGCTACCAGAGATCAAAGGTTTGCTTATATATTTCTATAAATGGTGTTATCATTATAAAATTTGGCTCCTTATGTCTGATTTGGTAGTATTAATTATTTTACAAAAACTGTGCATGGCCCTGCTTTCTCTCTCTAAAGTTCCTCTCTTTACATATTTGTTGCCCACTTGTTTTTCCTTACAGCTTGAAATAGTCTTCCCAAGCATGGTTTGGCCTTTGGGTGATTCATATACCATCGCTTCTTATTTTTCCCTTTGCTTTTAGAGGACGCCTTATCATTCCAGTTGTAGACTTCTAATATTTTTTCCCTCGATTTTTTTTTTTGAAATAAAAAGGAAATAGGGATTTTACTTTTACTTGTAGGTTGTATTTGTTGACAATTTGACATGAAGCTTGATTCTGTCTTATGCGTTTCTTTGTAGATATCTTGATGCTGGGAGGGACATGCTTGCTAGTTTACAGTATGGAGCTCGATGCCCTTGTGGATACTGTCACATTTCAGACGTTGAGCATCACAAACAAGAAGATCACATGGAGAGCTTCTTCTTAGCTGAGACAGTAAGAATAATTTCTTCAGGACTTAATTTTGAGAACACTGAAGATGATTGTAATGTGTAATTATGTATAAAATATTTTCTTATTCATTAGGATTAGTTTTTCCTAATTTTATTATTATTATTGTTGCTGTTGTTGTTATTATTATTATTACTATTATTATTATTATTATTATTATTATTATTATGTAGAAGCACAGATTTGTAGCCAAAAATCTATAGGTTATATATATTTTCATTTCTATATTTATGTTGTACCTATTGCTGTAAATAATCAGAAAGTTCTCTTTTTGAGTAAGATCATTGGTCAAGATATGCAGATTGGTTTATTTAGGGCTCCGAATAGTTTCTCTCATAAGATTGACATTCGAGAATTGTGTGGGATATTATGATTTTGGAAGAGGCTCTGACATTATGTCAAGGACTAACTTTCCTAGAAGCTTCAATTGTCAAGTGAAAGTCTGGGAATGGGATTATGTCTCTAATCAATTTCATTTTGTTTTGAGTTTCTACTTTTCTTTATATACTATGCCTCTTTCTGCCATCCTTTCATTTTTTCTCTTTTCTCCCCCCTCTTATTTATTTAAAAGAAAAATGCTGCTACTAACCTATGCTACAATTAGGTCAAGTATCTGTGGCTTCTGTTTGATTTGGCTGTGGGTCCTGATAACCTTGTGGAAAATGGTCCATACAAGTGAGTGAGTTTATGCATTTAAAATTTAGTGGCGGGACTATTTTAACAATAAAATTAAGCTATTCTTGTTTCTTTATTTTCCTGTGAAACAGGTACATATTCAGCACTGAAGGTCATTTACTGCCTGCTACTCCTCAGATCTCCCTAGTGAGGGAACATTGTTTATACTATGGGGCTTATTGTAGAAGTGGTGATTTAAGACAGACAAACTTTGTTGCAGAGTCTGACAATGATAAGAAAGAATCCAATGATACTAAATTTTTTGAGGGTTGGACTAAAGCTACATATTCATCGGACCACACTACTTTTGAGCCAAGTGCTGTTTCAGGTTTGATCAAGGTACTTGACACTTTCCTCCTATCACTCTTTGGCTTCTTTCTCTCGTTTTACAGTATTCAGATTAGTTGTGCCAAATATTACATTTAGACCTTCTATTCCTCCCCCCCTTTTATTCATGTTGCTGTAGGGCATGCAATGTTTAAATTTGTTAACACTTGTTTCATTATGAACATAAGTTTAGAAATCAAGTTGTTAGAATTTGGATTTCCCTGCACATTTTCTATTTCTCATCCTGCATGTTGTGAGAAGAAAGAAAGGGGTTCAGGTTTTGCAAGAGTCTGTGATTCATTCTCTTCAAATTTCAAAATTAGATTAAAACTACAAAATGTGAATATCAGAATATGGTTACTGTGTGGTATGTTCAACAGTGGGTTCTGACATACATTGGGCTAGGAATTTTCTACAATTTGCAGACTGTGTTTAGGTGCTCACAGCAGTGCGAAATAGAAAAAAGTAGTTTATCTTGTCTAAATGGCATTATGACCTGATCAGACTGCTTGGGTTGTTGTGTTAGCATCCCATCCATTCCATTTTGGTCCAAGCCATACTCCAGGTAACCTGATGCAAAGGGGAATGAAAATGTAAAATTTCAGTATTGGAGATTTAACATTTTTCTGACTTTATCAGTCAATTGCTCATGTGCCAGCCTTCTCATGTATAATGTCTCTCAAGCATGTTCTTCCTTTATAGGTTTAAACTTTGAAGTGACAAATTTTTGTCCGCAAGTAAATGCCAGAGGATAATGAAATAATGAATACATCCAAGAATAAAAAGCAAATGGTTCTGTAGAAATCTGATTTATTTTTGTATTGTGGGATTTTTTTTTAATTATTTTACAATTCAATTTGAAACAATTCTTCAGGATTGAGTATTATGTTATAATTCTACAGGGATTCTGCCCAGGATTAAATCACGGACAGAAGTTTGGTATATTGTATGCGCATTCACCCGATGAACATCATGATTATGAAACCAGTCAAGTCCAACCGAAAGAATCAACTACTGTGCAAACCCAGTCAGTATTGGTTCTTCGTGGCCAGAATTCTGACCATTTACAACCAGATAGCAGCAATAGTAATAATGATAGTCAGACAAATGAATCAGACTTATCTCCTTGAAGTTGAGGGGGACTTGTGTTACTAGTAGAAGTCAAGGTGTTGATCCCAGCAACTTAAGAATTATAAGATCTCAGTCATGAAGAGGATTGGTGGTGAAGGATACTATTTTCAACCGCAAAGGGTTGTACTTCTCAAACTTGTGCAGCATCACCAACTGTAATTTAAATTCGAATTTTGTTAGTCCATAGTTGAGAAAGCAGGCATTTGATAATTTCGGCAACTGTTGATACATTGAGCATGGAGGTGAAAGAGTTAAGACATGTACTTCTAATGTGCTACCGAAGGCCTGAGACATTATCCTGCCTCCTAATCATTGGGCACATGTAAAAGAATGTACAGTAATTATTTTTGTTGTATCATTTTTACTAAGGCCCTTGTAACCTATTGTCCGAGGTATCACTGTACATGAGATAGGTATTATCACAAATCCTTCAAATTAGATCATAATTTCAATTGCTAATAGAAGAGAAAACCTCAATAGTTTATTGGATCAAAATTTAGGTGGTGTGTTAGTAGCTAACACTTTTTCCATTGGACAAAAAGTCATTTTTCCTTTATTCAGACTAATTTTAATTAAATTAACTTTTACAAAAATGTTATGCCTAATATTTCCTTTTCTCTTTACTACACTAGAGAGAAGTGGCCCACTTACTTTGATGCCAAAACCACGTTCTTTGAAATTTCCCCCACCCATATCTCCAACATTGACTATGTATTCATCACGATGGGGGGCTGCTAATTTTGTTGAATTTTATCACACTTGAAATGATCACTTGCTTGAATTGCCACTATCATTCGTAGCAAGGACACTAATCAAAGACAATTTTTCAAATTTTGTTATATTGGTAGCATGGTCGACCTTAATTTTTAGTGGAAGAAAATATCGTTACTTTCCTTCATTAAACATAATTTTCAAAAAAAAATTGTAATTACTTTAGCAGTCTTCTTTTCAAACTGGACGGACCTGAGTATGGCTTGGCCATAAAATTGAATCCGTTTAAATGAATTGTATTTCGAATCCATATCTATCTTTTTGAAAAGAAAAGGGTTTGGACTTTTTTAGAAACAAGTTCAAAATCAGTTTAAAACTAACTTTTTTTTTTTTTCAAAGCTAATTTTAAATTTGGTTTGGTTTTAAAACCGGTTTGGTTTCATAATCTGCTTTAAACCATGAACTGATTTTAAAATGAATTTAAAACTTATTTTTCTAAATTAAATTATAAAATATATTGTAAGTATTAAGAATTAATCTAATTGCAATTACTCACAACTTTAAGTAAACACCTATATCCAATATAATTCATAAGCAATTTTACACAAAAATAAATATTTCTCTATATTGAATTTATCTTTAAAATGAAAAAAATATTTCAATGTTAAATTTCAACAAAATAAAAATTAAATAATAAATGAAATATATGATTAATTATTATATTTAATAAATTCTCTTGTATTCTAAATATAAAAGCCTAGACTATCGCAAACTAAAAAAAAAAAATCCAAATATTAAGACTTCTGGCATATAAAGGAATGAAAATTTTGGGTTTTGATTTCCATTTTAAATCTACTTTCACACAAGATAGAGATGTGGATACGTGAAAAAAATTTAGTTCATTAAAATTGATTTATAAATAATTTGGAATTGGATCAAATATGAATAGGTATAAATGGAAATTTCTTTTTGTTTCTCCTGAGGAATTGAACATTTTTTGAAGATTTGTAATAATTTAGATATCGTGTACTGATCTTCTTGACCTAGATTTGAGTTTTATTCTTCACAAAATCAGTTTTACTTCCATTTTATATTTTTGGCTTTCCTCTCTATCAACCTCTCAACCCTACACATTGCATCTGTGAAAAGAATGAACAATAAAACTTGAATAGAAAACTTGTATTTTCATTTTCAATTGAAAAAATTCCATTTTTAATTTATTTTTGTTTTTCTTAAACTGTACAAGAAACAATAAAAAAAAATGACTTTTTCATTTATCTATTTCACGCATAAATTCTTTGGAGACATTTCTTTCAAAGGATACAATTATATTCCTCAAAATCATATTTCTGGGATTGAGTATTCCCATTAAAGATGTTTGATAATAACTTATTATTTCTAGAAATATTTTGATATTTATTTTAGTTTAAAAATAAAAGTATTCACAATAAATAATAATGAATTAAAAAGAGGTGAAAGTGAGAAATAATTTTTTATTCACACGACAATATAATATTCCCACTCTTTTTCACGAGAAAAGAGAATGGAAAAAAATACATGTTATATCACATTGGATTTTAAAAAATATATTATACTTGGATATATTTTGTTGTAATTTGTACAAGATATAAGAATGTTACATTCTCAAAGCTCACACTTACAAAAATAACATCAAATGAGTTGAAATTAACAAATCCTTTAAAATAATTAAATAAAAGATTTGTTATCAAAAAGTAAATTTAGAAAGCGAAAACAAAAGTAAACATGTTTTCTAAATGGTATCATAGTTTCTTCAAACGTGCGCTGAGATCAAAAGTTATCAAGTAAAGTGGGGAAAGTTAATCCGTTCATGCATGTTTAGAGTCTAAAGTCTTCACCCACTTGACTTTTCTCTGAAACTCTACAAAATTTTGTTTTTTTTTTTGGGTGAATTAAATTTTAAAAAGGTTGTTATCCTGTTCTCCCAATAATAATAATAATAATTAATGGCTATCTAATAAAGAATCTTGTTGTTCAAGATCAAGGACAACAAAGAAAAGAAAATCTCCGAAGATTAAGAAATATAAATTGAAACTTGACGCAAGAGTCTATGAGAATATAACCTCTTAGCATTATTTTGCGGGCGTATTTGTTCATACGGCGTGGCTTATTATATGAAAACTTAGGTCACCCTACCCTATCCTACTTCTCAAGTTAAAAATTAAATTTTTTGTTATAACAATATAGTATATATATATATTTTTATACTATTTGATTAATTGAAAATCATATTAAGTACTATTATTTAAAGTAGGTAATATAAAAATCAAGTAGTATTTTAATTAAAATTTAAATTAAGTAGTATTTTAATCTAATAATCAGAGTACTTGAGTTAAGAGTAGACCTAAACCCTAGAGGCAACTTAGAATTTCCCGAAATATTCCGTGACAGCACCATGATACTGTCTTTACGTCAAAGCGAAGTGATCATTTCTTTGATTCAATAGGTGAAAAGGGTAAAATTCTAACTCATTTGACAAAGGGATTGGAGAAAACCCTTAATTCCATAACATGTATAATAATTCCACGCATAAACACACTTACATATCAGATTTTGACTTATTTTTGCTATTAAATACAATTTTTTGTAAAATTAAACTCACAAATAATTCAACAATTTTTATGCATTAACTTGCTCTTTCTTTTTCTTTTTCCCCAATAGTTCAAAATATTTTTCATTTTGGTATAGAATTAGTCTTTTCTGACATTGGTGGGGTCTGATTATGAAGTGTTTGTCTAATTATTTTGCAGCACATGGAAGCAATTTTTGGTAAGTTGCATATGGTCATTGTCAACGACATTTTGAAACATGACTGTTTTAAAGTCTGCAAGGATTATTTTTCTGTACTTGTGCCCATTTACATGCCTAAAATTTCACTGTTCCCTGCTACAGAGTGCAATAGTAAGGACAGTTTCTGTTCTCTAAATAAAATATTATTGCAAATGCATTTTCCTTAAACTTTGCCGGGAAGAGGGATCCAATCTCTCCTTAGACACATTCACAATATAATTTGATATTATGTAGATTATTTGTCTACAAGGGTAGACTAAGATAATAAACTATGTTTATTTATTTGCATAACAAGTGGCTAAACAGAAAATATACTATGAACTTACGATAAAACTGAAGTTATGTCTGGTGAATATTATTTAACAAACCTTTTGCATGCATGTATAATCACATTAATTAGCCAAAACTTTTCTTAAAAGAAGCAACATGCTGACACCGGTATAGATAACTTTATGTGCATCATATGAAGTTTTAAAAGCAAACGTATTAAGAGTCTAAAAGTGATGCATCTTCTTGTCATGCCTAGGATTCTTATTGGAATATTAATCAAAACATTATTTACTAAGTTTAACAGATTTTCTCATTAATCGATAAGATTTGCTAATTAGGAAATGAATAATTATTCATCTGAATGTTAATACTTGATGAGTAAATTGGGAACACATTCTCAAAGGCATCCAAAGCATACACTTCGATATGGTGGGTCACCTCGACCTAAACATTAGTCTACAGTTAATTTGCTTCTACCACGACTAAGAAAACATTTGCCTTTTCATTACAATTCTAAGGGTATTTCAGATAACTGTGAAAATTGAATTATTTTAATAATTAATTATAATTAAAATAATTTTTATTTAGATAAATTTGTTTAAAAGTAATTAAAGATAATTAATTTTATTTGGGTGTAATTAAAATAAGTTTTTAATAGTAAAAGAGTACAAAAATAGTTGAAAAAGTATTAAAAGATAATCATAAATATTAAATTTTCAGATTAAAAAAATCAATTTATTTTTCAAGAAAAGAGTTACTTATAAATTCTACATTAAGTGTTTTATAATTTTGTATTTATAATGAAGTTATAAATTCACATTAAATCGCCTTTCTGCCAAAAGGAAAAAGAAATATGAAATATATATAATTATTGAGACCTCTGGGTACATCAAGTACATATCTTATATGTCAATTTCAAAACTGCCATTAGGTAAGGTTGATGGCGATTAATCAAAACTACACCACACCACAATATATGCACAATTTTCATCAATAATAAAATAAATTATATATATATATATATATATATATATATATATATATTTCAAATTTCCTTTCAGACACAGCCAGCATCCCACATGGATGTCATCCTTCAAGTAATTAGATGTCCAAAGTTCACATACTAAGTCCTACAATACCTGACTATTTGCATTATAATCTATTCAAAGTTATAAAAGATTCAATTATTCTTTTACTAAATTTACCTTTTTAGCTTCAATGTTTAAAAATTATTTATTTTAATCTTTATACAAATATTTTTAATTTTATTTTAATTCTTATATAAACATTTTTAATTATATTTCGGTCGCTATCATTTTTAACCGTAGAAACCAAAGTAAAATTAAAAGTACTAATATAATAATTAAAATAGATAGTTTCTAAATATAATAAAATTTATATAATTATAAATATAAAATGAGTAATTTAACTTAAAAACAAGCTTCTATATCCAACACATATAAGTTGTGTAACATGGTATTGAAATACTTATTTTATATATAAAAAAACATCTTTGCAATTATGAAAGTATAAAATAATTACATAATCACACTTAAAGTACACGGTTTGCTTTCTACTAAATAATTTTATAACTTTAATATACATTATGTAAAACTTAATTTTATTTATTTTTAATATGAAGCCTTACATTAGAAGTACGATAGACTTACTCTAAATTGATAAAAAAAATAAAATTAACTTACTAATTTAATAAATTTGACACTAAATTAAACTATTTTATTGAAAAACAAAAACAACATGATGGTCTCCCTCTAATTAAAAATAAAATTCTAGTAAAAAGATTGATGGTTATTAGGACAAAAAATATTCCAATGATATTTGCCATTAATTTTTAGTTAGATGAAAAAGAGGGGAACAGATGATTAAAATACCAACGCCAAATATAAAGTAAAATAAAATACCATATATATAGTATATATTATTAAAAGCAAGCTAGCTACTTTGTACCAAAAAAAAAACACCTAGCAACTTCTGCTATTTTAATTAAGATTTCTGCTATGCATGAACCTATCTATGACTTTCCTTTAAACATCTTCCCATTATAAAATAGTTGCCGCCAGCATTATAAATGTGTTCATCTGTATAAAATGTTTGCAAGCAGACACGGTTTCAAATTCTAATCAAGACAGCTTTGAATCCATTAATTATTTATTCAACATGTAATAAATTTTAGACATTTATATTTGAAACCAACAACAAAGTTCTGGCAATTTTGCTTTTTGATCAATGACTTTATGTAAAATATGAATAATTTAGTTGCTTAAAGTCTTTTCTAATGTCAATACAAATATGATTAATTTGCAGTAAGTCCTGTCTTCTATGCATTAATATTCGCTTTGCCTGTTTATGGTTTTATTGTTATTTGTTTCTTACCAAGTGAACTTTCAGCAGCACTACATGTTAAGATTGCGCGCAGGTGAAAATAAACAAAATATAATTGGGAAACTATGAATTTAGTCATCACTGGATTTTTAACTATTTTTGAATTTAGTCTCCAAACTAAAATTTATTAATTTTAATCTTTAAACTTTATTTTTATTATATTTTTAATTATAAATTGATAATCAATATTGAATGTCATAAAATACAATTAATAAAATAGTTAACATATCATCACCTAATAGTAATTTTTTACCGATAATGATTAAAAATGTAATGGAAATAAAGCTTTCAAACCAATATCAATCAATTTTTAGTTTAGAAATTAAATTAAAAAATTATAAAAAAAAAATAGAGAAAAAAAATAATTTTCCAATATAATTTCTCATTGCTACCAACCATTTCTTCCCTAAACCGCACTGTATAATGTATTATCTTAAACAAACATGATTTGTTAAACTTTGTCACTCTATTGCTAACAACATATCTTTATTAAGACTTAAGATCTAAATTTGAAGGCTTGATACTGTCCACTGAATTATTTGTCCTTGACTTTTTATTTTATTGATCAAATATGATCCAATTAATTCTTAAAACATTGTTATAAACAACCACCCATATATATCATTTTCTTATCTAACCTAACAGTATCATGTCTAAATATCTATAATTTGTAGGGTAACGAGATTCCTTAGACACAACAATTTTGGGTCAGGTTTGGGTGAGAACTTAATTTCCAGGAAATGTAGCTCTTGTCTGTAGGTGGAATTGAAGAGAGGACCCATTTGTACCAAAAATAAAATAAATGACAATAATTTATCATGCTCACCTTTCTTGTTTTCCCATTTATTTGAAATTTAAAACTTCCTGTACTGTCAAGGTTTAAATCATGGAGTCTTGTAATTATGTTTATGAGAATATTCGGTCAAACACCGGAAATTTTGAAGCTTACGAATTTAAAATGAAGATAGCCAATCATAAAATACCTTTGCTTCTATTCTATTATATTTAATATAAATTAAAAGTCAGTTTAAATATATTTTTAGTTTTTTAAATTTGGAATAAATTTGTTTTATGTCTCCCAGTTTTTTTTTAATATTAATAATTTTGTAAAAATATAACTTGCTTTAATCTTTCAAAATCAATTGCAACACCATTGCCAAAATTAAATTTAGTCATTAATTTGCAAAACATCAGGTTTGGTTTCATGTGTGATATTTTCATTAATATAGAAATTAATTAGCAGGTGAGTTTATGCGACAAATTTATTAACTGGTAGGTGAATTTTATATGACAAATTCACTGAAAGTGATGGATGGAGAGGCTTAAAAATGTAGTTTTTATAACATGAACTAAAGATATTTATTTTAAATTGTGGAAATTAAAATAAATTTACTAAAAATTAAAGGGACTAAAAATATATTCAAGCTTTAAAATAAAAAATTTTGAGCGAATATGTATTCCATCTGGAAACTATATTAAAATGAGAAAGTGTACAAATACACTATTCACTATTATAAATATATTAATTTCTATTTTGCTTTTGATAATTTTATATATTTGAATTCATTATCTCCATTTCTTCCTAATTTTTTCTATTTAAAAGTCTATTTATTATTAAGTTTTTAAAATATAGACTACCTTATTGACTCAGGGTCATGGATTGTAACCATCTCAATAGTTTCGTTTCCTAAATTTTAATTTGTTGAGATATATGTAATAATGTAAGCTCTATTTTCATGTTAGATTTAATACTTTTATTTCTGCTTTGTAATGTCTCCGCTGCATCATACACTATTGCAATTTGAGAGTATCTAGTCCCGTGCATGTAGTGCTTCTTAATCCACTTAATTTTCATCCAAATTTTGCTTTTTGACTCAAAGTTTTTCCCTTTTTTGGAGATTATTTGTTGAGTTTCTCTCAAGTGTGTTGTTCGCTTTCACCATATAGATGTGATCACTCTAAGCATCATCAATTTCAATATTGATTGCAATTTTTTTTTCCGTGTAAGTTAATTGTTGTGTAGTTTCTTCTACCATATATTGTGATGCCTTTGCACCCCTTTTAATTTCCTAAAAAACAAATTGTTGTGCAGTCCAATATTACAATTATTACACTTACAAACAAAAAATAAACATTTGATTTTCATATGCACATGCATCTATACCAGTTTATTAATATATAATAGCCATGAAATATATGGATAAATTTAATTAGCATATACCAACTTATATTACTATATTTATGAGTTATTATTTTAGTATATGTGTAGCCTAAAGACTAATATGACTCACACGCGGATGTAGAAGTAACGCACTAGCTGGCTGGAAATTAGCAAAGCTAGATATTACCATGATTAACTCAATAGTAATTTTATATCTTTTAACACTTTTCTTTTTTAACTTAAGATCTATGTTCAAATTATGAAATAGAATAAGATAATATTTGATTGTTTGATCCATTTCATTACGTCTAGCACTTTACTTTCCTTTCATTTTAAGAGTATATATTATTATTATTATTATTATTATTATTATTATTATTATTATTAATTGAAAAACATCATAGGGAAGGCTACTCTATTTCTAGAATCCGGCATCCACAAAACCTAGTGTAAAAATATGTGTCAATCACAGCACCACGGATGATGTTAAAAGAGTATCATAAATGAGATTAATCTTAACGTTTATTATTGATCAGATGAGCGATAGTCACAGCAATATAATTTTTAGTATGTAGTATGGACCGGCCAGGAATATACCAGTAAAAAGGAAAATAATATCGTACGAATAATTTATCAAATTTTATTTTATCATGTTCTAAATTTTAATCTAGATAAATTAGGGTGTGGAAAGATTAAACCCCAAACTAAAAATTTTGATTGTAATACATAAAATCAAGTTTTGGAATCATATACTAATATATATACCATTAGGGGTGACTATATAAAATATTTGATGTCTTCTCTCATTTTCCATCTTTCACATTAAACCCCACAAATATTTAAATGAGCGAAGACATCAAATATTTTATATAGTCACCCCAATGGTATACATATTAGTATATGATTCCAAAACTTGATTTAATCTCTCAAAATTTTCAGTGTCAAATCCAGAAAGGATTAGAATTATGAATGAGACGTTCCAAGTTAAAAAGAGGAAAATAATCAGGTGCACACATACTTAACTTTAATACTCCATTCAATAACACAGCCAAAAACAAACACTTGGGTATATTACACTGTATTATTGTATCAACACAACACAAAAAAAAAAAAAAAAACAAAAACAAAAGAAAGAAAAAACTTGGATAAACCTCTTTCTATCTCTCTTTTACACAAAGTTTCATTTGAAATCTCTCTAAGATTTCTAATTTGAAACTTGAAAAAGGATCAGTGGATCAAACAACAACGTATCATAGCATCTCACCAAAGATGCTAATTAAAATAACAAGAAATGTTGCCAAACTTGTGGAAGAAACTGCAGTGTATCTTCCATTTCCCACTTCTGAGTATAACTCCATATTATAGGTATGCTAAAAGCATACACTACAGTGATTCAAAAGTCAAAACCCTTCAGATCCGAGAACACAAGCTGAAAGCATGTTTTCCCTTCACCCCAAAACACTTTTCTTTCTCTGCTCATGGTAACTTTAGTGGTTTCTCATACACCACAACCCAAACCCCTGGCCTCTGATCCTTTCATGATTCTTAGCTTTTTGCAAGAAGTCACAAACATGCTGCACAAAAGGTACAGTTCTGTCAGATTAAGTTCACCTCATAACTAATGATGATGATACCAAAAACCAAACAACAAAAGCAGATCAGAAAGAAAAGAGAGAAGGATGTAACACTTACTCCCATGGAACATCTCCAACTAACATCAAGTCACCGTCCTTGTCTTCATATGTTGGTGCATACTCAGATCCCTTGTATCCTTCTTTTTCAGAGTACTCACCTGAAAAGGCATAACCAAGGTCATTTTCACATTTTTACAAAAGTTGTTCAAATAAGAAGTTTCATTTCATCACAATAAAAATCAAGTTAAATTTTTCTGAGAGATCTCTCACCTATGGTCAATTTGAACATGTTTTCTAGAGCTTTGAGGAGTTGTTTGTAACCTCCATATACCTTCAAATCTATCTTTCTAAGGTAAGGAGCTCCATCCATGCTCACTTTCACATAAATCCCAGCACCCTCATTCTCCTGAAGGCTGTTTTTCCTGTAGGATCTGATTGGTGGCCACCCCACTATCTTAGCCCTGTCATGCACATCAACATATTCAATAAATTACCCAACTCAAATGTTCATATACATAAACAAACAACTTTAACTGATTTCCAATTATCAAAAACAATTTTTTTTTTTATCTTTAGAACCAAAAATGAACCAAACCTTGTTGACTTGTATCAATAAGATGAGATAAGAATCTTTGAGTCTTAATAATAACAAGGAGAGTCTGTTAATTAAACTTACTTGGAAGGAGGGGCTGCTTCAGTTTCCACGTGTTGAGTAGTATTAGAGCCCTTTGAAGCACAGTCGTCAGAAGTTTCATTTAATGGTCTTTTGTTTGTTTTAACACATGCAGGCTTTGTTTTTTCTTCTGTCCCTGGCAGGCCCAATCTAAGCTCAGTTGCCTTGAGGTTGAGATCATTCTCATAAGTCACAGTGCTTTCCATCTTGGTAGCAAAATCTATAATCCAAAACACGCTTGCTCTGCCAAACCCTCTAAGATATGATTTCCAAAGAGATGCTTGTTGGTTGAGGTAGAGTTTTCTCTCTTCTCTTCACTTGTATTGTGTTGTATGAACCCTTGAGAGATGATGATAAAACTTGAGATGTGATGCAAGAGAGGGAGGGTATGTTAATGTTTTATAGGGATGGATGGATATATGTGAGTAATGTGAGATGATATGGGATGGGAAAAGAATGAATGGTATGAGATGGGTATGGAAGGATGGATGGATGGATGGATGCATGAATTAAGGAGAAAGAGAGGGTAAGGTGTCGGTAGAAGGAGGGGCAAGTTGAAAGCAAGATGTAGGGAGAAAAGGAGGACAAGGGTGGGACAGCGGGTGAGTGTCCCAAAAGAGAAGAGACGGTCAAGATGGGGTTTGGGAGATAAATCAGGAGCGTTGGCTTTAAGGAAAGGCAAAAGGAAACATGCCCATGTGAATGAAGGGTCCATCCTCTCACACTTGCTCATGGGAACCATCCCCATGAGCCTCTCATTTTTTTAATTTCTCAATGCCTTCTGGGACCCAACTACATGTGAACCTCATTCTGCTTGGAACTTGTATCATGCACCTTACCTCCTCAACCAAAAACACTAAATTCGTAATGTGTTTTCTTTTTTTTATGTAAGATTAACAATGGTATTCTTTAAAAGTAATTCTGTTCAAACTTTATACATAATAATAATAAAAAAACAGTCCTATTTGAGTTTGAATATTCATAGTGTTTTTTTTAAAATGTTTTGCATTATTGTAAGTGATAGTCACACTTTTTTAAAGCAAAATGGTGAGAGGAAGTAAAAAATTGTAGCATTTATGTTGAACATTAGATGAGTGTAACTAAAATCAAAAGAAACATATAATGTAAATTATATACTTTTAATAGTTACTTAAATTGAAATTATCTCACAATAATTATTATAGTTTAACTTGGTTAAAAGGTGTGTGAATTATTATAATTTATTTTTACAAAAAAAGACATATTTATTAAAAATATAACATGTTATATAATTAATTAACTATATCTTATCATTTATGAAAAAATTTATTGGCAACAAAATTTTTTAATCATCTAATACTATCACTTAATAAGCCTTAAATATTTTTATCATCCATGGTTAGTTTCTGCTATTTAAAGAAAAAAGAAATCTCATTCTCACAATAATTTATCTAATCGGCTAGGGGTTGATTAATTAGTATGACGGATTCAGGGGAGTGAGTAAGGGACCTCCCTCTCCTGTTTCCAAGTGTTGGAAAATAGAAAGAAAAGTTATAAAAATTAAATATAAATTATAATATTATAGGTTCCTGTTGAGGAATCAAATGAATAAATTAATTTATTCACTAGAATGTATAAATTTATATTCGTAAAAACTTTTTCGTACATGTATAATCTATATATTAAATTTATTTTCTTAATTATTTAACTATCATCTCTAGATATTGATTATCAAGATTATAAAGAAATAGCTGGAAGATTGTGTATTACTGTTATTGATAACCGGAGTGAAAAAAAGAGAGTCAATATTGATGGCATGTATAACTAATATTGTTGAAATAAAAATAATTGTAGACAGCAGACCAACAACTTGGATTGAAAAATAGTTCACAACATTATTTGATTTTGTTCAGAGAAAAAGTCTTTGACAGCTTTTTCTATGAATTAAGTAATATTAGAAAGAGGAAAAAATTACATACATCTCGTTGCTATAGAGTATTTTATATCTAATAAATTGTAACATATTATGTATAATAAATTTATTGAGGTGTAAAATTGTGTTATATTGCTAATTCATACGTAATTTTAAACTCTTAAAAATATTAAATATATTTTTATTTTTTTAAGTTAAACTTTTATCCGATGTTTGGTTAGATAAAAAAAAATGGGATAACCAGGAAAATAAATTTAAATTTAAGTTTAATAAAAAATATTCCCTTTCTGAAAAAAACTAATTTTCTCATTATTTTTCTTCCCTCCATTTTTCAATTAAATAAAATAAATTTATTCATATTTTTATTTTTTTTATTTTCTTTCTTCCAACCATTTCGATGGCTTTGAAATGCATGTCACTAAGGTGGTTAGATACGTGATAGGTGGTTTGTAATATACATATGTACGACTCTATTTGATTTATATTTTTGGTAAAGTTGGTTTTAAGATTTTTAAATAAAAATTATTTATTTCAAATTTCAATACTAATATTTTTAAAACGAGCTTAAAGATTTTGTTTGAATAATATTAATTTTAAAGTATAAATAAGAATATATATTTTGAAAATCTCAAATTTATAATCAATTTTTGTCAAAGAAAAAATTGAAAATTTGTAGTTCTCCCAAAATTAATTTTACCTACTCCATTCACTAATTTTGAAAATAAAATTATTAAAAAAATTTATTATAATTAATTATTTTAACTTCCACCGTAATGTCCTGATTTTGATATTCTCGAAGGATGATCAAGTAGTAGAAGAAGATAGAATTAGATAAAAAAAAAATCTATTATAATTAGATTCAATATAAACACACACCTTGAATTAGTTCTAACAAAAAAGAAAAAAAAAACTATTATCTCAAATTTTTACATTATGAACAAAAGATATGATGAGCACTGGGCAGTAGTTAAAATTAAAATTTAAATCTAGTCTATTTCTTTTATTTAAGTCCCTTTCAAGATTTAAGTTAACATGTTTAAAAGTTTATAATTATTAAGTCAAGATGATTTAGTATCTTAAAGTATTTTTTTTATAATTATAGTAAAGACGATCACTAAATGAAGAGTGAAACAAGTACGTATAAATGATGCAAGCACATACGAATGGGAGTAGTACCTATACAGGTGCACAAGCATCAAAATTATAAGACGAAGAGTTCTTATAAGTGATCAAGTTAAAACACATAAGATTAAAATGAAGAATCTTTAAGTAAAGACTCAAGACATAGTCATGAAGATCAGACTCAACTTGGTTTATAAAGATCAAATGCAAGCTTCAGTTTGAAGAGTCTATAAGTTGAGATGACGAAGAAGAGGACAGACGAATGAATCAATATGGACTAAGTTAAGTTCATACGTTTATTGAAGTCTCAATTTCAAATACAGAGTAATTCGCGTCAATTTCAAATCAAATCGTTACTCAAGAAACTTCTAAAAGTGGAAAGAGATTTTCAACTAAACCTCTGTAACACGAAAAGTAAAAAGTATTTTTCGGTGAAATATCTGAACAAATCAGTAAAAGTCTAATCTCGTGTTGACTTCCGCTGTTAAATCATTAAATGTTCTGATTGTTCACTCTACTAGTTTTGAAGAACCAAGGAAAAAGAACAACATTCAAATAGTCTCTGTTACTTTAAGAAACTTTCCTATAAAAGGACTTCACTTCAACATTTAAAAGTTGGTGAACTTACACTAGAAAGACTATCATACTAAGTTTCGCTCTCAAGTTCTAAACTTCATTTATATATACCTCTCTGCAAAGAGAATAATCTTTTCTTCTTTCAATCCCTTGTAAATTCCGCTGTTGTGGTGTTTTAGCATAAAGAGACTGTGTTTCAAAGAATATTTATGTATAGCCAAAAGTGTCTGAGATCAAATAATAGTTGTAAGTGTGTTTCAGTGTTGATAGTGAAAACTTAACAAGTTGTTAAATAGCTGAACATAGTCTTTCAAGACGAACCAGTATAAAAATCTTTCCGTCTTATATGTCTTGTTTATTGATAACTGAGGTTAATACTTTAACTAAGATTTTATTAAAATCAATCTTTATACAAAAAATCATTTGTGTCTGTTTTTGGTTTAAAACTACAGACGCAAACTCGCATTGTCTGAATTTTTTTTAATTAACACAATTCAATCCTCATTCTTATGTTTTATTTTTTATAATAATAAAATAGGGTGTTTGATCCTGAAAAATTGTTTTTTATTTTTGTTTTTAATTTTTATTTTTTGAAAATAATTTTATAAAAATAGTAAAAATAAAATTACAATACTTCTTTTATTTTCACTCAATTTTAAAAATATTTTCAAAAAATATTTTTTTTAAAATTAGCAAATACGTTTACTTCCCTATTTTCTATTTTAAGTAAAAACAAAAACCAGAAACATTTAAATCACACATCATGTTGGAATTTCAAATAAATTAATAATGGTGTAATCTTTGTTAAAATTAAAAGTGATGCGTGAGATGATATTTCTAACTATAATCAAACTCTTTAACGTTCAAATTAATACTGATTTTACTCATATTAGGTTTAATTACGTTATTTAATCTTAAATATTTGGAGTAAAGTTTATTTTAATTCTTTAAATTTAAAATAAATATTTTTATTCCATAAAATTTTAAAAAAATAGTTTTAATTCTTTAATTTTTTTAAAATGTTATTATTGTTTATAAAACATAATTATAAAACGTTATCTAAACAAGTTTCAGAGAATAAATTATATTTTTGAATGATTAAAAATATTTATAATAGATATGAGAGATTAAAATTAAATTTAATGGACTAAAAATATATTTAATTTATTTATAGAAAAATTGGATAAAAAGTGTCAAGAAGTACGTCAGGTTGATTATGTTTCAAGACATTTAGGAAGCAAAGAACTAATAATGGTTTAAAATTAAAACGAGAAAGAAAATATCAGCTTGCCACTGAAAAAAAGAATAATTTTAAATATGTTATAGCTCTTTTTAATGAGTTACTTTTTATTTTTATTTAACTCAAAAACCTGTAATATTTACTGGATACTAAAAATTTAAATACTTTATTAGTATTTATTATGGTTCTGTATCTTTTTTTCTTTTTATTACATCTTATTACACGTCTATATTTTTTTATTTCTTTTCTCTCTACAAGCACTGTATACCAGTGTATGAGTGTTCCTGCATAATTTTTTTTTTAAAAAAAGTAATATTATTTAAAGATAATTCTTTTTGCATTGGACACACAGTATACACTTCTTTTTCTTTTTTAAATTTAAACTATATACATGTTATTGAGTATCTTTAAATATTTTTTTTGAACAATGAGATCTTTAAATATTGTTTAAAAATTGAAAAATAACCTGCTAAATAAAGATTAAAAAATAAATTACCTTCTTTTTTAATTAAATAAATTTTTAATAGTAAGTATGCTACTTCTTAGTATATTTACCTAGATTAAATTTTTTCTTTATGTGTGTATGTGTGTAGGAGACCATATAATTGTGGTAGGCAATCCCATTAAACAAACTTCCATGGAACATCTCCACCTGGACAATGGCTGAGAGGACCACTAACTCTCCATTAGCCTTGAATGCCAGTTAGAAAATCAAAACCAAAAGGTGTCAGAAGATATTCATCACTTGTAGGGAGAGGGACATTAATTCTTTCCTTCATCACCACTAGGAACTTGCAAAAAAAAAAAAAATTGCATCCAACTAAGCTGATCTAAAACCATATCAAATTATTGTGTATAAAAAAAAAAATCAGATTACTTTATAAAAATACAGTTTGGTAAACAAAACCGTTTTCATAAAGTAGCTGCAGTTCGGTTCATGGAAAACTCAATTTACATGATTCAAAAATAGGTAATTGAATTGAATAGAATAAAAGCATTCAATTGGAAAGGATACAACATGAATTTATTAAGTCTTTTGAAAGATAATTAATAATGAATTGGTAAGAGTTTAGATGAACTTCTCTAAATAGAATTTTAGAAAAAAAAATATGATATCTATTTCTTTAAAAATTAAAATTGGTTTTTCAATAACTAATGTGTAAAAGTACATTTTTTAAAAAACTTTTTAAAAAGATGTGAGATTTTGTATAAATTAATTAATGAAAAGTTAATATTAATTTTTTGAAAAATAAATTTCATAATATTTTTTTTCTTCTTTTAAGAGTTCTTTAAGAGGAAAACATTCCAACTGAATTCATGAAAGTAAATAATATCTTCCTAAGTAAGTAAATAATATCTTCCTAAATAAGGAGATTATGCACGAACCCTAGTCAATGCACAACAATTATAATCCCTAAAACTATAAATAAGCTACATAACACATAGCATATCGGGATCTTGTACATTGTTTAAAATGGACCGAAAAGAATGCATTATCATGGATGAGTAGTATAGTTATATCGCTCTCGCTGCTGGGTGTGTCTGATTTTTGTCACCATCGCTGATTAATGAATGAAGCTACAATTTGTGGTATAAAATCCAACAACATGGCTTATAAGCTGGCAAGATACATCTATGGTACTTTGGGTGGCCTATAGAATATTATGAAGGCTTTGGCACCTGGCATTTGAACAATTCAAATCAGAATAGTGAGATAGTGATGCTCAGCTAATTAATGGTTCCAATCAGATACAGATTGCTTCTTTGCCTGATTTTCTGGTTCACTAGCTATACAACAATCTGGATCAGATTCTACAAATCAATTACTTTGGTGTGTGAATGAAAGGGATTATATGAGAGTATTAAATAGGAAATTAGAAAGGTGAGGAACGCATTACAACCATAGAATGAGAAAAGGGAATGTCTGGAATGATGTAAAATATCTCTATTTAAGATATCATAGATCAAGTCATGGTAGTTGGAAAATTAATAAATACTCCGGAAGGATGGTAATGGGTCCGGGCTGATTTTAGTTCTTCCTATCTCTGCCATCTAAAATTCCAGTTCAGATTTGTTGGAAATGGGGTTAAAATTTTGAAATTCATTCCCACTGAATTTTATCGAGATAAGTTAACCTATATAGAACTATTTAAAAAACAATCTTATTTATATATTTTTACATAATTATATGTTAAATTATTAATTAATAAATAATAAATTTAATAATAAAACTTTGAGAATCAACAAATTTTTTATAAATATATTACTTTATTATTAAAATAATTAATTTATACATATTTATATAGCGAGACGAGGTCAAGATGAATAGTAATATCTCTACCCTTCTGCATTTAGAGCGAGGCAAATTCAAGTTTAAGTCGAGGAAGATAAAGAAAAGTTTTTCCGGTCAATATTAGATTTGGTTCAAGTGAAAAATGATGGATTTGAGGTTTTTTTTTTTTTCATCCCTTTATTCCGGTCTAAAATATGGAGGACTATGATCATAGATAGAAAACTTCCCTTCTCTTGGTGTGGAATTAATTGTTTGCTGTTGTGTGATAGGTTTTTGAATAAGTGTTATATAGACATCATCGTGATATGAATTTGCTTGGCATGCACTTGTGTGGATAACAAGATTCTAAAATTACTCGTGGCAACTAACAGACTTATAGAAAATGAGGGATAGGAAGTAAGGAACTGAAACCCTATGAAATGAAATATATTGTCTTGTGACTCTTGTCCCATTGCATTATTTGCTATTACATTGGCTGCTGGTATATTATTCACTCTCTAATGTAAAATAGAAAAATTGCATTCGCTCAACATATAACTTCTTCCTACTATTTCTTAAACTTATTTAAATTAATATTTATATTTTTTATTTTACTCAACCTTCTTTAAAATAATAATAATAATTATGTTTTCATTTCTGAGATATCTTTTTAAGAGAAAATATTTTTTATTTTTCTATTTTAATTGTGCTTTATCTCATAAAAATAACATTTCTAGAAAAAATATTGTTCAACAAATATAAATATAAATTTTGTAAAAAAATTTCTTGTCACAATACATTTTTAAATCTTAAAAATTATTTATTTTAATTATATAATATAGTTTTAACCCCACATATACACTACAAAAATATTAACTTATTTGATTTTTAGAATTATTTATAGAAAAATTAATTGTAAATAAATATTGTCCCTTTTATTTTTTCTCTATTTATCATTATTTTTAACAGTAAAATGTTTTTTTTACTAGAGTTTCATAAGTACTCCAAAGTCCAAACTACCTTACATGTATCATATAATATCACGTGATTCCCTAATTATCCTCCAATCCTAGTGAAAAGAACTGAAAAATTGTTTTATTTTGTTTTTTATTACAAAAAAGGTTTATTTTGTTATTAAATTAACATTTAAAAGATTATTGGTTAGTATGTATTCATGATTTTATTCCTGAATTAGGTTTTATATTTTGAAATTTTAATGAAAGTAACATTTTAATCGTTGTAGATGTATGGGACAAATACTTGTTATATTCAATCATTTAATTATAAAAACTTAAATCACATCATCATATTATTTTAATGAATCAATAAAAAATTATAAATTAAATATTAATTTAGTTTAAATTTAAAGATAATAGTATAATTACAATAATTATATGTTAAAGATAATAGAATTTTCTAGAACTTAAAATAAAATATAATTTAACTTGAAGATAATAGCATGCTCATAATAATAGTTAATAAAAATTAATTTGATTTTAAAATGATATTAATTATTATATTTTGAAATAAATTATGATTTCATTTGAGCTTGAAAATCTAATAAATTTTAAAACATCAATCTCACTCTTTCAAGTTGTATGTAGAAGTCATTATGCAACGAATAAGGATAGAATGATTAAAAACATGAGTCACTTTAGCTGGGTGCATGTTTTCCTTGCCCGTCAAGGCCTTATCATACTTTGGCACAAACTTTTTATTGGAATTAAATATAAAATTTTTAGATTTTTCAAACAGACATGTTTTTTTAATGGTGTTTGGTTTAATTATTTTCAGTTTTCATTTCCATTGAAAATAGAAAATAGAGGTAAAATGTGTTTGATTAATTTTTATAAAAATATTTTTATAAAAATATTTTTAAAATTGGATGAAAATAAAAAAACATATTAAATTCTATTTTCACAGTTTTCAAAAAATAAAAATTAAAAATAAAAATAGAAAATAGTTCCTCAAACCAAACACTGTCTTAGTCTTTTAAAAAAATACTTTAAATTTTATTAATAATATTTATAACTATTGTGACGATCTTTTACTAGCTTATGGACTAAGTTCACCACACTCCATCTTCTTATCTAATCTATATTCTATTTCTTCCTCTCCTTTCTTGATTATAACCTAAAACATACATTCATTTATGGAAAAATTGTACAAATTTGTGAATATTAGATTGGAAACTCAATCAAATCTTGAATAGACTTGTTCAATGTGTTTAGAGAAAAGAAATTATTTTATCAATATACCAAGTTAAACATCAAAATTAGCCTTATGTTTTAAAAACATTGAATAATTATTGAAAAAATCACAAGTAAATCTCGAGTGTGCGTGTATGTATATACCCATCGCTATTCACTTTTTTTTTTCCTTTTAGAAATGCGTTATAAATTCTATATATATGTATATATTATTAGAAAAGTTATCCGTGCTAAAATGTTCCTCTCCAAGATACATTTTTTATTTTTATTTCAATTGTACTGTTTAATTAACATTTTACCCATAATAGTAATTTTTAAAAAAATATTTTTCTATAAATAAAAATATAAATTTTATGTAATTAGTTTATTTGAATTAATTTGTCATAATGTATTCAATATTCATTTATTTTATTTTATAATACATAAAATGCTAAAATTCAATTTCGTAGATAGGAAAGAAAAAGAAATTTAAAATGACTTTATTTATTATTTAGATGAAAAGAGAAGATAGCCAAGAGAGGGGAAATGTAGTCATCATAACATTTATAACTGAGGGGCCTATGATATATATCCATTTTATGCTATTAATTCAATAATGCTAATGGCACGAATGCCATATTATATATATATATATATATATATATATATATATATATATATATATATATATATATATATATATATATATTATAGAAGATCTTTGTGTGATTTGTCAATGTACATCAAGTTAGAAGGAGGACTTTAATAAATTATAACTTTACCTCTCTTAAAACATATTTACAATATATATCTACTAACGTACGTACTCGTATTAAAAAATAAGAATAATTAGTAAATCCTTACTATGATTATTGGTTATAATAAAGTCTATCGTATATCTTTTATAGTCTTTTTTTCTTTTGTACAGGGAACTTATATTTTCTTATATATCTGTTTTGCTTTTATCCAACTCTTCTGATATGATATCATATTTTATTTTACTATGTCCATCAAAAAAGCCTTTAACCTAGCCCACAGTAATAACTAACAAAATATAATTGAAAACAATGATAGATATATATTTATATTTTAAAATTTTTATTATGGAAGGAATTTAGTTCAGTTAGTTAAATAGAACATATGAATTATCATAAATATTTTAATATTTATCTTCAATCCTTATGAATAAAAAATATTTTTATGACATTTAAAGGAAGACAGAAATTGATATTCATGACTTTCTTCAATTCTTTAGCGAAATCAGGATATTAAGCAATTCTATCGTTTACCAAATTTGTGATTAACTGATTATTAGAGAATATAAGTTTAGGGATTCGATCAAACATGACAAATTAATCTTTAGGTAGGTGTTGCTGTTTAATGAACCAAAAGAAAAAATACATGCTATTGCAAAGTCTTGGAACCCAAACAATGAGGGCCCTATACAGGATGTCTAAACTCTAGAGCTGTATTTGTTGGATGCAATTGCAAAAGACCAAAAGTCGGTGTTATGCTTTTTCCATCGTGACAACTTAAATGTTCTTGAGACTGCACTTTAGTCTAACAAAAGCAGCTCAACCGGGTCACACATAAAATTAAATACCAAAAGAAAATATTCCGACATGAAGCATGATCATGATGATCCAGTGTCAGTCATCATTTGTATCATCTCGACATGTAACTAGTAATATGATGAAAAAATATTCATATATATAAGAGATAAAATTTCGATTGCATTCTTGAAAATATTGGAAGATTGTCTATTTTTTTTTGGGATGGTGGAGTATGTATAAAATACTTTAATGCTTTTAAGTGATGTGGTGTACAAGAAGGTTTATAAAGGGTGAATTAAAGTGTAATCACGTGCGGAGAGTGTGTTTTCTTTGTACATATTAGGATTAATCAAATTCTTTAAAAAATAAGAAATTTAAATAATAGATATGATTTGATATAGACAAATATTTCAACAATTTGCATTCCTTCTTTATCTCTTATCCTATCAATTGGATTTTTAACTAATGTCATTTATTCATAACATAACTAACTTTCACTTATAATAGATCTCACTTGATCCTAACTAACTTTCACTTATAATAGATCTCACTTGATCCGAAGGCACTTCGTCCACCAGGACTCTGTTAGGGACACCGCCATGGGACAATTGCACCCGCTGGGAATCGACCTCGTGACCTTGGCTCTGATACCAATTGTTGGATCGAACGCTTACCACTAGACCAAAAGCTATAGTTGTTAGTAAGGGCGCAACTCTTTCTACTTAAGAGCGTAACAGCCCAAGTGCCACGAGTCGACTATGACTTGGCCTACCCCGGCCTCCGCCATGAGACAATTGATGTATACCCACAACAAAGAGTAACATGTGCATCTACTCAAATCAAGTCGTTACTCAGAAGCTTCTAAGGTGGAAAGAGATTCAATATTAAACCTCTGCAACACGAAAAGTAAACAATGCTTTTTGATGAAATCTCTAAGGATATCAGTTAAAGTCAAATCTCACGCTAACATCCGTTGTTCAAACATTAAATGTTTTGATTGCTCACTCTGTCATCTCTGATGTGCCCAAAAAATAGGACAACATTCAAATGTATCTATCCAACGGCTACTTCAAGGAGCTTGCCTATAAAAGGACTTCACCTCTAAGATTTCAAGTTGGTGAAATTATGCTATCAAGCTATCTACTTAGATTTCGCTCTGAACCTAATTGTATACCCCTCTCTGCGAAGAGGATTACTCTTTCATTCAAACCCTTGTAAAAATCCACTTTTGTGGTGTTTCAGCCTGAGGAGGTTGTGTGTTCAAAAAATATCTGGTTTAGCCTGCAAGGCTACGTTTCAAAGAATACATGGTTTTAGCCTGAGGAGGTTGGGTCCAAAGAATGCCGTTGTATAGCCAGAAGTGGTTGGGTCCAAATAATACTTGTAAGGGTGATTCACTATTGATAGTGAAAACTTAGCATTTTATTAAGTAACTAGACGTAGTCTTTCAAGACGAACCAGTATAAAAATACCTCGTCTTACTTTGTCTTCCTTATCTGTCAACTAACAGGGGATAACAACATTAACTAATTTTTTTATAAACTCAATCCTTCAAGAGAAAACTTTTTGCGTCTGTTTCTGGTTCAAAACATCAGACGGAAACGAACATCGTCTGTTAAAATTTTTAATTAACACAATTCAACTCCCCTTCTTGTATTTTATCTTTTACAATTAGTGTGTAACTAGAAGTAGCTATTGATGTCGTCCATTCGAGACTTAACTAGTTTTCTAATCGTGACAATTCTCACTCAACTAATGTGTAACTAAGAGAAGTCGATGATGTCATCCATTTGGGACTTAACTAATTTTTTACTCGTGTGACTTTCACTCGATCAGTGTGTAATTGGGCATCACTGATGGAGTCAACCATTCGGGACTTAGATAGTTTTTTGCTTGTGACAATTTTCATTTGATCAGTGTGTAACCAAGAGCAATTGATAGCACCATCAATTTAGGACTTAGCTAATTTTTGCTTCCGACGGTTCTCACTAGACTAGTGCACAGTTGATAGCCGTTTTCGACATCATCCACTTGTGACTTAGCTGATTTTCTACTCGCGCAAATCTCACTTGACTAGGGTATAATCAGGAGTCACTGACAGCGTCATCTATCAAGGACTTAGCTAGTTTTGTACTCACGATAGTTATCACTTAACTTGTGTGTAACTAGGAGTTGCCAATAGCGTTGTCCATTCGGGACTTAGTCAATTTTCTGCTCCTGACAGTTCTCACTCGACCAGTATATAACCAGGAGCCGCCAACAGCGTCATCCATTTAAGAATTAGCTGATTTTTTAGTTGTAATGTTTCTCACTCGTGTGTAACTGGGAGTCGTTGACATCATCGTCTATTTGAATCTTAGCCATTTTTTCATTAAGACAAACTTTGGAGGAGAAGAGTCTTACCTATAAAACAACTCAAGTTTTGAAAATCTTGATAGCCCTATTCCTTCAACTCCATGAGTTAGACGTATTTAATTTGTAACTAGCACAATACCCATGTGTTCTCACAATAAGGGAGTTGTTTTTTATATTTTATAGAGGTAAATAAATAATATAATAATTATAATTAGAAATCAATATTTTTATAAAGAATATGTTATTTTTAAAAGTGTAAGTTATATTTTTTTTGTACTAAAAATAATTAGTAGCATAATAATTAATATATTAAAAGTAACATAAGAATATCAACTAACCTAGATTTATGTGGAGTTAAAAATATTTGTTTTCCTGATTCCCTCATCCATGTTTATATGTAATACTGAATTAAGTCTTTGTTATTGCAAACATTTTGTATGGACTGAGGATTAACAAATCCATACATCTGCATCGTCTCTTGGTTTATGCTCAAGTCGTACAAGTACTATAAGGAAAAAAACTATACATAAATAAATACTTTTTACTATATGTAATTAATTACCCTTGTCATAGTTATATAATAAAAATGTTTTGCATGATATTCCCTGTTATAAATCTAGTGCATCTAGCAACGTTATGTACATGAGAACATTTGCGTTAGCAACACCAAATACCTCTTTTATGAAAGACACTTGACATCAAGGATGATGATATGTTAAGAATGTCAGCTATGTGATTTTCTTCTGCATCATCACCATCTAAAGGTCTTCCAATAACCATAACTTGTTTCCCTTAATTAACATCATCCTAAACATTCAAAGTCAATTTATAGCATTTAGTATTAAAGTTAATAATATATACAAATAAATAAACCAAATTGTACCTTTTCATGTGTTGAAATAGCCTTGATCAAATGTTGAGGTCAGATAATAAAGGTGTTAAGTGTCAGTCCCACGAATTGAACCCCTATTGAAGGCACAAACACTTGGGCGACACTTGGGCAGTAGGGTCTTTGACATCCTCGACTACCACCCTTACCCAATGTGGTTGTATAGGAACCTTATGGATGATTGTGCCTCCCTCACACAATACTAATGACTACTAGCCGCAGAGGATGCTCATCCACGTATAACTCACACCTATTATTAAAATTAGAAGAAGCATTATTATTCAAAGTTCAGGGCCTGCCTACGTTAGCAACACATATAAATAGTGAAATTTTAGAGTGTTGGTGCATATGTAAATACAATGGAACCTTTCATTAAATGAAGGTTCCGGTGTAGCACAACTTCCTTTGGTGCTAACTTGACCAAAGTTAGCTACTTCATTTTCTGGGAACCCTTGCTGCATGGATTTCAACTCGTCATCAAGCTTCAAATCAAGCTCTTTAAGCAGATCCTACCGAATTTGTTCACACATTTATTTTTTTAATCTGTTGCAAGGTCTTATGACTCACAATCAAACTATTGCTTCATCGTAATGGTGCACAAATATAATCACGAATGTCAACCTCAACACCAGTAGCATGAACCCGTCCAGGGTATTCATGTTTCCCTATGTAGTCAAAATATCTTGACGTTTATAGGGAACAAATGAACCCTAGCTAGTTTGTTCAACTAAAGAATCATGTAATAATGTCAATATTGAAGTTAATATATCAAATTTATTAGAATTTATCATAAGATATCACTTACAATGCTATCTGCAATGTCCTTTGTTGAAGCAGAACTTATGACCCCAAATTTCTTTGTGCAAGTAGCCCTCCACATTTTAAAACGTTTCAGAGGAGATGGAGGATCAACGACAATCTCAATCACCCCTACTTCAGCTTGTCTCATCTTCATCTTCTCCTCCATCATCTTCTATTGTTGCTTCGCATAGCCACCATAAGATAGTAAGTGGAATACGTCGTTCAGCTTCTAGCGCTCCTCTGCATCTTTTCGTTTATCCTGTTTTGAATATGAAAAATAACACAATATTACAATTGCACTTTATTAGGACATTTATATGTAATAATAATATTTATAATAACCTGCCTGATTCTGATGAAACGTCACCCAATCTTCCTCATATATGCCATACTTTTGACATGGAGATTCTACACACTTTGCTCCAAACACATGTTTTCTAGTCAGCATAGTCTTGAAGTCTCTCCATCGGATGCCAACAATGGATAAAATCTTTTTTTGATAACTCTTCTATCTTCAAATTCAAAATTATGCTGAAAAATACATTGTTAGTGAATAACGTATGATTAAAGTTAACTAGGTAAATTAATTAGATGGATAATGTAATTAAGAATAATACTTGGATATCTTACCAAATTAGGTCCTTCTCAACCAACTCAACATTATCTAGCTAAGAACAGTGATCGACACAAGACTCCTAGTAATAAGTTCTGAATAACTCTGAAATTTAGTAGTATTTGATCCACTTGTCTTGCTTGAATGAGGATTTATTTCTACACGTGTCTTTTCCTCAACGATGCATTCCACTGTTATTTGAGGTAGCCTTGTCACATATTTACCACTCTGTCCACCACTAGACTTTGATGAATCAATCATATCTATTCAAATTAGAAAAATCCAAATAAGTTAATATCAATAACAACTACATAATAAAAAACAAGAATATATATTAAGTTTCCTATGTCATATCCATAATGTATAAGTTCCAATAATCTCATACATAATTAGGTACTCACGTATCTCTTTGGTCTCTCGTCAGATCTGATTCAAACAATGAACAAACAGGTAAAAATGTTTTTCATTGACGGCTTTTCCATTTAACTAAGTAAATCTTAAGAATTCTTCAACTCCATTACTATATTTTTCACTGATACGAGTTTTTTCCATCCAGCTTCAGTCCATGAATTATGAATTGCTATTTTAATTTAAAAAAAAAATTGGATGAAGCATTTTGATAACTTGACTATTTTCAGCAACTAGCATTCTTATAATATTGAACATCTATTTTTTATGTTTATGTCCTCTCTCTAACTTAAGAATTTTAGCCAAAATTGAATACAGTCTCTCTTGTAATTTGGATAGTTTCCAAACAAAAATTTATTCAAAATCAATCAAATACAACCCAGAATCATTCAATCAATACATTACCAATCGATCCAATAGGAAATCGCAGATTCATACCAACCAATAATTAGAGAGTAAGCCAACACAGTTATCCCTAACAACAACACTTATTTATTCATTTCACTTTAAGACATTGTGCCAATTAAAAAAGAAAATACAAATATAACCTTTGGAGATTCACTCGACATGTGACAGGTGTATTTGTATGAGAATGAGGGTGGAAACCAAAGTGAGGGAGAACTGTGCTGCAAACAATCAGAGCTGTGAAGTGAGAAGAGATGCACGAGAAAGCAAAGAGAGGGAAAAGAGACGTGAGAGAGATAAGCGAGGGAGAAAAGTGAGTACTTAATAGTGAGACGAAAAATGATAAAGGAGAAGGAGAAACAATGTGAACGACATGATACGTGTGACATGGAAACGAACGGGGACAATGCACTAGTAAGAATGAGGAGAAAATGTGAGAAAGAGAGAATAGATGACACACGACGGGGAGGAGAAATGGAACGACAAAGGCGTGATGAAGGATGGAATGAAGGCAATGCGTGAGAGAGTGGAAGCGTAAGACTAATGTGGAAAAGAGAAGAGATACAAATGAGAAAAGACTAGGATGCAAGAGAATGAAAGAACGAGAGATTGAAAGAAAAATATTTAGTAGACAACTACAATACGCAGACAATCAATTATAAAATGTGAAAAGAGAGAAACACATATGTATATAAAATGTGAAGAGAGAGAAATACATATATATTTTATGAGCGAATTGGCTGCATATTATAATTGTTAATGAAGTAAAATTGAGATAAAAAACGTAGCACGATAATGAAAATGAACAACGGAAGTAAACGAGTAAACGTTTAAAAGTATTTTATCCATGGCGGTTTAAAATTTAATCGACCGAGGATTCAAAATTTTACATCAATTAAAATATAAACTAACATAAAAATATTAATAATTTTATTTATAAGTGAACTAATCAATTCACTTGTAAAATAAATATAGTAATTTGCTAATTTTTTTGTTTTTTGTTTTTTTCTCTTTCTTCACTAAAAACTTTTTTATATCATTTTTCCGATAATTGAAGTAAAAAAGGTGACATATTATAATGAATCTTTGTAGATGGAGGTGGTTGAATCTAAATATTGAGGGTGGGGGTGGAGTAATTTTTGAAGAAGGAACACTTGCAACAACGAGATACCTCAATAGGGTGTGTGGCGTTGGGAGTGGATCTAAATGGTTTGATAGGTCAGCAGAGGTAGAAGTGCGGAATAAAAGTGGGTTTAAGTTCTGGTCGAATCGTTGGTTGGGTGAGGAGAGCTTGGCATACCTGTTTCCCAGAGTGTTCTTAAATTCTGAGCAGAAAATGGAGGTTGTGAGGAATATGGAATCTGGGAAGGTACATGTTGGAAATAGTCATTTGCTTGGCGTAGGGAATGGTTTACTTAGGAAGAACAGCTAGTGCAACAATTTCAGTCAATGGTGGAACGTGTATCATTAAAACAATAAGTATGTGATTGGTGGAAGTGGAATGCTGATACATCAGGAAGGTACTAAGTTAAATCCGGGTATCATGCTCTACTTTAAGCGAAGAAGGTTTGACAAGAGGATAAGGCTCTGGTTAGCGCTTGGAAAACTAAGATTCCGCCAAAGTGTAGTTCTTAACGTGGAAGGTTATATTAATAGTCCCAACAAAGTAGAATCCTAAGAGGAGTATATAATTGGATGGGGTGACTTTTCTTGCCTGTGGTGCAGTTTGGAAGAAGAATCAGTGGCTCATATTTTCTTCTCATGCAAGATTGCAAATGAAATGTGGAAACAATGTTACACATGGGCTGGCCAGAGTCTGGCATTAACACACAACCCTCGACATCATTTCCAGCGGCATCCTTTCCTGTGTAAAACAAAAATGAGTGGGATAAAAATGGATGCATGGTAGTGTAGGGAACATTATTATGGAACATATAGAGGTATAGAAACAGTTGTATCATGAAAGAAGAGCGATTGAATTTGGAGAAACTGAGGGACAACAACTTCAGTTTTTTTACGTGGTCCTGGCTATATGAATTTTGCATGGAATTTAAACTCCCGTATGCATTATGGCAAATAAACCCAAGATTATCTCTCTTCCATAGAATACAAGGCTAGTTAGTGCTAGATGGGGCTTATAGGTCTGCATGAGAAGGGATGGAGTAATATAAAGTAACATCCTGTGCACATATATCACCGGTGATGATGGAATGGCACGCATAAGAATCCATCGGTTGTCAATGGAACCACCAGGATATTGAAAGTGAAACACTTCAAAAGTATTAATGTAGCATAGGTATAATGTGTGATACTATATTTTGTGTGGCAGAAGTTGCATGGGTACAAAAGGTGTATTAGTTTGATCTATATGTTAAATCAAACATGGCATATGAACAGTGTGCTTGATACATATTTGTCAAATTAATCTTGAGATAATTAGGCAAGGGAGCTAAATATGTATTGCAAGAATACATTTAGGGATAGATGGTGGATATAGTGGGTATACTACGAGTACTGGTTAATCTAGGTTTAGATAAATATATTACTCTAAATCTTTATTAACTGTACTTTAGGATATATATTTTGTGATTACATCAATATCTATAAATAGGTGTTGTTATTCCTTGTACTGAATTAATTTGAATTATCTTTGCTAACTAAAAAAACAACAACAAAGAAATAAAGAATGAGACCACTTCCAACTCTAGTTATTAAGGGTGGGCATAACACCTATATAATTTTACTATGCTAACAACTGCAATAAGTAGTCAATCAGTCGATCCACTCACAGAATATCTGCGTATTTTTCTCTTTTCACACTTTATACGTATACATATTTCTCTCTTCACATTTTATAATTGGTTATCTGCGTATTACAGTTGCCTACCAAATATTTTTCACACCTATATCCACTCACACTTGACAAACCAATTGAAAATTTCAAAAGTTGGGCAGGGTAAAGTCAGGTGTCAATAAATTTAGGAATACAATTTCAATTTTTTGGTGAGATTGACGAACAGATTTAATTTTAAATTTGATGGACCGCCAGAACTCATACTTGCGTGAAATGATTTTTTGATTCAGAAATAAATAAAAATGAATAACTAAAAGAAAAACAGGGGAAGCAAGAGAATGTCAAAATTATATACCTAAAATCACGTATATGTCAGTTATTATTTAAATAAAATAATTTTATATACCTGAAATCACGTTCATGTATCAATATCGTATCTTAATTTCTAAAAAATTAATTTCAATTAGCCGTGTTTACACAAACTAATCTTAAATAAATGGAAAGAAATTAGGTTAGTTTTCCTTTTTATCTTCATTTGCAATCTTCTGATTCGTCTTTAGGAGCATTAAGATGAATATTTAGAATGTTTTCATGTGATTCAATAAATTGGATTAAATAGTAAAATGTTATAAATAGAAATAATGACCGGATTGACTAGCTTGTCCGATTTGAATTCAATAATATTAGTGCTTGAAAAATATTTGATAAATAATTAAAAATATATAAATAAATAATTAATTATAAAATATGAAAAGAAATATATATATATATATATATATATATTCTAAGTAAATATATATTTTAAATAAAATAACTCACTATGTATTAAAATTACTGCCAAATAAATTATGAGTACTCCTAACACATCTTCAAATAAGAGTAGACATGGATTCCGTAGACACTCTTGTCCCGTTAGATTTTGTGGGTAATTACTTGTACTTGATCGTACTATTACTCTATATTTCATAACTATTTTTTACCAGTATATATAGGATTTAGTACCCACTGTCATTACTATATGAAGTAAAGAATTGTCAAGCATTTAATCAATATGTACCAGTACAACTATATCAAAATTAATAAAGTATATTAGTTTAGCACATATTCTATTTTTTTTTACGAACTTAATTTCTAAGAACGTGTGGTCTTATGGAAGAATTAGTTTTCCTTGTGACATTCACCTAAACTCTCTAGGATGATAATATTTTTAAAGCATTAGCTCTTAGATTTAGTAACTTAAATAAGAACTTATAGTATAGATGACCTTTGTTTAATTATATTTTTGGTCTCTATATTTGCTGCATTAACCTTTTATTTTAATCCTTAATTATACCTCCATTTTATGGTATTTTTAGTCCTCATATTATCCCTCTATTTTATAGTAATTTTAATTATCAGAAAACTAATAATTAACATAGACTAAAAGATTAAAAAACTACTCATATAAAAACTGAAAATACAATTTTTTTTCACCAATAAGCATTTCATCCTTTTGTAAACATATATGAAACATATCTGAGGACGATGTTTTTACTTTTGGAATTAAGTCAAACATATCAACCGATTCATAATTGATAATGGTCGCTTAACAACTAAAGTCACATAACTTTGAAGACAAGAGACAAAGCTAATTAAAATGAAGGTGATGTATAATAGTAATAAATTTTAATGCACCGAGCAAAACGACATATTTATAAAACTTTATGAAGGAAGACCAATGATAACGAAGATGACATCGTGGCTTCATTAGATCCAAGTACTCGTGTTGTTATTATGCTGCAAAATGGCATGAATTATATGTGTGTATCCGTTTTTATGGAATTGTTAGTTATTGTATATAAGTAAAAAAAAAATTACTTTTACGGGAAAAAAAGTTATAATATTTTCATATTTAATTTTAAAGTTGATCAAAATATTAATTTTCATTTGAAAGCCACTAACTAGTTACATATATAAAATTATTAAATTTTACCAAATCTTGTTTTTAAAATATTACAATAAATAATATACATATACTGTTATTTGTCGCAAACATGTACAATTAATAAGCTAATTAATTTTTGTAATACTTTTATCGAAAGTCATGTCAACTCTTTTATTGACTAGCATTGTACTAAAACTGATGTAAAAAAAGAAAAGAAAAAAAGAAACATTGTATTGAGTTGCATGTTATTAAATTCAAAATAATAATGCAAAACCTTATAAATTGAAAATCAAGTAAATTGAGAGATCCAACTATTAGTAATCATCTAAACAACTTAAATATTTATAAATTGAAAAAATGTATAAAAAGGAAATTAATAATAACCTTGTTATATGTAAAAGTTGTATATATTAAAATCAACTTTATTACGCTAATAATTGTGATATTTGGTTAATCAGCAACTCCACTCACAGAATATTTATGTATTTTTTTTTCTTTACACTATATACATATACGTATTTCTCTTTTCACATTTTATAATTGATTATCTGTGTATTACAGTTATATATTAAACATTTTTCTATTAAAACTGTTGCACTAACACTTAGCTTTCAATGAATGTGATACTAAGTGTCAAAATGCATAGGATTGGATATTGAATTACATGTGATTTGAATGGCTTCCAAATTATCCTGTTGGAGACATAGCAATAATTTCACAATGATATGATATCCGACCAAAAATGACTAATGACAATACCAATAGAGTGATCCCACCATTTTGTATTTAGATCATACCCTACGTTTGACAATAGATTGGCCTAAGATTAGTTCTCATACCCGTGAGTTTCCATCTATTATTCATTTCCTCTCAATTAACCAATTTGCTAGAGCATTTCTTGCATCTACTTATTAAAATTAATGGAAATATTTTAGAATTTTCTATTGACGTAAAAAATTATAGGTTAAATGTAATTTTATCCCTTATTTTCACAATTTCACAAATTGCGTTTTTCAGTTTTGTAATTTGAATATTTATTTTTCATTTTTTAAAAATTTGAAAATTTAATTCTTATGACCATTTAACAAATATTAAATGTAAAATTAGGAGTTTTGATTAACATTTAATTATTCTTTTAATTTAATTTATTTTTATTAAAAATTAGAAAATGTGAAATCGTAGCTTTTAACGGTTCTTGAAATAGAATTGCAATTCTGGATTAACCTCTCTAATAATAATTAAAAACTAAATTTCACTATTTTAAATTTTTATAAAAATAAATTAAACCAAAAAATTATTAAAAATTCCACATATCGGCGAATGCTATTGATTTTACATTAACATTTGTCAATTAATATGAGAATCAAATTTTTTATTTTTTTTCAAAAAAAAGTAAATATTGAAATTACAAAATAAATGAGATTTTAAAATGATGAAAACAGAGAAATGAAATTTACATTTAAGCCAAAATTATATATTCTAGACATATATTAATTAATTGCCTGTATGCTCATAAATGAACGATATAAATGAAAAGTTAATAATATACTGATCAAACTAATAAAAGTGTGATAATCTTAGTTTCTAATTTGTTTTTGAAAAGAGATATTGTTCTCTCCTTTGTCGATTTCGGTAATTTATTTTAATATTACATTCCTGATTACTTATTAGAATTTAACAATTATACGATATACATAATAAAAATCTTACATTTTTACCTGATTTATAATTATAAGGGTCCTAATAATCATAAATTCAAGATGAGAAATATTTTTTTTATACAAAATAGAGAACGTTATGTACTATAAAATAATTAGGACAAAATTTAATGTCTAATTATTTATAAACTTATACTTGAGGTTAGGATTATAAAACTTTAAAGTAAACTAAAGAAAGGGAGAAGATAAAGAATTTAAATACATAAAACAATAAATGAATAAATTATTTATCTCTTAAATTTTTTTTTAGAATATTAAAATATTTTCTTTTTAACCTCTCAAGTTTATAGGCCTAGTATCATGACACCTCTAGATGATGTCTAGGGCCAGACTTCAATTATAAATTATGACTTATTTTAAAATATGAATTTAACTTAAATATATTTACAATTTAAAAAATATAAACTAATTACTATTCAATCTAATATATGATAATTTTTAACAATTTTTTAGTGATATATAATACATAATAATTAAAATAAATAATTTTGATAATTAAAAATATCAATTGTTTTATAAGAATATTTTATTTATAAATGTATCATGTAAATATTTAATTACGTCAATTATAATTATTCTCACTTTTAACAAAAGAGGAACACTAATTATACACCCTCTAATACATTCTTACTGATACTTATTTCATAGTCTCTAATACATTCTTACTAACACTTATTTTATGATTATCAATAATAATTAAAAATTACAAAAATGAGAAAAAGATTATCAAATAATAAATAAGATTTATAAAAATGTATAATTTTTAAATTAATTTCAAACTATAGATAACGAAGTGTTTAAAAGGGTATAGAGTTTGTCAGTTTTGTGGTAGTAATAATATGGATAACTTTTACCTGATAAATAATTTGAAAAATAAAAAGTGTGTAATCTTAGTGAAATGAAAGACAATGAAGTGAAGTACAGGAACACGTGTGGTGTCCCTTTGATGGGACGTTGATGGGTCCGAACCCAATCCACACGAGAGGAGTGGTTCTATCAATGGTCCCACTATTGATGAGACCAGGTACACACACTTACCCAATTCCAATTTCCAACTTCATCTTCAACCCACTTTTCTTGTGTTTGTCCTTTTGGTTTCCATCCATGCACGTCTTTCCATCCAACCCCATTCGTGTGCATTTCATCGTTACTTCCTTCTCCGGACCCACTACAGATATATTCAATTCAACTACTATATTTTTGTGGACAAATTTTTTCTTATATAAAAACTTGACACTCACCATTATATTCCATTTCATGAGTTGAGTTATTGTGGTGGTAGATTTCAAAATAGCAAATTTTATTTGGTTAGGAATGATAATTAGGCTCAAATTTAAGAATATTTATATCAAAATGTGTCTAGTAGAAAACAGAATATATATTAAATGGGTTTTAGTTTTTTTTTTTTTTTGACTGTGGTGACACTTTTTATATTAAAGTTTTGTGATATAAATATAATGTCGCCCACTTACAAATTACATCATAAAATTTATCAATTTAAATATTGAGTCTATAGGTATTAAAAAACTTATATATTTATTTATATAACTCTTAAGATGAATATTGTCTCAAAATGTAAGTATATATGAAAAAGAATGTTGTACATCTATACTATCTTATCTGAACTCACTAGGATATCCTTATTTGTAACTCACTTTTCTTAATATAGTTTGTTATATTACAAATTAAAAAACACGGCACAAAACTATCTACTAAGTAACATGTGTCTCATCCATGCCACATTATTATTTGATAGGATTTACATAAAATTCACCTACCAATAAAAAGAATTTAATTCGTAGACACCATTAATATAAAATACTTTTACACAAATATCAAATATAAAATCACTTTATAATCACTGCATTAATTTTGTGAATAGGGTAATGGGATAGTGGTTAAATCTTAATATTTGATTTAATGTAAATAAATCAACCCTAATAAAAATATTACTATCCTTCCTCAAATTTAAAATATGAATTGGGTAATGCACCTACAATTATAGTAGCATTCTTATATTTCACTAATTTTACATTTTTATAAACCTTTCACATAATTTAGGTAGTGAACCATGAAAGTCGTGTTTAATCAACTTTACCGTTACGGTGAATTCAATTTTTTAAATATTTGATGAGTGAGTACTTTTGACAATTAAATAATCAAGATTAAAATGATGCATAGTTGGAATGGCAACATCACTTTAATAATAAACTGATATTTTTAATATTAAATAATAGTTAATATACTTTTTCCTTTGGTGGATTTAAAAATATTAATTAATTCTTGAGTTGAGTACACACGGCTCTAAGAAGAAAATTGTATGTGGAGTGGAAAAGGAGAAAGAGAAAAGGAGTGTGTGTTCACTAGGTTTGGTGAAAAGAGAATATTGATTTTAATGAGATTTGCAAAGAAACAGATATGCCTATCAAAACTGTCCTCTAATGTCGGATCGGGTTCCTCTATAATGGGTAATAGTCCCTTTTAAATCTTTTCAATTCATGAATGATGATAAAACGTGTTTGCAAATTAGGTTACATCGCTTTAAGTGCGTTTGTTTCAATCGAGTTTTAAAAATATATTTCGAGAATATGAACACAGGATGTAAAGTTCTCATGTTGTATAACTATCAGTTATAAAAAATTATTCTAATTTATTTTTAAGAATTCAATAGCTACATGTCCTGATAAGATAAGATACATGGAATAAGATAGGAAACAACATCATAAATCTTAATTCTATTTTATGATTGATGTATATTAAAATACAAATTGATAATAAAAATAATAATAGAGTGTTGAGTGTGGTAGGAGGGGTGATCATCGCAACCGTGACAAAATTAACATTAATGATCACGACAATACTAAAATAACAATTATAATGATGAAGTAATAAGAAGATGAATTTGTAATTCAGTTCCCTCTTAGAAATAAAAAAAATACACTATATTAACAAGATATCGTAAAAATTACCATAAATGAACCATATCTTATTGGTGTATATTTTATGTTATTTTTATCTACATTACCACCAAATAAGCTCTAAGTTCAATATTTTTTTCTTTTGTTATTTTTATATAAAAGGCTGGGAATATTATATTTTATGAGAATAAAAATTCTTTTTCATTTTTATCATATTTTTATTTTTCATATTTAAATTATAAAATAAAATATTATATGAAATAATAAATATTTATTAAACATCATAGTAATAACATTCCCATTAATAATATTTTCAACAATATCACTCTTGAAAATTTAAAATTAGTCCATAAAAAATACAATCTTTAAGAGAAAAATTTAATTGATCTAATTTAATTTTCAAAATTCCATTTTATTAGTTTGTTTTTCATTTTAAAACTAACTAGCATTTTAGCTTGCATAGGATAAATAATTATTTTTATAATTAAAATTTATTATAAGTAAATACTTTTAAATGTATAGAATATGTTATAATTATCTTTAAATATTGAAAAATTTTAAAATAACATTGAAATCAAATTTTCAAAAACGACAATAGTATATTTTTCTAATCAGTAGTTGAAAAGAATGTTATAAAAAACAAGCAGTCAAGGAAAATTCCGAAAAGACACTTCCGTCCAAGAAAATCGGCTAAAATTGCTCTCATTGTGGTTTTTAAAATCACATTTGAGTGAAATAAGTATTCAAATTCATAGAAAGATATAATATATATTAAATGAGAGAAATTTGAATTTTGTTTTCATGAAAACAAAATTATCATAATTTATTGAAATACATAAATTCAAAATCATCGAATGCAACAAATATAGTGTAAATTATGAATCAAAATGGATCAAAATTCAGTTCTAATATAAGTTCAAACTAATTGTAAAGTAAATGTGTTCTTAGTTTGGGTATAATTATAAATAATTAACTATAATGTATGTAAGTATAATGTATGTAAGTATGGACAGAACTTCCATTTTTATTTTTTCAATGGCACACTGACTCTTATACGTACATGCAATATGCTTGCAAGAAACATTAATATTATTACATTTATATATTTATAGTTGATCAGAGAAACATAAGATGACTGTAACAATTTAAATTCGAAACAGATGTTGTTGTATATCAAATTATATTCTGTATACTTTTCGGGATACTACTGGTATTTTTATAATATATTAATAAAATTATTTTTTACTTGAAAAAATAAAATAAAAAAAAAAGGTACGTAACAAGTACTTGGAAAGGTTAATTTTACTCTGCCCAAGTCTCCGGGGATGATTTTGTGAAAGAGTTGATTAAATATTGTAAATATAAAAAAGTAAGAATGTCAATTTTAACAATTATAGCTCACATGACATTTTATATAGCTCAAGTGACATATAATAAATGCAGTTGTTAATGCATTTGGTTGTTTCCACAAATATTCAGAAGATTGCTAGTACATTCTTTTTTTGTTTTTTTTACCTTTCATGAATACTATTAGTAAGCCAGTTTCAACAGCCTTATATTATTCACTTTGTGTATATTAGTTTGAGATGCATCTTTTACAAGCTTGGATATATTGACCTGTATTCCAGCCTTGCAAGTTGGGCCAAGTCAAATCCAAATGAAATTCCTATGTTTTTTTATTCTACGTATGCAATAAGATTTGTTTACTACATCATTTCCACACACATCTTATATGTTTCAATTTCCTGTATGAAAATAGCATCATTTGTGTTAAATTATAAGTTCTAATTAATATATTCCCATGTCTAAATAAATTAACATATTACCAAATAAAACACATATGGGATTAGTTAGAGATGTGTTGTTTATTTGTAATTTTTGACATCAAATTCATAAAAAATTATAAATACAATAGCTAGTTATATTTGTTTTAGTGTATAACCCATAAATTTTAGATGTGCAATAAAAAATACTGAAAAGATATTTTAAAAATGTCTTAAAATATGTTTGAGTTACCGTCCAAAGTCAGCTACAGAACCTCAATGTACTTTTCAAAAAGAAACTTGTATTTTTCACTCTCAATGTACTTTTAGAGGAATTTCAATGATACTCTAATAATATATGCACTTGAATTGTTAGACAAAAAACAAAAACCAAGTACTAACTTATCCTAAAATATGGTAAATGACTTAGCCTGGACCATATTCTTATATGGGAAAAGACTAGTTGGACCAATTGGGGAGACAACACTATCCCGGGAAAAAGTTCAACATGTGTTTTTCACTAGGTGGAGCCTATGACATAAACGTGTAAACACTCATCAATTTGGTGCATATTTAAATTAGAGTTAAAATTAAGTTAAACAAAAAAAATGCATTTTTTAATGTAGTTTTTTAAAATTTTATGTCGTAACTTTTTCCTTAAATTTGATTAATGATGAACTTAATTATAAGTTAAACACGTATTAAAGGAAGTTAGTTCCTCTTGAGAAGTACTTGTAGAGTTAGGTGGTCAATCCTCAGTCCAAAACAGCCTTTTCATGTGCATAGTAGTTCTCCAATATTCTCCTGTGATTTCAGAATCTCTTTAAATCAACATACATACTTGTTCCACATTCTCATTCCCTATACTTAGATACATAAATATATTAATTAGCTAGTCCGTAACGTGAACGCTTTCAAACTTTATTTTTCTTTATCCTTTTCTACAAAAGCTAATAGAGAGGCGAGATCACTCTTTTTGGACATATTAACCAAGAAAATGATTCGTGTAATCTTCTTTTCTAAAGCATGGTGATTTTTTTGTTAAGCATTAATTGATTCGGTATCCCCTTTGATCTTAGTAAAGATTATAAAGCACGCAGTGGGTCTTGTTCCCTTCCGCACCAAAAAAGTGAATAAATATTAATCATTTTCTTTGATATGTGTTAATCCAAAAAATGCCGAGTATTACAAAAATTGTAGATGTGAACCATACATTTTCCATGATGTATAAGGGTGATTAGTCTATTCTTTTTTTAAAAAAAAAAAAATCTATTTATGCCTCATTTTGTTAAACACTATTATATTGTTCATGCATGTAAAACTGATATTCCTAATCATTCCTAAAAATAATTAAACTTATAAATATAACATATTTCTTTATCACATCTAAAAAAGAAATTAAACCCATAAATATAATACTTTTAAAATAGTGTAAAGAAATGTTAATAAACAAGAAAATCAATCTAATAATAATTATTAAAAATCTCATGTTATATGAAAATATGAATGTAAATTAAGTTAGACTTTTAATCTACATTTCTAATATTATATCAAGATTATTTTAAAATTGTTTAAGATTATTTTAAAATTATTTGTTATTATTATTATTATTAAGTTTATCATATAACCTGTCTATAAGCTCCTATAAATTAACCCACGTTTAAAATGTTTAATTTTTAACACGAAAGAATATATTGAAGATTTTGCATCACCTAAAATAACTTTTAATTCACATTTATAAGAATTAAATCTTTTAACTCACGTTTATAAGAATTATGATTTAACTATAAATAGTCACTCCTTAATTTTTTTTATAGCACGGTTTATGTCGTGTACCCTCTTATTATAACCTAACTATAGAATGCTTTGAACTTATATACACTCGGTAAATAAAAATAAAATATAACTAAATATTCAATGACGCAATTTAATATAGAACTCAAAATATTTTTTTAATTTATTATTTGTAAATAAAACTATAGAAGTGAAAAGAAAGGGATAATTTTTTAAAAAGAAAAAAATGAATGATTTTAATTTTGTTTATGAGTAATAATCGAATATGAATGTTAGAGATTTTATAATAATTTAGTTTACCTGCTTTTTCTTAATCAAACTGAAATAGATTCTTTTGATGCAATTTCGTTTTTTATGTTGGATATTAATAGTATGAAAAGACAATATCATATTTTATAATTTTTGGTCATTTAATTAAGAAATTTTATGTGTCTTTAAAATGTTAAAAAAAATATCTACAACTCACATTTCTATCCTGTATATAAATCCGAATCAATTTTATATGCTCTAATAAAAAAAATAACTCGAAACTAGGTCATCTAACAATTATATAAGCTTTCTCTAAAATTTTACGTAAACTTTCTCACATTTGACTAAACTATTTTCCCTTGCAGTCTCTACCATCCTTACATAAAGAGAAGTACTCTTACGTACACCGGCCAAATTATATTCACGTATATCAGTATCTTTTCATTTTTCCATATATTTTAAAGGAGACACCCAAACAATCAAAGGAAATACAAAATTATCAAAATTAAAAAGCTACTATTTTAAGGCTTTGATTTGATTCACTACTGAAAAAGTTTTCTTTATTTAGCTGGTGATGTGAAAATATGTAAAAAAAAAAAAAAAAAAAAACTCTAGTGCACTTTGAAAGTGCTTCAATTTGATGTAATCAGATAAAAAAAAACTCAACATATATATAGCGCTAACATATCATTATTGCAATTTAGGTAAGATCTAAATTATTAAAAGTATTGTGAATATCTAAAAATTGCTTTGTTTAGGGGCATGTGTCATGTGTTTTTACTTAAATATTATACTCTTTCCCTTACAAGAGTTCGCAATTAAAGAAAAAAGAAGATTTACCTAATTAATAACTTGAAGCATTGCTAATCATAGCTTAACCAGAAAAGCGCGTTAGTTATAGAAATGATAATATTAATTTATAGAAATGGGCAGATCGGCCAGGCTCTATAGTCTGTAGAGTCTATACATTCTAAACGTTATTTGTGTATAAACTAACATGTCAAGAAGAGAGTATTTGGTAAGCCCCACCATTGTCCCAAACACTACCAACATTTGGAAATATAATATTGAGGGTGAAGATACTTGAAATATTTTTCTTATGTGAGGCTGGGCACACATTAAACAGCTGTATTAAATTAGTAGGTAATGATAATTAATTAACTTGTTAATCAATTAACTATTTTTTTTCTGTGGGCAATCAATTAACTAATTAATGGCTTATAACTAAGTGTGACATCTCCACAGTAAGCACCACTACAAGAGAATCAAGTTGGGATTCTGTCCCGTATAGTGAAAGAGTGAACAAAATATTATTTTGAAGTTCATTTGTTTTAACCAAAGAATCCTTCACCAATGTAAGAAAGGAGGGGGTAAGCAAAAAATGTGATGTAAATCGAAATACTCAGAGGAAAATAGGGAGCGAAAACTTTCAATAATAATACATCATACACTATCTATAAGATTTCAACATTTTTAGTCCATTAGTGTTACCTGACACTGATATTTAAGAATTATAGGCGAGACTTTTGTCCTAGTCTAGCTTTAGTTAAAAATGAATAAAGGCTTGTTATGTGATAATTTAATATCAACGATTCAACAAACTGTTACAATATAAATTAAGATTTGTTCAAGTCTTAGTATCGGACAATTATTAACTTTCAAAGTACAAATAAAGAAAGTTAAAATAATAATAACAATAATTAATAATAATAATGCAAATTATTAATCAAATTATAAAATAAGCTAATTGTCTTAGAAGTCATAAGATAATTGAAGAGATTCTGAAGATAAGATAAAAATTATTAAAATAATTAATTTATGTATTAGATAAACTTGTATTAGTAAAATTTAATGCATCTTAGCTTGAGACTAAAATAAAAACTGTTATGGGCAGTTAATTCATTTGAAAAGAATAGGTATTTGGTTGTAATTTGTAGATTTGATCCAGTTAAGATTTTCTCTTTTCAATAAAACTATTATAGTAAGATATTTATCTAAACAATACAATATATCACTGCCATATATTTTTATACTAATATGACAGTTGAAGTCGTTGAAAATGTACTATGGCTATTAACTTTGAAAGTCTTTAGAAAAAGGTGCTTTCCCCACAAAAAAAATATTTAGTGTGCGAATATATATATATATATATATATATATATATATATATATATATATATATGTTCTATTAGTAAATTGATTGTTTATTTCAATTGGTTGCAATATAAAATTAGTCGTTAGTATTGTCAATGTATTTGTTGTTGTCGGAAAAAAAGAATTACCTTTACATGAACAACTTCTTCAAAGAAGAAAAGTACTTTTCTTACATCTTCTGTTAGGAAAAGCTCTGATAAAAATAATTACTTTTGAAGTGATATTAGTCGGTAAAACAAGTAAAATATAATAACAACTTTGATGGTTACTATAAATCACTTATAGCAGCAATAATTGTCTCTGAGTGACAACTACAATCTTTGTTATTAATAATTGTACCAGTGATAATACGATAATGCGTGTTATTACTTCATGGTTGTTCTTGCATGGACATGCAACAATAATTTTCTCATCAGCACAAAGTGTTTTTGCAACATTTGAGGTGATTTTGCAACATTTAACACATATGCTACAATTAAATGTTGTTGTAAATAATCTTGTTTCCTTGGAGCGATTTTAGTATCTATGCAACATTTTGGAGAAAGTTTTAGAAAACATAATTTTTTTGTCCTAGAAATGGTTGAAAGGAAGGTTTAAAGGCTTTTTAGCTTTTCTATAAAACTGGACAAATGAATTGATCTTGTATAATAATATATATGTTCACTAATATTATATGAGATACCCATAAATAGCAGGGAGTTTGTTAGTCATGTGATAGATATACAAGATAGTTGGAGGAGGAAATGTATCTAATAATATGTTTATCTATGTTTGTATCATTCTAAAAATACAAAGTTAGAATTAGATTTATCTAGTTCTCTTCTATTAATGCAATTTGTAATTTTGACTATCTCCTTCTATAGGCTTTTTGACCGTAATAGAGCTTCTAGGAAAAAAATTTACCAAAACAATGTTAGTTAAACAATATTTATGATTTTAGTGTTGTTTTAAGAAATCACAAATAAACAAGTTTGCGGAAACGAAACCGCAAAAATATTTGCGAAATGGATATATTTTTAGAAAGAGTTGAAGCTGCTAGACAGTCTACAGTTGAAATCGCAAATCTTCTTGCAATTTCAACTTAAATATCAAATTAATTTAACAAACAATTACATGTCAAATAATTTAACAAAATTAAAATAATCAAAGTAAATGTTATTATCAAATAATTTAATAAAATTAAAACAGTCAAACATAAATGTTGTTATCAAATAATTTAACAAAATTAAAACAGGCAAACATAAATGCTGTTATTAAAACAGCAAAACGTAAATGCTGTTATCAAATAATTTAACAAATCATTTAATAAATAAAATAAATTAACAATTAATACATAATCTGAATAAATTAGAAATTAAATTAATAATCTAATTTAACAAACAATTACCTGTCAAATAATTTAACCAAAATAACTTAAAATACGTAATCGCTGTTAACAAATAATTTAACAATTAATTTAATAAATAAAACAAATTAACAATTAATACATAATCTCAATAAATTAAAATTTGGTTTCAAAACCACAAAATATCTTGTGGCTTCAACTTGTAGTGAAACCGGGACAGGTGGATGTCAAAACGGTTTCGTTTCCGTAAATTCTGCGGTATCTCAAAACAACCCTAAAACTGTAAATATTTTCTAATTAACACTGTTTTGGTAAAACTTTTTCCTAAAAGTTTTACTACGGTCAAAAAGCCACTTCTATATGAATTTTTTACAATTTATGATTATTCTGATTTAAAAACTTTACAACATCACCTTCAAACCAATGTTAAAAGTGACTAAGAAAAACAATTTTAATATCTTCTATCTATAGCAATTAAATTTTATCTGATATAAATAAAGATTTGAAAATATTTTTTAAATGTTATCGGCTTAACTATATTAATTATATAGTAATTGATATAGATTATAATATCTATGTTACTTAAAATTTCATCTCATATAAATAATATAATCTATATTATTTAAATATTAGTTGATATAGATATGAGAATATATTTAAATCTGATTAATATATTTATATAACTAATATTTTAAATAATACGGATAATATCCTGATTTAAAATTGTTTTAATTTTAATTAATATAATCTATATTATTTAAATATTAACTATTATTAGTTTTGAGAAGATATTTAAACGCGACTAAGATATCTATAGTGATGTCACGAAGCCCACTGCCATAGTGTAATTATTGTGACTTAATGAGAAGCTCACAAGTATAACTTTCTTATTTTGGTAATTTCTATAAATCATTGATTTGTAGTCACAAAATTGCTAACCCGTATTTCTTCTTTCATTCTCGTTCATTACCATTATGAATGAGAAACCAATGCATTTTATGTTTTTGTTTTCTATTTTTCCTCAACATATTGTTAGGGCTTTGATTATAGATATCAATGCACATGAGTGAAAGAGAAAGAGTATTAGAAGGAACAACAAATGGAATTAACACAATTAACATCTTTGATTTATATAAGAAAAATCACATTCAAGTCTTTAACACAAAGAAAGTCCTTATTTTTCACATTAATCCTGTCAAGGTACAACTCCATCTTTGACATACTAGATTTTGAAGTTTGGTAACTATTTTTTCCTTGTTTTTAATTTTATTATCCATTCAATTTTGCTTTCTTGATTCTCTCAGTTGCTTATCGATTAGTAATGTAGATTATTTTTTTGTTCATCCAATTTTTTTTTTCAGTTCCAAAGCTTAATAATCTATATAGTTAGGTGGTTTTCATGTGCATATTGATGTTTCATTTTTTGCAAAAGAATAATAGCAAACCTAATGTTAAAAGTGGAGCTAAACAATCCAAGAAGGAAATCAATGAGATATTTATTATTATTGACACAAATTGTTAGTTCTTAGAGTGAGTATTTCTATGAACTTAATTAGGTTATCTATGTAATGACCTAAATATTTAATCCTATATTTTTTTGAACTTCCATATATTTAACAATTAAGGTTTATTTCTTGAAAAGGATGTTACAAATATTCAACAACAATAAACAAAATACTTCTTTTCAATTTTGCAATATCTAATGGTTTAGATTGATCAATAAGTTCTATTAACGCCATTTTGTACTTTTGTAGGTTGTTTTATTGTACTTTAAGTTGTGTAATAAGATATTAGTTTCACATTGACAAAAATGTTTTAGGTTGCTTTGTCTTTTTCAAGAAAATTAGTCTCATCAGATTAACTTTTGTTTATAAAATATATTATCTTTGTGTTATGATTTTATATTTTTGTGTTGTCCTATGTTGTTATAATTAAATGAACATGTTAATTTATAGAGATTTATTAAAATAAATAATAAGGATTTTAAAAAATATACAATTATTTTATTATGACCTTAATTGATATAAAAAAAAATATATTTATCTCGGTTGTTATCTTAACTTATATAAAAAGTCACATTGCATACCAGTTGTTATCCAAACCTAATATTAAAAATAGTGTATTCTACATCTGTTATATAAGATAATCCAATGTCATACTTTTTTTATTAGTTAAAAAAAATATATAAAATATCATACTTTCTATATCAATCAATAACGGATATAAACTTTTTATATAGTATCTTTTGGTATTGGTTGATTAATTGATATAGAATATTGATTTTAATCAATATTAAAAAGGGTTTTTCTACTTATGGAGTCAGAGTTGACGTTGATTTGTTTTATTAGGCACAATTAATATTATATGCTTAAAAAAATAAAGACTAAAAGTACTTTTATTTTCAAGGTCGTAATTTTTTTCTTCTCATTTATATTGAAATTTAAGAATATGCATTAGAATTTGTAACACTTCTGCACCTTTAATTCAAATTAAGCATAGCTGTTTTTTATCGACAAATATTAATTATTAATAAGAAGATTAGAATCCATAATTTTCTCCTTTTATTTTTTTAATTTTACCTCGTTACCTTATAACTCTTATGATTTATTATTTATTAGCGAGAGAGTTTAAAGTAAATTTAAATTATAGTATCTTAGCATATGTAATATACAATGAAGATGTGTAGACGCATTTAAAGAAAATAATGCCATAAGGAGATTATGTATAAATTGACACTAAAAGAAATTAAAAAAAAAGAGGAAAAGATGATCTATTATTTATTTTGTAAAGTATAAATAAAATTTAATTCAAGAAAATAAATTATGATTTATTTTATTTTATTCCCAATTTTTCATTCACTTCCTATCCTTTTCTCTGAGTTGACTTGATAAAATAAAATTTTTAAGGATAATATATTAAAAATAATGATAATATGAAAGTTAAAAAAGTTATAATTCATCTGATTCTATTTTTTAGCATAAAATGAAATTAATCTTTATTTCATTATAACATATCCGAATAATGGAATGAAATTTCAACCCAATCTATTCCATTATTCCTATTATATAACGTAAAATAAGAAAAATGTTTTTTTCTTTTAATTTAGGTTACATTTTGTAATGTAACATAAAAAAAAATGTACGATATACTAATATAACACGGAAACTTTTCACATAATCATTAAATCACAATTAAGCTGTGGTCTTAGGTCTATAAATAAATAAGTTTCAATGTTTTTTATACAATAAGGTGATAAATTGTATTTAGTTATATTATATTATTTTATTATTTTTTATTAGTGGGATTATGTAGTTTTAACATATATAAACATTTCACTGTGATTTTATTATTTATTTAAGATCGAAGCTAATTAAAATAATAAGTTTGGATGAAGATTCATTAAAAATGAATATTAATTTTGAAAATATTTAAAATTCTAACGAGTATTATAATATTATCTTTGATTTGTTTTTAGAGACAATAATATATGCAAGAAGTAAAACATTAGATATTCATACTATAATAAAAGATAACATTATTTTTCAAATATACACATTTTTTAATATTAAAATTACATTTAACTTTTGTTGCGTAGTTTTCTAAAACTAAACTTACTCAAATATTATTTAATATTAATTATATTAAGAGATCCATAAATTTTTTATTATATTTTTTTATTAACGAATACAATTGTTAGCGAGAAAGTTCAAACTTCTCAAAGATTAAGAGTTTAGTTAAGTAGAAAAATAAGATTGACGTGGTATTTAAATTTAGATGTTCTCCCATTTAATGAGCCAGTCTTTTATAGGTTGGATTCTTTTCTTATGTACAAGTTGTTGTTGTCATTCGGAATTGAGTCACAAAAAGAAATATTTACTTGAGGTGGTGCTTAAGCTTTGATATTCTCTCACTTAATAAACTAGTTTTTCGGGTCGGGCTTGAGGTTTTAACAAATATTTAATTATAGAAGTTGGATTTATAATTTAGTAGATAATGAAAAACAATGATTTACAAATTATACTAAATTAACTTTAAATATAATTTATTTTAAGATCGGAAATTTTTAGACACGAAAGATACGGACTCTGAAAAACCTATTTAATACAAATTTGTGATTGTTTAACCATAGTAATATTAGAAGTAAAATTAATCTCTATCCAGTGAATTAACCAAAACACATACATACCCCGAAGTAAGTAGTAAGATTAAAAAAAAAAAACGTCTTACGGAATTTCTTAATGCACTAACCAACCATCTACACGTCATGTCAAGTGACAGTTAGTAATATTTAAGATATTTTATTCAATACGAACTTTTTTATATATATAAATTCAAGACGAACTTTTAATATATTTTTAATTGAAAACGGACAAAAAATTTCACTATCAAAGATATTTAGCGCAGTTGATAACATGGTGCATATGAGTGATTGTGTCGTACACATGCATATTCTATTTTTACCGATAAAAATACATAAAACTTCACTTAATAATATGATTTAAAATTCCTCCTCTTAATTTCTTACACTGGTCTCCAGGTATTACGTATATGACCAAAGGACCACTTAGTTTGACCCGGTTTTATTGACTTTACATAAAAATAAAGGTACTTAATTGGACCACACTATTAAAATCCCTAAGTGCACCAAGGCATTATGTACATTAAAATGAGCTAGATTATGGGATTATCTAAAATTGGAGTCACTGTCTACTTAGATAAGGATATGCATAATGCATGGGATTTCCCTGCACTGAAAAATTGACTTGTTGTTTTTTTCCGTGATTATGACAACATTAAGTCTAAAAGATGAAAAGGGTATGTTTTTATTTGGCAAGTCCATCTGGGAGAAGTTCTAAGAATATGTGGCCAAGAGGACATGAATCCAAGGGATACTTATCATTGAGGTAGGTTAGAAAGAAACAATCAAGGATGGGGTTAAGGAGGGATGTTGACAGGGCAAGGGCACAGCTAGGGTTTGAGATGTTTCCTTCTCTTTGGGATGTGACCTGTCTCTAAGTAATCGCCATGCCCTAAAAGTTCAGTAGTTATGATATTGCAAACTTATATATATGGTGATTGATCATCATCATGTGCCCTGCTGGACTGCTGGGGATTTGCTGTAACATATCCAATTTTCTTCCTCATGTTCACATCTTTTGCTTACCATAATTAGGAAACTAATTCTTTCTTTACCAAATAAATCAAACAATATTCCAAGAAATTAAATAGCTCTTCTAGTTAATTGGAGTAAATTAAATGGACAAAATCTCAATTTTTGTAAAATTGTGCAAATATCATATACTAATTTTCCATATAAGAAGTATTATTGTAATAATCTTAAAAAAAATTAAAAGAAGTCAGTTTAATATATAAAAGATTTCATTATAATTTTTTTTTAAAACCTATAATATAGAATTACAATATCTGCCACACTAGAGCTTGTACCTACCCATAGCACAACATTTATGAAGTCTGGTAAAATTTTAAGAAATACTAATATAATTTGCTCAATTAAGTTTAGTTTGGCATTCAATTTTAACTCTTTTAGAAGTTTTTTTTTTGTTTAAGAAAAAAATAGCCATTAGGTAAAAAAGAGTTTTCATGTGCTTTTATTCCTTGATTATTAATTTAAGATCTGGGGGCAATAATTTACTTTATATTATGTGAGAATTGTTCATTACATGCATGTGCTACTAGATTAAATGGAAGGTTCCCAGAAGAATCTCGCCATAAACTATGAATGTGTACAGATCTCAAAAAATGATTATTAAAACATTAATATAATAAGATGCGCGTTTTATAGTCGTGCATTGGTGATGATCATATTATTCTCTTAACGCCCAACACAGAAAAGGAATGTATGGAGGCTGAAAACTAACACGGAATTTTTAGGCTAAATTAATGCATATTGCATTTGTGTGGCTATTGTTATGTCTTGCAAGGATTTTATAAATGCAACAGGGACTTCATGAAATTGATTGGGGTCGATGATGTGTTCTCTCTATTTATTATATACAAAATAGAAAAGGCTTTTCATCTGCTTCAATATCAAGTTTTTCTGAATATTAAATTTATAGTATTGAAATGGTATCATTATGTTAAAGAAATTTCATCTGATTTCCAACTTTTTCGCTTATAAAAAAGTCGTTTAATTGATTGGAAAACAAACTTCAATAAGTTTTTCAAGTAGCTTAATTTTAATGTTTGTTAGATACTACTTGAAATAGCATTTTTTTTTTAAAAAAATACTAACTTCATATTTCTAGTTTTTTATATTTTGTTTACTATTTATCTTTAAGATATTTATTAAAATTTTCTTTTAAAACTTATTCAAAATTGTTACCATAAACATGTCTATTTTCATCATTTTATATTTGTTAACTATTTTAGTATATTTTACTAAACACCTTTGATTCAATAAGTTAATTTTTTTAGCTTTCAGCTTTGAGCAAATTTTTTAGTTTCGAGTTAGTTTTATAGCCTTAGCTAGTTTTTCAGCTAAATTTGCCAAACATAACTTACATATATATAATTTTTCTTTTTCTTTTAAATGAAATCACTGGGAAACTACTTATTATGCCTTCGATTAAATATTAAATTTTTAAAAAAGATAAAGGGATGACAGAAATCTTTATAGTTTTCGCTAAGAAAGAAAAAGATCCACACTATATCTATCATTTTTCGAAAACATTAATAAAGCTCGTGGCATGTGTTAGATATAAATTGTATAGGCCGGTTAGATGCAACGCATTTTATGTTTTGATAAATTTAATTAATTTCTTGAGGCGAGAAATAATTTTGTGGATGAAACTTAGATCGTCCAATAATACAACAAAATTATTCATCTAGAGATATATAAATGAAATGCTGACAAGAGTTTAGTCATAAAATTTTATGCATTAATTAATTAGTTATCTCTACTGAAAAATTATATATTTTAAACTAAGGACATGTAGTTGATGCCGAATTATATCTAACTCCTTGAATTTGTGCGTGTGTACGTGTGTATATATATATATATATATTCTCTGTCATTGCAAAATAATTTTCTTAAAAATGGTACGTCTTTGTGATTTTTTTCTATATACTTACGCCTTTAAAAATAATTCTCTGTTATATATACTTACGCCTTTAAAAAAATTCCTATCCGTTACTTAAATACCTAAAACTAACTTTCTTCGATTTTGTTTTAAGCTGAGTTTGCCTTTGATCCAACAAGTTAAAATGAACAGTATCAACCAACTAATTATGGTTTAAGCATAAATTGCTTTTATTAATTTAAAATTTTAAGAGTTTATTTTGCAGGGTGTTCTTCCCATTTTAGAAGAGTCACTTAACAACCTTCTATATATGTGTGCTTGTCTAACCATAAGCACATATTCACAAGAATTGATGAGGAATATTGATTATATACTTTTTAATATATTCTTTAATTTAAAAGCAGTTTTTATTATTGATTAAATTTTTCTAAAAAATTATATATTTGTGAACAAAATTAATTAAATAGTATGTTGAAAAATAAGATATCTAGTCACAAGAATTTAGTGACACGTGAGTCGGTATATAAATGATTTTTAACACCATTTATTTAACATTTATTACAAGTGATAACGAGATTCTTAAAATTTATAAGAATATTTTCACGTTATCCATTATTTAATTGATGTTAAATATAATTTTATTGGTAAATCTCTTTTGTGTAGAGGTTGAACTTTGAGTGAACTTAATTTGTAAATCCATCTCTGCGCAGATGTTATCTCATAAAGAGTTAAACACTTTTTTATCATTGTACACCCTTTGTGTTGTCTAGCCTGAAAAAGCTACTGTTAAAGAATACTTGTTTCACCTGAAGAAATGTCTAGCCTAAAGAGTCTATTGTTAAAGAACACTTGCTTCACCTAGAGAGGTGTCTAGCCTAAAGAGAGTGTTGTGAAAGAATACTTGTTTCACTTGGAGAGGTGTCTAGCTTGAAGAGGCTGTTGTCAAAGAATACTTGGTGTTTAGTCTGAAGAGTCTGCTGTCAAAGAATACTTAGTGTGTTAGCCAGGAGTGGTTGAATTCAAAGAATACTTACTTTTCAGTAATAATCAAATCTTAACAAGTTGCTAAGAAACTAGACACAATATCGCTAAGATTAATCATTATAAGAACCAGTTGTATTATCTTTCTCTCTCTCATTGTCGCCTCTTCTTACATTTTTCATTGTTTCATTTGCAACTAACCGATGTTAAATTAAACTAAGTCTTTTAATTTTTATTTTTTTTATCATCTATTCCAAACTTATCTTCTTCTGGTGTCTAATCCCATCGAAGTACTAAAATTTCTATTTTTCAAAAAGTTTACAAAAATTATTTTATACACAATTTAGCACCCCTTCTTTTGTTTTTATCTTTACATATATTATATAACTTACTATATTTCTCCACTCATGGCCGCTAACCTAGCCATATGTCTTCCAAAAATTTGGGTTTTCACCATTAGCCACTCTTCTCTTCACTTGATCCTCGAACCAATTGATTGAAGGATCATGTATGTATATCTTTCAAATGTTATTCCACTAAGTTGAAAATCGTAGGTGTTGATTAAGGACCTCAAACCCATTTCCTCTTACTTTGATCATCTAAGCCTAGAAAGCATCCTTGTTAGATAAAAACTTCCACATCCATTTTCTTAAGAGTGCTTTATTAAATCCTTGTATGGTTCTAATTCCCAACTCATTGTTTTGCCTTTGCTTACATATCTTGTTCTAACTACTTGAAACTCCCTAATTCAACTTTTACTTTTGTCAGATCAATTTCCTTTTTCTTTATGAACAAATGTTGGTTGTTAGTGGGAAGGTTTAAACATATAACTTTCCTTTCTGCTTTCTTTGATCTCTTTTACGATCTTATAACTCTTTGTTAGTTGTTAGCAGAAGAGTTCTTTAAATCCCCTACAGATCAGTGACCGTTTCTCCTTGTTTGCCACATTCTCTTATACTTTTCCACGTGATTAGGTTGGCTTTGATTTTGGATATCCCTATGAACAACCTTATTTCCTTTGTAAACATGGTTTCTTTTCCTTTAGCATTTATTGGACTTTTTCCTTCTTGACTGATTTGAATTTTGTTTGGTTGCGACCTTGGTTTACTATCATCGAAGTGTTGGGAACTTAACCTAAAATGTATAGGGGAGAAAGAAAAAGAGCACACAAGAAAAATTAATGAAATTCGGTGCCTCCAGACCTAGTCCATGGTTTTACTGGAACAAAATTAACTATTTTGTAATTTTTGCACAAAAAAATTACAGACCATCTCACATGTAATTTTTGCATGAAAAAATTAAAAACCATCCCACATATAAATTTTGCATGGAAAAATTACAAACTCTCTCACATGTTTGATACACATGACCTAAAATTTAATACACTCTTTTACTAGATTTTAGGATGTGGTGTATGTGAAGAAAACCTATCATTTTATCTTTTACAAGCCTTTTCAGTCCTCTCTTTTTTTAAGGCTTAGTAATGTGAGACTTTGAATTAACACAACACACAACAAAATTTCCTTTGATTCAAAATCTTAGACTTCTGCAACGATCATTCTTTACATCAGAATCTTCTAATTAGCAAAACTCTTTTGGAACGATCCTCCGTTACAGTAAATTTTTTTAACTTTTAGAGCAATCTTCCCTTTGCAGAGAAATTTCTAACTGACAAAATTATTCTTCTCCTTCAAATTTTATATTATTCTTCTAATGTGATACTTTGATTGTATCCAAACACAAAGGTCCTGTGTGCATAATTTTCCCTTTCTTCGGCCAGATGTCATCATCTTCTATATCCTCTTACGCGAGAGACTCACCTTCAAATAAGTTGTTCACTAAGGACTCTTCCAATTCGAAGGACATGACTTAAAGGTCCATGATTGAAATAGGCTTATGTAAATATCTCATCGATCCTAACACTACACATTATTCCATTGATCCTCGTCCTCTTAATGGTTGAGACAAAAGGCAAGGATGAATTCAAACCAATACCTTAGTATACTCAAGCAAACTCATGGAAGTCGTCTCCCTGTGGGTGCTTATGCATTGTACAAACGTGCTTGTTATCTAAGCGAAGCATTCATCATTCCAAAGGTTAAAAGGGATCCCATAATATTGAATCCAAGTTAAGTCCTTCCCTGTGACCTCCTGATGGGACAATGGATTTATAGAATTGAATATTTTATCCAGGCACACCTCTTCTCTTTCCCGTAAGTCCGACAGATTGTCATCCTCCACTCCAAACAACAACATCATGTTATCCCCTATGTAGCGTACACGGATAGTGGTGTAGCCTTCCATTATGAAGAAGAAGGAAGTTTGAGCGTGTTCTCCTACCATATATGATTTGGCTCTTCGATCCTATTAATGGTATATTGATGATATAGCTTGCATGATAGCCCCGTGCATCTTACCTAAAGCCCACGTACATGCATGGAATAGTGAAATGGCAAAAAAGAGGGAGGGTGGACAAGACCTCAAGCTTCACTCTGCACCAATAATGCAAGATCTTAAGGTTCCAAATACCTCTACAAGTAATTGCATCTTGCAAGTGATCCTTAATTCATTGTTCCTCTTACGAGAGTTTCCTTTAACTTGAAGGCAATGTTTTTTGGATTATAATGTGTTTTACGTAACTAGCTTCCACTGGGTGTAACATTTTGACGGCCTATGTCTTGCATTCTTGCCTCCCCTAGATTGGAATGAGCATTCAAAACAATTAGTGCATATGAAAATGGCGACTTAGACGGCCTATGTCAAACTTGGTTGATTATAATAACAAGTAATTTTAAGGCAAAATAACTTGTCGAGTTTATAGCTAATTAACTACGTCGCATGACGGTAATAATATATTCATTTTTTATTATTCGTAAAAAAATAAACTTAATTGTAATTTATGTCAACAAAATTTTACCATTTCACATTTTCCCCCAAAATTTTATTTTTAAGAATTTGGCCAAAAAAATTTGATAATCTTGTATTTTTTTCCGTAGATAAGAAAACTGTCATAATAAAAGAACAAATCATCACAAAACTATCTTAATTGGGACAGTTTAAAGGAATAAGTTATCATAAAATATGCTAATTGTGAAACACAAACCGTTTAAATTGTCATAAAATATACTAATTGTGGAACACAAATGGTAATATTATAAAACTTTAGAGGTGAAGTTCGCGAGAAAAAAATTGGTAATAAAAAATGCGGTATTGTAAAAATTTGGAGAAAGTCTAATATATTAAACCTATAAAATATATTGATTTTTTCTTGAAAGTGTTATAATTACCATAAATATATGGTAAAATGACATTGTCATTAATAAATTTTAACTATTTTAACTGTGAAATGTGAATAACTGAATATTATGAACATTTCAAATAAAAATAAAAATCCATTTGTTTCTCCTTACTAACGCTTTAATAATTTTATTTGATATTGAGAGTATAATACGGTGTAGAAAAATAACTATGCCAGGACCAATATGTTTGTCCTCGTTGTATTACTAATTCAACTTTTAAGCCTATGAAGAAACATGTGCACTGAATAATGTGTGTTTGGTTAAATTTTTTTAATCTTTAAAATATAATTTGGTCGATAAAATTAATTCTATATAAATAAATTTATATTTATACGTAATGTTTTATTATAGTAAATAAATTTTAATTTTGTAGAAACTCATTCTACTATAAATAACAAAAAGTAAATTTACTAAAATCAATTTTTCAACAAATAATTTCACTGAAATTAATTCTAATTATATCTTAGTTAAACCTTCCCTAAATTACTTAGGAGGTTGAATAAGTTTCACACGCACTGCAGGGTAATATAGGATTGGTCTGTGAACAACCATAACCAGAATCTTACCGAATCAAACCCGAATAACACCACCAGCATTGCATCATTATGGGATTTCAGCAAAAAGTTAAAAATAAAAAATTACTAACCTAACAATAAAAATATTGTACTATTTTTATTTTAAAGTACTGTTTATAAAATGTATTTTTTTTTCAAAATAAATTGTTAAAAATACATTATATATATTTATAAATATTTGAATTACAGCATAGTGGTCTATTCAGGGAGATATGAATTTATCTTTTCTGGTTTTAATGAAATTCTATTTAAATCAAACTTATTAATATAACTACAAAATTTAACATTGATAATACATATAATTTACGAACTATTAAATCCAAAATATCTATTTGTAAAGAAAGCAATCCACAATCTCTGAGCGCAAAATCGTTTGCAATGAGATCTAGAAGGTTGTGTGATGGAACAGCAACTTAAATTTGGACGGTGACAGTGGCTGGATCGGCCGGCGAATACGTACCCCACACATTTGAGTTCATGTGGTTTCAGTGAAATGGAGAATTAATTGAATTGCATCTATACAAACTTATTCAAGCTTTTAATTCCATGCCCACCATAATCCCAACAAAAGGTTCATCACCAACAGTAACGCCAAACACTGTCATAAATAACAGAAACTAGCTGTAATTTTAGTTATTCAAAATTATATAATATACATCAAACATTACTCTGTATATTTAACTAAGACCTATACGTAAAAAATTCAACATGTTTGGCCCTCACTGGCAAATTCTTTAATACACTTTAAAAGAGAAATATAATTTATAAAACAATTTAATTATTTTGTATTTTCAATTTAAAATTTACATAGTCATTTAATCAGAATTTATGATTGATATGACTTTTAAAATATTTATGTAAAAAATAATAAACACACCATAATTAAATAATTTTAATTAGATTATTCTGTAAAATTCTTTTACATATGTATTAATTAATTTCTGTACTTGGTTATAAAAATAATTACAATAATTCATGTACTTATTTGTTTAATCAAATAAGCTATGTACTCTTGATAAAAGATTTATTTATTTTCAATATAATGGTTATTTAATAGGAAAAATTTTAATTTAGGGAAAAATTCATGTGTTGACACTGAGTTAATAATCATCACCATATTCTAAAAAAATATTTAAAATCTTATTTATGTGAAAAATTATTTATACCCAGGTACTTAATTTTTAAATTCATAATTTGAGTTAAAAATTTTCAAAAACAAAAACAATACAATATATTATTTTCTTTAGTGGCGAACGAAGAAACATCTAAATTTAACCCCTTATTAGTTAAAACTTCTTCCATTGCTCCATACCAAACATAGCATTAAAGTTAATAATTAAATTAGTTATGTCAAAATGATCTCATCAGTTTCATATCATGACTCAGATATTTCTACATTTTTTATCCAACGAAAGTCAAAGTTATCATCACCGTTGCCAGTTGCTACTATCACTCACCATTATTACTTTACTACTATTATTATTATTATTATTGTATCATCACTGTTAGCATTTTTCGCGCGCCATCATCTCTGTCACGGTTCTAGTGATACATAGTATAAATTTAAACACAACTGAAAGTTTTAAAAAGATATATTACACAATTAAATTGTGAGGACTTCAACAGCCAGTTTAATAATGCAATTTTTCACGTACAAGATTAATTTAAGAAATCTACCTAGGATTTTACTTATAAACAAATCTGCTTAAGAGAAAATTATTTTCCTTTCAAAACTAAAATTTCATCAATGTCTAGAATTAATAAATCAAATAATTTATACATATAAACACAATATATTGAAAAAAAAAAAAACTAATAAAAATGTAGAGAAAGCTACAAAATTTGATCCAATTATTTGACGAGTGAAAGCAGGGTTTGCCGGGTAAGGGTATCTATTAAAATTTGCAAATTACGTATGCTTGCCTTCTTGTGAAGACAGAAATACACAATTCACTATTTTAGATAACTAAACTAAGTAACTAGTCCTCAAATGAGAGGACAGTATAAGATGGAAAACTAACAAGACCAAGTGCCCTGCATGTGATTTGAAAATTACAACTATGACTGGTTTGAATATTGGGGAGACATATACAAGGTCAATCCATTTTAGTAGGTACCCAAAATCCCGTTTGCACATGAAAAATCATCAATTATATTTACATAATTTCTTCCTAAAAATATATATATAATAAACAAAATCCGAAAAAAATAATTGATGTGAGTAAAAAAAATATATATTAAAACATTAGGGAAATTAAATTATGAGAGTCGGTTAAGCCTACCCTTGAGGGATCAACGTTCCACATATCTCCACGTGTCAACATGCAATTGGTTGGAAACGTAATATGTCATACGCATGCAGGCACAGGCACAAGTTCCTCAAAACTATATTATTGAGGGGTATCACACACTCTCTTTCTCTCTCTTGTAATCTATATAGCCAAACAAACCAAAGCAACATTATAATAGAAGAGGACACAAGAAAGAAAGAGGAGAGGTATAGCCATTAGGAGAAACACTTTGAGGAGAGGTGAAAGCAGCAAAAGAGTTGATTCTTCTTTTCCTTTTTACAATAATAGTACTCTGCTTCTAAGCTTTTTGTTTCATTGACAAGCCAAATATGGCAACTATGATGGCAAAAGAGCATGGCCTTAACCTCAAGGAGACTGAGCTTTGCCTTGGTCTGCCTGGCGGCGGCGGCGGTGGCGGTGGTGGTGGTGGTGGTGGTGGAAGCTCTGAGGTTGAAACTCCTAGGGCCACCGGCAAGAGAGGCTTCTCTGAGACCGTTGATCTGAAGCTTAACCTTCAGACCAAGGAAGATCTCAATGAGAATCTTAAGAATGTCTCAAAGGAGAAGACTCTCCTTAAGGATCCTGCCAAGCCACCAACTAAGTAAGTTGATATCTGCATCTTACTGATTATTATTATTATTATTATTATTATTATTATTTTTGCTAGTAATATTTTTTTCTTAAGTTTAATTATTCAATGTTATGAGAAGAAAAAGTTTAACTAAAGTATATCATATAGGTATCTTTAATAATAAAATCTGATTTATGAGCAGAGAATTATTTAAAAATATTTTATATGAATAAGGTATTAATTAGTTTCCAAGTTTTTGTGTTGAGGAAAAGGGAGATATTAGAAAAGGAGGGTACAAGTTTAATGATTGGAATAATATTAATAATTTCAGGGCTCAAGTTGTTGGTTGGCCACCAGTGAGGTCATACAGGAAGAACATGATGGCACAGAAGGTTAGCACTGAGGATGGAGCTGAGAAGACAACAAGCAGCAATGCTTCTGGGGCTTTTGTCAAAGTTTCCATGGATGGAGCACCTTACCTTCGTAAGGTGGATCTCACAATGTACAAAAGCTACAAAGACTTATCTGAGGCCTTGGCCAAAATGTTCAGTTCCTTCACCATGGGTTAGTACAACAATATATATGATATTCCCCTGATCTCTTTAACTTTTACCACAACTATATCATTTATGCTATGAAATTTATGTATTAATAATATGCAAGAGAATTAATCATCCGCGCACACACACAAAATACCAACTTAATCATCAACCATTACCTTAATTTTTTCACAATCTATTTTCTACCACCCTTATTTTATATCCATTTCTTTCTCCGTCTTTCTTTCTTTCTTTTTATATTATCCACAAAAATTGAACAAGTGTAACTAATTTACGTATCTTATTTAATTATTTTTTTATTGAATTTATTTTTCTCTTTTATTTTTTATTTCTTTCTGCTCGGACCACTTGCCCATGGGTGCATGTCGTCGAAAAATCATTATTTTATATATGTGTAGATGTACTAATACAATAAAGGAACAAGTGACATGAAAAGAATATTGCTTATTATATATAATAAAAAAGTTTTAGATCCTTGATGCATGGGAATCGTTAATGGTGCGTGTACGGGTTGGATTAACCCACCTTGGGATTGTTACATTCAGCTAAATGATTGTGGGTTATTACTTATAATTAAGTATAAATTAGAAGAGTATTAAAGTATTTTTCTTGTTGATTAATTTATTTTTAATATTGGGACTGGTGAAGGTAACTATGGGGCCCAAGGAATGATAGACTTCATGAATGAGAGCAAGTTGATGGATCTTCTTAACAGCTCTGAGTATGTGCCAACCTATGAAGATAAGGATGGTGACTGGATGCTCGTGGGTGATGTCCCATGGGAGTAAGTTCTTCATCCAACAACACTCTCTGCAGCTATTATATACAATATTTTCTTACATGCATGATATATATTATAATATTATATATATACACACATGTATATGGAAATTTAATCTGTTAAAAATGCAATAACTATATGTAAAACAATTTCTTAGATATTATTTGAATTGGTTTCCCATTAGAATTGAAATTTTATCTGTGTAACATATATAATTAAATTTATATTAATAATTATATAGATTACTGAAACTCTAAATAACAACATAAATAACTTTATTACAAGACTTAAGTTTTGATTTAATTATGTACATTCATATGTTTTACAAAATAGTAATTTTTTTAATTGATACTCAAAAAAAGAAAAGTATGATTTTGAGGAGTTCTTGATTAGAAACATATATGAGGCATTAATTAGTCTTGTATACATTATGATGATTACTGTTTAATTTTGTGAAGGATGTTTGTTGGGTCATGCAAGCGCCTGCGAATAATGAAAGGATCAGAAGCAATTGGGCTTGGTAGGCATCATTATCTCTTAATTAATTACATATACTTTTTCTTTTCACTCGTAGAAATTAATCATTGTTTTGCAAGGGAAATACTAATTAATCAGTACATAAATATAAATATAGATGCGATTAATTTTTTCACTATTCTAATGTGTTGGCGCGCATCTTTTAATGTGCTTTCAGCGCCAAGAGCAATGGAAAAATGCAAAAGCAGAAGCTAAAGCTGGGGAAATCAATATATGTTGAATATGAGATCCCGTACCAAAGTGGAGCTATAAAAAAAAATTATATATGAAGTAGCACTTCGGCTGAGACTATGGAGCGGAGTGTTGTTAGTAATTTGAATATGTGTTTGTGTTTTTTGTTTTGTTCGTATATAGATTCAACTTTAATTTTAAAGAGCCTATGGAGCATTTGTAATGGACAAGAAGCAATAAACTTAACCTATATAGTCTGGCTTGTTATTATTATGTGATCCTTCCATGCTGTCAAGATTGTTTGTTGTGTGCTAAAAATACCTTGAATTTTAATGCATACTTTATTATTCCCTCAAGAGATTCTTCGTGTATCATTTATTTTGATTTTATGTTTTAATTAATTGTCTATGTCCTGCAAAATGATCAATGTCTCAGCTGGATGAGGAAGGTATTAAATTTTTATATGGTTCACAAATGAGCTAGGGGAACATGCCCATGTGCATGTTCATGGAGTTTCGTTTATGGCCATTAGTTTTATAGTCTTTGTCATCTTGTTTTGTATCATCAAATGCGTATTAACTAGGTGGGTGAATGTAGGGTTGGTGAGTGAACGTGATGGAATATTATTTCCGTTAATACATATTATAATATATATATATATATCCTAATAAATGTGTGCAAAGTATAAAAGAATTCTTGGATCGGACACTATGACAGCTTCAGGTCTTTGCTTTTTGAGAAAAATATCCATTATTTTAAGGGATTTGCTGCCAATATAAAGTGCATATAAAAGCGACTGAACTTTAAAATATCTGTTCAATGATATATTTTACGCGTCGAATTAAGATCTGAACATGAATTCAGGGAAACGGTTGGAATCAGCTTTGAATAAATTATTGATTTACTCTTAAATGTTAAGTTTTAACTTTGCTGATGAGTCTAATTTTAATATCAATCTTTATATGATAAATTAGATATCTTATTTTTTAATATAATCAGCACACTTTTACTATTATTTTTTTAATGCATAATTTCACGGTTATTCTTATACTTATTCTCAAGCTAAAATTTTAACATAAATATTTATTTAAATCTGAATTTTAGATACTTTATTTTTTCTTTTGTTATAAAATTATTTTCATCTCCGATTACATATCTACTTAATTACACAATCTCAAATTACTTCTTTCTATTTTTTGAGAATTTGTTCTTTTCTCTGTTAACAACTACTTATTCTTAAATTGTCTATTAAAATATATATATATATATATATATATATATATATATATATATATATATTCTTATTAATTACTTTAAATACTTTTTGATACCATTACAAAAATGTTTTTAACATTGAAAAATTACAAAAAAAAAAATTGAAAATTAACCTATATAATATGTGAGGTGGTGACAATTTTTTTTAATATTATTAGAATGAACATTTTATTTTACACTAGATATACAAAGAATCGATGTGGAAAGTACTTACTAGATTAATTATAAGGCAATCTAGAATGAATATTCTTGCAACTTTTGAAATTATTGACAAATTTTTCTAGATTGAATGCTTAAAGAAAATACATTATGGATTAGTTTTTCATACAATGGATCCAGAATGTTATCTCTCTTTTCTATCTTTTGAAATTCATAGCAAAACGTTTTAATTTTTTATATTATGAATTGATCTAAATAATCACTTTTAACATCAGTGTTAAATTAGCACGAGTTTTCTAATTAATTTAGTAGTGTGCGGTGTACTTGTACTTTTGTTTCCGCTTTAAATTTTAAACACTCATTTTTTTGGTTCGTGGACATCTTAAGGATTTTCAATCTAGATCTTCTAGTTATATATCTCTTGCTCTTTCTTTCATGTAAATGAGTTTGATGAGATACACATGTCCTTGGCTCTTTCAAGAGGCAATACTCTTTGTCTCTTCTAATATTTTCAAATCCTTATCTTGTTATCTCTAGCTTTCTCTCTCTCTCTCTTAGATGGTGTATATAGGAGTAATCTTCAAGGGTCCAAACAATGTATTTGATGGAATATGATGTGTTCAAAGGAATAAAACACTCAATTTAAAGAAACATAATTAAAAAGAAATGGTGGGAGAGGAGGAGACTATATCCACGGTGACATTAGAGATGTAATTAAGAGATGCACGAGAAAGTAGAGAGACGGAGAAGAGCCGTGATGGAGAAAAATGAGAAAGAGATGGGCAAACTCAAATCGTAGGATGAAAATAGCAAAGGAGGAGGAAACAGGAAGAATGATGTTGCAAGGAGGTATGGACAAAACCTCAAAGGACATGACTAGGGGCGGAGCCAGAAAAAAAAATTACGGGGGGACCAAATTTTTTAAAAATTTTTATTTTTATATTTTTTAAAAAAAAATTTAGTTAAATATAAGTCCATTAATTATATAATAACTTTTTTTTTTTTTCTTTTTATTAGAGGCTAAAATAAATTTAAGAGAAATTAAAATATATTATTAATATATATATATATAAATTTATTATTAGTATATATAAATTAATATATATATATATATATATATATAAATTTATATATATATAAATTTATATATATATATGTATATAAATTTATTATTAATATTTTTATAAATGTATGTTTTTAAATTTATTATTACAAATATATATATATATATAAATTTATTATTAATATATATATATATAAATTTATTACTAAAAATATATATATATATATATATATATATATATATATATAAATGTATGTTTTTAAAATTAGATATAAAATTATAAATTAAAAATAGAAAATCATCAAAAATTAAAATTTATTATTATTACTATTATTATATATTATATATTATTTATTATTATAAATTATTACTTATATATATAATTATTTTAGAAATATTATAATTATAATTATTTATTTAAAATTATAAAACTAAAATTATTATTATTTATTTAAAATAATTATTATTTATATATAAATTTTAGATAGAAAAAAAAATAGAAAAAGTTTGGGGGAGGGGTAACTGCCTCCTAACTTGGCGGACCACTGGACATGATGGAGATGTCACGAGAATGTTGGAAAGGCCGAGAAAAAATTTGAGCGAAAAGTTGAATTAAAACAGTTGTTTATATAGAGACATAAGAGCAATTTCTCTCATCGTTTATACGATGTTGGACTAAAATCAAACTACATAAGTTTGATTTACATCCACCTAGTATAATGTCTTTATCATCAATTATTCTTTTATTCTTGAAGGTCAGTTGAATCCTTTTAGAAGATTCTTCAACCATATCATCTCTTTGTTGCTTTTTAAATGTGATTCCACTGAGTGATCTCTTGCACCTTTATCACTGTCCACTGACAGGTCTCCTAGCTTCTCTTCTGCACACCATCTGAAGTCTCTGTCATCAAACTTCTCAATCTTCACCTTCCCTTGTTCTGATGTGGGACATTGTTTGTTCTAATGACCATCATTGATAATAGGAGAAGAGGTTTAGTGGTCCTTTGTTTGAGGGAAAAATGCAAACAATGTCCCACATCAGAAAAAGGGAAGGTGAAAATTGAGAAGTTTGATGGCAGAGACTTAGATGGTGTGTAGTAGAGAAGCCAAGAGACCCGTCAATGAATAGGGACAAACGCGCAGGAGACCACTCAGTGGAGTCACATTTGAGAAGCAACAAGGAGATGATATGGTTGAAGAATCTTCTTAGGGGATTCAACTGACCTTCAAGAATAAAAGAATAATTGATGATGAAGACATTACACTAGGTGAATGTAAATCGAACTCCAAGTGGAAGATTATTAGGAGTATGTAGTTTGATTTTAGTCCCACATCATATAAACGAGGAGAAAGATTGTTCTTATATTTCTATATAAATAACTATTTGTAAAGCTTTTGAGTGCACAACAAACGATAATACATATTATGTGCCATAGATATCGACAATTTGTCAAACCACGCTAATTCCTTTATTTATTCTTTTATCTCTCTTCTTTATTTTTTCTTATTCTATTATTATTTTGTTCTTATCAGAACTAACAATTTAGTATGTTATATGGTTGCAATTTGTCTATTAAGCAAAAGGTGCGTGGTTTAATGGGGTTTTTCCACAACATTTAAAGTTTAAACCAACGTGAATTCAAAATATCAGTCAGGTAAACAACTAGTTCCTTCCACAATTGATGTGAAAAGGTGACGTAATACAAAAAAAAAATCTTTGATGTGAAAAGGTGACGTAATACAAAATAAAAATCTTCAAGAAAGGCAAAAAGAGTTGGAGCTAGAAATGGAAAAACAAATTGAAGAAAAAGTTAGCAGCAATATTTTTTAGAATGCAAACCTTTTCGGTAAGTATTTACATATTACAAATTTTCGTATATTTGTTAAGAATATGTAGTTTAATTTTAGTCAATTCCACGTCGTATAAATGATGAAAGGGATTGCTCTCTTATGTCTCTATATAAATAACTCTTTGTAAAGCTTCTAAGTGCACAGTGCACAACAAAGGCAATATATTGTGTGTTTGTAGACATAGGCAATTTACTGAACCACGTTAAAATTCTTGAGTCTCATTTTTCTCTCTTCCTTATAATTTTCTTTTATTATTTCTTTGTTCTTAACAATTAGTATCAAGGCCAATAATATCTTAGTATGCTTTGTGGTTGCAGCTTTATCTAATCTTCCACATCAGAAAAGATTTTGTTTATCCTTAGGATAGAGAAGCGATGGGAGCTTTCTTAAGAAAGCAGCAAGAACAATAGTGCATTGGAAGAAGTGTGTGAAGTCTTCTCGGTTACCACAACAAGTGATATCAGTCGATGGTTCGATTTGACGACTGACTTCGAGTGATGCAATGATAAGGGTGGATTTAATTAAAGGTTAGGTGGACCTACTTTGTGATCCCTTATATCGAAAGTCTTCCTAGCAGGAGTGACTAGGTAGCGTGTGTCGTTGATTTGAGCTATCAGAATGGCGGTACAAGACTAGGGCATATCGACGACAATGTAAAGCTCAAGAATTGTCGCGATGAGGAAGCTCTAATGGCCATCATTGACAATAAAGGACGAGGTTTAATGACATTGGAAGAAGAGAAGAAGAGAAACAGTGGGAGCTTTACAGAAGACCCGTCGATGGACAGGGCAGAAGACCCGTCAGTGGACAGGGCAGTGGAGTGAAAGACATTATAAAATCAAACTCCAAGTGGGAGATTGTTAGGAATATATAGTTTGATTTTAGTCAATACATAATTTAGTCCTTCATCGTATAAACGATGAATGAGATTGCTCTTATGTCTCTATATAAATTTATAAAGCTTCTAAGCGTACGTGCACAAAAGACAATATATATACATATTATGTGTTCGTAAATGTAGGTAATTTGCCGAACCATGTTAAAATTTTTGAGTCTCCTTTTTCTCTCTTCCTTATAATCTTCTTTTATTATTGTTTTGTTCTTAACCATTCTACCTTACGTTATTGTTATAGATGATCAAATAAAGAATGATTGTGAGCATAGTGCTAACATTTTCTTTTATGTGAGTGATTAGAAAAATAAAATTAATACGTGGGTGAGATATATTTAATTGTATGTTCACTTTAGGAAATAGGAAATATTTTGGTAAACATTCATGTATTCTCTTGCTTGCTCCGTGTTTTTCCGTGTTTGCAAATATTTGATTTCTAGTATAAGTTAAAACATTGCTAAATTTTCTTTTATTTTAATGACTCTAAGTAGCTAGATAGAAATGTGTTATGTAAGGTTAACATGCTATTGCATAATGATGAGTGCATAGTTGATATTTTATACAAAAGCCATATATACTACATGACGTGGTAATAAGTTTTATGTTTTCAAATAATATGATAAATTATAAATTAGATAAAATTAATAATTATTTATATATGATAACAGAATTTTGTATTGTCTTTTATTATAAATCATTTATACTCTAAAATTCATATTATTTATAATCTTACATTTTTATATTAATGATTTGATATATTTTACATTTATACAGGTTGGACAATCAACAAATACAATGAACATGAATATAACTAATTACAAAGTTGGATCTTCAAATGATGAAAATAAGCCAAAAGTTATTATTTTTAAGTAACTATCAACTATCAACTATCAACTTAGGACGGTATCATCCTTTTATATCAAGCCAACTATAAGTCTATAAGCTCTTCACCACATATAGTTCTAGTTTTGTTACAATCGAATTGGACAAAGTGAGGATCCGTTATGATGTGGATCGTTAGACACGAAGGCCCAAACATGTAAGCAATCGGAGTTAGTGAGCTGAATCACTATAATTTTGTAAGAGCTTTTCTTCTTGCACCGTATGTTATTTTCACATACAGCCTGTTTTCCCTTAAAAGTCTTATTTTAAAAACGATAGTTATAATTATGAAAAATTGGGACAAATTTTGTCTTACGGATTTAACAAATTCGTAACTTATTTGATAATATGTATAAGCCTACAGAGTTGACGAATCCGTAGAGTCACGTTATAAATTTGTGAAATCCGTAGGGTCACGTTACAAAGAGCTGGGCAAATCAATATATAGTAAAAGACAATAAGGAGGTTGGAATTCATACTATCTTCTAGGATACATATTGCAGCGGATTTTGGATTCCTTTATCTTAGGGTGTAGCGGACATTTGTGTAGCCAACATTTTTTATAAGGAGGATTCACTATAGCGGACATTTTTAACCAGTGGATCACGAAGACATCCTGGCCATTACGAGAAAAGGGAGGGTGTACGAAGGTTTTTGAAAAACCATTGCATAAAAATCCCACATCCTCCCATTTTTCTCCACATACTCTCCTTTTTTTTGAAAATGATATAAGTATCTTTTATATACTCTGTAACTTTTCGAAGTAACCATTCCATTAGTCTCCGGAATGGTAATCCAAAATTATATTACACCAGTATAAAAAGACCCATTAATGTCTAAATGTCTCTCATTTCGCATCGGCTGTTGAAAATATCGACATTATTAAGTTTTTCATTTTGGTTTTAGGAATAATTAACATGAAACAGGAATATTTATACTACCAACTTAAAAAATTTAATTTTTAAAGACCTTTCTCCTTTCCTGATCAGTCTTGTCTTCACACTCGAGTTGCTCTCTCGCTCTCATCTGTCACGCCCCGCGTCTCGCTTTGTTTGTGTCTCTGCCACGCCCTAAGCTGTTCGTGCCTCTATCATTGTTCATGCCTCCTCCGTACCGTGCTCACCTATCATTTGTGCCTTTGCCGCATCACGTTGTTCATGGAATTCTCCACCACGTGGTTGTTGGGGTTTTCCACGATGGGTTCTCTGTTTCTCTTTATTCTCTCGCTACGTCGTTCCCTTCTCGCTTTGCCACATACCAAACAACAAGGACTCCTAATCGTATTTGGGCTAAATGCATGTGATGGGTTGTGATTTGAAATTTACTCGTATTAATGTTGATGTAAGTTCTAGCCCTTATTTTTATTTTTATTTTTATTTTTTTGCCTTTTTATTGGTTAATAATGTCCTATGGTGGGGACCTTTGTGTTAGAGGGTTTGTTTGTTTCGATATTTGGTTTTTAACTCACTCTACAATGACACAAATTTGCAAATAATTAAATGCATGAATAAGATAATTGATGAAATTTCGTCTCTGTATGTATTCCTTTCAATTAATAGATGAAATTCTCTTGTAGTTGTAAGAAAAGTTGTTGAAGGGGAATTAAATAACATGAAGATACAAGTTGGTGAACTAAGAAAGTCAAACGTTTGTTTTTGTGCCCCAATTTTTATATTTTTCACATCTATTTCCTTTTCTCATCTTGGTATTTGGATTAACTTGAGGTAGGTTTGAAAAGGAAACGGGGAGCCTTAACTTTATCTCTTCTGTTAAGCATCAGTTGCAAGCTTGAGGAAATGGAGCAAGGTAGTAATTAACTAGTATCTTATTTGCGACCTTTACACCTTTGTTTGTCTTATCCGAAACCAACCAAGAACTTATATGGCCCAAGCTTAAAGGGGCACTAGTTTGTTGTCAATGACAGCAACAAATGCTAAGATCCTCAAACCCTTCAAATGGATGTTGAAGTCATTGTTATCTGCACAATTGGAATGAACCTGAAATTTTAGAAACGTAATAGATATTAATTTTTCATCCAAACAATATCATTTGAAACATATAAAAGAATAATTATTGAAAATAATTGATACTTACATGTCTTTATCAAGATATATTTGTTGACTTTTAAAATATGCGTGTGTGTGTCAATCTTTCGGCAAGTGTACCGGTCGTCAAAAGTTTAGAAATAGTGAGAAAAGGTTGTCGAACCACAGAGACTAGTTGTGAATTACCAATTACTCAACATGCTTTGCTATTAAGACGAATCAATGAATTAAGCATTTGTATAAAACTAAGCTATTGTGTAAAATAAAGCAATACTGTAAAGTAAAGAAAGCAAGTAAATGTTTAAGTTTCAAAGATGATAAAAACAGTTAGGGAATTGGTTCAATTGATTCTTCTCTCAAGTAACTACTTCTTATGTCAATTCAGCAAATATCACTCAATTGGAGACTAGAATTTGTGATACCATAGACTAATCCTATTCCTAGGTCTTTAGTCCCTTTGAATGACTTCTATAATCCCTAATCCCTTAGGTGAAAACAGAAATTCATTCAAGAAGCGAAACAGATAAATTCGTTACAACATCTCATAGCATGCAAGTTCTATCCCTAGACTCATGCATTACGTAGTGATGCACTTCCTCTCCTAATTCAACTATCAATCTTCCGAAGGCATAGCCGACACGAGATACAAATCCTTAAAAAATAGTTCAATTGATCAAACATTAATATTCCTATCTCTATTTGAATTTCATGAATTAAATCTCAAGAATAAGCATTAAGCAAGGAAGAGATCAATCAATTCGGTGAAATTATACTTGAATTAACATGAGAAAGTCATTACAAGAGTTCTGGAATCAAAATCCCCAATCTTAACCTAGAAATCTAACCTAACATGGAAATGAGAAAAGAAAGAAGGAAAATAGAAATCAAACACATGAGGCGCTCCATGAAGCCTTAGATCTTGCTTCCACAAGCTCCAAATCTTCAAGAAATCTCCTAGGTTTGATGGAGGAGGAAGGAAAACGAAAAATGGAGAAGAGAGAATCGCAGAGCAGAAGTGTGCAGAGGAAGAAATTGAGTTATGCAGTTATTCCCTCATTTTCGCGCCCAAACAATGACTATATATAGCAAGAGAAACGCGCCACCCATAAGTAGAAACGCGCCCGGCGCGCGTTTTGGCCGCAAGGGACATAAAATGCGCCACCATTCGCGCCCCCGGCGCGTTTTGGCCGAGAGCGGGCCGAAACGCGCCCGGCCACGCGCCCTTCGGCGCCCCAAGACATGCGCCCTGGCGCGCCCCTGCGCCCCAGCATGCGCCCTGGCGCGCGGTTTTGCGCCTCCCTTGGCCCAGATTTGCGCCCTGGCGCATCCTGACAGCAAAGAATGAAGATTTGGGCCCTGGCTTGGCCCTGTGTTGCGCGAATTCTGGTCTTGATGGCTTAACTTGAGCTTCCGTTTCTCTTCTTCTTGATGGCTTGCACTCCAAGTCTTTCTCTTAGGTCCATGGCTTTCATTCCAAACTTCTATCTCCTCTTTAATCAACCTACAATTAACAAGAAAGATGATAAAATGACTTAGAAACGCAAGAAATACTTATAAAACTAACAAAACACTACATCAAGAACTAACACTAAACAAACATGGTATTTTCAATGTTTTCTTGTCTAAACTACAACTAAACCTAGTGAAAATGAATGGAAATGAGCTTCAAACTCCTAGGAAAACATGTATTATCTAGCACTTATCACAACCCCAAACTTAAAGCTTTGCTTGTCCTCAAGCAAACATAGAATCCATCATTACAAGGGTCAATAAACATTGTATAACACTAAGCTCAACAGCCACTGAAAATGCATTATGCAGTTCTTAACTCCTTAAGCCAACTCAATTTATCTATGAAAGTTGGACATGCACTTAAGATGTTATCAAGCACTGCATGATTCATCAAGCATAGGCAAACAACATAGATTGGCATGAGAAAATGTACTTTAGCAATATCACACAGTCCTCTCCAGTTAAGTGTTTGCCCTCAAGCTCTCAAGTGTTTTGGGTTTGTGTTTCTCTCAATGTTACCAATTAGAAGGTCAGTTACCATAGGCTTGCAATAGCTCTAAAATCTCCACTGCCTTCAAGTAGACATTGGACACTCAAAAGGTCTTTTCAGGGTTGTAATGGGGCTTAGGTAAAGGTGGGATAAAAAGAAAGGTACTAACTGCATATTCACAGGAACTTAAAGAGTAAAAGTTATACCTATATGCTATGCATGAGTTAATGATGAACAGAAGAAAAATTCAAAACAGAACAGAGACTAACACTAAGTAACATAAACAACTCATGAGACCACTCTGTTTTCCTTTTTTCCTTTATCCTTATTGCTCTTAAACTTCATTTTCTTCTGTTTCTTTTTGTTTTCTTATAGCTCTTGCTATTTTCTTTTCTTTCTACTTTTTCTTTTCTTTTTGTTTTCTAAACATCTTTTTCTTGTAGCTTTTGTTATTTTGCTCTTTTCTTCTTCCTTTTTCTTTCTTTTCACTTTATTCTTGTACTTTGCTTTTCTTAAGTAGTCTCATTCATTGCTATCACAAGAAAGAACAGAAAAAATTTTGCATGGTATGCATGAAGACAGAGAATGCACTATACACAACTAGAAAATGCACAAAAATTCCACCAATACAAGGTGATCCCTCAACCCCAAACTTAGAATTTGACTTGTCCTCAAGTCAACAGCTACTCATGCACCCCAAAATCTCAACCCCAAACTTAATTTTGAAACCTATCATTTAAGTAAAGAAACCAATACACTTAAAGTTCCAGTGATAGGACCATTGGTTTTTCACTTAATTAGGCTTATAATGAGCTTAAGTAACCAAGAAAGAAAGGGTCAAATCAGGCTCAAAGGGGCTAGCAATGGATAATGTTAAGGTTCAGGCTTATTTTGGCTCAAGGCTACAAGAAAGAAATGCCTTTATCATTTGTGTCCAAATCTAAATGTATGCAATTTTGACCAAGAGCTAAAGCAAGTTCTGGAACAAACACATCACATGGTAAAATAGAACACTCAAGAATAAATCATGTTGGAGGCTCAAATTCTTATCCAGGATTAATCATTGCATAACATTGCTAAGTCCACTAATCATGTTACAATCTAGAAAATTGTCATGCTAGAATTCTCATACAACATCTCTTCAAACATTTGAGAAACATGCAACTTTGTCATAGAACCTCAAATTGAACCTAAGTGCCAAAAATTACACAGTTCATTCTACTGGACTACAGAGTCAATGTTATACTAATGCAATTAACCTTCATAAGATGGTGCAACAAAACAGGGCATATACTCTAAACAAACATGAATTAACAGTTAAAACAAAAGAGTATAAGAATGCTCCCTGTTGAAGACTTAGCCAAAATGCTCAAGGTTCTGCACCAAGTGCCCAAAATTTCCATGTGCTTCAGCAAAAGGTCTCAAAGATCTAAAAATTCACATCAACAAAACAAACTAACAGGACAGTAAGATCTTGGAAATTTTACAACAAAAATGAAAATCTAAGGTGAAGGGGATGAAGAATTTAATTCAAACTACTTGCAATGTGAAGTGGTGGAGATGAAAATGGATTAATAATGGGATTGCACCTCACACCTCTCTGATTTCTATCACTCAAGACACTGTAATTTCAACTGTTTATTCATATATCTATTACTTATTAACAACACAAGCATCAAATGTATTTACACTTCTACTCTAATCTGTAACTTTTATTTTATTTTTATTTTTCTAAACTTTTCAACTATTCAATGCAAACACAGAAAACAATGAAAACAAAGAACAAAGAAAATAAAGAAATCAATGAAAACAAAGAAATCAAAGAAATCAATGAAAACAATGAAACCAATGAAAACAAAGAAAGCAAAGAAAGCAAAGAAGACAAAGAAAACAAGGAAGACAAAGAAAACAAAGAAAGCAAAGAAAACAAAGAAAGCAAAGAAAACAAAGAAATCAATGAAAGTAAAGAAAACAAGGAAAACAAAGAAAACAAAGAAAATAAAGAGATCAAAGAAATCAATGAAAACGAAGAAAATAAAGGAATCAATGAAAACAGAACAACTAGAGAAAACAGACTCAAAGAACGAAAGAACTCACTGAAAAAAAAAATGTCCTAAGTAGTAAGCACGTCAAGACTATCGATATTCAACCAATAGTCCCCGGCAACGGCGCCATAAACTTGTTGACTTTTAAAATATGCGTGTGTGTGTCAATCTTTCGGCAAGTGTACCGGTCGTCAAAAGTTTAGAAATAGTGAGAAAAGGTTGTCGAACCACAGAGACTAGTTGTGAATTACCAATTACTCAACATGCTTTGCTATTAAGACGAATCAATGAATTAAGCATTTGTATAAAACTAAGCTATTGTGTAAAATAAAGCAATACTGTAAAGTAAAGAAAGCAAGTAAATGTTTAAGTTTCAAAGATGATAAAAACAGTTAGGGAATTGGTTCAATTGATTCTTCTCTCAAGTAACTACTTCTTATGTCAATTCAGCAAATATCACTCAATTGGAGACTAGAATTTGTGATACCGTAGACTAATCCTATTCCTAGGTCTTTAGTCCCTTTGAATGACTTCTATAATCCCTAATCCCTTAGGTGAAAACAGAAATTCATTCAAGAAGCGAAACAGATAAATTCGTTACAACATCTCATAGCATGCAAGTTCTATCCCTAGACTCATGCATTACTGTAGTGATGCACTTCCTCTCCTAATTCAACTATCAATCTTCCGAAGGCATAGCTGACACGAGATACAAATCCTTAAAAAATAGTTCAATTCAGTCAAACATTAATATTCCTATCTCTATTTGAATTTCATGAATTAAATCTCAAGAATAAGCATTAAGCAAGGAAGAGATCAATCAATTCGGTGAAATTATACTTGAATTAACATGAGAAAGTCATTACAAGAGTTCTGGAATCAAAATCCCCAATCTTAACCTAGAAATCTAACCTAACATGGAAATGAGAAAAGAAAGAAGGAAAATAGAAATCAAACACATGAGGCGCTCCATGAAGCCTTAGATCTTGCTTCCACAAGCTCCAAATCTTCAAGAAATCTCCTAGGTTTGATGGAGGAGGAAGGAAAACGAAAAATGGAGAAGAGAGAATCGCAGAGCAGAAGTGTGCAGAGGAAGAAATTGAGTTATGCAGTTATTCCCCTCATTTTCGCGCCCAAACAGCTATATATAGCAGTAGAAACGCGCCACCCATAAGTAGAAACGCGCCCTGGCGCGTTTTGGCCGCAAGGGACAGTAAAATGCGCCACCATTCGCGCCCTGGCGCGTTTTGGCCGAGAGCTGGGCTGAAACGCGCGCCCAAAGACGCGCTCGGCGCCCCAAGAGATGCGCCGGCGCGCGCGCGCCCCAAAGATGCGCCCGGCGCGCGGTTTTGCGCTCCCAGCCCAGATTTGCGCTCGGCGCATCCCGACAAACAAAGAATGAAGATTTGGGCCCTGGCTTGGCCCTGTGTTGCGCGAATTCTGGTCTTGATGGCTTAACTTGAGCTTCCGTTTCTCTTCTTCTTGATGGCTTGCACTCCAAGTCTTTCTCTTAGGTCCATGGCTTTCATTCCAAACTTCTATCTCCTCTTTAATCAACCTACAATTAACAAGAAAGATGATAAAATGACTTAGAAACGCAAGAAATACTTATAAAACTAACAAAACACTACATCAAGAACTAACACTAAACAAACATGGTATTTTCAATGTTTTCTTGTCTAAACTACAACTAAACCTAGTGAAAATGAATGGAAATGAGCTTCAAACTCCTAGGAAAACATGTATTATCTAGCACTTATCAATATTCACACCTTGTCATCTGATGGATTTATTTCTCCAAGTTTAGGGTTTCCACAATAGTTATGATGTATTCATATAGAAATTGTGTACTAGAAATTGTGTACTTTATCGCTCACTTAATCGAGGAGAATTTTCAATATTGGAGAAAGTAGTAGATGATCGGGTTATTGATCAACCTCCACCACAACCTTTGTTACTGTTACTTCTACCCATCATGAAATATGAAACAAAAAATGTTTTGTATACTAATAACTTAATATGTTTAATTCACATGTATTATATGCAAAGCATTAACATGAAAATAAGAGATATATAAGAAAAGATAGGGTGAGTTCAACAATTAATGTTTACATGTAAATGTCTGAATAAATTATTAAACATAATTTGAAACTCAGTCCAGGTGGAATCCCTAAGTCTATTAACCCATATTTTCTCATACCAATAAAACACTAAATCCATGAAAAAATATTAGAAAGGAAGTGCTCCTAGTATGTATATATGCAACAAACCTCCAATATCCATACTCATGTAAAAGCCTATGCTATTAACACTTTCTGGTAGAAGTTGGCAGCAAAATAGAATATGAAGAGTAAGATATCTACATTAAACATGAACATTCAAAGAATTTAAAGTACCTCTAACAAGCTATAAACATGTACACAACAAAATTTGCAATTTTAAGCGAAATCAATAAGCAAAAAACGTTTCACAACATAGAGTCATACAACAATTTAAAGAACTATCACATTACAAATGTAGTTTAATCAGAGAAATCATCATAGGATTCATGTTCATTCCCTAATGAGTCATCTTCATCACCGTCATCTTCCTCTTCAATTTCATGATCATTAAAGTCTTGATTGATAAATGATTCATTAGTCTCTTCATGTGCGCCTTGATTGTCAATTAAACTTGGAAGTTCATCATTATTAATGTTTACTGGTATGATTATTAAGAAAATCGGAGGATAGAGAGAGAAAATAGAAGAAGAGGGAGGACGTACGTGAGGAAGATGTAGAAAATGTGAGAATAATAGAATAAGACTTGCATAAGACTAATTTGGAGATTTTATTTGAGTAAATTTTAGACATAAAATAATATGTGTTTAATTTAGTATCTAACATATATTTTTTTTTTAAAAAAAATCAATATATTTTTTAGAATAACTTTTTATTTTATATCCTAAAATAATCATCTATTAAATTTATTAAGTTTTTATAGAAATATTTAAAAGTTCTATCTATAGATATTTGTGATTATCGAATCTATTTAATTTAATAAATATTTTATTTATACATATGATAATATAGACGACATTTCAAGTAGTTTTTAATTTTTTTCCTTAATCTAAAAACTTTATTTTACTATTTAATAAACAGACTTTGAATATAGATTTTAGTGTTTTCCGATATATTATGTAAAGTAGTGTTTTTCAAAATGCTAACTTTTACCTTCTAGCATTTTGTATTTTATTCTAATGTTGTGTTGACATATATTTTTTTAAAGAAAATTCCAAATTTTAACAAGCAAAAACTTGTGTCTAATTCTATCTCTAAATTGGTGAAAAAAGAATTTTAGTTAGCACCAAAAAAATCAATTTTAATACGAATTAGACACAAAATTAGAAACGAAATAAACAAATTTTGTCTTCAAAATTTCAAAAAATAGTATCATTTTTAGAAATGGATTGGACACAAAAATGACACAAATAAGAGATGAGATTTTTTTCATCTCTAAATTCCCCCTCTAATTCCTATTTTTCTTGTAATGAACGACAAATATAAGGGTTATCGAATATTAGATACAACGAATAAGACATGTCGTGACACTATTTTAAGCATCTTATTTAACAATTTTTTTTATGTCTATTGTTCATACAAAGAGCCAAAGGAGATATGTGACTCTATCCATTTTAAATATTGAAGATGTTGGGAAGCAAAAGTTTGTCACTGACAATTACTACAAGTGAGAGATGGCTGAAGAAAAAGATGTCAAGGTATAGATTAATGAATATCACAAAATACTCGATGATCTCAAGGAAAAAAATATTGAACTACAAGATGAATTCATAGAAGACTATTGATCAAAAAGTTGTCTGCATCCTGAAAAGATTACAAACAACGACTAAAACACCAACATAAACAATTGTCTCTTACATATTTGATCACCCACATCATTATTAAAGATACCAACCAAAATGAGGTTAAAGAAGCAAGAGAAAAAGCCTTTGTTGCATGGACTAATCTGATTCAAAACAAGACCTAGAAAAAAAAGGTATGAATCAAAATGAGTTGATCACTACGTGCATAAACCTTCTAATCCCAACTTCAAAAAGAAAAGCATATGTTTTACATGTGGAAAGTCAGGTCACCATGCATCTCAATGCTGCCATAGAAAAGGGAACGAGAATCCTCATAAGTCAAAGGCTAACTTGGCTAAAGGAGATGAAATAACTATCACGGTCGTTTCTCAAGTAAATGTTGTGACAAATGTGAACAAATGAGTTGTAGACTCTAGTGCTATCATACACATTTGTGTCAGTAGAAATATGTTTACCTCCTACACTCTTGTAGGGATGGAGAAGAACTCGTCTATCTTGATGATTCTAAAACTACTGCAATTCAAGGAAAAGGAAAGGTTCTTCTTAGGCTCATATATGGAAAGACACTGGTTCTGACTGATGTACTTCATATACCAACCGTTAAGGCCAATTTGGTTTCAGTAACATTATTAGGAAAGTTGGGGTTAAGGTCTCTTTTAAATTTAATAAAATTGTAATGACCGAAAATAATGTTTTTGTAAGAAAAGGATATTGTAATTAGGGCCTTTTAGTACTTAACATTTTTGAAGTTATTAATAAAGTTGTCTCTTCTTCTGCTTATATGATTGATTCTATTATTGTGTGGCTTGGTAGACTAAGACATGTGAATTTTTCTTATATTAAGAAAATGCAAAATCTTGATATTATTTCTAAACTTAACAATATTGCCCAAACAAATGTGATGTATGTGTTGAATCTAAATTAACCAAAAAATCTCATTCTTTAGTGCAACTTGAAACTACATTACTCAGTTTAATTCATACTGATCTAGGTGATTTAAAACAAACTATGACTAGAGGTGGTAAGAAATATTATGTGACATTTATTGATGATTTTTCTTGATATACCAAAGTTTTTGACATGTTTCTTTCATATAAAGCAAAAGTAGAAAACCAACTAAATAGAAAAATTAAAAGAGTTAGATCTGATAGGGGAGGTGAATACATGTCTTTTGATGAGTTTTATAATAAGGAATACACAATTGAGGTCACCCCCACCTTACTCACTTGAATCTAATGGATTAGCATAAAGAAAAAATAAAATTTTGAAGAAAATGATGAATGTTGTGTTAGTTAGTTCCTTAGCTTCTGGTAATCTTTGGGGAGAAGCCTTATTCACTGTATGTTTTCTACAAAATAGGATAGCCTATAAGAAAACTCGTAAAACACCTTATGAATTATGAAAAGGTTATAAGTCTAACATAAAATACTTTAGATTGTGGTGGTGTTTAGTCAAAGTTATGGTTCTTGACCCCAAGAAAAGAAAAATAGGATCTAAAACTTTTATTTATTGGTTATGCCAAGCATAATGTTGCTTATAGGTTTCTTGTTTAAAAAGTGATGTGCTTGATTGTAATACAATTGTGAAAATCAAGAATGTTAAATTTTTTAAACATGTATTTGCTTTAAATTTTGAATTTGTCTCTCATGATATTGTTCAAATTGATAATGAGCACTCACATTAGAATTTGAGAAGAAGTAAAAGACAAAAGAAAGAAATTATTAGAATTTGAGAAGAAGTAAAAGACAAAAGAAAGAAATTACCTTTGAAAATGATTTTATACCGTTAGATCAAGGATGATTAACGTCTCAAGATTTTGATTAATTACAAGACAAACGAAACCAAGCTACCCAAGACTTGCTAAGACGAAACCAGCACAGACGAAACGTGACCCTTCAAAGATAAAATTCTACATCTGTCCAAAAGCCAAGTCATTAGACGATACATGCACAGACGGAAGAAGGCTACTCAAGCTAAAGCTCTTTGTCTGTCCAAAGAGTGAAGTCTTAAGACGATAGGATGAGACGAAACAACAACTGAAGACTGAAGAAATACATCGTCTATCCAAAAGCTGAAGTCAAGTTGAGTCTTTCGCGCCAAGATTTCAAATCTAAAGAGGTACTCATGAGAAGCATCCAAGATCAGTATAGGGATTCGAGCTTACACTCCAAAGTTAAAAAGGTCTTTACCTTTTGTCACATCTCTGTACAAGTTAGAAAAAGTACTGCGCACAACCTAGTCCGCTATATCTGCTGCGAATCTTCATCAATCAATCAAGTACAACTGACAAACTTTTGGAAAGCTCTCAAGAAGATTTCTCAACGACATTCAAATGAGTCTAACGGCTATTTGAAGAAGATGCCTATAAAAGGACTTCACAACATCAAGAATCAGTTGGCGAATACGCTTCTCTTATTCCATCTTCTGAGAATTCGCTCAATTCTGTGCTAAGATCTTAATTGTAAAACCCTCTCTGTGAAGAGGAAAATCTTTGTTTTTCAAACATCTTTCCAAATCCACTTGTGTGGTACTTTAGTCTGAGGAGGCTGTGTTTCAAAGAATACCTTTTGTATTAGCCTGTGGAGGCTGGGTTCAAAGAATACCTTGGTTGTTTAGCCTGAGAAGGCTGAGAGCAAAGAATATCTTGTAATAGCCAGAAGTGGCTGGGTTCAAACAATACTTGTAAACCTTTTCACGGTTTGTAGTGAAAACTCAGTTGTTGCTGGGTAACTGGATGTAGTCTTGAATAGACGAACCATTATAAAAATACTTGTGTTTATTTGTTTCGTCTGATTGACTAACTGGGGATAATCATAATCTAACGTTTATTTATTAAAATCAATCTTTCAATATAAACGTTGTTTCGTTTGAACCTTTCTGAAACCCACAGACGAAAGGAATAAAATTTTTAATTAACATAATTCAACCCCCCCTTTTTGTGTTTATCTTTTACATATACTTACTTAATTGGAGGAAATGATCCCTAAACACTTTCTGAATTTGTTTCTTCTTTTGATGCTATATTTTGGAATGAAATTATTAAAATATAAATTGATTGACTCTTAAATATAAAACTTGGATTTTAGTTGACTTACCTCCTTGAGCAAAGCCTATTGGATGGAAGTGGATTTTTAAAAGAGAATATAATATTGAATGAACTATTGAAAAATATAAAGTTAGACTTGTAGCTAAAGGATTTTCTCAAGAAAAAAATATAGATTATTTGATACTTTTGCTTGAGTTGTTAAAATTTCTTCAATTTGAGTTTCGATAACTTTGGTCTCCATTCATAAATTGATTATGCTTTAAATGAATGTGAAAACTGTTTTCCTAAATGGTGATCTAAAAGATGATATATATATATGTATCAACCTAAAGTGACAAGGATATCAAGACCCAAGAGCAAGAGAAGAATTAAGATCAAAACCAAATTCATGACGTGGGTGGATTCATGATTAGGGCATGCTTAGAAAGGCCCAAGAGGCATTACAACATAAGTTGGCCCATGTGTTGGAAACCAAATTGATGGACGTTTAACAAACAAAGAAGCATAGACTGATTACATGTATAGCTAGGAACCCCAACTAGAATATTTAGTCTTTTACTATTTATTTAAGTTATAAATCTATTTGGTTTTATCTTGTAATTTTGACAATTTAACCATTTAGACAATTTAGTATTTATTGTGAAATAAATATTTTAATTTGCTTTTATTTACTTCTAAATGAGGTAAACTCATAAACCTAATTTTTATTAAACCTTTTGGAATTGAGAAAAGGAAGATGTATTATTCAATTTATTTTTTTGTGAGTTTAAGATCTATTAGGGTTCTTCCTTGCATCTTCGATCTTATTAAAAAATAAATTAATTCTTGTGGCGGTCATCCTTGACTTATAAAAAAAACTTGTTTTTGGCGCCTTCCTTATCATATATATTTTCTTTTCATTATTATTCATTTTATTATATCCAAATCCCTAATTTCTCATTGATTCCAAACCCTAATTCCAAAATCGCAAATCTTCTCTTATTTCTAAATTGGATCCGTATCATAAAAGGATGTGTTATTTTTGGTCAAGAAAATAAAGTTTGTAAGTTTCTAAATTCATTGTATGGTTTAAGACAAGCCCCTGAACAATGACATGAAAAGTTTAATTAGATATTGTTAGGTAATGGTCTATTATTTAAGTAAATCAATGTGTTTACACAAAAATTATGGATGATGAATGTGTGATTATTTATCTATATGTTGATGATATGCTTATATTTAGTACTTGTCATCATATACTAAATTGTTAGAAAATGTTTACTTACATTAAAATTTAACATAAAAGACACAACCATAGGCGGATCAACATAAACAATATGGGGAGCAGTGCCCCCCCTCCCCACCCCGAGAACTTACTTTTTAAATTGATTTTAAATTAATTTTAAAAAGTCTAAATTAGTTTGTTTTAGAAAATATAGATTTAAATTTCAAATTCAATCCACTTAACTGGATTTATACTAGAAATAGATTGAATTTTTTAAAATCCAACCCATGTCCACCCTCATAGTTTTATATCTAATTTTGAAAACATACATGTTTAAGACTCTAGTCATAATTATTTTTATTTTAAAATTTTCAATATTCATATTTAATTTTAAATTTTACTATCATGTTATATATTTATTTAGGAAATTCTTAATCATGACAATAATTTTTAACCATTGATGATGTATTTTTTATTACTTTACACAAAAATTATAATTAAATAAACTAAAATAACTTTAATTTACTCTTTAAAAATGCACTGTCACATTTTAGAGAAATTAAATAAAAAATTTTAAAAAGTGATAAATTAAAATAAAATAAAGATAATTAAAATTAAAATGAAAAAAATAAAAAATTAAATAAAATTAAAATGAAAGAAAAAAAAATGTTAGTCCCTCCCACCCCTATTGACCTTACCAAGAACACTATGTTGAGAAGCTTCTTTGGAAGTTTAGTCATTTTGATAACAAACCAATGAGTACCCCTTGTGATCCTATAAATCATTGGGAGTTTGGTACATGTGATCAATTTTTCTAGGTCTGACACAACATGTGTTATGGGTAGGTTTAGTATATATACTCGTAGTCCTAATCAAGATCATTGGATTGTACTTGTGAGACTCATGAGATGCTTGAGAGGTACCATTGTTATAGTATTCAACATAGTGGATTCCCCCTTGTATTAGAAGAATACAGTGATGCTAATTGGATCTCTGATTTAGATGAGACAAAATCTACTAGTGATTATGTATTTACACTTGGTAGTGGTGCACTAGCTCTGAGATCAGTCAAACAAACTATAATTGTAAGATCAACAATGAAATCAAAGTTTGTAGCTCTGGAATTGGCTGGTAATGAAGTCAAAAACTTCTTAGTGAACATCCCTCTAGGAATAAAACCATCACCATCAATATTGATGCATTATGATTGCCAAGCGGCAATAGCCATTGCAAACGATAATTTTCAATAGCAAAAATAGACATATGAAATTAAGGCATAATGTGGTAAAACAGCTACTAAATGATGAAATAATATCCATTGATTATGTAAAGTCAGAAGTGAATTTGGGTAAACCTCTTACAAAACCTTTGGGAAGAAAATTTATATATTAAACATGGAGGGAAATGAGACTTAAGCCAATATGAAATTAACAGTGATGGTAACATAACCTAATTAGAGATCCCATGAAGAAGGTTCATATGGGTCAAAAAAGTCTCTTGTTAATTCTGTTAGCACAATGTTATAGTTTATCCTATGGTGTGAGATGTGCTAGACTACATTATTGAGGGCATAAGCTTAATGACTTTTAATGATTTTCATATCCCTTATGGGTGATGTATAAAGTGCAACATACACTTGATGAAATCACCTATATGAGTGTCATGTGGCCACTTGTATGAGATTGTGGCAAAATCTTTAGAGCACTCATGAATATCATACACGTGCATGGGCCTATTTGCACAAAATAGCGTTATCAGTGAAATTGTGGAGGTGAAATGTGATTGGTAAACCTCTAGCATACATCAAAGTGCTTTGGGTCATAGAACTTCCACCAATTCACTTATATGTTAAATCTTACCGGTTTAGATCTGGTTAATAGTCCAAAAGACATCAGACGCGACACACGACATCCATGTAGTAATGCATAACAATTCTTCTTTTGTCTTTATTCTGGACACAAAATAATGTTTTGAAATGTGTAGGGGTTGCTGTGATTTTTTTAAAAATATTTAAAATCATTTTTAATAACTATTTAGCAATGATCTTAAAATCTTTTGGATTTAATATTCTAATAAAAACGATCATAATCTCATTCAATTCGATCTTTAATAACAATCATAAATTTTACTCACAATGACTTTATCTTTTTCGGATCATATCTATCAAGCACATTCAATGTGGTGAGAAAATGAGTCATGACTTAGGTATGTGGTGAGAAAGTGGGCCATAACTTAGATTGGGCTTGCATCTTCATTTTGGACCCCTTGATTTTGGTCAGTGGAAGGAGACGATTGGGAGTCTAGGCGACCTTTCGCCTGTTTCATTAGATGAGTTAAGCCCAATATTTAGCCTATCCGATCAATCTATTGAGTTTGATATTAAAAATATAATAAAGATAGAATTCAAACTTATGTATCAAGGTTCAAATAAAAAATCATTAATCATCTCACTATAATACTCTTCAGTTATAACAAACCGATTTACCAGGTCACAAGTCAGACTGGACATTTTAAACAATTTAGATCATGTCGAAAAAAATAATCTATTATAAATTAAAACCTATAAAATAAAAAACAAACCTAACCCACTCTATATATACCCAAAAGTGACATTGCATATTCATATTTCATGATTTTAAATATATATATATATATATATATATATATATATATATATAATGCATTCTTACAATAACGCCCTCAATTCTTCTATTTAAATTTCACATATTTAAAAATCAGATTATCTGAATTCAAGAAAATGTAAATTTAATGAATTAGAAGTAATAAAAGAAATTCATAATACAATAGAATGCATAAAGAAAATAGAACAGGGGAGAAAAACTCTCGAGGAGATTCTAATGAAATTAAAAATTAAGAATTGTAACTTTTGGGTCTAAACACCCCGTTTATGTGACCTATTTTTGTTTGTTTTCAGTATTTATTAATATATTTCTAAAATTTCAGGGGACACGTGAGCATGGATAATTTGTCTGAGCTAATTAACATCTAATCCGTTAACATCAAGACTGCACCCTTGTCCCTCTCATTTTCGTTTTCACGGATGATAGCTAGCAGGCTAGTCTATATTAGATACAGAAAAATGTAATGGTGTGAGTGAAAGGTACTCAAATTTTAAAGTAGAGTTCAGAATATGTTTATTTTGATTTTGATTTTGAGTGACGCGAAATTTGAAAGGATTATATATTTAAATTTGAATTTGATTCATCAAAACTGGATGGTATATTATACGGCAAGATGAAGTCAACTCAGTTTGTTAATATATAATAACGTTTATTAATATTATACATAATTAAATTATAGAATACAATAAGTATATAATTTAAATTAAAGTGTATTTAAAATATATAATATATAATATAAATATAATATTTAAATATGTATTTAATATCTATAAAATAAGTTTTGATTCCAATAAATGAATATCTTTAGCTTTATCTCTCGGAAAATATAAAATTATTGTTTTTTATTGAAACGTGCTAGTTAGTTAGTGGTTGACTAACTTGATCTTCAGTGATCATTAAGAGGATATCTACTAGTTTGTGTATGTAATGTCATGTCAAGAAGTGGCATCTACATCTATAGCATCTTATTTATCCATCTTAAAAATGAATATTAGGAGATTAAGAATAGTGATTTTAAGTTTCCTGTAAGTTTAAAATCAAAGAAAAATACTTTATAGACACTAAAATAAAAAATTATTCTTTTTACAATGACCAGAAATAAAAATATGAATTAAAGTAGAGTGTAAGTTAATGAGTCCCATACTGAATTTTTTAAAATTCCACTCCTACTCGTTCTTATTCCTCTTTACCAAACAAGACATAAATGTTTTGATTATGGCAATTTTTTATATAGCAGTAAAAGTGTCTTGATTAAACTTTCACAATTTTGTACCTAAAATATTTTTAATGAATATTGACCTTAAGAAAATCGTCACCCTGCAAAATTGTGTTCATTGTAGCTGTTTAAAGGAAAAAAATTGTCACAAAATGTCTTAATAGTTACAATTTTTTTACACAAGGGGAAAAATTGCAGAATTGAGAAACTTTGGGACAAAATTTCCTAAAAGAGAATTTGGAGATACAAATTGCAAAATTGTGAAAATCTGCTAAAAGTGAAATTAAGCCTAAACTTAAATATAATTATAATATACAAAATATTGAAAAAAATATCATTAATACTCAAAAAAATATATTTTTCAAAATAATATAGAACAATAAATTGAGTTAGGTATTTGACTTATTAATTAGAGTAATATTTATTGACTTCGAGTGAAAGTTGAAAATTTTGGGTCATTTCATGTTCCGTTATAAATATTAGAGATTTCAATCTCACTCGTATGGTCAACTGCATAACCAGTTTTGGTGTGATTTTATATTTTTTATAATAATTAGAATGCTTTGTTAATTTGTAAAATATCTTTGCCGAGTCTAATTGAGTTGTGTGTGGGTTTTTGGTAAAAGCACAAAAATAAGTTCCTTTTTTAAATAAATTTTATTTCTGGAGAAAATACTTTTTTATTTAAACTTTATTATGGGAAATTAAATAACAAGTTAAGAAAATTATAAAAAATATTTTCCTCAACAATTGATGCCTAAATGTGTGATTTTTTATTAAAAATTAAAAAAAAATATTTTCTCTCATGACCAAATTTTGTAACATATATAATTAAAAGAAATATTTTTCTCATAACTAATTTATTTGAAAATAATGTTTCTTCCATAATCCCTTTTATAATAAAAAGTATATTTTCACATAAAGAAATAATGTTGCGTAGTGCAACAGTTTTTATTGCTTAATTGCTAGCTGCACCAACGTATGCATGTGTCGGTGAGTATTGCACAACATTCTCTTTTTAATATAACTTTATAAAATATAAAAATAATATTTTAAAACAGAGTCATTTATATAACTAGTTCAGGAAAGAAACTTGTATTGCTTTTGGTTTGGGTTTAACATTGTGTAATTATTTGTGAGGTTTAAAAGGGGAAGTTTACATTCTTTTCAATGTTTGTTTTTCATTAGAGGTTAGGTTAGACATGCAAGTTTTGTTTGCTTTTGTCCTGGAAATCTCAGGAAAAATGGAGTTTGGAAGGTTCTATGGAGTAACAACAAGAAAATAGTGATTCTCAATTCTCAACCAAGAGAGTTTGGAAGGTATTATTTTGAAAGAAAAAACAAAATACTAGAATAATAAATTGAAAATACATGACTAAACAAAATTAAACATAAAACGAAGTGGCACATGCTCTCTCACTTTTGCACCCTAAGTGCATTTGATCTGAACTATGACGCGTGAAAAAAAAAATGCAATTAGTTAGAGTGAAAAGATGAGAGAGGTTAATTTTTTTTACGGGAGAGGTTTATTTTTTATGGGTAAAAGCGGTTAAACGTTAACCCATTAATCACATAATATTTTTTAAGATTAAAATAAAATTAGAAAAGACAACAACTTATTATTAATATATATAAAAAAAATTTAGGAAGGAGCTACAATTCCACATCTAACCATACTTTGAAAAATATCTTTCTTAATAATCTTGTTTTTTCTTTTTAGTTTTATTTTCTAAAATAAATGATGTTTTATTAATTTGAGGTCTCATTTCATTTAGAAAGATTTAAATTCACCATTTTATCTCCTTCTTTATATATATATATATATATATATATATATTAATAATAATAATTTTATATATATATATATATATAAATTAATAATAAATTTATATATATAAATCTATATATATATATAAATCAGTAATAAATTTATATATCTTAATTTACATATATATAATATATATATTAATAATAAATTTATATATTAATAATAAATTTTAATTTCTCTCAAATTTATTTTAATCTCAAAAATATATTGGGCAATCAGTATATTAAAAAAAATTAAATTAAAATTTAAAAAAATATTTCGCTCATCCACTAATTTTTCCTTGTCTCCACCCTTAACTCCTGTTTAAAGATTTGTTCATTGACCAATCTTTATACAATAAATATCAATAAGAATATTTATGATTAAATATGTTTGATTATAATTAATATTAAATATCCATTAAATGATATCAATGCATTAAGATAAAATATAATAATAGAATAAAATAAAATAATTTCTCTTCAATACCTCACTAAGTTTCTGTGATTCAGATCCGAATCTACCAATAATTTGATGATAGTAATAATTAAAAATGTTATTTTTATTAAATAAAAAATAAAAATCAATTATAAGACGTTGTTGTTGGAAATAATTCAAAGGTTAGAAGTTGTTAAATACCTCAAAATTAATTAAGTTTATTCCTCTTAATTAAAAATGGTTATTTCTGGTTTAATTATATTCTAGTATTTGAGTAGAGAAATAACAAATAAAAATTATAAATAAAGGTGAATTGAAGACAATTTGAGAAAGCAAAATTAACATGTATGACTTCACTTGATTATGTACAACTATGTTTTATTATACATAATTATTTATAATATCTAATTACTTCATGAACAAGAAAATTTACAATCATGTTTCATTGTACACAGACGTGCATACTTTTAATAACTTTGTAAATAAGGATGCCAGATTTATACACGACCATACATACCTCTATTTACACGGTTATGTTTCATTATGCATGAGTATGTGTATGTTTTTGTTAGCATGATTAGACTTCACGTGGTCATCATATTATAAATAGTTTGCAAATTTTATATCTGGGTACTTCAATTTTAACTTTTACATTTAGTTTTAGATTTTATTTCTTATTTTACTTAGAGTTTTAGAGAGAGAAACAAATTTATAGAGATGAATTATTTAATGATGAATTATTTAATTTATATTCTCTTTTATTTAAATATGAGCAGCTAAATTATCTGCTTAGCATTATAATGCAGTGAAAACTCATGAATCTTAATATAATGATGGTAATTCCTTTATATTAATTGAACCATTAATGTCTGTTAGGAATTAGCTACTTTTGTTTAAATTTAGTTTATTATTAATAGCTAACTTAAGTAAACTAGTGAATTTGTGATAATTGAATTTATGGTTATTGCTTAAATTTATCCTTAAACTTCTAATTAAATATGTTAAGCTTTTCTAAACTAAAAATTCTATATGACCAATTAAGATTCCAATTTAAAAAAGTGATAATTATCTTGAAATTATCAATCTCTAATAAAATTTGTTATTAACCAAAATCAATTAACTAATAGAGGTCAAAAGTATTGAATTAGTAGTGAGTTGCAATTCTAAATAATACTGTTGGATCAAGATGACTAACGTCTCAAGTTTTGATTAATTACATAACAGACGGAATACATTAGACTGAAGCATTGCAAGTCAAAGTCAGACAGAACAAGAATAGAAGGAAGATGACCCCTCAAAGTTCATCTTAGTCCAAGTCATTCGTCTGTTCCAAAGCATGCCTCAAGACGAAAGCATAAGACGATATGCTTAAGACGAAGTCTTCGGATCAAGCCTAATGAAGTCTTTTCAAGACGAAGTATCAGACTAAAGTTTATGAAGATTAATGAAGTTCAAGTCATTCATTTGAGTAACGCACGCCAATTTTCAAATATAGTCGTTACTTGAAGAAGCTTCCAAAAGTAGTTGGATACTGTGCAAAACCTCTGCAACACGAAAAGCAAATCATGTTTTTGTTATCCCCTCTGATCAAGTTAGAAAAAGGTATTTAAAGTGCGCTGACTCCGCTGCTCATCATTAATTATTCTGATTGATCTCTGTCACATGATGTGAAAGCTTATATAGAAAAGGACAACGGTCACCAAAGTTGAGTCTAATGGATCTCTCAAGACGTTGCTTATATAAATGACTTCACTTGCTCTTTTTCAAGTTGGCGAACACGCTACAAAAAGTTATCATTTGTGATTTCGCTCACTTGCTTAAAAGCTCTGTACTTAATTTGTAAAACCCTCTCTGCGAATAGGAAGTTTGTTTCTTAGAAACTTCTTTTAAAATTCACTTGTGTGGTACCTTAGCCTGAGGAGGCTGCGTTCCAAAGAATACCTTTTGTTTTAGCCTGAGGAGGTTGCGTTCCAAAGAATACCTAGTGGTTTAGCCTGAGAAGGCTGTGATCAAAGAATATCGGTTTAGCCAAAAGTGGTTGAGTGCAAAGAATACTTGTAACTATTTCACGGTTTGTAGTGAAAACTCAGTAATTATTGAGTAATTGGAAATAGTCTTGAATAGACGAATCAGTATAAAAATATTTTGTGTTTAACTGTTATTTTAAACTAACTGGGATAACTATCAAACTGTCTTATAATTAAAATCAACAGTTAAAGAGTTTAAAAGTCTCGTCTCATAGCATTTGAAAACAACAGACAAAAGGACAAAAATTTTAATTAACACAATTCAACTCCCCTTCTTGTATTTGTATTTATGTATTTTATAAATATATTTTCTGCAATTAATTATGCTTTGATTAAGCTCCTTTAGTTTGCTAATTAATTTTTTTTTATATAAAAATCACCTTAAAAATTTAAATCAATCTATTTGAATCCATGAATTTCTATAATAAATTACAATTAGTCCTTTCGGCAATGATCTTAAGTCTATTATTACTACATCGACATTGTATGCTGCTCTTAAGTGTATTTTGGATGCAACAAAACTATTTCTTTTTAAGGACGCATCGATTTGGATCAGTTTTAGTTGAAAAATCTTTGGATCCAAATATTTAAAAACTTACAATTAAGTTTGATTTGGATGCATTTCTAAAAAAAAATCTAATATGATCCTATCCGATTTGGATTATGCAGATTTTAACATGGCTAAATGCAACGTGAGCAAATTAACAATCACTCACCAACAATAAAGATTAAAGTTACTGAAAAAAAATTAAAATATTGTTCCTCAGTTTTATTTCAACGGTAAATAAACAAGCCAAAGCTCAATTTGTCTTAGGGAATCTAGTGTGATTGCACCTACCATTGTAAATCCACTACCTTTAGAATCTTTATCAATAGAGAACCCAAATTCTTGAACCACGCTTAACAAATTTTCAAACTACTTTTTTAAGAAATGCTGCGAGCCAACACAAATCGCTTCGTAACCACTTTTCATGTATAGATAGTATTCAATCTTAACACTTCTTGTGATTTTGTTTTCAGGGGAAATAATTCAATTTATCCAAAGTAGCAGCAGGAGTAAAACAATTCAAGCTACCCACGGTAGTAGAAGAAAATTACAATTAAGGCTATCCAAGGTAGCAGTAGAAAAACAATTCAAGCTATCCAATGTAGCGTAAAAAATTACAACTCAAGCTATCCAAAGTAGCAATAGAAAAACAATTCAAACTATCCAAAGTAACAAAAAAAAAATTAAAGTTCAAGCTATCCAAATAACACTATCACATTCTATAACAATATTCAACATTGAAATAGTCTACACTCAACAAGCTCACTCTAATGTCCAAGGTGCATGCATACCCAAAGTGTAATTATGTATTAAGAAAAAAATCAATTAAAATATGGATATACATAATCAACAAAATTAATTCAAGTGAATGCATTTTCATAATAAAATACTAAGTCATACAAATTTAATAACTATCACATCTGATTACTTTTCATTTAGATGTCGGATCGGGGAAAAATCTAAAATAACTATAAAAGTAGAAATAAAGTTAAAAATAATTAAACTACTATAAAAGAGTTTAGTAATTAAAATAAAATAAAACAAAATACCTAGTTCAAGCTATTTTTTTATCCTCAATGAGTTCTTCAACATTTGTTGCTAATAGTGAGGATCAACACCAATTTTAGGTGCTTATTAAAGCTTCAACCGTCTTTGGTGCTAAAGAGCTCTTATAATAATTAAGTACTCTACATTGCATGTTAAAAGCAAACTGCATAGCAACAGTAGATACAAGCATTGCCAAAACATCTTTTAGCTAATTGACTAAGAATGAAATATTTGGTAAAATTCATTTTTCACTAATTGAAGATGTAAAAACTAATATTGTTCATCTTCTCCAAACCCTATGTGACATATAAGTCTACTTCATTTTTATTGAAGCTCTCAATAATAATCATGTTCTTCTCAAACTCCAAATAACGTTCATCATCAATTACATTAATGTCTACCACATCTGACTAATGAGAGGATTGTGCAGAAGTTTCAAATTCCCCTTGATTAACAAAAAAAAAACTTTTACTTTTTAAATGTATAATACAATGTCTCCTTTATCTTTTGATACATAAATTCAACAAGACTTTTCTCACAAATATTGTTCAACCCCCACTCAACATAACAAAACTTACCCGAGGATCAAGTATCACAACAACAAAACTCAACATATTCATATTTTTCACATTCCCCCAACACTTATCATATTTAACTTTCATTTTTTCAGCTACGTACGTAATATTCAACTTTATCGAAGACTTGCTCAAGACTTTGGAGGTAGTCCTTGGCCAAAGAAGATTTGACCACAATGTCTTCAACGTAAACCTCCATTGTTTTGCCTATCTCTTCTTTGAAAATCTTATCCATCAACCTCTGATAAGTAGTCCCTACGTCCTTTAGTCCAAAGGGCATAACACGGTAGCAATAGTTAGAGACTCTAGTAATGAAAGTTGTCTTCTCCTTGTCAAGTGGGTATATGCGTATCTAATTATACCTGGAGTATGCATCCAAAAAGCTTAGCATTTGGCATCCGGATGTGTTATCGAAAAGATGGTCTATGCTCGAGAGTGGATAAGTGTCAATGGGACATGCTTTATTTAAGTTTGTGTAATATATACATATCCTCCATTTACTGTTGGCTTTTTTCACCATCACCACATTTTCCAACCAGGTTATGTAAGTAATCTCCCGGATGAAGTTCGCATCTTGCAACTTCTAGACCTCTTGTTCTACTGTTACCCTTCTTTCTTCACCCGACTTTCATTTTTTCTAAGAGACTGATCGCGCTTGAGGCAGGATAGCCAACTTATTGCAAATGAAGTTTGCGTCTATGTCTGACATGTCAGTCGGACTCTATGCGAAAAGATACGCATTTGTGATGAGGACTTTTTCAAGTTTAAGCCTTTGTTGTTCGTTCACTCCCCTACCAATCTTCACATACACCCCATTCCTTGTCTTCGACCTAAATAGGAATCGTCTCCTTGTCAACAGTGGGCCTGTCTTCTTGGAACTCAGCCTTGGGATGGAGGTCGACTTACTCGATATTATTGCAACACAAAACCAAATTGTGTTTCTAAGGAGAGCTTGGGCCAATCTCTGTTGTTCGTGGCTCCACAGAGAATGACGGTACCTTGAGCCTCTGGGTGTAACATTCTCGAGCTATCTTCGAATCTCCCTTCACCGTCACAATGGTCCCTTTGGCTGAGAACTTCATGGCCATATAGTGGGCGGACACGATAGCGTCAAGTTGGTTCAAGGTTCCCTTTCCGATGATTACATTGTAAGATGTATCGGCCTCAACCAACAGATATCTGACAGACAAAGTCTTATAGATTTCTCCTTCCCCGAATATGGTCAAGAGGTCAACGTAACCTCTGGTGTATACTCGCTCCCCGACAGAACTGAGGAGGGGCTCATTGATCATTGATTATATGTCATATCTGATATAGGATTTGATCATTGACTTGGGAATATCAAGTTTTTTGAAATTTGACGAATATAGTATGTCTGTCGAACTTCCCTTGTCAATCAATATCTTCTTCACTTCCCAATTAGCAATGGTAGTCATGATTACCGTTGGATCATCATGGTCAGGATCATTAGTGCTGAAATCTACATCCGAAAAGGTGATGCTAGGAATAGTCCTAGCCGAAAGATGATGCACCGAATTCACACTCCTCAAGTGTCTTTTCTGAGTATTTTTTGTGCTTCCTCCCCCTCTGAAACCTTGGGCTATTGTGTTTATCGTTTCCCGTACATCATTTGGATTCTACTAGGGTTGCTCCCTACGAGAAGCAAGTTGTGGTCGATCTTGATTTCTCCCTCTATCCGAGGATGGCCCCTGACAAGAACCTCGTCCTCGTCCCCTCCATGAACTTTGATTTTGTATTTCTTGATTATTTCCTCGAACAAAGTGCGATAACACTCCCAACCTTATCAATTCTTCAATGAGGTCTTTCACCCTATTACATTCTTCTGTGGTATGCCTTCGATTTTGGTGATAGCTACAGTGTTTTGAAGGGTCAACATTAGAAGGAGAAGGATAAGGGGTTGGTACTCGGAGTAACTTGAGGTTAAACGCTTCTCTTAACACAACTTTGTGATTAGTGTTTAAAGGGATACAACGTTTAAAAGGGTACAGTTATCAAATCTCCCCGTTCTTCTCTTTTTCCAGCTCGTATTCGGGTGATCGAAGGTCGGGACCCACACTATTTCTTTGGACTTTTCTCGTGCCGCTTCATTTTCTTATATGCTCATAATAAAGCAAAGACGAGATTTAAGCTTATTCATATTATAAGGTGGCTTCACGTAAAGTGAGTCTAAGAATGGCCTAGGTTAGAGTTCGACCTTGATGGAATGCATAGCCATAGCTAAGTGAATTCAGGAATACTCATTGTTGCTTTAGAGAACCATTTCATAAAATCTCTCAAGGTCTCACCATCTCCTTGCACGATGCGGTGTAAAGAGGATGAGTTAGTGGTAATGGGCTTGCAATCAGCAAACCGTGCTATGAATATGACACACATTGTGTCGAACGAGTCCACGGATAGAGGGGGAAGGAGTAGTACCACTCAAGGGCTACGCCTTTGAGGGTGGTCGGAAACAACTGATAGTGTATCCTTAGACCGTCTGACACCAGCCTAGCATGTGTGAGATAGGTCTTAACATGGGTTGTGGGGTCAGTTGTTCCACCATAATTGTTTAGACTCAACCATTTCCAATTTTTGAGCAAACGAGTCTGCATAATACTTGATGTAAAAGGATGAAAAGTTGAAAGTCCTTGTATGTTTGTGTTTTGGTGCACATGTATGGCATTTAAAGGGATCTATTGGTGACACAGTTGGCTTATGTGTGTGTGTGGGGGGGGGGGGGTAGGTATGGGAGGTGGGGCTTGGCTGGTTGTATTTTGGACAAACATCTAGGGAGTGATAGGTTTGGTTTGTTCCTTGTTTTGTTGAAAATGACTGGATTCGGTCTCACGGAAAGAAGAGTTAGGCATGGTGGGCTGGGAATGAGATATTTGGTTTTTGAGGGCGTTAATCTCTTCTCGGTATTGTACTCGAAGGTGTTGCATTTCAACTTGATGTTGGGACCTCAACTTCTGTATATCTTCTCCCAGTTGGTGGGGGACTCCAGCCACCACTGAATGGATATGTGCCTTAAGGGCATCCAGCAAAGCATTATCCATGTTTACTTGTGAGGTTGAAGCTGCCTAGCTCTTAATATTTACCATAAGAGGTCGCGTGGTCTTGGGGAAATTTTTACTAAGGCCCCATGGTGGGCGCCAATGTTCTTTCCTGGAACTTGAAGGTGACGTGGATGTGCGGAGTGGATCAGATGGATAGGCCAAGGTGTTTTCTTGTATTCTTGGGTTTAGGCCGAGGTGTGTGGTTAAGTTCTCCGAGTGGTTGACATACGTATCGAACGTGCGTCAAATAAAACCAAAATCGGCTATTACTTGTAATAGTAGTGGACCTGGATCGTTTCCCACGGATTACTCTATTATTTCTCAAAAGCCGAAAATGTAAAACGAAGTTTGGGGGTTTTTATACTTAGGTAAAATTAAAACAATTGACAAAAATCAATTAAAGCAGCAAAACAACAATTAAACAAAAATCGCAAGGTAATTAAAATTGTTAAAACAGTCAATTAAAGGTAACAATCCGATCTCTATCGGTTCCTAATTTCCCTCACTGATTCAACAAAATAAGAGCACTCATCTATATAGCGTATTGAAACCAAAATCCCTGTGTTTCAACACCGAACTAATGCTCTAAAATCTCAGAGGATTATCATCGAACACTTGGTGGCCTTTAAACTCACACAATCGCATGAGAGCACACAACTCAGTTTGAATCACATAATTTAGTTTTCTGCATTCGTTATTGATCAACAACGACATAATAACCACAATCTAAGTCTTTTCTCTGGAATTTTCTGGCAGCAATCGAGCGTCAACTTCAAGCCCAATTTCACCTTAGATGCAGTCCAAATTAGCTCTTGATGTCTCATAACTTTTGTAGCTGTCTGAATCCTCTTTAAAACTACATAAAATGGAGCTCAAACGGAGTTCTATAGTAAAAGTTATGTTTAATTTACTGAACCTGATCAAAATCGAAAATTATAGCGAATTAATACAAAAATATGCATTTTAGGCTCAATTGAGTCCAAACTCATAAATGCACTTAAACATGTTAGTTGACCATTAATAATGCTCTAATATGATGTAATAAACGTAGAGAAATTGATCAAAATAATAATATATCAGTGGTCTTGATCGTGGGAGATACTTGTAAAAGTCCTCTGATGCTTAAGTTAGTTTCAAGAAGTAAAATGTCAGTATTTAGTGAGGGTAAGACAGTGATAAAAGTCTAGAGACACTTGTTGTGGAGGTAGGAGGTATCTATATCTTACCTAATTGATCAAGTGGGAGTGTGTGACAACCTTGTGCCGCACGTCATGGTAGCGTATCCTGTTTTAATCGGGGGCACGCACATATAGGTCTAAAGTTCAACCTGGTATAATTATAGTAACCTATTAGAATTGGTGGTTAATGTAGATACCAAACTACATGTAGAATATGGATTGACTTTTAAAGAGAATTAACCTAATATAACTACAAATATTAATAATAATAATGAAACAAATTCACCACTTATCACGTCAATCATATATATACCTTTTTATATATATATATATATATATATATATAAATAAAGGTATATATTTTAATTAAACTTTATTTCTATTATAAAGAAGAAAAAAAATGATATTTACAATCACATTAATAATAATGATAGAAAAGGTAAGAAAGGTCAACACCAACCTCAACCATATATACAGGATTAGCTTTAGGTGTTGATTCATGTGTCAACGTAAGCTGTCCATTACTAATTACGGACCATCGCGCCATTAAATTCACTTTCGATACTCACATAAAATTTAGGTGGTTGGATACTGTTTATTTCCGCTAGCATGAGTATGTATCACACAATTTAAATTTACTCTCGATACTCACATAAAATTTAGGTGGTTCGATACTGTTTATTTCGGCTAGCATGAGTATGTATCACAGAATGAGCACTACTTGAAACTATAAATTAGGTGCTAGTCCTAAGACTATTTACTATACAAGATTATCATTTTTAACACAATTTATTTGAGTGAATATACGATGGAGATTAGCTAATGCATCCACATCCTATCTCTTTTATACATTTATTAAACAAGTTAGAGGCGCCGTCGTGAGTTAAAAGAGATAATAGATATTTAGGAAAAAAATTAAATTAGAAAAACATAAGAAAGGAAAGATAACAAGAGAGATGTGAGTACGGAGTGCATATTTTAATTCAAAATAAAATTGAGAAAGACATCGAATTCGATAGTTTTAGTTTTATAAATTAAAAATATATACATTGATATGAGTTATAAGAAATAAAATATTTTATAAAAATAAATATAAAATTAAATTAGTTTTTAAATTCTATTATGGTAACGATAAGCCAGAAAATAATGATTAAAATACATCAACATAATAATAACGTATTTATAAATTTAAAATAGTAAAACTATCTAATAAAAATGAGAGTAAAAATAATTATAAGAAGATAATTTTTTTTTATTAATAATTATAGAACTTATAGATAAGTAATATGATTTAAGTGAGATCTTATTTTTTCACTTCTACCTGCGCTTATTTATTTATATATATATATATATATATATATATATATATATATATTTATTGATTATTGTAGATCTTACATAAAATTTGCAGGAAAAGGTTTCTTCTGAAAAATTTGGGGTGACATCTTTTTGTGGATAATAACTTCTAGTAGATTTATTATTCGCACGTAATATTATTATTTTTTAAGTCAAACCAATAATCAAACCCACCCATCATTGGTTAATATCAAAATCAACATGATAAAATGTATGTTACTATAATATATTTTTTTTATAATTAATTATTGATCAACAACTTGTTATTAATAACATGTAATTTTATATATAACATTTTAATAAAATAGTAATAATATTCATATTGATTACTCGTAAATATTAATATAACATGTTACATGTCAATAAAAATTAATTATATATTATAATTTATGTAAATGTATATAACATGTGCATTTTATATTAATTTTGTAAATAAAATGTTATAATTTATGTAAATTTATATAACATGTGCATTTTATATTACTTTTGTAAATTACATGTTATATAACATGTATATTGTTATAACATGTATAAAATATTAGTATAAAATTTGAATCCGTTGCTGATAATTTTATATAATTTTATATATAACACGTAATTTTATGTATAAAATTTATATTATTATAATATATTTCATAGTATATAGTATTAGATGTTATATAAAATTATATTACAAAATGAATTATTGATCAACAACACCATTATATAAAATTACATCATATAAAATTTATTATATAAAATATATTATTTTTAAGAAAATTTGAATTAAACGAACCTAATCAATATAATGCAATATTTTTATTATTTTATAAGAAAAATATATTATTTTTTTTTAAATTCCCCATATAATCTTTACCATTAAAAATTATTAAAATTATATAATATTAATTTTAAATGTAATAAAATTATATTAATATTAATATAATAGAATTAATATAAAACTAATATTAATATAATTTTATCCCCAATCTTTCTTATTTATTATCTCATTTTTTAGTAATTTTAAATTTTTAATTTAATTAAAAAATTAATAATAAAATGTGATTTAAACGATGAAAAATAAAATATTTTAAGATAAAATTAAGTTATATTTAAAATTTTATTAAGAGTGAATAAATAAAGATTGAAACATGAGAAATTAATAATAATTTTATAAGTTTAAAAGAATAAAATTGTCAAATAAAAATAAAGAAAAAAGGGAAAAGAATTCCTTTATTAAAAATCTTTGAATTTGAATTCTATAATATTAATTTTTAAACAAAATAAAAATATTATAAAGAGTTAAGATACAAGATGAATAAAATATTTTTAAAAAAAAATAAACATGAAACTATGTATTAAAATTATATCATAAAATTAATTTTTAAATTTTAATATTAAACTAAAAAAAAGTATATAGATTACATGAGCAACCAAAGTAATTCTACAAGGAAAAATTAATTGCAATTAAGAAATAATAAATCTTAACCGAATAAAGGATATAAATATCTAATTCATAATCTATAATTTTTAATCAACTGTCTTTATTTTTATTTAATAAATTTATCTTTTAAATTTATAAAATTATTTATTTCATTGTATGTTTTATTATATTTTTTTTGTCCTCACGTAATCTTTACTAAAATTTTAAATAAACTAAATTTCATTGAAATATTTTATTGTTCGCTACTTACATCTTAATTTGTTACATTTTATTTATTTATTTTAAAAAATTAAAATTATAAATTCATTATTTTTTCTCTCATATTTGTTTTAATTATCATCTTATTTTTTTCTTTATATTTATTATATCTTTAATAAAATTTAGTCATAAAAAAATAGAAAATTCTGTACTCATTAGAGTGAATATTAAAAATATACATTCATATTTTATCACTGATCTAGTACCAAAAAAAATGTTATCTTCAAAGATAAGCGAGGATTTACACTTTTAAATTATAAAGGATTGAGGGTAAATTTTCTTAACAGCATTTCAATGTAAAAAGAAATGTAATTGGTTGAATTTTGAAAAGAAAGAATATATGTTGATAAACAAGATAATCACGTAATCATAATTCAAAATTAAAAATTTATTAACACGTACTACCTGTTGATAAGATAGAGAGTCAGATAGAGAAGTAGCATCTACACTAAACAGTTGTTGATAATATATAAATTATCTCTCTTCTCATATTTTTTTTAATTATCATTTTATTTTTTTCTTTATATTTATTATCTTTTTAATAAAATTTAGTCATACAAAAATAAAAAATTCTGTATTCATAAGAGTGAATATTAAAAAATTTACATTCATATTTTATCACAGAACTGATAAAAAAATCTTTAAAAATAAGCGGGACATGGTAGGATTTACACTTTTAAATTAAAGAAACACTTTTAAATTATAAAGAATTGAGGATAAATTTTCTTGATAGCATTTGAATATAAAAAGAAATGTAATTGGTTGAATGTTAAAAAAAAATATAACATTCATAAATAAGTTAATCACGTAACGATAATTCAAAATTTAAAATTAATTAATACAGACGATATCTATTGAAAAGATAGGGTCCGATAGTAAGTAGCATCTACACTAAACTAATAAAGGAATATATAATGAAGGAAAACGAAACCGAAAAGCATAATTGCATTGCATGGTTAATAATAAGAAATACATGACCCAAAGTTAAGAAGAAAGATCCGCCGTACAGTGTGTCAAGTAGGCCAAACCAAAACCCTTGATTTTACCCCTGACTGTTTCGTGGCGTCATCTTAAGTGGGCCCTCACTTTAACAACCCTGAACCAACCCGCATTCTCTCTTTACAAACCGCGACGTTCGTATTTTTAAGTGCTTCACTTCTTCGTCTTTATTCTTATTAGTTATATTTATAATTATTGTTATTATTTTTTCTTCTTCGCCATTGCTTGCGCCTCCCCCATTCTAAACCTCATTAAACCAAGAGAGACTTAAGTAAAATCAAACAAACTCAGAAACATAGTTTTGTTGGATTTCCTTTTTCCGAGAAAGGGCAAAAAATAAGCGTTCCTTTTTGTGGTGGTCGTTTGTTTCTGTTTCAGGAATCTGATTCCTCATCGTGGTGTCGGAAAAAATAAAAAAAGCAAATTTTGAGGGTGGAGTCGGATACCCAGTTGGCGTATTGATGAAATGCGCGAAGTGGGTGGTGTTGAATTGAATTGAGTTTTGAGTTGAATTTTGGAGTTTAAGGGTGGTGTGATCAGGAGAAAAGGGAAAGAAGACAGTGATGGCTCGTGATGGGAGTGTTGTACCTGCAGACCCGCAGGGAATGGCTGTTGCGAAGAAGAAGACACAGAGTTCAAGGAGTTGGATTTCGTTTGATGGAACGGGACAAGGTTCGTTGTTGGACGTGGACAAATATGCTATCATGCATCGAGTTCAGATTCACGCCCGTGATCTTAGAATCCTTGATCCCTTGCTCTCTTACCCTTCCACCATTCTTGGTCGTGAGAAAGCCATTGTTCTTAATTTGGAGGTCCACCACATTTATTTCTCTTTTTCTCATTTTTTGTTTTCTGGTTTTGGGCTTTTTAATGTTTCTAATAATGTTTTTTTTTTTCTTCTTCTGATTCTGGGTTTCAGCATATCAAGGCAATTATCACGGCTGAGGAGGTTAGTCAACTTTGGTTCTTTTATTTATTGTTGATTATTGATTGTGAATGAAGTTTTGTTTTTGTTTATGTTTTTCTGTTGTGCGTAAATTAATGAGAAACACATGTGTGATAGAGAAATTTTTATCCTTCAATGTATAATATAACTGTCTTCATCTCTGATTAGAAGCATTATGGCTTCCAATTGCTGGGAAAGAACATGAATAGGAACATTATGAAATTAATGAGGAAACACGCTTAGAGTTTTTGTTTTGGGGTACTCAGTAATTGAAAAACTTTGACTGATTGAGAAGTGAGAAATTCATTGGAGGAATGGTAGATGGGGCATACTGTGTGAGCATTTTATCCTACTGTTGTGATTAGTGGCACGGCTAACCTGAGGATGGATTGAATTTTGGCCGCAGAATTTAGTTTTCATTGTCTAGTTTAAAGAATAAAATGGGTAGGAGGACGATAAACTACATGTTGGCTTGTTCTGCCTATTATAGTCTTGTGCCCTATTTTAGGGTCAGCCTCAATAAGTTCATTAACTATGCTCTCTGACCCTGTTTCTATATTTGTTAATTCCTGTATCGAACCTTTGGTCCTTTATAGAATAGAATGCATAGTTGTTTCTAGAGATTGAGATGGCATAGCTTCTACATCATGATTGTATCTAAATTGTGGTATAGGTGTTGCTGAGAGATCCAACAGATGAACATGTGATCCCTGTTGTTGAGGAACTGCAAAGGCGATTGCCTCGAGTAAGTGGAAGTCAACAACAGCAAGGAGATGGTAAAGAGTATCTTGGTGGCAACAATGATGCTGAAGCAGCTGAAGAAGATGGTATGTTAGATTAATGGTGAACCACAAGCAATGGACAAACTTGTTGATTCCATGTGTTTCTCTTAGAAATCTGTTTTTGTATTTGCATCATCTTGCCCTTGTTATCTGAGCAATCTAAATTATGCAATGTAGAATCACCCTTTGAGTTCCGGGCACTGGAGGTAGCTTTGGAAGCCATTTGTAGTTTTCTTGCTGCGCGTACAGCAGAATTGGAGATGGCTGCTTATCCCGCATTAGATGAACTCACCTCCAAGGTACATACATTTTGAATTCTATCTCTTGTCTGGGTTTCAATCTAAGATTCCCTGGCCTATACCCTTCCCTTAGCTATAGGGTAAGCTAACAAATTAAGCTTCTTGAAAGTGGCTGAGGGAATGTTTCTTTCCCTCATTTCAATATATTATCCTTTTGATTTCTTATACTTATCATCACTGAGTTTATCTTTCTAATTATGCTTCCTTTCTTTAAGAAGGTTTTTGTTTGCTGGCTTGAAATGTGGATGCTCTAGTTCACTCATGAAATTTGGTTATTGTAATCTACAGATTAGTAGTCGCAATTTGGACAGAGTTCGTAAACTGAAGAGTGCAATGACAAGGCTGACTGCTAGAGTTCAAAAGGTATGTTGAGTTTTTCTATGCTAGTGAAAAATTGAACATGGAATAAGCCTATTTTCTTGTATGTAAATATATTCTGTATCCTCTGCCTTTCAATGCTGTTGATATTTTCGACATTTTACACTTGGAAGGGTTATGCTTTTTTAATGATGCATAAGTGTGATAGAACACCAATTGGTAAAAATAATAAAAGATAATATTGAACACTAAATTACACACAATACAGCAATAGACTTGCTGTCCTAGAGACAAAAGTCTCCTATTATACAAATACAGCAAATATATTTGCTGTCCCATAGTTTTAACAATTCCTTTAGTGAAGAACTCTGTCCAAAAAACTCCTGAATGCACTTCCCTGCCTACTCCTTTCCTACAGGACATTTTGTATACGAATTTTACATAATAACTGCTCCAATAAATAATTGCCTATCATCAGACCATAAACTAGATAACTGCTCCTAAAATATATGATTGAATCTAATAAACCATTACACATTTATTTATTTGTTAACTGGTCCTAATTTCTTCTAATATCAGTCATAACTGCTCCTAATCCTAGCAAAATGCATGAGAAATTCATTAGTTTGCTAGACTTTGAAAATTTGGAACGTGTATTTTCAAGATCTAAAAATTCAATTTTCCACTGCATTGAATGGGATTATTTCTATGCATCCTTTAAACTGGTTTGGAGGTATTTCTGGCATTCGTGCATAAGGTTTTCTGTTGGCAGATATGCAAGGTATTGGAGAACTTTTTTTCTTGTACTTTATTTTTATAGATTTTTAAAAAAGTGGATCCCCCTTCTCTGAGTATGTCTTGACCATTTACACTGTTTAATTACGTTTCTTACTTTCTATAGAATCTAAATTGAACCAATTTATTGGAATTATTTTATTTTTCTTAATAAAATTAGTTTAATGTGACTGTAAACTGCCTTGGTCAGTTAAGTATAAAACAAAATATCCCTGTTTTACGCTCTCCCATCACAGGTCAGAGATGAACTTGAACAATTGCTGGATGATGATGACGATATGGCTGACCTATACCTGTCAAGAAAGGCAGGATCATCATCACCAGTTAGTGGATCAGGTGCTGGAAATTGGTTTGCTGCCTCCCCCACCATAGGATCAAAGATATCTAGAGCAAGTAGAGCAAGTGTAGCAACAGTTCGCTTTGATGAAAATGATGTGGAGGAGCTTGAAATGTTACTTGAGGTTGTGAACATTATTTGCTTTATAAAAAGTAGGAAATAATCTTTTATTTTTCTTTGAAATTTTTTATAATGGTGTTTGTTTATTTTGCAGGCTTATTTCAGTGAAATCGATCACACATTGAACAAATTAACCACAGTAAGTATCACCTCGATGTGTATATGTGCACATATGCAATATGGAGCTGTAAATCTCAATTTTTGTAAATGGAAGATATAAAGTATTTTGGAAGATTGCTTAGTTGTGAATATGGAGAAAAGTTTTGTTCCTCTTGTTTAATTTAGAACCTATGATCTGTATACTAATCTAATTATTATACAGTGTACTCAAGATCTGGCCCTTTGGGTGGGACTTGAGTTTTAGAATAGTAAGCTTGTTAAGTTTGATCAAATTGATACTCTGAATGCATACACCGTGTTCACAGTATTAATATTGTGAAATTATGGTGAACAAAAGGTATATGCATTTTGCTCTCTTTCTTCTTCCATCCCTGATGCTTAATGTTGAATTTTGTTCTTTATATTCAAAATCTTGTTTTGGAAGTTTTTTGGGTAATCAGTTTTTAAAAATCTCCAGATTATTATGAAAATTTTGTGAGGGATTCCTTCCCCGAGATTAAATGTATTATGCTATTTATCCTTTTGGATCAGTCTAAGATTAAGCATAATCTTTTCATATTTGCTTGGCCTCTTTAAAGTACTATTTATAGGATTACTTAAACTCTGCATCTGCTGCTCTAGATAGTTTTACCTAATTGCTTTTCTTTTTCTTTTTATGTAAAAGCTGCGAGAGTACATTGATGATACTGAAGATTATATTAATATTCAAGTAAGTAGCTAACAATTTACTGATAATACCTTTTGGTATTTGATGAATGACACGAAATTGAAGTGAATTTTTTCCATTTTGCAGCTTGACAACCACCGTAATCAGCTGATTCAGGTGCTTTTCATGTTTCTGCACTTTTTGCATGTCATCTATGACAATATTCTGTAATGTACTGATTTTATTTTTTCAATTGAGTTTGCTAAAATGGTCTTTAACTCTTGTGCAGTTAGAGCTTTTTCTAAGCTCTGGAACTGTTTGTCTATCTTTCTACTCTTTGGTTGCTGCTATATTTGGAATGAATATCCCATATACTTGGAATGACAACCATGGTTACATGTTCAAATGGGTATGCAAACTATTTCTGTATATGCAATATTCTTGTGTGCATAATTTGGACTAGATATTCTGACTAAAGAATAAAATATATCATGTTTTCTTGCAGGTAGTTATTGTCTCAGGAGTATTTTCTGCTTTTATGTTTGTCTTGATTACAGCTTATGCTCGTAAAAAGGGGTTAGTTGGGTCATGAAACTGAAAACCAATTTGCTGGAAAAAGGGGTGCAGAGAATGGACTGAGACTCCTACATATAATGGTCTAATGAATTGTGTTGAAGAGTTTCATGTTGGAGATGGTTCAAACTTCGACATCATGCTGAGTTTTGGGCATGCTTTTTGTAACAACAACTGTTAAAAAGGTCTTGTCCTTAAGTTGATTAAATATTGAGCTGGTGTTAGCCTTTGGTTTTGCTATTTCATCAGCGATTCTGTTCTCTGGATCAGTCATTAAAATAGACTGCAAATACAGTCTACAGGTTCAAAGTTGATTCTTGATTTTGAATAGTTTCAATTCAAGGCCTTGATATGTAATTAAATTATAACTAAGTTGAATATATCTTTACTCTCTTTTTTTTTCTATTTAATATTATTGTGTTTCTGTCCACTTTAAATTATAACAAAGGATATGAGCATCATAAGTACCTGTGTACCACCGAGTTCAGAACCATTTCATCAACCAGATATAGTTTAAGAGGAATGTTATAAAGAACTAAAGAGATATTCCTTTTCTTTTTTGTCTTTTAAGGAGATTTTGTAAAAATCAAAAAATGTAATAAATTCTCTTGATTACAATAAAATAATTGTTGACTTTCCTGCTCTATGTGAAAATTAATTAAAATTAAGAAGGGTATGATTGATGAAAGAGTAATTAAATGTGATTTTGAATTTTGTAAATGACAATAAATAGGAACAAAATTCAAAGAGGATTAGAGGGAGTAAAATACTGAATAGTAGCATTAAGAAAATGATCTGTTAGGAATAAAAATATTAAGTACGATAAAAAAATTATTAAAATTTGCTTATAGTTGAGAAAAAAAAGGGATTTTTACAAAATTTGTTATAACTGACTTGTTATAACTGAGTAGTAGCTTATGTATTCCTTTTGACTGACTTGTTATTATTAACTAAAATTTGTTATAAACTACAAAATATTTTCCTCATTTAATAATCTCATTTAAAATTTTGTGATTTTTAATGAATTTTAATTAATGAGAAGAACACTTAAAAGAAGATTGTGATAAAAAGTTGTATTAGCATTAAGTATTCCTCCTGTTTAATTATTGAATGTTGTTACATATCTTTTGTATTTCCAATTATAGTTAGATTGAGCGCACACCTTAGTGTAGCAATTGGAAATTAAAGTTCGGATTGGGCATAGTTCAAAATATAGTTGAACACTTGTTAATTTATTTTTTATCAGATGTTTTGTGGATTTGAATGCTAGGTTCAACGCAGAAAACAAGGGTGTTAAATTTAATAATCTTTGATATACAATACACAATATGGTGATTTTTTTTATATCATGTATATAACTTCAGTTATTTGTTTGGATATGTTTGTTTTAGATTTGAAAAGAAAAAATTATAATCCGAACCAATTCAACTTGGCTGAGTCTATAGTAAAAACAGGATTAAAATTATACGTAAAAACATTATTTTGCCAAATTTTTTTAACAAAATTATATAATTCAACTATATAATAATTAATAAAATATAAGTAATTAACATTAATAGTAAATTAAATTCTAGTCGGCACGACAATAATTAAAACGCAGCCAAACGTCCTACCAAATGTGAAGGAGTTGGGATACGTCAGTAGAATTATTAACTTAACCTAAGTTAGGATATTTAAATATCAGAATGAACCTAAATTACCATAATAGAGAAGTTGAAAATATTTAAAAGGTAAATCCTAAAAGTAATATATAAAATTATTTAAATAATTATATATAATATTTTATTTTATTTATATTATTTCATGTTTAAAATTTAAAACAATCATCACCAGATTTCACTTGTTCGCTTAATAAAATTTGATTAAACTAAAAATTTAATTAATTTAATGGGTTGGATTTAGAATATCGGGTTTATCAAATTGATTCTATCTGATAAACAGACACTCTTTTATATTATATATATATATAAAAATAATTTATTTATTAGGAAAAAATAAGTAAAAAAACAAAAATAATCTTTTAAACATAACTGTAAATTGTACTGGTCATCTTGGACCCTGCTGGGATTTCATTAACAAAAAGCACTCCATCGATTCAAAATGTTTCAATTGTACCATCAACATTTTATTTAATACATGATTATTACAGAAGAAGATTTTATTTGTTTAACTATTTCTTATCTTCACTTATATAATCTTATTTTTTAAAATTTATGAAATTAGTTCTCACATTTTATATTTTAATTATTATTTTCCGTCTCTATTTTATCTTTGGTAAAACTTAAATGTTAATTTAATTTCATATATTTTATAAAATATTTTATTCTTCACTATTTATGTATAAATTTGTTATAATCTTTTAATTTATTTAAAAAATTAAAACTACACATCCATTGCTTTTACCCGTTTTATTTTAAATTGAGCAAGGTTATTGTTCACTTTCTTTGCACTAATTCTTTTTTCATAATCATCATTTTCTTTCTTATCCATTGTTTTAGTCTCGGAAAGTGCAAATAAAAGCATGATAATGGGCTTGTATTTATTTTAATATAATTTAAGTGTATAATTATCTTTATCTCAATTTTTATTAGATAATTTTATCTTTTCAAATATATTAAATTATTTGTTTTATTTTTATTTTTCATGTATTATTTTTTTCTATACCTTTATATTAGTAAAATTTAAAAATTAATTTTATTATATTTTTAGATAAAATTTTATTTTTCTAGTTATGCAGTAACAAGAGTTTAATATTTTGATGTAAATTGAAATTTTATTATTTTTAACGTTTGGATAAATTTCAAATTTGTGAATTCAAAATACTTTAAAAAAACCTACAAAATAGTTTAATATCATTATAATCTTTTATGTATTAAAATTATCTATTTATTTATTAAGTCATTTATCAATTACTAGTACAGGATGTTTACCTTCCAAAATCATCTTTTGTGAGTATTTGGTATATAAAAAATTTATTAGGAATCTTAGAAAGGGAGTGTTAGGTTTTATTTAGAGTAATTGAGTTTTCAATTTATGATTTCAATGTGTAGATTTTAAAATAAAATATTTTGATAAACACGGAGTTGAATTGATTTTTTTTCCTTTAAAATTAAAACATTTTAATCTAACACTCAAAAGAAAAATCAAATTTTATGAAATTTATATTAATTTTATGACACAATAATTATTATTATCATTACCATTATTATATTATTATTATATTTATTATTATTATTATTATTATTATTATTATTATTATATTTAAGTAATTGATGCATTATTATGTACTCCGAATAATTTAAAACAATTTTTTTAAGCCATTTAAAATGAAATAGAGAGAAACAATATCATAACTTAACTTTTGAACATGAATTTTTTTTTTCCTGTAATCAAATTAATGACAATAACGCCAATAAAATTCAATCTTAAGAAATTTGTAGATACAAGGTCAACTCTAATGACGCCAATAGAATTCAATCTTAATAAATTAAATCAATTTTTGTTTCTTTTCATTATTAAGGACATATCTAGCTAATTCTTGTTACTAAAAGGTTTTTAATTGCATGACAATACATGGCAATAATGTGTAAACTGACTGTCAGAATCAGTGAGAAACTATATTTTTCATATAAAGAAAGCAAAGCTGTTCCACTCTTTGCATTGTATACATTGTTTCATGAATTAAAACTTCAAGTTGATTCCTAATAAAGATGTAATATCTGATTTTCCTATACAAAGCATTTTATACTCCTGGCATCTTAAAGTCTAACCATTAAAGAAAAATGTAATACAATATTGTTTGGACAAAATTTCTCTTAAATTTATTGTGAATGTTATTTGATGGTGACTGATTTAGAAATATGTGAATAATATTCGGATATAATACATATAATTTGTGAAAATGGAAAAAAATTAATAATTAGCTTAGTTGTTAAATATTAACTCGTAATGAATGTGTTAATTAAAGTAAGATTTTTTAAATGTGTTTAAAATTACATGAAGTTGCTGGTGTTAAATAATAATTAATTATAGTAAAACTAAATTATGACTTTAAATACATTTTATTAGCGGGTTTAATTTCTCATGTACATGCACAAACATGAAATAAATAAAAATGAAAGAAATGTTAAATTCGGGTCCTAGGATAGGTATTGATACCATGTTAAATTCGGGTGATGAAGCCTAACTTAACCCTACAAAACTGGCTTGTACAGAGAGAACTGTTCCTCACTTATATATATTCAACAAACTCTATCTCTACGCGATGTGAGATTTCCAATATTTCCAACACAAACTCTATCTTTAGGCGATGTGAGATTTCCAATATTTCCAACACACCTTCCTCACGTCAAGCGTGACAGTAGGGCACGATAAATCCCACAATAACCAAACAATCAACCCCCAACAATGGGGTGCAAAGGGTCCCGACAACGGGGTACAAAGGGAAGAAGGAAGAAGAATTCCTGATCGGGGTGTACAGAAGGAAGAATCCCAGGAACGAGGTACAAAGATCCTAGGATAGACTCTGATACCATGTTAGAAACGCAGGTGAGTAACCTAACTCAACCCTACAAAAATCGGCTTGTATAATGATGACTGCTTGTCACTTGTATACATTCAATAGTCGCTATCTTTAGGTGACGTAGGATTTCCAATATTTCTAACAAATACAAGAAACTTGTTGATGGTGACATGCTCTTGCTGAGATCCACTTCTCAAGCTTGATTTTCCAAGGACAAAGTCTGAAACAAAATAGTATAGTAGAGTTAGGAACATAGAAAATGGATCAGGAATGCAAATATTTTACCAGAGAACAAATATAGAAGATTCTATTGTTTAGATTTGTAATGAGGATCACCAAAATCTTAAGACTGGATTCCATTGCTGATGTGTCTATGGACCAAATTCTCATAATGCACACTTTATGTAGATTATCAACATGACAGAGATAGTGAAAGATTCTGTGCCACCCTGCTTCACGCGGTGATGTCAATTTCGAAGAAACTGATGTAAACACTTTAAAATCTCAGATTAGCTTACTTAAAGTGAAATGGTCACTACACCATCAAAGAAGACTTCTTACCATCTCTTGTAATTGTAAACTCATTGTCATGAAGGTCTTCGTAGCCTTCAAGGATGGCGTAACATTTTTATGTTGCCTCTACTTAAAAGTAACTCAATCATGGACCAGAAACATGTGGAGAGAGGAAAAGTTGTGGTAGGGGGAAAATCTGAAATTAAAGTCCCTCTATAACAAGATAGTCTAAGTTTGACAATGACCGACATAATAACGTTGGACTGGCTTATAGAATAAGAGTTGTTTATCACCTATGTACATGTAAAATGGCAGGTCGCCTTATAAAGCGAGGGTTGTGCTCGTTTACATACATGTAACATGGTGCTGCCTAATAAGGACATGTCGTCGAGGTCTAGACATTTAGAACATGGAGACTTTAATAAAATGTCAAGGAATTCCATTAATAACTGGACGTTTTGATTTTTGGAACAACTCGATGAATTTAGTAGATCTTTTTAGGAGGCTCTAATGATCAAGAAACTTTAATAAAAAGTGGCACAATAGGTCCAACAATAACAAACAATTCTAGAATAAACTTTAATATCATATTAGAAATAAAGAGTATGGATCTAACTCAACCATATAAAATTGAGTTATAAGATAATTGTTGTCCCCACTTATATACATATAACATATTATGGTACCTTTAAATCAATCAAAATAATGAAGAACATGATATGATATGCATAGTTATTTGATGTATAATCAGCAAATCTGTCTCTCTGACCGTCAGTAAATTCATGATTGTATGCTGGTATTCACTGTTTTTCTTTTCCATCTACCTTAATGTTTCTCAATCTGTATGCCAGTTGCAAGTCTAAATCTTATGTTCAACCACAGTTTGCAGGGAATGCACAGATAAGAAGTTAATCGATGAGAAATTAAACCACTGTCCAGTATGCTACACAGACTTGGGTTGTTCTCCACTCCATAGATTAAGGTAGTTTCAATTAACACATGTTAATTAAAGTAAGATTTTTAAACATTTAAAATTCCTTGAAGTTGCTGGTGTTAAATAATAATTAATTATAATAAAACTAAATTATGACTTTAAATACATTTTATTAACGGATTCAATTTCTCTCCTATATGCACACACATGAAATAAATAAAAATAAAAGAAATGTTGTTGAAATTTCTCAAAACTCTCTTTCTAACACTTATTAACAAAAATTTATTAAAAATTACATACTTAGCGAATTTCATGTATAAATTAATAGAGAAATTATGGTTATTAAATAAGATGTGAAATTATCTAAAATTGTGATCTTTAAAAAAAAAAAATTGACTAATAACAAAGTATTAGAAAGAAAATACTTAAGAAAACAATACTAGTATTCCTTTAAAAGTAATAATATAATTTTTAACTTTATACTGCATATGATCTTATGCATAAGAAACAATGCCTATAATTGCTAAGAAAAATAGTAAATTAAGTACTATTAATTAATAATGTTATTAATTTAAATTTATTTTCATAAAAATTAATTTATTTAGACTGAAGGTTATATCTACTTTCATAAAGGAATGAGTAGGTATTTTATTAACAAATTTTATATATAAAAAAAAAGACAATTATGCATATAAAATAATTAACAATTAATACATTAGAAAATGGTTCCATATTTCTTGTAACACGAGAACAATTTCATTTAGGGTCAAATATATATTTTTTAATATTTAAAATTTTTAAAAAATTTTATTTAGTCTTTCATTTTTAAATTGCTTATGTTTAGTCTCTTATAAAAAAATTATTAAAATTTTCGGTCACTTTTTTCAATCACTGATTACAATGTAAATATTTTTTTTATCAGTTAAAAAAAAGCATTTTACGTTGACAAGATTGATGTAAAATAATTTTTTATCAGGAATATATGCAAATTTTTTAGCAGAACAAATATAGAAGATTTGGAATGAGAATCACCAAAATTTTAAGACTGGATTGCATTGCAGACGTGATTGTGGACCAAATTCTTATAATGTACACTATATGTAGATTATCAACAAACAGATATACTGAAACATTTTGTGCCCACCGGCTTCATGGTGACGATGTCAATTTTGTCAATTTTAAAGAAACTGATTCTACACCTTAAGATCTCAGTTTAGCTTACTCAAAGTGAAAGGATCACTGCGTTACCATAGAAGACTTTTTAACATCTTTTGTAAAAGCTCATTTTCATTTTCATGAAGGTCTCCGAGGACGGAGTAACATTTTTATGTTTGCCTTCTAAAAATAGTAACGTAACAGTGAAAAGGAACATGTGCAGAGAAAAAAAAAAAACTGTGGGAGGGGGAACATCTGGAACCAAAGGCCTTGTGATAAAATAATAGTAAGCTTAACAAGTGCAGGCGCAGTAATGACCTATTGACGGAAGAATTTTTTTTATTTATTTATTTATATATATATATATATATATATATTATATTATATATTATGTTGGGTGAATTGACTTATAAAATAAAGATGATTCTTAATTAAGAATTATTTTTAATTATGTACATGTAATATGATTCTTAATATATGTTGTTAAGGATTAAATATATAAAATATGGAGACTTTAATAAAATGTTATTTAATTAAGAGTGATATAATAAATCTAATATTAAGTAATTAATTTTAGAATAAATTTTAAAATTATATTAAAAATGTGAATTATAACTCTATCTTAACTTTATAAATCTGTATTATAAATTAAGTATTATTTCCTATTTATATATATATATATATATATATATATATATATATATTTAACCTATAAATATAAAATCTCCAACCTAACACAATTTCAATCAATAACTTATTCTTATTTAAGATATTGATAAGACAAAAATATGACTAGAGATAACGTCATATTTTACCTCTTCTTTGATTATTTTACAATGACCAATCATTGGTTAATATCTTTGTTAGATGTTGGTCTCATGAAAATTCAATTATATATGTTCTACAAATATGATTAATTTCATGACAAAAAGTATCATACTCAAATAACTTTGGGTAGTTTTTAGTGTCCAGAAGTTTTAACCTTTGAGTTAATTTTATTATCATAAGACACTCCACACAAATTCCTTGACCGTTGTAGGTTATTGCCAGAGGCTAATTCCAGTAAAGGTGTTTGTAGCAAATCAAAACCAAAACACTTATTTGAACCGTTATTGTTATTGACTTGGCATCATCATTATGTTGGTCATCTTCCTCGCAATGACAACACAAGGGTTGTTAATGGCGATGTGCACTTACCATAATATTCTTAAGTTCTATTTTACGAGGATGATGTGTGGAAGAAGATAGTGTACTAGATAAGGAATCAAAGGAAATGGATCAAGAACGCAAATTTCTCACTTTGAGGAACAAATTTAGAAGATTCTATTGTTTAGATCCGGAACTAGGATCACCAAAATTTGAGGACCCAAGTCCATTGTCGATGCAGTTATGGACCGAATCTTATAGAACTCCCTCTTTGTAGATTATCAACATGATAAAGATAGTGAGAGATTCCATGCCACCTTCCTTCATGGTGGCAATCAATTTCGAAGAAATTGATGTCAACACTATGAGATGTCAATTTAGCTGACCCAAAATGAAAGGGCCACAAGGCTTCCTACCATTTTCTGTAATTGTAAGTTCATTGTCGTGGGGAACTTAGTCTTCAAGGTTGGTGTTAACATTTTTATGTTGGGCTTCCCCAAATATTTTACATAAATAGTGTGGGCAAGGAACATATTGAAGGAGGAAGGGTTGTTGGGAGGGGAAAATCAAGTGTGGAAGGCCAACAATGATAACAAAATAATCTAATAGTTAAAACTTTTGATTCGGTTGTAAAGTACCTACATTTTTGGAACATTGTAGCCTTAGTCCTATATCATGCCTAAAAAGTACATCAGGAATTCATATACTCTTTTACTTCTCTTACAAAATTCCTTTACAACTAAATTCTAGATCGCACATCACATTCTCTCTATTTATTGATTATTGTACAATGGTCAATCAATAGTTATATTTTTATAAGATGTTGATTAGACAAAAACATGGCTAAAAATAATTCTTGATTGCACATCACATTCTCTCTTTTCCTTGATTATTTTGCAATGACCAATAAATATTAAGAACTTCGGAAGATGTTGGCCGGATAGAAATGTAACTATGTCGAAAGTATGTGATATATTTCTCAAATAAGATTAATTTTATATGTAACATGTGCATTTAAGAACTCAAATTATTTTATGCTTTCCTTACAAGATTTTTTTTCACAACTGAATTTTGTAGCCTAATTGTCCTAACTAGGAAAACAATAAAAGTATCGCGTAAATGGGTTAATTGGAAACTATTTATTAAAATGAAATTATTTGGTGAAAGCCATAAAAATCTGCGATCTCATGAGATGACGACACAGGGCAAAAATGTTTCGTTGACGAGATGATATGGACTGAAATCGTAACTCTATATGCGACTTCACAAGATGACGACACGTGGTGTTTTAAGTCTTACATGACCAATTAACGTAGTTGCTGTCTGAAATTAGGTGACACATAGTGAAGTCGCTAATCATGTTACAGTTGCAACTTCGTTGTAACATGCTGACGTGTCACAAATTAGCTGAACTTTTTTATCACTTACAGTCAATCAACGGTTAAGATCTTTACTAAACAAAAATACACCCATACATATCAAATTCTCTCTCTTCTTTAACTATAAAGGATGAGAAAAAAAACATAAATATATTAATACCTATTATAAATAAATAAACATATTAAATGATGTTGATCATAGAGTTTCAAGGATACCAAATTTTATTAATTTTGTAATTATAAATTTAAAACTTAGCCACGTGTCATGAAGCAAATACTTATGAGTATGATGGAGACGCAATGGTGTCAAAGCATACAATAATTTCTTTGGAATATGATTGGTCCCATGCTATTAGTACTGTTTCATGTGTACCCTTCAAAGCCACCCCTCTAACCCAGGCCGTTTTTTCTGTCACTGTAACATTTTTCTGTTTGATTGAAACACACACACACTGGCACACACATGGAAGCATACACATAGATTAACGATCGGGTCATTCCTGGTTTCGTTTTTCTCATCCTCCAAGAGATAAATCCAAAACAGGACCACCATTGTACAAATCGAACAAGACACACGTTCGATACTCCAAGAATCTCACTTTTTTTGTTTTCGTCGACGTGTTTCCATGGTAAAAAAAAAATAAAATCGACCCTTCATAGGATCATGCAAAATTCTTGAAACCCTTTGTTTTTCTCTATTACTAGCATCTATTTTCTTCGTTTTTGTCGAAGGTTTCTCGTTGAGAATGATGAAAAAGTGGCGTGTTTTTATTCCTTGCTTGTTTGTTCGGTGACATGCACCATGCTGGCTACGTGAGTACGGAGGTGTTTGTGTTTTTTGTTGAGTGCGTTTGTTTCTGAGTGTGTCTTTTTCATAGACAGATATAAAGACAATATCAATGGCAAGGCCTCAGGTGAAACGCGATGGTGCGAAAGTCTCACCATGCTTGACATGTCGTCTGTGCAATAAATGGTTCAGAAACGCCACCACTATATCAGAATGCTTGCATACTTGTAAGTGTGATCTTTTTTTCATCAACTTTTTCTGTTTCTTCTTCTCTGCTTTGTGATCTAGTTTTCTAGATTTTTTTTTACTGATAAACTAATTGCAGTTCATGATATGTGCGGTCTCCAACTTTTCCTTTTTTTCCCTTTTGTGTTTGAAAACCTGTCTTATCACTCTTTGTTATGATGTTTCTTATCTAGTGACTTCATTAAATTTTTTTTGTTAATGATGGCTTGATTTAGCTTCCCTGCAGCTCAAAAATTCACGAGAAATATCTGCCATTTAGTATTTGCATATCATGTGGCAAATGGCAAACTTTTTATGGTATTCTGTATTTTGTAGACAATATATGATACTGTTTGCAATGAGCTAGATAACTCTTGTAAGTTGCTTGATTCAATCGAAATGCAAATGATATCTTTTCATGAAGATGATTCCAAGCAGAATATTTTATGAAAATAACTTAGTTAAGTTTTATAGAGATTACCAAGATAGCAGGTTTTGATTTTTTACATGTTTTCAAATAATGAGGAACATGGTATGCATAGTTATTTGCTTTACAATCAGCAAATCTGTCTCTCTAGCAGTCAGTAAATTCATAATTGTATGCTGGTTTTCACTGTTTTTCTTTTCCATCTATCTTAATGTTTCTCAATCTGTATGCCAGTTACAAGTCTAAATCTTATGTTCAACTACAGTTTGCAGGGAATGTATAGATAAGAAGTTGATCGATGAGAAATTAAACCACTGTCCAGTATGTTACACTGACTTGGGTTGTTCTCCACTCGATAAACTAAGGTAGTTTCAATGAAAACGACTCTACTTTCAGAAATGACTGACAGATTGGTCTATTATTCTCTCTGCTGCAGTAACTGATCTCTTATCACTTTATCGTACCGTTGAAACAATACCACCGTATGAGTTTATTGACAGCACAGATATATTTTTCTGTGGAATTACTTGATTTTCCGTGTAGAGCGATGCAGGGATATGCCAAAAGATTTGCTTGTTTGTAACTGGAAATAAGTCAATGATATTTTCATAGTGATCTGAGTTTATCATGGTTGTTTGCTTATGTGCATACACCACGAGGAAATATTAATTCAACAAATTCTGCTTCTTTTTTTTTTTTTGGTTCTTATTTCTTTGTGATGGTTTAGAATTTCAGTTGTTTCTATCTCTTATCTATGGAGTTTTTATAAATTTTTCCTAACTTCTATATGTTTTGGAAATGAACAGGCCAGATCACATCCTGCAAAATTTGAGGGAGAGAATTACCCCTGTCCCCTGTCCTAAGGCACCTGACACTGTTCCTTTGATCAAATTGCGAAACAAAAGAAAGAAGAAATTTCTATCTTCACTAAGAGCTGGTTCAAGAATAGCCAAATCTGCTTCAGGAAAAGTTTTCCCCACAAAAAAATCAGATTTTTCAGCTGCTAAACCTCATAAAGGGAAAAGTGCTAAGAAACGTCAAAACCACCGAGGGGTAGAAGTTTTGCAAGAAGTTGCTAGAATTGTATCAGCAAGAAGAGCAAAAGCTGCCGCAAGAATAAAATTTATTCGAACTGTGCAGCCTCCTACTCGTCAACTCAGCAAAGTAACTGGAGAAGAAAAGAAAGATGATGATCATTGCCGGGTTGAAGCTTCCAATGGAACTCTCAAAGTCAGAATTAAGGTAAAGGTGATATAGCTTTTCTTGTCCTGTAATTTTTATGAAGTTTTTCTTTCTTGATCCATTTTTATTTTTTATTTGTTATTTTGCTTTTGTTAAAAAGATCTTCACATGTATGTTTCAGTGCATCACTATTTTTTATTTACTATGGTAACAGAATTCTTCAAAACCAAATTCAAGTCTACAAGTAGTATCCAACAAGATTTCAAGGGACAATGCTGAGTTAAGTAATGACGAGAGTGATTTGCTTGAATCATTGAAGTGCCTTGCGGTGGAAGCTACAAGTGAATCCGAGTCTCTTAACAACTCCATCATGCAAGAAAATGGTGCAACTCCAGTGCTTGTGAACTCTAGTGACAACGACCATGAGGCGCATAACGTCAAAATCAACAAACATTGTCACATAACAAACACTGCTGGTGAACAAAATGTGTCAACAACTTCGAAATCAGATACAGTCAAACGTCAAAGACTTCAGAGCACCCAAGAAAAACCACCTCAAATCTGTGAGGATTTGAATTTTCCAGCACAACCTGAATTTTCAATCTGTGAAAGCAACGAAGAGTTTGGTCCAATCTGGTTCTGCTTGATTGCTGCTGAAGAAAAGTGAGATCACATTTCATGGTTTATCTAACATTGATAATTATATCATTGTGTGTTTGGATTCATGTTACATAATTCATTCCAATTCTAGAATTGATTTTGGATAATTTTGACATGTTTGATTTCACGTTAAAGAATTGCTTTTGCGTTTAGAATTGAATGAAACAACTTTGAATAATTGTCACAAGTAGAAATAGTCAGGAAATGTACAAGGAGTAGAATTCTTATGTTAGGAAGAATAGGCAGATGTCTGTCATGATTGTGGCCAATTCACACATGGGTTATGTGTCAGAAATATTATTAGATATTTAGATACACAGTAACGATGAGAGGTGCAGATGTGTACATATTGTTACATTTTATTTTATCTCTCTATTGTCTCTATGAACTATCATCTCTTTCTTTTTTATTATAATATATCCATCGAAACAAAACAAATACATAAAATTATTTTTTTCTCCATTTATCAATTGTTCATCTCTTTAAATTTATTTTTTATCTTCCCTGGCTACAATAATTTGTGTTGGATAAAAAATTTTACACTCAATTTAGGTACATATTGGTTTTATAATGAAAACAATCAAACATAGATCACGTCACATTAAAATCAATTCTATTAAAAAATACTCAATTGTTGAATATCTGACCTTTGAATTTCTGTATGCAGGAGAGCATGTGCACAATTGCCACAAATATCTTCCTGCTACATAAGAGTCAAGTGAGCTTTATATTCCTATTTTCTGTTTTGAGTTTTCGTTGACAAATCTTTTTCAGTGCTTGAATGAGCATGTCATGCATGAAATAATTGTTTATCCGGTTGTTTCTTTGTCAAAGAGCTATTTCTGTATATGCTCTAAACCATACTTTAATTGTCCTTCAGTAATTACTTATTCTGTCATTCTGTGAATGTGTCATATGATATCAATCTTATTTATCATCATTCTACATTGATATTTTTGGTTTCTGGGACAACTTGTAATTATTATTATTCATCTAATTTATCTTTCTTACCAAGCACAAACTGGTATAACTGACAATTAATTAATAAATCTTCAAATCATTACAGGGATGGTAGTGTAACTGTTTCCTATATTAAAAAGTATCTTGTGAAGAAGCTTGGTCTTAATAGTGAAAATGAGGTAAATTGATTCTCACTTTGTAAAAATAAACCTTAGTGGAACAATGTATAGCCATTTTTCAGAAGCTAATTGGTTTTATAAATCTTTTACCATTTCAGGTGGAGATCACATTACGAGGTCAGCCACTTTTCTCTTCATTGCAACTGAAAAGCTTAGTAGAGATGTGGTTGCAAACAATGCCAACGAATGAGATTGGGACATCTGTTGGAAGCTCAGCTAAGGATTATATTATGGTCCTTTCCTATGGTCGAAAGGCCTGACACCCTCGTAAACTACCCTTCTATGCTTTCTTAAAGGATTTTTATTAATTTTCTGTCTATTTGACACCTAAAACTTTCTTGATTGAGTGCCGTGTGCGGTATTTACATTATACCCTCATCTACATTAGATTATATCCTTGGTTTTACCCTTGGTTTACAATAGATTTTGTTGTTTATTGGAATTAGATATTCTTTTTAGTTATGAGTCTCTTTTATATCTCAGTTTTCTTTTTTGCTCTTTTTTTTTTTTATTGCTTCATTGGCGATTACTTAGAAAATGTACATTACAAGTAACTGTTGGCATTCAATGACGGTGTCAACTGTCAATCTTATTTAGCTTTTAGCAGTTAATACTGAAAAAAAGAAAAATGATTTTTAGAGGCCTCTTACGCTATTACATACTTAGAGATATTGAAAAAAAGAGTACAAATATAAGTTCGATAGATTATATGAATTGATAAAAAGAGATAGAGAAATTATCAACGGGTATTTAATATATACAGGTGTCTAAATATTATTATTTTAAAATAAATGACAAATTATGATATAGATGTCATCTCTTTGGTAACCAATCATGTTGACCTTGGGAAAATAAAAAAGATTTTCTTTTTGGTGAACAACTTAGTTAACAATGTCCGAATCTAAGACTTTATTTAATATGTATTATAATCCAAACTCCTCATCGTTGAGTTGAGCCCAGTGGTTCGAGGGGAAAAATGAAGAGAGTGATAAATATAATTCATGAACATCAAGAAACTATTGAGAACCTAATGAGAAAAAGGAAGCAGTATTGAATGATATACAAATATGATGGGATAAAGGGAAACAGAGGATACTTCTAACACGCGGCCTTCCACAAGAAAAATTTTATATTCCTTTCTTACAGTAGTTCAATTCAGTTTGCCATACATCTAAGGTGGATATGATTTCAAGTAATCTTTTTATGATTTATAGATTTCAAGTAATCTGAAACTTGACGGCGAGTGAACACTAGCTGTTAGATTACTACACATTAAAAGCATCTCCTTACTTTTGATTTAAGTTTCTAAACCTGACTTCCCGTTCATTCATCTTCGTCAAATATGCCTTTTACCCTTTATAGAAACACATTAGAAGTGCCAAAGATGGATAAATTAACGACTTTTGGAGCTTCAATAATAGAATTCAAATGGGAATCAAAATTCTAGTTACCAAAAACGTTAGTTTCATAACTTTCTATTCTTCACTTTAGCCCCTAAAGAGCAAAGATTACCTGTTTAACAATAGCGACTTTTTAATTTTGGATAATCATAACTGTAAACAGCATCTGCATTTATTATGTTGCTTAAAGGGGAAAATAGAAGAAAACTACTGTTGGCAACAATACTTGTGGCTTTGATTCTAAAACTTGGAATTATTTGTTTAATGATCGCATCTGCTGATTTCAAAATCTGCTGTCAAAGAATATTGATGCTACTGTTCCAAAGGCACGTGCATAGAGATTATGTTGCATGCAACAAAACCAGAGAAATCAAGGGCTGAATTAATTCAAGTTAGATGCTATGCTTACTATGGCACAGACGCAAATCTTTTTAGATAAAACACACAGAACCTAAAATTCATCTTAGAGAATTAAAAATTCAGTCCCCTTTATACTTTGTATTTACTTTTTACAGTTGGTATGGGTAGAACTGTTTAGGACTTGTATCCATATAGATGACAGACACGCATGCAGAAATATCGTGGATATTTTACACGACCAAAGTAGGAAAAGAAAATGCAAAAGTAGAAAAGGTAGAATGTTCCAGGAAAGTGGGGAAATTTTGCAGAACAGGCAAATTTTATATTATACCTGCTAAGTGCACAATAGGATGTTCACGTCAAAGATCAGTGCGTCAGAAGAATTGATTTTGCAAGCAAGAAATTCACAAGGATAAGAGTTTTAGCTATGGTGGATACAGAAACAAGTTCACAATAAAAAATGCAATAAACTGCTACAGTAATCATCAGCTCATCCCAAGGAGGGCATAATGCTGTCACCAATTGAAACAAACAAGCTTAAGAAAATATGTCCTACAATCAACAGCGAACCAATTCAGTACATTTGTACCCTAATTTATACCATCTTGGCGATTAATTAGGCATTGACGTGAGATTCAATTTAGTACACAATGAAAATACATTGGTGATAACCACTAATAATACTCAACCGTGCATGTCATGCCTTTTACAATGCATTCAATTTACACAACCATCAATATTGAGCTTAACCAAAGAAACTGGACAATTCATCCAGGCTAACAATTATGCAACCAGAAGTGAACATTACCTAAACTCAGACACAGTTCTTGTGTATTATTTATGCATTTTTTTTCCAAAAGGAGTTCAGAAGAAGAAAAAAATTAAATTTCATTTTTCAAAAGTTAAAATTAGTTTTTCATTAACTAATATCTAAAAGTTCTCTCTTTAAGAAGTAAATTTTATTTTTCTTCTTATTTTTTGCTCTTTATGAGTCCTTGGGGAAGAAAAACATTCAAACTGACCTTATATCACAAATGATAATTTGTGATTGAATTAGAATGTAAACCTCCTTTACATAATCAGTGTATACCAATTAAGTCCTGAACCTTTATTTAGTGAATTTATGAAGTAAAACTAGAATAGTCGTAAAAACACTAAAATAACCAGATCTAAATTTATGAAATAACCTACACTAACATTCTTTCAGTTCAACTTAATGCAGAGTACAGGCCAAAGTTATACAGAATAAATGAACACATGAAGCTTCTTCAGAAATCATTGTTAATTTACTAGATACTACCACATGAATTGCATGAATTGTTCATCCAAAAAAAAATAAAAATCAAATCAAATATTAAAGCAGCATAGGAAAGAGTATATGAATAAATTTAGCAGAGATTGTGAGTGAATTGTACAATAGAGTCAAAAGAATGTAACCCTAAAATTCAAACAGGGACATAGGCACCAGCGGAAGAGTCACCAAGCACAGGACCATACGGCGATTCCTGATCATCACCGACAAGGTCGTCGGTACTCCTCATGACACCGTGAACGAAAACGACGACAGCCGAAACGGCAACGGAGAGAATGAAACCAAGCCAGGCGCCGGTGGCGAAGAGCGCGACGACGGTGACGATAGCGAGGGGGATGAGGGCGAGAGGAAAGTCGTCGCGAGAGAAGTAGAGGAAGTACCAGGCGGCGAGGATGAGGAGGAAGACGATGAGTGGGAAGGGGTGGCGGAGGAGTGTGAGGAGGAAGATGAGGACGACGACGACGGCGTAGTTGAAGAGGAAGTAGGTGAGGTTGTGAGAGAGGCGCGTCGTGGCTTCAGAGATTGAAGATGGGAGAGTGAAGGCTGACAGGTCTAGGAACACGCGCCACGGGCGCCGCGTTGACACCACGCTCTCGCTTGCTTCCTTTAGATTTGTGAGTGTTTCTGATGACGGCCACATTCTGTTGTTGTCTGCTTCAATTGGAAGACCTGAATTGGGGTTTCGATTGAAATTGAGAAGCCAAGACAACAGCAACACTACTCACTCTTCGATGGAACCAACTAAGACGAAGTTTCCCACTCGCGCTTCTCCTCTCTCTCTCTCCCTTTGTTTTTTTACAATTGGGCCCCTCCTATGGCCCAATTATCATCGTTAACCTCCAAATAATTTTATGTCTTCTCTAAATTCAAAACCTCTCATATTTATAAATCCATAATATAAAATCTACATGACGGAATTAAAATCATGCATTTCTTACATTCCAGATTTACAATCTTTTTGGAAGACTTCAGATTTAGAATTTTATAATATAGAAAATGGATTTTACGAATCATTAAACCCGTAAAGTAAAAAAATTATTAAGGGTAAATTGGAAAGTTTATGCCAAAATTTGGCGGAGAGAGGAAGAAAATTAACAAGGTGCAAGAAGAAAAGGACAAATTTATCACTCTCTTCCTTTCTTTCTTAATTTTTTTACCGGTAAATAATCATTTTTATTGAATTTTTTTATTTTTATTTTGAAAAAAAAACTAATCCTTTTATATAAAATATGATCTAACTCAAAAAGTGATCATTATTCTTTTATGTCACCCGATCTAACATTTATACACTAAAATTAACGTAATTATCAGAGTTTTAATTTAGAGATTTTATTAAAAGAAAAAATTTCAAGTATCAAAGAAATTGTGCTCAGATTCTATCTTTTTAAATAAACTTTTCAATAAAAAAATCTTTTCTTTCCGTATATAAAAAAAGAGTTGACTTTCTCTTAAAGCCTATCTAATAAACTTATTCATCTAAGCAACTAAAATTATCTCTTAAATTATTTATAAAGTAAAATAAATCTAACGTTTCCTCTCTTAATCTAGTCAATTTCTTAATTTACCGGTGTCTAAAGTATAAACACCAAGCAACTTTCTCAAATTCTGAAAAGATGGAAAATTGAGTGATGTACTTGCCAACTAATCTTTATTTCAACAGTACTTTAATATAAGTATTCGACCATTAAAAAAATAACACTACACATTAATATGCTTATTTTTTCCATGGAGTACCAGAGTTTTGGAGACTTTGATAGTTAAGGTATTATCACAAACTATTGACCTGTATTTCTTCAAACATTTTTCTTAATTGAATGGCATGTTAAGCACAAATTGTAAGTTTTTTTTAGACATGAACAAGAAAATCCTTGTAACAAACATAAAAATATAACTTGAAGTGCTTCTCTTATTATTTTGATCTCTTGTAAAGTCTTTATTTGTAAATCTAATTAACTTTAACTTTTCACTTTTATTGTAAAATAAGTTCTTTGGACTTGTTTTAGTTTATAAAGTGTCTTTTTCAAGCTTTATATTCATTCTCATCTTTAATGTAACCATAAGGATGATAAACAAAAACATGTTCATCTTATACTCCATGAAAAAATTAAGCACATTGATGTGAGGTAATTTTTTTTTTTTTTTAGATATCAATAATGATGCAACAACTGTCTTGAAGTATTAGAAAAGTGAAGATTACCTACCAAACCACTTAACTTTTCTTCTTTATAAAAAATAACAATTTTGCTATTCATAATTTTTGTAGTGAGATAGTTGTACAATTTATATGTTTTGCTTGTGTTACTTACACTAAGAAATACACATATTTTGCTTGTCCTCACATGTAATATTTGTCATAAAGCTTCTTTCTTTTCTCATGAGGGACATATATGTAAACTATGTAACCAAAATTTTTGAAATGATCTACAGTTAGTTTTTGTAAACTCTAAGACTTTTTTCGATGTCATATTTTTAACAGCAAAAATAGGATTTCTACTCAACACATGAATGCTTCAATTTACTACTCCAGGTTAAAAGAGGTCTTTGAAAACTTATTTTTCACAAACATATTCCTCACCATATTTAAGATAGTTTGATTTTTTTTTTAGGTACTCCATTTTGTTGAAAAGTATAAGCTATTATGAATTCTTTTCTAATACCATGATTATCATGAAAGGTTTTGAATTTCATTGAAAAATATTCATTTCCATGATCAATTTAAAGATTTTTTATGGTTTCTTTCAATTAATTTTAAATATACACCTTACACCTTTTAAACACATTCAAATATTTAAATACCTACAAGAAATAAATCTAAGTTTTTTAGTGTAATCATCAACGAAGATAATAAAATATCATTTACTTCTATTAGAAGTGAAATCTTTAGATAATAAAATATCATTTACTTCTATTAGAAGGGAAATCTTTTGGTCTATATATGTTAGAATGAACCATATAAAGGGATTTATTTTGCTTTCTATGAATTACCTTGTCAGAATTGAGAACAATGTTGTTTGTCGACAACACATTGCTCACATACTTGAGATGGGATGACTATTATTCAAAGGGAGATCTATCACCATATCTTTTTGTTGAGGAGTCTGTTGGGAACTCAACCTCCTAAAACAAGTATAAGGGGAAAGAAAAAGAGCACACAAAGAGACTAACATGATTCGATGCCTCAAGACCTCCATGATCACATTGGGATAAAATTCACTATTTGTAATTTTTGAACGGAAAAATTATAAACCCTCCTCACATGTAATATTTGTATGGAAAAATCACAAACCTTCGCCACAGTGTAATTTTTGAATGGAAAAAAAAATCGCAAACCCTCGCCACATATAGTTTTTAGACGGAAAAACTACAAACTTTTGCTATATATAGTTTTTAGATGGAAAAACTACAAACCCTCCCCAAATGTTTGACACACATTACCTAAAATCTAAAATACCTATTATAAATTCAAGGATGTGGTGCAAGTGAAAAACCTAACACTTTATTGTATATATAGGTCTTTAACCTCTTTCTCTTCCCAAATGTTCTCCGATGTGAGACTTTGAATTAACACAAGACTCAACAAATCCCCTTTTAATTCAAAGTCCTACACTTCTGCTACGATCTTTTCTTACATCAAAATTAACAAAACTCTTCTGGACCGATTTTCTTATGCAGTAGGAGAATCTTCTGATTTATGGAACAATCCTCTCTTGCATTAGAATCTTCTGACACTAACAAAGCTCTTCTTCTCCTTCAAGTTTTACATTGTTTCTCCTGATGTGAGACTTTGATTGCATCCCAACAGAGTCTTCGCTCCGCCATAGTCAATTAGTTGTAGCAAAAATGTCAAAATATTGAATGATATTAAACTTCATTAATCAAGCAAATATGCCCACTTTGAATCTTTAATGAGAACAACCTATTAGAACTCATTTGAACAACAACAATTGCTTCTCTAGAGGGGTCAGACATTTCACAAGAATCATTTTGTTTGGTGATTATATAACATTTTTCCTTTAATTGACCAACATTCAACAAATTTCTCTTTAAGTCATAAGCATAAAACATATTAGAAATATTTTCCACCTAACTATACTTAGTTTTTGTTTTAATATCCCTTTGTCTCAACATATCTCAATTGAACAATCATCAAAATTGATCGTAGCATTTGAATAAGACAAAGAGGATGTACTTCTGTACATATGATTGTTGCAACTAGTGTCAACAAACCATACTTTAGGCTCAAATTTCTTATAAACATTCATCAACTACGTTTCTTCTTCCTTTTTTCTTGATAAAATTATATTTCTATCCTTTTTTTTTATTGGCAGGAAATTTAGTGTAGCATTTAGAGTTATAATGGTCAAATTTATACATCTCTAGCATTTCACTTTGAAATTTTCAGGATCCCTTCTTTTGCCTTTGCCTTTACCTTGGAATTGATCATTATTGTCTTTAAAGTACATGTTGAAGTCTTTATTTCTTCATTTGCCATGCTTTCTACTTGTACTTGTACCTTTGCCCTTACCTTTAGAATTGTTGGAATCATTATGATGATGATTAATCTTAATCTCTTTAGAAAAGGACTTAACTAGGACTAATTAGGGTTTCAATTCAGCCTTGAATCCTAGAAGGGGAAAACAAACAAAAAGATAACTTCACTTGATGTAAATGAAATTCATTCAAGTTTATGATTAGGACAACAAGGATTTTGACTTTGATCAAAGATGAAACAAAAACAAACAGTAATATTAAGTTGGCGCCACAAAACTAGAGAATTGATATGTCAATGATTTCCACAAGAAATGGCGTTCTTGATAAGATCCTTTGAAGGTAGGAAAAACCTTAACAGAGAAAGTCTTTCTCAAAATCCTGAATAATCTTATATTTGTCTATTCATATCTGACTCAAGTGTTTTTTCTTACAATGCAAATTAAGAGTTATGTTTTAACCAAATAAAAATAAAACTAGCATTAGTACAAGCAATCAAGATGTCCTATTGACAATCAGAATCATATTGGCTACAATTCAAGTATCTTGTCACTTCAATGAATTGGGCTTCGCTTCAATGAATTGGGCTTTGAGCTCTTGATCAACCTTTCAAATAAAGTTAAATCAACCACATTAAAGGTATTACTTGAATTACATTCACTTGGTATGTCAATCTTATAGGCATTATCATTTATCTTTTCTAACACTTGAAAAGGTTGTTGGTCCCTATGTGTGAATCTAGAGGGGGGGTGAATAGATTCTAGTTCCACTATAGCCCAATTTTCGCGAGTTTCTAATTCCTTTTAATTCAAACAAAACTATTCTTGATTACCTATCAATAATTGAGACAGATAAGCAAGAAATATCAAAGATACACAGCGGAAATACCAAAAGGAATAATTAGAAACACGTTAGTAATCAATATACAACGTAATCAATATCAGTATCTAACTGTTCCAGTTTTAGTTGATTACCGAGTCAATTACCGAGTTAATTACCGAGTCAATTACCGAACAAATTGCAGAAGATAAACCATGATAACAGCAATGTAAGGTAAATGGTAAAGAGAAGAAGGAAGAAGAAGAGTGCACAGTGATTTATACTGGTTCGGCCCACTGCCTACATCCAGTCCCAACCCAACAACTGTTGCGATCGATTTTCCACTATCAAATGATCCCTTTTGTGTTCTTTTACATTCACTCTGCAACAAGCAACAAAAAAACGAAATCAAAACACTCAAAAACATGTCCTTTAACCCAAAGAACAGTTCTTCCCTGACCTTGGAACACCCAAGATCAAACCTTTGAGAACACATTTCTCAAAGTCCTTTACTCTATCTAGAGAGACCTCTCTCCTAGAGTAACAACCCAGAAACCAAAAGGTAAACAAAAGATCAGTTTAGAAAACACCTGGAGTGTAGATCTGATCACAAAAGAAAACACCATGAATACCACTCAGTCAGAGAAAAGATCAAGTTTTGCCCTTTCTTTATGAAAACTTGATGAACTCTTGAAGTTCTTTATGGGTTTCTTGGAAAAGATGATGAACTCAGTTTAGAGAGAATTTGAAAGTGTATGAACTTTTCTAAAACTTATGTTCCAAGATCTTATGTTAATTTTTGAGAAAAGAGTATTTATATATTCAATTAAAAACTCAATTTGGGCAACTTAATGATTTTCTGATAGGGGTAATCGATCGCGTGAAAAGTTGTAATCGATTAAACCAGTGAGCAAAGGTTTCCAGGGTGATTTTTAGTCATGGTAATCGATTAACCCGAGGGGGTAATCGATTACTCCAGTGACAAATGAATTTCCACACTCTGTTACCTATTGTTGGTAGTTGATTACCTGCTGTTGGTAGTTAACTACCTTCTGTTAGTAATCTATTACCTTAGTTGGTTACCAAAGATATTTTCAAAATATTTTTGAGAGGGAAATCAAACATTTGACACATGAGAAATCACACTAGATTGTCAAGCTCTCCAGTGCATTCACACAAAGAACAACCACATACATGCCTAAACTAAACAATCAATACATAGGAAACTCCTAATTACATTTCATCTAAGAAAACCAAAATTACATAATCATCAAAAGCTAAACACCAAGAGAGACTCCAAAGCACCTTCAAGCTTTAAGTCCAACAAAGGCTCATCTACTCTAGGCATTTATCTTTTCTAACACTTGAAAAGTGATGCAAGCCTCGTGAGAATTGCAAGAATTGAACGGATCTTCATGCTTCAATGGAGTTTCTAGGTTTTTAGATTGGGGAAAAACGAAGATGTAAACAGAAAATGAAGAGATCAAACGGTTTAGAAGAGGAATGGAAGCGCCATGGCAAGTGCCAATAAGCTCAAGGTGGAATCGCCACAATGGATCAAGAAGCCATTGATAAGATTCAAGGTTCTTCACAAGAACTCTAGAGAGAAAATGCTCTCACACAAATTCTGAATTCTATATTCAATTTCCAAAAGTTCTTTACAATTCAGAGTGTTAGGTATTTATACTAGTTGGAGAAGTGCTAGCTTGCAGTCCAAGCTTCTAATCTATATACATCTACTTCCTCAAATGGAGAAACAGCCCAAAAGCTTAGAAAAACTGAAAAGCGCATGTGGTAATCGATTACTTAGTCATGGTAATCGATTACCACGGGTCTTTGGGGTCCAGAAATGAAAGTGTCTATGTGGTAATCGATTACCTGGTTGTGGTAATCGATTACCACAGTGCCAACCTCTCAGGTAATCGATTACCAGGTCGTAGTAATCGATTACTCCAGTGGCTGCTTCTCATGTAATCGATTACCTATAGTTGGTAATCGATTACCATCCTGAAACTGGAAGTATGTCTGCCTTGGATGTGCACTTATTCACTAAACAAAGCCCAAATTAATTTCTCCTAACCTAATTACAACTGTACAACATGTTTAGAAGGTTACAAGTCCTATTACAAATTAAGGAAGAGTCTTGAGTTGTATCTTGGCTTTGACTTGTGAGTTGACTCTCAACTTCTTCTTGAATTCTTTTGTGCATGGCTCTTGTAACTCTTCTTGTCAAGGATGGTCCTCCATCAAAAAGGCTCATCTTTTCTAACACTTGCATGTCAGACATATCCTTCCATTTTCTTTTCAATTTAAGTTTCTACCTTCTCATGTAATTTTCTGACATATTCAGCTTTGTCCTGCCCAGGTTTATCTTTAAAATGAAACACATTAGGTAGAGGTAATAAATACAAAGGGGTCAAAGGATTAAACCCATACACAACTTCCAATTTGAAGTATTATGAATAACCCTATTATATGCAAATTCTACATGAGGTAAACATTATTTCTAAGATTTAATATTCTTCTTAATAACAACTCTAAGTAAAGAAGATAAAGTTCTATTTACAGCTTTAGTTTTCCCATCAGTTTGTGGGTGACAAGTAGTAGAAAACAAAAATTTAGTTCCTAACTTACCCCTCCCCCTAATGTTTTTCAGAAATGACTAGGAATTTAGAATTCCTATCACTTACAATGCTTCTAGGCAACCCATGAAGTCTCACCACTTCTTTGAAGAATAAGTCAGCAACATTACGTGCATCATCTACCTTCATAGGAATTGGATGTCTGTACTTAATGGTGATGTTGTTCAATCAGAACACACCCTCTAGCTTCCATCTTTCTTTGGCACTAATATGACAGGAATAACACAAGGAATCAAGCTTTCCTCCACCCACCCTTTAGCCATGAGATCAACAACTTGACTTTTTATCTCCTTGGTCTCTTGAGGGTTACTCTTATAAACTGGTCTGTTAGGGGTCAAAGGATTAAACCCATACACAACTTCAAATGAGGAGCAATTTGTAGTACTATACAAATTCCACATGAGATAAACATTCTTCTCAAGATTTAATATTCTTCTTAATAACAGCTCTAAGTAAAGTAGATAAAGTTTTATTGACAAATTTAGTTTTCCCATCAGTTTGTGGGTGACAAGTAGAAGAAAATAAAAGTTTAGTTCCTAACTTACCCAACAATGTTCTCCATAAATAACTTAGGAATTTAGAATCCTTATCACTTACAATGTTTCTAGGCAGCCCATGAAGCCTCACCACTTCTTTGAAGAATAAGTCAACCACGTTACATGCATCATCTACCTTCCTAGGAATTGGATGTCTGTACTTAATGGTGATGTTGTTGATGACCCTACAATCAGAACACATCCTGCAGCTTCCATCTTTCTTTGGCACTAATATGACATGAACAACACAAGGGCTCAAGCTTTCTTCCACCTACCCGTTACTCATGAGATCAACAACTTGACTTTCTATCTCCTTGGTTTCTTGAGGGTTTCTCCTATAATCTGTTCTGTTAGGGATCAAAGGATTAAACTCATACACAACTTCAAATGGGGAGCAATTTGTAGTACTATGAATAACCCTATTATATGCAAATTCCACATGAGGTAAACATTCTTCCCAATATTTAATATTCTTCTTAATAACAACTCTAAGTAAAGTAGATAAAGTTCTATTTACAATTTCAGTTAGCCCATCAGTTTGTAGGTGACAAGTTGTAGAAAACAAAAGTTTAGTTCCTAACTTACTAAACAATGTTCTCCAAAAATCCAACTCCTGACACCAAGTCAATTTGATGTTTAATTCCCCTTAAAGGTGGTAATTCTGGTGGCGCATCTTTAGGCAAAACATCTTTATATTCTTGCAAAAACATATTTAACTTCCAAAGGAATATCAAAGTCAGAAAAAGAATTTAGGATTGGAGAAGAAATTTCCTTACTATAGAGTATGTACATAGACTTCTTTGCTAGAAGGACTCCTTTCACCTCTCCACTCTTTACAAATAATGCATTTCTCCTCTCTTTCTTTTCCTCACCCTTTTTTTTCTTTTTTTCTGGTATTTTTTTCTCCTTTTCTTTCTCATTTTTCTCTTGCACTCCTTTCTTTCTCATTATGAACTGATCTTCACACACTTCTTTTGGAGATAAAGATGCCAAGATCATTTTTCGATTGTTAAATGCGAAAGAGTATTTATTGGTTCACCTCTCTATCATACTATCAAGGTCTCCTAGGTAACACATGACTTGCTTCCATTCGCACCACATCAAATAACACTTTATTTGTATATCTCCCTATGATAAACTCAATCTCAACCCATTTATCCACTTTTAATTCTTTTTTCTCACTCAACCACTATAATTTGTATGATTTTGGATGGGTGTAGTTTTCATATTCATTTTGGTGACTAGCCTATCACTAGCCACATTGGTGCAGCTCTTTTAATCAATTTCAAAGAATACAACTTCCCTTGAATTTTACACCTTATATGGAAGATGTTTTCTCTTTGGATGTCATCATCCTGCTTATCCAACCCTCCTAACATTCTCCTTACTGTGAAAATAGCCCCAACAAGAATTTGCTCCTCCTTTTCTTCCTCACTCACTTCCGCAGTTGAGTACTCTAATTAAGAAGACTCATTCACTATTTATTCACTATCTTCAGAACCATCACCTTCTTGGCAGGGCACTCAGATGTTATATGTCTTCTCCCAAACATTTAAAACACTTAATGTCCCTAGTTCTAGGGTTATTCATCACCTCATTTCCTCCTTTTTGGTTTTGTTTAGGAGTGGGTTGGTTTTATTTGGATGAAGATCCCTCCATCCTAAACCCTTCCTTCCATTTAGGTCTCTCATAAGTAGAACTAGTTCTCCTTACACTCTTTCTTCTAATTTGTTGTTCCATTTTCATGACATGGTGGACTAGATCCTCCATTTAAGCTTAATTTTGCAGCTTAACTACATCCCTTATATCACCATTCAACCCATTAAGAAAATGAGTCACAGATACCTCCATGTCCTCCACTACATTTGCTTTTATCATGGCTATCTCAAGGTCTTTATGATACCTATCCACACTCTTAGTTCCTTGGGTTATTCTTTGAAATTTTGATTAAAGTTCTCTATGATAATACTGAGGAACATATCGTCTCCTTATAATTCTATTAAGCTCTTTCTAATTTTCCAACATAGGCTCTCCATATCTCCTTCTCTCCTTTTTTAATTGGTCCCACCAAATCAAATCATAGTGGTATATGAACTCTCATATTTTCGTTTCTGTTCCTTCTGTGCTCCCTTTCATTTTCTCACTCTCTTCTTTCCCCATATCTATAATTTTTCCTTTCATTTCTTTCTCCCCTATCCTCTCTTCTCTCATCCTCCCTCCTTTCTCTATTTCGATTTTCCATGTTGTTTATACTTTCATGCAATTCCTCAATTTGTTCTGTCAATATTCTATCAAACCTTTGGGTTATAGCATCCAACATCAACCTTTCCCTTCCATTTGGTGATGTTGCTCTATCTCCCTCTCCATATCCCTCCATGTTATCAATTTTAAGCTAATATATTGTGCCTCATAAAGTATTTTATTTTCTCATCAAATGTTTCACTATTTTTAGTTTTTTTCTCTAATGAAACTCTCTAACCTTTTTTCACTCGTTCTCTAACTTAAAGCTCTTACTAACTTCACTAAACAACAATCAAGAACAATTGAGAATTTGTGACAAGCAAGAATTGTATATGCCAGCCAAAGCAAAAAAGTAGCAAAAAACAATTATCCAACTGAATTTAATCAAGGACACACTAATTGACAAGAAAAACAAGAGTAAACAAAGATGAGAATGAAAGACAAGAACAAAGAAACAAGACTCAGAACAAAGAAAGATTAAACTGTAAAGAGAAGTAAAGAACACAAAATTGAAGGATAGAAACAAGGAAAAACAAATTTTGCAGTATAAGGATATGAAGTGAGTGTGATCTTGGTCCTATTCAAGTCCAATTATTAAGAAATTACAAAACCAAATCAATACATTTTCTATTCTTTTCTCCCTGTTTTTTTTTCTTACTTCAACAAACAAGTTCCAATTCAGGTTTTCTAACAACGACTTAAACTTAACAAAGCATCTAAATCATTCTATCTTTTTTTTTGTTTTTGCTTTCATCTTCCTTTTTTTTCATTTTTTTTAAACAATCAGCCCCAAAATTCTTCTACAATGAATTACATAATTTGCAGGCAAACAAATTACAAGTAAGCACTACCTATATGAGATTCATAAATGCAGTCTAGAAACACCAAATGATGATGATCAATTTGGATCTCTTAAGAAAGGGATCTAAGTAGGTCTGAGATCACTCAAATTAGAGAAATAATTAGGGTTTCAATTCAACCTTAAATCCTAGAAGGGAAAAAAATAGAAAAAGAACTCCACTGGATGTAAACGAAATTGATTCAAGTTTATGATTAGGATAACAAGGCATTGATCAAAGATGAAACACAAATAAATAGTAATATTAAGTTGGCGTCACAAATTTAGAAGAAGTTGAAATGCTTTTGGAAGCCACTTTTCTTTTGCCTCCTCTATTTCATTTTCCTTTGTGTAATAATTAGTTTGTCACTGTTTTATCTAATTTTAATCTAAATTTAAATAAATTTTTAAAAAATTCAATCCAATCCATTTTTATCTAATTAAATAGATGTCAATTTCAAATCCATTGGACATGAATCCATGCCCACCTCATACACTACATAATGATACTTCGGTGTGAGTGAATGTAGAATTTTTTTAATAATGACAATATCTCTCATCTTTTCACTATCGTCTTAGATGTTATTAGCAATTCCAAGTTCCATTGCATAATAGTCACCACCCGACTCACCATTTTTCATTTACAAAATTTTATTTGTGGAATTTCAAAATCATATCTCAAAGCTTGAAGTTGAGCACACTTGACTAAGAGTCTTGACATTCTGTTTTATTTAGTCCCAGGTAAAATAAATATAATACAAAAATAATTATTTACTTTTTTTTACCATTAAATATTTATTATTTATGAATTTTACAATCATGTTTATTTCTTACAAATTGTTGCTTGTCATTTCATGTATTTTACCCGTCTAATAACTATGTGTTAAATGTTGTCGGAGAAATGGCGTGTTAGTAATGAGTTGGCTTAAATAATATGTATTGAATTAATATTCATTAAAAATTTTAAAATATTTTTCTAAAAAAATAGAAAACATAGTAAAATATAAGAGGAAAAATCATGAGATAAATTTATACAATTATGAAAGTTAGATGAAACACAACCTTTTACATAATATAACTCCGTTGTTTTTAACCAATCTTCTTCTGTATATATTCTTGGTGCTTGTCATATTAAAATTAAGGGGAGTATATTGGATTAGATTTAAAAAATTTAAAAACACATTTTTTTATGATAAAAATCCTTGTGGTATTCTATCAAAACTTTTAAATGATGTAATAAAGTTTTTTAATATTCAATTAAGACAACATAGATATTTTTTAAAAATTTATATTTAAAGTATTTTGTTATTCAATTATGACAATTATATTTTTTAAAAAAAATAATAAAGTTGGGTGGTTTCACTTTTACAACTAAAAAAAGATCATACATTATTTAAAAGTATAGAAGGATGAATGAATTGTGTTAGATCAAGATGATTAACGTCTTAAGTTTTGATTAATTACAAAACAGACGGAACACATCAAAGTGAAGCAGTGCAGCCAAAGTCAGACGGAACAAGAACAGAAGGAAGATGACCCCTCAAAGTTCATCTCAGTTTAAGTCATTCGTTTGTTCCAAAGCATGCCTCAAGACGAAAGCATAAAATGATATACTTAAGACGAAGTCTTCTAATCAAGCCTAATGAAGTCTTTTCAAGACGAAGTTTCAGACTGAAGTTTATGAAGACCAATCGTCTATGAAGATTAACGAAGTCCAAGTCATTCATCCGAGTAACGCGCGCCAACATTCAAATATAGTCATTACTTGAAGAAGCTTCCAAAAGTGGTTGGATACTGTGCAAAACCTCTGCAACACGAAAATCAAATCATGATTTTGTTATCCCCTCTGATCAAGTCAGAAAAAGGTACTTAAAGTGCGTTGACTCTGCTGCTCATTATTAATTATTCTGATTGATCTCTGCCACATGATGTGAAAGCTTATAGAAAAGGACAATGGTCACCAAAGTTGAGCCTAACAGATCTCTCAAGACGTTTCCTATATAAAGAACTTCATTTTCTCTTTTTCGAGTTAGCGAACACGCTGCAAAAAGCTATCATATGTGATTTCGCTCACTTGCTTAAAATCTATGTACTTAATTTGTATAACCCTCTCTGTGTAAAGGATCCTTGTTTCTTAAAAACTCTTTTAAATCCACTTGTGTGGTACCTTAGCCCGAGGAGGCTGCGTTCCAAAGAATACCTAGTGGTTTAGCCTGAGAAGGCTGTGTTCAAAGAATATCGGTTTAGCCAGAAGTGGCTGCGTGCAAAGAATACATGTAACCATTTCACGGTTTGTAGTTAAATCTCAGTAGTTGCTGGGTTACTAGACGTAGTCTTGAATAGACAAACCAGTATAAAAATATCTTGTGTTTAACTGTTATTTTGAACTAACGGGGATAACTATCAAACCGTCTTATAATTAAAATCAATAGTTAAAGAGTTTAAAAGTTTCGTCTGATAGCATTTGAAAACAACAGACGAAAGGACAAAAATTTTAAAAAACACAATTCAACCCCTTTTCTTGTGTTTTTGTCTTTTACAATTTGGTATCAAAGCTCAGACTCTAAGGGTTGAGCGCCTCACAGCTACTAGAGAAAAAGATCCAAGATGGATTCTGCAGGGCCAATGTTTCTATAAGGAGGGTCATCTATGAACAAGCCGTCGACATTTTTTGGAGATGACTATCCTTACTGGGCTAATTGTATGGAAATGTACATCAAATCCACCCAGTATAGATCATGAAGGATCATCACGCAAGGAGACATTCCCCTTATTAAACCTGAATCTAAGTGGGGGAATGAAGCATACACAATTATGGAGTTGAACAACAAAGCCAGATATGCTATCACCTGTGATCTCTTAAGGACAAAATACAATAGATTCTATGCCTACAAATCTGCTAAAGAGCTCTGGGATGCTCTCAAGATTTCTTATGAAGGAATAGACGATGTGAGACTGAGAAAAAGGCTGACACTCTTCAAAGAGAATATGAAATGTTCTCAATGAAGAAAGGAGAATCTGTAGATGCAATGTTTGGAAGATTCCAAACAATCTTAAATGGTTTGCCTGCTTTGGGAACTATGTTTACTAAAGCACAGAACAACATGAAGATTTTGAACAGTCTGCCTACGCCATGGGAAGCAATGTCAACTGCTATCTCAGTTGGACGTGACATGAAGACAACGACTCTAGATGAGTTGATAGGTGCACTAAGAGTACACGAGGTGCATCTCTGCAAAACGGACAAGATAAAAATCCAAGAGCCCATAGCTCTTCCGTCCATTAATGAAGTCCCTAAAGAAGAATCGACAAAGAAAGAGAAAAAGAAAAAGAACAAGATTCTAAAGGCTGAGTCCACAGAATCTGATGCTTCCGATGAATCATTTAACGATGAGATATCTCTCATGGCTAGATGGTTCAAGAAGATGAAGAAGAAGAAGGGTAGAGGTCAACGCTTCTTCAAGGGAAGTTCCCTGAAAAACCCTTAAACAAAGAAGAAAGCACTGAAATGGTCTGCTATGAGTCCAGAAAATCTAGGCATATGAGATCAGAATGTTCAAAGCTTAAAAGAAAATGGAAACCCAAAAGAGACAAAGGAAAGAAGAGCTTGCTGACTTGGGAGGACCTTGACAATGACAGCTCAGAAGAATCTGGGGAAGATGAAGAAGAAGTTGTAAACATCTGTCTCATGATCGGGGACACTGTTTCATCTGAGGTAAATGAATCTTCTCTTTCATCTTCTTCGTCTGATTCTGACTCTGATACAAAAGAGATTTCGTATGAAACTCTCTTAGCAAATTCTCATTTTATCGTTGAACAGTATAAAAGATGTAAATCCAAGTTTAAAAGATCTTTGGAAGAAATTGATGTTTTGAAAATTGAAAATGAGAATCTGTCTAAGAAAGTGACATCAAATGAAACTGCGTCTGAATCCAACAAGAATCTTTCTCTTCTAGAAATCAAAAGATTGAAAGAAGAAAATGAATCTTTACTCAAAGACTTAACCAAGTTCATTAAAGGATCTTCTATGTTTGAAAACATTTTAAAATATGGAAGATCTCCGTCTGATAAGAGTGGACTAGGTTACATTGAGAAGTCAGACGAAAAGAAAAATAAATTTGTTTCATCTGCTCAGAAAAAGTTTTACAAGAGCTATAATAAGGTTCCAAATGTTTACAAGAAAAATTATAGAACCTTAAACAAACATTCTACTAACAAGGTAGGACCCAAAAAGATTTGGGTACCAAAGTCACTCATTATTCCTATTGCAGATATCCTTAATAGGAGAAGAGAGGATTTCAAGCTGGTACCTGGACAAAGGGTTGCTCGCGACACATGACGGGAAACCTGTCTTTGTTCCAAGATCTTAGACCAAGTGAAGGGTCTGTATCTTATGGTTTAGGGAAAGGTAAAATCCTATGGATTGGGACTGTTGGTAAGGCATCTAACCCTCTTATTCAAAATGTGTCTTACGTTAAAGGTTTGAACTTCAATCTACTTAGCATAAGTCAATTTTGTGATAGTGGATATGAAGTTTCTTTTAACGCTGATGAATGTATAGTCAAAAACAAGGACAAATTCATTCTGTTTATAGGGAAAAGAAAGAATAATCTCTCTAAGGTTTGTCTTTCTGACCTTAGAATTTCAATAGACGATGAACGAGATATTTGACACAAAAAACTTGGACATTTAAGTCTAAAGTATATTTCAAAAATTTCTAATAAGGATCTTATGAAAGGCTTGCCAAAAATATCTTGGAAATCCAATCATCTGTGTGAATCTTGTCAGCATGGGAAACAACTTAAAGCTTCTTTCAAATAAAAAAATGTTGTTTCCACGACAAGACTATTAGAATTGTTACATATTGATCTCTTTGGACCCACTCAGACTGAAAGTCTTGGATGAAAGAGATGTGGGTTTGTCATTGTAGATGATTATATTAGATTCACATGGGTATACTTCCTAGCCCATAAACATGAGTCATTCAGTGTCTTTGAAATCTGCAAACATGTTCAAAAAGAAAAAGGAATATGTATTCCGTCTGTTAGGAGTGATCATGGAACAGAGTTTGAAAACTATGAGTTGAAAGCCTTCTGTTTTGAAAATGGTATATTTCACAATTTTTCTTCTCCAAGAACTCCTCAACAAAATGGGGTTGTGGAAAGGAAAAATCGTACTTTGCAAGAAATGGCTAGAATTTTGTTGCATGAAAGCTCTCTTCCAAAGTATTACTGGGTAGAAGCAATTAATACTTCCTTTTATATTCAAAACAAAATATTGATAAGACCAATATTGAATAAGACTCCATATGAACTATGGAAAGGAAGAAGACCCAACATTTCATACTTCCATTCGTTTGGAAAGTTTGATTCAAAAATCGTTAAAGGATTTTTGCTTGGATATTCTAATAGTCTAAGGCATGTAAAGTGTTTAACTCTAAGACGCAAGTAATAGAGGAATCTATCCGTGTCAAATTCAAAGATAACTCAAAGGCTGATAGAGAAATATTAGACCTATAAAATTTGTTTGACAATTTGCAGATAAACTCTTCTAGTCAAGACGCTGGTCCATCCGTCTGGACTAGCTCAGACGCAAGATCAGACGAAAAAACATCCGCCAGCACAGACGAATCCTCTTCATCTGCTCCTCAACAAGAAGATGCTCAAGCTCTAGTCAGAACTTGGAGGTTCGCCTCAAACCACACCGAGGATCTAATCATTGGAGATAGACATCAAGGAGTGCAAACAAGGTCAAGGCTTAGAGATGTGTCTGGATATGCTCTTGTGTCTGATATAGAGCCCAAGAACATTGAAGAAGCTTTACAAGAGAAAGACTGTATTTTAGCTATGGAAGAAGAGCTAAACCAGTTTACAAGGAACGATGTATAGACCTTAGTGGAAAGACCAAGGAACAAAAGTATCATTGGAACAAGATGGGTGTTCAGAAACAAGCTAGACGAAGTTGGTAAAGTGGTAAGAAATAAAGCTAGGTTAGTAGCTCAAGGCTACAACCAACAAGAAGGTATTGATTTCACTGAAACCTTTGCATCAGTAGCTAGATTAGAAACAATTAGAATTTTACTTGCTTTTGCTGTTCATAAGAATATCGTCTTATATTAAATGGACATAAAAAGTTCTTTTCTAAATGGTTTTATTGAAGAAGTTTATGTCAAACAACCTCCTGGTTTCGAGAGTCAATCTCAATCAGATCATGTTTTCAAACTTAAAAAGGCTCTCTATGGTCTTAAACAAGCTCCTAGAGCTTGGTATGATAGACTGAGTTCTTTTCTTCTTAAAAATGATTTTTCAAGAGGAAAGATTGACACAAATCTATTCAAGAAAAGTGTTTCAAAAGACTTTATTATTGTTCAAAAGACTTTGGAGCCACTAACGAGTCCTTGTGTAAGGATTTTTCTAAGCTAATGTAGGATGAGTTTGAGATGAGTATGATGGGAGAATTAAAGTTCTTCCTAGGGCTACAAATCAAACAGACGAAAGAAGGATTCTACATCCATCAATAGAAGTATACTAAGGAGCTTCTCAAGAAGTTCAAGATGAAAAATGCAAAGCCCATGAAGACCACATGCATTCGTCTGGTGCTAGTCTTAGCAAAGATGAATCAGGTAAGACCGTTGATCAGACGGTATACCGAGGTATGATTGATTCTCTTCTTTATCTTACTGCAAACAAACCTGACATAATGTTTAGCGTCTGTCTTTGTGCTTGTTTTTAGTCTAATCCAAGAGAATCACATTTACAAGCTGTTAAACACATTCTTAGATATCTTATTGGAACCACTAATCTCCCTCTCTTTTATAAGAAAACAGTGATTTCAATTTAAATGGCTACTGTGATGCTGATTATGCTGGAGATAAAGTGGAGAGGAAAAGCACAAGAGATGGATGTCAGTTTTTGGGCACATCACTTATCTCTTGGTCAAGTAAGAAGCAAAACTCCATAATACTCTCAACCACTGAAGTAGAATACATCGCTGCAGCTGGTTGTTGCTCATAACTACTTTGGGTAAAACATCAACTTGAGGATTACTTCAGGTTTGAAACCCAAATATTAGTATTTTGTGATAATACAAGTGCTATTAATCTCAGCAAAAACCCTATTCAACATTCAAAAGCTAAACATACTGAAATTAAATTTCATTTTATAAGAGATTATGTTCAAAAAGGTATTTTTAATATACAGTTTGTTCAAACTGATTTTTAATGAGCAGATATCTTTACAAAAGCATTAGAAGAAGCTTGTTTTAATTTCATTAAAGAAAATTTGGGAATTGTTTCTTTAAAAGATTAAGTTATTTGTCTGATTCTTTTGTCTATTTCATTCATTTATATGAATCATCTAATTTATCTTTCGTGTTAAGACTAAGCATTGCGTCTAGTCAAGTTGAATCAGTCTATAACAATTCAACAGACGTATTGTTATTATTTAACTAATTTAAATTGAGTGTGCAGGGAAACACAATAAATGTAGCATTAAATTGCTCTGTCATTTATTACGCTATTTTAGGACATTGAGAGGCACGCCCAGTAAATCTCAGAGGTCAAATCAATTATTAAAAGGGCAATCATGAGATAACGTCAAATCAGGTACGATTTCTATTCTATTGTCTGATAAATTATAACTGTTTCATTAATCAGCCTATAAATACTGAAAGTTAACATTTTTATTCTTTATAGTATTCAATACTATTGCATTGACTCTCTCTCTAAGAACTCTTACTCTCGTAATCTCTCTACTTTTCAAACTAGAAAATGGCCACCAAGAACACTCAAGAGGTTGTGGCTGAAGAAGGAACTTTCTTTTCATAGGAGATGTTCCTTGCTAGCAAGTGGATCAAAAGAAATACTTTGTTCAAGGTTTCCGGTTACACCTACCGGATGATTGAAGCTACCGGATGGTTGAAGTTCTCTTAATGGGAAGGGCCATGGATGCTTGAATGCTATGGCGAGTTCTGGGAAAATGCCAAGGTTGTAGACGAAGGCATTGTTGGAACGATTGGAGACAAACAATTTCTGATCAATGTGGACTCCATTGCTGCTATTGGAAAAGCAAAGGCTGAAGGAGAAATCTATTCGTCTGACTGGAATGCTCAACTCAGCAACGAAGAGATTGACACCTTCTTATATGGAAAGCCTAGAACGTCTGATCTAGCAAAGTTCTTGAGGACTGGCAACTTGGTGCTAGAATGCAGGATTTTGCACAACCTGCTCTTCAACATCTTCACGCCAAGGATTGGCTCAAGAGATAATGTGAGCAATAGAGACCGCTTTTGTCTCTATTATATGATGAAGAAGACGAAGATCAGTCTTCCTCATGTGATTATGGATCATTGGATTTCTGCGTTAAAGGGAAAGACTTTGAAGAGAAAGTTGAGCATCATCTACCCTGCAGTTTTCGCCAAGATTGTTCTTAATCAAGGCTTTGATCACAATGGATGTGATTGGTACAATGCTGGTGCATAGATTAAACAAGGTACTTTTTCTAAGGTACCTTCAACCAATGACGATGAATGAAGTTGATGAGATTCGTCTTCATCCTGAGAGACTTCTCAATCCTCAATCATCTTAATCCCAACCATCTTAACCTCAACCACAAACTGAACCACCACAACCACAACCTTCACCCTCACATACTAAACCCAAACACAGAACCCTCATAAAATGACCTAGAAATGCACCTCCTCCATCCCAAACACAAGCCCAAACACCATCCCAAACACCAATCCAAACACAACCCAAAACAGTAGCCCAATCTCCTGTTAAATTGACAGAGGTTCCTTTCAAAACTGATCAAGAGGTACCATTGGTCAGACAAAAAACCAAGGCAATAAGACTTAAAATGCCTAGACCGTCTCCATTCCCCCAAGACGAATCAGCTTTGAAAGCATTTGAGGATACTCAGTCTGCTAGTAAGCGAGCATACGAAACCAAGAGGGCAGAAGAAGAAGAAGCCCAAATAAAGGCTGCCTCTAAAGGCAAGTGCAAAAACATAGACGCTCCCACTGAAGATTTTGATGCTAAACAGATTAAAGCAGCAAGAAAGATTTCTATGCTCTTTGAAGCTGAGAGGGAACATATGTTTCAAGAGAGCACAAGAGGCATTAGATCGTCTAATGCTGCTCCCACTCCAGCAACATCAGATGGCATGAATAATGAAGAGACTGTCTAGATTCAGAAGGACAATGTCATTCTCGCTGAGTAACTTGAAACCATGCTCAGTGAAGAAATGCCTTCAATGGAGTTAGATTCATCTGCTCCACAAGACGAACAAAGGGAAGTTGTGGAACCTTTAGTTGCGTCTCTTATTAACGCAGTTCCTCTTCAGACCATTTTTGTGCCGTCTGAAGAACCAACATGCTCACAGACAAAGGAGGTATCGTCTGATGTTATAGAAGTCCACTCATGCTCTTCGTCTGATGAAGAGTGCTATGAAGTGAAGAGGCATGTTGTGTCTTTTGTAAGATCTCGCTCTAAAGTGTTGAATCCAGGGGATCTTCCACCAAAGCACAAGACTGACTACTCATTTCTCAATGAGTTAGTCATGAAAAGGTTAGTTGAAACTTCTTGTGCTGAAACGTCCGAGTCTGCTAATGATGGGTATTGTGCAGGTGATGAAAATATTTTCATTCATGACACTCCCTACATCGAGTTGAAGATTCCTTACAGATACAGAGGGAAGAAAGGCTTTCAACTTGGGAGATTTGTCAATCCCATCAACTATTACCAACCTTTGAAGCCAACGGAGTTCAATAAGAAAAAAATATTTGATTTAGATGAACAACGTGATTGGTTGAAATGTCCGCCTTGGGATGCTTTGGCAGAGTTAAAAATCAAAGGTTTGGAAGGGATAGATGATTACAAGAATCATCTTAATGGTTTGTTGATTGAAGGACCAACTATGGATTATGAACCCAATATCGTCTCCAGAACTTCTACAAAGAAGATTGTTCGTCCATGTCCAGATGTGACAACAATCTTTCATCATTGCATTCATAGAGATTTTATGTTTGGGGTTTTGGAACCTTTAGCATACAAGCCCTGGCATCTAGACGCTATGGATTGCCATGACCCTCAACCATTCAATATTCCAATGAATAAGACGGAGTATATTGGCTTAGGTTATACTCTCGGCCTCACTCTTCTATGGATAAGGCCTCATTGCTCAGGACTTCAACCAACTTACTTCCTGAATTTTGCTAAGTATGAGACACCAGGCGAATGTGTCCATGCATTGCCAGTAGACAATAATTTGTCTTATGTTTTGATGGAGAATGCCTACAAAGACGAAATCAAAGGAAGACTTCAATCCTTTCGTCTACTTCAGAACAGGGCTGAAAAAGAAGGGAGATTTCTACCTTTTCTGATGGGCTCCCATTCTCATCTCTTGCCACGAATGAAACAATGTTTTTCGTCAGGATGGATCGTCCGAGACCATGTTTGGTGAAATATGTATGATGCTCCCAAATTCTTCAAGTTCGCAAGGCACATCCCCAAACATCTACCTGAAGCTGCCTATGCACACATGAAGATGGTTCAAGCTCATTCCTCCAAACCCATTCATCCTAAGATGCTTCAGATGATAAAGGAACATGAAGCAACCATGACTTACTGCTCAGGATCTGTTTTTGATGAAGATTCTGCCACTGTTGGCAATTTCTTTCCTAGTACAGCGTCTGCTTACACTCTTCCTCCTCATGAGCCTCAGTATTCATGGCGCTGGGGTCAATCTTTCAACACTTATATGTAGTTGCCCCTCTTTTCTTTAGGTCTGAAGGGATCTCAAGTTGAGCCTATCATAGAGGAAGTTGACTCAAATGCAGACGAACCCCAATCATCTGAGCCATCATCTAATCAATCATCTGAGCCATCATCTGATCAATCATCTGATAAGTATAATGCTTTGAAGAGGAAGTATGATGAGTTGGAAGAAAGACATGTGTCTCTGAAGAAGAAGAATGAGCAGCTTGAAGAAAATCAAGAAGTTATTAACACTCGTATGGAGCAACTTCAAGCTCTTGTGACTCAGCCTCCACCCAAGTGATTTTGATGATTCTCAGCCCAAGGGGGAGAATGTTTTAAGGGGGAAAAGATGATCTGATGGGGAATATTGGAGAATGAAGAATGGATCAAGGGAAAACATCGTCTGAGGGGGAGCACAAGACGAAGACGAAGAATAATGGATTTGTTTGAGGGAGTTTGTAACTTACATTTTTTTTATTATTTTTTTTCTTTGCTTTGATATCACTATGTATTCTTTATTTTTTATGATTGCTCTGATGTAATAACCTTGTAATTGTACAATCAGATCACATCACATTGATGTAACAATCTTTATATAATGAGGTATTTCAGAGAACATCGTCTTGATGTAATTCTGGCATGATAAATTGCTTTTTAGCTAACTTTGTCTTGTGCAGATGCATTATTCAGTATCATCTTATGTATGGTCTGTAATCATCAAAAAGGGGGAGATTGTTAGATCAAGATGATTAATGTCTTAAGTTTTGATTAATTACAGAACAGACGAAACACATCAAACTGAAACATTGCAAGCTAAAGTCAAGCAGAACAAGAACAAAAGTTCATCTCAGTTCAAGTCATTCGTCTGTTCCAAAGCATGCCTCAAGACGATATGCTTAAGACGAAGTCTTCTGATCAAGCCTAACGAAGTCTTTTCAATACGAAGTTTTTGACTGAAGTTTATGAAGACCAATCGTCTATGAAGATTAATGAAATCCAAGTCATTCATCTGAGTAGCGCGCGCCAATATTCAAATATAGTCGTTAGTTGAAGAAGCTTCCAAAAGTGGTTGGATACTGTGCAAAATCTCTGCAACACGAAAAGTAAATCATGCTTTTGTTATCCCCTTTGATCAAGTCAGAAAAAGAAACTTAAAGTGTGCTGACTCTGTTGCTCATTATTAATTATTCTGATTGATCTCTGCCACATGATGTGAAAGCTTATAGAAAAGGACAACGGTCACCAAAGTTGAGTCTAACGGATCTTTCAAGATGTTGCCTATATAAAGGACTTCATTTGCTCTTTTTCGAGTTGGCGAACACACTGTAAAAAGCTATCATCTATGATTTCGCTCACTTACTTAAAGCTCTCTGTACTTAATTTGTATAACCCTCTCTGTGTAGAGGATCCTTGTTTCTTAGAATCTCTTTTAAATTCACTTGTGTGGTACCTTAGCCTGAGGAGGCTGCGTTCCAAAGAATATCTCTTGTATTAGCCTGGGGAGACTGTGTTCCAAAGAATACCTAATGGTTTAGCCTGAGAAGGTTGTGTTCAAAGAATATCAGTTTAGCTAGAAGTGGCTGGTGCAAAGAATACTTGTAACCATTTCACGGTTTGTAGTGAAAACTTAGTAGTTGCTGGATAACTGAAGTAGTCTTGAATAGATGAACCAGTATAAAAATATCTTGTGTTTAACTGTTATTTTGAACTAACGGGGATAACTATCAAACCGTCTTATAATTAAAATCAATAGTTAAAGAGTTTAAAAGTTTCGTCTAATAGCATTTGAAAACAACAGATGAAAAGATAAAAATTTTAAAAAACACAATTCAACCCCCCTTCTTATATTTTTGTCTTTTACAAATTGTTTGATATAACAGATTTTATGAGATTTTTTAACTAAAAAATATAAATACTCTACTCAGTTAACAATCTCACTTAAACCCTTGAGATTTCACAAAATTTTATTTTCTTTAATGACCTATGATAAATTATAATGTTTTCTATTTAGTGGTCTACAATTACATATACTATTCTTGTCACATCACTATTTAATATTATTGCAACCACTACTTTTATCTTTATTGTAATTATCAATGTTATCATTATTATCACTATGTTTTACTGTGACTGTCATTTTTTATTGACAATGATAATGGTGGTGACATTCATAAAATAATAAGTGGTAAAAGTAAAAAAAAAATATGATAAATTTAATAATATAAATTTTTATAATTTAATTTTAATCTTAATCATAATATTTTTTAATTATAACCAACCATTATCATGGAATGTTTTCTACTATTTACAAAATCAGTTAAATTCGTATAAATTTATAAATTTGTATGATATAATTATAATAAAATCTAAATTACAAAATCTTATAAATTATTATATTTCTCCCGAAATTTAAAAATCATTATAGTCTTTAAAATCTCAAGTAAAAAAACCCCAATAAATTCAACTAAATAAACTTATCAAAATTTAAATTTTGAGTCCAATAAACATAAAGATAAACATATTTATCCTAAATAGATCTATCTTAGTCAATTAAATAGAATCATTTAATTTCTACAGATGAAAGATAAATATATATAAGATGAACTATTGGAGGAGTACTGCCATTCGTAACCATTAACTTCGTAGCATAAAAATAAGCGAGAAAAGACTAAACTTTTGAGGATTGTCAAAGATTTCCGGAAAAATAATATGGAAATATTATATATATATATATATATATATATATATATATATATAATATATATATATATATATATATATACGTGTGTTACGAGTTCTGAAAATATGTTTTCACTTAGTTTTTGGGATTATAAATTATTTATATGTGTCTTATCTTTTCTTTTATTTCATGATAAAAGATGAATATCTTATATTCTTATATTATATTCCAAAAACATAATTCTTAAAATTGTAGTAGTCAAGACTCGTTATCTAAGAGAAAACAGAATATACAGTAACAATAATAATGAAATAATTTGAGGAGGTCCAGTAAATTCTTTAATACACACCTTTTAATACCCATTTCATGATTAGTTGAATTTTATTAAAAATTATAAAATTAGGAATTAAAATCATTTAATAATAAGTGAGATAAAAAATATATAATTTTTAATAAATTTCAACCAATTATAAGGAGTATTTTAAAAATAGTGTATTGTTAGTAATTTTTAAATATAAAAAATATTTGTGTATAATTATGTAATTATAAATCGTTATGTATGATATATTTATTAAATTTTATAATAAATATTTTTAAATCATATGAAATATAATTTCTGATTAATTGATAAAATAAATAGTTTTTTGCGTATAATAATAAAATTATTATATCTAATAAAAAATAAATCTATAAATTTAATAATTCTTATCAAACATTAAATAATGTTTTAAAGAAAACATGTTCTTAATATTTCTCTTTACTAAAAACCCATTTTAAAATACTAATATAAAAAAGTTACGACAAAACTTTTTCTTGTGCTTTTCATTTTCGGCCTTTAGGCGCCCTTTCATTCTGTCTTTGTTCATTACTTGGTGAATAATGAAATACTATTACAAATTGAAGAGACTAAGAAGTCTAATTAATTGGTATATTAAATTCTAAATTTAATTCAACATGGATGTAAATGAGAAAACAAGTGACTAAGGGTATCTAAATAAATAATAACAATTATTGTATACAAATTTATATCATAAATTCGATTATAGAATTTATCAAGATAAGTTAAAAAAATATTTTAATAAATCAAAAAAACTTATTGCGATAAATCAAGGTCGATCCAATAAATTCATAGGTGATAGGTCTAAGGTGAATTTTAAAAAGAGATATTTTAAAATTAATAAAAATATTTATCGATAATTAATATTTATATTAAGAGAATATTTTAACAAGATTGAGCCTAGCTTGGAGAAAAATATTTAGTTTTTTAATATTACTTAATAATTGATTATTAATATTTTAAATTCTTAAAATAAAATTTATTGAAAAATATAAAATGTTATTGAAAATTATAAATTATTTTCATTTGTTGAAATACATTATCATTAAGTTCTTCAAAGTTCCACTTTTCTAATTAAGCACTACATTTTCATTTAAAAAAGAAAAGAAAAAAAAGTAAATAACCATTTTATTGGTAAGATTCGATGATCGAACAATTGTAATCCTTAAAACATAAATAACAAAATAATTTCTGAAACATTCAAGTACTAATTGAACATCTATTATCATTTTTATCTTAAATTTTATCATTTTTTATTATTTTAATGTATAATTTTTATAAACTAAATTAACAACAAAAATCTTTCAAGAATTAAAATATAAATATTTTTTAATTTTATAAATTATTTTCTTATTTTTCATCATTACTTATTAAAATCAGTTATTTATTAAAAAAGAAAAGAAAACATGACTACTACACGTTTGCATTACTATTTTTTAGTTGCATATATTGTGTGTATCAATATCAAATAATGAAATTATGACAAAAGTCACCCGTGAGTAAGTATAATAATATTGTTATATTATAAGAACAGTATTATTAATTTGAAATATTCTTTATTGTAGACATTCTGTAGAATATTTCTTAATTCTTTTTATCTCTCTTCCTATTACATTATATTACTTATTATATTGATATTTTCTTCTTCTTTTTTATTACTAGATGTTTTTTAGTATTTAAGTGTCCAGTTTATTATGCTTTTGTTACAGTTAGCATAGGGGAGGTGGACACCTGAATAAGAAACTAATTGACTCGGGATCTAATTAATATTATACTATTATTACCGATCTAGAAGAAAAGACCAATTCCATATCCAAAACTAATTAATTATATGATGATAGATTAGGTTAAAAATAAAAGGTTGAGAAGAAAAACTAAGATCTAAAAATGCAAAAGGATTGACCACAAAGCATTGTCACCATTCACAACTGAAAGAGAAATTGCCAAAATTGTTATTTGTTGTAGATGGAAGAAAGCACTTGCTTATTGAACAAAAGAAAGAAAACAGTTAGGGAAATCACCAACTTGTTATTTATTGTAGATGGAAGAAAACATGCATAAAGAAAGCACTTGCTTATTGAGCAAAAGAAAGAAAACACCAAGTGAAATCACCAACTTGTTATTTATTGTATTTGTAGGTTGCAGAAAGCATGCATAACGAAGACACATGCTCAGAGTTTAGAGATTAGGTATAAATTACGCAAATAAGAATTAATGAATGATATAACAACGAAAGGTTAATTATGAAAACTGTCACCTCTGAAAAAATTCCAAAAGAGGGAATAGTAAAATGATATCTTCAATTAGTTATTGAAAAGACAGCATAAAATTTATAGGCTCTTTTTCTTAATTTCTATCCATCAGTTCTTTAATATTTTGCAAATAAATTCGAGAAAAAATATAATTAACTTCAATTTTCTCAATTTCTTTTATTTATTTTGAGAAACAAAATATATCCATCAGTTATTTAATTTTTTTACATACCATATTAATTTTATGTTTTCTGTATCCTAACTCTTTTTAATAATATATTATTTAATTTAATTATTGCATTATGTACATAATTTATTTAATTTTCCTTAAGATATATATATATCATTATCTATCAATAAAAGATATAATTATTAGGGTGTATATATCACATGCACTTGTTTTTCTATCAGCTGTTTGTTATATAGGAGTGTTTTACGTTTTTTTTTTCTTCTAATGTTAGAAGGATAAAAGAAAAATAAATTTGTATGGATCAAAACCTAAGAGAATAAAAAAATAATTAAAAAGACTAAAATGAAAATAACTTTATATTATAAAGACTAAATTAATATATACGCTAAATTTATGAACATGAAGGTTTATTTATATCTTTATTTTAATTTTTTAATTATTAAATTTTCATCATTTACAAAATTTTCATTTTCAATATGTCTTTTTTTTTTAAAATATCTCTACAAGAAATAATGGAAAACGGTCACCTTTTTGTTTCATGTTTTCAAAAGATTTATGCTTGTTTTCTTTGTTTCTTGAAAAATAATTTAAAATAGAAAATAAAATAAAAATAAGGTGACAATTTTGTAATTAAAAATTAAAAAAAAAGAATGAAAATACAAGTAAACAGCCTCCAATTTTTTACTGTCTTAATATAATAAATCTTTAAGAAATTCGATGTTTATGGTTTTATTTATTTTTTTGTCACTAATGTATTTATTTTCTATATTTTATACCTTATTTCAATTATATTTTTTTTATAATTTAAAATACTTAAATAGGGATTTAATTTTTCTATTCTTCATTAATGATATTTATAATGGTTGAAGATTTAATCATTATATATTTAGTAATTAGTCATTTAATTTTTATAACGCAACGTTGATTTCGTTTTGATCCTTCTAAATTATTTTAATTTTGAATTTTTAATTTTTAATTTTCAGTTCTTATAATTTTTAATTTTATTTTTATAATATTTTTGGTTAGATTTGATGGTGAAATTTAACGACATGATTAAAAAAAAACAAAAAAAATATTCACGGGACAAAAAATTAAAATAAGAATAAAAGAAAAGGATAAACAAAATTCCTGTATTAACAGGAATAAAAAATTATTTAAGCTAACTTTTAATTTAATAAGACAATTTAATTTCAACCTCCAGCTGGTTAAAGTTGTTTTTTTAACAAAATTGTTTCAGTTGTATCAAACTCATATATTCCACAAAAATGTGAGTTTGAATGTTGTTGGTGAAATATTTACCTATATCGAGTCTAGAGCCACCTAATAATCTAAACTTGTTAGTAAAACAAAATTGTTTTTTAACAGACCTTTTAGTGTTCGTTAACTTATTGGCTATTATATTAATTTAACCTAGAATGTTATAATTTGAAAATAATTATGATTAATTTTAAGAAAATTATCATTAGATATCAATTAAAAATTTAAAATATATTTAATTTTGTCTGTAAGTTAAAACTAATATCTTTGTTTCATAATTTTATCTCTAACTTCTTCCAATATAAAATGTATAAATTAATTTTAATTAGCATATAATATTGTTAGTGTAGATTTTCACTGTCTACAATGATCATATCTAACTCAAATATGGTTATCTCTTATAAAAAAATACTCATAATCTAGACTATATATATATATATTCAACTTTGAACTTGATGGCATTTACAATTACCGTTGTTCAGATAACACCTAGTAGCATTTGATACAATTCAATCTCAATTTGTATTCTTTTGAAATTATCATTCAAATATTGCAACTGTTCCCTTGTGTCTCCTGAACCAGTAATGAGAATCAGTTTTGCCGCATAATCTATAAAACTTGTATTTTCACCGATTCTATAACCGGGGTCGAATTTTAAAAATATTTCCCATTAGAATTTGAAAGATATATTCTTAATATGTTAATCTTAATAATTAAAAATCATATATGTTTGATAGATCAAATTAGTTTTTAATTAAACCATGATATTCACTAATATAATTAATTTAAAGATATTTGAGTACATCCAAAGTTTTATATCAAAGTAAATCAATGCCATGAATTTCCTCCAGTTATAAAATCCATGTAATCAGAAAAGTTGTTGGAAGATAATGGATGTAGTAATTTGCAAGATTAAAATTTAGATAATCCTAAGCTATTTATTTCATTCAACTATTTCCAATATTTGGTGACGTAAACTCATTGACCAGAGAGAATCCTCTTATATCATACGGAAGAAGAATTAATGGACATGTTTGAGTTGACCATTGCACCAAAATCAGTTGCCATCTTTGACAGTGACACCGACACGCGTTAACTCATCAATCTGCGTGCTAGCCAAACCTCATCCAAAATAAAACAAGAAAAGTCTTCTAACACAAAAAATCTATATAAGCAGGTCTAATCCTTCTTCATATTATTCACATCGTTAACACGTTTCCATTTCACTCCTCTTACCATGCATGTTCCAATGGTTCCCTCAGTTAGATTCTTATTATTTTTGTCCTTTCTCTCATTCTTCATCTCTTTCTCCATAGCCCAAAATTCTTTCAGACCAAAGGCTCTTGTTCTTCCTGTCACCAAGGATGTTTCTGCCTCAGCTCCTCAGTATGTTACTCAAATCAAACAAAGAACCCCACTTGTGCCAGTGAAACTAACCGTTGATCTTGGTGGTGGTTACTTTTGGGTGAATTGTGAAAAGGGTTATGTCTCATCCACCAAAAAAAGTGTCCCTTGTGGCTCTGCTCAATGCTCACTTTTCGGCTCACATAGTTGCAGCGGAAAGAAAATTTGTGGCGGTATTGCAAGCAACACTGTAACTGGTGTATCCACAAGTGGTGACATTTATTCAGATGTTGTTGCTGTCAATTCAACTAATGGAAACAACCCTGTTAAGGTTGTTTCTGTGCCTAACTTTCTCTTCATATGTGGATCAAATGTTGTCCAAAAAGGCCTTGCCAGTGGTGTCAGAGGCATAGCTGGTTTTGGAAGGACTAAAGTGTCTTTACCTTCACAATTTGCCTCAGCTTTTAGCTTCCCCAGAAAATTTGCCATATGTTTGAGTTCTTCCACTAGCACTGTTGGTGTCATATTCTTTGGTGATGGTCCTTATAACTTGAATATTGATGTTTCTAAGGTTCTCACTTACACCCCTCTTATTAAAAACCCTGTCAGCACTGCCCCAAGTTCTTTTTCAGCGGAACCTTCAACAGAGTACTTTATTGGGGTGAAATCTATTAGAGTGTCTGACAAAGATGTAAAATTGAATACAACCCTTTTGAATATAGATAGAAATGGCATTGGTGGGACTAAGATTAGTACTGTTAATCCATACACTATTATGGAGACCACAATTTACAAAGCTGTGTCTGAGGCATTTGTGAAAGCTGTTGGGGCTCCTACTGTTGCACCTGTGGCTCCATTTGGGACTTGTTTTGCAACCAAAGATATTGGGTTTTCAAGAATGGGCCCTGCTGTGCCTGATATTGATTTAGTGCTGAAGAATGATGTGGTGTGGAACATCATTGGTGCAAACTCAATGGTGCAGTTTAATGATGTGATTTGTTTGGGCTTTGTGGATGCTGGATCAAGCCCAAGTACGGCCCAAGTTGGATTTGTGCTTGGTGGTTCTCAACCAAGGACTTCAATCACAATTGGAGCACATCAGTTGGAAAATAACTTACTACAATTTGATTTGGCAAACTCAAGGCTTGGCTTCAGCTCCATTTTCTTGGAACACACCAACTGTGCTAACTTTAACTTCACCTCTTCTGGTTAGAATTTGATTGTTCTAGTGTGATCAAAGTTTGTATTTTAAGATCAATGTGTGTACAAGATGTGATGAATAATTGAGGTTATACTTAGGCATAGCCTCCAATATATAACTAATTACCTTTTCTCTACAAAATAAAGATCATAGTTGTTTGATGGAGCTAGTGAGCTCCTAATCCTACTCTATAGAGGACATATTCATATTGCATCTTTGAATTACGTTTTGGTTTTGTCCTTTACTCAATCTAAGTCACAAGAATCAAAGAAAAAATCGTTATAGCACATCATTACCAGTTTTATAAAATGTGATTCGTGACCGTCAATATTTTTTTGGTATACAGTGGAAAGTTCGAATCGCATATCATTCAAAATTCATATGATTAGATTAACCCTAGTGATTCATGTTGCAATCAATGCTCATAGGGGACCGGCGGTGGACCCCAACAATTTTTTTAAAAATATTTAATAAATATTTTAGGATTTCTATTTTTTATTTTACATATATTATATCCTACTTCTTTTACATCTTTTTTGACTGTGAAATTATATACATATATTTTTATAAATTTATCTGTGTCTAATTTATTATATATATATATATATATGACTTTGTAATTATAATATACTCTTTTATATTGTAAAATTTGATTAAAATATAAAAAAAGTAATTTGAGAACCGTTATTAATAATAGATAAAATAAACTATATTTTCGTGTAATTTATGATATAAAATTGACGATATATTTTATGTTTATATATTCATATTCATTTCGTTTATTTATTTTTTTAATGATCAAAATTATCACATACAAAATTTTCTTATTATTAAATTTAATCTTAAAATTATTTATTATCTATTCCATATTTTTTTACCTTTATATACCTTTGTTTAGATTAAAGACATTTAAAAAGGAATTTATCAGCTCATTTATCACCTCAAAAGAAAAAGAGACTATTAAATTCAATTAAGCATATTATTATTTTGTTGTCTTATAAGTTCTAGTCATTTTGCATGAGGTAGCATTTGTTTTTCTACTGTCTCTAATAACATTGTCCTCTTAATGTTTTTTATTAGTTATTTTATTTCTCTTTGTATCTCAAATGAATATAATTATATATTTATTTAATTTTTTTTACAATTATTTATTTAACTTCTAAAAAAAATTAATTTATTACATATATTACATCTGCATGTTGTAGTTAAAAAAATTATTTATGAAAATACTTTTTAATTTTGACCTTAAATAAAAACTCTGGCTCCTCCCCCGCTTCTCCCAACAGATAAGGCATCAATGTTTGATGTTCTCCTAACACTAGTATACAACGTTTGTAGTTTTAACTTAGTAAAAATTAAAGTCGAAAGTTTACAAATCCGTTAAATATTTTGAGAGAGAGTTTTCTAATCAATAATAATTCTTTTTACACAAATACAATTGTCTCCGGTAGAGAATTACGAATTAGCAACTCTTTATAACTAAGATCAGGATAAAATAAAAGTTGTGTAATAAGAATAAACTGCAAGCGATATGATGTAATATATTGTGTAGTGTGTCAGAATGTGTATGGAGCAGCTCATAAGCACAAGTTAATAATATACAATGTTGTCTATTGTTTTAATCCATCTTCTTTTTGGTTGGATTTCAATTCATAACCTATTACACAACTCGTTAAGAATATAGTCACCAAAAAGAAAGGCATAGATAGCATAGGCTAAACAAACTGCAGCACTTAAATATGGCACCACATTCTTTCCGTGACTAACGCAGCTGCTACTGGATTTATGAACAAGAACAACAATAACCTCACATAGCTCCTACATGGAAATTGTTTTTCATTAATAGCATGCCAAATCCAAAAAAAGTAAAAAAGGGAGTGTCAAATAGTAATAATAGTAAAATAGAACCTCATTGTGAATCGGTTAATATTTGATAGAATTCAAGATTTTCTCCCATTGAAGAAAATAATAATCCCAATGGATTATAACCTATGTATTAATGAACATGCTCCAAAGGTAGGATTCACATTCTTGGAAGAGCAAATTAAATTGACATCCTTGAAGTTTCACACGATTAAACAAATATCTCCTACTATTTTTGTACCTATGATAACTACCCTTAAGGGGATTAAGTGTGATGTATGGAGGGGAATGTTAGTGCAATGTATAAGGAGTATCAGTATAATGTTTTTTAAACAATTAAGGGGTTTTGTTAAGTATAGAAAAAGCAAGGGTTATTTTTGCAATCACGGTAAGCTTTAACGGGTGTGAACGTAATTTGTTCTAAAATGCAAGTAGATGCTTACCATCTTTGCTTGAACCTTGTTCCATGTCAATCTGTTCTTGCCATGGCCACTTTAGATTAGAAGATGAGGAACACTGTTGAGGAACAGAAAATGAATATGTGCTTGTACTGGTACACTGCTTCTTACATGATGAAGAATCAGCTGTGGAACAAACATCTTGGTCAATGCTTGAAATTGCAGTATTTTTGTCATGATTTTGAGAGTTATCCTGATGCTGTCCCTCCTCTACCACATATTTCGGCCTCTTTCGCGTAGGCGCATTATTCTTGGAATCCTGAAGTGCTGGCACCTTCTGATCATTAGCTGAAATTGTAGGACATGGAGTCTTTTCTAGGAAGACAACTTTTGGAGTATCCAAGTTTTCAACACTGTTAGAGTTGTCTACGACAACTTCATTCCTTGGTTCAGAACCAGCAGCTTTTGCTGCTGCCTCATATTCCCACATCTTGAATATTGCTTCAGTGAGTCTTTCTCTTGCCAAATCTATATCAATGATTGGCTTTGGATAATTTTGACCCAGCTCAACTCCGGCTGCTCTAAGCACAATAAGCGGTGCGTCCCAAGGATGATGGATCCACTCAGTTGGCATTCTTGCTAACTCAGGTAGCCACTGCCTCACATATTCACCTTCTGGATCAAATTTAGACCCTACAATCTGTTTCACCAGAATTAGATATGTGAGACTGCTTACTTATATTTTGATTAATTTCTAGGCTCTGAATGTGTAGAATCTACTCCTTATGGATGTAATGTATCTAATAAAGGAGCCTCATAGGTTCTTTTCCTTTTTCATTTTTTTGAGGAGGGGAAAAAAGTAACAAGAGTCTCAGATAAATATGTATCTTAGCAAAGGATCTGTTCCAACTAATATACTATAATTATGTTTAGGAATATTAATCTACAGAGTTTTGAAAGGAATATAGAACCAACAAAGCCACGGATATTCAATCAGACAAATTATCAAAGTAAAATCTCAAAATACAAACTGCATGCCCCATACTAATACATGAATCAGAACTTCAGATTATCTATGTTAGACAAAAACTAGATATACTTAAGAGTGTTAAAGTATTATCCCATTTAAAACTTGAACAAGAAATATGAACAGATAAACTTCACCTGGTATAAAATGAATTGAAGAAAATATGAAAAAGTAGTCTGTTTGTTTACTGTTTCTGAAAACAGTTTCCAGTTTTGCAATTGAGCTCTCAATGAAGTAAAAGGAAAGTAACGGACTACAGATAAGTAGAGAATTTCTTGCAACTGCTGGAACAAGAGGAAAAGGGAAAAGTAACTTCATGGAAAGCTGTGGGAAAAGAAGAGAAACTGAAAACATCTTTTAGCTGTTTCTGTATTTTAGTATTTAAAACATGTTTTAGAAATAGCTTTCAAATTTTAATAAATTCTAAACAAAAAATTGATAAGTGATAAGAGTAAAACTGTTTCATAAAACCATTTTTAAAACCAAAAACCCAAAAAGAGGATCAAACAGACTCTAGTGAGTATTCATCAATAGTCCCATGGTCGAGGACTTATTATGCTTGGATTGTTACGCTCTTAAGAAGAAAGAGTTGCGCTCTAACTAACAGTTATAACTTTTAGCCTAGTGGTAAGCACTTGATCCAACAATTGGAATCAGAGCCAAGGTGATAAGGTCGATTCCCAACAGGTGCAATTTGATGAGAAGGAGATTGTTGTGGGTATACATTAATTATCCCACGGCGAAGGCCTAAGTAGGCCAAGTCCTAATTCTCAAATTTTTTTGACTGGCAGCAGGGTAATTTTCTGCAGTGTTACTGTTAGGCTGAGTGTAATCAAACTCCTTAGATCGCAAAAAATGGCACATTAGGACAGTAATAAGGTAAGGAAACAAAAGATTATTTTGCTCCAGCAAAAACAAATGCTATAGCAGATAGTGATATGTTATACACACTTTATGTTGATTAAATAAGCTTTAAAATGAGTATAAATCAAACTATGGATTGTAAAATAATCACATTTGATTGATATAGAAACAAACAGTAAATCCTTTGAATGAAGGAAAATATGACAAACCTCAGGATTGTCCAATCGCTCGAGCTCGTGACCATCTGGTAAGCCTCCTGAGATATACTGCCAACCCAAGATATCACTTTCAAGGTCTGCATCCAAAAGTGTGTCCCAAAAATATTTCATTCCCCATTTCCAAGGTAGAAGCAACATTTTCACAGCAAAACTGGAAACTATTACTCTTATTCTGTTGTGTATCCATCCTGTTGCCCAAAGTTCCCTCATTCCAGCATCAACCAAAGGATAGCCAGTCCTACCTTGTCTCCAAGTCTTAAAGATATCAGGATCAGCATTCCAAGGAAAATACTTTAAGTGTCCAAGAAGTGCTCTCTCATGAGTGAAGGGAAAATTGAAACAAAGATAACGTGAGTACTCTCTAAGTCCAATGGCCCTTAAGAAAAGATTGACACTCTCTTCACCAGCACTGTTGCCTTCATTTGTCCATAATATTTGCTTAATACGTGTCACTTGAAAAACTTTCCTCACACTCAATTCTCCAAAATGAAGATATGGGGACAAAAGTGAGGTGGAGTTTCCACCAACCTTCAGCCTTTCCTTGGAGTAGTGAAGTAGATGGTGCTCCACAAATTCTGTTAAAACCTTGTCAGCATTTCTCCAACCCGGCGACCATGCCCGTCCTAGTAATGCATTGCTTGCCTTTTCTGTTTCATTTTCAAGACCTAGTTCTTCCAATGAACATTCCTCAACTTTTCCTATCATCCAAAAAATGAGAAATAAATGCTCACATATTATTCATTCGATATGTATACAAGTGGATATGTAGATAGGTTGGTATAATAAAAGAAGTTGATTAGATTGTAGCTAGTTTCCATTAAAGAATTGTTAAGAACTAGACACTCTTCCTAGTTCTTAACCTCTAGCAGTAACCCGATATCAACAATTTTATTATTGAGAAACAATCAAGGTAAAGTAACATGCATTAAGCATCTAGTTGTATGATACCTTCAGCTGGAATTAGTTGCCATGGAGGAACTAGTGAAACAACATCTATTTGCATGAGCAAGCATTTCTTCCAAAAACTATTGAAGGTAGTAAAAGCACTTCCACTCTCACTATATACTTCCCATGGCTCATACAACAGATCTCCATTGTAGCTTTGCACCGATATGCCATGTTCCACTAGTTTTTCTTTGATGTTGTGATCACGGACAAGTGAAACTGGATCTGGTAAAACAGTTAAGAGTAAGAGAATAACATTCTATCTTCTCAGATTTTGTATTCAATTTTGAGGATTGTCTTCAAGGAGTATCCTACCGTGAAGTTCAGCCCTAAACCTCCTCTAAATTATCAATAGAAAAAAGCTTACTTCTCCAATTTTTAGAGATAAAAAACTTTAAATGGCACCAAATATATGATTAAATACTACAAATTTGGTTAAAACAGTTATAACAGAAGGCTAATTCTACACCAGCTACATTCTGACATCAGTACTTACCGTATAGATGGTTAAACACAACTTTTGTTGCTTGAATTGCCTTTATACACTCCAAAAGTGCTGCCACAGTGCTGTGAGTTTTGATGAGCACAAGTCTGACTCCAAGAGACTTCAATGACTGATCCAATAGAGCAAGAGACTGCTTCAGCCACCACCTTGACACTCTTCCTGGATAAAATTGTCCTTCCTCTTTAGGGCACCATATGAACACAGGTAATACAGAACCCTCCTTGGCAGCAGCAACTAATGCAGGGTTGTCCTCTATTCTAAGGTCCCTTCTAAACCAAACAATAGTCCTGTTGCTACCCATATTGCACACTGCAAAATTTTCATGGCATAGCCAAAATTTTAAATCTCATATAACACCTCCGAGTAGCTTGTCACCAAGTTTCTCATACCCAACAAAAAGGTACCGAGTTCACCTCAAAACTTAATGGTTCTTCTCTTATCCTAATCAAGATCCTTACCAAAAGAAAGTATATGAAGATTGATAGCCAAGATATTAGAAGCAAAGGTTGGATCTGTAATTTTGCCAAAGATATAAATATATCTATACAAGCATGGGATGAGAGCCTCAACTCAAAGCCAAAGTAGACCAAAGAACAAGAAGCTTATCAGGATGTCCAACTTGGATGCCACTTTGCTTTGTGTAAGGTATCCAACCTAAAACCTACTCAGAGAACCCATCCCCACATGTCTCGCTCACCAATTTAAAGACCACCGATTAAAATAACAAAAAGAAAAGGGGAAAATTTTCCAAACAAGAAACAAAAGTGACTGAAGAATAATAAAGGTTGCAAAAGCATATATTACAGAGAACAATATCCACAAACCACTTGAGCTGGAATATTCAATATCATATAATTATATAATATATAATTATATAACATATAATAAAATAATCCTTGAAGATAAGAGATGAGTAACTGGAAAGTTCTTCAAATCCAACCTCAAACTTGAACTATATAAAAGAAGATATCAAATACCCACCAGCTAGATATTTAACATTCACAACCCCACCTAATTTAACTGAAGATCATGCAAGAAAGCCTAAGTTAAGGCTTAGCTAGTAATATGTATTATATAGGCAAAAAAGGAGACAACAGTGATTGAATCATGGAAGTGTGTTGTTATGAGGATTGATTAGAGTGTGTGATCACGTGTGTGGAAGATCACATGTGGTACGTGCACACCAATGATAGTGGGAGACAGACACGTCATAGATGAAAGGATAAGAACATTGAACCTGTCACTAGGACCTACCAGCAACTTCCACAAGTTCATCAAAATGGACCAAATTTTTACCACAACATCATGAAAATATCATGAATAAATCCAAAACCTGATTAGCGTTACAACAACAGTTGTACGTTGTTGTGACTTTGTAAAAGACAATGATGACATGGACTTGTGTTGTATATCAATGCTATGAAACTCAAATTATTTTTTCTTTTGTTAAAGTCATGTATGCTTTTACCTTGACTAATGATAAAGTCATGTTTGGATAATCGTTATTAAGAGCATTTTTTTAATAACCGTTTATATATAAGTTTAGAAAAAAAAAATTGTATAAATTTAGTTTAATAAAAGAAATTTTAATTCTATTTTTGTGAAATTATGTTTTCAAACACAATATAAATAAATAAATAATATTTTCAACAATAATTAAATATTTCATAAAATTTGTAAGAGTACGGAATATTTATGATAAAAAAATATTTGATAAATAATTATAATATATTAACGTGATAATTAATTATGAAATATAAAAAAAAAATATTATATATTTACGTACATATAAGTGCATTGAGCGACTGATTATCATATTTACATATTAAAGTTGATGACCTTAAGATTGCTACACTATTGTAATATATTTTTTTTATTCTTTGAGTTAATCCGTAAAAGCACTGAAATGGTGTCTTTGCCATAATTTTACAAAAATAGGGTTATCTAGTAGAAAATTACGGAACCGAGAACTAGGTGTAAGAGAGTGCAGTGTTTTTGGCAGAGGGTGGCTTAGTTATGTCTCGGGTTTAATAGAAGGTGCAGGCTAACTCTATGCATGTAAGTGGTGTAGGTCAGGTTTGTGCTACACTATAAATGTAGGTTGACCTTGCATTTTACCCATTCTCCTCCTCGTAAAACACAAGCTTATCCTATGTCATGTATCCCTTTCCATTCACATATGCAGCAGTATTACCAAGGTGAAGAATTTTTTTCAATTATACTTTTAATCTTAGATATATGATTTTATTTAATTATAATACAAAAAAGTTTAATTATAAAATTTTATGTATTAATATTTAAGTGTTATTAAATTTAATTTAAAGTTGTTATTGTTATGTAATAATTTTTTTTATGGGAAGTGGTTGTTTATGTAATTTTATTCATGAATATGATACTAATAGTTTAATTATCATTACATGTAATTTGTATTAATTATTATTGTTACGTAATCAATTTTTTTTTTCTAGGTAATTTACTTAGTTGGATAGGTATTCGTTTAAACGAGTATCGACTTAGTCGTGTTCTAATTACTTAGTTGTTACGATTATTAATATTAAGGATGATAATTATTTAATTGAAAATTTTATATAATATTGTATTTCAAAAATATTACATCTCTAAATAACAATTGTATATGTAATTTAGGGACGGAGACAGGATCTTGAGTTGGGAGGGACAGATTTTTCTTTTTAAATTTTTTTTATATTTTCTATTTTAATTTTTAATTTTTTATATTTTTTAAATTTATTTAGAATAAGATAATGCACATTTAAAAAATAACTTAAAATTATTTTAGTTTATTTAATTATAATTTTTTGGCAAGATAATGAAAAATATATTATTATTGGTTAAAAATTGTTGTTATGATAAAAAATTTCTTAAATAAATATATAATATGATAGTAAAATTTTAAAATCAAAGATAAATATTAAAAATTTTAGTTATAATTTTTAAGTAAAGTAATAAAAAATGCATCATTAAAAATTATTGTTATAATAAAAAACTTATGAAAGAAATATGTAATATGACAGTAAAATTTTAAAATTAAGGATGAATATTAAAAATTTCAAAATTAAAAATCATTTAAATGAGATTTTAAAACTAAAGATGAATATTAAAAATTTTAAAATTAAAAATCATGTATTTTTAATAATAAATTAAAACAAAAAATCATCAAAAATTAAAATTTATTATTATTATATATAATATATATTATTTATTGCAAAATACAAAAACAACACAAAAAGTGAGGTTGAATTGTGTAGACTGTTTAAAAACTTTTTCTCTAAGACGATGCGTTTGCGTCTTTGTTTTCAAAGCTTGAACCAGACAAAAGATTGTTTTCTTCTTAAGATTGATTTTATTATCAGACTGTTCAAGTTATTATCCTCAGTTAGTTAACAGACAAAACAATAGAGAAGACAACAGTATTTTTATACTGGTTCGTCTGATCAAGACTACATCTAGTTCCCCATCAACACACTGAGGTTTCACTAAAAGTATTCTTTGAACCCAGCTACTATTGGCTAAATATAGATATTATTTGGACACAACCTTCTCAGGCTAAATCAGTATTCTTTGGACCTAGCCTCTGTAGGCTAAACAAGGTATTCTTTGAACACAGCTTCCACAAGCTAATATAAAGGTATTCTTTGAAACACAACCTCCTTAGACTAAGAGCACCACAACAGTGGATTTTGAAAGATGTTCTAAAGAAAGATTATCCTCTACGCAGAGAGGGATTTTACAATCAGTTCTATTCTAAATTCAAGGCGAATGAACTTTGCTTGAGAGCTTGAAGCTTGAATATGATTTCTTTGTTGTGCAGTTCGTCAACTTTAACTCGCTGTGATGAAGTCCTTTTATAAAGAGCTCTGTGAAGTATCCGTTAGACTGAAGATTTAAACGTTAGTCCTTTTTCTTGGGATCTTCAAACGTGTGACAAAGATCAATCAGAATAATCAATGTTTGCACAGGCTTTTTCTGACTTGATCAGAGACATCAACAAAAAGCATGGTTGTTTTTCGTGTTGTAGAAGTTTTGCACATATCTCTATTCTATCTACGATTAACGACTAGATTCGAATTGGGGCACGAGTTACTCCGTCTGAACTTCATTAAACGAGGTAGACGAATGAACAAATAGATGAGTTGTGTGTTGAATTCATTGTCTGTCTCCTTCCTTCGTTTTCAACTTCAGCCTTCAAAGTCTTCCTTCTTGAGCACTTGACTTGAAGTTGAGATGAACTCTCTGTCTTGAACAATGAATGTTCTCCTTCTGATGTAGTTGTTTTGAGGCTTTGATGACTTGAACACTTCATCTTGTGCGTCTGTGCTTGAGGGTGCATCTTGACTATCCTCATTAATGATTAGTCTGATCATTCTTCCGTCTGCATCTGATGCCTCTACAGTCTGCATCTGATGCCTCTACAGTCTGCATCTGATGTCTCTTCAGTTTGCATCTGATGCCTCTTCAGTTGATCATTCTTCAGTCTGTTCTTCAGTCTGCTCTTTAGTGTGATCATTCTTTAGTCTTCAGTCTGCTTCTTCAATCTACTATTCAGTCTGATCATTCTTCTGTAATTATCAAAATTAAGATGATAAGTCATTTTGACTTAACAGGTTGGATCACCCTTCAAGCAAAAACTGGTATCTCCTACCTTCCACCTTAGAGTCATTTCATAATAATCTCGTTCAAATTTCCAAGGCTGGCCATCCATCCTGCCCCCAAGACCACTTTTGATTTCCGCAACTCCATCATAAAGTAGTTTTGGTTTATGTAGATTCCTTATACCTCAATGCTTATATTTGCGTAGCCTCAAATCCCCTTTTTCAGTGGCTCCATTCCCTACTTCCACTTCCACTTGAAATCTTAGAATCTTCTGCTCCGTAAATTTCTGCACTAACCTGGTTGTAATAAATCTTGTGGTTTCACTAAGAATTACTAAAATTATCACTTCTTTTCCTTTTAGTATGCCTCTAACCTTAAATGTGTGGTGAGTGACGAGGCTCCAAAAACTGTAAGAGGACAACTTTAGCTCTAGATTTGTCATTTCTTCATGGAATTCATCTTCTCTCCTCTGTTCTAGGTTTGGTTCTTCCAATATTGTAGTTGGTGTAGTGTTTTCTTATTCTTCCCATAAGAGAAGATGATAGTGTCTCAACTGGCACACATGATCTGGTCTCCATCTCTCTCCACACCTAAAGCATAACCCTTTTCGTTGTCTTTCATTGAATTCTTTGGGAGTGTTCTTCTTGACCCTCCACCCCTATTTATTGCGGGCGGATTACTATCGGTACTGGGCGAAATAAACCCAACCTCTTTCCAAGAAGAATTTTGTGCTTCTATTGCCAAAGATTGATCCATAAGTTCATTCAAGTTTTCCAATTTTGTCACATAGTTCTCACTTCTTCTTTCAGCCCATTCCAGAATGGCCCAGGCAGTATTTTGTCTTCCAGGTTTTGATGAGTTCTAGCTGCAAGTTCAAACACATCTTGGTATTGCATTACAGAGTTGTTGTGTTTGACCCTCAATAATGGCCCCAAAGGGTGACCTGCTGCCCCTGGTAGAAACCTTTCAATAAGGTCTTGTTTGAACCGTATCCACGAGTGAAACGATGTCTGATTTTCTCACCACTCGAACCAAGTTAACACCTTTCCGATTAGAGTCATGGCTGCATAATCCACCTTATCCTCATTGGTGATTCGTGCCACTTGAAAATAACGTTCTATATGAACCACCACTCATTAACTTCCTCCCCATCAAAGTTAGGTAATTCCATCCTTCTAGTCACCCCTCACCTTGGTGGCACCTATACTTTATGGCCATCTCCATCAACTCCCTCATTCTAATGAGTCTCAGGACCTCTCGCGTTGTGATTTCTCCCTGAACTCAGCTCTTGCAGATGTTGCAGAATTGATTCATTGATTTTGTTTTGTTCCATCTGTATTTGTTCCAATCGTCGCTCCATTGCTTCAAATCTGGCCTCCATCATAACGGTTGATCAGGTGAACGTTACCATCCACAGTGTGTCCCAATAGCGTGCTCTGATACCAGTTGTAATGACCAATACCAATTAGGGAGTAAAACTCGTATAGATCAAGAGCAGTAGAAAATTAGGGTGCAAAGTGATTTAAATGTTAGTACTCGAAAGAAAGATAATTTTATTCAATGATAAAGGGATAAAACTACCAAAATTAAGAGGTTGGTTCTCTCCAAGTTTAATTCTCCATATCCCTCAAATGTTGTCTATCTATCTTATTTATAGAAAAAAATCTATCCTAACTTATCTTTAAATTTGAAATCCTAATAGACTACTAAAGATAAAGATAACAAACTCAAATAAAAAATCTTATCAAACTACTAAAGATAAGAATAACAAACTTAATAACTACTCAAATTTAAATTCAAATCAAAATCTCACTAATTTATCTTCTTGTTTTTCCTTTTATGATGCAAAGGCAAGGGCAGAATCTTTCTGTCATCCCCTTTTGTCACCTCAGCAACCGATTAGGGCGCAATAGAATGTTTTCATTCTTAAATACTGAATCAACAAACTCAAAGTAATCCATGCTCATATATCTATAAACAGTAATCACATGTGAGAGTAGATAACATAAAGTAGTAAATTGTATGCACTAACAATGTCTATCATTCAAAATTATTGTCTATTTTCCCCCCTTGTTGTGTGATTGGATTGAAGGCCTCTTTGATCTTGAATCTTGTATGTTGAATATCATATACAAGGATAATATGAGAGTAAACATCTTCTTGATTTTTTTGAATTGCTTGCATAACCTTAGGACAAAATATTTAACCTTCTCTCAAGTCTTGTCTTGCACACTAGTCTCGCTAAACAAAATATTCACAACAACAACACTTATAAGTTTCCTTCACCAGGGCTACTATTAGGAAGTTTCGACAACTTTCCTATACGTTGTTGATACACTCTGTCAGGTTTGTTGTCATGTGACTAAATTTGTGACCATGTTTGTCATATGTCACACTCCACTTTTCTTTAAAAATTCCTCCATACCACAAATCAATTGCAAGACTTACTTTGCGGAATTTTTCTAAATTCTTGTCAAATATATGTTTGCAAGGAGTATAGCCTAATAAAATTAAAATAATGTTTAAATAAAACTTATGATTGTAAACAAAAATAAATAGGTTCATTAAGAAAGACATACTTACCTAATTTAATTAACATTTGTTTTTGTTTCATGTTCTTAATTTAGTGATTGAAATTACTTACTATATTTCTTATGCAATACATGTGATACACATGCGGTTGACTCTAACCAATAGTCTCATTATTGACGACTGACATTATACTTTTATATTGATTAGATATAAGACATATTTCTAGTTTACCAGTCACATGGAGATGTAACTGTGCCAAAAAATAAGACCAAGCTAAAGTCTCACCTTCAGCAATGGCAAATGCAAGAAGCAAAATATTCCTTTTACCATCCTGAGTTGTGGCTATTAAAAGTGTCTCTCGATATCTCTCGTACAAATGAGTATTGTCAACTTGGATGATAGGCTTGTATTAGTTGAAAGCATCCACACATCAAAGTCCAAAAAAATACGACAGAAATGACAGACATCGTGAGTGCATATTTGATAATATGAACTAGGGGAATGATTTTGAATATGTTTTAATCAAGCAGGAAGTCGAGCATAAAATTCATCCTAATCACCATAAATCATTGTCATCACTTTTTGCTTCACTATCCAGGACTTTTTGTACATGATTTTATAATTAAGCATATCAGAAATCCTTTCCTGGATCAAAGCAATTTTAATCGATAAATTTACTCTAATCATTGCTAATGAACACAAAATGTTGGATTTTACAAGATAATGACATCATTTTTGAATTCATTTATCAAAAAGTTTGGTAAAAAAACAATACACCTAGTACGCACATACTAATTAAATCTGCATCAAGATTCTGGTGATTTTGAGTAAGTTTTATAAAAGGACAATATACCTAGTATGCATATACTAATTAAGTTTGCATCAAGATTCTGGTGATTTTGAATCAAACTTAAATTAAGACAATTGTGTGGTCTTCTCCATTGAGTTACTTTCCATCAACCAGTCTTTTTTTATTGAATTGTCCTCATATGGAATGGACAAGGGGTACCAGAACCCTTTTTGGACAACAAACAACAAGTTTACTCGATTTTGATTTTATCACTTTCATTTTTTGGTTCACCCGCTTCAAATATTGTTTTAAAGAAATTTGCACCTTTTTTTATGTTAAATTCCATACCAATATGTAACTTTTGACCAACACTCCAGTTAGACGAAAGATTGGTATCTCATATCTGCTCTTCATCAAGGTAATTTCAATTGATGTTTATATAATGGGAAGTTTATCCTAATATAGACGGTGACTTATTCTTGGTTTAATGACCAATTCACTTATAAATAACATATATCAATATGGGTAGATTAAAATTTATACAAACCTTGTTGTTCTTGAACTACTGCAAGTGGTTGTGCTCGTATGTCTATATCATTATTATTATCACTGCTCTCAAGTAAATTCTCATCAATATCCCCTTCCTTGGATGATTCATTAACATATGGATCAGAAGCATAATATGTTTCATCATTGTCTTCAGAATTTAAGTTTGTGTAACCTCTTTCTTTCTTTATATCCACTTGCAATTGATCTCCAAGAAAATTATTGTCATTTGAAAATTAAAAATTAGTTACCTAAAAAACAGAACCACTTGCAACATTAACTTTAATGTATAATTCAATTTGATTCATATTTTATTTTTTTCAAATATTAATCATTATTTTAACATTTTCATCGTTTCATATCAGTAACACACCATACTTATTTGATGCACAAAATCTAGTAATTGATGCACCAATAATTTTATTTATTTGATTCATCAAAATATGAATCAGATGCATAATACGTTTCATCATTGTCTTCAGAATTTAAGTTTGTGTAACCTCTTTCTTTACATATGTCCACCTACAAGAAAATTATTGTCATTCGAAAATAAAGAATTAGTTGCCTAAAAAACCAGAATCATTTATAACATCAATTTAAATAAATGATTCGATTCATTTTATTGTTATTCATAAATATTAATCATTATTTTAACATTTTTATTCTCACATATCGGTAACGAAATATAATTATTTGATAATAAAATATAGTATTAACGTACCAATAACTTTATTTAATTGAAATTTTAGGTTGTACTTTTTTAAATGTTATGTCATTATTATTCTGGAAAATTCTTTCATTAACATATATACTGGTGGAACCATGTTGAAGGGAAGGGGGGCGATTACAACCCAGTACCAATAGTAATCTGCCCGCAATAAATGGGGGTGGAGGGTCAAGAAGAACACTCCCAAAGAATTGAATGAAAGACAACAAAAAGGGTTATGATTTAGGTGTGGAGAGAGATGGAGACCAGATCATTTGTGCCAGTTGAGACATTATCATCTTTTCTTATGGGAAGAATAAGAAAACACTACACCAACTACAATATTGGAAGAACCAAACCTAGAACAGAGGGGAGAAGACGAATTCCATGAAGAAATGACAAATCTAGAGCTAAAGTGTCCTCTTACAGTTTTTGGGGCCTCGTCACTCACCACACATTTAAAGTCAGAGGCATACTAGAAGGAAAAGAAGTGATAACTTCAAGTAATTCTTAATGCAACGAAAATTTTATTGTAGCCAGGTTGGTGCAAAATTTACCGAAGCAGAAGATTCCAAGATTTCAAGTGGAAGTAGGGAATGGAGCCAGTGAAAAAGGGGATTTGAGGCTACGCAAATATAAGCATTGAGGTATAAGGAATCTACATGAACCAAAACTACTTTATGATGGAGTTGCGAAAATCAGAAGTGGTCTTAGGGGCAGGATGGGTTGCCAGCCTTGGGAAATTTGAACGAGATTATTATGAAATGACCCTAAATTGGAAGGGAGGAGATACCAGTTTTTGCTTGAAGGGTGATCCAACCTATTAAGTCAAAATGACTTAACATCTTAATTTTGATAATTACAGAAGAATGATCAGACTGAATAGGAGACTGAAGAAGCAGATTGAAGACTAAAGAATGATCACACTAAAGAGCAGACTGAAGAACAGACTGAAGAATGATCAACTGAAGAGGCATCAGATGCAAACTAAAGAGACATCAGATGCAAACTAAAGAGACATCAGATGCAGACTGTAGAGGTATCAGATACTGAAAGAAGAATGATCAGACGGATCATTAATGAGCATAGTCAAGATGCACCTCAAGCCACAGACGCACAGGATGAAGTGTTCAAGTCATCAAAGACTCAAAACAACTACATCAGACGAAGAACATTCATTGTTCAAGACAAAGAACTCATCTCAACTTCAAGTTAAGCGCTGAAGAAGGAAGACTTTGAAGACTGAAGTTGAAGACGAAGGAAGGAGACAAACGAATGAATTCAACACACAACTCATCTATTTGTTCATTCGTCTACCTCGTTTAATGAAGTTCAGACGGAGTAACTCGCGCCCCAATTCGAATCTAATCGTTACTCGTCGAAGCTTCCAAAGACAGAATAAAGATCTGTGCAAAACCTCTGCAACACGAAAAGCAACCATGTTTTTTGTTGATGTCTCTGATCAAGTCAGAAAAAGCCTGTGCAAATATTGATTATTCTGATTGATCTCTGTCACACATTTGAAGATCCCAAGAAAAAGGACTAACGTTCAAATCTTCAGTCTAACGGATACTTCACAGAGCTCTTTATAAAAGGACTTCATCACAGCGAGGTAAAGTTGACGAATTGCATAACAAAGAAATCATATTCAAGCTTCAAGCTCTCAAGCAAAGTTCACTCGCCCTGAACTTAGAATAGAACTGATTGTAAAATCCCTCTCTGCGTAGAGGATAATCTTTCTTTAGAACATCTTTCAAAATCCACTGTTGTGGTGCTCTTAGCCTGAGGAGGTTGTGTTTCAAAGAATACCTTTGTATTAGCCTGTGGAGGCTGTGTTCAAAGAATACCTTGTTTATCCTGCAGAGGCTGGGTCCAAATAATATTGATTTAGCCTGATAAAGTTGTGTCCAAATGATATTTATATTTAGCCAGGAGTGGCTGGGTTCAAAAAATACTCTTAGTGAAACCTCAGTGTGTTGTTGGGAAACTAGATGTAGTCTTGATTAGACGAACCAGTATAAAAATACTGTTGTCTTCTCTATTGTTTTATCTGTTAACTAACTGGGGGATAATAAATTGAACAATCTGAAAATAAAATCAATCTTAAGAAGAAAACAATCTTGCGTCTGATCAAGCTTTGAAAACAACAGACGCAAACACATCGTCTTAGAAAAAAAGGTTTTAAACAGTCTACACAATTCAACCCTCATTCTTGTGTTGTTTTTGTATTTTACAGTTTGGTATCAGAGCTCAGCCTCTAAGGGTTGAGCGCTTAACAGCTGCTAGAGAAAAAGATCCAGGATGGCTAACTCCCAGACGATGCTCATTGCAGAAGGCTCCTCCATGAATATTCCTCTAGCTTTCTCTGGAAATGATTACCCTTACTGGGCAGACCGGATGGAGATGTACATCAAGTCTACAAAATATAGACTTTGGAAGATCATAACAGAAGGAGACATTCCCCTGACCAAGCCTGAATCAGAGTGGGGAAATGAAGAATATACAATTGCGGAGCTCAACAACAAGTCGCGTTATGCTATAACGTGTGCTCTTTTTAGGACAGAATATAACAAATTCTGTGCCTACAAAACAGGCAAAGATCTTTGGGATGCGTTGAAGATCTCTTATGAAGGAACTAGAGATGTTAGACTTTGGAAAGCTGCCACCCTTCAAAGAGAGTACGAATTGTTCTCCGTGGAGAAAGAAAAATCTATAGACGGAATGTTTGGAATATTCCAAACTATTCTGAATGGGCTAGCTGCATTGGAAATTACTTTTTCAAGAGCCCAAAATAACATGAAGATTTTGGACAGCTTACCTGCACCATGGGAAGCTATGTCCACTACTATATCTGTTAGGAGAAATATGAAGACTCTTGCTCTGGATGAACTTATTGGTGCATTGAGAATGCATGAAGTTCATTTGCGTAAAAGGGGGAAGCTAAAAATTCAAGAGCATATTGCTCTATCCAACATTGACAAGCTTAATGCAAAGTCAAAAGATTTAGAAGATCCTTCTAAAGAAGAAATATCCTTGATGGCAAGAAGATTCAAAAGATTGATGAAGAAAGGGCGTGGCCAAATACTCTTCAAAAGAAGAGACAGACGGTTACCTGAGGAATCATCTGAATAAGAAGGAGAACCAAAGATCATTTGCTATGAGTTCAGAAGATTTGGGCATACAAAGTTTGAATGTCCAAAGCTAAGGAAGAAGTGGAACTCCAAAAAGAATAGAGGAAGGAAGAAGCCAACCACTTGGGATGATCTCGATGATGAAAGTTCGATGAATCCTTCTGAAGAAAAGGCTGTAAATATTTGTCTCATGGCAAAAGACACACAAACATCTAAGGTAAATCAATCGTCTGACTCATCCTCATCATCTGAATCTGAATCAGACTCAAAAGATATCTCGTATGAAACTCTTTTAGCTGATTCTCATTTTATTGTTGAGCAATATAAAGTATGCAAAACCAAGCTGAAAAAGGCTTTGGAAGAAATTACCATTTTGAAAACTGAAAATAAGAATCTGTCTAAGAAAGACACATTAGACGAAACATCATCTAAACCTGAAAAGGATCAATTTCTTCTTGAGATCAAAAGATTAAAAGAAGAAAATGAATCTTTACAGAAGGATTTAACTAAGTTCACAAAAAGTTCTTACATGCTGAAAAATATTTTAAACTATGGAAGATCTCCTCATAACAAAAGTGAATTTATTTATGATCATATGACAGACAAAAGAAAGTTATCAATTAATTCGTCTGTACATAGAAGCATGCATGAAATTTATCACAGGATTCCGAAACAGTCTAAAGGTCATTTAAGAACCTATGATAGACGAAAACCTACAACTAACAAAGTTGGACCCAAAAGGATTTGGGTACCAAAGTCAAAAATAATTTTTGTTGCAGATGTTATAAACAGAAAAGAGAATGCTTCAAGATGGTACAACCTGGACAATGGATGCTTGAAACACATGATCATAAATATGTTTTTGTGCCAAAATATCATATTAAAGAATGAGCATATTTTCAGACGTTAAGACAATGAACCAGTTGTCAAAACAGACACAAAAGTCAATTCAAACGGAAGAGACCAGCATCAAGGAGTGCAGACCAGGTCAATTTTTAAAGACCTTTCTGGATATGCTTTGGTATCAAAAATTGAACTCAAAAGCGTTGAGGAAGCACTCAAAGAAAATGACTCGATTCTTGCCATGGAAGAACAGTTAAACCAGTTCACAAGAAATGAAGCAATTCTTATTTTACTTGCTCTTGCTACTTGTAAGAATATTATTTTATCAAAAGGATGTTAAAAGTGTTTTCTTAAATGGTTTCATAAAAGAAAATTTAGGAATTGTTTCATCTAAGTAATTTATTCATCTGCTTGAATTATTTCATCTACACTTAGCACTTGATTATTTCATGAAATGTTGTGTCTGATCATAAGTTGAAATAGTCTGTTTGACTCTTCAACAGATGAACCGTTATGTTATCGTCTAACATCTCTGTTGAGTGTACAGGAAGAAGAAAAGGAAGAACAAGAGGCCAATGCAAAATGGAAGGCTTTTAATAAAACAAAATCCGGTAAAGGGAAGAAGCCTGTTTTTTTTACACATCCTCATATGGAAGAAGATGATGGGAAGTTAAAGAAGGCCATAGAATCATCCCTGACAAAAATTCTTTAAAAGGAAACGTCTGTTTCTTAAAAGAAAAAATGGAGAAGGTGCATCCGGAACAACCCAGCACCTGAGCAAGCTGAAGTTGTTGAATCTACTTAGATTTAGAGATACAATGAAGTTCTGTCTGAACAACTTATTCATGTATCTTTGAAGATATTTTTTGATGATTGCAGCCCAAGGGGGAGAAGTTAAAAGAATAAAAGGGGAGAGCAAAATATAAAAAAGAAAATGTGCACAACCAAAGGGGAAGAAGAAAAAGAAAGATGCAAAAGCTGAGGGGAGCAAAATAAAAAAAATGAAAAAAGATCAATCTGAGGGGGAGTCAGATGCAAAAGAAGAGAAGAAAAAGAAGAACAAGTTGAGGGGGAGCTTAAAATAGCTCTTTCATATATTATTCTCTTTTGAATAACTCAAGCTCAAATGAAGATCTTTAATACAAGTTCAGTCTAATGAAGATCATGTCTCCAGACATGTCTACATCTCTTAAACTCTGATACATCCTTTTGCTCTGTTTTAAGAAGAAAGTCAAAGATATGTTAGGATGGTCTGTAATCATCAAAAAGGGGGAGATTGTTCAGTCATAATGACTTAACATCTTAATTTTGATAATTACAGAAGAATGATTAGACTGAAGAGCAAACTGAAGACTAAAGAATGATCAGATTGAAGAATGATCAGACTGAATAGGCATCATATGCAAACTGAAGAGGCATTAGATGCAAACTGAAGAGGCATCAGATGCAGACTGAAGAGGCATCAGATGCAGACTGTAGAGGCATCAGATGCAAACGGAAGAATGATCAGACGAATCATTAATGAGCATAGTCAAGATGCACCCTCAAGCACAAACGCACAAAATGAAGCGTTCAAGTCATCAAAACCTCAAAGCAACTACATCAGACGAAGAACATTCATTGTTCAAGACAGAAATCTCATCTCAACTTCAAGTCAATCGCTCAAGAAGGAAGACTTTGAACACTGAAGTTGAAGACGAAGGAAGGAGACAGATGAATGAATTCAAGACACAACTCTTCTATTTGTTCATTCGTCTACCTCGTTTAATGAAGTTCAGACGGAGTAACTCGCACCCCAATTTAAATCTAGTTGTTACTTGTAGAAGCTTCCAAAGACAGAATAGAGATCTGTGCAAAACCTCTGCAACACGAAAAGCAATCATGCTTTTTGTTGATGTCTCTGATCAAGTCAAAAAAAGCCTGTGCAAAAATTGATTATTTTGATTGATCTCTATCACATGTTTGAAGACCCCAAGAAAAATGACTAACATTCAAATCTCCAGTCTGATGGATACTTCACGGAGCTTTCTATTAAAGGACTTCATCACAACGAGTTAAAGTTGGCGAACTACACAACAAAGAAACCATATTCAAGCTTCAAGCTCTCAAGCAAAGTTCACTCGCCCTGAACTTAGAATAGAACTGATTGTAAAATCCCTCTCTGCGTAAAGGATAATCTTTATAACATCTTTCAAAATCCACTGTTGTGGTGCTCTTAACCTGAGGAGACTATGTTTCAAAGAATACATTTATATTAGCCTATGGAAGTTATGTCAAAGAATAACTTGTTTAGCCTGCAGAGGCTGGGTCCAAAGAATATTGATTTAGCCTGAGAAGGTTGTGTCCAAATAATATCTGTATTTAGCTAGGAGTGGCTGGGTTCAAAGAATACTCTTAGTGAAACCTCAGTGTGTTGCTGGGGAACTGGATGTAGTCTTTATCAGACGAACCAGTATAAAAATACTATTGTCTTCTCTATTGTTTTATCTGTTAACTAACTGGGGGATAATAACTTGAACAGGTCGATAATAAAATCAATCTTAAGAAGAAAACAATCTTGCGTCTGATCAAGCTTTGAAAATAACAGACGCAAATGCATCATCTTAGAGAAAATGTTTTTAAACAGTCTACACAATTCAACTCCCCTTCTTGTGTTGTTTTTGTGTTTTAACAACCTTAAGTAGGTGTCAAGCATGTTGGAAGATGACATTGAAGGCATTGAAAGATGAAGAGGAAAGCTACCTAGTAGCCCCACTCGTTACTTCACCATCTGAAGAGATGAATCAGCTCCTCCGATAGAAATCGGAGTATTACTGCAAGAATTTGAAGACTAGTTTTAAAAGCCTCAAGGACTCCCTCTCCCCCCACCCAGGACATGACCACACTATAGTTCTGAAAGAAAGAGGAAGACATGTTGCAATCTGGTATCATTAGACCTAGTACTAGCCCAATTTCCAGCCCTATAATTCTGGTAAAGAAAAAGGATGGTGGATGAAGGTTTTATGTGGATTATAGGGCTCTTAACAAGGTGACGGTTCTTGACAAATTTCTCATTCTAGTAATTGATAAACTACATGATGAGTTAGGAAGAGCTAGAATTTTTTCAAAACTGGATTCAAAATCTGGGTACTACCATATCAAAATGAAAGAAGAAGACATAAGAAAAACAACATTTTGAACTCACGAGGGCCATTATGAATTTTTGGTTAGTTTGGCCTCCCAAACGCACCATCTACATTTCAGGTATTGATGAGCCAGGTTTTGAAACCTTATTTACATAAATTTATTTTAGTCTTTTTTTATGACATCTTGGTGTATAGTGACAGCTGTGAAATGCACTGTGAAAATCTCAAAATTGTCCTAGAAACTCTAAGGCAACATGAGTTACTAATCAATCGAAAGAAATGCAGTTTTGGGTAGAACAACTAGAATATTTGGGACACATAATTTCGGCCAAGGGGGTAGCTACAGATCCTCAAAAGATTTAGGCTATGATCGACTAGCCCATTCCCAAGGACTTAAGAGTCTGTAGGGGTTTCTAGGTCTCACTGGATACTACAAGCATTTTGTCAAAGATTATGGGAGAATTGCATGGCCCTTAACACAACTCCTCAAGAAGGAGATTTTCAAGTGGGAAGAGAAAGCACAAACAACATTTGAGGAGTTAAAGACAACAATGACCACAGTCCCTATGTTAATAGTCCCCTCATTTTCAAAGTCATTTGCTCTTGAGACTGACACCTCCGGCAAAGGAATTGGGGCTATCTTGTTGTAGGAGGGAAGACTGTTGGCCCCTATGCAGAATCAAGAGGGGGAGTGAATGGATTATGGTTCCCTTTTATGGTTTTATCGTCTAATTCACTTCTCTTCCTATTTACTATCAATCCTAAGTTTGTCGATTTTACAACTTTAAAGATCAATATTAATTCAGAGTAACAACAGCGGAATGATATAGGAAGTAAACGAACTTTTCTTTTTCAAACTCTTTTGAATCAGCACAAAAAAGAATTGTATTAAAAAAATATGATCTAATATTAATTGTTCTGATCTAATCTCCTCCCCTTAAGTAAAATACTACACAAATCTAAATCAAATATAAAAGAGTTCAAAATTACAAAAACTTAATACTCCAAGATAACAAAATAAAGGCATATAATAACTACCACACTACTATTCACTACTACTTCCCCTATTTGGTATATCAAATAAGATTTTGAGAGGTAGAGTTGAAGTTACTAATCTGTATCATCCTGGTTAAGTCTTTCCATAATTGTCTCCATTAGATCTTTCATCTCTAGAAAGTGCATATCTTGACGTTTCCTAAGATCATCGATCCTTTTGTTGACAGTTTCCTCTATTTCATCCAGTCTGTCGATCATGATGGATTCAAATCTTGTCTTTGGAATGTACTCTCCAGATGCAAGATTATCTTCCTCTTCTTCTTGTACTCCTTCTTCTAGATTTTCTGGTGGATGAACTTGTTGTTGTTCTTCTCTGGTTATCCATCCAGCATCAATCTTGACTAGCCTCATCATCTTCAAGGCCTTCTCACTGATGATGTGTACATCTTTGACTAACTCCCTTGTTTCATCTGTTGTGTCAACCTGAAAAAGTTCGATTAGTCTAGAGATAAACAGAGAATATGGACATTTGTTGTCAAGAAGCCTTCTGGTCTTGAACATGTTTTCCATTATTATATGCGTCCAATCCATCTGGATTCCATTCTTCAGAGCTGCCATGAAGATCATGTCATCTTCACCAATCTGAGCATGATTGGCTCCTCTTGCTACCAATATCCAGCAAACGGTGTAGTGTAGAAGCCTGTCATCCGTGTTAAGGCCTCCTATGTTGTATGTCACCTTTTTGTCTTGTGCTCTTCCTGAGTTCTTTTCATCTTCCCAGTTCTGTAGGTTTCTCAGCATACTCATGTAGAAAGTATCCTTCTGTAGATCAAACCCTTTCTCACTGAGTTTGTCCACATGTGCAATGATTCCTTCCTTATTGATTCCAGCAATTTGAAGAAAGTGTGCAGGGGTTAGGGTTATAGAAATACCCTTAACTTCAGAACTTACAGTCCTTGTAGCCATGTTTGGTTTGAGATTTGAGTAGAATACTCGAACCAAATCGGGGTAGACAAAGCCTTTCATCCCTACGAATCTCTCCAAATTTTGTTGCCTCAGATAAGTCTGGAAAGTGAAGCCTTGCTCATCAAGCCAACGTAGGTCGAGAATCTTTGGTGGAACTAAGTCCTTATTCGCGAAATCAAGGTTGAATCGCGTTTCTTGACCTTTTGACGTAAACCAGCGAGTGATGACGCTCTGTTCTGGTGGTGGAGTTGGATTTCTTTCTGGTTGAGTCGATGACGAAGGGTTCTTCCTCTTGGATGATTCTCCTTCCTTCTTCTTTCCTCGAATTTCTTCTTGAGAGTACCTGTTTGCTCTCATTTTAATTCTCTTTCCTCTTCCTTGGTTTTCCATGGTTGTTGTGAAAGAGTGGATTTCTAGGGTTGTTGAAGAAAATGATGAATAGTGAGAGTTGGAATGTGAGGGGTTTCACCTGTATTCCTTATAAGAGAGAAAAAGCCCAAAGAAATTAGCCCAATAACAAGGTAATTAATTATCCTTCGTTGGTAATCGATTATCCCGTGATCCTTTATATAGACAGTGGAGAAAATCAAGTAAACTGGTTGTGGTAATCGATTATCCAATTTTGGTAATTGATTATCCCAGGGGATTTTAAAACTTGTTTTCAACATAGGTGTTGTGGTAATCGACTACGGATCGTGTTAATCGATTACTACAGTGCCAAAAGATTTTAAGCAATGTTCATTTGTACTTGGTAATCGATTATCTCTTCGTGGCAATCGATTACTTCTATCAGAAAAAATATTTTTGAACCAAAATTTTCATAAAATCATGTGTTTGGATAAATGTATTCAAACAGAAGGGTTTAGTTTAGATGTTCCTCACTCAGAATGCCGAGGTTTGATCTAAGTTTGTAAAACCTTTCTTTTGGTAGTGCCTTGGTGAAGATGTCAGCTAGTTGGTTTTCTGTGTCGATGAATTCGATGTCACAGTCCCCTTTCTCTACGTGATCTCGGATAAAATGATGTTTGCCTTCTATGTGTTTTGTTCTTGAGTGTAAGACAGGGTTCCTTGTGATACTTATAGTGCTGGTGTTGTTGCATTTCAGGGGAATGTGGTCTATCTTTAGCTCGAAGTCCTCTAGTTAGTGTTTCAACCAAATAGCTTGAGCCCAACAACTCCCTGCAGCTACATATTCAGCTTCTGCTGTTGATAGTGTCACACAAGCTTGTTTCTTGCTGTGCCAAGATATCAGACATTCTCCAAATATGTGACATATTCCACTAGTGCTTTTCCTGTTTGTCTTGCTACCTGTAAAATTAGATTCACTAAAACCAACAAGTAATGGTGAGGTTCCTTTTGGATACCATAGACTACAATTTATGGTTCCTTTAAGGTATTTGAGAATCTTCTTCACCGTTAGCCAATGTGATTGTTTAGGTGTAGATTGAAATCTAGCACATAAACATACAACATACATAATATTTGGTCTATTGGTTGTTAGGTATAGTAAAGATCCTATTAGTCCTCTGTATATGGTTGGATCCACATCCTGACTTGTTCCATCATTTTCAAGATAGGTGTTAGTTGATATAGGTACATTTGACACTTTGTAGTTTATCATATCATATTTTCTTAATAGTTCATTAGTGTACTTAGCCTGGTGAATAAACGTGCCACCATCCATTTGTTTGACTTAGAATCCTAGGAAGAAACTCAGTTCTCTTATCATGGACATGTCAAATTCTTCCTGCATACTGTTCACAAACTCTTCACAAAGTTCACGATTAGATGATCCATAGATAATGTCATCAACATAAACTTGAACCAATAAAATGTAGTTAGATTTGTTTTTAATAAACAAAGTCTTATCTACCTTACCTCTGTGGAAATCTTTTGATATGAGAAATTTACTTAACCTATCATACCATTGCATGGGGGCTTGCTTCAGCCCATACAAGGCTTTATTCAGTCTATAACCATGTTTCGGCCAAGTAGTATCTGTGAAACCTGGTGGTTGAGCTACATAGACTTCTTCATTGTTGTAGCCATTTAGGAATGCGCTTTTCACATCCATTTGAAATAGCTTGAAGTTATTGATACATGCATAAGCAAGGAGTAGTCTTATTGCTTCAAGTCTTGCAACTAGGGCGAAGGTTTCTTCAAAGTCAACTCCTTCCTATTGATTGTAACCTTTTGCTACCAGTCTTGCTTTGTTTCTGACTACAACTCCATCTTCATTGAGTTTATTTTTGAATACCCATTTGGTGTCGATCACATTCATGTTGTTCTTGTTTGGAACAAGTTTCCACACTTCATTCCTTCTGAACTGGTTTAATTACTCTTGCATAGCCATGATCTAAAATTCGTTACTTAAAGCTTCTTCTATGCTAGAGGGTTCAACCTGTGATACAAAAGCAGTGTTATAGCAAAAGAGATTTTGTGAGGACCTAGTGGTTACTCCTCTTTGGATGTCACCAATGACATTGTCCAGAGATAAGTTTCTTAGTGTCCTCCATTCTTTTGTTTGATCTGACACTGGAGGTGTTTGATCTTGCTGATGCAGTTGTTTATTTTCTATGCTCACTTCACCTGTTTCATCATCATTACGTAGCAGGCTTTCCTTTTGGAAAGTGTTAGTTTCATCAAATCTAATATGGACTGACTCTTCAATGCATAATGTTCTTTTGTTAAAGATCCTATATGCTTTACTTGTATTTGAGTATCCAATGAAAATGGCTTCATCTGCCTTTGTATCAAATTTTCCAATATGATCCTTGCCATTGTTTAAAACATAGCATTTGCATCCAAAAACTTTAAAGTAGGAAATGTTTGGTTTTCTGCCATTGAAAAGCTCATAAGGGGTTTTTAACAAGATGGGTCTTATGGATACTCTATTGAGAACATAACATGCTGTGTTCACAGCATCAGCCCCGAAATATTTAGGCATCCTTTGCTCATTCAGCATAGTCCTTCCTAGTTCTATAAGAGATCTGTTTTTCCTTTCCACTACTCCATTTTGTTGAGGAGTTCTGGGAGCCGAAAAGTAGTGTGAGATCCCATATTTTTCGCAAAATTTTTCGAAAGAACTGTTTTTAAATTCAGATCCATTATCACTTTTCAAAGTCTTTATTTTTAAATCCTTTTTGTTTTGAATTTTCTTGGCAAGTATTTTAAAATCTCCAAAGGCCTGATCCTTTTTCCGAATAAACAAAACCCAAGTAAATCTTGAGTAGCCATCTACAATGACTAACCCATAGAGATTACCACCTAAGCTGGTTGTCCTTGATGGACCAAATAAGTCTAAGTGCAAAAGTTCAAGAGGCTAATTTGTAGAAACATATTTGATATTTTTGAAAGATGTTTTTGCCTGCTTGGACTTTTGACAAGCCTCACAAAGTCTTTCTTTGGAAAACTAGTGTCTTTAGACACTAGTTTATTTAAATACAATATGTCAATGTGAGATATTCTCCTATGCCATAACCAAGATAGATTATCATTTGATGTTAAACATGTAGAGTAAGATGATGAATGATCTACTTCTAGTATGTAGATATTGTTAAACCTTTTGCCGACCATGAGTAGCTCATCTGAGTCTTTGCTACTGATAAGGCAGTGCTCATTATTAAATGTTATTTTGTAGTTCTTGTCGCATAGTTGACTGATACTTAGCAGATTGAACTTCAGTCCATCAACAAGTACGTCCTCTATAACGGTGTTTTCTTTATGTCCAACTGTGTCGTAGCCGAGGATTTTTCCTTTATTGATGTCTCCATACATAACTGATCATGTGTCTCTTGGTGTAAAGGTGCTAAGGTTCCTTTTATCACCAGTCATATGCCTTGAACAACCGCTATCCAAATACCAGATTGAGTTTTTACTGCTCAAGCTTTCCTACAAGAGATAAGGGTTTATTTTGCAGTTGGTACCCAGCATTTCTTGGGTCCATACATGTTAGTGCAATAGTTTTCCTTTCTAATCCATTTGTACATACCATTGGAAATACCTTTCTTTCTAATCATGCAACTAAAAGCATTATGACCATATTTCATGCAGTAAGTACATGTCAAGTTAGCATACTTAGAGTTTCCAGCTTTCAGGTTATTATTCTTTTACACATGAACACAATTCCAAGAGCAGTTCTTAGTTTGTTGTCTTATGTTGTGTTCTTTTCTTAGTTTTGAAAGATCATTTTCTAAATCATGAACTTTTTTATTTAACAAAGAGATTTCCCTTTTCAAAACTTTGTTTTCTTTTTCAAATGTTTCAGCTCCTTTATAAAGCTCACAAAAGGTTGTGTGCAATTCATCATAATCATCCATAATAGTGTTTGAGTCACTTACCTCACTAGATGACTTGACCATTAAGCATAGATTTGCTTCCTCCGTTTCACTTTCGGATGTTGAGGAGGTGTAGCTTTCATCCCAAGCTATGTAGGCTTTCTTCTTCTTTTCTTTTCTAACATTCCTTTCATTCTCAGACTTTCTTACTTCAGTAATGTTACTTCTCTTCAGGTTAGGACAATCTGATTTATAGTGTCCAATTTTTCCGCATTCATAACATGTGACTTTGACTGAAGTGTTGTTTTCTCTTTTGACTCCTTTTCTTGGTTGGCAAAACTTCTTCTTAGAGTTCTTTCTCATGAACTTCTTGAATTTTTTGACCATCAGATTCACCTGGTCTTCTTGTGAGTCATTCTCTTTTTCAGAGGATTCAGATTCAGTTTCAGTAGTTTCCATTTTGAGAGCAAGTCCTTTTGCCATTTTGTCCTTCTGTTCCTTATCTGTCATGCGAGACATATCCATCTCATATTCTCTCAATTTGTCAAACAACTCTGCACTTGACATTGTAGCTAGGTTCTTTGATTTTGTTATGGCTGTCACGGTAGGTTACCACTTTCTATTCAAAGATTTCAGAATCTTGTCATTCACTTCTTCTTCTATGAAGTTCTTGCTGAGTCTTTTGAGATGGTTGATGATATGTGTGAACTTTTTTTGCATATCCATTATGGATTCACCTTGGGACATCCTGAACGTTTCATATTCCTGACTGAGTGTGTTTTTTCTAGCTCTTCTAACTTCAGTTGTTCCTTCATGGGTTACCATGATAAGTTCTCATGCTTCTTTCGTTGTAGAACATGCAGAAATTCTAAAAAACTCATTAGAATTCAGGGCAGAATATAAAATGTTTAAAACTTTAGCATCGTTTTCAGCCTTCTTAATCTCATTCGTATCCCAATCCTCAAACGGTTTTTCTATCTCATTCCCATTTACAATTTTAGTTGGGACTTTGTATTCAGTCACCACAGCTTGCCAGAAGCTTCTGTGAATAAATTCCATAAAGATTTTCGTGCGAACTTTTCAGAATGGATAGTTATCACCGCAGAATAATGGAGGTCTATTTATAGATGCTCCTTCAGCAAATGGTAACAAATTACAAGCTATTACAGGGAACTATGTAGGATTACTAGATTATCTTACTAGTCCTAGCTCTATATGCCAATTGTTGGTCCCTATGCAGAATCAAAAGGGGGGGGGGTGAATGGATTCTGGTTCCCTTTTATGGTTTTATCGTCTAATTCACTTCCCTTCCTATTTACTATCGATCCTCATTTTGTCGATTTTACAACTTTAAAGATCAATATTAATTCAGAGTAATAACAACGGAATGACATAGGAAGTAAACCAATTTTTCTCTTTCAAACTCTTTTGAATCAGCACAAACAAGAATTGTATTAAAAAATATGATTTAACAAAAATAAAAGAGTTCAAGGTAGAGAGATTTGCACAGAGAATTATATTGGTTCGGCATTCGGCCTATATCCAGTCCCAATACATCATCTGATGTGATTGGTATTCCACTATCAACAATTTTGATCCCTTGTGTCAATTACAATCACACTGCACAAACACAAAACGAAATCAAAATTGATCAATACAAATTGTTCTTTTCCCAAGAACCTTTCTCCCTAATTCTTAAGACCTTCAAGAATCAGCCTTGAGAATCCTTTCTCAAGTTCCTAAAACTCTTTTTCCAGAGAATACCTTTCTCTAAGAGTTTGAACAATTCCAATTCAAAAAGAAAATTAAAGATCAGAAATGAGTACACCTGTTGCACAAGAACTAATCAACTTGTAGTCCAATCCTTCATGCCTTCACACACAATTCATCTCTTGAGAAAAATCTTTTGAATTCTTGAAGAAGAGAGTTAAGAACACAATGTTCTTCTAAACTTGTTTTTCGCTCTCCTTTTCTTTCTTGTAAAATCAAAGATTACTCTCTCTTGAAAAGTTCCAAGAAGGTGTTTATATAAAACATTTTGAAAAAGCATTTGAGATGAATTCTGGTGTGGGTAATCGATTACTATGGAGAGGTAATCGATTACTCTAGAGAGTTTCTGGTTTCTCAATTTTTAGTCAATGTTGGTAGTCGATTACTTTAAAATGGTAATCGATTACTTCAGTTAAAACACATTAAAAACTATCAAACTAAGTGTTTTATCACTTAAGCTTGGTTTTTCTCTTTTCCAAAACAAAATGTGGGTTCCCAAAATCACTTAGCTTGAATCCCAGACCAGATTCAAACTCTCTATGAAGCATAACAAATTAAAGCACATACTCAAAGCCTATTCTAAACAATCAATACACTTGAGATCCTATTTACAAACTATTTAAGTTCCAAGATTACAAGTATATCAAAAAAAAAAATCAAAAGGGTCTGACTTCTTCATGCTTCAAGTCCAACAAAGACCAGTTGCTTATATGAGCCATAAGTTATCAGAGAGGAATCAAGGCAAGTCTATCTACGAAAGAGAGCTCATGACAATAGAGTTAGCCATCCAAAAGTTGAGACACGAATCAAAAGAGTCTCAAGTTTCTTTTAGATAAGAGGATTGGAGGTGAAGAAGAAAACAAATGGGTAGCTAAACTCATGGGCTACGATTTCGAAATTCATTACAAGATAGGGAGCGAGAACAAGGTTGTTGATGCCTTATCTAGAAAACTCTAATTTTCCTCAATCACAATAGTAGTTAGTGTGAATAGGGAAGGGTGGGAGGATGAGGTACAATCAAATGAGAGGTTACGAGGAATCATATAACAGATTCTCCAAGGAAGAGATCCTATAGTAGGGTTTGAATTGATCAAAGGAAAGCTGAGGTATAAAGGATTTTTTGGATTCCATGACTCCAAGATGGGAGGACATTCTGGACATTTCAGAACTTACAAGCGCATTTCAAGAATATTATATTGGGAAGAAATGAAGAAATAGGTTTTGGAGTATGTGAGGCAATGTGAAGTTTTTCAAAGAAATAAACATCAGAATCCACTTCTAGTTGGGTTACTGCAACCATTGCCTATACCAGAGAATGTTTGGTCTAACATATTAATGGACTTCATAGAGGGTTTTCCTAAATCTTCACGGATTATGCAATGTGTGCCCAAATCTTCATTCACCAACTTCAATCACTCTTGAATTAACTTGGAAACCAATGGATTAAGCATAAAAACTTGTGGAATAAATGATGAAGCTCACGGTTTCACTCAAAGTTATAAGAAAAGATAAAAATGGAGAAGATTAAGAAGATGTGAGCGCCATGAATGGTGAATTCAATAAGCTCAATGATGAACCACCACTTGGATGCATAGATCCATGATAAGATTCAAGGTTTCTATGAAGAAAATCCTAGGAGAGCTCTACTCCTTTCCAAAGAGAACAAGTCTCAATTCTATTTTCAAAATATTGACCAAAGTGAGTACGAATGAAAGTGTTGACCAATATAAATGACAAGTCCTTTTCCTAAGCACTAGGCTGTGAATAATCCAGCACCCTTAGATCTTTGATTGATCAATCAAGTGAAGCAAGGCACCCTTCACAATTGATCAATCAAGAAGGAGCTAGAAAAGTGTAATCAAAAGGCTTATAATTCAAGGTAGGAGTGATGATCATGGGAGAAGCAAGATGGAATTCTATGTCATAGATTAGAATTAATCTTAAGGCTAGAATTTCATCTTGAATGAGAGATCAAATCCTAGAAGATTGATTTAAATTTACACCCTTGATTATGAATTGATCAAGTGGTGGAGATTTAATTCAAGTTAGTAGAAATTTCACTAACTCTCTCTCTCTCTTTTCCCATCCACTCTCTTTTAAGAGAGTGTATTACACTTGCTTAACTTGAATTATAAGACTAAGTCTACTTAATGCCAACTAGGCTCAAGACACTTACAAATACAAGGTTCACAATTCAAGTCTTAAAAGCAATTATAAAATTGAAAGAAATTAATAAGGCCTAAACAATTAAGCAACTCGCCAGAAAATCCCGACAACTTCCAAACGTTAACTTCAAGCTTCATTTCTTCCTAGATGTAGTACGATCTGGGCTTTGGTGTCTTCATAACTTTTGTAGCCCTTTAAGTCAGCTTTAAAATTCCACTAAGACGAACTTAATTGGAATTGTGTAGCCCAGGTTATGCTCGAAATACTGAAACTTGTCAGGAACCAAAACTAACAGCAAATTTACTTCAAGTCCAATTTAAAAGAGTAAGGTCTTCCTTCTTCTTTGACTTTGATTTGAGTATTGGCCTCCTCCTTTAACTTTGACTTGGAGAGTTTGTTAGGCTTTTAGGGATGGTTCTCTATCTGGACGTGATAGCATTTTTGTTGTAGTTGGCAGAATGACTAAATATACACATTTCTTTGTTGTCTCTCATCCTTATACAACAAAAGAAATTGAAGAATTATTATCAAGGAGGTGGTTAGATTGCATGGATTTCCAACTTCAATCGTTTCTGACCGATAGGTTGTTCATGGGTGCCTTTTGGGCTAAGTTATTCAAGGAGCTGGTACAAAATTAAAAATGATCTCAGCTTATCATCCTCAATATGATGAACAAACTGAAGCAGTGAATAAATGTGTGGAAACCTACCTTACGTATTTCATAGGAACAAAGCTAAGGTAGTGGCCAAAGTGGTTACCATTAGCAGAATATTGGTATAACACCAATTACCATGGCTCAATCAAAATGACTCATTTTAAAGCCCTTTATGGTAGTGAACCACCAGTCTTACAGAAAGGGATAGGAGAGACTAATGTCAATGGGGTGCAACTATTGATGCTGGAATGTAATCAGATGCTAGAAGAATTTAGATTGCAATTGAATAAGGCTCAATAACGTATGAAGTTGTATATAGTAATAAGAGGAGGAAAATGAAATTTCGACCCGGAGATAAGGTTTACTTAAAGATTCAACCTTATAGGATGAAGAGCTTAGTCAAAAAGATTAATCAAAAGCTAAGTCTAAGGTTCTATGGGCCTTTTGAGGTACTGGAACAAGTAGGGAAGGTTGCTTATAAGCTAAAGTTACCTGAGCAGGCCCGAATACACCCAATCTTTCATATTTCTATGATCAAGGCTTGTTTAAGGAATAACACCCCTTCTAATAATTTATTCCAAGGACTAGGAACTTTAGGTGGAACCCAAAAAAGTTATAACTATTAAACGAAATAAAGATGACAAGTTACATATCCTAATTCAATGATAAGTTATAAGATGTGACTTTTCATATATGAGTTTTTCTTAAGAATTAAAATACGTGACAAATTTTACATAGACGTGAAAAATATTTCTTTGAAAAACAATATCTTTTCTTCAAAATTCAAAAGTCATATGATAGTTTATAAATAGAATCAAATCTGGATGCAATAAAATAAAAGCATAAAATCATCAAATTCTATGTACCTAAATCATTTTTATTCTTCCTTTATATATAAAAAAAATTAAGAAAATTATTATTCTGTAAATTATTTCTGACAATAACTTAGCGTGGTTGTGCAAACCACGTCAAGAAACTCAGTGTATCCTAAATTAGATTTGCTTGGACATTATTTTTCATTTAATTACATAGACACGGGTGATATTGAATCAAATCTAAAGATTAATGTTTAAACATGGAGAAATATGAATAAAAAAAAAAGAGAAAATTAATATATATATATATATATATATATATATATATTTAGTTGACTAGCTATATTAGAGTTAGTTGTATATTAATAACTACAATTTTAGTTTTTTTTTTCTTTTTATCATTGCTTCGTCATCATCAATAATTTCCTCTTTAATATTTATCCATTGTTGCAGCGTCGTTGCCGCGAGTTTGAATTAACACTCTTTGAATTCTCGGTAACAATCATAAAAATTGTTCCAACACTGTAAACACCATTGGAAATTAATCATGGATAAGTTAGTAAAGTTTTAATGAACATATTTTTCCCTGGCTCCAAAATTCAAGAGTAATATATATATATATATATATATATATATATATATATATATGTATATATATATCGCTAATATAGAAGTTTTTTAACATTTAATTTAATCACAAATAAGAATATATAATAAACTTATAATTATTGTTAGTTTTTTTTTTAAAAAAAATCACATTAATTAACAATAATTTTTCTTTGATGGATAATCTCATTTTGACATTGATTCATCATAACAATTAAACACAAATCCGAACCTTTTTTTCCTTTTGTGCGTCAAACTTTTTTCCTTCTTCTTTTGGCAAAATTAATGATTTATTCATGAGTTCATCGAACAAAATTTTTGAAATGTGTTTGGTATGAATCCTTAGTTTTTATTTTTTTTAGTTTAGTCTGTATCCTTTAAAGACATTTTAATTTTAATGTCTGTCGTCAATCCCTATTAAAAAACCGATGACGGCAATCAATGAAGTGACATGTAATAGTTATTGACCAAGACAAATTGTAAAAATCCTTTTTTTGGTTTTGTGGTAATTTTTAATTGCCACACAACTTGAAATTGAACTAAAATGATCTTGATCTTGGCGAGCACCTTTTTCTTCTTCACAAGTTCTGTAACGTACGGATTTGAGGCACGACCACATTGTGACAATTGATAATAGTGATGTGTCGGGTGGAACATCATTGATGTAGAAATGATGGGAACAATCGTTATGATTTGCAGCTAATAGTCATGGTTGTTGGAACGTTGAGAGAAGATATATAAGAGAGCTGTTACGGGAGGAAACGGGAGAACACGGTTGACCAATCTACTAGGCAGTAACCGTTATTTAGTGTTAAGGTCCTAGAAATTCTTCATGTCCTATGCAGTCTTTGATAGTTTGGTCTCTACTAAATTCTTAAATAAATCTTCTAAGTATCCCAAGATAATAGAGAAGAAAACTAGAAAGAATGAGAGTGAAACTCTAGAGAACTTGTTTGCTTTTATTGTTTGATGATCTACACAAATGAGACTCCCTTTATTTACAAGGAACTCTAGGTGTAGGGAATGGTTAGGATTGTAACACTTGTCACTAATCTAAGGGTAAGAACTTTCTAGATCACTATTCTAGAATTTTCTACAAAGCTCTCTAAGAAGTTTCAAACTATTATAAAATACTCCACTCAATTCTACAACATTTTACAAGACTCAAAAGTATTATACAAAGAACTAGATTTTTCTAGAAGGTTAAGGAATTCTCTAGAAAAATCTAGGTTGTGACATTCTCCTCCACCTAACTTCGTGATGTCCTCGGCGCAATATTTTCATGGAACCTTTGGGTGTGATCTTCAAACTGCCACAAGGACTCTTTTGGTTCCCAACTTGTCTTGCTTTCAGGAAACCCCTTCCACTTGACCAAGTATTCCTGGCGTGGCTTATGACTCTTTCTCCTGATGACACGACCTGCCAAGATCTCTTCTACTTCTTTGTCGAACGTGGTCGCTATGCCCAATGGTGCACGCTTAGACTCTCCTCGTGTTGGTTCTTCTTCATCACCATGGTAGGGCTTCAATCAGCTGACATGGAAGATTGGATGAAGTTTGAATTTGGAGGGTAAGTCTAGCTTGTAAGAGACCTTGCCTGTTTTCTTGATGATTGGGAATGGTCCTTCATATCGTCGCATAAGTCCCTTATGTAACTTCCTTATGAACTTGTGTTAGCTTGGCAAGATCTTCACTAACACCTTTTATGATCAGCCCACTTCTTCATCTTCTTGGTTGCTTTGTCTAAGTAGGAGCAGGTCATATCCAATTGTTCATTCCAAGACTTAGCAACTTTGAAGGTTGTAGGACAATTCCCCACATAGCTTGTCTCTAATGACTGGGGAGTAAGTGGTTGCTGCTCCATTACAATTTCAAATGGGCTTTTGTTTGTAGATTCACTTCTTTGTAAATTATAAGAGAATTGAGCAATATCCAATAACTTAGCCCAATCAGATTGGTTGGTGCTCACAAAGTGCCTTAAGTATAACTCCAGTAAGGCATTGACCCTCTCCGTTTGCCCATCTGTTTGGGGTGAAAGCTAGTAGAGAAATGTAGGACAGACCCCATAAGCTTGAATAGTCTTGACCAGAACTTTGCTGTGAAGCGAGGGTCTCGATCACTAATGATGCTTTGTGGCAGGCCCTAGTATTTCACCACATGCTTGAAGAATAACTTTGTTGTTTCTTCAGCTGAGCAATCTTTAGGGGTTGTTATAAATGTGGCATACTTGGAAAATCAGTCTACCACCACAGTGATGGTACCGCACCCTTAGGATTTAGGTAGCGCTACTATAAAATCCATGCTTACACCTTCCCATGGATGAGAAGGGATGGGTAGTGTTTCTAATAATCCCGCAGGACTTTGATTCTCCACCTTATCTTGTTGGCACACAAGACAAGTTTTCACGTACAGTTCCACCTCATCTCTCAACTGAGGCCAATAGTAGGAAGCTTCTTACAAAGCTCGAGTACGTCATTGGCCCGGATGTCCAGCCCATAAGGAATCATGGCACTCTTTGATAAGGTTCCTCCGTAGGTTTCTCCACTTTGGGACATAAATTCACCTCTTTATGGTGTAGAGAAGACCGTCTTCTACCCAAAATCTTTTAATTTTCCCTTCCTTAGCCATGTTCAACAAGTTCTTGGCTAAGGGATCATACTCCATGCCTTCACGAATTATATCAAGTAGCTTCCCTTGAGCTTGGACGATAGCAAAAAGTTCTCCTTTCCTATTTAGTGCATCAGCGACAATGTTGGCCTTCCCAGGGTTGTACTCCACGACAAAGTCAAATTCAGCCAAGAAGTCTTGCCACCTGGCTTGCTTTAGGCTTAGTTTCTTTTGACTTTGGAAGTAACTAGTCGCAATGTTATTAGTCTTTGTAAAGAATAAAACACAAGAAAGGGGGTTGAATTGTGTTATAAATAAAAATTTTCTTTATCATCTGTTGTTTTCAAACAGGTTCAGACGATGTAAAAATTATCTTGAAAGATTATTTTTAACAGATAAGGTTATGTTTTAATTATCCCCGTTAGTCACAAGATTAAATAACTTAAACACAATTATTTTTATACTGGTTCGTCTATTCAAGACTACGTCCAGTTACCCAGCAAATACTGAGTTTTCACTATCAACCGTGAAAAGGTTACAAGTATTGTTTAAACTCAGCCACTTCTGGCTAATACAAGATATTCTTTAAACAGAGCCTTCCGAGACTAATCAACCATGTATTCTTTGTAACACAGCCTCTTCAGGCTAAAACCAGGTATTCTTTGCACACACAGCCTCCTCAGGCTAAAGTACCACACAAATGGATTTAAAAGAGATTTAAGAAAAACTTAAGAATTCCTTTACGTAGAGAGGGTTTTTACAATGAAGAATAAATTCCTTTTTGATTCAAGAACGAAGACAAGAATAAGCTTATGTAGTGTTTTCGCCAACTTGAAACTTTGAAGAGAAGACCTTTATATAGGCAACAGTCTTGGAGAGATCCATTAGACTCAAATCTTGATCGTTGTCCTTTTCTGGAAGCTTTCCCATCAGTGACAGAGATCAATCAGAATAATTAATGTTTGAGCAGCGGAGTCAACGTACATCCAGTACCTTTTTCTGACTTGATCAGATTGAATAACAAAAAAGTAATATGCTTTTCATGTTGCAGAGGTTTTGTACAGTATCCAACCACTTTTGGAAACTTCCATGAGTAACGACTAGATTTGAAATGTGCACAAGTTACTTCGTCTGTCTTCAGGTTCTACATGTAGATGATGGGTCTTGACAGAAAACATAGTCTTCAAAAGATGTTCTTTAAGGAAAGTCCGAAGATAATGTCGTCTACCATCATACTTGTATCGTCTAAACTTTGTACCATAGCCTCGAAGATGAAAAAGAAACTTATCAGATTGAGTAGTCATCTTTCGTCTGAGGTATGTTGTTGTCTGATCTTACTTCGTCTGAAGTCTTCTATCGTCTGATCTTCCTACGTCTAAAAGTATCGTCTGTCTTGTAATTATAAAAACAAAGAGTGTTAATCATCTTGATCTAACAATCTCCACCTTTTGATGATTTACAGACCATACCAATACTTTGGATAGACAAAGCTCATTTGCATAAAACAGGATTAGTAAATTGATAACAGTTATGTCAGATTCACATCAAGACGATGTTTTCTAAAAAACACTTCTTCATAGAGTTTGTTACATCAAAGAGTGTAATCGAGTTTAGAGTTACAAGGTTTTAGATAACAAAGAATTTGTCAGAGCTTAAAGAAAATAAAATAAAATTACAAGACTCTCCCTCGAGTCTAATTACCCAGAATTCATGTCACTTCTCCCCTAAGCTTACTATAGACGCTCTTCTTCAGATGCTCCCCCTGAGCTAAAACTCTCTTCTCTTCTTCCAAATCTTCTTCCCCTTGGACTGAAATCCATCAAAAAGATTACTAAGACGGAGGTGGTTGCTTCAATAGAGAGAATACAAGACTCTAAAGATGCTCTAGCTTGGCATTAGTAGCCTGTTGAGACTCTTCTAGTTCCTTGTTCTTCTTCTTTAAGTGCTCACAGTTATCCTCAAGAGCATCATACTTTCGCTTCAAAGCGTTATACTTATCAGCAGAATCGTCTGATGATTGAGGTTCAGAAGGTTGGAGGTCAGACGTGGGTAGAATAATCTCTTCTTCTAAGTCTACCTCTACCACAATATGTGGTACTTCAGTCGCCTTCAGATGCAGAGTGAACAGAGGAAAGTCCATTCGAGAGTTGAAGTTTTCTTCCCACTACCAAAAGTAAGATCTGTTGAAGGTTGTGAGCTGGTAGTATTGAGGCATATGGGGTGGAAGAGTATATGCATAAGCTCCATCAGGGTAGACTTTGCCACAGGTGACTGACTCTTCATCAAACGAAATGCCAGAGCAAAACCTTGATGTGGCTTCATGTTCCTCTATCATCCTTTGAATCTTAGGATTGATAGGTATTGTAGATTGAGTCTAAAAAGTCTTTAGATGAGCATAAGCAGCTGGGGGTAGACGCTTGACAATATGTCTTGCGAATTTGAACTCCTTGGGGGAAGGGTATTCCTTCTTTTCTTTTCCTTTTTCAAGCATCCTTATAAGGCATGGTCTTGGACGATCCATCTTTACAAAGAACTTTGTTTCATTAGATACAAATGCAGAGAACTGAGAGCCCATGAGAAAAGGTAAAGAACGTCCCTCTTTCTCAGCTCTGTGTTAGATCAGACGGAAGGATTGTAGTCTATCCTTGATCTCATTTCTATAAGATCTTGTCATCAAAGTGTATGTCGCATCATAATCAACAGGCAGACAATGATAACACTCTTCAAACGTCTCATACTCGTGGAAGTTAAGGAAGTAAGTTGGTTGAACGCCAGAGCAATGAGGTCTGAGCCATGGTAGAGTTAGGCCAAGGGTGTAGCCTAATCCAATGAACTCTGTCTTATTCATTGGGATGGTGAAGGGTTGGGGATCATGTTTATCCATTGCATCTAGGTGCCAATGAGAGAAACATGCAGGAATAGAGATTTGGGACATAAAGTCACCAAATACACAATGATGATGAACTGGTGCTCTCTCAAGATGATACCGAATGAATCTTCTAGAGGTGACTCTAGAGACGATGTTTGGTTCATACCCCAGTGCTGGTCCTTCAATCATCAGACCATCAAGATGGCGCTTGTAATCGTCTATGCCTTCTAAGCCTTTAATCTTCAATTCAGCAAGGGCATCCCAAGGCAGACGCTTCAACCATTCCTTCTACTCTTTACTATCATATTTTCTTGACATATCAAAGTCAGTAGGCTTCAATGGTTGGTAATAGTTTATTGGATTAACACATCTTCCCACTTGAAACCCTTTCTTACATATGTACCTGTAAGGGTTGTTCACTTCAATGTAGGGAGATTCTGTCTCTTCAACAAAAGAATCTTCATCGTCTGCGCAATAACTGTAATTGCCAGACTCAGATATATCAGAGTCAGAAAGATCAGAGGCTTCCACAACATGATTTGAGATTATCCACTCAGGCCTCTTAGGCCTCTCAACACACCCAATAATACTATACCTTTGCATAACTAAATCGTTAAGAAAGGTGTAGTCCATTTTGCGCTTGGGTGGAAGGTCATCTTCATTTAAGACCTCAGCTGGAATCTTTTCAAAAGGTGTCACATGTCTTGTGACAAGACATTCTTCATCATCTGATGAATTAGACTCTATGTCATGGACGATACACGAAGGCTGCATTGTCTGTAAGCAGCATCTCTCCTCAGACTCAACAATTACCATCCAAAGAGGTATGGCACAAAGAGGAGACGAAAGCAAGGTTACATCATCTTCCCTTGATTCGTCTATTGGAGTGGACGAACCAAACTCCATATTTGGCAAATCTTCACTAAATATTGTAGACAATTGCTCAGCGAGGATTGCGTTGTCTTTTTGGATCTGGGCAGTCTCTTCGTTGTCTATGCCCTCTGAAGCAGTCTGAGCATGAGAGGCTCCAGACAGTCCAATTCCCTTGACGCTTTCTTGGAATCTATGTTCCCTTTCAGCTTCAGAAAGAATGGAGGCTTTCTTAGCCTTTTCCAATACTTCCTTCTCACTGAGAATAGAAGAAGCCTCAACTATACCTTTTCTTGTTCCCTTTATATATGCCTGTCTCAAAGCCTCGTCTGAGATTTGAGTTTCATCTATCTTTGCCTTCTTGCGAACGTCTGCTCGCCTACTAGCAGACTCAACATCCTCAGATGCTTCTTCGGCAGATGGATTGTCTTGAGTAGAAGAATCCATTCTTGGCATTTTTAACTTCATAGACCTTGACTTTCGTCTAACAAGAGGCATATCTTCTGTCGTCTCAAAAGGAACCTCTGTAACTTGTACATGTGGTTTAGACGACGTTCTTGGTTGAGATGGAGGAGGTTTGGTGTTTGGGCTTGTGTTTAAGATTGTGTTTGTGATGGAATGGGTGTGTTTCTTGGTCTTTTGATGAGGGTTTTATGTCTTTGGCGAGTTTGTTGAGGAGCTGGTTGCGGTTGTGAGGTTTGTGTATGGGTTTGTGTTTGTGGTTGACGGGGTTGAGATTGAGATGAAGAAGATTGAGAAGATTTAGGATTAAGAGACTTCTCATGCATTTCATTCAGCGTCCATGGAGCAAGATCCAGACGCATTCTTGAGAAAGTGCCTTGCTTGATCTCATGACCACTGGCAAACCATTGACATCCTTTGATATCAAATTCTTGATTCTGGATGATCTTTGCGAAGACAGCAGGATAGGGAACACTTGATTTCTTTCGCAAGTCCCTTCTTTTCAAGGTATCCATCCAGTGATCCATAATCACATAGGGAAGACTTATCTTCTCCTTCTGAAAAAGATAGAAAAGACAGAATCGTTCTCGGTTGCTCACATTATCGCGAGACCCGATTCTGGGAGTGAAGATGTTGAAGAGAAGGTTGTGTAGAACTCTTCCTTCACTAGTCAAGTTCCCAGCCCTTAGGAATTTCACCAAGTCAGACGTTCTTGGTTTACCATAGAGCGTCTGATCGATGAGAGCTTCATCAATACCCCCATACCATTTAGGGTTGTAGATGACACCTTCAATCTTGCACTTCCCAATAGCGGCAACAGCTTCAGCATTAATAAGGTATTCCGTATCACCATTAGTTCCAACTATGTTATCATCAATAATCTTGGCCTCAGACCAAAATTCAGCATAAGGCTCCATCATCCATGGACCTTCCCATGAAGCAAACTTCATCCATCCCGCTTTTTCAAGGAAGTCACATGTATGCCCTGCAAGATTTGCGAGAATGATCCTTCTCACCCACTTTCTTGGCAAGAACATATCTTACGCTTGTTAAGCTTTCTTCTTCTTCAAAAGATGATTGTTGTGTGTTCTTGGCGGCCATTTTCTGTGTTTGAAAAAAATAATAGAGTTAGAGAGTAAGTGTAATTAGAGAGAAAGAATAGCTTTTGATTACTTAGTAGTGTAAAGTGTAAAGGAGGTAACTTTGACACTTTTATAGTCAAATAAATGAAACGGTTATATTTTATCAGACGATAGAATAGAAATTGTCCTTGATTTGATGTTTTCTCCTATGATTGCCCTTTCAATGATTGGTTTGACTTCTGTCAGTTGCGGCGCATGCTTTTGAACTTCCTAGAATAGAGTAATAAATGCTAGACATATTTAATGCTGCATTTATTGTGTCTTCCTGTACACTCAACTTTAAATTAATTAAATAATAACATTGCGTCTGTTGAATGACTTTATACTAATCCAACTTGATCAGACGTAAAGTTTCGTCTTAAAGCGAAATAATTAGATGATAAGTACAGACAATAGATATAGACGAAATGACTTAATCTTTTAAAGAAATAAATTCCAAATTTTCTTTAATGGAATTAAATTGTGTTTCGTCTAAAGCCTTTGTAAAGATATCTGCCCATTGAAAATCAGTTTGAACAAATTGTATATCGAAAATCCCCTTTTGAACATAATCTCTTATAAAATGAAATTTTATTTCAATATGTTTAGCTTTTGAATGATGTATAGGGTTTTTGCTGAGATTGATTGCACTTGTGTTGTCACAGAAAACTGGGATTTGGGTTTCAAACCTGAAGTAATCTTCAACTTGATGTTTTACCCAAAGAAGTTGTGAACAACATCCAGCAGCAGCAATATATTTTGCTTCTGTGGTAGAGAGTGCTATGGAGTTTTGCTTCTTGCTTGACCAAGAGATGAGTGGAGTGCCTAGAAATTGACATCCACCACTTGTGCTTTTTCTCTCCACTTTGTCTCCAGCATAGTCAGCATCACAATAGTCATTCAAATTGAAATTACTATTTTTCTTATAAAATAAAGAGAGATTAGTGGTTCTAATAAGATATCTAAGAATAGGTTTTACAGCTTGTAAATGAGATTCTTTAGGGTTAGACTGAAAACATGCACATAGACAGACGCTAAACATAATGTTTGGTCTACTTGCAGTTAAATAAAGCAATGAACCAATCATACCTCGATATACCGTCTGATCGTCTTTACTAAGACTAGAGCCAAACGAATGCATGAGTGTTTTCATTGGCTTTGCGTTATCCATCTTGAATTTCTTAAGAAGTCCTTTTGTGTACTTTTGTTGATGGATATAGATACCTTCTTTCATCTGTTTGATTTGAAGTCCTAAGAAGAACTTTAATTCTCCCATCATGCTCATTTCAAACTCATCCTGCATTAACTTAGAAAAATCCTTACACAAGGATTCGTTAGTGGCTTCAAAGACTATATCGTCTACATATATTTGGACAATAATAAAGTCTTTTGAAACACTTTTCTTGAAGAGAGTAGTATCAACTTTTCCTCTAGAAAAATCATTTTTAAGAAGAAAAGAACTTAGTCTATCATACCAAGCTCTAGGAGCTTGTTTAAGACCATAGAGTGTTTTCTTCAATTTAAAAACATGATCTGGTTTAGATGAGCTTTCAAAGCCAGGAGGTTGTTTCACATAAACTTCTTCTTTAATAAAACCATTTAGAAAAGCACTTTTTATATCCATTTGATATAAGACGATATTCTTATAATAGCTTCTAACCTAGCTACAGGAGCAAAGGTTTCAGTGAAATCAATACCTTCCTGTTGGTTATAACCTTGGGCTACTAACCTTGCTTTATTTCTTACCACCTTTCCAGTTTCATCAAATTTATTTCTGAACACCCATCTTGTTCCAATGATGCTTTTGTTCCTTGGTCTCTCTACTAAAGTCCAAACGTCATTTCTGGTAAACTGGTTTAGCTCTTCTTCCATAGCTAAAATCCAATCATTCTCTTGTAGAGCTTCCTCAATGTTCTTGGGCTTTATGTTTGACACAAAAGCGTAGCCAGACAATTCTCTAACTTTTGATCTTGTTTGAACTCCTTGAAGTCTATCGCCAATGATAAGATCTTCTGTATGATTTGAGGCAAACCTCCAAGTTCTGGTAGGAGCTTGAACATCATGTTGATGAATATCAGACGAAGAGGGTTCGTCTGTTCTTCTTTCGTCTGTTCTTACGTCTGTACCAGGTTGACCATTTGAACTCGAGTTTTCACCAAGAGGGTTGATCTGCAAATTATCAAACAAATTTTCTAGGTATGATATTTCTTTATCAGCCTTTGAGTTATCTTGAAATTTTACATGAATAGATTCTTCTACAACTTGCGTCTTAGAGTTAAATACTCTATAGGCCTTAGATGTGTTGGAGTATCCAAGTAAAAATCCTTTTATTACCTTTGAGTCAAAATTTCTAAGTTGATCTCTGGTGTTAAGGATAAAACACTCACATCCAAAAGGATGAAAGTAGGATATGTTGGGTCTTCTTCCTCTCCATAGTTCATAAGGGGTCTTGTTCAATATAGGTCTTATTAATATTCTGTTTTGAATATAACAAGAGGTATTTATTGTTTCTGCCCAATAATATTTTGGAAGAGAGCTTTCATGTAACATTGTTCTAGCCATTTCTTGTAAAGAACAATTTTTCCTTTCCACAACTCCATTTTGTTGGGGAGTTCTTGGAGATGAAAAATTGTGAAAGATACCATTTTCAAAACAAAAGCTTTGAACTCAGAGTTTTCAAACTCTGTTCCATGATCGCTTCTTACAGATGCAATACACATTCCCTTTTCTTTTTGAACACGTTTACAGAATATCTCAAAGACATTGAAAGACTCGTGTTTATGGGCTAGGAAGTATACCCAAGTAAATCTAGTATAACCGTCTACAATGACAAATTCATATTTCTTTCCTCCAAGACTTTCAGTCTGAGTGGGCCCAAAGAGATCAATATGTAACAGTTCCAAAGGTCTTGTCATGGAAACAACATTTTTTGATTTGAAAGAAACTTTAAGTTGTTTCCCATGCTGACAAGATTCACACAGACGATCGGACTTCCAAGATATTTTTGGCAAACCTTTCACAAGATCCTTTTTGGATATTTTTGAAATATACTTGAGACTTAAATGTCCAAGCTTTTTGTGCCAAATATCTCGTTCATCGTCTGCTGAAATCAAACATGTTACGTTCTGATCACTAAGGTCAGAAAGACAAACCTCATAGAGATTGTTCTATCTTTTCCCAACAGATAGAATAGATTTATCCTTGTTTTTGACTATACACTCACCAACGTTAAAGGCTACTTCATATCAACTGTCACAAAATTGACTTATGCTAAGTAGATTGAAGTTCAGACCTTTAACATAAGACACATTTTGGATGAGAGGGTTGGGTGTCTTACCAACAGTCCCAATCCCTAGGATTTTACCTTTCCCTAAACCATAAGACACAGACCCTTTACTTGGTCTTAGGTCTTGGAACATAGACAGGTCTCCCGTCATGTGTCGTGAGCACTCACTGTCTAGGTACCAGCTTGAAGTCTTCTCTCTTCCTATTAAGGATATCTGCAACAGGAATAATAAGTAACTTTGGTACCCAAATTCTTTTAGGTCCTCCTTTGTTAGTAGAAGAATGTTTCTTTTTGTTCAAGGTTTTAGTATTTTTCTTGTAATCATTTAGAACCTTGTTGTAACTTTTGTTCTTCTTCTTTTGAGTAGACGAATCAAATTTTGTCTTCTTTTCATTCGTCTGCTCGACATAACCTAGTCCACTTTTATCAGAAGGAGCCCTCCCATATTTTAAAATGTTTTCAAGCATTTAGGATCCTTTTGTGAACTTTGTTAAGTCTTTGAGTAAGGATCATTTTCTATCTTTAATCTTTCGATTTCAAGAATTAAAATGTTGTTTTCAGAGTCAGACGATATTTCATCTGATACTTTCTTTTTAAGCAACTCTTTTTCAGATTTCAAAGTAGCATTTTCTTCCAAAGTTTGTTTTAACTTGGTTTTGCATACTTTGTATTGCTTAGCAATAAAATGAGAGTTTGCTAAAAGAGTATCATATGATATTTCTTCTGATTCGATTTAGACCTCAGATGAAGAGGATGAGATAGGAAAGTCATTTACCTCAGAGGAAGAATTGTCTCCAGCTATGAGACAGATGTTATTATGAGCCTTTGTGAATGTGATACCCAGCGAGGTAAGACCATTCAATATAGTCTGGAATCTTCCAAACATTGTGATGCAAACCCATGAAGGAACTTGTGATGGATTTTCAAGGATTAGCAAAAGGGTGTCCAATCTTCATTCACCAAGTGATTCAACACTCAAGAACTAAGCTATGGAACTCACGGTTTGACATAAAAGGACAAGAAAGCAAAAATGGAAGGAGGTTTAAGAGATGGAAAGCGCCATGAATTTGCATTCAATAAGCTTGTGTAGAAGAATCGCCACTTGGATCATGGATCCATAATAAGATTCAAGGTTCTTGTAAGAAACCCTAGGAGATCTCTCTCATTTTCTCAAGACTTTAGTCTTAGAAATTCTCTTTTCATAAATGACCAAAGTGAGTACAATGAGCAAATTTGCCTAAGTTATAGATGTGTTGACCGTGAGCTTCCTAGGTCATTTGATCCTTGATGGATTGATCAAGTGATGTATGGCACCCCTCACTTGATCAATTCAAGATCAAGTGATGTATGACACCCCTCACTTGATTAATTCAAGAAGGATCTAGAATAAATGAGATCATGAGGTCCAAGACTCATCTAAGTAGTGATGATCATGGATTATTTTAAGATGGAATTCTAGACTATGGATTAGAAGCTAATCCAAAGGCTAGAATGCCTTCTTAGATGAGAGTCAACATTTGTAAACTTGACTTGAATTTGCACCTTTAATTATGGAATAATCAAGTGGTGGAAATTCAAGTTAAGTTAGTGGAAATTCCACTAATTCTCTCTCCTAATCCATCCACTCTCTTTTAAGAGAGTGTATTACACTTGCTTAGTTGGTCATAAGACTCTTAAGCACATTTAAAAAGGCTTTGACCACTCAAAACAAAAGTCAACATGTCCATTACTAAAGCTTGGCCGAAAAATACAAAGCAAACATGGTCCAAGCTTTATGCAAAATTAAGCCTAAACTAATTACAAACTAATAAGAAGATTACAAGGCTTCTTTTGCCCAATTTGTTGACTTTGGGGAGTTGACCATTGACTTTGACTTTGACCTTGACTTGTTGACTTTGACTTGGTCAACTCTTCCTCAACTTGAGCTTCTAGTCTTCTTTGCATAGCCCTTGTGATCCTCATGCTTGAAGATGGCCATCCATCAATCCCTCCTTCTTGAGGCAAACTTGTCCCCAAGTTGCTCCCATCACCACCTACATCACAAAGAGATAAATCACTAACATTAAATGAATTACTACCAATGAAAGATGTAGGAAGGTCAAGAGAGTAAGCATTAGTTCCAAATTTCTTTAAAATCTTGAAAGGCCCATCCCCTCTTGGTAGAAGTTTAGATTTCCTAAGATTAGGAAATCTCTCTTTCTTGAGATGAAGCCACACCATGTCTCCTTCCTTGAACTCCACATTCTTCTTGTGTTTGTTCACTTGGCCGCCACCTTGGAATACCTTTTCTGAAGGTGCTCTTTGATTTTGGCATGAAGGGACTTCACTAGCTCGGCCTTGGCAACTCCATCTACATTTAAAGCAAACTCAAGTGGCAAAGGCACAAGGTCAAGAGGTGTTAAAGGGTTAAAACCATACACAATCTCAAATGGGGAATAGGAAGTAGAAGCATTCACAACTCTATTATATGCAAATTTAACAAAAGGTAAATGTTCCTCCCATGTCCTAGTATTCCCTTTAAAAAAAGCATCTCAACAATTGGCCTAATGTTCTATTGACCACTTCAGTTAGGCCATCCGTTTGCGGATGACAAGTGGTAGAGAATAAAAGCTTGGTGCCTAACTTACCCCATAAGGTTCTCCAAAAGTAACTCAAAAATTTTGAATCTCTATCACTAACAATTATCTTAGGCAAACCATGCAATCTAACCACCTCTTTAAATAACAAATTTGCAATGTGTGTAGCATCATCAACCTTATGAAAAGGAATAAAATGAGCCATTTTAGAAAACCTACACATAACTACAAAAATGGAATCCATTCCTCTCTTGGTTCTCGACAATTCAAGCACAAAATCCATTGATATGTCAATCCAAGGAGAAATGGGAATAGGTAAAGGAGTATATAACCCATGATTCATGCTTCTAGATTTAGCCTTATGACATGTAATGCACTTGTGCACCAATCGGTCCACATCCTTTTTCATGTGTGGCCAATAAAAATGTTCATGTAATATGGCTAATGTCTTATCAATTCCAAAGTGTCCCATGATGCCTCCTTCATGTGCTTCACAAACCAAAAGTTCTCTTGAAGATGTCTTAGGGATACACAAACATTTTCCTTTGAAAAGATAACCATTCACCCTAAAGAAATCCTTATGAGCACTTTGCATTGAGAGCCTTCCTTTTAGGACAATCGCTCGCCCAATGTGGTCTATCACAAAGGAAACAAGCATCCATTGGTTTCTTATCTTTGGAGTGGTCTTTCTTACCTTCTTTAGACGTTGAAGGTTTATCCCCTTCATCCTTGTACAGCGGGGTTTTAAACACCTTTGCTCCCCCACCTTTATTGTGATTATCCTGCGTAGACTTGGGCTTTGAAGAGTTGTTACTCTTATGATACTCAAACTCTTCTAGGATTTCTGCCACTGTTAAGGCGGTGGAGATGTTGTTGACTCCATAACGCTTGAGTTCTTGGGCCACCCGAGACTTGAGACCATCGAAAAAGTTGAAGAGGAGATCTTCTTCACTCATGTTTGTGATTTGAAGCATAAGGGTAGAAAATTCTTCAACATAGTCACGGATAGAAGATGTGTGTTTCAACTCCTTCATTCTTTTCCGTGCATTGATAGCCACATTCTCAAGATAAAATTGCTTTTTGAGTTCACTCTTGAACTCTTCCCAAGAGTTGATGGTGCAAGTACCTTTCTCTATCTCACTATGCTTACGACGCCACCAAATGCCAGCAAGATTAGTATGGTAGAGAGAGGCAATATATACCTTGACATACTCATCTTGCATGTTCAAAGCTTCGAAGTAATGCTCCATGTGCCATGTGTAGTTATCTAGTTCTTTGGCATCCCGCTTGCAGTTAAACTCTTTCGTTTTGGGGATATCCACTCTTGGTGTCCCCATCATTCCAATTCCAATCGTGTCCACATTGGCCACTACCCGCTTGCAAATGGCCAAATCCGCTTTGGTCTCCTCCAGACCGACGCGGTATTCCTCCATTCTCTCTTAGAGCTTTGTTAGCTCTCCCAAGACCCAGTCTTGGAAAGCAACACTTGCAACATGCTCTGCCTCGATGGTGGAGTTTATGGCGCTCAGAATGGACTTTTGAGCAATTTGGATTGTCCTTTCAATCCTAGCTCTTCCAAACTTTGCCTCACATTGTCAAGTCGGTCCTTGACATCTGCTACTGCCACCTCCATCCTTGTCACAAAGTTGTCTAAGGTGCTCACCTCCCTATGAGATTGATCCCAATCCTCAATCTTGGTAAATATCTTGCTTATGGCCTTCTTAATGCCATCAAGACGAGACTCCACAGACGAGGTTAAATCTTTCAACCTCTTGTCCTTCGTGGCTATTGAGGACCCATGGTGATCTCACTTGGATCAGCCATCCTAACCTGCTCTAGTACCAACTGTCATGGTCCTAGAAATTCTTCACGTCTCATGCAGTCTTAGGAAGTTTGGTCTCCACTAAACTCCTAAGTAAGCCTTCTAAGTATCTCAAGACAATAGAGAATAAAACTAGAAAGAGTGAGAGAGAAACTCTAGAGAACTTATTTGCTCTTATTGCTTGATGATCTACACAAATGAGACTCTCTCTGTTTATAGAGAACTCTTGGTATAGGGAATGGTTAGTATTGTGACACTTGTCACTAATCCAAGGGTAAAGAACTTTCTAGATCACTATTATAAAATTATCTACAAAGTTCTCTAAGAAGTTCCAAACTATTCTAGAATACTCCACTTAATTCTACAACATTCTACAAGACTCAAGAGTATTCTAAAAAAACTAAATTTTTCTAGAAGGTCAAGGAATTTTATAGAAAAATCTAGATTGTAACATTAATACAGGCCGGTTGTATAATGTTTCGCAACCATGTATAGTTACTAAGATAGAAATGGGTATCAATGACAAGGATAGTAATAAATTGGTAAGGACATGGAACTTAGAGAGAAACTTTAAATATAATGATAGATTTTGACCTATTATTTTAAAATGTAAAAACAAAAATTTAATATTTATATACTTAAAATTTAAAATTATATATAATGATAATAATATGTAACCTAATTTAAATCGAATTTCATCTTTTCTATTCTACTATATATTCGTATATTTGAATATTTGAAGGTGTTTTCCTTTATCACATTTTAAAACAAAATTGACATCAAATTTATATTATAACTGTTTAAATATTAAATGGTAGCTTTTTTAATTGAAACCTTTTATTCCTAAAATCGTTTTCAAAAGGAGAATATGTTGAATCTTTTGTTGTATTCATCTTCATCGATATTTTCTTCTTATAAAATTCATTTATTCTTTTATACTTTATCTTATTTGATAAAAAAAAATCTCAAATTAATGTAAAATTAATTTTATAAGTATAACATATAAAAAACAAATTATAATGTGTTTCCGATTAATTACTTTGTCATGTGAATAAATTATAATACATTTTTTAACAAGTGAATTTTAGAATATATATATATATATATATATATATATATATATATTAAACATCTAAATAAATGTATACTTTTTTCGTTATATTAATTTTAAAAATTAATATAATTAAAGTAAAATTAATCACATAACTTGATATTTCTTTAAATATCTTTAGTTGAAAGAAGAAATGTTTCAATATATAAATAAAGTCAATGATGCACACACCATATTTATTAGTCATTACTTAAGAATTCAAATATCAATAAATTTGTACATAAAAATAATAAAATCAAAATTAAAAATCGAAGAGGTTAACTTTACAGAATATTAATTTTTAAATCAATAAATAAAAAAAATAGAAGAATGAAGGTGAAATGGATTGACTTAACGTATAGTGAGATAATGGAACTTTTAAAACACACTACATAAAATATTAATATTTAGTAAAAAAAAAATTGACAATTTATTTTATTAATATACTAATTTATTTAATTAAAGGTACTAACATTGTGAATATCTTTTATAAATTACTATATTCGTTGGCAGTTACATTTTTACACCCGCAGGGCCATCCATAATTTTATACATTTTTTTTTAGAAAAAAATATTTTTAATTTATATATTTAAAAGTTATACAAAAAATTTTGGGGGTCAATTTCAAAATTTATAATAATTGAAAACGGCTAAAAAAACATATTTGCTTAACCGTCTGTTACATCATTGTTTATTGCATCATCATTTTTTATTGATTTATAAATTTGTTTTTATTCTTAAATTTTTTATTTTAATTTTTGAAAAAACTTTTGTCGCTAATTTTAGTCTTTTTTATTAACTTTTAAATTAAATAATTAAATGAACATTATTTTACAGTGTCTTAAAAAAAATTTGGCAGTGAATAATCATGGTAAATTCATTTAATTATTAAACAAAAATTTAATGAAAGAGATTGAAACAAAAAATGTTCCCGGGACTAAAATCATTGAAAAAAAATTAGAGAACTAAAGCTAGAATTCCAAATAAAATGATAAACAAAAACTTAATTAACTCATAATATTTTTAACTAATCATAAATTGACTATTAATTGAGATTATTAATATAAAATTTAATAAATGGTATTTTATTATTAGGCAATAATATAAAATTACGATGTACTATGAATGCATAAATTATCTTTCCTTGTTAAATATAGCGACCATAAAATACAGTTATTGCCCAAAAATTTCTTCCCTAAAACTAGTTTTCTCTACTTTGCATATAACTTGCATTGAGACATGAAATTCTCTATAACATGTAGAGACACTTAGTTAAGGGAATGGCCATGAGGGCGTCGGGTTAAAATGAGCCAAGGCAAATATATTTCTATCGTGCCTGCAATTTATTTTATCGATCCCAATTTTTTCTTTTTTAGCGTTATATATATTTATAATAATTCACAGGACTCATGATTCAAAACAATAATAGCACAAAGAAATTTTAGTACTTTTGGAATAAAGAAATTTTAGTACTTTTGGAATAAAGAAAATTTTAATATATGCCCCACTTTTGAGATAAGGCATAAATCAAAAGTCACCGGGTGCTGGGCCATAATGAAAAATATACACTCAGTTTGAAAGGAAAGACAATAAATCATACATTTAAAAGACATAAAAATACGTAATGTAATAAATAATATGATGAAAAGAAATGAAGATAAAAGAAATTTAAATAAAATGTTGTACTAATAACTCAATTAAAATATTGAAATGAAAAAAAATAAAAATTAGGGTGAATGTTAAATATGTTGCAAGGAATAATGCTGTGGAGCCACGTTGGGTGCCAATTGTAGGACATATGATCATCTTTATTCTTAACATCGTGAAATAATTCGCTTATTCGTTATTCATTTAATTAATTTTAAAAAATTTATTTAATTTATTTAATATTAAAAATAATAAATTAATAAGTTGATTTAATTTATCTATTTATTTTTTTAACGAGTATGATTTAATACCCCTTCTATCTTGACCAAAACTCACAAAAAAAATAACCTGAAATACAACCCTGAATAATCCTAAGATAAATCAATTGGCTTCGTAGCTTGGTGCCGAGGGAAAGTGGGACTCAGAGAACTTACAATAATACAACGCCGCGTTCTCCTAAAATATGCAGAATTTCTAACTTTTCGTGGAGGATTAGATCCAGTAACTGGAGGTCTATGGCTGACCGATATTATACATCATCATTTAGCTATTGCAGTTCTTTTCTAGACGTAGGGCGCGCAGTGCCTTGAATCCCTATCATTGATCAGAGATTTCTCTATGAAAAATATGAATCGAAGTTTGAAGAAGGGGAGAGTTCTTGACCCACAACTTAGCTTCTTTCAAAAGGGCTTCTGCTTCCCTAGTGAGTGTCTTGGTAGAAGGCTCTCCAAGTGTACTTGTTCCCCCTTCTTCTTTATCATTTATCATAGCGTGGTAAGAGATTGAAAAGGTATATTGAACTAAGCATCCAAGACTTCTTAAATGGCTTTCGTCTCAATCACAGCAGGACAGGAAGAAAGAGCCTAGAGATTTGTTATAGGATCCTATTGAGCTGATACAGTTTTTTGATTCTATGTATTTTTATCATTACACACATAAGGGAGGAGCCGTATGAGATACAAATCTCATGTACGGTTATGGAACGGAGATTCTTTGAACCGAATGACAACCGGGGCTTCCATTCACCTACGCAAACTTAAAGTGTTCTCCGAACCGTGCCGTTTAAATGTGTGCCCAACAATATACTTTTCTTCTTCTTTTTAGGACGGGTAACATTGACATCAATCAGACTTGGGTTCAGCCCAGAATGACGGTATCCGGGGAATAAGCATCGGCTAACTCTGTGCCAGCAGCCGTTGTAAGACAGGTGGAGGGCAAAGAAGGCCTCCTTCCGGGGGGGCCAGAGCCATCAGTGAGATACCACTCTAGAACAAGATGTTTCTTTTGTTCTTTCTTCAACAATTTCTGATCTCTAGTAGACCTCTCAGTAGGATTCGAACCCAGATAAAGTTCTGACCATCTGTTAGAGAAAAAATAACAAGCGGTTCTTGCAGGCAAGGAGGGGGGTGCCAAAGGCAGGGCTAGTGACTGGAGTGAAGTCGTAACAAGGTAGCCGTACTGGAAGGTGCGGCTGGATCACCTCCTTTTCAGGGAGAGCTAATGCTTGTTGGGTAGTTTAGTTTGACTTCCGCTGCGCGGATTTCTTGAGAAACGAAGTCATAGGCACGTAGGTTCAAGGCAAGACCGACAGCTTCCTAGCCTAACTGAGCAGTCTCTCGTCAGATAGTCACCTTTCCGAAATGGGTATCTTAAAATCATTGATTCAATTGACTACTTATGGTATTAAAAGGATCGAATTAAAAAACAAAAATTTGCAAATATTACAAAGTTTCATTGATTGATATTAATAAAATCCAATAAAAAGAAAGACATCCATTCATTTTTTGTGTGAAAGGAAATAACATTTATCACTGAGCGGTCATTTAGGGGCCTTAGCTGGTGATCCGGGCTATCAATAAATGGAGCCCACGGACCATATTCTTCTCCAATTTGAGTTTTGCTCACGTCTCGAATGAATTCAAGAACATATTCAAAAAAATTCTGACCAAAAGTCGGAATGGTTTGCAAATTTCGAATAACTAGAATGGCCGAAACTAACAAGATAGCAATTACAACCTGGTGCTGCAATCGAAGCTAACGAAGACATGCCTTCTTTCTGGCTATAGAGAAGGAAACACACTATGGGACTGCAGTTGCGCCAATGCTTGGCGGGAACCAATAGCAAAAAGACCACTTACTTGTTTTTTAGTCCAAGTAGCAACGGGATTTGCTATGACTCTCTTTTCTTCTTTTTTTTTCTTCCTATAGTGGAGATAGTCGCCTGGAGACTTCTTGGTTCATCATGTTATTGCTCTTGGTTTACATACAATTAAGAGGAAGATCACAAGACTGGGTTGAAGGGGAAGATCACAATAGCTTTTTTAAAATTTAATGGATAAAATTAATTTAATATTCTTTTTATTTAAAATTTTCTTAAATTCATTAAATAAAATATTTAATTGACAAAAATTAAAAGTGAAAACAAGTTAGATCATTACTAATACAGTAGTCTATTTAAAATATTAGTCTTTTTGAAAAGCTTTTCTTAATGAAAAGATCAGCTTAATAAAAGTCTTCTATAAGTTGGTTTGTTTATATATATATATATATTAATAAATATATTTACTAATAATTATATTTATTAATAATAGTATAACATATAAATGAATATGATTATTTATTAGTTCATTAACGTGAGAAGAGAAAAAAAAATAAAGAAAGAGAATATAAAAGGACAAGATATTTTAAAACAAAAAAAATTAGTTATTTAAGTAACTAAAAGTTAGTTATCTAAGGAACTAGTGTTAGTAACATTTAGTAGGTCGTGATTAACAAGGTTATAGGAAGTGAACTATTGTGTATATAAGGGTTGATTCATGGTGGAGTAGTTGGTGTTCATGATACTAGGTAAGCCTTTTATTTTCATAGGGATTTGGATTTCGTATTCCGGAGAGTTTCGGATTTCAGAATCTAAAACTTACCAAAATTTGCACCCTCACTTGCCTTACAGATTAACCATTCCAAAGAAATTTGGAATGTGTCGGTGTTATATTTTGATCACGTGGCTTATCCAATAAAAATTTTAGAAAGTTCTAAAACATGTAATCTAGATATTTTAGAAAGATGAATATGAATATATAATCTAAACTCGCCTTGTCCTAAACAATAACTTAAATATCGTCATAATATTGTTTCAATGTTATCAAGTAAGAATGAGTAGAATAAAAAGACAAACTTGATGTGACTAATTAACTCTTCAATTTGAGTTTATCTTTCTTCATACAACCCTTTCAATGAAAACTTTCAAGCATCATATATAAGGTTAACGTATCATTTTATGCAAGATAGAGGTTAACAAAAACTTATAGACCAAAAGGAGACTAAGAGGATAAAAACGAGCAAATTATAAGAAAAGTGCAAGTTAGAAATACCTTTGTAAAAATGAAACATTTTGTTTTAGTTTGATTGCACCTAAACTTATATCTTTTGCATTGCAAAGTTATCACTATGTCATTTGATTTTATATTCTCTTGCAAGAGATTTATTATTCCTTTCAAACTTTATTGTTTATGAAATTTAATAGTAGTTAATGACAAAGTATACTTAGGTAGTAAGCTTAAGTTATAAGTTTATTAGATTGTAAGCTAAAAGTGGCTTGATAAGAAAAAATATTTAGGTTGAGTCAAAAGTAAAATTTATAAGAAAAAATACATTTAATCAATTTGGTTAGCAGAAATCCTGCAAGAATCTTGAAGATACTCGATGTAATTCAATTGTAGTGATTTAATATAAATTTATGTGTTTCTTTTTTTCTTTCTCCACGTTTTATCTATCGGACGAATAACCTTCAAAATTATTTTTCAACATTTTCTCTAAGTGATTCTTTTATAAACCTTTTTATAATTATATCATTCATCTTAAAGGCCGACTTGCGAAAATATTTTAAAAAACATAATTCAACCCCTTCCTTTCTTGTGTCTTTTTGCTCGTTGACCCTACACTAACAAGTCTTTATATTAACATCAATCAGTGACACACCTAACAGATCCATTGCAACATCAAAATCAATAGATCCCAGCCAAAAACAATGCATGTGCAAAAGTCATTATAACAATAGTCAAAACACAATAATTAAATAACAATATCAAAACAAAATTATACATCATTAATGGGTAAGTGTAAGAGACGTAACACATCATGTAAGGTAATAATTACTTATCCTACTAACAAATGGAAACTATTCATCTCCATGTAATATCTCTTTGCAAATGTTGATATCAAATCCTTGTTCACAATTTCAAATTTATAACAAAGTAATAGACTTAACTCTAAAGAGTGAACTGTCTCCAAGATATGTGCGTGGGGCTCATCAAATTTAGATAATTTTAGGTTATGTGATACTAGTCTAAGCTCACCATGATCCTACAAATAAAAGAAATTATCATAAGTTACAAATTTAATAAAAAGAAATTAATTATTGGTCATGTTTGAAACTACTCATACCTTATCATCCCATAAATGCCTAGTAAGATGGTCATTATAAGATCTAAACATGCTAATGCCTGAAGGTTCATCAAGAATGTCCTTGCTAGTTGTAGTAGCCACATCTTCCTACTCGTGTATTGTCTCTTCTACACCAATAATGTTCTCAACAAATTGCTCCTCGTCAGCAACTGGTGGTTCAACACTACTACTACCGTGTTGGCGCCTAACAGACATAGTCCGTCGCTGCCTACATTCTGGGCGTTATTCAACAGTTCCTCCTCTAGTTCGTGCCATAATTGACCAAAACACAAAAAAATAAAAACATAAAATAATAATCAGAAACAAAATCCAAAACGCATTCCGGATAAAGCCAGATTCATCCAAAAAGCTTAAATTCGAAACAATCGGAATAAATTTGGATAACACAAATCTAGATTAACTCATATTGCACTAATTTGGAATGTAAATAGAGCAGCCTCAAAATTATGGGTTTCGCGTTACAAAATCCAAAATATAAAACTTAGAGCTCTTATTTTCAATGTTGCTCTATTTATACTTTAGATTTGTGCAATCCAAATCCATCCATATTTATCCTATCTAGAGATCAACAGAACTGAAAATATGTAAAACAATTAATCAATTCGAATTTGTTCTATCCCGAGATTGTCCAATATGCACCACTCGAACCCCACTCGAACCCCACTCACACCAACCAACCACCATTAACAAAATGCAACACAAAGAAATTAAACAGTATGCTTACTTAAAACGAGAGAGACAAACAGAAAGGAGAAAGAACAGTGACAACTTGGAGGATAAATATAAAGGAGAAAGCGAGTTTGAAGTTGCAAGAGAGTGCGCCAAGGTGGGTACCAATAGAGAAGAAAGAGAAGTTAAGATTTGTGCAATCCGAATCCATCCAGATTTGTCCTATCTAAAGATCAACAGAATTGAAAATTTGTAAAGCAATTAATCAATTTGAATTTGTTCTATCTGAAGATTGTTCAATGTTCACCACTCATACCGACCAACCACCATCAACAAAATGCAACACGAAGAAATTAAATAATGTGATTACTTAAAACTGAGAGACGTACATAAAGGAGAAAGGAAAATGATAACTTGGACGATAAGTATAACATAGAAGACAAGTTTGGAATTTCAAGGTAGTGCGCCAAGGTTGGGTGGTGCCAACGAAGAAGAAAGAGAAGTTAAGAAGAGAAAAGTGAGTGTGAGTACAAATAAGGTTTAAAGGATTCGAAGGGAATTACAGAAGCTTCAATGAAAAATAGGGTGTATGAAGAAACTAAAACATGAACAAAAACTATTTTAATAGACCAGCACTGATTATTTTGATCAAATTCATTGTAATTCAAAGTAAAATTGATTTGATTCATCCATTTTCCTACCCATAATTGTTATTAACGATCAATATGACGCTGTTGGAATGATTTAAGTTCTAGATATACAAATGGATTAAATATTTTGAGGAAGAATTTTGATGTGCATATTTTTCATCATTCCTAAATGCCTTGTTTTCATTAGTTCCCATGCCTAGCGCTTCAGAAAGCAAATGTTCTAATACCGGAACCTGGAATAAAAATAATCCATACATGGATTGACATGAAACAATGTAGATTCACCAAGTGCTTTGTATTTGAAATTCATAGAATAAAAGTCGAATTTTCAATAGTCACTGATATATTAATCTTCACCCGAGAAGCATCATGACAATAAGGAAGAGCTCAAATTCCCTTGCAATGGGGTTTCTTTGGCAGGAACCCCTGATCAGCCTTCACAGGTGAAGGTTATTTACTTAATGACAAGTCAGCTATTTAGGTGAAATATGTAAAACAGACAATAGACCATAGTTGAACTAAAGGGTATCAGTCAACATCATTCCCTGAGGTCTTAGATATCCTAACTACATCACCTAGACATAACCCTCTTGTGTAGGTGTTGCTCAGTTTGCACGTTCTCTGAGGACTTCAAGATCCATCTCCGTAGGGTCTGTTGCCTGAATCTCATAATGGATGCCCTGCAGCTCCCTTCTGAACCTGTCCTTAGATGTTGCATAAAGCATCTTAGGACGAATGCGGGCTACTGAAGGAGACCTGTAAGATAATCGATTCATAAACTGAAATGCACAATAAATGCAATAACATAACACGTGTTCCAAATAATTTTACAGAAACTTCCAGTGGTTTAGTCCAACAGCAGCAGTAAATAGAAGGTGAATTTTCTCTGCAAGTGTCAAGGCATGAGAGATAAGCTAGCCATATGCAATTAGAAAGTTACTCTAAATCATATTTTGTTACTGACCCAACAATATTTCAAGTCTGTCTATCTTGGGACTATGCTCAATCTATAAATGATGAAAACACCTCAAAAGATGATGAACATAGAAATGAAGAAATGGTTGAGAAGATGGTTTAAGATACCATATGCAAACACGGCATAATAGTTCATGAGATGAAAGCTTAACCAAAATTATCACATGCATTTAATGAAAAATGGAGTATCAAAGCTGACAAAGGAACAAACCAGTGGATGAGTCTATTAGAGGAGTAAAAAACATATTTATAGTATAAAATGTGGTCCCTAGTTCTGACAAGATTAAGAACAAGCTTTATTAAGTGTAGGATATTAATTACATTAAGATGGTGTTGAATGTTTGAATATGTAGTGTCATGTAGTATTGAACATGTAACAAATGTTCCCCTTTATGGGTTTTTCTCATAGTAAAGAGAAGGTTAAAAGTAAATCAACATTCTAATCCTAAAAGTATAAGGATTAGGCAATTTAATCCCTCAAAGATGAAAAATAGCAAATAGTCCCTACAATATATTTATTGTCATTTTAGTTTTTTGAACTTAACCATTTGTTGTCATTTTGGTCTCTAAATTTAACCACTACTCTCATTTCGCTCTCCTAAATTAAGGGCTAAAATGACAATAAATGATATAGTTAAAGGATAAATGACACTAGATATCTTTCAGGGAATAAAATGATAAACATATTACACTTAAAGAGAATGTTTTTCTATTTTTCGTCTTTTAGGGACTAACTTGCCCAACCCTCACACTTTCAAGGACCAAAATAGTGGTTTACTTGAAGGTTAACGAGTGGAGAGAAGATTAAATTTTTGCATGATAAATGATTAGGCTCACCAAGCCTCAAAGACTTTTTCTAGGTTGTGTCTAACTTCAAAGGATAAGGACTCTTTCATTATTGACATGGGGAGCGGCAAGAAGGGGTTTGGTATTGGAAATGGAGGTGAAGGCTTAAATTGTTTGTGTGGGAGGAAAACCTTTTAGTAGATTTGTATAATTTACTTCCCACCATTTTACAATCTAAAAATGAGAGGAATCATTGGATGCATAAGGAAGATAAAGCTCACTTTCAACTCATTTTATCTTGCAGGTGAGTCATTGAGGATTTAAAGGGGGTCTATTGTGTTCAGCGTAGTTCCTATCAGGAAGATTTTGATCAGTTATTCCTTGTGTTCAGTGTCTTATCACCTGCACTCTTTACTTTATGCGTGGCTTGGGTTTTCTGTAGTTATGCCTCATTGAGGTCGAGTTCATCATCTTCAGCAGGGAAGTATGGTCAGAGGAAAGAAAGTAAAAAATGTCTGATATATCTCTAGCATGCTTTCCACTTTATCCATAAATGCATTATTAGCAAAGAGATCAAGGTACCCTCTCTCAGGATTTTGTCTTAGCTTATAATATTATATCTGCATTTAAGACTTGAGTGCAAGATATATAAATGCAACAGTAAAATGCAAAAGAAATCGATGTGAGAAAATTGAATGAGTAAATATGCAACTTCTATCATTGTACAAGAAACTAAGTGACTAACCAAGCAATAAAAAAGATTTTGCTCTTTTGGCAGTTCTCAGATGTCACAAAATCAAAGTCATAGACAGCATATCGGCAATCATTTTCAGGCAAGGATGCAGTGAAATCATCATAGCCCTCAGCAGGGCCTCCAGTCTTTTCAACCACAACCTCTTTCTTTTTCTCATCGATTTTAAAAATCACATAGCGATGAACTTTCTTCCTCTGCAATTCCTGGAATGTGCTCACACTATGCTCGGCAACACCCATGCCAGAAGAGGCATTTCCCTACATTGAATCCACAAAATAATTCTAAATTATAGTCCTTTTTCAAATTCAATATTTCAACTAACCAATAATAACCACGATAATGTCCTTCCAGTAAAATGAATCTCAGCAATCAGAAAAAGGAAAAAAAATGTTATTTCCTTGTCATGTACAAAAACAAACTACTTCAACAATTCAACAGGAGACACAATCATAAACTCCTATGTAATGCAAGTTCTCTTACTCCGAGGACAAGATGCACATGCACTGTATGCAATGCACAAAAACATCTCATAACTAATAACATGCACTTAATTATCTTGCATCCAGTGCCCAGAATCAAGAAATTTTCTGATACTATTAGGCAACCCTAAAAGTTAATTGCAGCTTAAAGTAACTTCATGCATGAGGAAGGAATAGAGTTTTCAATAAACTTCCATTAGATAGCATACAATCTAGCCTGATTTCTTAACCTTTTCATAACATCATTCATATCATGAACCAATTAAAATTTCAGCCGAGCAATAGATCAAAGATCTTCTCCTTTTCAATTTTCAACATAGCACTGAAAACATAACATATTGCAGCCCATACTCAAATGTATCAACAAGAAGCATCAAAATATAGACAACACAAAAATCAACGAAAACGAACGAAGCTGCTAAGAGAAATTAAAAAAAAAATAAAAATCTAAAATATTTTCTCAGCTGTATATAGTTATACCAAGATCAACACCGATTTAATGTCTAGCGAGTACAACAAACTAAAAACACATGATTAAACAAATATATTCCACTTAAAAAAAACGAAAAAAAAAAACGAAGAAACTCATAATACGAGGAACTAAACAAAAATTAGAGACAAAAAACAGAAAAATCAGACAGAGACAGAACGCAAAAGAAAAAAAAAAAAAGTTCGAAAAAATCAAGAGACAAAAGCACTGTAAAATGAGGAAAATAAAAAAAAATGAATAAAAAGAAAAGGTGCAGCAGAAAAAGCGAAAAGAGAAAGGGAAGCTTACTCTCCCCATTCCCACACCAGGTCTGAAAGCCATGGGTGCTCTACGCTACAGTGAGCAGCGCAGACAAGAAAAGGATCTGTAGAGAGAGAAAAAACGAGAGGAGAGAGAAATTGTGTGCAGAGTAGATGAGGAAAAAACAGAACCAAAATTATTTATGCGCCAAAGAAATTATAAAAATAAAATAAAATAAAAAGGTTAAAAGGTATATATTCTCATCACTTTCCCCGAGGAGAATTAAAGTAAAATCGAAGGAAAGGGAAATCAACACATTAAGGAAACGCAACTAACAAACACGCCCTTTTATTCTTTTACCTTTTTATTTCGAGTAAATTAATTACGGTTTCAATCCTTATTTTTATAAGATGTTATTTTAATTTTTTAACTTTCAAAGATTAATAAGTAACTCTCTTGATTTTATATACTAAAACTTATTGATAAAGAAAATTGTATATTTTTTATATAGAATAAAAGATTAATATAGTATTCATAATTTTTGAAAAAGAGAATGACAGTATAAATTTATTATTATTTTATTATTATTTTTAGAGAAAGCTACATGCCCCAGCCCCGTGAACTTACATTTTTGAAACTTATTTTAATAATATAGATATAATTGCATATTCTTAAGGTAAAGAGTCAATTTCATCCTTCATTTTATAACATATTATAATATTAACTTTTAATTTAAAGTTCAGCGTAAACAGATTTTTGTATAATTAATTAATTATAAATAATATTTTTGTATAATTTTTGAGTAAGTTTTGATTTTAAATTTTTTGTGAATAGAAGAAATATATATCTTTGTCTTTTGTTATTTTTTTTAATAATTATTGTTTTCAGAAATTATTTACTGAAAAACACATCAATTTTAAAAAGTAATTTTTAGAATTGTTTTAAGAGAAGAACAGTTTCAAAAGTTAATGACATGATTGTAATATTTGTGATGATAAAAGAATAATTAAATCCAAAATGAAAAAAAAAAATTACCCATTGCTCTCTATATTTTTATTATTGTTATGCTTTTCATTAAAATATAAATATAAATTGGGTTGGCTATCATAATTGGTTTGGTACTGTAACAAGAGCTTCCAGCTCGTTGGTTCTGTTTTTTGAGCTTGGGACCCATTTATAAATTCCTCATACTGCAATCCTATTTATTAAGTACACCATCTTTTCTGACAATTTCTTATCTAAATATCATCCCCTTTTACACCCCTTTCTTGTAAGCAAAATTCAGTTTTACTGAATTCCATGACATTCGTATTCTTGTATAAATAAAAAAAAAAATAATCTATTATTTTGTTTTCATGTAACAACCTCTCTGGTAGTTACTAAATATCCGAGTGAAACTTTTATTTAATTAATTTAATTAAGAAAACTGAATTGATCAAGTTAAGGAATGTATAAAAATGTAGGTAGATCGAGTATAATAGTAGAAGTCATTTTATAAAAGTGAAAAGTTATTTTATATTCCTCGTGAGTTTAACTAGTAAAAGTTTATCCTGCGTTATTTCCCCTCCTAAAAACACGTTAACGTTATAGCATCGTATCCAAGAAAACAAACTCTTGAATGGGCAACATTACTTATCTTTATTCTTCTAAATCACTGCATTCCTCGTGTCCATGGTCACGATGTTAGAATCATTGTAGGTAATAAATTCATTCTAAGTGTTTCAAAAGTAATAAGAAAATTTCTTTTAAAGACATGAAGTTTGAAAGTATTGAAATTTGTTGAGAAAATGATCATTTTGAGACATATTAAGTTTAATTTTATTTATCACAACCATACTTAATTTTAAAAATTAACCTTGTTAAGTCATTCAATTCATCACACTTAAATATCAAGATTGATCTATATTAGATTTATATGATGCATGAATCTCATTCCATTTTTTCCTATGTCATACCATCTCTCTGAATAATTAAGTATGAATACACTAATTATTCGCAGAATTTTATCATGACCTATAACACCTTACATTCTAATTAGATTTTAAGACGTTAATTTGAATGTATTATAATATAATTAGATCTGTTCTTTTTTAAAAAAGAAAAGAAGGAGATAATTATAAAAGAAGAACTATTGAAAGGAAAGACAGTAATTATATATCTATATATCTAGTTAGTGGTTTAATAAATATCTCATAGACGGTCAAAAAAAATATATAACTAAGAAAACATAATTGAATTGTAAAGTACAAGCTTCCGACAAGGTAACGACTTCACCTCCCTCTAAGCACCAATACAAGAGAATATCTAAGTCAACATATGAAATCTAGACTATCAAAAATGTACACAATCTATCTAACTTAATATTAGAGCAAATGCTACCAAAAAGAGAACCCTTACACAAAAGGCTAACCTTATCTACCTATCTAATAAAGAGTAGACAACATTATCACTCTAACATCCTCGACTCCTCCTCCTCATTGAAGAATCTAAAACAATCAACTCTAGAACCACCTAATCCTAAATAAGGGAACCAGGTACATATTACGGAGATGCAGGCTCATATACCAAGGAAGCAAGATTCGAAATAGGTACTAGAGGTGGTCCAGTAATCTCATCATCTCCATCATCAACAGAGTGCAAGGAAACCAAGGAATCTGAAGATATATCCACAATCTCTAGAGGTTGCGCAGTAGCCAAGCAAGGAGGTTAAGGCTAAGTTATCCACTCCAATGTCATAACCTAGATAGTAAAACCAAGGGGTCTGAAGAGTACAAAGTTGTACTTACAAACCTTACGAATTGGTCCTCACCTAGCCCACTCAGTTTGTTGAAAAGGGAGTGACAATGAATCCATCACTGAGGCCATCTGAAACACAACACATAAGGTTCAACATTTTCTTATGTCATTGATACGCAATCAAATTAACTAGGTGGCTAAAAATTGCAGTAAAGTGTCAACCTAGATAGTTTCCCATAAATTACTCACAATTCTCACGGCCACATGTACAGAGTTAAGAAGATGGGTTTTAATGCAAAATTGAAATCAAATATATAAGGAAAATTAAAACAAGTAAATAATCAGACTAAAAAGCCATCAAAGTAGAATTGTAAGACTAATCGTATGTAATAAAAGCATCAATTTGGTCCCTCTTTGATCCCCAATTTCCCTAATTGGCTCCTAAATACAAATGGAATTACATATGATGTCCAATTAAGAGTGGAATCCCAACATTTAACTAGTACCTGAGCACTCTATGATTATAAACATTTTTCATCAAAAACTTGGTGGACATTGTTCATGCAATCACATTTGTAACACAAATTGGTTTGAATCATAACCAATTCGAATTTCTTGCATTTATTATCAATCAACAATGAAATCCTAATCAGAAATTAAGCCCAATTGATTAATTAAACTAAACCCCCGAATTCAAATTATGCACCTAAAAACATGAAAAATCATGAACCTAAGGATAAATTGGGAACCTAGAGAGGCTGAATTGATAAAGGGAAGCTTAGCTACTCATAATGCTCAAGTAAAACTCAAAAATGGAGAAAAAGGAATTGAAGAAAAAAAATAAGTAGAGAAGGAAGAAGTACTAAGAGAAGAGAGAAAAGAGCACCTAAGAAGAAGAAAGCAAGGCTCAAAATGTAAAAAATTGCAATTAAATTATTAGTCTTCACACAATTTGATTCAAGTATCTATATAAGTGAGTCATGTTCTAATCACATGTCCATTTAAGTGTTGAATACCCCCTTCAAGTCCTAGTTGCAACAAAATTAACGCGTCATTTGTATTTGCATTATGCCCAAAATTACAAAGATACAAAATTTCCATTAGTATCAGCCCAGTAATTTATGTCAACTTCAAGTCACTTTTTACTCATTTGCAACTTGATTTTGGCTTTGAGCCCTTTAATAGCATTTGTAGATCTTTGAATTATCTGAAAAATGAGACAAGAATTAGCTCAATCGGAGTTTTTTTTAACATAAGTTAGGGCCAAAATACAAAAATTGTGCAAGTTTGGACATTTTTTATCATTAATACAATTAAGGTCCAACTAGCCCAATCATAGAAAATGACCTTAAACTCATTAATTGACCACTAAACATGCTCCAATTATTATTAGTAAGCGTTAGAAAAGTGATTGAAATAATAACATACCAGTTGTTGCAAACTCATGTACACAAAACTACAAACAAACATTTTATTGGTCTCTAAGTGGGATTTCTAATGATCACACTGATATTGTCTTACATACTCCCTTTAATGTATTGCTCCTATTGGACAGTTGTCACTTGAGTTTCCAAAACGTAGTGGACTTACAATATTCAAGTTAATGATGACTGATTGTGAATACACACATTGCATCACAACATTGCTCTCACCAACCTGATGATGTCCCACTCTTGTCAAGGCTAGTCGTGTGAGATATCGGCCCCACTTGTTGCACTTAACTATCCTTAATTAGACTTTTCCCTACTCCTGATTCCATGTGTTATACTCTGGTCATCATTTACTCACATTAGAGACTATCCATCACTAAAGCACTCTGTTTTAGTGGCATCAACTTACCGTACAAACATAATAAGAATAATCATAGCTAAATTTTTGTGCAGATCTTTTTTAGAGATACATTAAGAATTAATGTTGAAACCAATTAAATATTCATTCATAAAGATCTCAAAAAGAAATATAAACACCATATTATAAGACAACTCAACCCTATATTCATATAATAACTTAACATTTTTCTTAGATAAAATAGTTTAAATTAATAAGAATTTCTCAAAATTCGGGCATACTTCCTTCTATAATTTAGACATTCCTAAAAACTTAAAAAAAAAAAAAAAAAAAAAAAAAAAAAAACTACTCCAGAATCACAACCCACATAACCCAATACATTATCATAAAGTATTCCATTGCCAAATAGTCTTGTTTCAATACATTTATATTATGAAATAACATTAAATGCATTAAAGTCAAATATATAAAAAACAATGTAAACATATTCATTTTCTTCTCCGAAAATTCCAAAACTTAGAGAATAAATTCTAGAACATTTTAAGGAAATATATATTAGAAACAAAATTCCCCCTTACCTCTGACAAAACGAAAAAAGACAAGAAAAATTTTATATTTTTGTATACAGAACATGTAGTAAGTGATGTATGCCAAAACCTAGGCTTCACTAATTTGCCTCAATCTTCATTCTCTAATCGGAAACTCTCCTAGACTCATTGTTATGACATAAGAAGAAGAAAATAGAAAACAGAAAGATCAAAGAGACTGGGCAAAGCCAATAAACCTGTATAGAATCGTCATAGTACAAGCCATTGATAAGATTCAAGGTTCTTAGCAAGAAACCCTAAAAGAAAAATCTCTCACAAGAAAATTTAATTCTTATTAAAATTTAGATAAAAGTGTAAACAAGATTTTTGGAAAGGTGTTTATAGCTTAGTCTATCTTGTAGAATAAGTTGTTCTAAAATTAAGATAAAGTCTAATATATATATATATATATATATAAAGTTAATGTTAAGTCAAAATGACTTAGCATCTTAATTTTGATAATTACAAGACAGACGGATGTATCACCAGATGTAGAGGGATCAATGATCAGACGGATCATTATTAGCATAGACGAAAGATGCAACCTCAAAACATAAGATGTTCCAGACGCAAGGTTTAAGTCGTCATGCTTCAAGGCAACCTCATCAGACGGAAAACCTTCAAAGATCAGCATGAGAGCGCGTCTCAACTTCAAGTCATGTGCTCAAGTGTGAAGATTTGAAGACTAAAGTTGAAGACGAAGATTGAAGACAGACAAATGAATTCAACACACAACTCTTTTGAATTATTCATTCGTCTATCCTTTTATGAAGTTCAAGATGCTGAGTAACATGTACATTCATTTCAAATCAAACTGTTACTCAGAAATAAACCATTGATAAGATTCAAAATAAACCTCTGCAACACAAAAAGCAGTTGTACGTTTTAGTGAAATCTCTGAGCATATCAAGTCAAAGGAAGATCTCACACTGACATCCGTTGACTTCTCATTAAATGTTCTGATTGCTCACTTTGCATATGTGAAAGTACCCAAGTCAAGGACTAACATTAACATTTACAGTCTAACACAAGAACGCCTATATAAAAACTTCATCCATACGAGTTCAATTTGGCAAACTACTCTGATCAAAACTATACTCTTACACTCGCTCAAAGCTCTCTACTTACAAGTTTGCTCGCCACAAATTATAATAGAATTCACATTGTAAAATCCTTCTCTATGTAAAGGATATTTTCTATTTGGACTTAATTGTAAATCACTGTTGTGGTAATCTGTAGCCTGAGGAGGCTAATTGTTTAAAGAATACCTTAAGTTTAGCCTGAGGAGGCTGAGGTCCAAAGGGATTGGCGACTTACCCATTCAATGACTTTGGCACCGAACATTCCCAAAATGGTTAACCTGAGGAGGTTAAGTGTTGAAAGAATACTTTGGTTTGCCTGTGGAGGCTATGTTCATAGAATACCTAGGTTTATACTGAGGAGGTTAGGGTCAAAGAATACCGTTTTAGCCTAAGAAGGTTGTGTTCAAAGAATATATGTATTTTAGCTAGGACTGGCTAGGTTCAAAGAATACTCTTAGTGGAACCTCAGCAAATTGTTGGGTAACTGGACGTAGTCTTGAATAGACGAACCAGTATAAAAATATTATTGCTTTAATTATTTTATCTGCTTACTAACTGGGGATAATAACTTATATTGCATTCTTACTTAAAATCAATCTTTGAAGTATAAATATAAGTTTGCGTCTGATCTAAACATTTTAATACAGACGCAAAACGCATCGTCTGAAAAAGTTTTAATTGAAAAAACACAATTCAACCCCCCTTCTTGTGTATTTGTATTTTACAGTTTGGTATCGGAGCTCAACCTCTAAGGGTTGAGCGCCTGACAGTTGCTAGAGGAAAAGATTTGGGATAGAGACTTCCAAGACGATGCTGATAGCAGAAGGATCTTCTATGAACAAACCTCCAGCTTTCTCTGGAGATGATTATCCATACTGGGCAGAAAGAATGGAGATGTACATCAAGTCTACCCAATATAGACTTTGAAAGATCATCACTGAAGGAGATATTTCCCTAACTAAACCAGAAGCGCAATGGGGAAATGAAGAATACGCTATAATGGAATTCAACAGCAAAGCGCACTATGCAATAACGTGTGTTTTATCCAGGACATAATATAATAGATTTTGTGCCTACAAAACTGCAAATGAGCTTTGGGATGCTCTAAAAATCTCTCATGAAGGAACTGAGTATGTCAGACTCAGAAAAGCTGTCACCCTTCAAAGAGAGTATGAAATGTTCTCCATGCAGAAAAGAGAATCTATAATTGGGATGTTTGGTAGATTCCAAACCATTCTAAATGGATTAACTGACTTGGGCATCACCTTCTCTAAAGCCCAAAACAATATGAAGATCTTAGATAGTTTTCCTGCTCCTTAGGAAGCCATGTCAACTGCTATATCTGTTGGCAGAGACATGAAAACTTTAACTCTGGATGAACTAATTGGTGCTCTAAGAGTACATGAAGTTCATCTAAGTAAAAGGGAGAAAATCAAAGTCAAGATGGGTTTTTAGGAACAAGCTAGATGAAGATGGAAAAGTCATCAGAAACAAAGCAAGGTTAGTGACTCAAGGATATAATCAGCAAAAAGGTATTAATTTCACTGAAACCTTTGCTCCTGTTGCTAGATTAGAAGTCATTCGCATATTGTTTGTCTTTGCTGCTCATAAAAATATTTTTTTATATCAGATGGATGTAAAAAGTGCTTTTTTAAATGGTTTTATTGAAGAAGAAGTATTTGTAAAACAACCTCCGAGTTTTGAACATCCATCTTTGCCAAATCATGTTTTTAAGTTGAAGAGAGCTTTGTATGGTCTGAAACAAGTTCCAAGATCATGGTATGATAGACTAAGCTCTTTTCTACTTAAAAATGGTTTTTTAAGAGGAAAAGTTGATACAACTCTTTAAGAAAAACCTTTCAAAGGATTTTATTATTGTAGAAATATATGTAGATAAGATTTTTTTTTGTGCAACTAATGAATCTTTGTGCAAAAACTTCTCTAAGCTTATGCAGAATGAGTTTGAGATGAGCATGATGGGAGAGTTGAAAGTTTTCTTAGGTCTGCAAATTAAGCAGACCAAGCAAGGCATCTATATCCATTAACAAAAATATACAAAAGAACTTTTGAAGAAATTCAAAATGGATAATGTCAAGCCTATGAAAACTCCTATGCATTCACCTAGAGCTAGTTTAAGTAAAGATGAGTCTGGTAAGTTTGTTGATCAGATTGTATACCGATGTATGATTGAATCTCTACTTTACTTAACTGCTAGCAGACTAGACATTATGTTTAGTGTCTGTCTTTGTGCTAGATTTCAGTCTGACCCAAAAGAATCTTATCTATAAGTTGTAAAGCTTATATAAATATATCTTGTTGGATCCACTAATCTCTCTTTGTTTTACAAAAGAAATGATGATTTCAATTTGAGTGGGTTCTGTGATATTGATTATGCTGGTGATAAAGTGGAGAGAAAGAGTACAAGTGGGGGATGTCAGTTTCTGGGATCATCACTTGTCTCTTGATCTAGTAAGAAACAAAACTCCATAGCACTATCAACAACAAAAGAGGAATATGTTTCTGCTGTTGGGTGCTGCTTGCAATTATTATAGGTAAAACACCAACTGGAAGACTATTCCAGGTTTGAAAATCATATACATGTATTTTGTGTCAATACTAATGCAATTAATTTCAGCAAAAACCCAATTCAGCATTCAAAGGCCAAACATATTGAAATCAGATTTCATTTCATTAGAGATTATGTTAAAAAAGATGTCTTTGATATGCAATTTGTGCAAACAAACTTCCAATGAGCTGACATATTTACAAAAGCTTTAGATGAAACTCGTTTTAATTTCATAAAAGAGAATTTGGGAATTATTTCCTTTCATGAATAAGTTCTTTCGTCTGGTTAAATTTTTAGTCTGATTATTGCTTTCGTCTGCATATATTTCGTCTATATCATTTCGTGTTAAGACGAAACGCTTGCGTCGATTAAAAGTTGAATTAGTCCGTCTAACTCTTCAACAGACGCAACGTTATATTATCTTCTAATATTTTAATCAAGTGTGCAGGATGTAGGATTTTGATACAACATTTAATGTATCTGGAATTTACGGCAAAAATTCTTGAGAAAACAAGACACGCATATATATATAATATATTCAAGAAAGTGCACATTTCTCTCATCACTTTCTACTCTCAAAAATCTTAACTACTTAACAAACATTATCATACTTTCTACATTCTCTTGTTTTTCAAATCCAATAATGGCCGCGAAGAACATGAAGACTGCTAAAAACACAGAAATTGTTTGTGCTGAAGAAATGTTCCTCCTACGCAAATGGTACAAAGAGAAACTCTTAAGGATCTCTCTGAGAATATCCTTGAGTTTCTTGAAGTCGTTGGTTGGATGGACTTCGCTGAATGGCAAGGAGCATGGCTGATGGAGCCTTATGCAGAGTTCTAGAGTGAGGCTCAGGATGTAAATGGCACTATCTGCGGGTTCGTATCAGAAAAGGAGTTTCTGATAAACACAGATGTCATAGCTACTGGTAGAAGATGCAGAGTAGAAGGAATTCTCTTCCATTCCAACTGGAATGCACATATAGATGAAGAAACAATAAACAAAGCTTTGTATGGAAGGGCTCATGTCTCTGAAGATATCAAGTTTCTAAGAGCTAGAAATTTGCTTTCTAAGTGCAGAATCTTGCACAATCTTCTCTTCAACGTCTTCACCCCTAGAATTGGGTCTGGGGACAATGTGAGCAACAAAGACAAATTTTGTCTCTATCATTTGCTGAAGAAGTAGAAGATAAGCCTTATTCATATCATTTTGGATCACTGGCTAAGCGCTTTAAGAAGCAGGAACTTGAAAAGGAACTGAAGTGTTCCCTACCCTGCTCTCTTCACCAATATCATTATTAACCTAGGATTCAAGGTTAACACTGAGAAATGGTATCCTGGTGGCCAAGAGGTCAAACAAAGCACTTTCTCCAGGATGCGTCGCCATCCGAATCTTCTGAAGAGTGCATCTGAATAACATCCCTCACCATCCAAACAAACCAAAAGAATAAAACTCCCTGTCAGAAAAGCCCAAACAGAACAACCAAATCCATCCTCTCCAAAAAGAAAACCTCATTTGTCCATCAAACTCACCAAACACAAACCCAAACAGGAGACCACATAAATGAATCACTCACTGATATTTACCAGAACAACCACCTGCATCAAAGAAAATTTGTTCTGTTATCGTTAACCCAAATCAATCAAATAAATAGGAAACCAAGAAGAAGAAGAAGAGATCAGACGCACATTCTGAACGAAGAGTAAAGAGGAAAGCTGATAAATTTGAGTCTGCGAGAAAGAATGTTGAAGCAAACGATGTTGTCATGATAGACACAGCTAAGACTGCTCAACCTTCTATAGAAACAGAAAGTGTACCATCTGCAACAGTACCTGAACCTAAACAAACTGAGCCAAAAACAGTTGAATCTACTCAGATTTTAAGGGATAATGAATTGTTGTCAGAACAATTATCCACCATGCTAGATGATAATCTACACTCATCTATGCATTTGAATATTGCTGAAGAAAGAATGGAGAACAGACCAGAAACTGAAGCTGAACCCATTGTGGTACCTTTTAAGTCAGCTTCACCAATGCTTCAACAGACGGAAGATGTTATGTCTGCTGAACCTGCTCATTATCAAATGGAAGTATCCGCATCTGAAGATATTAAACCAATACAAATGGATGAAGTCCATTGTGGTGTACAGTCTACATCTACTGATGCATCACCTTATGTGCCAACAATAACAGCTTACACTCGAACAGAGACGTTACTGTATTCAAAGATTATTGTGCCTACACTGCCAAGGAAGATAGATTATTCCTTCTTAAATGAACTATACATGAAGAAATTTTCTCCACATGGGAGTATAGAAGAGGAACCAATCAAGCCTGATTGGATTCTTATTGATCGACCACCTCGACCTTCCACCTCTTCAACAGTTAACATAGAAGGTGAAGAAGATACAGTTAAAGACATCGCTTTCATAGAATCATCTCCTTTCTTTGAAACTGCCGATCCTTGTGTCTATAGAGGAAAACGAGGATTTCTAAGAAGAGGATTTCAAATTCTTTTCTCTTCTATCATCCTCTCAAGCCATTTCAATTTGACACTGAAATGATATATTATGTGGAACAACAAAGGACTTGGCTGAAGAATCTTGATTGGAATGGATTGATAAAGGCCAACATCAAAGGTCTAGAAGGAGCTTACGGATACAAGGAATATCTTGAAGACTCTCTAATTGAAGGTCTTGCTCTTGGATATGAGCCCTTCATTAGAACAAGAGAAGCTCGCCCATGGGAAACTCAAAAGAAGCATGGTTCAACCATCTTCTTCCATTCAGCTTTTGATACCAACAAATGGAATCCTTCTGTACCCAATGGGTGTAAATGGTGGTCATTAGATGTTATTAATGAACATGACCCCATTATCTTCACCATTCCCATGAACAAAACTGAATATATAGGACTTGGATATTCACTCGGAAGAATTATTCCCTGGACAAGACCTCACTGCTCGGGGGTTCACATCACCCAGGAACTTATTCTCAAGAGCTTTGAGTCTCCAGAAGATCTCTCACATGCCTTGCCAATTGATTATGATCACGTCTTTCATAACATGACAAATTCATATAAAAGAGAAGGAAAAGCTCAAGCTACCTCTCTACATCATATCAAACAGATCGCTGATAAAGAACAAAGGCCTCTGCCTCAATTTCTTGGCACTCAATTTTCGTCTATCTCTTCTCTCTCAACTAAGTTCTTCATTCAATTGGACAGACACCGTCCTTGCATAATCAAGTTCTTTGATAAGGGAAAAGAAAAGAAAGTATATTCAAAATTCAAGAAATTTTTATGGGCACACCATATACCAAAGTTGTTGTCTCCATCAGAATATGAACATCTAGTCCAGCATGGTCCTTTTGATAGTAGGACCCTTGCCAAGATACATGCCCAAAAAGCCGCGTTGGCTAATTCTTCTGGCAAGAAGCTTGGAATGCAAGACACTGTTGTTTATGGAAGCGTCTACCCTGGAAATGGGTTTGCATATGGAAATGTTGAATCTCTGCATAATCTTTACATCTCTCCAATCCAACGAGAATTTAGTTGGAGATGGGATGAACCTCAAGCTTTTACTGTAGTTCTCCCATTCTTAACTATTCACTTTTTGGAGGCTGAAGTTCCTACTATTGAGGCCTACAATTCTCTCAAGCTAAAATGCTCTGCTCTTGAACAAGAAAATTTGGAATATAAGTCCACACAAAGAATTCTTGTAAGCAGAATTGATTCTTTAGAAGAATTGATGAGGGCACTCCTAGCACAAAGGAATCAAGGCGCATCGTCTTCATTTGGAACTAAATGATTCATTCATTTATGATGTTTTGATAATTGCAGCCCAAGGGGGAGAAGATGAAAGAAGAAAAGTAGGTGATGAAAAAGGAGGGGATCAGACGAAAAAGGAGTTGAAAAAGAACAGAAAAAGAAGGAGTTGAAAAAGAAGAAGATCAAGTTGAGGGGGAGTGTAAAATTAAAAATATTATAAGTCTGAGGGGGAGCCAAACGAAGAAAAAGAAGAAGCAAAAAGAGAAGAACTAGTATAAAAATATTATTGATTTGATTATTTTATCTGCTTACTAACTGGGGATAATAACTTAAACTGCATTATTACTTAAAATCAATCTTTGAAGTATAAATATAAGTTTGCGTCTGATCTAAACGTTTTAATACAGACGCAAAACGCATGGTCTGAAAAAGTTTTAATTGAAAAAACACAATTCAACCCCCCTTCTTGTGTATTTGTATTTTACAGTTAATATACTTAGGCCCCCAAGTCAATCAAGCTAATGGACTTAGACTATAAGTTTCTTCAAGACTCAAGTTATTTTTAATACTTAAGAGATTATAGGGCTTCAACTCACTTGTTGGGAGAGGTTGGACACTTAAGCTTAACTTCAACACTTGTTTCTCAACCTTTTTTTACATCCTTCTAGCCATAGCCCTTATAACTCTTCTATCTTCTTTCTTTAGCTTGGATAGACCTCCATTAAATCCTCGTTCTTAATTCCAATTTATCCTCAAATTGACTTGATCAATGCCTACATCACATAGAGTTAAATCAAAAAATTAAAAGTATCACTACTTATGTAGTCATTAGACATCTCAACCTTATAGGCATTGGTTCTTATCTTTTGAAAGACTTTAAATGGTCCATCTTCTCTTAAAAGTAGCTTAGATTTCCTAATGATAAGGAACCTATCCTTCCTCAAATGTAGCTACATATAGTCACCCACTTCAATTAGCCATTATTGTGGTATTTGGCTACTTGTTCATTCTTCTTTGCAACTTATCCTCTCACTTTTACATGTAAGGCATTGATCATCTCAACCTTCATCTTCCTTATTTAAGACAAAATCATGTGAAATAGGTGATAGATTAAGGGGGTTAGGGGATTAAAACAATAAACTATTTCAAACGGGAAGAAAGAAGTAGATACATGCACTACTCTATTATACGCAAACTCAAAGTGAATTAAATGATCCTTCTAAATTTTAAAATTGTCCTTTGTAAAATATTTTATCGATTGACGTAATGTCTTGTTCACTACCTCGGTTACTTCAATACCCTACTTGATAAAAGTTATGATTTAACTATAACAATTTTATAAATTAAATTTACCTTATTCAACTATCAAATTAAAAAATACTGTCTAATTTGATATTTCTATACATGTTATCTAGAAATTAATATTTTTATACTTTTAATATTATATTATAAATTAAAATAGTTATTAGATCAACTGCCAAATAATTTTGGAGTTACATGAAATTTTATATAAATCTACTTGATAAAAACATCTAATTAAATAGTTGAAATAATTAAATTTAATTTATAAAAAATTTATTAAAAGGTGTAAATTAATAAATTTTACACATGCATGCATAATATCAACAAATTCTAAGCACGTATATACGTTGACACGAGGTAAAATTTGCTCCCTTACACTTTCAAATAATTCTTTGTATGTATTAAACTATTTAATTTTTCTTTTGTATGAATTAAAATATTTATTTTGATATTTTTATCAATAAGATTATATTTATAAATTTTTATATAATTTATAATTTTTTAAATATATTATCTAAAAATAAAAATTTCATATATTTTAATATTATCTTATAAATTAAAATAAAGTAGTTTGATGAATTGTGAAACAATTATATGAAACATGATGTATTGATATCATGCGTAAGATTTATTAACTTATAACTTTATAATTGTCTGTACAGATAATTTTTTTTATTTAATTTGATATTCTTATTAATAAGATCTTACATATAAATTTTTATGTAATTTAAATTTTTTTAATAATTTATTAAATTAATTTATTTTAACATGCAATATAATATTAAATATATATAAATATTTATTTTTTAAAATAAATATAAGTATCAATTATTAAATAATATCTCTACAAATATATCAAATCATATAATATTATATGTATTAATTCTCGTGAATATAAATACTAAATTCAATGTTTAATCAATTAAATTTAATTTATATAAAAAATTATTAGAACAAAAATCAGAAAACGTAACAGATATTGTTAACCAATAATCCCCCATCGTATTTTTCTCATCTGTTTTATTCCGATCAATGCTGCTGTCTCATAGAGAGATTTCCCCTCACATTAATTTTGACATATAATTCTTTTTCATTATTATTCATTTCTTAAACATACATCCTCGTATCTTTGGCAAATGCTGCATTTTCGAATCCTTATTATCAAAATGAGATAATTATAAAATTAATTATGGTATGCAATTGAGGGGCATCAATACGTAAGTTTATCTTGTACCTAAACGTGAGAAATTATTTTAAATATAATTCTTAAATATTTTTTCCTAAATTTTTCCAATTATAAAAAAAAAAATTGACATATTTTAAGCAAGCGGAGCGACGTTGTGGAGAAGGGGAGTGGCCACAACTTTTTTTTTTTTTTTTATATATATATATATATATATATATATATATATATATATATATATATATATATATATTAAGTTTTAATTTTTTTTTATATTTTTTCTCCCGTCAAAAAAATTATTATATGATCAATGAGTTTACTCTTAGTAGGTCCCTACTCAAAAAAATTTAAAAAATTAAAAAAATTAAATTAAATTAAAAAATCATATTTTATATAAAAATATTTCTTATTATTCTTTAGTCATCTCTTCCTCCGACTTGCAATTTGTCCGGTGTAATTGTGTCCTTCACAATATAGAAATACTCCTCCTTACTATTCTTTCCATTTTATATAATTTTTTTTCTTACAAATTTATAAACTACTTTAAACAAAATTATTAAATATTATTTAAATGATATATTATAAAAATATGAGTATTATAAAATATAAATTTTTTATATATTTATTATAATGATAATTTTTACATAAATTTATTAATTAAATGTTGATCTTTTCTACCCCTAAAATCTAGGTCTACCCGTGATATTTAACATTCTTAACCAATTAGTTGTATATATTAAATTTTGTTATTTTCAATTTTTTTCTAATTTCTCTTTTGTTAAAATTTACGCATCTATATTCAGCTGGAGTTAAAGAACGATATAATATCAAAAATTACGACAATGTTAACAAAATAAAAATTTATTAACATTTATTTTATTAAAATATAAAAACAAATGTTTAATAATCAACTTAATTTTTGATCAATTATTTTACAAAATATAAAGAAAAAGAAAAAAATTAATATTCTTTCATCTGAATGAGTTATTCCAACCATTTCTCAAATGTAAAATCTCTTGGACATTCTCAACCATCTCTTGTACATTCACAATTGCTATGCGTACCTCATCCTCCATCTCAAACTTTAATTGATTTTATTTAATATTTAAAATCAATTTTAATCACACATTGTAATTCACCGAACTTGCTATATATGTTTAGAGCCAAATTAATCAAAAGCATTTCCCTGTAAAGTTTACTTTAGTTCGTGTCCTAACTTTAGTACACATGCATGTTATCCGATGGTCACGATCAAACTTTCCAATTTAGCTAGCAAACAAATACGAGACAGCACTAGTGCAAAATGCTCATTTAAAGGTTCCTCTTTTACTGTGGATGAGGTGAATAAAAAGCCGCCATAAAAAACATATTTTATGGCTGTTGTTGAAACACCGCTATAAAAGATATTTATTATTATGGTTCTATAAATAATTGTAATAAATATCTTTTACCTTTTACAGTAATTATTTTAATAATTGTTGTGAAAGATACTGTTAATTTTTGTACGTGAACATTTCTTTTAGATTTTTATAGGATTTTTTATGGTTATTATTGTAATAATCATTATAAAAGATATTTATTATGATGATTATTTATAGAATTACCGTAATAAATATTTACGGCGTGTGTTGGCAACAATTTTCGTAAAAGATGTCGTTAGATTTTGTACGTGTTTTTTTTTTTAAAAATTTTGTAGGATCTTTTATAGCGGTTATTGATGATAACCATTGTAAAAGATATTTATTATGGCAGTTATTTGTAATAATCGTCGTAAAAGATGTTTTTAATTCATTAGATTTGTGTGTTTCTCCCTAGTCTTTCGCTTTTGCTTTAACGCTACTGTTTCTCTTTTCTTGGTGCCGCAGCTCACCATTTTCTCTCTTTTCGCTCTTCTCCTCCTTTTTCTCTGATAATCACTCCAATGCATCGTGTCGCCGTCATTCACTCTCACCCTCACCCTTAACGAGCATGCTCTCACTTATTCTCGTTTTCCCTTTGGCCATCAACGGCCATTAGATGTGGGTTATCATCCCCACGGCCATTGGAAGTGGATTTGCCCCTTTTCTCCTCTCCACGGGCATTTAGAAGCATATGTCTACCATTGCTCCGTTCAGTTGGCTCTGTGAACTCTGATCATGGTGCTCCTTCATGGATTTCTCTACAAAAATTAATTTTTTTATATCAAAGTTTATTTAATTTAATTCTCCTTATATTTAGATTAATTATTTATTTGTTTGGTGTGTGTTATGGTCATATGTATTGATTGAATGGTACTGGGTTGTAATTAATTGATTTTTAATAGATTTGATTACGAAAATTATTCAATTTATAGGCAAAATCTTGCCCAACTTTTTTAAAAATTATTGTTTTAAATATATTTTTAGATTCTTTATGTTATGTATCATTCATTCTTATTTATGATATTAATTAATTATTTATTATATTTTCATGTAAAATAGCCAATAGAATTAATAGTAGAAATTTGGTACTAAGTTAGCAGTAAAAAAATGGTTTTGATTGTAAATAAATGACCAATTAATTTCATCTTTTATGTCACTAATTTCAATTTTAAAATATAGATGAGTTTCATCTTATTTTATGGTAATTTATTGTTGAATGTAAAAGGATATTATTTTGATACTTATGTTAGTTTATTATTGAACGTAAAAAAATATTATTTTGATTCATTAAAAAATTATCTAGGTTAAATTAAATAAAAAAATGTAAATAAATCATAATTTTAGAAAAATATATTTTTAATCACAATTCTAAGTGGAAATTGTCGTGAAAGATAAAAATAATTTTTACCAAACAACTGTCATAATAAATAATTTTTTACTTTTATTATAGTGGTTCTTATCCATTAATCACCGTAATAAATATATTTTTTATGACAATTATTTCAAATAAAAAAAATTATTTTTTACGTCTTCTATATATCTTATATTTTACGGCGATTCCAAACCCACCATAAAATAAGTTTTTTAATAGTTTAAAAAATAATTTTTTTACTAGTCCAGATTTCCCCATATTTAAAATCAACCATGGAAAGAAAAAGAATATTCACGTGGGTAAAGCATCTCTAATCCAATTGTTAAACAAAGATAATTATTTTATTTATGTATTAAAGACTCTTACATAATGGTCTTTTTATAAGATTTGGTATTTAACTTGTTTTAAAAAATTGTATTTTATTCACTTCCACACAGATTCAACAAGAAAAGGAAAAAAAAAAGACCGAATTAAATCAATATTCATACTAAAATTGAAAGATAATATTGAAGCTATAAATTAAATCAACATTCATAGATATAAAATAATTTTTTTAACAAAATAAAAATAAAAATCATATCAAGTTGATTAATATTTAAAGTTATAGTTAAATTATAAATAAAAAAGGTTTTGTGTTAAAAAGATAAGTATAAAAATATTAAATATAGAACCTATAACATATAAAGAAATTGTGAAGAACTCTATACTGAAACAAATTTATAGATTGGATTTCTACAATATACGTATCATAGTAGAACCTATAAATTTTTTATAAGAATTTCGGTATGCACCAGTTGCTCTAAGTCAATTATAAGAATCTTATTATCAATATCATGATCAAAAGTTAACCAAGTTCTGTTATACTTGGTAGATTAGTCTTAAAGAAATATTCGCATACCCGCTGAGAAACCGCCAAAAGAAAATTGTACTAAATAAAATAATAATTAAAATATCTTGACGAATTATTAGTGGTTATAAATTATTGGTCAAGAAAGTAGAAGTTGTTTGATGGGAACATACGAAGACTTCAATTAACTGTTTGTTATAATGAATAGACAGATTGCTGATAACAAAAGAAAATATCAAAGACGACAAAAATAAATCATGGGGAAGAAAAATTAATTGTAGCACTCCTAATTCCTTCATTTCTACGAAATTAACTATAGTATTTACGTGGAAATGGGAAGTGTATGATGCATGTCAAAATCATAGTCAGTATCATTCATGTTTTGTATAATTTAAATAATTCCTTAGTATCTTATGTCTAATAGGTTAAGTTTCCTATGATGCTTTGTCCAATAACATCAAGTGCAACAATTAGTTTAATATCAACTCTTTTTGTTCTAACTAGATATATAAACTCTCAACACTAAAGAATCCAGAAAATAAGAGAATTCTTACTTTTTAAAATTCTTTCTCTCAACTCTGAAAGAGTATTAAAATTGGAATGTTATTAACATGCAAGTTCGATGAAAATATTTACTAAGAATTATCAAACTGACAAAATTTACTAAATTAAAAATATATTGTATACGTTCTTGTTGATCCATTCCAGTGCCTATATATTATTGCTCATAGAGCAGTAGTTATGTTAATATACCTCGAGTTTATTTTATGTTTTAAGTTTGTATAAGAAAAAAAAAATTGTTTACTTTGTTGTTTTTTATAAATTTTTTAAGATGGAAATAAACAGCATAACAATTTTGTTAATAAAAATAAAAATAATTTCATGAACCAAACAACTGCAAAAGATAAGGACGTCGTATCGTCGTAAACAATATTAACCCAGTCACCAATCAAAGGATATTATTATTTAACATTTTAACAATATAAAAATGTTAGTTGGATTACATAGTCATCAGTTGATATGTCAAAACAATAGGGTTTTTTTTTTTTTTTAGAAAAAAAAAAATAAAGCGATTCTTTTATTGAACAGACTCCATTGATCTGTTAGCGGTAATTAAAAACATTTTTTTAAAATAAGGAGATTTTTTAGGAGTTATTTTTCAATGACAGTGTTTTTAGAAGATTTTCTTTATTATTATCACTTTAAATTGGCTATATTTTTATTTTAAATGAAAATTTAATATTTTAAAAAACTTATATTACAAAGAGTGCTTATTAGATAATTGACTTAACTAAGTCTTCATCATAAAACTGAATCAAATATCATAAAACCGTACCAAATATTTTAACAATTAGTTAAAGATGGGAAATTCATTTTAGCCAGGAGCATAATATCCCAAATAATATAAATTGTATATGTCTTGGGACTTGACCTATTTATCCTTTTAATATGGAATGATGATTGTTGTAATTACATCTATTAAATAATTTAAAATAATATTTATAAATTTGATTTAAGTATGATATAATTTATACACTTCAAATATTTATTTATAACAAATATTTATTTTAGTTATATAAAATAAATACATATAATGTATTAGAATATTATTAATTTATTAATTTAAATTATATTCTGTTTGTCAAGATATACAAGCTATCTTCTAGTATCTTATAAATAAGGAAGTCTCTTCAAAGATATTTCTAAACTTTTCATTATTCTTATTCTTGAAAAGTACTCATATTAATTTTAACATCAGAGATTATTACAAGTACTACTCTTCCTTGATCGATGACCACCATCGATTCTGTTCTAACACCTAAACTAATTACACCTATTAAAAAGAATATCACGTCAACATCCGCCCAAGATAAAAATAAATATTGTTGTTAAGTTTAGAAAATAAAAATAAAATTATTTAATTAACCATTTAATTATATAATTGCAGATGATCATTCAAACTCATGCATTAAGGTTTTATTTAAGTTATAATTTTAAAAAAAAAATGTAAATGTACAAAATAAAATTGTCATTTCTTAAAACATGTAGTAGTATATTAAATATAATTACATTAAAATTAAGAATGATAGTTAATTAATTTTAATTAAGTGAATATTTTTTTAAAAAAATATTAAGTTTGTTGAAATTCATTATAATTTATTCCTTCTCAGAGTATGTTTATGATGGTACACCAAATTATATGTATAAAAAAATGGTACACCAAATTATAATGAAATCATTAAATGATCAATTTCCTCCTAAAAAATAAAGTGCCTATGAGTTTGTGAATTCCCCGGGGACATTGCTATCCTAAGAGTTTCTATGCTATCTCTCCAGAATCCAGGTGTTGCAAAATATACAAGCATATACACAACGTAATACTATTTTATTTTATTTTATTTTGAGAAAAAAAAGATGCTATTAGTTTTCCAACATATACAGCTAAAAAAGTTTCCCAAATAACCATAGGGCTAAATAAAATTATATAAAAACATGCTAATGTTTGCACGCTTCTGATTTATCTATGTCAATAAACATATTTTAAACGACTTGGCCCTAGTGTAAAAGGGTCTGGTACCCAAAAGACAAAATTACGGTAACAATTTTTCTTAAGATAATTAAGCATCATTTGGTGAAAAGAAATTAGACAAAATATTGTTCACATGATATAAATCGGCAAGTGGGAGCTTTATTAAACATATAAAAACATTATCCTATTAGAGGGAAAGTGAATAATAGAATTTTATTTGAATGATTGGCATTCCTTGACCGAAAATTAAAGATTAAATAAAATAAAACGGTTAGTTAGCATAAATTATAAACAGTTTAGGTTTATAAGTTAGATTTGTGTATAAACTATCTTTTTAGTAGACTCTCAATATATTTATTAGACTCTTGAGTTTATCACTAAATCTATGAGTCAATAAATTCAAATAAAAAACATTAAAATATATGTTATTTTGACTTTTTTATTGTTAATTTAGAGTTTAATATTTATATCGTTATTAAATCAGAAAAAATCTCACGTATAATAATATCAAATATTCCTTCTTTGATATCAATTTCTCGATTTTATTGTTAATATTTCGAACACCTTGACAAGTTATTATCTAATAATAATATATTATTAAAGTTAATTACATAAATAATATAGAGTATATAATCTATTATTTTATTTTATTATATTATATTATCCATTTTTTATTTTATATGTTGTTTATAAGTATTAAGTTATTATTTTCAATACTGTGGACTCTTACAAATTTAAAACTTGAGTACAAGTTAAATTTACTTACCGCTTACAGAATTTACTTAAACTCTTGTTGATCACATGACCTTAATTAAGATTATTATTTTATTAACTATATATATAAAATAAGTCACGTGTACGTGAAATCAATATTTTAAAATGAAATTAAACCTAAATTCAGTGATTATTCTTAAAAATATTTATAATATATAATTTTTTTTCTCAAATTGGGATTTAGTTTAATTATGTGTAAAATTTTGTAAATAATTAATTAAGTGCGTGTAATATTACATTTTATACGTGCTTTGAGATGAAAAAATTACGTTCAAATTAGCAAAATATACAGAAACTACCAATGTAAATTACAAATTGAATTTTCTGTAAGTCGATTTTTCAATGTATAATTAAGATGAAATCAAAATGCTTTGAATACAAGTTGTACTTCTTCAAAATCACAATATATAAGATAACTGTCAAATTCAAATCGAGTTCTGAAACTTACTATATACTTGTGCATCAAGGTCTTAATTAATCAAGTTGATTGAATTAAGATTTTGACTTAATTTTTGTTGTTTCCACAACCGAAAAACAAACATAAATTGTCCAATTGAAACTGAAACCTAACTTGTGATACACAAATTATCTTTAAGACCCTAATTAATTCTTCACGTGACGTGCAAGTTAATTACCGAGATATAACATGTTCTTCCCAAAGAATATCGCCGCAGCTAGAATATGAGCAACCCAAGTGCATCAAAAAAGTGTTTTCTTCTTTTTCTCTATGAAAATTAAAATTATTTATCAACGACGAGCAAATCAAATATTCTGACATGTCAAATTTGTTTCCATCACATCATGATCAATTGCTTATACATCGTACAGTCAATTATGAAAAATATTGCTAATGTCAATAGAATTTATTACTATTTAATTAGATGTGAGACTAAGAAATATATACCCAGTTTTAATCTATGCATGATTGAATTCGGAAACTAAAATATTCTATTAGTTAGAAGTATCAGAACTAAAATTGCACAAATATAAAGTAAAGTGTGATTAAAACTACATTTAAGTCTAAAAATTTAATCTATGAAAATAATTGCTTTAAATATAAAGAAATAAAATTCTAGAGGCTCATTATTAGGCACAAGGGAGAAATAAGATGATTTGCACTTCACAATGCCTACATGCCTGGTCGGATTTCATGCTTATGCGAACCTACTTCTGTTACGTGCTTATTTGAAATCTGTTAAAAACATGTTGACATATGAACAATTAAAGTTAGGCTACACAAGCAATGCAAGTCACAAACCGTTTGAAAAGCTCTAAAACGATAATAAATTTTATGCCATTGAATTGACTAAAAACTAAGAAGAACCAACAACTGATTAATTCTTTGATGCTAAACTAAAACAATGCGTTAACGTTTCATTTCTATGAAACCGTAAATTTAATATAAGGACACCTAACGTATAATATTCCAAGTTCATTCAAGAGTAAGATACATAAGGTTTAAATTTTAAATCCACCAATAAAAAATTATTAATTATAACCATTTATAAAAGAAAAGATCACATATATGTTATCAAAAGAATTTTCAAAAAATCTAATATATAACTCTTGTATTTAAATTAAAAATATATGTCATCAAAAGTTCTCACGAAATGTTAATGTCTGCTAGTTCCACTTATATATGCTTCTATTCTGAAATTTCACCAAGGTTATTAATTATTTTTCTAACTTAAACTTTTCATTTAAAAACTAGATAGCAACTAAGTTAGCAAATTCAGTCACGTAAGTATAAATACAAATAAATAGGAAAGCGTAAAGGACACAAATGCATTATTTTTCCCCTTATACATTACGTGTAAGAGGCAAAATTGAATTGTTTGATTTGTTTGACAAGTGGTAAGGCTAAAGCAGCACTCTCCCCAGCAAGAGTCAAGACTTGGTTCCAAAAAAAAATATAAAGAGAAGGCAGCTGACAAGCCTTTTTCCAAACATATGCAGTCAGGTGCATTGTACTTTAATTTGCGGCAGCCTGAAAATGAGAGTTATACTTGTTTTCTGGCCCACGTTGGAGAATAAAATATATCGTATTTTTAAGTGTGTTTTAACGTTAAGAAAATTCATTTTAAATGGAAGGAATGTTTAAGTGGTGTGTATGTATTCGTTTTTTTTTATTTATTTATTTTAGTCTTTATACATATTTTAAGGAAAAAATCTATTTAATAGAAAATTTTATATTTAATTTTGTACAATCACGTTACTGTTGTATCAATTTATAGAAGATATTATAGTCTTGTAAAAATTCCTTATTAAATAATTAATTATAACAGCCAAAATAAGGATCATTATGACATAAAAGAACGATTTAATAGATTTACTAAATCGTCCATATTTTATTTAAATATGACACGCATTTTCTAGAATATAATATCTTAATTATATCATCATATATTATATTAATTCAAAACTTATAAATATTTCGTCTTTATTTTCTAGGAGTATCCTGATACTTACATTCATTTTCCTCTTATTTTTCTTTATTCCTTTTTCTGAAATGGACTTAAGCATTAGAATTTTTTAAATACACTCCTTTCAACTCAGTTATATTAAACAACATCTCGAAATCACTTTCTAACTTATCTTACACCGACAACCTTCATTCCCAATTGAAACAAATTTTTATTATATAAAAAATTGTCAAGTTAATAGAAATAATGGAAAATTAATCTTTAATACATAGATGAAAGTTAATATCTTATGTGAAGGTTAATATCTAGTGATCTTGAAAATTTAGGTTGTAATATATATTTAAGAGAATTTTATTTATATTTAAATTAGTTATTTATTTGTATAAAATTTAATTTTAATAATTATTAATATCTAAAACTTTAAACTCAATAGATTATGATAATTTTCAAAACATGTCTCTAATAGTTAGGCTTGATGGATGTAGATTAATAATTGTCAATTAAATGAATGCGTTATATTCTTTTATAAATACAAAGTCTCCAATTCATTAAACCGAATCACATAGAGCAGATTAACATTTTCATAATAAATACAAACTTCAACCGTATATTCACGTGCGCATAGTTTCATAGGCAAACAAAACAAGCAACAACAAGTGGAGGAAAAGAAAATTCAAAATTCAAACCATAATATTTCGTTTAATTAATAGGCATAATTGTTACTTTTCAATATTTGTTTGATAAAAGTCTAACAGATTTGACTAGAGTTGGCCATAGTTTCTTCCTTTTGCTCCTAAATTAATTCCATCAAGAGTGATTGATCATGGGTGTATAATAATAAGTCATAGTCTAGGGCACATTATTATTAATTATTATTATTCATGTTTCGGCTTATGATATCTGATACGGTTATTCGTGTGCACATGTCATGTTTTCAAGTCTTCCCTTTGAATGCACATTATTTCTTTCTTTTTAACATCACTGAGCGAGTCAAAATATGTGTACTTCATTATTATTCCATTTCCTGACTTTGAAATAACATGCAAATTATATATTATATAGTGAAGATTTTATGCTTTATTATTTCTTGGGGGTTGAATTAAAGAATAAAATTTAATTTTTTTCGTTGTATTTTTACACTTGGTATAAAGAATTTTATCAAACTCGGTTAATTGAATCTTTCAAATATTAATTACTCATCAGCGCATTGACTATATTTAGGTGGATAAAATACTTAGATACTGTTCATATCATATGTTAGCATTATCGATATCAGGAGTAGCTTTTTTCTTCTTCTTTAAATTACAATTACACCCTCCATTGAGAATATATTTGATATTCTTTTATTTTTAGTATTATTTTTACGGAGTTTTATTATAATTATTTTTAAAAATAAGGGAAAGATGAGTCAATTTTATATAGAATAAAAGAGATAAAAAATATTTATAAAATCTAAAAGAGTACAAGAGTATCAACATAATCTATTACTATTAAAATAATGTTAGATAAAGAACTTAGATATGGGTTAATTAGTCACTATATTTTATATTCTAAAGCGTATATTCTATTTAAAAAAATAAAATATACAATATGGGCCCTCCTAAATTAAAAATGGAAATGGCATATGGATAAGACATGACTGCACTATCACAAAGTTGTGAATCACTTTTGGGATAGTTATAGTCTCATCGAACATTGATAGAAGCCTCCTAATACTCTCACTTCTTCTGTTGAATATAGATCAAGAAAAGCAAATTAAATCACAGTGGCAACAAAGAAGCAATGAAAGTGTGCTCCACCTTGTTATTAATTAGGTCATTTTATGGCTGATACATATTGATTTTCCATCTCTTAATATTGTAAAAACCACATATATGGAAGTTGAATTCTGGAATCAGAGCCATTGTTTTGTTAATACTTAATATTAGCCTTTGAAGGAACACAATTTGGTTATAAAAAGTTCACCATTAGATAATGGTTCACAAGTGATCCAAAGAGGAATTGTGTGCATATAAACATGCACTTCAACTTTTAATAAATTTGAATAAATATATAATGTTACCAATATATTTTAATTATATTTTTTTAATAAAACTCTTATTAAATTAATTGTTTAAGTGTCTTTAAGATATTTGTTTACATGTCTATATTTATTTATTTTTATTTAAGATCGCATTTTTTTTCGAAATCATGATTCTTAGAAATATAAAATATGTTTGGTTAATCACAAAACATTAGCTAGTTATAAAATATTTTTATATTTAAGTTCTACTAAAAGTTTATATATCATTTTAATTATTTACCGTATTAAATGACAAATGAAAAGTAAAGTAATTTTCTTTATATTAATAAAAGAAAAATTAATCTGAGAAAGTTGGATTACTTACCATCTATGTCTAAATGTTTTTGCACGAAAGGAAAATAGATTAAAAATATTTCTAGGAAACAATGGTTTTCGGGAACATTAGTGTTCGTTTTTCTTTTTAAGATGAACAAAATTAAGGTTGCATTTGATTCGAAGAATATTTTTTATTTTATTTTTAAAAATAAATTTGTAAAAACTATGAAAATAGAGGTACTATATTTTCATATTTTTACTTAATTATGAAAATATTTCCATAAAAATATTTTTAAAAGAATCAACTAAATATATTTTCACTTCTATTTTATATAAAAATAAAAATAGGAAACACTTAAACTAAACATCATCTAATTTTCCTTAAATTCCAAGAAAACTAAATATTTCCTATTTCCTATTTCCTACTTCCTACGATAAAACCAACTAAAACTGTTGCGTTAAACAAAAATATTATTTAATATTGATAGGTGTAAGAAGCATAAATATTTAAAAATTATTTGAATTTTATAAAATTGATAATGTACTTCAAACCCTATGAATATACTTAAAAAATACTATTATATTTAAAAAATGGTCACTTCAAAATTAAGTTTTTAAAACCTAGAAATACGTTGTTAGTAGGATAAAAATTTACACATAAATATGAGTAATGGCATATAATTGGGCAAGTTTTAGGGTTGCTTAAATGGATTGTAGCTAGTCTAGAGAGGTGGGTTAGCCGAGACATACCCCGTGTAATATGACAGATACAGATACGCCAATAATCTGGCTTCATAGCTCAATGCCTCATGTTATAAACCAATGACATGTGCATATGAGATTATGGTTCGTGTCATGTGTCCTGTTTTGACTTATTATCAAACTTTGACCTAATTACATATATCAAGTTGGGAATAAATAAGCACTTTCTATTTTTGGGTATCTACTCGGCTTCCTTCCATGTCAATAGACAAATTTCGTTTTTGTTTTTCTCGTCTTCCTTTTTAAATGCTGTATGAGTAAAATGTATATTATTTCTTTACCCAATCCGTATTTCAATCCCTCCTGCATTAAATTAATTATTTTAATACTAAAATAATATATTTAATTTTTAATATTTTATTCAATTTTTAATTTTTTGTTATTTATTATATTTAGATGTTATTTGATTTGAAATATAATTAATAATTTGATGTATGATATAATTAAAAATGTATAAGTAACTTTTTTAAAAAATAAATTTTTTACTAACTTGAACTGATAAAATTCAATAAGATTATAAATGAGTTTCAAAATATTAAATTTACTCTTAAAACATTCAAACATGAACTTATTTTACCTATTTTACGAAGTAGAGTGGGAAGGGTTAAATGCGCCTAAACCTACCTATTGCTATCTCTACTAGTTTCTGATGTATTTTATGATATATATTTGAAAATATTGTAAATCAAAACATAGCTGTGAAGCTACGCATTTAATAGTTATATGAATTCAAAAATAAAGTTTATATATTTTAAAATAATTTTATGTTAATTGATTTATATTTTTAATAATATTTAATAAATTATTTATAAATAACTTGAAACTAATTATCTAAACTGGAAAATAGTTATCTAGACTCTCATTTTAATCATAAATCAAAATTATTCATCAAATCAATTTAACAGTCAAATTATCACCTTAAATATGACCAATCAAGTCAAATGTCCTCCTAAAATAACTTAGAGCCGGTTAAGATATAATCTAGAGTAAATTATATACACTTAAAGTTTTACAAAATTACCTATGAATTTTTTTAATCTCTTAATATTATTTTTATTACCTTCGTAAGAGTTTGAGTATAATACTTTTAAAATAAAGGGATATTAATATAACATACGAGATTATTAGTTCAATAATTTTTAAATAATTATATATTTTGTATAAAAATTAAAAAAAAAAAAAGGAATTTCATAAAATATTTTATGTAATTTACCCTCAAATTTATTGGCAATTACTTGAAACCAAGCCTGCCCTCAGAGACGTTTTGGACTAGGAACAATGAAAAGAAATGAGAGGGGAGTGAGTTGTAAAAGAGTAAGATAAAGTTGGCATGTTTTTTAAAATTAAGACATAACCTTACCTATTAACATATTTTTGTAAAATTTTGGTCAATCCTTTCTAAAAAATTAATATAGCTTATTAGCCTGTTTAAAGACTTATCTTTTATTATAAAAGCCTATTTCTTTTTTATTAAAACTTGTAAATAAGGAAACACGCCTAATTTTGAATAGACCAACAAGTCAAATTTTAAATAAGTAAACATGTTATAAAGTTATCAAGTATAATTTTAGATTTGATAAATAATAAATCACTGTTAATATCTAATCTATATAAATTTATATTTAAATCGAAATTTTATATATATTTTAAATAAAATAATAATTGAAGTAACATTTTATTATTATCGAATACAAAATCACTGTCAAATAATATAAAAAAAAACATCTTATAAGTTAAACTTCATAATTAACTACTAATCAATATAACAAGTACTAATTCTTTTTACATTAAAAAATCAATAATTATTTCTTAAAAAATAGGCATATGTGTTTATGAGTTATTTATAATATTCAAATAATAAATATATTTATTTATAGAGTTTTTTTTCATAAGTTTAGGCTTGATCAATTTAATTAAATAGATTTTTTAAAAGCTTTAAACCTAGTATCTTTTTATTAATCAAATTAAGTTAGGCTAAACTTTAATAGATTAGACCATATATTCCTGATTATTTGTCCTATTCTTATCCTTAAATACAAGTCACTAAATTTGAAAATTAAAAATAATTGTATTATTTCATTATTAATAAGAACTTTATGATATTTAAGTATTTTTAAAATTATTTAATTATCAATTATTAATAGATTTAATTTATTGACAAAAAATTAATTTGTAAATTTTCAGTCATTAAAAAAGTATAAAAAAATAATATTTACTTATTATTAAAACATTGATTAATTATTTTAATATAACTTTGATAAAAATGTGAATATTTTTAATAAAAAATTTATCGATAGTGTATAAAAGTTTCATATTTCATAAAATATTAAGAATAAATTTCTCAAAAATATCAGAGATATAAAAATTAAAAATATATAATTGTTAAGAAAATAGAAAATTTTATTTTTTATAATTTTAAAATAAGAAAAAAAATATTATTTTAATACAATAAAAATAATAATTAAAAAACTTAATATAAATGTAATATTACCAATTGAAAATAATATATAAATTATAAATAATTTATATATTATACTTTAATATATTTCCTCCGAATTTTTCCATCAAGAAATAATGTATATACAGTTAGGTTAGCCACTAGTCCAATATGATTTAATTTAATTTATATTGGATGAGAGTAACCACAGGCTGCATCTATTGTACGGGCAAGACTTGGGTATACCGTATGCTCGTTGAAATCAAAGCACGTGATTGTACACGTGGCTTCTACTGCATATGATGTATGAATGCAATTTCTATAATACATATATCATGAACAAAAATATTCAATAGAATAAAATACGTATATATTATTATGTGAGTGAATGAGCATTAAGAGTGACCGGACAAGCTTAGTTAAATTTGGATGGATGTATTTAATGTGTTCCAGATAATTTTAAAAAAAAAAAAGTAAGGGAAAAATAAATAAAGACTTCACCCAATAAAATCAGAGAGAACGTGGAGCATTAGAATGTCCTCGTCTGCGTAATAACTTAATAAATAAAACATATTTTCATCAATTAACCTTTCCGTACATACGTAATATAAACAGTCAAATACGATAAAGTAATTATTATATTTTTGCAAATATAATAATTTGATTTTCAAGTAATTATTTATTGAATGAAGGGATTCCCCACCACGTGACTCTCTTTCTATTTACTCAAATATTTTAGAAATATTTTATTTCAAATATTTTTTTTTCTTTCTGTCATCCATATTTTTTCCTTTTCTTATTTCTCTCTTTTATTTTAAAAGGTATTGCAAAGGATATTATTATTTACATTTTATTTGACCAGCTCCACTTGCTTAATATATATATATACATATATATATATATATATATATATATATATATATATATATATATATTATTACTAAAAGGAGTATTGGCTTTCTCAAATTCAACTGGTCCATTTACACTCGATTGTGATGTTTTGTTCTTAAAAGTTTAGTTTTAAGGGGAAAAATTGTATTTCTTTTCATTTTGAGCAAATAAGTACTTGTTTTCAGAAATATTTTAAAATATTTTCTGGAAAGAAAGTGAGTTTTTTGAAATTTCAATTGTTTCTAAAGAAGAAAAAAATATTCTTTGGGAACATATTTTTCTTTTAAATAATCATTTTTTAAAATTTAATATTTTTAAAAATGAATACACTAAATAATTGTTTCTCAAAAGTTAAGTAATTGAATCATACACGCACTAATAATAATTAGATGTTGAAATAAATTAATCAAATGGCTTATCAAGGAAATTATAAAGTAATCTAATTCACCTATTTAATAAAAAAAATTCAAAGAGACTTGTTTGACTAAATAGATCATTTTGCCTACTAAATTTATTTATTTATTTATATTTTGAATATTTAATAAAAAAATTGTAATATTTACATGATTTATTAATTATTGATTAATAAATATTATTTTAAATTAATATGAAAACTCAAACTCATATGCTTTTGAAATAATTTACACCTTAAATTAATATAAGTATTTAATTATACTATTTATGTCATGTCAAATTTTTATTTTTTCACTAAACAAAGCGAGTAAAAAATCCTATGACAAATAGCTGGCCAACCTCATGTTAATATTCTAGTAAAATAGAAACCAAAGTTATAACCCAACTTTTCAAAGTGAAAACGACATGTTACATTCGGAATTATCTAAAGAAAAATTGCTATTTAACCACTATTGCTTTGACTGGTCTGAATTTTCATTTAAAAACTACTCAGGTAAAAGTTTCTAATAAACTAAGAAGATATTATTTTACTCACCAAATAACTAGGTGGAAATTAGACAAAGGTTTGATTTACTTAAAGTCTGACTTATCTGGCCTATTTTATCATTAAGATTGGAGTAAAACTTTTTAAAAATTTATTTAAATAAAAAATCATACTTAGACTTTAAAAAAGTATGTTAAACTTATCAAATTGATCTCTCTCTCTCTATATATATATATATATAAATAATACTATTAATTTAAAAAATTTATAGGAAGGGTATATGAAATTTTTTATGTTTAATAAATAAAAAAAATCAAATTTAAGATTAAATAGAGAAATATTGATATATTTTAATATAAATTTTATTTAACTTGTATTATATTTATAGGTACGATTAGCTTCATATTTTAATATTTTAAAGACAGAATAGATTTTGAAATATATGAAATATAGCTGTTACAAAATTTGTTTTATTTTATGTAAGAAATGAATATATAAAAATTATTAGTTTCTTTCCCTTTGTGTGCGTGTGAGAGAGAGAAAGAAAGTAACCTCTTTCGCGGAACCTGCAAAAATAGTTGAATATGGAATTATGTTTTTCCTCGTGTTAGACTGTTCTAGTCTTGGCGTGCTGAACATCCTAGGATAAATAGCCACCGAGGGTGTTTGGAAATGAAGTTGAAGCAGAAAGAGAGAGAGAGAGAGAGAAAATAACTAGCTAGCTAGAGTGAGAGACTACTACTCTAGCATACACTAGTACACAAATTACAATACCATAACAAAGATGGTGAGAGCTCCTTGTTGTGAAAAGATGGGTTTGAAGAAAGGTCCTTGGGCTCCCGAGGAAGATCAAATCCTCACTTCTTACATCCAAGAACATGGCCATGGCAATTGGCGTGCTCTCCCTAAACAAGCAGGTACTTCTATTAATTACTTCAATTCTTAGAGATCCCATATCTATTTAATCATATTATCAAATCAATATATATAAATAGTAACCATCTTTATTTTATAAATTAGTTTTACATGTTCATGTGACAACTTATATGTATAATAGACCTAGCTTTGTCTAGGTTTTGACATTTAGTGCTATGATATTAACTTGATATATAGTTCTTTGAAAAGTTTATTGTATTTTCCACTTTTTTCTTGCATATATTGATGTTTTTGGGATGATTTGGGTAATGTCATGATGTGTGTGTTAACTTTGTGCTAATTTTTGTTATGAATTTCTCAGGGTTGTTAAGGTGTGGAAAAAGCTGTAGACTGCGCTGGATTAACTATTTGAGGCCTGATATCAAGAGAGGGAATTTCACCACTGAAGAAGAAGAATCTATCATTAAGCTGCATGGGATGCTTGGGAACAGGTAAATATTCATTAATCATTTTCCTAATTAACTGGTATGATTTTATTCATGCTAATTAACTTCTTAGCAAAAAGCTTAGCAAGATAGTATGAATTAAAGTATCATCATGCATATGCTGGTGTTTAGTGATTTCTTTTTTCAATTTGCTGAAATTATGAATGAACGGTCGTGTTTCTTTTCCTAATTAGTTTCTCTGAAAGATATAAAAAAAATTGAAGTGGTGGGGGCCAGGGGCAATAATTGTCAACTTTGAGGAAAATTAAAATGAAAAGCTTGTGTTGATTAATTAATATTTATTTTCTATAATGGTGGGACTAGAGTATTGTGCGAGAAAATCAAGGTATGATCCCACCTTTGACGGTAAAAGTGATCATACAAAGAGCGTAGGAGAATTGATGCATCGTGTGTACATCTATAGTTCCATTGCATACATGCATCTATTATGACACATTCAGCTATAACTAATTATACAAAATAGTGACATTAATTTGTCGTCATTATAAGACATAAAATTAATCTATAAAGCACTATAACCCATACATAAAAAAATAATTTTTTTTTAAAAAAAGTGGGTCTGCAATTGCAAGCATCTCTCTGGTTAGATCTGAGTAGCACGAAACATGGTGTGGCAGTTTATGGCACATGCAACTAGAACATGTGTTAGACGTACATACCAATATTAGCATGAGATTCACTATCATTTTAATCTTCAGTTAGGACAACATCAATGTTTGTTGTTTTCTGAATTCACTGGAATAAACAAAGTGAACGCGAATCTCGTGCAATTATTTCATGAATATATTATCAAACAATTTGATCCTTATTTTCAGGTGGTCAGCAATTGCAGCAAAATTGCCAGGAAGAACTGACAATGAAATAAAAAATGTGTGGCACACCAATTTGAAGAAGAGGCTGCTGAAAACAGAAAAAGTCATCAATTCAAATTCCAAAAGGGTCACTAAGCCAAAAATTAAACGTTCTGATTCAAATTCAAGCATCATAACTCAATCAGAACTTGCCAACCTTAATAATTTCAGAGAAATGGACACAACAACATCATCAACATGCACTACTACAACTTCTAGTGATTTTTCATCAGTCACGGAAAATATCAAGAGTGAAGACATAGAGTCTCTTGAAACAATGCCTGTGATTGATGAAAGTTTTTGGTCAGAAGCAGCCATAGATGAAACCCCTACCATGTCATCACAATCTTTGACAATCTCTAATGAGATGCAACCATTTCAATACCCTTTTGGGGAAACTTTCCAACAGAGTACTCATCATGCTTATGATTCAAACTTTGATGATGGCATGGATTTCTGGTATGACATATTCACCAGGACCACGGATTCAATAGAATTGCCAGAGTTCTGAATTTTTCATATGTTGAATGAGGGTAATATTAAATTTGGTTGATAGAATAATTTAATTGACAAGGTAACTTGAAAATGACCGTTACAGCAAAATGGTATGTTGATTTCTGGTGTGGGGCAACATTTGCAAGATCTAGCTAGAGTCATCAATTGAGAAAAAAATATCAGCTACAGAGTAATGGGAAAATTTAATCATATCATCACATGTAGTGTACACATGTAATCTAGTAGTGAAACACTGACATTTGTTTTCCTAGTAGAAAACAGCATTTCTCTAACATTTTTGTATTTTAGAAGTTAGTGTTTAATTAGGATAGAGTTTTTTTTTTCTTCTAATGTAATATCAATAAATGATGTATTAAGTATGTGAATTATTCAAAATTTTATGCCCCTTATTGAGCTTTCTTGTTCATATTCTTTCTGGGTTTTCAAAATAGTGTGTAAAAGAATAATTTACACTTGAATGGATGATCAAATTTGAAGAAGTCCGCAGTCAAAATTTTTTTCTTCCAACTTGCCAGTGATTTGTCAGATGACGGCAAGTAATTTCTTTGGTTGCCTGGTTAAATGTTCATTGTGACATGTGGATACGGCAATAGCAGTACATTTTAGACCACAAATTTCAATGGTCATATTAAATAGAAAAGTATGTGCAATTGGATATTATTTTAGTACGATATTGGATCTTAATAAAAAAATTGGACTGTTTAGTAAACAATTTGAGAATAATTGCATATATTATACTCACAAAGTTGCGATTCACATGCTTGGCAAGGTTAGGCCTATGTAACACCTGGTTTTTGAAAATAAGATAAAATAAAATAAAATAAATAAAAATAAAAAATAAATAAAAATAAAAAATAAATAAAATAAAGTAAAATAAAAATATTTAAAAGAGTGGTTAGATTTTACAAAGAGTGATTAGATTTTACGTGAGTGAGTAGATAAATAAAATAAAAGAAATCGGAATATCTCAAGGGAGTGGGTGAGTGGGCTGCTGCAAATTCTCATCAGAAAATCTATTCAAATCAAATCTCTTTTATATCTTTTCCCCGTGCACGGATATCTCTTTTTGGTTCCTGTGTTTCAAATCTACCTTCCAAAACAAAAAACAAGGAGATCAAATTTCTGATTGTGAACATAGATCAATACCTAGTTTTTCAATTGCACGTGATCGACTTACTTCCAGGTCAGGGTGTTCTCTATTTTAATAATAATTATTAATTTTATTTTATTTTTATCAGGGTTAATTCTGCGTCTTCTCTACTACGGTGCTCCTTTTATTTTTTATGCTCAGTTTTTCTTATTATTTATTGCTTTTGATCAACGTTTTATTGTCTTGTTAATTTGAATATTGGTGACCTTTTATTTATTGAATTAAGTATTACTCGCCTTGTTTTATGGATTGAATTGAGTATTAGTGGCTAGATCCTTTTTATTTTATTTTCTTCTCGATAGCTTAAACCTGGTGCCTCTACTACACTATCTTTGTGTTTGGTTTGTTCATGGTGATTTCCTTCTTCTTATTTTTGTTGTGCATCCGTTGATTTTGTTATTTGAGAATTGTATGGTTGTGGTGATAAAGAGAGGCTAGAAAGACACTCGGCGAGGAAGGCGAGGAAAGGATAAGGAAGACTTTTAGTTTAATTGTCAAATAATAATGGAATTTTGTAGTGCAAATAGTTACACCAATGAAATTAAATGTTACTGAAGGCAATCAAATTTTAATTAGATCCCTAAAGAAAACCAATTTCCCTCGTCGTATACTCTGATGTCCTAGACATTTATATGTTGTTTTGATTTCACTCTAGCCTTATCTTTTTATTTCTATTATTTTAATTGCAAAGTTCCAAGTTGTGGAAGAAATACATTAATACGCAGGAGTAATTGTTCCCTTTTTATACTATATAAAAGTTAAGTTATTTTATTTTAACTCTTATTTTAATCTTGACAAGTCATTTTAGTAACGATTCTTTTTTGTTATTTTAGTCGTTTAGATTAACTTTATTAGTGAATTGAATTCTTGTGTGTATTATTATTGTGATTATTGTATTGTGTCTATTTGATTTAATTTAATTGGCGATTGGAAGTGTACGAGGTTTAATTTAATTCTTGTTTTTATTTTTATGATAAACTATATGTCATATTTCTTACTTAATTGTTTCCATTTCCATATGATTATTTGTGTATGATGATCTTATTGGATTTTATTGTATTAAATATTTTGTTATGTGAGCTGAGTTATATGGGGTGAGAGATTAATTTTGTGGGGGCATGTTGTATTGATAAATTGCTTAGGTTCATGATAATCAGATGTGTTTGTTGAAAATGAGAGGGATGGATGCCTACTGCGGTGGAGAAGCAGTTACCCCTGGTGGACATGCGTAAGAGGCATGACGTTTTGAGAAATTGATAACGATTATCATGAATACTAAGTGAAACGAAAATATTTTCGAAAAATGAGGATGAATGGAACTAGAATGGTTGGTCCCTGACGGGTCGATGTAATGGCCTAGGACTTTGGGGGTATTCGCGGTGGGGAAAGCTTCCACTATGGCTGATCACCAAGAGTGGGAAGTGACTCCCTTTGCAACACTGGTTGCCCTGACTGTAACTGTCTAGTATTTCTAGTGAAAGTGTCAGATGGGACATGTACTCCTAGACATCGTTCAATGGTTTTAATGGTACCACATGGCATGAGAAGGAATTGTGAGTATCATGCATCATACTGGGTTGCATGATATGATTGGTTTTGATAAATTTTGAATTGAGTGTGTGTACCTTCTTATATTCCTTGTGTTGAGCTGTTCTTATTGGTCTTGTTATTATTATTAAAATGTGAACTAACCCTGTGTCTGTGGTTGACACCTGTGATGACCCCGCAAATGGGTGAACAGATGAGCAGTTTGTTGGATGCAAAAATAACGTAGGTTAGGAAAGGAGCTCGATTGCTTGAGGACTTGACATACTGTGGTCCTTGTTTTTCCTTTCTTGATTTTCAGTGTTTGTTTCTATTTATACATGTTAAAAATTCTCTAGATATTTCGTTATTTGAGAGTTTTTGAATTGTGGAGACATATGTAGTTGTGAGATCTCACTCTAGTAATTACTCTATGGAATGGAGTTAATTCCCTTCATTTAGTGGCGTATTTATTTTTCTCCGAACCATGGAGATTTTATGTCGTAGCGTTTGTAGTAACTAGGGGTGTTACAGCCTCAGCCAAATATTTACAATGATAATGATTCAAACTAAAAAAAACAAAAATCTGTCAGAAAAAATGTAATTATGAGGTGGAACAACTATTCATATTCGTGTATTAACAACTTCTAATTATCGGATTAAATTTAAATTATTAATATGAAAATAAAATGTATATTTTGACTTGTAGATATCTGTGAAGTCTAAAATATTAAAGATAAATTATAATTTAATTTTGATAATTATAATTTATCTTATAAATATTTTATAAATGATAATTTTACATATTTCAAACAAAGTTAGTTTATTAGATAGATACGGGACAAAAATTACATGTTTGAATGTATCGGACGGAAACATAATCTGTGGTCTAATCTATTAATGAAAATCAAATAAAGTTTATTATACTTAATAAAATATTAATATTTCTCTTAAAGATCACTTTTAAATATTAAGTTATTTATTAAAATTATTCTACCAGTACATGTTAAATTATCTTTCTTAAATCAAATGTGATGTATATATCTACTTTGCACGTTAAAAGACGAGACAAATAAAAAAATAATAATTTTGTAATATATATATATATATATATATATATTAATTAGAGAATGAGTTATATTTTTTCAAGAATAAAATTATTAACTATGATAAGATAATTTATGTAGAGACATTTAATGTAAATGAAATTATAATATATTTTCAACGAATGAATGAAGATTTAAAATTATAGAGAATAATGATTATTTTAAGTTCATGACCTATATAGAGGTCAAAGATTAAAGTTTGAAGAGAAAAATTATTTTATATATATTGAAAATTTTGAACTTTGATTTCATAAAATCTCTTTAAGAGTCTTTTCTGAATCTCATTATAAATCTTTTTCTGTGTAGATGTTTATCATATTCGGCACAAATCTTTATTAAATCCTTAAACCTTATTGATTAAGTGTTACATTGAAAAAATTGGATTTCAAATAACTTTGTGTAAATTAACTTAAAGAGACTTAGTTCAAAAAATACCTTTTTAACCTATATAATACTTATATTCGTGTATGATATAATGAAATCTTATTAAGTGATTGGTAAGGAACTATAGGTAATTTTGGATTAAGACGATCCTGTTTAAAATATTTGTGGTTTCTCTTCTGGTTATCTTTTTGTGCATACTAACCAAGGAACTAATTGTTCTTCTATAAAACTTATGTTAAAATCTTTGATAGTTAGTTTATGAAAACTCTTATCAATTTGATGTAACTTTCATTTATTCAAAATGCTTGAGAAAATTCTTAATTAACATAATTCAGTTTTTTTTTTTGTGTGTTTTTATCTTTATAATGTTAATTTTGAGCTTATTTTGTGACTTTGTTCATGATAGAACTGAATTTTTATTTGGTGTTTAAGTGAAAATCATATATTCTAATTGCTTCTTTATTTACATATTTCTTATTCCTTTTATAATTGTTATTATTTATTATTGTGCATTATTTATTGTTAATTTTCTTAACAATATCAATATACTCCATATATTAAACTTCGATATACTCCACTAAAATTAACACCATATTAATAAGAAAACTTATTAACATAGATCAAGTGATTGTTGTGTCTTTTGTTAATTCAAAGTCTCACTTCAACAAGCAATAAAAGAAGAGAGAAGTGATAAACCTATATAAGATAGAGTGATAAGTTTTATTCAAAGACATCACGTCCTTAATACCAGTAGAGAAGTATATTAGATTTTATGTAATGTGTGTCAAAATCATGTGAAAGGATTTATGTTCCGTACGAAAATTATGTTTGAGAGAGTTTGTAATTTTTCTGTGCAAAAATTACATTTTGGAGGGTTTGCAATTTTTTCATTAAAAAATTACAACTAGTGAATTTTGTTCCTATAGAATTGTGGAATAGGCCTTGAGGTATTAAATCAAGTTAAATTTTGTATGCTCTTTTCTTTCTCTTTTATACTTATTTCAGGTTTATTTCATGTTTCGTGTCTTCTTTCTTTTTCTCCTACATTTGTTTTAGGTTGAATTCCTAGTAGTGATCTTGTATTGACATTATTCATACAAACATCACTCCATGTATTAATATTGATCTCATAATAGTCTCACAAAAGTTCCAATTTCAAAAATTGACAAGTGGTAAGTTAAAGGTTAGTTGCGAAAATATTTTAAATAAATTATTATTTTAACTCGTGAAAAATGTATGTCAAGTAATTTAGTTTCAAAAGATGAAAAATAATAAATATACTATTATCTTATAATTATTTTACTGTTTCTTCAACTTTTAAGGATAAAATAGTGATTTAGAGAAAAAATCAACTTTGTTAATAGATCCATAGAAAATGGCTTTTGTTTTTGTTTTGTTTTACTTTTCCAAACCAAGTTAAGGCTATATCATTGGACAACTACGTGGTTTCTCTCTTGATACAAACGAATGCTCCTTTTTGAAAACTTTAAAATATGTTGTTGGTCTTCAAACTAACATAATTGGACACTTTGTCTGCGTAGCAAGCTCGGCAGATGAAACTCCTCATTTTAAATTTTAAAATGAATTTCTAACCAATTATTAATTTTCCTAAAAATAATGAAGTCAAAAGAATATAAATAAAAATAGTTACTCTTATACTGTTGTAATTTCTATTATCTACATATAATACGAAACTGTTTCTCATGGTCCGTTGTCGGTATTATAAGTAGAAAACTGCGTTCTCTAACGTAGGTTTTGACTAAGACACCCAATATCTGTAGCATTCTGTATTGACTCAAGTCTTAGCTATAAATAATTTTTATTTCTATATTCAAACCTACATAGAAGACTAATTCTGTAGAAAATTTACAACAACATGCTTCCACAGGACATATTTACTTTCAATTCCACTCAGAATACTACGTCTATATTTAGTTCAACATCACATATCCATATTTAGGGTAAAATTATGTCAAGTTCCACCCGAAATACCAGTTAATTACTTCTAGGATCCACATCGAAATTGAATCTAAACATCCATTTGTTATGATCTTTCAAGTGGACAATTAATCTTCAAGTCTTTTGAGAAAAAATTACGAGAATGGTGCAGCCACCATATATATAATCAAACTATATAATTTGATAACCGAGATAAATACATTACCCCTATTATATATGTTACCACCCATAAGAGAGTTTCCAATAATTTAGGTTTAACTAGGTTAAGTTACACTCTTTGATATTACTGAACAGTAAAAATTGGTTGGGAAACTTTTTGAAATATCCTCTAGGCTCTAAGCTGCTTGATTCTCTAATACTCTGTTACGTTCTCAATTGAGATATTTTATTATTTTATTTCTTTTAGTTTGATAGCTTGTATAATTAGAATTTAGAAACAATTCCACTTCTTACATGCTAACCTCAACTTGTAAAAGATTTCAAGTTTACACAAAAAGGAGATTAGTAAAAATAATTCTGTTTGGAGATGCTAATACTGTAAATTCGATATTTAACTCTTCCATACCTTGAAAACGTTATGCCAGAAGAAATACTATTTATAATCTAGCTAGACGGATACTAAGGTTAAAAGGATATCTATATTAATCTTTGTTTTCTACAAAGAAGTGGGTAAAGGTAGATTAATTTCTTAGATGAATTAGTTGTGTCACACCTACTTTTTTCTTTCTTTCTTCACTTTGTTTAAGTGATATACACTCACTCTCCCATAAAATACTTTCATGAATATCTTTGAACTAAAGAATTTGACTCCAATTGCTCTGTTTCTTTTCCATCTAAGTTCTCGTATATTTAAGTGATTTCATGCATAGGGACAATATAATTTTGTTCAAGAGCAAAATTCGACTTGTTCTTACGGTTTCATAACCTTTTAATTGATATTAGTATCATCAAAGAACAATAATAATAATATATTTTAAATATATTGAATAAACATAAACATGAAGCAACTGTTTATAATTTATCAAATTCAATAATGATAATAATATTTTTTTAAAAAAATATCTTCAATAAAAGTAAAAAGTTATCGCTTTCTTGAAACAACTTAAATTAAATGTACATTAAAACAAATAATGTCACCTCTCATACGTAACTTTTTTATTAAACTAATCCATATAGCTAGAATAGTATTATTCAACTTTTTTTTAGTCCATGTGAATTGGGTCTTAGAAAGTTAGTTAGGATCACAAAATGTTTGATCAAATCAAAGCTCATAAAATCTTTCGATCTCAAATTAAGAACTAACATTTTTAAAATATTAAGATAAATTAAAATGATGGACATTTGTTGATAGATACTTTTTATACACATATCTAACAAATAATTCTTGATTACATATTTCTCTCTCACGGATAATTACTAATAACTAAATTTTTCTTTAAAAATAATTATATATTTAAGAAATAAAATTATCTATTAACCATGTTATAGCATATTATTATTATTATTATTTTGTGAGATATAAGTAATATTCTTTATCACTGCACCAACTTTGATCGATACTACTCAATATTTTTATGACATTATTACTCCACTTTGGAATAATATTAAAGCTACGCACTCAGTCATGACTCATGATCCTAGAATAAAAATTGTGACGCACACTCGCCAAGTCTTTCTGATTTTTAATTTCCTGAAACCTTCCTAGGCACAGCAGTCACGTTGCTGTAGAAGTCTTTGTATATTTTGAATAGAATTTAGCTTAGCCATTGAATATTTTAGTAAGTTACGGCTTTGATTTTTATTTATTTTATTTAAATATCTCGAAAGTATAAATTACTAACTATACTTGTAATAATAACGAAAATTCATGGTCAATATTGAAATAAAATATCAAAAAATATATATTAACTAGACATATAATGTGTTATATCATAATTTGTGTAACATGAAATCCAACTTTTATAAATAGAGTCAAGGTTAAAAGTAAACAAAAGCACGACACGTTATAAGTCATTATGTTCATGTAGCTAGTCATAAAAAGGTAATTGGGAAGACTTCATATTTTTTTTGTCGATGATGAGACCAAAAGAAATTGTTGCTTTGTATGCGAATGACATTCTCCCCCATTCATGTCACGCCAGACCATTTCCTCGTGACAATGACTAAAATCAGTGTCTTTCTTTCAAATTGTCGTAATCAACCTATTTTTTAAGTTTTTGTTATTTGTCGAATTTGTATTTAAAGTTTAGAAATTTCTTGGAGGATAACAAATTATAAGAAATTTAAAAATCTTAGAAAATGTTTTATATGGAAAGAATTAGTGTTTTAGTTTCTATATAATGATAAGTAAGATATTTAATAATCTGTAAATTATATAGGGATAACCTTATAAATCACTATAAAATTTAGAAGAAAGAAAAAGGACTACGTATAGATTAAGAGTAAAGACAAAAATTGAAATAAAAACATAAGTTATTTATTTCTAGGAGTGTTAATAAATGGGTATTAAAGTAAAGAAAAAGTATATTTATAGTTTTAATTTTATTAACTTGTAAGAATGTGGAAGGTTTTGGAAAAGAAAATAATTTACATGATTTATATTTGACATATACACACTGTATGATAGAGTAATGAAAGAGTAGATAGACACGGGAAGTGACATATTAATTATGTGTTTTAAAACATTTCGAAAAAACTTTTAAAAGAGATAAACCATATTACATGTTTTATAAAAGAAATCATCTAAAGAAAATATAATAAAAAGATTTAGAAAAAATCGTTCAACAAGGTAAAGAGAAACAAACATAAAATTATATTAATTCATTATAATTGAACTATGTTTAGTATTTTAAGATTTTTAAAAAGAATTTTCACTAATTAAATTAGTTATAAATATATTTTTTTTTACAAAATTACTTATGACTAGATCCAAATATTTTTTTTTAAAATGTCATGTGAGACTTAAACCACGTGAACTTGTAATAAAGTTTATTAATAAAATATTTTTTTTTAAGTCATTTCTAACTCTTAGGAAAAAGAATTTGTAGTTTTACTACATTAGTCCTGATAAGAGATTATACATATTAAGCTCACAATGTTTAAGCATAAAATTTTGTTAAGTAAAGAATTTATAGTAAGATATAGTCAAAGATATTTAGTATGAAATCAAAGGTTTCGTCAAATGAATGAGAAGACTTTTTTTTTTTTTTTTTTTTCCTTATGAGAGTTACTTTCAATTTTTTTTTCTCTCTTAAATTCTCTTTTTTCATGTGTCTCTTGTTGATGCTTGATAAGTTGGCAAGTTGCGCAATTAAAAAGATCTTTAAAAATGATAGTAGATTGGAGTGGTCAAATATATGCCGTCACAATCTTTATATTTTTAATTTTTTAATTGCAACAAACGGTAATAACTTATAAAAGATTAAAACATATCATGACATTTCCTCTCAATTCTAAAGATTATAATAATTTTAATTTTCAAATCACAACAAATATAATAACTTATAAAAGATTAAAACATATATATCACAATAAAGATAAATCTCTTTTGTTAGAGTAATTTATTTAGTTTTAAAATTTTCTTTTTGGCAGTTGAACACTAAGATAAGATGAAAAAAAGATAAAAATAAGAGTACTTTTTTATGAATTCTTTGTACCAAAGACATCACTTATTTTGTTGGGTGGACTTTTGTCTATATATGTTTGTAGTGATTGGTCGTTGTCTTCCTTTTCTTGTTGGACAATATTTTTTTATAAGATGAAAGTTTTGTTCATTTACTTTTGGATTATAATTTGGTCCGCTTGTTCATTGGACGATCAATTTTAGTTTTAATTTTTGTCTAATACCAATCCGGCCTTAATTATAATTACTTATATATTTATTATCATAAAATTTTTTTATCCATTGATGAATTTAGGGATTAAGACTTAATATTTTAGGTGTTAACAAGTGACTATTAGTGTAATAACATCTAAAAAAGACTAAACATTTTCATATAAAATATATTTGTACTAAGGTTTAACCTTAAAGATTTGTTAGCGAAAAAAATTGAATTAAATTAAATCTTAAAAAAGTGAGAACCACCTTTATTTCTATCTTATTTTCTTTATTCCCTCTATCCTCAATACCTCTTTTTATTTAACTAAATTTAAGTTTTACTTGAATTTTTTTTTAAAATATTATAAAATATTATCTCTAAATGTGGATGATACAAATTCTGGTTAAAACCTCCGGAGAAGAGGCTATTTCTAAATTTGAGCTGTTGAGAGGTTTTGGAATTAAATGATTTTTGCATGAGTAAAACCAAAATAAAGTATGTACACTGTAATTTTAGCAAGAAAGTAAAAGAACAAAGTTTTGTTTGATAATAAAATTAATGTTTCGAAGAGAAAAATGAGAGTATTATTTCCTTCTTATAAAGTTTAATATAACGGAAACAAGTTAGGATCAAAGATATTTTTATCAAAACTTAAAAAAATGGAGATGGAGAGTGGAACTATAAAGAGAGGTGTGCGCAAATAAAACCATATCTTCGAAGAAGTTGGGCTACAGAACCAGTAATAGGCGTATTAAAAAGCCCAAGGCCCATTTCCTTATTAGTATTTGAAAATTTTCCAGGGAACACTCGAATGTTCCATAGCGCAATTAACGACCACCATTGCTAGTTTGCTACTACGTAACTGCCATTCTCACATTCTGTAATCATCACACATGGCAACTGCATCAGGTAATTGCTTCTCTAAGTAGTTAGTTCCATTCTTTTACTTTTTTGCCTTCACGTTTCAGATTTCAACTAATATTGTTTTCTTGAAATGGCGCGAAATGGCGCTGTTTACTGTTGTGTTTCTGATCGGTTTTCCATTGTCTTTATTTTCATACTGAATTTTCTATTTGCGTATTTTACGAGTGTTGGATAGTCCACAATTGATTCGATGTTATATACTTTGCATCCTTTTCCGCTATGACCAGTTCTTGTGGAGAAAGACACGTGATGATGCTTAAGTGTGTGTTTGGAATTTGGATCAGTTTTCAATTATGGAAAAATCAATTGTAAATCACATTGAATGTCAAAGTAATAAATAGTTGTAAACTTTTTCACTATATTTCGGGGTTTCAGAATTGATTCTTGGAGGTATTCAGACACAGTATAAGAAAATAAACATGCTTATGAAAACTTGATCTTGTGTTGCAGCAACTTTCAAATCTAGGGAGGACCACAGAAAGCAGCTTGAATTGGATGAGGCACGTAAAGCTGGGCTTGCCCCAGCTGAGGTAGATGAAGATGGAAAAGAAATTAACCCTCATATTCCCCAGTATATGTCTTCTGCTCCATGGTATTTGAATTCTGAGAAACCTGTAAGTGGCGTAACTTTCTACCACCTTTATCTATTCCTTTTACTACCCCTGTTTCTTATGATGGTGAAGCTCTGTATTCTATTTTTTTAGAGTCTAAAACATCAAAGGAAATGGAAATCAGATCCAAATTATACAAAATCTTGGTATGATAGAGGAGCAAAAATATTTCAGGCTGACAAGTACAGGAAGGGAGCATGTGAAAAGTGAGTGGACTTTTTTTGTTTTTATCCAAATTTTCTGATTCTTCTATCTCTGCAGTTATCTGGAAATGCTGTCTTGCTGCATGAAGAATTTTAAGTGAAAACCATATACAGGTGTGTTTTCTTTAGTTGCAATAAGGTGCAGTGATTATTATCCTGGTAAACTCATGTTACTATTATTCAGTGATAGAATTTATCCTTGTCATTTTTTCCCTTGATAGCTACTTACCTAGTTTTGGGATGATGTTCCAATATGATCAGAATGCTGAGTCTGGCTCGATGTAGCATGTTCTACTTTTTTTTCATGATTCTTCATTTCAAATTATCTGTCTCTTTACTTAATCATGCATTATTTCAGGCCTCCATTTTGCCACTAATGTCTTTTTCCAGCATTTTTCATTACTGTTTTGTTGGTTGTCATTCTTTTCTTGTTAACTCAAGATCTCCTCTACACCAATATCCCCTCTAGTTCAAATCATGCATTGTGAGATTAGAGACATTAGTTTGGCCTCAGACTGTCTGAGAGACATCAACTCGCAGTTTTGACTTTCCCTAAGATATGAGCTTGGTCTCGTAACATTACCAGAAGTATCAATTGGCCACAAAATAATATCAAAGCATTATCATATTCTCTCCATTCCACAGTCACAATTATATAGTTTGATTTCTTTTATTTGTCACAATTATATAGTTTGATTTCTTTTATTTAAAAGTCTATTTACAACAAGCTGACAGTTCAATAAGCTTTAGCTTGAGGGTGCGGGTTGGAATAAATAAATAATAAAATAAAATATGGTGTTAGTAGCATTTCTGTCACAAGTTGCCCTTGTTTTCTATCAATTATTTCCTTATTTATGGATTGATTTGATGTTGTAATATGTCCGTTCACATCACAGGTGATAGGCTATTTATTGCTTCCTGATTTTCTTTCTGATTACAATATATTTAGTTTTTTTGATTATGACAGATTTAGTTTCATCTTGGGACTAACTCTGTCTATAAATTAGTGGACTTATTATATGAAAAACATAAGAAAAATAAAATTATTTTCTTCTCTATTGTAATAATTTCTTTATTAATTTCCTTTTTGTTAAACTTGTGTTCTCATGGTTTCTTACTTGACTAATTATCATTACTAGTTGTGATTGACATTAAGTTGGATTATGTTTGTCCTTAAGTTGTGGCGCAATGACGCATACTGCAAAGTCATGCATGGAGAGGCCTAGAAAGATAGGTGCTAAATGGACCAACATGCATATTGCTCCTGATGAGAAGATTGAAACATTTGAACTTGATTATGATGGCAAGCGAGATCGATGGAATGGTTTTGATCCGGCAACCTATGCTCGTGTCATAGAAAGATATGAGGCAAGGGATGAAGCTCGAAGGAAGTACTTGAAAGAACAACAATTAAAGAAATTGGAGGAGAAAAACAACATACAAAAAGGGGAGAATGAATTAAGTGACAATGACGAAGATGAAGACATTTTGAAGGTTGATGAGGCTAAGGTTGATGAGAGCAAACAGGTGGACTTTGCCAAGGTTGAAAAACGTGTTAGAACTACAGGTGGTGGCAGCACAGGAACTGTACGGTGCGTTTCCTTACTGTTTCTATTTGTCTTCCTATTTGTTTGCTATACTCAGGAGAGCAGAATCAAAGTCCCTCAACCATAATCCCTATCCCCAAAAAGTGTCATATTTTGTGATTGTTATTCTGATTCTACAAGTTTGCTTCAGAAACTTGCGTATCCGGGAGGACATTGCAAAATACCTTCTGAATCTTGATGTCAATTCTGCTTATTATGATCCAAAGACCCGTTCTATGCGAGAGGATCCCCTTCCTGATGCTGATCCTAATGAAAAGTTCTACGGAGTGAGTATCATGGGAGTTGATAGGTTTTATTTGGTTTTTATATCCATATAATTTTGAAAGTTCTTTACCTGATGTTGTGTGTTTACTCTTTTCGCAGGGAGATAACCAATATAGAATGAGTGGACAAGCTTTGGAATTTAAGCAGCTTAACATTCATGCTTGGGAAGCATTTCAGAAAGGCCAGGATATCCACGTGCAAGCTTCACCTTCCCAAGTGGAATTACTGTATAAGAATTTTAAGATAATTAAAGAGAAGTTGAAGTCACAAATGAAAAATGCCATAATGGAGAAGTATGGAAATGCTGCTGCCCAAGAAGAGCTTCCAAAGGAGATTCTTTTGGGACAAACAGAGAGACAAGTGGAATATGACCATGCTGGCAGAATTATAAAAGGCCTGGTATTGTGCAACATGAAATTCATCTTGATTTCTTTTTATGAATTAAACGTTTATTTTCTTTTTTGTGCTTGATGGTTTATCTCTCAGCCTTTGACTTACCAATGGGTGTAAAATACTATTTTCTATTTGTTAGTGTTAGGTAAATGGTTGTATTTGGATTCCTTAGTTAGCATATAGTCTAAACCAATAGCTGATAAAGTGTTGATTTCTCTTTGTGGATTCATTATCCATGCAATACTTTTTTTTTTTTGGAAAAATGTAGTGGTGTTAATTATTTTTTTTGTAATTTATTTGTGCAATTTTTTTCTATTGTGATGATATTATCCATTATTTTACAACTTTTCATTGTCATTAATCATTATAATGTTAAAAAGTTGCTGGTTGTTGATTATTTGGTTTCATATTTGTAGGAAACATCTATCCCAAAAAGCAAGTATGAAGAAGATGTATACATTAATAATCACACAAGTGTATGGGGTTCTTGGTGGAAGGATCACCAGTGGGGCTACAAGTGTTGTAAGCAAACTGTACGAAACAGTTACTGTACTGGGGCAGCAGGAATTGAAGCCGCTGAGGCAGTATCAGATTTAATGGAGGCAAACATGTATCGGAAAGCTGCATCTGAAGGCAAGTTTTCCTATTTATCCATCTTCATAACATTTTGCTGTATTAACATTCTTTAGTTGCAACATTTTGATATAATGTATCTTGTATGATGCTTATATCATCTCATTCAGTCTTAATGTTTTCCATTATCTTTGTATGAGTGCTCCTTGAATTTGGTATGTTTTACGTTGTATGTCAGCTATATTAAGTGCTTGTTATATCACTTGGGTGAATGTAATCTAATTAATAGTGACTGGTGGTATTCTCATGCACGTGTTTCAAAAAATTAATACAGATACTCATGCTCCAGCTGAGGAGAAAAGGCTTACTACTTGGGGAATTGATGTGCCTGATGACCTGATCCTGGACCAGAAAAAACTTGCTGATGCACTTAAAAAGGTTTTTTCTTTTCTTTTTATCTTTTTATTTCATTTAACTTTCGAGTTTCCTCCCCTATTTAGAGATCAAGTAATTCAATGAAATCGCCCCCGAGTTTTGGAGCTTTGACATTTTGAAAATATGTGGTTATGAATAATGATTTCATCTTATTAGTTTGTTAAGCAAACAATTTTTGTTTGGTCAGGAGGATGAAAGAAAGATGGAGGAGAAAGATGAAAGGAAACGCAAGTACAATGTTAGATGGAATGATGAGGTAATGTTTTTATTTTGCTATTGTTTGCAAACCCATAATGCACTCATGGCTACTGGAGAGATTTATTTTCTGTGTTTGACACCATAATGCCTTTTCCAGGTCACTCCTGAGGAGATGGAGGCATATCGCATAAAAAAGGTTCATTATGATGATCCCATGAAAGATTTTCTGCATTAAGTGCCGTTTCCTTTGGGGTGGCTGCTCTGAGCTCGCTTTAAAACAAAATTGCTGAACTATGAACTGTTAGAGGTTATCATTTTGGCTTCTATAATGGCTGGTGTTTCCAACCGTGTAAATGTCAAAAGAGAAACAACATAGGGGGTCAGTGAGGAGATGCTGCAATGATTTTTCTTTGGCTGATGATTTAAGTATTCGCTTTTACTTTTTAGAGCTTTGCCTTCTGTCGTGACTGGGATGGGTCATTGCAAAACAAATATTTTTTGTCTATAGTTTGGAATCACAAGCATGCTCCACCACTAAAATGTATGTAGTAACTCTTTTTTGAATGGTTGAACATAATTCAATTGTTTGAAATAATTTCAAATTCTTAATTGCAGATTTTACATTAGATTATGGACAAATACTAGTAATTCCTAACGCACATTTTTTAACACATTCTCAATGATTGGTGAAAAAAATTTATTAAAAATCATATATTTTTCTTGATATTATTGGATTTTTTTTAATTTTATAGATTTTAATAAATTTGGATCAATCATTAAGAAAATTGTGTAAAAAACTGTGTAAAAGTGTAATATTCCTCATTAGAGTGTAAAAGAGGCACTTAGTCTCTATCTCAAGGTTCAATGTTAGTTTTACAGGTTTTCATACCCTGCGTCTTTGCCTACTTTCTACCTACAGATGAGAAGAGAAACCCTTGTCCTTTAACTTAAAAAGGTCTTAAAGAAGGTCTTGCAACTACCTTTTGTGGAAAAACACGATCAAATGGCTGATAAATACTAGATAAATTGCCATTTCTAATATGATATGTTGTATACAAACTGTTAATCAGACACATGTTAATGCACCATTGATCAAATATTTTCTGTGACCTATGAGAATGAATAATAAAACAATGTAAAGTGGAAATATAATTCCTTGCAAAAGCCTAAAGAATAAATATATTCTGTCACAGGATTTTTGCAAAAAACCACTTGAAAAGAACCCGAAACGGAAAACAAGAAAAGTAATTTCAATCGTCACCATGAATTCTGTACTATGTGACACAGAATAGTGGACACAAGTTTCAGGCACCTCTAGATAGCATTTCCTGAAATTCCAGCAAAGACCTCTCTTTCTGAAGCCTCATATCTTCACGAAACTTGGAGATGAACTCCTCTGCCTTCTGATCCACTTGCAGCTGAGGTGACTTTGCAACCACAGCTTTCCATGCATCTTCTATAGTATTCATGCCACTACTCCTTCCTGCAAAATCCTTCATGCCAACCACCTCTTTGCCTCTGCTTGTTTCCCCTTGTTTCATATTATTAGCATGCACGTGCATGGAAGAAGTAGGCTCAGTAAAGAGGTCATCTATGCTTATGGCAGATATGTTCTTGCCATGAACATGGTAGTTAGAAGCAGCATATGGCCTTCTAGTAGCAAGAGCACGATGGCCTCTTGACGGTTTGAGGCGATGAAGAAGGGATCGCATGGTGTCCATGAGGGGTTTGAAGGTGGCTTTGATGGCTTTGGAAATATTGAATTTGAGGAGTTTTGATTGCAGTTTGTTGGAGAAACTCTTCCAAACCCTCTTAGCAGGTTGAAGCTTCTTTCCTAGCCTCACACGAGTCATCCCAAGAAAAAGTTTTGGTTGAAAGTGATAAAATGGGTGAGAGGAAAAGAAGGAAAGGAATCAATTAGAACAAGCTTCACTAAACCTGGAAGGAGACTTGGAACTTGGAAATTGTTCTTATGATGAAGTTTTGATGCACAATAGGTTCTGTATAATTTATTTATTTTTCAAGTTTCATTATCTTTGTGGTGTCACATTGCCACATCATTTAGTCAAGGAATGACTCAAGTACAATTTGTTTGATTTCTGTCATATTGAATGTGGAATATGATTACATGAATCTATTTAGAATAACTAATCAAAAGGAAATTGACTTGATTTATAAGTGTTTTTTTTTTTTAACAATCATCTTAGTACAAAGTATATGTATTTTGATTCGATTTTAGATTTTAGTTTTAATAAATTAATAATTTGAATGAAAGTTTCAAAAAGTTAACTTAAACATATACTAATGTTAGCTGGAAAAATTAAATTAATTTCAAAAAATAATTTTTCCTTCTTACTTTTTCTCCTTACAAGAATTTATTAGGAAGCTTATCATAATTAAATTCTATATTAAATTAGTTCCAACTTTAATAATTCCAAACAAAATCATATATTCGTTGATAGTGGTCAAGAAAGATAGGCACAATTAAGTTAAAATGTATAATTCAATCAATTATAATCGAAAAGGATGCAATTTCCTAGTCTAAGCATATCGCTTTCGGCATAATTGACAGCATTTGAAGCAACCTTGTGCGCCAAGTTTACAAGGAATGCCCATTTCTGTGAACCCCACCATAAGTGTGGAGTGTCGGAATGAACTTTCAGTCTTTTCTTTTCTAAATATAAATTCATTTTTCTCCCTAAGACTTGTGAACAGTATAGTTAGGTCGTGTTTGACAGCCAATTACATACGATAATAGCATCCACTTGTTTGTTTCCACTTTCACTTTGCTCGAACACGATAAGTACAAATTTTACGGTATGCACATAATTTCTTTGATTTTTTATGTTAGTTGCATAAGCATTTCCCAATATGTAGGAACTATCAAGGTTCACGTTAGGGTAAGAATAGAGATATCTTGCTTCATATTATCCTTTTATTATTACGTGTTAGTTGCCTATAAGCATTTTCCAGTCTCCAGGAACTATCAAGTATCAAGGCTACAAATCTTGATATGGTGAGAATAGATGTAGCCATTAAGCCATGTGTTGGGAAGCATGATGACGACTAGGGTGTGGCAAGAATTCTACAATAAACTACTTGCAAAGAAAAATATTCTTTCATACGTTAACAAAACTTGATCACCACACACACACACACACAAATATATATATATATATATATATATATATATATATATAATACCCTAAATATTAAACTTGTTTCCCACAGAAAATAGTCATTCTAAGATCAAAACAATTTTGGCACCCAATAGCTAATAAATAAAGAGAAATTTTTGGTCGCTATCATAAATACAACTCAATCCGTCAATTAATTCCCAAAAGATACATATATAATATTTTTTTTATTAATTTTTTTTCATTTTTTTCTTAACATTTTATGATAATTGTCTGATTTGCTTGTATTACTGTCGGTCACCCGCCATCTCTTTTTTGTATCGTCAGTGGAACACTCGAGGACAGACTATTGAACAACTGATCTTTTCACCATTTCTCAACATCACTGAAAATGGCACAATCAGTTGGGCTTGCAATTATAAATGTGAGGCAACACATGGTTGAATGGTATTATATGAGCTACCTGTGTCCATCAAAATAGTAACTTGTAAGACTCTAATGGAACCAAAGAACTTCAAAGCCCTGGGAGACGGTTGTCCTGAAATGGCATAAGTGGATAACTGAAAATGTATAGGCTCTGAAGTGTCCTCAATGTCCTTGTCTAGACCAACAAAAAATTCCTCAAAAGGCTGGGGTTCATCAACCATTAAGAGTAGAACTTTGGTGAACACAATGGTCACAAGGAACGAATTTCTCATCATAATTGTAACATAGGCCTTGTGCTCTACGCTTTTGAATTTGGGTTGCAATTAATTTTTTATGCGTAGGGTGGTAGTATTTGGGATGGGTGAAGGAGCAGGACGAGTGTCTAAGGATTAAGATGGAGAGGAGTGTGAAAGTATCCTTTCTTTTTACTTCAAAATAGCAAATTCTTTCTTAATGTCAAGAAACAATGCAAAGATGCAATAGTTTGATACAGCTTCGTGAGAGAAAAATATTCTTTCATACACTATCTCCTTTTGAGTTTGGGACATTTTAATCGAGATTGCTCAAGCTTTTTGCACTCCTAGCATATAATTTCTGAGCTTTTTCCTTGATAGTTTTCTTGTCAAGAAGCTTCCTATCTTTCTTCCTGTAGAAATGTTGATATTTTCCTTTCTTCATCATTATTTTCTTTAATCTCCTTGATATTAAACAAACTTCATCCTTTAATGATTTATCTGAGTTCTCGGATGTAGTTGGCTCAACTTCAACTTTGAAGGCTTTGGCCTTCTTTTTGTCAACTTTTATGGAAGATTTTGATGACTTCTTTTCTGCCGGTAGAGTAGTGAGCTCTTGAACCTTTATCTTGTACCCCTTGCAAATGTGAACTTCATGGACCTTCAAAGCTCCAATGAGCTCATTAAGGATTAATGTCTTCATATCCCTACCAGCAGAGATGATAGTTGTAAAATACAAATACACAAGAAGGAGGGTTGAATTGTGTTTATCAATTAAAACTTTTTCAGACGATGTGATTTGCATATGTGTTAAAAATGTTGAATCATATGCAAACTTAAACTTTTCTTTTAAATGTTGATTTTAATTAAGAATTCAGTTGAAGTTGTTATCCCCAGTTAGTAATCAAGTTAAAGATAATTAAGGCAGTAATATCTTTATACTGGTTCGTCTTATGAAAGACTACGTCCAGTTACCCAACAACTTGCTGAGGTTCCACTAAGAGTATTCTTTGAACCCAACCACTCCTGGCTAACAATACAAATATTCTTTGAACACAACCTTCTCAGGCTAAAGCGATATTTTTTGACCCCAGCCTTTGCAGGCTAAACCCAGGTATTCTTTGAACACAACCTCCTCAGGCTAACCAAGGTATTCTTTCAACACTTAACCTCCTTGGGCTAAAGAAGATATTATTTAGACTTCAGCCTCCACAGGCTAGACTCACGGTATTATTTAGACTTCAGCCTCCGCAGGCTAGATTCAAGGTATTCTTTAAACACTTAGCCTCCTTAGGCTACAAAGATACCACAACAGTGACTTACAATTGAGTACAAATAGAAAATATCTTCTACGCAGAGAAGGATTTTACAATGAGAATTCTATTCCAAGTTTGTGGCGAGCAAACTTGTTTTTATTGAGAGCTTAAGCGAGTATGTATATGATCCAAATCAGAGTAGTTCGCCAAATTGAACTCGCAGAGATGAAGTCCTTTTATAGGTAATTGCGTGAAGTAACCGTTAGACTGTAGATGTTAATGTTAGTCCTTGTCTTGGGTACTTTCGCATCTGACAGAGTGAGCAATCAGAACATTTAATGAAAAGTAAGTGGTTGTCAGCATGAGATCTGCCTTTGGCTTGATTCGCTCAGAGATTTCACTAAAACGTACAACTGCTTTTTGTGTTGCAGAGGTTTATTTTGAAATCCCTTTCTACCTATAGAACATTCTGAGTAACAGTTGAATTGAAATGAGTGCACAAGTTACTTAGAGTCTTGAACTTCATAAAAGGCTAGACGAATGAATAATTATAAGGAGTTATGTGTTGAATTCATTCGTCTGTCTTCAAACTTCATCTTCAACTCTAGTCTTCAAATCTTCACTCTTGAGCACATGACTTGAAGTTGAGACGCGCTCTCAATCTGATATTAAAAGTTCTTCGTTTGATGAAAATACTTTGTAGTATGACGACTTGAACTTTGCGTCTGAAACTTCTAATGTTTTGAGGGTGCATCTTTCATCTGTGCGAGTAATGATCTGTCTGATCATTGTTCCATCCGCGTCTGTTAATGCATGCGTCTGTCTTGTAATTATCAAAATTAAGATGCTAAGTCATTTTGACTTAACAATCTCCCCCTTTTTGATGATTATAGATCATACACACAAAAACATCTTCTTCTACTGAGATAAGAGCTTCATAGATATATCAGAGCTTGAACATGGTAGACGAAACATCTTGAGCTTGAGTTCTTCAGACGATAAGATCATTCTTGATATATTGTGTAGATGTCAGATCAAAATCTGCATAAATATGTTAGCTTAAACACACAAAATATATCAGAGCAAAAATATACATTGAAATGATGTTCATAGTCATTTTTCTTTCATATAAAGTTATTACATCAAAAAGATGTAATTTTGTACCGTCAGAGCAAGAAAGAAAAATAAAGTAGAGCCACATGCTCTAGAATACAAAAAAATAAGAACATAAAATAGCTCCCCCTAAGCTTGATCTTGTTCTTCACTTTTGGCTTCTTTTGCTTTTTCCGTCTGCCTCCCCCTCAGACTTAGCATTTTTAATTTTAACTTAACTCCCCCTTAGCTTGATATTTCTCTTTTTTAACTCCTTCTTTTTCGTCTTATCCCCTTTCTTCTTCTTCTTTTCCTTCTCTCCCTTGGGCTGCAATCATCAAAACATCAAAATGATATAATCATTTAGTTCTGGATGAAGACGATGCGCCTTGATTCCTTTGAGCAAGAAATGCCTTCATTAATTCTTTTAAAGATTCAATTCTGCTAACAAGAATGTTCTGGGTGGACTTATATTCCAAATTTTCTTGTTCAAGAGTATAACACTTCTGTTTAAGAGAATTAAAGGCTTCAAAGGTAGGAACTTCAGCCTCTAAAAAGTTAATAGTTAAGAATGGAAGAACTACAGTGATAGTCTGAAGTTCGTTCCATCTCCAACTGAATTCTCGTTGAATGAGAGAGACTTGAAGATTTTGGAGAGATTCACTATTCCCACATGCAAATCCTTCTCCAGGGTAGACGCTTCCACAAACAACCGCGTCTTGCATTCCAAGCCTCTTGTTAGAAGAGTTAGCCAATGCGGCCTTATGAGCATGAATCTTGTCAATGGTCCTACTGTCAAAAGTACCGTGCTGGAGTAGATGATCATATTCAGACTGAGACAACAACTTTGGTATATGGCGTGCCCATAAGAACTTCTTGGGTTCAGAATAAACTTTCTTTTCTTTTCCTTTGGCTAAGAACTTGATTCTGCAAGGACGAAGTCTATTCAATTGAATGAAGAACTTAGTTGACAGAGAATAAATAGATGAGAATTGAGTGCCAAGAAATTGAGGCAGAGGCCTTTGATCCTTCACGGCGTTGCGTCTGATATGATGTAGAGAGCAAGCTTGAGATTTGCCTTCTCTTCTGTATGCATTTGCCATGTTGTGAAAGACATGATCATAATCAGTAGGAAAAGCATGTGGTAGTTCTTGTGGAGACTCAAAATCTTTTAGCACTAGCTCCTGAGTAATATTAACTCCTGAGTAGTGAAGTCTTGTCCATGGAAGAATGATCCCAAGAGAATATCTCAGTCCTAGATATTATGTTTGATTCATGGGAATGGTGAAGGTAATGGGGTCATGTTCGTCAATAGCATCTAATGACCACCATTTACATCCTCTAGGCACAGAGAGACTCCATTTGTTGATATCAAAAACTGAGTGAAAGAAGATGGTTGAACCATTCTTCTTTGGAGTTTCCCATGGTCGAGCTTCTCTTGTCTTAATGAAGGGCTCATATCTTAGAGCAGGTCCTTCAATAAGAGAGTCTTTAAGGTAATCCTTGTATGCGCAAGCTCCTTCCAGACCTTTGATATTTGTTTTTATCAATCCATCCCAATCAAGATTCTTCAGCCAATCTCCTTGTTGACTTACAGAATATATTACTTCAGTATTAAGTTGAGTTAGCTTGAAAGGATGATAAAAGAGAAAAAGGGTTTAGACTCATTTTCTTAGAGAATCCCCGTTTTCCTCTGCACACATAAGGATCATCAGTCTCAAAGAAAGCTGATTGAGCATTTTCAGATGAGGAAGAAGTGGAAGGATGAAGAGGTCGATCATTGAGAATCCAATTTGGCCTGATTGGTTCTTCTTCCATATGCTCTGTTGAGGAGAACTTCTTCATGTACAGTTCATCAAGGAAGGAATAATCCATCTTCCTTGGAGGTGTAGGCTCAACAATTTCATAATACAACAATGGTTCTGTTTGAGTGTATGTTGTTATTGTTGGCACATCAGATGATGATGCATCAATAGATGTAGACTGTACACCACAATGGGTTTCATCAATTTGTACAGATTTGACATCTTCAGATGCGGATACTTCCGTTTGAGAATGAGTAAGATTAGTAGACGCAACATCTTCCGTTTGATGAATCTTTGGCGAAGCATACTCAAAAGGTACCACTATGGGTTCAACTTCAGTTTCTGGTCTGTTCTCCATTGTATCTTCAGCAATATCCAAATGCATAGATGTGTGTAAGTTATCATCTAGCATTGTAGATAGTTGTTCTGACAACAATTCATTATCTCTTAAGATATGAAGAGACTCAATAGTTTCTGGCTCAGTTTGTTTGGGTTCAGGTACTGTTGTAGATGAAGTAATTTCTGTTTCAGCTGAAGGTTGAGCAGTCTCAGCTGCGTCTGTCATAATGACATCGTCTGCTTCAACATTCTTTTTTGTAGACTCAGATTTATCAATCTTCCTTTTTACTCTTCGTTCATGGTGTGCGTTTGATCTCTTCTTTTTCTTATTTTCCTCTTTATCAGATTGATTTGGGTTGATGATGATAGAGCGGATTTTCTTTGGTGTTGGTGGTTGTTCTGGTAAATGATCAGTGAATGATTTATTCACACGATTTCCTATTTGAGTTTGTGTTTGGGATGATGTGGTGAGTTTGATGGACAGGTGTGGTTTTCTTTTATGAGAGGATGGAGTTGGTTGTTCTGTTTTTGCTTTTCTGATAGGGGGTTTTATTCTTTTTGTTTGTTTGGATGGAGAGGATGTTCAGAGGCATTCTTCAGTGATTCTAAAGGTAGACGCATCCTGAAAAAAGTGCTTTGTTTAACCTCTTGGCCACCAAGATGCCATTTTTCATTGTTAACCTTGAACCCTAGGTTAATAATGATGTTGGTGAAGAGAGCAAGATATGGAACACTAGAGTTCCTTTTTAGGTTCCTGTTTCTTAAAGCGCTCAGCCAATGATCTAAGATGATATGAGGGAAGCTTATCTTTTCTTTCTTCAGCAGATGATAGAGACAAAATCTGTCCCTGTTACTCACATTATCCCTAGACCCAGTCCTAGGGGTGAAGATGTTGAAGAGAAGATTGTGTAAGATCCTGCACTCAGGAAGTAAGTTTCCAGCTCTTAGAAACTTACTATCTTCAAGGACACGAGCCTTTCCAAACAAGGCTCTGTCTACAGTTTCTTCATCTAAATCTTTATTCCAGTTGGAATGAAAGATAACTTCTTCAGCCTTGCATCTTCCTCCAGTAACGATGACATCTGTATTTATCAGAAACTCTTTTTATGATACGAACCCGCAAATAGTGTCATTAACATCCTAAGCCTCGCTTAAAAACTCTGCATACGGCTCCATCAGCCATGCTCCTTGCCATTCAGCAAAGTCCATCCATCCAACAACTTCAAGCAACTCAAGGATATTCTTAGAGAGATCCTTGAGAGTTTCTCTTTGAACCCATTTGCAAGGGAGAAACATTTCTTCAGCACAGACGATTTATGTGTTCTCAGTAGTCTTCATGTTCTTGGCGGCCATTTTAGGATTTGAAAAAAAGAGAGAATGTAGAGAGTATGAGAATGTTTGTTACGCAGTTAAGATTTTTTGAGAGTAGAAAATAATGGAAAGAGATAACAGTTTCTTGTATATATATGAAGACAAAACAATTTTTAGGTTAAATAGTAGACGAAAGAAATGTAACTGTCCCTGATTTGACGTTTCCCATCATTGCCTCTCTAATGATTGATTTGACTCTGTGAATTCTGCTTCTGCGTGTATCTTGTTTTTTCAAGAATTTTTGCCATAAATGCTAGACACAATTAATGTTGCATTAAATGCTATATCCTGCACACTTGATTAAAATATTAGTAGATAATATAACGTTGCGTCTGTTGAAGAGTCAGACGGGCAAATTCAACTATTGATCAGATGCAACGTTTCGTCTTAACACGAAATAATATAAACAAATTTAGTGCAGACGAAAGCAAAATTCAGACTAAAAAATTTAGCAAACAAAAGAATTTATTCATGCAAAGGAATAATTCCCAAATTCTCTTTTATGAAATTAAAACGAGTTTCGTCTAAAGCTTTAGTAAAAATATCAGCCATTGGGAAGTCTGTTTGCACAAATTGCATATCAAAGACACCTTTTTGAACATAATCTCTAATGAAATGAAATCTTATTTCAATATGTTTGGCCTTTGAATGCTGAATTGGATTTTTCCTAAGATTAATTGCACTTGTATTGTCACAAAATACAGGTATATGATTTTCAAACCTGGAATAATCTTCCAGTTGATGTTTTACCATAATAATTGTGAACAACATCCAGCAGCAGAAACATACTCTGCTTCTGTTGTTGAAAGTGCTATGGAGTTTTGTTTCTTGCTAGACCAAGAAATAAGTGATGATCCCAGAAACTGACATCCTCTATTTGTACTTTTTCTCTCCACTTTATCACCATCATAATCAACATCACAGAACCCACTCAAATTGAAATCATCATTTCTCTTGTAAAACAGAGAGATTAGTGGATCCAACAAGATATCTTAATATGCGCTTTACAATTTGTAGATGAGATTCTTTTGGGTCAGACTGGAATCTAGTACAAAGACAAACACTAAACATAATGTCTGGTCTACTAGCAGTTAAGTAAAGTAGAGATCCAATCATACCACAGTATATAGTCTGATCAACAAACTTACCAGACTCATCTTTACTTAAACTAGCTCAAGATGAATGCATGAGAGTTTTCATAGGCTTAGCATTATCCATTTTGAACTTCTTCAAAAGTTCTTTTGTATATTTCTGTTGATGGATATATATGCATTGCTTTGTCTGCTTAATTTGCAGACCTAAGAAAAATTTTAACTCTCCCATCATGGTCATCTTGAACTCATTCTGCATAAGCTTAGAAAAGTCTTTGCACAAAGATTCATTAGTTGCACAAAAAATAATGTCATCTACATATATTTGTACAATAATGAAATCCTTTGAGAGGTTTTTCTTAAAAAGATTTCTATCAACTTTTCCTCTTGAAAAACCATTTTTAAGTAGAAAAGAGCTTAGTCTGTCATACCATGCTTTAGGAGCTTGTTTCAGATGATACAAAGCTTTCTTCAACTTAAAAACATGATTTGGCAAAGATGGATGTTCAAAACCAGGAAGGTTTTTTACAAATACTTCTTCTTCAATAAAACCATTTAAAAATGCACTTTTTTACATTCATTTGATATAAAATAATATTTTTATGAGCAGCAAATGCAAGTAGTATACAAATAACTTCTAATCTAGCAACAGGAGCAAAGGTTTCAGTGAAATCAATACCTTCTTGCTGATTATACCCTTGAGCTACTAACCTTGCTTTGTTTCGTACAACTTTTCCATCTTCATCAGCTTGTTCCTGAAGACCCATCTGGTTCCAATGATGCTTTTATTTTTGGGCCTTTCAACTAGAGTCCAAACATCATTTCTAGTGAACTAGTTGAGTTCTTCTTCCATGGCAATTATCCAGTCATCTTCTTTAAGTGCTTCCTTAATGCTTTTGTGTTCAATTTATGACACAAAAGCATATATAGAAATGTCTCTAAAATTTGACTTGGTTTGCACTCCTTGATGCTTGTCTCCTATAATCAGATCTTGGGAGTGGTTTGAGACAAATTTTCATGTTCTGATTGGAGTCTGAATATTGTCAGGTTGAAGAGTAGACAATGAGGGTTCGTCTGGACCAGCTGATGCAGTTTCGTCTGATTTGACTTCTGCGTCTGTTCTGACGATATCATCACTTGGTTAACTTGATGAGTTGACCTGCAAATCATCAAAAGATGTTTCTAGGTCTGACATTTCTTTGTCAGCCTTTGAATTGTCTTGGAATTTGACGTGGATTGATAAAAACTCTGTAAGCTTTACATGTATCAGAATATCCGAGAAAGAATCCTTTACAGATTTTAGAGTCAAATTTTCCAAGATGATCCTTAGTATTAAGAGTAAAACATTCACATCTAAAAGGATGAAAATAAGATATATTGGGTTTTCTTCCTCTCCATAATTCATAAGGAGTCTTATTCAATATGGATCTTATCAAAATTCTGTTTTGTAAATAACAGGAGATATTTATTGCTTCTGCCCAAAAATATTTTGGAAGTGAACTTTCATTTAAAAGAGTTCTAGCCATCTCTTGTAAAGTCCTATTTTTCCTTTCCACAACTCCATTCTGTTGAGGAGTTCTTGGAGATGAAAAATTATGAAATATACCATTTTCAAAACAAAATGCTTTAAACTCAGAATTTTCAAATTTAGTTCCATGATCACTTCTTACAGATGCAATACATGCTCCTTTCTCATTTTGAACACGTTTACAGAAAATTTCAAAGACATTGAATGACTCGTGTTTATGATCTAGGAAGTATACCCATGTGAATCTAGAGTAGTCATCTACAATGATAAATCCGTATCTCTTTCACCAAGACTTTGCATCTGAGTAGGACCAAAGAGATCAATGTGCAACAAATCTAGTGGTCTTGTCGTAGAAACAACATCTTTAGATTTTAAAGATGATTTAAGTTGTTTCCCATGTTGAAAAGGTTCACATAGACGATTAGATTTCCAGAAAATATTTGGAAAGCCTCTCACAAGATTTCTCTTGGATATTTTTGAAATATATTTCAAGACTTAAATGTCAAGCTTCTTATGCCATATTTCCCTCTCATCGTCTGCTGAGAGTAGACAAGTTACAGTTTGATCACTAAGGTCAAAAAGACACATTTCATATAGATTGTGCTTTCTTCTACCCTTAAACAGAATGGATTTATCATTGTTTCTAACTATACACTCATCAGAGTTAAAGGAAACTTCATATCCGCTGTCATAAAATTAACTTATACTAAGCAGATTGAAATTTAATCCTTCAACATAAGAAACATTTTGTATGAGTGGGTTGGGAGCTTTACCAATAGTTCCAATCCCAAGAATCTTACCTTTTCCAAACCCATATGAGACAGACCCTTGACTTGGTCTGAGGTCTTGAAAAATAGACAGGCTTCCTATCATATGCCGCGAGCATCCACTGTCCAAATACCAGCTTGAATCCTTCTTTCTTTCTATCGAGGATATCTCCAATAGGAATAATTTGTGATTTTGGTACCAAAATCTTCTTGGGTCCTACTTTGTTAGTGGAGGGTTTTCTTGTGTTAAAAGTCTTTGGGTGACTTTTATAAACATTTGAAACCCTGTTATCTTTTTCATGCATGCTTTTACGTATAGACAGAATAGTTGATGACTTTGTTTCGTCTGTAGTTGGATCATATCCAAGTCCACTTTTATCAAAAGGAGATCTTCCACAAGTTAAAATATTTTTGAGTTTGGAAGAGCTCGATATGAACTTGATTAGGTCCTTTTTCAGCGAATCATTTTCTTCTTTTACTCTTTTGATTTCAAGACGAAGATGATTCTTTTCAGATTCATCTTGAGAGGATGCTTTGTCTGAAGTTCCTTTTTGTGACAAACTTTCATTTATAACTTTTAGTCTTGCGACTTCTTCCATAGCTATTTTCAGCTTGGTTTTGCAAGATTTATATTCTTGAGCGATAAACTGAGAGTTTGCAAGAAGAACATCATAGGAAATATCTTCTTTTTCTGGAATATGAATCGATGATGATGAAAGAGATTTGTTCAGAATGTTTACCTCAGATGAAGTCGAGTCTCCTGCCATGAGATATATATTTGCAGTTTCTTCTTTTCTAGAATCATCTGAGCTTTCTGTGTCGAGGTCCTCCCATGTAAGAAGACTTTTATTCTTGTTGTCTCTTTTGAGATTCCATCTCTTCTTCAATCTTGGGCAATTTGTTTTTATATGCCCTGGTTTTCTACATTCAAAGCAGACAACTTTAGATTCTTCTTCTTTGTTGAGAGGTTTCTCAGGAAACCGTCTGTCATTTCTCTTGAAGAATATTTGGCCACGACCTTTCTTCATCATGATTCTTTTAAATCTCCTAGCCATCAAGGAGATTTCATCGTCTGTTGATTTTTCTGAATCATCAGATTCAATTGATTCAACTTTGAGTATCTTAAGTTTCTTTTTATCTTTTTTGTTGGACTCTTCTTTTTGAGCTTCATCAACAGAGGGCAAAGCAATGGATTCTTTGACTTTGATTTTCTCCCTCTTACTTAGGTGAAATTCATGTACTCTTAGAGCACCAATGAGTTCATCTAGAGTTAAGGTTTTCATGTCTCTACTTAAAGATATAGCAGTTGACATGGCTTCCTATGGAACAGGAAGACTATCAAGAATTTTCATATTGTTTTGGGCTTTAGAGAAGGTGATGCCCAAAGCAGTTAATCCATTTAGAATGGTTTGGAATCTTCCAAACATTTCATCTATAGATTCTCCTTTCTGCATGGAGAACATCTCATATTCTCGTTGAAGGGTAGCAGCTTTTCTAAGTCTGACATCCTCAATTCCTTCATGAGATATCTTGAGAGCATCCCAAAGCTCCTTGGCGGTTTTGTGGGCACAAAATCTATTATATTCTGTCATAGATAAAACACATGTTATTGCATAACGTGGTTTGTTGTTGAACTCCATTATAGCATATTCTTCATTTCCCCATTGTTCTTCTGGTTTGGTTAGGGAAATGTCTCCTTCAGTGATAATCTTCCAAAGCCTGTATTGGGTGGACTTAATGTACATCTCCATTCTATCCGCCCAATATGGATAATCATCACCAGAGAAAGCTGGAGATTTGTTCATGGAAGATCCTTCTGCTATCAGCATTGTCTTGGAGGTCTCCATCCCGGATCTTTTCCTCTAGCAGCTGTCAGACGCTCAACCCTTAGAGGTTTAGCTCTGGTACCAAACTGTAAAATACAAATATACAAGAAGGGGGTTGAATTTTTTTTATCAATTAAAACTTTTTCAGACGATGCGATTTGTGTCCGTGTTAAAAATGTTGAATAAGATGCAAATTTAAACTTTTATTTCAAATATTGATTTTAATTAACAATTCAATTTAAGTTGTTATCCCTAGTTAGTAATCAAGTAAAAGATAACTAAGGCAATAATATTTTTACACTGGTTCGTCTTATGAAAGACTACGTCCAGTTACTCAACAACTTGCTGAGGTTCCACTAAGAGTATTCTTTGACCCCAGCCTCCGCATGTTAAACCCAGGTATTCTTTGAACACAACCTCCTCAGGCTAACCAAGGTATTCTTTCAACAATTAGCCTCCTCAGGTTAAAGAAAGTATTATTTAGACTTCAACCTCCATAGGCTATACTCATAGTATTATTTGGACTTCAGCCTCCGTAGGCTCGATTCAAGGTATTCTTTAAACACTTAGCCTTCTCAGGCTACAAAGATACCATAACAGTGGCTTAAAATTGAGTACAAATAGAAAATATTCTCTACGTAGAAAGGGATTTTACAATGAGAATTCTATTCTAAGTTTGTGGCGAGCAAACTTGTTTTTCTTGAGAGCTTGAGCGAGTATGTATATGATCTTAATCAGAGTAGTTTGCCAAATTGAACTCGCAGAGATGAAGTCCTTTTATAGGTGATTGCGTGAAGTAACTGTTAGACTGTACATGTTAACGTTAGTCCTTGTCTTAGGTACTTTCGCATCTGGCAGAGTGAGCAATCAAAACATTTAATGAAAAGTCAGCAGTTGCCAGCGTGAGATCTGCCTTTGACTTGATTCACTCAGAGATGTCACTAAAACGTACAACTGCTTTTCGTGTTGTAGAGGTTTATTTTGAAATCCCTTTCCACGTATAGAATATTCTAAGTAACTATTGAATTGAAATGAATGCACAAGTTACTCAGAGTTTTGAAATTCATAAAAGGCTAGACGAATGAATAATTATAAGGAGTTGTGTGTTGAATTCATTCGTTTGTCTTCAAACTTTGTCTTCAACTCTAGTCTTCAAATCTTCACTCTTGAGCACATGACTTAAAGTTGAGACGCGCTCTCAGTCTGATCTTGAAAATTCTTCGTCTGATGAAAATACTTTATAGCATGATGACTTGAAATTTGCGTCTGGAACTTCTAATAATGTTTTGAGGGTGCATCTTTCGTCTATGCTAATAATGATCTGTCTAATCATTGTTCCCTCTACGTCTGTTGATGCATCCGTCTGTCTTGTAATTATCAAAATTAAGATGTTAAGTCAATTTGACTTAACAATAGTTGGCATAGCTTTCCATGCAGCTGGGAGGCTATAAAAAATCTTCATGTTGTTATTGACTTTTGTGAAGGTGGTTCCCAGAGCAGTCAAACCATTTAAAATTATTTGGAATCTTCCAAACATGCTATGAATTGATTCTCCTTTCTTCATAGAAAACATCTCATATTCACGTTGAAGGGTGGAAGTATTTCTCAATCTGACATTCTTAGTGCCTTCATGGGATATTTTAAGAGCATCCCAAAGTTATTAGGCAGTCTTGTAAGCACAAAATATGTTGTACTCTATTCTAGATACAGAGTAATGACATAATGTGTTTTATTGCTCAACTCCACAATGAAGTATTCTTTATTTTCCCACTTAGATTTTGGCTTGGTGAGATGGATGTCTACTTATGTAATTATCCTTCAAAGCCTATACTAGGTAAAATTAATATACATTTCCATTTTGTCATCCCAGTATGGATAATCATCCCCTGAGGAGGTTGGGGGTTTGTTCATAGATGATCATTTTGTGATAAATATGGTGAATGTGCTTGCCATTTTGTATCTTTTCCTCTAACACCATTTATGAACTCAACTCTCAGAGACTAAGCTCTGATACCCAATTGTAAAAACAAACACATAAGAAAGAAAGTTGAATTGTGTAAAAAAAATTTGCAAGCTTTTTAATTCAACTTTTAAAACCGAGTATGATAAATCTCAGATGCAGACAATTTTAGATGAATCAGGTAAATTTTCAAACAATATAAAAGCTTTGAATAAAAGAGATTCAATTTAATCTAGTTAGTTTAATATAATAGAAATAAGAGAAAGAACACAAAAAGATTTATATTACTTCCTTTTATGAAATATTACATTCAGTTTCTTAGAAAAAGTTAAGTTTTCACTATTACTGAGTAAAATACAAAGTATTATTTGACTCAGTCATTTTTGGCTAACCTAAGTATTCTTTGGAAAAATGTCTACTCAAGCTAAAAAAACCAAGTATTGTTTGGACCCAGCCTCTTTAGGTTAAACACTCTAGGTATTCTTTGGATCCAACTTCCATAGGCTAACCAAATATTATTTGATTCCAACCTCTTTACGCTAACTACCACGAAAGGTGGAGTTTAGAAATGAGTTGCCTAACTGATAAAGATCAACTTTTTCATAAAGAGAGATTTATAATAAAGCTCAGTTTAAAGGCTATTTCCAGATATGATAGAAAGAAGTTGCTCAAAGCCAGATATACAGAGCATTGTTGATACAGTTTTCAAGCGTTCAACATTCTAACATCAATTCTTCAAACTCGATCCTTTTTGGAAGTAGGTGTTGAAGTAGTCGTCACACTCAACTACTTCAAATCTTCACTCCATTCTAACTAACATGTTCTTAATTGATGCAATCCTCAAGGAGAAGAGCATATAAGCTGCGGATCTTCATGCTTCAATGGAGGCTTGGACAAATGAAGAAGAAGCTCACAGCCTCAAGGAGAAAATGAAATAGAAAATGGAAGGAGTTTAGAGATGGAAGCGCCATGGCAAGTGCCAATAAGCTAGAGGTGGAATCGCCACAATAGATAAGGAAGTCATTGATGAGATTTAAGGTTCTTCACAAGAACACAAGAGAGAATACTCTCAAAGAATAAGCTCTTAGCTTAATTCAATATTCAGAAATTTTATCAAAAGTGTTTGAATTACAAAGGAAATCCTATTTATACTATTAAGGTGTGGAGCTAGCTTGCTATGCAAGGAATTAATGTCCACCATTGGATTAGATTCTAATCTAATGGCCACGGGAGGAAGCTTGTGGTGCAAGTTTGATTAACTTGGAGAACAAGGATCAATCCTCCACCCTTGGATGTAGATCCTCATCCAATGGTCACGGCGCCAAGCTTGCACTCCAAGCTTCTAAGCTTAGCCCTTGGATTAGAATCCTATCTAAGGGTCACTAATTCTTTGTTTATTACAGGTTTAGGCCCAAATTAAATCCTTAAAACAATTACATGATTGAAGGAAAACTACTAATAAGCCTAAACATTAAAACATTTCGCTGAAAATTCCTGGAAGCATTCCAACGCTAACTTCAAGCTCATTTTCCAACTAGTTTCAGTTTGAACTGGGTTTTGGTGTCTTCATAGCTTTTGTAACCCTTGAAGTCCTCTTTAATTTGGCACCAAGAACGCCTCAATTGGAATTGTGTAGCTCAAGTTATGATCGAAATACTGAAACAAGTCAGATGCAAAAATCAGCAGCGAATTTTATTAGAAGCCCAAAATTGAAAAGTAAGGTTGGAGAGTTTGGTTGGGCTTTTGGAGATGGTCCTCCATCAAACCCTCCTTCTTATGGTCAACTTGTCCCCAAGTTGACTTGAGCTCCACCTACAATAAAATTCCTCCCGGATCAAAGATTAAACACACCCTTTCAAGTTTTATATTTAATAACAAAGTGTATTGTCTACTCATATCAATAATACAATCAAGAGAATTTAGGGAAGAATATAATTTTTGCTTCAAGACATGAGCAAAATCCCAAGTGATCTTTAATTTCTTCTTAAGGTATGTTGACATTTGTCTTCCATGAAGTTTGGAAATTTTTGATGTGCCCTCCTTCTTAGATTCTTCCAACACCATAAAATATTCATCCTTATGAAAACATTGGTTAATAGGCACAATCAAAAAATCTAAATTTTCATACTCAAGAATTGTCTGAGGCTTAAAGCCACAAGACTCTAGTGTATAATATGAAATCTCATCTTTATTAGAAATGAAAGGATTAGTAAGTGATAAGGAAATTTTCTCAAAAGGTAATGCAAATTCTAAAGGTATTTCCTTTTCATGATCATAATTGTTCCAAGGCTCATTTGTACACAACTCTTTATTAGAAATCAAATCAAAAGGAAGTTTATAAAGATGATCACAAGCATCTTTAATTGAAGTATTAAGTTCATTCCTTTCAACTTCTTCACACAAGAGATGATCAATTTGCTCTTTGGAATCCTCTTTTGGCACAACACCTACAACATCCTCAAAGAAAGAATCAAATGAATTAAATGAAGGGTTAATATAAGCAAGTAATAAATCATCTTTCTCCCTCATTTATTTTTCCAACAATTCTAACTCTCTAACTCTTCTCAAACAAACTTGAATTTCTTTTTCCCTCAATTCTTTCTCTTTTATCTTCCTTTCCTTCAACTCATTTTCCTTTATCTCTTTTTCTCTTCTTTCATACTTAGTTTCTTTTCTATCATACTCTTTCTCTTTAGTCTCATATTCAAATTTATGGCTCACTCTTTCACTTCCACTTCTTCTATGAACTTCTCTTCTCCTTTCATGCTCTTCTCTTTCCTTTCTCTCATGGTTTTCTCTCAAGGTTTTCTCCTTCCTCCCATGATGTTCACGATTTCTACTAGCCTCCTCAAGGATCCTCTTATGATGCTCCTTTCTCAACCTCCTTTCCTCCTTTTCTCTCATTCTTTCGTCGAATCTCTTTTCCAAAGTTGTGTGAATCATGGTACTCATCAATCCCACCATCTTCTTTTCTTTAGGTGAGAGATCATTCCATACACTAGGAGAACTTTCCATGGCTGCACAAAGAAAGGTTAGATAACAAGTACAAACATATAAAAAATCCTTGTCACTCTCTAAGTGTTTCACTCTAGTAGCACTCATGTATCACACTTTCAAGACTCTTTCTCAAATGTTCACTCTTGTCTTTTTCCACTCAACCTCTCTTTATACTCTTGTTCAAACCTCTAATCAATCATTCAAGGTCCAAGTTTCCAAAGTGAAAGAGGAACGGTTCTAGAGTCAAGTTTAGGAATTCCAAGAAATACAAACTCAAGACAAAACCTTAGGAATCCAATAGAGACAAGCAATAAAAGGTACTCAATGAAAGGAAAATTAGGCTACTCAAATGAAGAGTTTAGTATGAGACAATGGCACCTAAACTACTGCACAAAATATGCTTTCAATTTAAGGCACAAATCTGGAAAAATTGGACAGCAACTCAAGTACACAATTCAAGCCAAATTAGAAGTAATTTGAAGCCGAAATAGAGACCGAATTTTAGGCAAGTTCCAAGTGAATTTTGTGAAATGATTTTAAGTGATTAGGTGTAGTTTTCCACCATTGTACAGCCAATTAATATGCTCAAAATACAGGGGAAAAACAGAGTTTCAAGTTACCAAGCATATCATACACCACAAGTTCAAGAATCTAGGCTACTAGCAATCTAAACTTAAGTTTTGGTGATAATGCTTAGTCCTAAGTGTCTCTAGTGTTCTAAGTCCTTTGAACCACTAATTTTGGGAGTTTTTAGAGGCTCAAATAGTCAAGGTACTGCACTGCACATTTAGGCTTTAATTTCACTAAATTCACTTTTCAATTGCTCTTTTTCTACTCACTTGAATTTCACTTTTCTTGTTTTTCTTCTCTTTGAATTTTCTTGTGATTCTTTTTCTTGTAATGCTTTCTTTTGATTTTATTTTTCCTTTGCCTTTGTATACTATTTTTCTTGACTTTACTTGCTGGACCGAAATTAGAAAAACCTAAGACTATGGCAAAATTAAGTCTAAAATTACTAGTAAGCAAGATTAAGCATGGTGATAGCTACTTGAACTTGTAATGCACAATTCTTAGCACTTAAATCATGTGAACAGCACCTCAAACACATTCAAATCATGGATTCATGAATTGAACAAGGATTTTCATGGTTCAAATGAAACAAAAGCAAGACACATGTGAAAAATTACTAGAACAAGCTTAGGAAGAAATTTAAACGGTGAATTCACAAGAAATTGATAGGAATTTTAGATCTAGGAATTTTTTAACATGAAAACGCAAATTCAAAATGAAGACAACTCAAGGAACATGTGAAGAACTCAAGCAAGTTCATACAACATGGATCTACACAAGAAATTGAAGAGAAAACGAAAATTCAAAGTAAGAAAAATCAAACCGGATAGGATGCTCCAATTAAAGTAGAACAAGCTCTAGATACCAAATTTGATGCAATCCTCAAGGAGAAGAGCATATAAGTTGCAGATCTTCATGCTTCAATGGAGGCTTTGACAAATGAAGAAGAAGCTCACAGCCTCAAGGAGAAAATGAAATAGAAAACGGAAGGAGTTTAGAGATGGAAGCGCCATGGCAAATGCCAATAAGCTAGAGGTGGAATCGCCACAATGGACAAGGAAGCCATTGATGAGATTCAAGGTTCTTCACAAGAACACAAGAGAGAATACTCTCAAAGAATAAGCTCTTAGCTTAATTCAATATTCAGAAATTTTATCAAAAGTGTTTGAATTACAAAGGAAATCTTATTTATGCTACTAAGGTGTGGAGCTAGCTTGCTATGCAAGGAATTAATGTCCACCATTGGATTAGATTCTAATCTAATGACCACGGGAGGAAGCTTGTGGTGCAAGTTTGATTAACTTGGAGAACAAGGATCAATCCTCCACCCTTGGATGTAGATCCTCATCTAATGGTCACGGCGCCAAGCTTGCACTCCAAGCTTCTAAGCTTAGCCCTTGGATTAGAATCCTATCTAAGGGTCACTAATTCTTTGTTTATTACAGGTTTAGGCCCAAATTAAATCCTTAAAACAATTACATGATTGAAGGAAAACTACTAATAAGCCTAAACATTAAAACATTTTCGCTGAAAATTCTGGAAGCATTCCAACGCTAACTTCAAGCTCATTTTCTAACTAGTTTCAGTTCGAATTGGGTTTTGGTGTCATCATAGCTTTTGTAGCCCTTGAAGTCCTCTTTAATTTGACACCAAGAACGCCTTAATTGGACTTGTGTAGCTCGAGTTATGATCTAAATACTGAAATAGGTCAGATGCAAAAATCAGCAGCGAATTTTATTAGAAGCCCAAAATTGAAAAGTAAGGTTGGAGAGTTTGGTTGGGCTTTTGGAGATGGTCCTCCATCATTAATATACTTCAAAATTTAATGGATTGTGGGTTTGTCAACATTTCTTGCAAAAAGTTATTCTTATGATCCGAGGTTCAAAGCTAGAAAAGGTAGCTATTCTTTCTACAACAAATTTTTGTATCGGAAGACAACCTATATGACTCTGCTAGGCACGTCTTTCGATAAATATTTCGTTGACTTCCTCTTATTTGAATGTTAGCTCATTAGGCAAGTACTTATTGTTTGCACAGACTCTACAAGAATTAACAAGTTGGTTAGAGTCTGAGTGTACGATAATAAAAGATAAAACTTGATACTTATCTTATATTTCAGAGTCCGTTTGTATGTTCCTTAATCTGTGTAAAATATAAATACACAAGAAGGAGGGTTGAATTGTGTTTATCAGTTAAAACTTTTTCAGACGATGCGTTTTGCGTCTGTGTTAAAAACGTTGAATCGTATGCAAACTTAAACATGTTCTTCAAAGATTGATTTTATTTAAATTTGCAGTTTAAGTTATTATCCTCAATTAGTAAGCAGTTAAAATAATCAAAGCAATACTATTTTTATATTGGTTCGTCTATTCAAGACTACGTCCAGTTACCTAACAACTTGTTGAAGTTCCACTAAAAGTATTCTTTGAAACCAGTCACTCCTAGCAAACAATACATATATTCTTGGAACACAACCTTCTCAGGTTAAAACGATATTCTTTGACCCTAGCCTCCGTAGGCTAAACCCAGGTATTCTTTGAACATAGCCTCCTCAGGCTAACCAAGGTATTCTTTCAACACTTAGCCTTCTCAGGCTAAATAAGGTATTATTTAGACTTCAGCCTCCACAGGCTAGACTCACGGTATTATTTGGACTTCAGCCTCCGCAAGTTAGATTCAAGGTATTGGTATTGCTTAAACACTTAGCGTCCTCAGGCTACAAAGATACCACAACAATGGCTTACAATTAAGTTCAAATAGAAAATATCCTATAAGCAGAGATGGATTTTACAATGAGAATTCTATTCTAAGTTTGCGGCGAACAAACTTGTTTTCTTGAGAGCTTAAGCGAGTATGTATACGATCTTGATCAGAGTAGTTTGCCAAATTGAACTCGTAGAGATGAAGTCCTTTTATAGGTGATTGCGTGGAGTAACCGTTAGACTGTAGATGTTAACGTTAGTCCTTGTCTTGGGTACTTTCGTATCTGGCAGAGTGAGCAATCAGAACATTTAATGAGAAGTCAGCGGTTGTCAGCATGAGATCTGCCTTTGACTTGATTTGCTCAGAGATTTCACTAAAACGTACAAATACTTTTCGTGTTGCAGAGGTTTATTTTGAAATCCCTTTCCACCTATAGAACATTCTAAGTAACGGTTGAATTGAAATGAGTGCACAAGTTACTCAAAGTCTTGAACTTCATAAAGGGCTAGACGAATGAATAATTATAAGGAGTTGTGTGTTGAATTCATTCGTCTGTCTTTAAACTTCATCTTCAACTCTAGTCTTCAAATCTTCACTCTTGAGCACATGACTTGAAGTTGAGACGCGCTCTCAGTCTGATATTGAAAGTTCTTCGTCTGATGAAAATATTTTGTGACATGACGACTTGAACTTTGCGTCTGGAACTTCTTATGTTTTGAGGATGCATCTTTCGTCTATGCGAATAATGACCCGTCTAATCATTTTTCCCTCTGCGTCTGTTGATGCATCCGCCTGTCTTGTAATTATCAAAATTAAGATGTTAAGTCATTTTGACTTAACAATCTGTCTTTACATTCTTCTGACGACCTTCCTTCGTCTTTTTTATCTTTCTCGCGTCTGATTTTGTTCATCTCCGTTTTGTTTATTCTCAACTTCATCTGATAAGTTTGAAAAAGATTTCCATCTCATAAACTTTTATCTTTATATTCTATAATTATCAAAATTTGAGGGATATATTTTGTCTTTAAGTAAATTTAACTTAACAAGGATCTTATTCATCAACTGTTAATAAGTTTCCACGTGTTCTTCGGTCCAAAACACATGACCTTACAGTAATAGTTGGTTGAGTTAGTTATGAATGTCATATTCTCCTTATCCATAGATTTCATGTTTAGCTAATTATAACCTGAGTATGCATCTATGAAACTCAATAGGTCGTATTTGTCCACCAAAAAATCAATAGAAGAAAGGGTATGAGTCCTTTGGGCATGTGATGTTTAAATTTGAAAAATTTGTGCACATTCGCCTACTATCATTCACCTTATTCATTTCTTGTTTTATTGCCTCCAACTTCTCGCCCTTAAACATCCTTCGTTTTTGGACAACTTGGTGGGACATTGGATCCAGAGATAGCTTGTGGCTCATGAAGTCAGCGTAAATGCCTAATAGGTCATCAACACACTAGGTGAACAACCCTACGTTCTATTGTAGTACCTTCACAAGCTTTGTTCTAGCTCTGAGCACAAATTTCACCTTATTTTTACCTTCTTCCCTTTAGGGGCAATATCTACGTCCTTCACACCTTCAGCTAGCTTTGGTTAGTGATTTTAATCATAGATTGGGATCCAAATAATGTTGATTTGACGAGCTAGACGAACTTGAGGTGGTGACTTAGTGGGCTACACCCTCAGTCAACCCATCATGTTATTCTCAAAGAATTTTCATGTTATCTATTGGTCCACCTCAATAACCACCACACAACATAATACAAAAAAAAAAACAACACAACACAACACAAACTCTTTGACAGAAATCGATGGTCCCCGGAAATGGCGCCAAATTTTGATAAGATTGTCGGACTCTATCAAAATAATGCAAATAAATGTAGTACTAAGAAGTGACTCCTAGGTCGTCTCTTAAGTACAATCATTGGGTTTCTATTAAAGACAAGACACATGGGGGGAGGGTTGTTGTGATTATAACTAAGACAGAATTATAAAGACAGAAAAATTAACAAGAATTAAAATGAGATTACCCTCTTGGTCAGATTACAGATTCACTTATCCTATGCTACAAGATTAATTAACTAAGCAAAAATTAATCATGTCAAATGCTCAGTTTACTCAACTCTCAATCCAACCCGAAATTGGAATTGGAATTGCAGCGAACAATGAAGAGCATGAATTGAAATTGCAATAGAGAGAATAAAACAAACTTTAATTGATTGATGACTGGAAAATTAAATGCAGAATCTGGAATCCAATTGTAGAAGAAGAAGAAGAAGAAAAAGAGAGAAAACCTAACCTAACCTAAACTAAGAAAGTTGAAAATTTGATTTGGAAATAAAAGATGGAAATCTGATGTGGATTAATGAAGTGATGACTTGGCAACTTCTCTTCATGTCTAGAAATAATTACCAAGCTCAATTAATTTCTAAAATTGCCCTGAAAATAATAATAACGGATATAAGCCTAAGAAAATCCGAATTAATAATAAAAAATGAATTTCTGGCCCAGTGAACCCAACAGTGAAAATGCGAAATTAATAAGCAGTTAAACACAAATCACTAATTAAAATGGATGCAGAAAGACAAATAAATATGGGAGAACAATGTCTCATCAATCCACAAATGCCCTGTGTTCAAGAATTTCTTATGCCTATATAGTCGCACCACAATAAATAAAAATTAAGATTTAGTAACAGTAGGAAATATTTATAAAAAAAGTCAAACAATAATTTTATTTCATATAATTTTTTTAATTCTCCATATCTATAACATCTTTAAGTTAAAATGAGAATAAACACGATAAAACTTTACTACATTACTTGACAGAAAGATACTAATACATAATTGAAGAGAATTTTCGAAGTTAAATGATACATGATATAACAATTTTGACAAGGACCAACATCAATATAACTCATGATAATATTAAAGAAATAACCCTTTAAAGATCTAAAGCCTTAAAGTAAGATCCAATGGGCCATGATTGATGATAACCCTCTCATCATTGTTGATGGGCTTACCGAGTAGGTTGATAAATGGTCTAGTACCATCAACTGGAGAAATCTCCATGACTGTTGGGTCGATTGGTGGATCAAAGAATTGTGGCATTTCGGTAACATTATTACTAGCACATAACATAGCTTGCGGTGGACCTGAAAGTCGTTGTGAAGTAGCAATAGCCAATTGCCTAACTGAGATAAATGAGTTTATTGCAGGTCGGGGAATCAACATAGGTTATTGGTGTGTGTTACGGGCAAAAAGGGCAGAAAAGGAAAAATAAATAATGAGCAAGGGCTTTTGGTAAATGGCCAGGCAATTAGAGAAACTTTACACGTGGATGAGGATATGCACACTGAGGCCATAAGAAGGAGCAGTAGAATGCACACAACCAATAAGAGGCTTACAGGGTATGAGCTAGGGGTTAGGCATGATTTGGGTATGTCCTTTCTCTGACATACTTCTTCTTCCTCTGAATCATTCTTCCTTTCCTTCATCACCCATTGAATATTCCTCATTCCCTTGCAGGTTGACTCTGTAGCTAATCATACAGTCACCATACTTGTCCTACCTTGTTTACTAGCATTGTTACTATCTTTTTATTATTGTTCTACAACTGAGACATTTTATTACTGCTTGCGTTAAATATATATATATATATATATATATATATATATATTACCCCTTTCATTTGAGCTTTCATTGAGCCAACATGGCTGATAACACACGAATGACCACAATGGCAACTGAGATAAGAGCTCATGATGTTGAGCTCAAACGAGTAATGGATCTCTTGGAGTTATGTGACCAAGAACAACGTGCGCATACTGCACAAGTTGAGGTGACAGCAAACGCTCACATGGAGCGTATTCAGTCAACAGTGGAATCACTACTTGAGAACCAAACCCAGCCTCATGGTGGATATAACATGAACTCTACGCTGACCCCATCAGTTTAGCCCAGGTAAGCATTTCAGGTTAGGAATGTGAAATTAGATTTTCCTAAATTTAATGGTTCAGATGTAATGGCTTAGATTTTCAAGGCAGAACAATTTTTTGACTATTATGGAACTACTAATGAGGATAGATTTACTATTGCTGCAATTCATATGAAACAAGATGTAATACCTTGGTTCTAAATGATTCAAAGAACCAACCCATTTATGTCATGGAATGCTCTAACTAGAGCCTTGGAAACTGAATTTGGCCCTTCACCATTTGATTGTCCCCAAGCAGCTTTGTTTAAACTCCGAAAAAAAGGGATCAGTTTCTGTATATTATCTCCAATTCATGTCCTTAGCTAACCGTTCAGGTAGCTTACCACAAGAAGCATTGCTGAATTGTTTTGTCAGTGGATTGCATCTGAGTTACAAAGAGATGTGATTGCTCAATCCCTACCTTCCTTATTGAGAGTTGTGGCATTTGCCAAGCTTTATGAAGATAGATATAACACTAATACCAAGCCTCATTCATCTAATACCACTACCAGAATTTTCAACCCCAAACCCAACTATTATAACACCAATCATTTTATCCCTTCACCCTCTAAAAGCCCACTACCTCCAATACTTTCTACACCACCAACCAAACCAATATACAAACTCAACCTAATAAAAAAGCTGACTGCTGCAGAGATGCAACTTAGGAGAGAAAAGGGCCAATGTTATACTTGTGATGAAAAATTCTCATTCCACCATAGATGTCCCAACCGACATTTGATGATTTTGCAAGCTGATAATGAAGACACTGAAACAGACCCAGTACTTCAGCCACCAGAACCCCTGGACACTGAAGCCTCACCAACTGAAGTCCCTGTTGAAGACCGACACTTATCCTTGGATGCATTTGAAGGGGTTAGATGTGCCAGAACTATTAGATTTGCAACAAAACTTAACGATATTGTCATTCAAGTTATGATAGATGGAGGCAGTAGCGATAACTTTCTTCAACCAAGACTGGCTAAGTTCCTGAAGCTCGAAGTGGAACAAAGTCCAAAATTAAGAGTAATGGTGGGAAATGGAAACAGATTGGAAACTGAAGGCTACATTCGGAACATCTCTGTCGATATGCAGGGAGGACAAATTGATCTTCCAGTTTTTTTACTACCTATTTCTGGGGCTGATTTGATTATTGGTACCAATTGGCTTTCAACGGTAGGCCCTCGCATCCATGATTATAAGGATCTCAACATACAATTCCACTATAAAGGGCAGAAGGTTATTCTACAGGGAGACAAGTACCACCAGATAAACCTTGAAGCTGCTCAATACCACCATATCAGAAGGCTCTATAGCACTGATTCCATTGATGAGTGTTATGCCATTCGAGTTGCAACAGTTGCAGAAAACAATGTATTGTAGCTGCCCGAACAAATGGAGCCTGAACTTGCAGTCTTATTGCAAACCTATAGACACGTGTTTGATGTTCCCATGGATTTATCCCTTCCCAGGCTGCATGACCACTCCATTCCCTTATTGGAAGGATCAAACACAGTCAAGGTTAAGCCTTATTGGTATCCTCACATATAGAAAGCTCAAATAGAAAAAATGATTCAAGAAATGTTGAATGAAGGACTAATCCAGCCAAGCACGAGTCCATTTTTGTTGGTCCCTATATGAATCTAGAGGGGGGGTGAATAGATTCAAGTTCCCTTCACAACTTAACTTTTTCTCACTTTTTCCCGATTCAACTTTATCTTGAATTACAAAACGTACCAGAGATATAAACAGCGGAAAAACAAGGGAAATATTGTATAACAAGAAAACAAAGAATTAAAAGAGATAAGATAGAGAAGAAAGTTTAGACAGAGATTTATACTGGTTCGGCTTTCGGCCTACATCCAGTCCCAACCCAACAATCTGTTGCGATCGGTTTTCCACTATAATGATTTTGTGTTCAATACAATCACACTGTACAAACACAAAAACAAATCAAATACTCAAAACTATATGTTCTTCACCTAAGAACATATCTTGATCCTTGATCCCTTCAAGAATCAACCTTTGAGAGTACCTCTCTCAAAAACTCATCAACTCTTTCCAGAGAATACCTTTCTCTTTAGAGTTAAAACCAAAAAGATTACAAAAGATAAAGATCAGATAGAATTACACCTGGTGTGTAAGCACTCGATCAACAAAATCATCCACACAATTCAATCTTTTCACACAGCTTTCATCTCAAGAGAAATCTTTGAACCTTTGAAGAGATTTCTTGTAGAAACTAGTGTTTTGCTCTTCCTTTCTTCTTTGAAAACTCAAAAAGATCTCTCTCTCTGAAATAATTCAAAGAGGTTTCAACTTAAAGCAGTTTCAAAAACTTTTGAGATGAATTCAGGTGTGGTAATAGATTACTGGATAGTGGTAATCGATTTCTCTAGAGAAATTTGCCTTCCTTGTTCCTTAAAGCACGAAGTAATCGATTACTATGGAGTGGTAATCGATTACTCTAGAGCAGTTTGGATTCCCCTATTTTCTGAAACTGTTGGTAATCGATTACAGCTCGTGGTAATCGATTACTTCAGCTTAAAAACCTTTTAAAACTAAAGTTTTTGATTCCTTTCAACTAAAATGGGGTTCCAAAGCTTCTCTAGCTCAAATCACAAGTATAAAACAAAGTTTCTATGCAACGATTGAATAAAAACCACACTCAAAGCCTAAGCTAAAACAATCAATACATTTAAAACTCCTATATACAATCTATCATAAAGATCAAGAGTACAAGTATATCAAAACTAAAACTAGGGATGGCTTCTTCAACTTCAAGTCCAACAATCTCCCCCTTTTTGGTTTTGATGTACCAAATGTTGTGTAGTTGATCTTCAATGTAGATGATGGCTTTGATGTGTCCTGCACTGTTAGTGTTTTTCTTTTTCTATTCTTTCAATTTTCATCAATTTCATACAACATTTTACATACAGCTTTATGAATTATCCAAAACATATCATTATATCTAATCATAGACATATAAAGACAATTATTTTGCAAAGCAAATTAAATCTAACTATTGCAGTCATCCAATAAAATGTTCAATTGTTTTAATCTGCTCCCCCTAAGTAGAATACTTAAGTAAAAACAGATACACAAACTAACAAAAGTTCAAAGCAATTACAGAGTAAAGCAATAAAGCAATCCAAATATTAAGACTAAAGACAAGACAATTAAAGACAATTAATAACTACAATTAATAACTACACTACTATTACTCCCCCTATTTGGTATATCAAATCAGAAGGTGAGATGTAGAGATGAAGTTACTAATCTGAGTCGTCATCTTGGTTGAGTCTTTCCATGATCGTCTCCATCAGGTCTTTCATTTCCAGGAAATGCAGATCTTGTCTCTTTCCCAGATCATCAAGTCTCTTGTTGACGGTTGCTTCTAGTTCATCCATTCTATCAATCATAATGGATTCGAAGCGCGATTGTGGAATGTACTCTCCAGAGTTGTCTTCGTCCTCATCTTCATGCTCAGATTGTGCTTCCTCTTGCTCAGGTTGTGGAATGGCCTATTGTTCCTCTCTTGTGATCCATCCCGCATCGGTCTTGATGAGTCTCATCATCTTCAATGCTCTATCTCCGATGACATGGACATCCTTGACTAGTTCTCTAGCTTCTTCAGTGGTGTCAATCTGAAAAATTTCAATTAGTCTAGAGATAAAAAGAGAGTAAGGACACTTATTGTCTAAAAGTCTTCTGTTTTCAGCATGTTGTCTATTATGATGTGCGTCCAGTCCACTTCAATGTGATCTCTAATAAAGTGGTGTCTGACTTCGATGTGTTTTGTTCTTGAGTGCAATATAGGGTTTCTTATGATATTTATAGCGCTTGTATTGTCGCATTTCAAGGGAATGTGATCTATCTTTAGCCCAAAGTCTTCAAGTTGGTGTTTTAACCAAATTGCTTGAGCACAGCAACTTCCCGCAGCTACATATTCAGCTTCTGCAGTTGATAGTGCTACGCAAGCTTGCTTTCTGCTATTCCACGATATCAAACATTCTCCGAAGATGTGACATGTTCCACTAGTGCTTTTCCTATCCGTTTTGCTACCTGCAAAATCAGAGTCACTGAAACCAACAAGTAATGGTGAGGTTCCTTTTGGATACCATAGTCCACAACTTATTGTTCCTTTTAGGTATTTAAGAATTTTCTTCACTGTTAGCCAATGAGATTGCTTAGGTGCAGATTGAAATCTAGCACATAAACATAAAGAAAACATGATATCAGGTCTACTGGCTGTAAGATAAAGTAAAGATCCTATAACACCTCTGTATAAAGTAGTATCAACTTCATCACCTGCTTCATCAATCTCAAGATAAGTGTTAGTAGAAATAGGTGTATTTGACACTTTGCAATTATTAGTCATCTCATATTTCTTAAGCAGTTCTTTAGTGTACTTAGCCTGATGTATGAATGTGCCACCTTCCATTTGTTTGATTTGGAGTCCTAAAAAGAAATTCAGTTCTCCAATCATGGACATGTCAAATTCTTCCTGCATAGCTTTCACAAACTCTTCACAAAGTTATTGGTTAGATGATCCAAAGATAATGTCATCAACATAAATTTGAACCAATAGAAAGTAGTCAGATTTGTTCTTAATAAAGAAAGTCTTATCCACTTTACCTCTGTGGAACCCTTTTGATATGAGAAACTTACTCAGTCTATCATACCATTGCCTAGGGGCTTGCTTCAGCCCATACAAGGCTTTATGAAGTTTGTAGACATGTGTAGGCCAAGTAGTATTTATGAAACCGGGTGGTTGCTTTACATAGACTTCTTCATTGATATAACCATTCAAGAATGCACTCTTTACATCCATTTGGTATAATTTGAAATTGTTGATGCAAGCATAAGCCAGGAGTAGTCTAACAGATTCAAGTCTTGCAACAGGGGCAAAGGTTTCTTCAAAGTCAATCCCTTCTTATTGATTGTAGCCTTTTGCCACAAGTCTTGCTTTGTTTCTGACCACAACTCCTTCTTCACTCAGTTTGTTCTTGAATACCCACTTTGTACCAATAATGTTCATGTTGCCTTTGTTTGGAACAAGTTCCCAAACTCCATTCCTTTTGAACTGGTTGAGTTCTTCTTGCATAGCCATGATCCAAAATTCATTGTTCAAGGCTTCTTCTATATTGGATGGTTCTACCTGTGATACAAAAGCAGTATTATAGCAAAACAAATTCTGTGAGGATCTAGTGGTTACCCCTTGTGAATGTCACCAATGACATTGTCAAGAGATAGGTTCCTAGGTGTCCTCCACTCTTTTGCTTGTTCTGATATTGGGTTTGTGATGTAGGAACATCTAGGACAAGAAGGAGTACTAGAAGCAAGAGAAGGAAACTTGAAGAGGAAGTGGAAAAGCTCCAAGAGTTGTACTCTAGCTTAGGACAAAAATCTTGTAAAATCTTTGTAAACTTGTATGGGACAAGATTAGGTCCTATTGTAATAGCTCTAGGGTATGGCTTAAGGGTCCAAAGCCCAAAGCCCATGGGTTTCATAAAGCCTAAAGCATGTCATGCATTCCTAAGTCAAGGTCACACAAGTTTTCAAAATCGGCTAAAAACATTTTCGGCTACAAAATTGTGTGAACCTTGAAACACTTGCTAATTAGGGAGGAAACCTTGATTAAGCATTGGATCCATGCCAACACTTAATCAAGGATCTCCACCCTTGATTAGGAAGTGATTAGGATTGATGACATGGCTAATCACATGGGTACTAAGGGGAGACAAACCCATGTGCACCCATGTGAAGGCCATGTGAAAGCTAACTACCAACTAACCCACTTGGTTACTTGATAGTTAAGTAGGATTTCGGTTTGGCTTAGATATTAACTAGGATTAGCTTAGTTTTAATCATAGTTTAGGTGCCTTGGAGGCCAAGCTAGGGTGGCTTATAAATACCCTTGGCCAAACCATTGTAAAGGATCTTTTGGACAAATTTTGAATGAATGAGCTTTAAGCTTTTTGAGAGAGAGTTCTCTTGTTTCCTTAGGGAAAATCCTTGAATCTTATCAATGGCATCTTGCTTCCATTGTGACGGTTCCTCCTAGGCTTATTGGAGTTTCTCCATGGCGCCACCCTTCCATCTCTTACCTATTCCGCTTTGCTTTGATTTCTTAAACACTAAAACACCAAAAAAGCTTCATGGTCGAGGCACTTGCATTGGCTTCTTCGTGATGATGGTGGTTGAAGACTAGATTTGGGCAACATTGGAGCTTCTTTGGATCACCCCCAAGGAGGCCTACATCAAGTGGTATCTAGAGCTTGTTGTCTTCACCAATTGGTTCATCACCACTGGTTAGTTTTGAGTTCCTTGAGTCTTGTTTTTCTTCTTTGAGTCTTCTTCATATCTAGAGTCTTTTTTCTTCCATAGAGTAGCCTATTTTGAGTTCCTTGAGTTGTCTTGTTCATAGTTTTGAGTAGGAGCATGCTTTTCTTCTTTTGGTTATAGCCTTAGGCCGTGACTCACCTTGGCATGTTCTTCCTTTGATTCTTGAATGCATGATTTTCTAGCTTGCAATTTTGATTCCATGATTTTCTAGTTTCTCTTCTTGCAAGTTATGATTCATGTATGCCATTAGGATTTTTGTTTAGTCTTGTATCTTTACTGTATTGTGAGGCATGCTTGCTGGATTGTACTGCGCTTGAGGTTCAATTACATGTATCACATGATTTCTAAGTGTTAGGAACAATTACTAGTGTATGCTTGCATGATTTTGAGTTTTTAGTAATTTTTAGATTACCATTTGCTTTGAAATTTTGAGTAGACTTTGTAATTGCTATGATAAGCTAGGTTTGAACCTAGAAGAGGCTTTTAGTTCCCTAAAGGTTTCGATCCAGCCATCCAATTACAAAAGAAAAGAATCAAAATCAAAAGAAAGAAAAGAAAAGAGAAAGAAAAACAAGTGAAAAGAAAAACTAGTATTGAAAAGTAGTGGTTCAAGAAATAAGTGAAAATTGAGAACCATAGAAAAGTGAAAAGAAAAGAAAGGTACTGCAAGATAAGAACAAAAGAAAGTGAAAAAAGAAAAGAGTTACACAAAAGAAACACCATTGGACCTAGGAAAGAGCCTACACCATTCTTGTTGAAATTCTAGTTTTGAGCTTTCTAGTGAATTGTGTATCTTTTGGTTCTTTACATGTAATTTTCTTTTTCTCCACTGCACTGCACCTTGCTGGACATGTTAGTGTACTGCACATATAGGCATTTAATTGAATTTTGCATGAGAAGCATGATAGCTAGCAAAGTATAGAAACTAGGCAAAATCGGTCGCTAATATTTTTTGCTGATTTTTCTGAAATCGGTTTCTAACTTTCGGTTTCTAATTGGTTTGAGTACTTGCTGTCCAGTTTTGAATGCCTCATGATATGCCTCTGTTTTGACATGTTTCCTTGGGCTTTTATATGATATTTTGCTGCCCTATTATGTGCCATTGTCTCATTAAAATTTCTCCACAATTTGAGTAGCCATTCATTTCATTTTTGAACTTTTATTGCTTGTCTCCTTTGGAATCCTTGGTTTTGTCTTAGAGTCTTTGTCTTTCTTGGCCTCTTAAGCCTAGCTTGGTTACTTTTCCTCTTCCATAATGGATTGATAAGACCTTGATAATTGATTAGAGGATAATTTCTAATTGAGCATAAGAGAAAAGAGTGGTGAAAGGCAAGAGAGAATCATTAGAGAAAAAGCCCTTGATTTGTGTGATACACGAGTTGATTGAGTGGATACACTTAGTGAGCTTGTGAGGTTTATTTGCTCTATATTTTCCTTGTATACTAACCTTTTGTTCTTTGCAGCCATGGGAGAAAATTTCCCCAATAGTGAAGATCAATTACATCCTAGTGATGTGAAATTGATTAAATGCTTTATGAAAGCAATGGAAAAATTTGAAACAAATATTCACAAGGATTTGAATGAGATTTTTGATAACCAAAGAGGTAGTGATAGAAGGGAAAGAGAAAGGAGGGAAAGGAGAAGTGAAAATGAGAGAAGAAATGGGGAAGAGGGAGAAAGGAGAAGTGGTAGGAGAAGAGAACATATGACCTCCATTGGTAGTGGTATTGGGAACCCCTATAGAGATGATTTCCATGGACATGACCCTTTGAACTTTGAGAGAAGAGGTGTGAGAGGGGCTGGCCGTGAGGGAGTGAAGGGGAACCATGAGTATAGAAGAGACCATTGGGAGGAACAAGAGAGGTGTCATCCCTCACATGAAAGAAGTGATAGAGATTATTATGACTATAAGAGGGAAATGAGAGAAAGAAAACAAAGAAAGTTGTTAGAAGAAAATGAAAGGAATTATGATGAGTATTGGAGAAGGGAAAAAAAGAGAATGATAAAGGAATTGAGAGAAAAAGAAATTAAAGAATTAGAGTTGAGGGAAAAACAAATGAGGGAGAAAAGTGATTCTTTACTTCGATTATACTAACCCTTCATTTGATTCTTTTGATTCTTGTTTGGAAAATATTTTAGGTATGGTTCCAAAGGATGATTATCAAGAAGAAATTAAAATTCTCTTGTGTAAAGATGTAGAAGGAAAAGCACTTGAAGACCTTTGTAAAGTTGCTTATGACCAACTTTACAAAGAACCTTTTATTTTAGTGCCTAATGAAGAGTTGTTCCTAATGGAGTCTTGGAACAAACCTTGTGAAGAAAAGGAAATACCCATAGAGTTTGAACTTCCCTTTGAGAAAGTTTCTTTACCACTTAGTATTCCTTTTACTTCTAATAAATATGATTTTTCATGTTATACACTTGAGTATTATGGTATTAAACCTTGGACCATTCTAGAATTTGGTAGTTTGGAATTCTTAATTGAACCCAATGATCTTTATCTTCATAATGTTGAATGTCCTTCTAGGTTGATGGAAGATTTTAAGAAGGAGGGTACTTTGGAAACTTATACACCTAGAGGAAGAATCTTGATGGAGAGTTCCAACCCAAACATGTCCAAACTTGATAAAATACTACTATCAACACAACTTGAAGTACAAGCTCCAAAGAGCTTTGGTTATGCTTTGACATATGGACTAAATTCTTCTTTTACTTCCTTAGATTGTGTTAATGATATTAGAAAACAAATAATCTTGTTGTTATATGATTGGAATATATATAACTTAGGTAAAACTAGCAAATTTAAAAGGTGTTTGAATAGGAAGTTTCAATTACTTTTACACCTATGCAATCACTATAAAGTTTACCTATATGTTGCATCATATATTAACCAATTTAATGAACCTTGTTTAGTATTTGATCCGGGTGGAATGTATTTGTTGATGCATCATTACATTTTTAAATCTTGCATTCTATCTTCTACTTTTCTTAGATTAGGATCATCTTAGTTCATAGTTTTAGTTTGATTTTCTTGATTGTTGTGAGGTTTCCAACTTTTCACATGAATTTCCTTGTATTGTAGCCTTGAGTTTTGAAATAATTTTCATATTCTTAGTTGCTGCCTTGCTGCACCTTGTGGATAAGAAATTAAAATACCATGTCCATGCATTCCATGATGAACACATGCTGAAAATTATGAACACTTGAATTTCCCTTAAACCGTTAGTGTGAATTGGGGTGTCTTAGTGATTCGGTCTTTGCTTGATTTCTTTGCTGCATTATACCTCTGCATTCACATAGTTTCATGTGCGTAATTTCATGTATAAGTGAACCAAGTGGAGAGAAGAAAAGAAACGAGAAGAAGAGGGATCAAGAGAAGAGACTATAGGAGTTTCTAACTTGTTTTCTTCTACTTTTGTATTATTTTGTGTGTCACTTGGATCTTATCTAAATTCTTGGAGTGTTTGCAGATCTGGATCTTGAGGTTAATAAGGAAATGAAGGATTTTCAAGTATGGGAAAGAGAAGAACAAAGGAGGCTATATCAACCTTTGTTGACACACACCTTGTCTTTGAAAATTCCCGCTTGTTAGGAAATAAAACTTGTAAATTTTTCTTTGGTATTTTAATTGGACTTTGGACTTTAATATCCAGTTTGCTTGTTGCACCAAAATGCATTTTAAACACCTCTAGTGTAGATTCTTGCTCACGTATAATCGAACCTTATATCTTGCTCATAGTTTCGGTTTCCGGAAATCAGGTTCTAAAAATCAATTTCTGTTATCTCTTGCTAGCCTTGAATTTATCTTGGTTCTTTGTCCTTGTGTAGTGGTTCTATCTTCATCAATTCTATTGCTTATCTTTTAATCGAAAAGTTATCTCCAAACTCTTCCAAAAGGAGATGGACCTTTCAAAGTCATTGAAAGATTGGATCCAAATGAATACAAGCTAGAACTTCCAAGTGAGTATTGTGGTAGTAACTCCTTTAAACATTTCTAATCTTCTTTGTTTGATGTAGGTGCAAATAAATACATTAACTTGAGGACAAGTTCAAGCAAAGAAGGAGAGTTTGATGTAGGAACATCTAAGACAAGAAGGAGTACTAGAAGCAAGAGAAGGAAACTTGAAGAGGAAGTGGAAAAGCTCCAAGAGTTGTACTCTAGCTTAGGACAAAAATCTTGTAAAATCTTTGTAAACTTGTATAGGACAAGATTAGGTCCTATTGTAATAGCTCTAGGGTATGGCTTAAGGGTCCAAAGCCCAAAGCCCATGGGTTTCATAAAGCCTAAAGCATGTCATGCATTCCTAAGTCAAGGTCACACAAGTTTTCAAAATCGGCTAAAAACATTTTCGGCTACAAAATTGTGTGAACCTTGAAACACTTGCTAATTAGGGAGGAAACCTTGATTAAGCATTGGATCCATGCCAACACTTAATCAAGGATCTCCACCCTTGATTAGGAAGTGATTAGGATTGATGACATGGCTAATCACATGGGTACTAAGGGGAGACAAACCCATGTGCACCCATGTGAAAGCTAACTACCAACTAACCCACTTGGTTACTTGATAGTTAAGTAGGATTTCGGTTTGGCTTAGATATTAACTAGGATTAGCTTAGTTTTAATCATAGTTTAGGTGCCTTGGAGGTCAAGCTAGGGTGGCTTATAAATACCCTTGGCCAAACCATTGTAAAGGATCTTTTGGACAAATTTTGAATGAATGAGCTTTATGCTTTTTGAGAGAGAGTTCTCTTGTTCCCTTAGGGAAAATCCTTGAATCTTATCAATGGCATCTTGCTTCCATTGTGGTGGTTCCTCCTAGGCTTATTGGAGTTTCTCCATGGCGCCACCCTTCCATCTCTTACCTATTCCGCTTTGCTTTGATTTCTTAAACACTAAAACACCAAAAAAACTTCATGGTCGAGGCACTTGCATTGGCTTCTTCATGATGATGGTGGTTGAAGACTAGATTTGGGCAACATTGGAGCTTCTTTGGATCATCCCCAAGGAGGCCTACATCAGTTTGGTTGAGCTTGCTGATGCTTGTGATCAATGTCTATGTTTCCTTCACCTGTTTCATCATCATTATTACACAGCAATCTTTCCTTTTGGAAAGTGTTAGTTTCATCAAATCTAATATGGACAGATTCTTCAATGCACATTGTTCTTTTATTAAAGATCCTATATGCTTTACTGGTATTTGAATAACCAAGGAAAATGGCTTCATCAGCCTTTGCATCAAACTTTCCAATAGGGTCCTTGCCATTGTTTAAAACAAAGCATTTGCATCCGAAAACTTTAAAATAAGAAATGTTTGGTTTTCTTCCATAGAAAAGCTCATAAGGGGTTTTCTTTAAAATGGGTCTTATAGAAACTCTATTGAGAACATAGCATGCAGTGTTCACAGCATCTGCCCAAAAGTGTATAGGCATCATATGCTCATTCAGCATGGTCCTTCTTTGGAAAATCTTAATTTGGGGAGACCAAAAACTAACTCTTTAGAAACAAGCTTATTCAAATGCAATATGTCAATATGTGCTATTCTCCTATGCCATAGCCAAGACAGATCATCATTAGAAGTTAAACATGTAGAGTTAGGAGAAGAATGATCTACTTCCAATATGTAAATGTTGTTAGATCTCTTGCCAATCATGAGAAGTTCATCTGAGTCTTTGTTGCTGATGAGACAATGTTCTTCATCAAAAGCAATTCTGTAGTTCTTGTCACATAGTTGACTGATGCTCAGTAGATTGAACCTTAACCCATCGACTAGCAATACATCTTCTATAACTGTGTTTGCCTTATATCCAACAGTATCGTAGCCTAATATTTTCCCTTTGTTGTTGTCTCTGTAAACAACAGATCCAGTTTCTCTTGGTGTGAAGGTGCTCAGGTTCCTTCTATCACCTGTCATATGCCTTGAGTAGCCACTGTCTAAGTACCAAATTGAGCTTCTGCTGTTCAGGCTTTCCTGTAAGAGAAAAAGAACTTATTTTGCAATTGGTACCCACTTCCTCTTGGGTCCATGCATGTTACTGCTACAGGTTTTTTTCTTAATCCATTTGTATTTGCCACTGGAAATCTCTTTCTTTCTAATCATGCAGTTGTATGATTTATGTCCAGGTTTCATGCAATAAGTACAAGTGAATTTAGCATATTTAGTGTTTCCAGATTTCATGTGAACATGGTTTACAGAAATGTTGTGTTCCTTTAACTTGGAAATATTAGTTTCTAACTCACATATTTTCTGTTTCAACATGGATACTTCCTTTTTCAATACTATGTTTTCTTTTTCAAAAGCTTCAGCTTGATTATAAAGCTCACAAAAGGCAGAATGCAATTCATCATATTCATCCATAATTGAGTTTGTATCACTTACCTCACTGGATGTTTTTGCCATTAAGCATAGATTTGCCTCCTCATCTTCACTTTCAGATGTTAAGGATGTGTAGCCTTCATCCCAAGCTATGTATGCTTTCTTTTTCTTCTTTTCTTTTCTGTAATTTCTGTCATTCTCAAATTTTCTCACTTCAGTGTTGTTGCTTCTTTTCAAGGTTGGACAATCTGATCCGTAGTGCCCAATCTTCCCACATTCATAGCATGTCATTTTAACTGAAGTATTATCTTGCTTCTTGACTCCTTTTCTTGGTTGACCAAATTTCTTTTTAGTGTTGTTCTTCATGAACTTTCTGAACTTCTTTACCATCAAGTTCACTTGGTCTTCTTGTGAATCATTTCTGTCTTCAGAGGATTGATTCGTTTCTTCGGTCTACTTTGAGAGCAATTCCTTTGGCTCTTTTGTCTTTCTGCTCCTCATCTGCCATTCGAGTCATATCCATTTCATATTCTCTAAGTTTCCCAAACAGTTCAGCACTTGTCATAGCAGCAAGGTTCTTGGATTCAGTTATGGCTATCACTGTAGGTTGCCACTTTCTATTCAGCGATTTCAGAATCTTGACATTCACTTCTTCTTCAATGAAGTCTTTGCCAAGTCCTTTGAGATGGTTGATGATGTGTGTGAATCTCTTTTGCATTTCCATTATCGATTCTCCTTGGAACACTCTGAATGTCTCATACTCTTGAATGAGTGTGTTCTTCCTAGCTCTCCTCACCTCAGCAGTACCTTCATGGGTTACCATGATAAGCTCCCATGCTTCTTTTACTGTTGTGCACGCTGATATCCTGAAAAACTCATCAGAATTCAAGGCAGAGTGTATGATATTCAAGGCCTTAGCATCATTTTTAGGCCTCCTAATCTCATCTATGTCCCAATCCTCAAAAGGTTTCTCTATCTCTTTTCCATTTTCTATTTTCATTGGAACTTTGTAGTCATTTACCACAGCCTGCCAGATACTTCTGTGAATAGATTCCATAAAGATCTTCATTCGAACTTTCCAGAATGGATAGTTATCACCGCAGAACAATGGAGGTCTATTTATCGAAGCTCCTTCAGCGAAGGGTAAAAGATTACTAGCCATTAAAGGGAACTAAGCAGGATTACTAGATTGATTTACTAGTTAAAGCTCTTGATACCAATTGTTGGTCCCTATATGAATCTAGAGAGGGGGTGAATAGATTCAAGTTCCCTTCACAACTTAACTTTTTCTCACTTTTTCCCGATTCAATTTTATCTTGAATTACAAAACGTACCAGAGATATAAACAACGGAAAAACAAGGGAAATATTGTAAAGCAAGAAAACAAAGAATTAAAAGAGATAAGATAGAGAAGAGAGTTTAGACAGAGATTTATACTGGTTCAGCTTTCGGCCTACATCCAGTCCCAACCCAACAATCATCGGTTTTCCACTATAATGATTCTGTGTTCAATACAATCACACTGCACAAACACAAAAACAAATCAAATACTCAAAACTATATGTTCTTCACTTAAGAACATATTTTGATCCTTGATCCCTTCAAGAATCAACCTTTGAGAGTACCTCTCTCAAAAACTCATCAACTCTTTCCATAGAATACCTTTCTCTTTAGAGTTAAAACCAAAAAGATTACAAAAGATAAAGATCAGATAGAATTACACCTGGTGTGTAAGCACTGATCAACAAAATCATCCACACAATTCAATCTTTTCACACAGCTTTCATCTCAAGAGAAATCTTTGAACCTTTGAAGAGATTTCTTGTAGAAACTAGTGTTTTGCTCTTCCTTTCTTCTTTGAAAACTCAAAAAGATCTCTCTCTGAAATAATTCAAATAGGTTTCAATTTAAGGCAGTTTCAAAAACTTTTGAGATGAATTCAGGTGTGGTAATCGATTACTGTATAGTGGTAATCGATTTCTCCAGAGAAATTTGCCTTCCTTGTTCCTTCAAGCACGAAGTAATCGATTACTATGGAGTGGTAATCGATTACTCTAGAGCAGTTTGGATTCCCCTGTTTTCTGAAACTGTTGGTAATCGATTACAGCTCGTGGTAATCGATTACTTCAGCTTAAAAACCTTTTAAAACTAAAGTTTTTGATTCCTTTCAACCAAAATGGGGTTCCAAAGCTTCTCTAGCTCAAATCACAAGTATAAAACAAAGTTTCTATGGAACGATTGAATAAAAACCACACTCAAAGCCTAAGCTAAAACAATCAATACATTTAAAACTCCTATATACAATCTATCATAAAGATCAAGAGTACAAGTATATCAAAACTAAAACTAGGGATGGCTTCTTCAGCTTCAAATCTAACAATTTTCATCACCAATTATTCTTGTGAAGAAAAAGGATGGAACCTGGCGATTTTGCACTAATTATAAGGCTCTTAATGCTCTCACCATTAAGGATAGTTTTCCCATCCCAACAATAGATGAGTTAATTGATGAACTACATGGGGCCACTCATTTCTCTAAATTGGACCTGAGATCCGGATATCATCAGATATTGGTGAAGCCTGAAGACAGGTATAAAACAACTTTTCAGACTCATCAAGGCCATTATGAGTGGCTAGTCATGCCTTTTGGCCTCACTAATGTCCCTGCTACTTTTCAGAGTCTAATGAATCACATTTTCCAAAGGTTGCTGAGAAAATTTGTGTTAGTATTCTTTGATGACATATTGGTTTATAGCCCTGATTGGTCCTCTCACTTACAACACCTAGAGACTGTTTTGCAAGTTTTACAAAAGGAACACCTCTTTTCCAAGCTGTCAAAATGTTCATTTGGTGCCACCAACATTGACTACCTTGGCCACACTATATCCAATGTTGGTATTGCAATGGAGAAAGATAAAATCAGGGTTGTGAAGGATTGGCCGAAACCAACATCTCTCAAGTTAATGAAAGGCTTCTTAGGCCTCACAGGCTACTACAAACGATTTATCAGGAAATACGCCTCATTGGCAGCCCCGCTAACAGATACGCTCAAGAAAGATAGTTTTAAGTGGACCACTGCAGCAAAGGAAGCATTTGAGAAGTTGAAAGAAGCTCTTACCTCAACACCGGTATTAACACTACCCAACTTTACTGAACCTTTCACTCTGGAAACAGATGCATCAGGGATAGGAATTGGAGCTGTCTTATTGCAGAATGCTCACCCTGTGGCTTACTATTCTAAGAAATTATATGCTCGACAACAGAAGCAATCTGCCTATTCTAGGGAGCTATATGCCATCACTCAAGCAATTGCCAAATTTAGGCACTATTTGCTAGGCCATAAGTTCACTATCAAAACAGATCAGAAAAGCTTGAAAGAACTCCTTGATCGATCCCTGCACACCCCAGAACAACAACAATGGCTCCCTAAATTTCTTGGATATGATTTCACAATTCAATATAAGCCTGGAAAAGAAAATGTGGTAGCAGATGCATTGTCAAGATGCATGTCCATGGCTATATTTGAACCTGCCAACCAATGGCTACAAGACATACAAGCAAGGATAAAGGAGGATCCTGAACTGCAAACCATAATGGCCAAACTCAATTCGAAACCTAAAACAGTAAAACACTTTGTTGTTCACAATGACATTTTGTTCTGGAAAAAGCGAACAGTTATTCCTAATGATGAGGAATTGAAGAAGAAATTATGACAGAATTTCATAATAGCCTAGTTGGAGGCCATGCTGGTAGAGCTAAGACAATTGCTAGAATATGTTCTCAGTTCTATTGGGTGAATATGCAGCAAGACATCAGGATGTTTGTGCAGAATTGTAAGATATGCCAACAAGCCAAAACTGAAACAACATTCCCTGTTGGACTCTTGCAACCACTCCCAATTCCTATTCAAGTATGGGATGACATAGCTATGGATTTCATCATAGGCCTTCCTCCTTCATAAGGCTTTACTGCAATTATGGTTACTGTGGACAGGTTATCCGAGTTTGGTCACTTCATTCCGTTGAGGTCTGATTTCAACAGCAAACAAGTGGCAGATGCATTCATCAGCAATGTGGTGAAATTGCATGGAATTCCAAAATCCATAGTGTCTGACCGAGATAAGGTTTTTATTAGCTCCTTCTGGAAACAACTGTGGAAGTTACAGGGTACTACATTGGCCATGAGCTCGGCTTATCATCCACAAACAGATGGCCAAAGTGAGGTGTTTAACAAAACCTTAGAAATGTACCTTAGGTGTTTTTCCTTCAACAATCCTAGCCAATGGTCTAAGCTACTTCCTTGGGCTCAATATTGGTATAATACCAGTCACCATAGCAGCATTGGCATGCCTCCTTATAAAGCACTTTATGGACGGAATCCACCAACACTGATTAAATACCAGTTGGATGAGCATGATTCACCTACTATCCAAGCTAATCTGCTGCAGCGAGATAAGATATTAGAACAAGTGAAGCTTAGTTTACTTAGAGCTCAGAATTATATGAAACAATATGCTGACAAGAAAAGAAGATCCATTGACTTTTAAGTGGGAGACTTGGTTCTGGTTAGGCTCCAACCATACAAGCAACAAACAGTGGCAAAGAGACTCAATCAGAAACTGGGATTGAAATACTTTGGGCCATTTCTGATACTAGCTAAGGTTGGTACAGTAGAATATAAGCTACAACTACTTGATGAAGCTAAGATTCACTCAGTTTTCCATGCCTCTATGCTCAAGAAATTTAGAGGACATCATACCGATCCTTACATTCCTATACAAAATTGGAATTTAGCTCAAGGATCAGTACTGCTAACATGGAAGGTGTTAGCATCAAGAACCTTGTTGAGAGGAAAATTGAAGATTCCTCAAGTGATAATGCATTGGCAACACACTCCTCCTCATGCTGCTACTTGGGAAAATGTCTCAGACATTGAAGAAGCATTTCCATCATTCAACCTTGAGGACAAGGTTGCTTCCAATGGGGAGGGTATTGTTACGGGTAAAAGGGCAGGAAAGGAAAAATAAATAAAGAGCAAGGGCTTTTGGTAAATGGCCAGACAATTAGAGAAACTTTACACGTGGATGAGGATATACACATTAAGGTCATCAGAAGGAGTAGCAGAATGCACACAACCAATAAGAGGCTTGCAGGGTATGAGCTAGGGGGTAGACATCATTTGGGTATGTCATTTCTCTGACATTCTTCTTCTTCCTCTGAATCATTCTTCCTTTCTTTCATCACCCATTGAATATTTCTCATTCCCTTGCAGGTTGACTCTATAGCCAATCATATAGACACCATACTTGTCCCACCTTATTTATTGGCATTATTACTATCCTTTTATTATTGTTCTACAACTGAGACATTTTATTACTGCTTGCGTTATATATATATATAACCCCTTTCAGTGTGGTGCCTGAAAAACCTTATTGTTAGCTAAGATTCTTGTTTCTTGAGTCACCATCGGTGTAGGAAAATTATATTGCAAAGGGTTAGGAATCATTTCTCTTTGAGAATTGACATGGTTTGATAAATATGTCCTTCTCAATAAAGGGTTTGCTTCAAGAAAATATGACTCAACATGAGGGACGATTGCTTGGAAGGTAGGGAAAACATAGGTGCAGAATCTACATCTAAAACCATTTCGGTTTGTCTGGAGAGAGTTTTGCCCAAAGTTGAAAACATTGTTGGCATCCATGAGAGGATTTTGGTCAGGAGCTGACACACACGTCAAAATATAAACACTCTAGACACACAAATGGTTCTTTTACATTAGAAAATGTTCATGCGCATTAAATATACAAAATCGTGTTTTAAAAAGTTTTATTATGTTAGTAACAACTTATTTAATTAATGTTTACACTAATAAAATTTTATTTAATGTTTTGAGAATATTAATTATATTTACAAACAAGAAAAAATTGACCATTTGAAAAGAAAATCTCAAGATAAGAAAATTTAATTAAGTAGTAATTATTTATTACCTTTTGCAGTTCCTTATAATAATTATCATTCGATATTATTTCTAAGATAAAAAAAACTTATAAATAATAAAATATTGTAATAATTTTATAAATTAAATTTCTCGTTTTAAGAGAATTAACCCTGAGTATGGATGGAGAATTTGAAAATTAATAAAAAAAATTAAATACACAACATTTTAATAGCCTTGATTTAAATTTCTTTTATTTTGTAAATATTTTGTTTGGATGAAGTGGATCATAGATCAAACCCATTAAAATGGTTTGGTTTAGTTAAAAACACTAAACCAAACTGAATAGTGCATACCCCTTACCTATTGGAGGACAACTATACCTAAGGGCAACAACACGTAGAGTGTCAATTAAGGGATATAAGGTAGCAAAAATTAGGGTCGGATTTGTGTCCAAAACAACATGAATTTTCAATTTTGAACTCATCTTCGCTAAATCCACAAATACCCTTTCTTATGCCTATATAGTCGCACCACAATAAATAAAAATTAAGATTTAGTGACAGTAGGAAATATTTATAAAAAGAGTTAAACAATAATTTTATTCCATATAATTTTTTTAATTCTCCATATCTATAACATCTTTAAGTTAAAATAAAAAGAAACACGATAAAACTTTAAAACATTACTTGACAGAAAGATACTAATACATAATTGAAGAGAATGTTCGAAGCTAAATGATACACGATATAACAATTTTGACAAGCACCAACATCAATATAACTCATGATAATATTAAAGAAATAACCCTTTAAAAATCTAAAGCCTTAAAGTAAGATCCAATGGGTCATGATTGATGATAACCCTCTCATTATTGTTGATGGGCTTATCGAGTAGGTTGATAAATGGTCTAGTACCATCAACTGGAGAAACCTCCATGACCATTGGGTCGATTGGTGGAGCAGAGAATTGTGGCATTTCGGTAACATTATTATTAGCACATAACATAGCTTGTGGTGGACCTGAGAGTCGTTGTGAAGTACCAATAGCCAATTCCCTAACTGGGATAAATGAGTTTATTGCAGGTCGGGGCATCAACATAGGTTGTTGGTGTGGTGCCTGAAAAACCCTATTGTTAGCTAAGATTCTTGTTTCTTGAGTCACACCATCGGCGTAGGAAAATTGGATTGCAAAGGGGTAGGAATCATTTCTCTTTGAGAATTGGCATGGTTTGGTAAATATGTCCTTCTCAATAAAGGGTTTGCTTCAAGAAAATGTGACTCAACATGAGGGACGAGTGCTTGGAAGGTAGGGAAAATATGGGTGCATAATCTACATCTAAAACCATTTCGGTTTGTCTGGACAGTGTTTTGCCTAAAGTTGAAAACATTGTTGGCATCCATTAGAGGATTTTGGTCAAGAGCTGACACACGTCAAAATATAAACACTCTAGACACACAAATGGTTCTTTTATATTAGAAAATGTTCACGCGCATTAAATATACAAAATCGTGTTTTAAAAAGTTTTATTATGTTAGTAACAACTTATTTAATTAATGTTTACACTAATAAAAATTTATTTAATTTTTTGAGAATATTAATTATATTTACAAACAAGGAAAAATTGACCGTTTGAAAAGAAAATCTCAAGATAAGAAAAATTAATTAAGTAATAATTATTTATTACCTTTTTCAGTTCCTTATAATAATTATCATTCGATATTATTTCTAAGATAAAAAAAAACTTATAAATAATAAAATATTGTAATAATTTTATAAATTAAATTTCTTATTTTAAGAGAATTAACCTTGAGTTTGGATAGAGAATTTGAAAATTAACAAAAAAAAATTAATACACAACATTTTAATAACCTTGATTTAAATTCCTTTTATTTTGTAAATATTTTGTTTGGATGAAGTGGATCACAGATCAAATCCATTAAAATGGTTTGGTTAAGTTAAAAACACTAAACCAAACTGAATAGTGCATACCCCTTACCTATTGGAGGACAACTATACCTAAGGGCAACAACACATAGAGTGCCAACTAAGGGATATAAGGTAGCAAAAATTAGGGTCGGATTTGGGTCCAAAACAACATGAATTTTCAATTTTGAACTCATCTTTGCTAAATCCACAAATACCCTATGTCCATGAATTTCTTATGCCTATATAGTCGCACCACAATAAATAAAAATTAAGACTTAGTGATAGTAGGAAATATTTATAAAAAGAGCCAAACATTAATTTTATTCCATATAATTTATTTAATTCTCCATATCTATAACATCTTTAAGTAAAAATGAAAAGAAACACGATAAAACTTTACTACATTACTTGACAGAAAGATAATAATACATAATTGAAGAGAATGTTCGAAGCTAAATGATACACAATATAACAATTTTGACAAGCACCAACGTCAATATAACTCATGATAATATTAAAGAAATAACCCTTTAAAGATCTAAAGCCTTAAAGTAAGATCCAATGGGCCATGATTGATGATAACCCTCTCATCATTGTTAATGGGCTTATCGAGTAGGTTGATAAATGGTCTAGTACCATCAACTGGAGAAACCTCTATGATCGTTGGGTCGATTGGTGGAGCAGAGAATTGTGGCATTTCGGTAACATTATTACTAGCACATAACATAGTTTGTGGTGTACCTGAGAGTTGTTGTGAAGTACCAATAGCCAATTGCCTAACTGAGATAAATGAGTTTATTGCAGGTCGAGGCATCAATATAGGTTGTTGGTGTGGTGCCTGAAAAACCCTATTGTTTGCTAAGATTCTTGTTTCTCGAGTCACAATCGGCGTAGGAAAATTGGATTGCGAAGGGCTAGGAATCATTTCTCTTTGAGAATTGACATGGTTTGGTAAATATGTCCTTCTCAATAGAGGGTTTGCTTCAAGAAAATGTGACTCAACATGAGGGACGAGTGCTTGGAAGGTAGGGAAAACATGGGTGCAGAATCTACATCTAAAACCATTTCGGTTTGTCTGGAAAGAGTTTTGCCCAAAGTTGAAAACATTGTTGGCATCCATGAGAGGATTTTGGTGAAAAGCTGACACACGTCAAGATATAAACACTCTAGACACATAAATGGTTCTTTTATATTAGAAAATGTTCATGCGCATTAAATATACAAAATCGTGTTTTAAAAAGTTTTATTATGTTAGTAACAACTTATTTAATTAATGTTTACACTAATAAAAATTTATTTAATGTTTTGAGAATTTTAATTATATTTACAAACAAGAAAAAATTGACCGTTTGAAAAGAAAATCTCAAGATAAGAAAAATTAATTAAGTAGTAATTATTGATTACCATTTTCAGTTCCTTATAATAATTATCATTCGATATTATTTCTAAGATAAAAAAAAGTTATTAATAATAAAATATAGTAATAATTTTATAAATTAAATTTCTCGTTTTAAGAGAATTAACCCTGAATTTGGATGGAGAATTTGAAAATTAATAAAAAAAATTAAATACACAACATTTTAATAGCATTGATTTAAATTCCTTTTATTTTGTAAATATTTTGTTTGGATGAAGTGGATCACAGATCAAACCCATTAAAATGGTTTGGTTTAGTTAAAAACACTAAACCAAACTAAATAGTGCATACCCCTTACCTATTGGAGGACAACTATACCTAAGGGCAACAACACATAGAGTGTCAACTAAGGGATATAAGGTAGCAAAAATTAGGGTCGGATTTGGGTCCAAAACAACATGAATTTTCAATTTTAAACTCATCTTCGCTAAATCCACAAATTCCCTATGTCCATGAATTTCTTATGCCTATATAGTTGCACCACAATAAATAAAAATTAAGATTTAGTGACAGTAGGAAATATTTATAAAAAGAGCCAAACAATAATTTTATTCCATATAATTTTTTTAATTCTCCATATCTATAACATCTTTAAGTTAAAATAAGAAGAAACACGATAAAACTTGACTACATTACTTGATAGAAAGATACTAATACATAATTGAAGAGAATGTTCGAAGCTAAATGATACACGATATGTAACAATTTTGACAAGCATCAACATCAATATAACTCATGATAATAACTATCAAAGACAGGACACATGGGGGTTGTGATTATAACAAACAGAATTATAAAGACAAAATTATAAAGGCAGAAAAATTAATAAGAATTAAAATGGGATTACCCTCTTGATCATATTACATATTCACTTATCCTAGTTTACAAGATTAATTAAATAAGCCAAAATTAATCATGTCAAATGCTCAGTTTACTCAACTCTCAATCCAACTCGAGTTAATTAACTAAGCGATAATTTACTCTAAGTTTTCCTTATGCGAATTAAGCATCCACACACATCAATTATCCCAATTCCAACAATTTGTAATTCAACCCATTAGCATGAACAAAGATACAAATTGTCTATTAACTGAAACACTATGTGTGAACAGCAATTGAGGCTTTTAAGCATGAGAATAATTGATGAAGAATTAAGCACAAAGAGAGCATAACAATACATAACAAAAACCTCAAAGCTTCATTGTAACCCAATTCAAGAGAATAACCCTAACTAAATTAAAGACCCATTAAATTGCAGAGTTGGAATTGAAACAACAAAGAAATTAAATGGCAACGAAATTGATTAATGAAAAGGTAAATGAATTGGTAAACGAAATTGGAATTGCAGCGAACAATAAAGAGCATGAATTGAAATTGCAATAGAGAGAAGAAAACAAAATTTAATTGATTGATGGCTGGAAAATTAAATGCAGAATCTGGAATCCAATTGCAGAAGAAGAAGAAAAAGAGAGTGTGAGAAAGTGTCCAAGTCTGAAGGTTTTTCCAATGTATAAGGGAAAACCCCTCACTAATGACTAATTGGGCTTCCAAAACAATTCTGACCCAACACATTACGATTAACCAAATAAAATAATTAATTAAAGAAAATAAAAATAAAAGATGGAAATCTAATGTGGATTAATAAAGTGATGACTTGGCAGCTCCTCTTCATGTCTAGAAATAATTACCAAGCCTAATTAATTTCCAAAATTACCCTAAAAATAATAATAATGGAAATAAGCCTAAGAAAACCCGAATTAATAATAAAAAATGAATTTCTGACCCAATGAAGCCCAACAGTGAAAATGCGAAATTAATAAGCAGTTAAACACAAATCACTAATTAAAATAGGTGCCGAAAGACAAATAATTATGGGAGAATACTGACTCATCAAATTCCCCCACACTTAGCCTTTTGCACTCCTGGGCAAAATCAAAAATCAGAACAAGGTACAATTTCAAAGATATTAGAGAAACAGAACAAAGACATTAAACAAATCCAAAGACACAACAAAAAGAAATAACAGAAACAATCAAGCAAAAGGATAGATTAACATATTCTCAATGAATTCTAGTAAAGAAAGGAATAGGCAGCATCCAACACACAAAGGGTCAAAGAAACAAGATACCTATGAACATCATCCGAGCAATTCTAAGCAAAGCAAGAAAATCAATAAGCTCTAAAGGTGAATCAAAAATAACAAAACCTCACAAGATGCACTATATCACTATATCTCTCAAGTGTCTAGGCTACTGTATATATATACTCTCAAAGCACTAATGAAAAACATGCAACAATTAGACTTGGCAAGCCTCTAAAATTAACACCCGATGCACACACACATAAAGATCATAAGGTCTTTTATGGTTGTAATGGGGCTAAGGCCAAGGTAGAGGATGAAATATGGGATAAGTAGCTAAAACCAGAAGAACTAGAGGAGCAATGGGGAACAAGTCAAAACAACATAAGAAGTGAATCCAGAAACCTCTAATAAACATCTAAAATCAATCATCCATCTTTTTGCCTCAACTCACTTATTCTTTTTTTTTTCTTTTGCATTCTTTCTCTTTTCTTTTCTTTTCTTTTTTTTTTTTGTTTTTTTTTCTTTAAACCAAAAACACTTATGGTAATCAATTACCCAATGGTGGTAATCAATTACTCTAGTGAATGTTTCACTTTAAATTTGAGATTTTGTGATTTTTTTCTCTCTTTTTTTTATATGAACAACTTTATTACATCAATAACTGAATTAAAATACTCAGATGACAAACCAAATAGCCAAAAACATCATCCAATGAAACACACACACACCCTCACACTTATTCCAGAACTTATTCACAAAACAATTCCAAAGCTCCAAAGTTCCCTAAGGTTAAGGACATCATTATTTTTCACTTAAGGCTTGTAATAAGCTTCAAAACAAAGAAAGGGGAGTGTAGGCTCAACTAGGCTGATCAGCCTTAATCATCTCAAAACATGCATGTAAACCAGGTAATATCAAATAGAGTCAAGCCAAGGCCAATGTGCAAGCAATCAATAGGCATAACACATAAAAAAGAAAGAACAGAGAGTGGCTCAAAATCTCACACAGGGTATATCTGTTACATTCAATTCAACCTTTCAAACCTCATGATTAACCTGACTTAATAGAGAAAACAAGGATTTCCATCCATAAAGTATGAAGCAAGTCATATCCAAGTGTGAAGTATGTGTCTATTTCCTAAACAAAGTCTAGAAAACTTAAGAAACATGTAAAACTGTAAAAAAATATACAGAAAGCATAAACCAAAAATGACATCTAAACTAGTCTCCCCCCAACACTTAAACTACACATTGTCCCAATGTGTTCCAATCACCAGATTAATCAATCAAATCACCACAATGATCAGACAAGTGCAATAAAAGGAAGGAAGGAGAAGGAAAAGAAAACTCCCTAATTACTTGTTAGTACTTCCTAATTACAGAAGGTGGATAGATAGGAAATGATTGAAAATAAAACAGAAAAGAGTGGAGGGAGAAAAGAAAATTCCATCGGCCGCTCAAAGCGGCAAAGTGGGTGCAAGTGGTACCAACTCTTGCTTTGCGGGCTGGTCAATGATGATACTTTAAGTGCTGCCCTTGGTACCTACAAGAACAAATACCCACCTGGATCAAATATCTTAAAATCATCTACAACAATATGTAAGTCATTATTTATTAGTGCAAGATGATTTAAGGTGCGGCATGTTCTATAATTAGTGCATGGTGGTGGTAGGAACAATTTGAATGTCATAATCATAATTCTCCATTTGTTCATTTTAATCTTGGCATCCAATTTGAACAATTTAAATGTTTCACTTAATTTAAAGCATAAATTAAAGCACATGGAATATTGAACGTCAAGATCAACAACATAATTTAAAAGAGAAAGTAATGTTGGTCCCTATGTGTGAATCTAGAGGGGGGGTGAATAGATTCTAGTTAAACTTTACCCCAAATTCGCGTGTTTCTAATTTCTTTTAATTACCTATCAATTACCTTTCAATTACAGATTCAATTACAAGTTCAATTACTGATTTTATTCCAAACCAATTAAAGAGTTGATTATCAATACAATTTTCAAATACAGAACAGAATATGATCAATAACAATATAGTGAAAACTGTAAAGAGAGTAAGGAAGAAGATGAGTGCACAGTGATGTATACTGGTTCGGCCAACTGCCTACGTCCAGTCCCAATCCAACAACTGTTGCGATTGGCTTTCCACTATCAAATGATTCCTTTTGTATCCTTTTACATTCACTCTGCAACAAGCAATACAAACAGAAATCAAAACACCCAAATCTATTCTCCAACTTGAAGAACAGAACTTCCAAGACCTTGGCACCTCCAAGATCAAACTTTGAGAATCACTTCTCAAACACAATGCTCTATCTAGAGAGACCTCTCTCCTAGAGCAACAACCCAGAAATTTGAAATATAAAGATCAGTAAAGAATACACCTCAAGTGCAGAATCTGATCACAAATGAGCTCTATGAAATCCACCCAATCAATGGAATGAATCAAGTTTCCCCTTTTTCTTTGAAAACCTTGATGAACTCTAGATTTAGAGCATATGAAAGTGTATGAGTGATAAGTGCTAAATTATACATGTTTTCCAAGGTGTTTTCAGTCCATTTCCATCTAATTTCAGTATGTTTAGTCATAGTTTAGACAAGAAAACAGTAAAAATATCATATTTGTCTAATGTTAGTCTTTGATTTAGCGTTTTGGTAGTTTTATAGGAATTTCGTGTATTTTTAAGTCATTTTATCCATCTTCTTGTTAATTGTAGATTGATTGAAGAGAAGATAGAAGCTGGGAAGGAAAGCCCACGAACATGAGACGAACAAATCCCATTGAAGCAAGAAAGTCCGTCCAATTCGTGCAAAATATGAAGTGCAAGTGGCAACTCTGTATCGTCTGTGGATGCGACAACAGACGGAACAAGCATCAAGCCTCGGACGCAACTGCATCAGACCAAGAGAGTAGAGCAAACCAAACCTCAAGTTGAGCATCCAAGGCTGTTAAAATGGTATCGTCTGAAGAAACGCGCCGGGCGCACTCATGGGGGCGCCTTCATACCTTTGCGGCAAAAATGCGCTAGGGCGCGCTCAAGGGCGCGCTCATGCCATCCTTACTTATTCAATCGCGCCAGGGCGCGAGTTCACTCAATACAGGGCGCGTTTCGTACCTTATGAAAGCTCAGACGAAAGATCTCACAGACGGAAGAACACTTAGCATGAAAGACGGTTCAATTTGTGCACCTCTCGAGACTTGCAGTAAAGTAAATGAAAGTCGTAGTCATCTGTATCGTCTGAGGGTGTTAACGAAAGTATTGTCTGAAGGAATCAATTGAAGGTTTCATCGAAGAAAGCGAGCTCATCGATTTAAACCGAGCCCACATCGATTTAAAGCGAACTCATCGACGAAACCGAGCCACATCGACGAAAGACTTGACGACGCAAGAACTCTTGTTCCGTCTCGATGGGTTGTTCGTCTATACTTGATTCATCCGAGTTGTTCATCTATGCTTATTTCACACGAAGAGCTATTCGTCTCGTGCATGCTTCTTATGGAGTTGCTTCGTCCATACCAAGTATTTTCCAAGTCACTTAAATCGTGCTTACTTCGTCCGAGAGTGTTCTCGCCTATTTCATATGAGATGAAGCAAAGATGATGAAGCCAAGACAAACGATACGAAGCAAAAGACAGACGAAGCAAAAAGAGATGATATGAAGATTTCATCGACGGAAGCAATAACTTGCGATTCACGATTACGCCGTCGAGAATCAAGCAAGTTTATGCATTCAAACTGTCACAATGCACCTGGACGTAATTCCAGTAAATGGGGGAACACTTCTTCACCTATAAAAGGAAGTATTGGGCGCGAAAATAAGGGGATTCGAATTGTAAAGATCCATAACTAACATTTTTCAGTTACTCTGTTTTTCCTTCTCTTGCGAGTTTCTCTCGTTTTTCTCTTCTCCACTTTCATTCTCCTTCTCCCTCCATCAACCTTGAGATTCCTGAGCTTGTGAGTTGTGAAAGCATAATCAAGCAATTATGGAGCTTCTCTAGTGTTTGATTTCTGTTTTGTTTCTTTCTTTTCTCATTTCCATGTTAGGCTAAATTCTGCAGTTAGGAATGGGGATGTTGATTTCAGAACTCTTGTAATGAATTCCTTCTGTTAATTCAAGTGTGATTTCACCGAATTGATTGATCTCTTCCTTGCTTAACGCTTATTCTTGAGATTTAATTCATGAAATTCAGATAGAGATAGAGATATTAATGTTTGATTGAATTGAACTTTGTCTTGAGAATTTGTACCTCGTGTCAACTATGAGATCGAGAGATGAATAGTTGAAGAAGGAGAGGAAATGTATCACTATAGTAATGCATGAGTCTAGAGATAGAACTTGCATATTATGAGATGTTGTAACGAATTCATCTGTTCGCTTCTTGAATGAATCTCTGTTTTCGCCTAAGAGATTAGGGATGATAGTAGGCATTCAAAGGGACTAAGACCTAGAGATAGGATTAGTCTACGATATCACGAATTCTAGTCTCCAATTGAGTGGAATTTGTTGGATTAACATAAGAAGTAGTTACTTGAGGAAGGAATCAACTGAACCAATTCCCTAACTGTATTTCATCATCTCTGAAACTTAAACATTTACTTGCTTTCTTTACTTTACAGTATTGCTTTATTTTACACAATAGCTTAGTTTTATATACATCATTCATTCCCTTGATTCGATTCGTCGATAGCAAAGCATGTTGAGCATTTGGTAATTCACAATCAGTCTCTGTGGTTCGACAACCTTTTCTCACTATTTCTAAACTTGTAACGACCGGTACACTTGCCGAAAGATTGACACACATATACATACTTTTAATTAGTCAACAAGTTTATGGCGCCGTTGCCGGGGACTATTGATGAATATCGATAGTCTTAACGAGCTTGCTACTTAGGACACTTTCTTCTACCTTCTTTTGTTTTCATAGATTTGTTTTCTTTATTTTTAGTTTTTTTTAGTTTTCTTTATCTTCTTTGTTTTAATTGTTTTTCCTTTGATTTCTTTAATTTCTTCATTTCATTGATTTCTTTGTTTTCACTGTTTTTATCCTGTTCATATTGTTTCGTCTGTGGCAGATTTGTTTCGTCTCAGTAGTGATTTGTTTTCTTTTCGTTTCTATAGGTGTCTAGTTCTGTTTTCAGTAATTTCTTTTATTCTTTGAATCTGTTTTATTTTGTTTTGTTTTGTTTTTATTCTTTGAATCGGTTTTGATTTTTTACTTAGAATAAGTGCCTTTTCTTTTCTTTGTTGTTAATAATTGTTTCGTCTGTCCATTTGAGCTTTCATCTGTTAATATCGTTTCGTCTGTGGCAGACTTGTTTCGTTTTGTTTTCTATATTTGTTTTGTTTTGTTTTCTAGAGTCGTTCTGTTTCTTATTGATTTCTTTATTTTCTTACTTGTTGCGTCTGATCATACTATAGCTTATTTGTTTCGTCTCTACCTCTTTCCTTTTATACCCTTTTTGTTTCGCCTGTAACAAATTTTTGTTGTTTAAATCGTAGTATAGTGTTCGTCTGTGAATACTTGGTATTATCGTTCATTTTGTTTCGTTGTTCATTGTGTTTTGTTGTTTTACATAGTTGGTTGTTTTGTCGTGTTTTCATTAATTCTTTCATTCTTTGAATTTGTTTCAGTATCCCTGTATCCTTTTGATTTGTGGTTTATGCGAAGAGCTAAGGAAACTGATCTCTTGTTTGAACCAGAAATTGAGAGATTTTGCAGGAGAAATCGAAAAGCAAATAAAGAAAATAAAGAGCCTGTTCCAGAGACTATACTAGAAAATATGGATAACAACACAAGGCGCATGACATTGGAGGAGTTGTACACTCCTAATGCAATGGGCTGTGGATCCAGTATTGCACCACCAAATGTTACAGCCAACAATTTTGAAATAAAACCTGGTCTGACACAATTAATAAGGCAAGAGCAGTTTGGAGGTTTAGAGGAGGAAGACCCAAATCAGCACATTCATAACTTCCTACATTTGTGGTACTATCGGGATGAATGGAGTGCCGACGATGCAATTCGTACCGAGACTATTTGAATTTTCGCTTAAAGGAGAAGCTAAAATGTGGTTGAGAGTTTTCCTTATGGCTATTTCCTTTGTTTGGGAGGACTTGGTGAACACTTTCTTAGCTCAATACTTTCCACCAGAGAAATACAACTACTTCAGAGCAGAGATCTCTTGTTTCAAGCAGAAAGATGGAGAGTCCATCAGTGAGGCATGGAGAAGATTCAAATCTTTGCTGAGAAAATGCCCTCACCATGGATTCTCTGATCTTCAGCAAGTCCATATCTTCTATAATGGACTACGGACGCATACAAGACTTCTAGTGGATGCGTCTGCTGGAGGCTCACTAAGGAAGAAGGATGCTCAAGAAGCAAGAGTGATCATTGAGACCATGGCGTCAAATCGCTATGATGCTCCCAGTGATTTCTACGGTGAGAGAAGAGGAATGATCGAGCTTGGAGCTAATGATGCTTTGTTAGCTCAAAACAAGCTGATGAATCAGAAGATGGACCAAATAATGAAGCAACTTCAAGTGGTCCAGTTGAATGCAGTTCAAACGCCTCCTATCGTCTGTGACTACTGTGGGGGAGGACATGAAATGGAATTTTGTGGAAGCTTAGGGACCAACACCGAGGAACAAGCTCAAGTGAATTATATGGGAAATCCTCAAGGTAACCCCTATGCCAACACAAACAATTATAATCCTCACAATAGAAACCATCCAAATCTGTCATATAGGAATAACAATTATTTGCAACCCACTTCTTCCTCTTATGACCAGAATCATAAACAAACCTTCAACTCTAGGCCACCTTTCAATCCAAACATGCCATACAACCAAAACTTCAACCAGCATCAAAATCAAACATCTTCATCTAACCAGTATTACAATCAAAGCCAGCCACCAAATTTACCTTTCAACCAGACTCAACCTAAATTCCCAACCAACCAGCCACGAAATGCTCCATCAAACTCTAACATGAATCCTACCCCGAGAGAAGGTTCGTCCAATCTAGAGAACATGTTCATGTCTTTTATGCAAAGGACTGAATCTATGTTCACCAATCAAGAAGCTTCTATAAGGAACTTAGAATCACAGATTGGTCACTCTCCCAAAGAACTCTCCGAAAGAACTCAAGGAAAGCCGCCAAGTGACACTCGTGATAAATCCAAAGGAGCGGTGTAAATCCATTACCACAAGGAGTGGCAAGTTCTTGGGAAAGGAAGTTGAAGAAGAACAGAAAGGAGATATGGTGGAAGAAGAAGACAATACTGCGAAAAATGATAGGCAATCGTCTGTGCCTATAACTCTCAATGAAACGAAAGAATCACCTAGAAAAACAAAGAGACAGATCCTAGCGTGCGGTCGGACGGAACATATTTCACCATACTGCAAACTCCCCTATCCGCAAAGGTTAAAGAAGGCCAATGATGACAAGCGGTTGCTAAGTTCTTCGACATCTTGAAGAGCTTGAGAATTAACATTCCATTTCTCGAAGCACGCAAAAGATGCCCTCTTATGCTAAATTCATGAAGGAGATTCTCGTCTAATAAGAGGATCTTTGTTGGATGATGAGACGATAGCCATGACGAGAGGAGTGTAGTGCCATCATCCAGAGGAAGCTACCTCGAAATTTAGAGACGAGAGGCCCCTTCACCATTCCTTGCTCCATAGGAGAAGTTTCAGTAGGTAAAGCTTTAATAGATCTAGGAGCCAAGTATAAATTTAATGCCTCTTTCGTCTTTGCGGCAATTGAATATAAAGGACATGGACATCCAACCCACCATGATGACGGCAGAATCGGCGGATCGCTCCACCAAACGTCCATATGGAGTGGTGGAGGACCTTTTGGTAAAGGTGGACAAGTTCGTGTTCCCTGCTGACTTTGTAGTGCTGGACATGGAAGCTGATAAGGAAGTTCCAATCATCTTGGGAAGACCATTTTTAGCAACTGGCAGAGTCTTGATAGATGTAGCACAAGGTGAACTCATCTTGAGAGTAGATGAAGAAAAGGTATCTTTTAACATATTTGATGCCATGAAATTTCCGTCTGATAAGTCACAATGTATGAGTGTTGATGCGTTGGAACCAATAATAGAAAATGCTGAGATTTTTAACCCTTATGAGAGGAGGAAAATTTTGATTCCCCGGTTTTGAAAATGAAAACCAAGAAGTTGAGAATTTCATAGCTGCATCGGAGACCAACACATCAACACCATCATGCGTTGAGCCATCGACGGAAACATCGACGGAACATCTACTATGGCGAGCATTTAAAATGAGATTTGTACCAAGAGTGAACTTAAGCAACTTCCTTCTCATCTTAGGTATGCTTTTCTTGAAAAGAATGACACCTTCCCGGTGATCATTAGCAATTCGTTGAATAAAAAGGAAGAGGATAAGTTGCTTAAAGTTCTGAAAGAATACAAATCTGCTATTGGGTGGCAGATTTCTGATTTGAAAGGTATAAGTCCCTCATTTTGCATGCACAAAATCCTGCTTGAGGACAATTTCAAACCCGTGATACAACCTCAAAGGCGTTTAAATCTTATCATGACGGAGGTTGTACACAAAGAAGTCCTCAAACTACTTGATGCTGGAATTATTTATCCTATTTCGGATAGCTCATGGGTGAGTCCAGTGCAAGTAGTTCCCAAGAAAGGGGCATGATTTGTAATTACAAATGAGAGGAATGAGCTAATCCCCCCACGGAAACAGTGGTCGGGTGGAGGATGTGTATAGATTACAGACGGTTGAATGAATCAACAAGGAAAGATCATTTTCCTTTACCTTTTATGGACCAAATGCTTGAAAGGCTAGCTGGTCATGCTTATTATTGTTTTCTAGATGGCTACTCTGGTTATAACCAGATTGTAGTAGACCCTAAGGACCAAGAAAAAACTGCTTTCACTTGTCCTTATGGGATCTTTGCGTACAGACGAATGCCATTTGGATTATGTAATGCACCAGCTACCTTTCAAAGATGCATGATGGCCATATTTGGGGACATGGTTGAAAAGTTTATTGAAATTTTTATGGATGACTTTTCAGTCTTTGGGTCCACCTTCGAAAATTGCTTAGAAAATCTGACTTGTGTACTCAGACGATGCCAAGAAACTAATCTTGTTTTGAACTGGGAAAAATGCCATTTCATGGTGAAAGAAGGTATCGTCTTAGGACACAAAATATCTGTTAAAGGTATAGAAGTGGACAAAGCAAAAATCGAAGTGATAGAGAAGCTGCCTCCTCCAGTGAATGTGAAGGGAGTGAGAAGTTTCTTGGGTCACGCGGTTTTTACGACGATTCATCCAGGATTTTTCAAAAATCTCGAAACCATTGTGTGACCTGTTGGTGAAGGAAGTGACCTTCAATTTTGATGAAAACTGTCTAAGAGCCTTTGAGACTTTAAAAGAAAAGTTGATAACAGCTCCTATCATCACCGCTCCAGATTGGAGTTTACCTTTTGAAATTATGTGTGATGCTAGCGATTATGCAATAGGAGCTGTACTAGGACAGAGGAAGGAAAAACTTGTAAGAGTAATATACTATGCTAGCAGAGTGCTGGACAGTGCTCAAGTTAATTACTCAACTACAGAAAAGGAACTGTTAGCCATAGTATTTGCTCTGAACAAGTTCCGTCCGTACCTCATTGGCTCAAAAATTATAGTGTACACAAACCATGCGGCCTTAAAGTACCTTCTGATGAAACATGAGAGTAAACCAAGACTAATTCGCTGGGTTCTCCTCTTACAAGAGTTTGACATTGAAATTAGAGATAAAAAGGGGAGAGAGAACCTAGTTGCGGATCACCTTTCAAGGTTAAATCATGCTACAATAGAAAGGCGATATCCCTATTTCGAAACCTTCCCTGACGAAACACTCTTTGCCATTTCTAATGCTCCTTGGTTCAGCGATATCGCGAACTTTAAGGTTTCCAATTATATTCCACCTGGCTTGTCTCATCAACAAAGAAAGAAACTGTTTTCTGATGCAAAATATTATGTTTGGGATGAGCCATTTCTGTTCAAGTGGGGTGTAGATGGACTCCTTAGGAGATGTATCCCTGAGGAAGAGGTTAACTCTGTTCTGTGGCACTGTCATAATTCCCCTAGTGGAGGTCATTTTAATGGGGAAAGGACAGCCAAAAAGGTTTTGCAGAGTGGATTGTATTGGCCATCCATTTTTAAAGATGCAAAAGTCTTTGTACAAAGCTGTGACAGATGTCAAAGAACTGGAAATATTTCTAGAAGAGACGAAGGACCCCTGAACAACATCTTGGAGATAGAGGTCTTCGATGTGTGGGGAATGGATTTCATGGGACCATTTCCTCCATCATTTTCCCACACATACATCCTAGTAGCTGTTGATTATGTATCTAAGTGGGTGGAAGCTATTTCTGCTCAGACGAATGACTCTAGGATAGTAGACGCTTTCATCCATAGGAACATTTTTTCCAGGTTTGGGGTCCCTAGAGCTTTCATTACTGATGGTGGAAGCCATTTCTGCAATAAACACTTAGAGAGAGTCCTTAAGAGGTTAGGGGTGAAGCATAAAATTGCAACACCATACCACCCCCAAACCAGTGGGCAAGCAGAGCTAGTGAATAGGGAGATTAAAAAGATTTTAGAAAGAACTGTAAGTCTGTCCCGAAAAGATTGGTCAAAAAGACTAAATGATACTCTTTGGGCATATAGGACAGCTTATAAGACTCCCATTGGCATGACACCATTTCAAATGGTTTATGGAAAGGCATGCCACTTGCCTGTGGAACAAGAGCATTAGGCATACTGGGCCTTAAAATACCTCAATTCTGACTCTCATGCAGGCAGTGAGAACAGACGATACCAACTCCATGAGTTGGAAGGGCTTAGGCTTCAAGCATACGAAAATGCCAAGATTTACAAAGAGAGAACAAAGTTATGGCATGATCGTAAGCTTAGACAAAGAGAGTTTTACCCTGGACAACTAGTTTTACTTTATAACTCTAGATTAAGGTTGTTTCCGGGAAAACTTAAGTCTAGATGGTCCGGTCCATTTCTTTGTAAAAGAAGTATTTCCACATGGTGCAATTACTCTAAAAAACCTCGAGGATTCCAGTGAATTCAAGGTGAAGCGCGAGAGAGTTAAACCATATACGGGAGATAAGCGTGAAAAGGACAAGGTCTCTGTGGAACTTCAAGACCCTCTCGTGATGGGGTCAAGTCATATGTCAAGCTAATGACATTAAAGAAGCGCTTGGTGGGAGGCAACCTACCCATTCAAGAGAAGCTTTTCGTGACTTCTCCTTGTGATATACTTGTGAATAGCTTAAGAGTTGAGGAAAACAAAAAAATAAAATAGAATTTGAAGATTAGAGTAGGAGTGTAAATATAAGATACAGTAGAATAAATCTGATTTTTGTGTTGATAGTTAAACAAGTAGATATATGAATAAACACTTGAAATTACAGTGTTCTTGAGTTGATAAGAAATAAGAGAAGAGGTGAGGTGTTATACCGTTAGTGGGAGATTTTTGAAGTTTCGTCTGATACCCTGTTCACAGACGATACTAAGGTTTCGTCTGATAACTATTGTGTTCACAATACTGGCACAGACGATACTAAGGTTGCATCGATGGCTATTGTGTTCACAATGCGATCCGAGGTTTCGTCTCGATGCTTGCTCCCACGAAAGCCTAATACTGGTACATTCTAAAGAGAGCAATCCCACTTTCTATCAATTCCCATCTTCACCACCTCACATTGCAAGTAATTTTGAGTTGATTTCTCCATTTCTTTCAATTTTGTTTCACTGATATTTTACTGTTGTTAGTTCATTTTGACCATTGTGAATTTCGAGATGCTGAGCACTGTTGGAAGCACATGGAAATTTTTGGCACTTGATCGAGAACCTTCAGTATTATGACTTGTCTTCAACAGGGAGCATTCTTATACTCTATTACTTTAACTGTTGATTGATGATTGTTTAGAGTATGTTTCCTATTTTGTTGTAACATATGGAGGTTAATTGAATTAGTATAACATTGACTTTGTAGTTCAGTAGAATAAGTTATGCATATTCTGGCACTTAGGATCAGCTTGAGGTTCTATGACAAAGTTGCATGTTCTCAATTATTCGAAGAGATACTGTATAAGAATTCTAGCATGACAATTTTCAGGATTGACATGATTGATGAATTTAGCAATGTTAAAGCAATTATTAATCCTGGATAAGAATTTGAGCCTCCAACATGATTCTATTCTTGAGTGTCATACCAACTGAAGTGTTTTGTTCTAGAACTTGCTTTAGCTCTTGGTCAAAATTGCATACAATTAGAATTGGACACAAATGATAAAGGCAATTTTCTTTCTTGTAGCCTCGAGCCAAATAAGCCTTAACCTTCACATTATCCATTGCTAGCCCCTTTGAGCCTGAATTAACCCTTTCTTTCTTGGATACTTGAGCTCATTACAAGCCTATATAAGTGAAAAACCAATGATCCCACCACTGGAACTTAAAAAGTATTGGTTTCTTTGCTTAGACGATAGGATTCAAGATTAAGTTTGGGGTTGAAATTTTGGGATGCATGTGTTGTTGACTTGAGGACAAGTCAAATTTCTAAGTTTGGGGTTGAATGTATGGATATGAGACGGAAGCATTGTTTGGTTGTAGATATTGGTGAAATTTTTGTGACTAACATATAGTTGTAGTATAATTGCATTCTTCACTTTTCATGCATACCATACAAAAAGTTTATTTTTCGTCTTGTCTTTGGCAATTAGTGATACCACTCAAGAAAAATAAAAGAGAAAAACAAGAAAAATTGAAAAGAAAAAAAAAAAAAAAAGGGAGAAAAGAGAACATAATGTTCTCATTGGTCTTTGTAGGTATAAATCAGTGAAGTATCGTCTGTGGGTATCATCTGTAAGCCTACAGACGAAATCATCAAACTAAAGGCTCAGATGATACTGGCACAGATGGAATACAGTGAAAAATAAAGAAAAACAAAAGAACGGAAGAAAAAGAAACAGAAGAAAGTGCAGTTTAAAGAGAAAAAGAAATAAAGCAAGAAAAGAAAACAAAGTGGTTTCATGGGTTGTTAGTCTTTCGTCTGTCCATCACTTTTCGTTCGTCTGTCCATCATTTTTTCTTTCGTCTGTCCTTCATTTCTTTGTTTCGTCTGACCATATTAATTCATGCATATCATATAGGTTCTAACTTTTACTCTTTAAGTTCCTTTGATTTTTAACTAGTACCTTTTCTTTTAACCCACCTTTACCTAAGCCCCATTACAACCCTGAAAAGACCTTTTGATTGTCTAATTTCTACTTGAAGGCAGTGGAGATTTTGAGAGTCATTGCAAGCTTATGGTAACTGACCTTCGGATTGGTAATATTGAGAGAAACACAAACCCAAACACTTGAGAGCTTGAGGGCAAACACTTAACTGGAAGAGGATTGTTTGATGTTGACTAAATTACATATTTTCATGCCAATCTACGGTTGATTGCTTATGTGTGATGAACTGTACAATTCTTGAGGATGTTGAGTTCATGTTCAACTTTCATAGATAAATTGAGATGACTTAGGGAGTCAAGAATTGCATAATGAATTTTTAAATTTGTTGAGCTTAGTGTTATACCATGCTTATTGACTCCTGTAATGATGGAATTTATGTTTGCTTGAGGACAAGCAAAGCTCTAAGTTTGGGGTTGTGATAAGTGCTAAATTATACATGTTTTCCAAGGTGTTTTCAGTCCATTTCCATCTAATTTCAGTATGTTTAGTCATAGTTTAGACAAGAAAACAGTAAAAATATCATATTTGTCTAATGTTAGTCTTTGATTTAGCGTTTTGGTAGTTTTATAGGAATTTCGTGTATTTTTAAGTCATTTTATCCATCTTCTTGTTAATTGTAGATTGATTGAAGAGAAGATAGAAGCTGGGAAGGAAAGCCCACGAACATGAGACGAACAAATCCCATTGAAGCAAGAAAGTTCGTCCAATTCGTGCAAAATATGAAGTGCAAGTGGCAACTCTGTATCGTCTGTGGATGCGACAACAGACGGAACAAGCATCAAGCCTCGGACGCAACTGCATCAGACCAAGAGAGTAGAGCAAACCAAACCTCAAGTTGAGCATCCAAGGCTGTTAAAATGGTATCGTCTGAAGAAACGCGCCAGGGCGCACTCATGGGGCGCCTTCATACCCTGCTTGCTGCAAAAATGCGCTAGGGCGCGCTCATGCCATCCTTACTTATTCAATCGCGCCAGGGCGCGAGTTCACTCAATACAGGGCGCGTTTCGTACCTTATGAAAGCTCAGACGAAAGATCTCACAGACGGAAGAACACTTAGCATGAAAGACTGTTCAATTTGTGCACTTCTCGAGACTTGCAGTAAAGTAAATGAAAGTCGTAGTCATCTGTATCGTCTGAGGGTGTTAACGAAAGTATTGTCTGAAGGAATCAATTGAAGGTTTCATCAGACGAAAGCGAGCTCATCAGACGAAACCGAGCCACATCAGACGAAAGCGAGCTCATCAGACGAAACCGAGCCACATCAGACGAAAGACTTGACAGACGCAAGAACTCTTGTTCCGTCTGATGGGTTGTTCCGTCTATACTTGATTCATCTAAGTTGTTCATCTATGCTTATTTCACCTGAAGAGCTATTCCGTCTGTGCATGCTTCTTATGGAGTTGCTTCGTCCATACCAGTATTTTCCAAGTCACTCGCCGTGCATTACTTGCCGTCGAGAGTGTTGCCTATTTCATATGAGATGAAGCAAAGACAGACGAAGCCAAGACAAACGATACGAAGCAAAAGACAGACGAAGCAAAGACAGATGATATGAAGATTTCATCAGACGGAAGCAATAACTTGCGATTACGTTGAGTTATTATTGTCGAGAATCAAGCAAGTTTATGCATTCAAATTTGTCACAATGCACTGGACGTAATTCCGATAAATGGGGAACACTTCTTCACCTATAAAAGGAAGTATTGGGCGCGAAAAATAAGGGGATTCGAATTGTAAAGATCCATAACTAACATTTTTTTTTTCTGTTTTTCCTTCTCTTGCGAGTTTCTCTCGTTTTTCTCTTCTCCACTTTCATTCTCCTTCTCCCTCCATCAACCTTGAGATTCCTGAGCTTGTGAGTTGTGAAAGCATAATCAAGCAATTATGGAGCTTCTCTGGTGTTTGATTTCTGTTTTGTTTCTTTCTTTTCTCATTTCCATGTTAGGCTAAATTTGCATAGTTAGGAATGGGGATGTTGATTTTAACTCTTGTAATGAATTCCTTGTTAATTCAAGTGTGATTTCACCGAATTGATTGATCTCTTCCTTGCTTAACGCTTATTCTTGAGATTTAATTCATGAAATTCAGATAGAGATAGAGATATTAATGTTTGATTGAATTGAACTTTGTCTTGAGAATTTGTACCTCGTGTCAACTATGAGATCGAGAGATGAATAGTTGAAGAAGGAGAGGAAATGTATCACTATAGTAATGCATGAGTCTAGAGATAGAACTTGCATATTATGAGATGTTGTAACGAATTCATCTGTTCGCTTCTTGAATGAATCTCTGTTTTCGCCTAAGAGATTAGGGATGATAGTAGGCATTCAAAGGGACTAAGACCTAGAGATAGGATTAGTCTACGGTATCACGAATTCTAGTCTCCAATTGAGTGGAATTTGTTGGATTAACATAAGAAGTAGTTACTTGAGGAAGGAATCAACTGAACCAATTCCCTAACTGTATTTCATCATCTCTGAAACTTAAACATTTACTTGCTTTCTTTACTTTACAGTATTGCTTTATTTTACACAATAGCTTAGTTTTATATACATCATTCATTCCCTGATTCGTCCTGATAGCAAAGCATGTTGAGCATTTGGTAATTCACAATCAGTCTCTGTGGTTCGACAACCTTTTCTCACTATTTCTAAACTTGTAACGACCGGTACACTTGCCGAAAGATTGACACACATATACATACTTTTAATTAGTCAACAATGAGTTGTTTCAAGAAGCTAGGTTTTCAGCACCTTCATGTGTTTCATCAAGATTATACTTATAGAACAAATTTGGAGGGAGAAAACGTGCAAATCTGAGCTACAACGGTCAATGTAATTGATCCCAAATGCATGTAATCGATTACACTAGCCGTTAGAACCCTCCAATTTGAATTTTCCAGGCATGTAATCGATTACCACGAGCATGTAATCGATTACATTGAAGAGGGAAACCCAGAAAGGTGAATTTCAAACCATGTAATCGATTACACTGGGGATGTAATCGATTACACCAGAGAGTTCTCAGCATGTAATCGATTACATCAACCATGTAATCGATTACACCAGAGAGAATGATCAATGTAATCGATTACACCAAGTCTGTAATCGATTACATCAGTGAAAAGTGGATTTCCAAGGTTTTTCAAACTGTTTTTCTCAAATGGAAATCAAACATTCTTCACATGATCAATCATACACTAGTTTTACATATCTCTGGGGTCTTAAGCAAAGAATACAACATATATATGCCTATACTCAACACACAATACATAGTTATATCCTAGTTACATTTAACTATGGAAAACCGAAAGATACATTCATCAAAACCAAAACACATAAGAGAGACACTGATCAGCATTCTTCAAGCTTCAAGTCCAACAATCTCCCTTTTTGGTTTTGATGTACCAAATCACATAAGAGGTTTTCCTAGAGTTTTAGGATATGTGTTGTTCTTTGACATACCTGCATATGTTAGAATTTCCAGAAAATACAATATGCATATGCACTAATAATCAACCATTCATTCAAGTATGTATGACATGATTCAAATACAAATATAGATCAAGACCAATGAATCATAAAACAAACCAAATTTTATTTAATATCAAAAGCAAACACTTAACATAGTTCAGAAATCAATAAAACAGTAAAAACTTCAAAACATAAGATCTCATAAACAATATTAGCTAAACAAAACAACCTATCAAAGCTACTCTCAACTCAATTCTCAACTCCCCCTATCTAGGATATTCTAACTATTCTCCCCCTATTTGGTATATCAAACCAAAAAGAGAGATACAGCAGAGGAGTCACTGATCATCACCGTCATCATCATCTTGGTTGAGGCGCTCCATGATGGTTTCCATCAATGATTTCATGTCAAGGAAACGCAAATTTTGATTCCTTTCCAAGTCTTTGATTTGCTTTCCTAGATCCTCTTGGCGCTTGTCCATCTCTTCCAACCTATCTAGGACAATGGACTCAAAACGAGACTTAGGGGTGTACTCCCCAGCCGCTGAATCTCCATCATCATCAGAAGGAGGAAGTTGTGGTTGTTCTTGTTGTTGTGGTTGGTCTTGTTGCTGTTGTTGTTGTATTTCCTCTCTAGATACCCAGCCCTCAGATGTCTTGGTCAATCTCATCTTTTTCAGCATCATGTCACCAAGCACATGGATATCCCTTGCCAATTCTCTGTGCTCATTGGAGACATCCACTTGACATCTCTCAAGAACACGTGATATGAACAGACCATAAGGGCACTTAAAGTCATGGAATTTCCTTACCTTGGTCATGTTGTCCATGACAACTTGACCCCAATCAATCGAATTCCATTCTTTAGGGCAGCCATCAAGAGCATATCTTCTTCCATAAGTTGAGCATGATTTGTACCTCTAGACCAATACCCCAAGAAATAGCATAATGAAGAAGACGGTCGTCGGTGTTGAGACCACCTATGCCAAAGGTCTTCCTCATACCTCTTTCTTTTCCTTCGGTCATATCAGCCTTCCCAAGACTCGGGATTCCTCAACATGCTCATGTAAAAAGCATCCTTTTGAAGTTCAAAGCCTTCCTCACCAGACATTTTCCAAAGTAGGAACTATCCCCTCATTTGTTATTCCACCGAGTTCGAAAAACAAATCGTGAGTCGAACAATACTCACTCCTTTAACTTCGATAAAATCCTTCCAGGGTGATATTTCGATTAGAATAGAATACTCTTACCAAATCGGGGTAAATGTGACCCCTTAGCCCAACGAATTTCTCCAAGTTCGATCTCGGAGCATGGATTGAAAGGTAAACCCTTCATTGTCAAGCCATCCGAAGTCCACAATCTTTGGGGGTACGAGTTCTCTCGTTTGCAAAATCGTCAAGAAACGAGTTTCTTGTTCCTTCGAGGTGAACCATGGGGTTGTGACGCACGGATTCTTGAGGGAGCCTTCCTTTTGGAGGAGGTTTCTTGTCTCTTCTTAGTACGTCTTTCTTCTTGAATATCACGGTTAGCCCTAGCTTTCATCCTTTTCTTTGCTTCCTTGTCCGTCCATGGTTTGAAGGTTGAAGATGAATGTGGGATAGAGAGAATGAAGGCCGTGAGAGATTAGGGTTTAGAAGAGAAAGGGAATGTGAATGTGAAAGAAAACCCTAACACAAGCACTAATAAAGATCACAAAAGACTAGGTTCAATGAATGTGTGCAAATGGGCTTCCAAAATATGGAATACAAAGCCGAAACGAAGAACAAAGCTCGAAAAACACTTCAGAGCTCATGTAATCGATTACATTCGTGATGTAATCGATTACATCGAACAAAACACCGTAATCGATTACATTGGGCTCGTAATCGATTACATCGTAACCTTCACACATGTAATCGATTACATTGTTGTTGTAATCGATTACATCAGAACCAAAACCTATTGTAATCGATTACATGCATGCTGTAATCGATTACATCCTATAGAAAATCAAAAAACAAGTTGAAATAAAGCTATGAACTGCAATGTTAAAGATTTTCACATATAGAATGATTGAAAAACATTTGATTCATCATATAAAAGGTCAAGATCATGTTATGCAATGAATTCATATCAAGTTTAAGCACACATGAATGATTAAACTAACATACTTACAACACTTTATGTGAGATGTTCTTCACTTAGAATACCAAGATTGGTTCTAAGTTTGAAGAACCTCTCCTTGGGCAGAGGTTTTGTGAAGATATCCGCGAGTTGATTTTCTGTGTCAATGAATTCCACCTCACAATCTCCTTTCTCAACATGATCTCTAATGAAGTGATGATGCACCTCGATGTGCTTTGTCCTTGAGTGTAAAACCGGGTTCTTTGTGATACTGATGGCACTTGTGTTGTCACACTTGATTGGAATATGATCAAGCTTAAGTCCATAATCCTCCAGTTGTTGCTTCACCCAAATGGTCGAGCACAACAACCTACCTGCGTGACTACATACTCTGCCTCTGCAGTTGAAAGAGCTACACAGGCTTGCTTCTTGCTATACCATGAGACCAAGCTTCCTCCAAACAAATGACACACACCACTTGTGCTTTTCCTATCAGTTTTACAACCAGCAAAGTCAGCATCACTAAAACCAACCAATGTGGGATACGTACCTTTTGGATACCACAAACCACAGTTCGTAGTTCCTTTGAGATACTTCAAGATTTTCTTCAAATTGCCATGTGTGATTCCTTTGGTGCAGATTGGAATCTTGCACAAACACACACACCGAATATGATGTCCGGCCTACTTACTTGTGAGGTACAAGAGTGATCCAATGATCCCTCTATATCTTGATTGGTCTACACTTTGTCCAGCTGCATCATTATCCAAGTAGAGATTAGTTGACATAGGAATGTTTGAGATCTTACAACTCTCCATGTCGAATTTCTTCAACAATTCCTTGGTGTACTTTGCTTGATGTATGAAGATTCCATCTTTCAGTTGTTTGACTTGCAATCCTAGGAAGAATTTGAGTTCTCCCATCATAGACATGTCAAACTCCCCCTGCATGCTATTCACAAACTCTTCACACAGAGATTTATTAGTTGATCCAAATATAATATCATCAACATAAACTTGAACCAACAAAATACAATTTGACTTCCTCCTTATGAAAAGAGTTTTGTCAACATTACCTCTGCAGAACCCTTTTGACAAAAGAAATTTACTTAGCCTTTCATACCATTATCTAGGGGCTTGTTTAAGACCATATAGGGCCTTCTTGAGTTTGTACACATGTTCGGGATATCCGAAATCGGTGAATCCAGGAGGTTGTGAAACAAAAACTTCTTCATTGATATAGCCATTCAAGAAAGCACTTTTAACATCCATTTGAAACAACTTGAAATCATGTATGCAAAGCAAAAGCAAGTAAAACTCTAACAGCTTCTAGTCTAGCAACAGGGCATAGGTTTCACCAAAATCTATTCCTTCTTGTTGATTATATCCCTTAGCTACTAGTCTAGCCTTATTCCTAACCACAACTCCATTCTCATCTAACTTATTCTTAAACACCCATTTTGTTCCAATTACATTCATATCTCTTTTAAAAGGTACTAACTCCCATACGTTATTCCTTTTAAACTGATTCAATTCTTCTTGCATAGCATTCATCCAATATTCATCATTTATAGCATCATCAACACAAGAAGGTTCAAATTGAGATACAAATGCATAATCATCACGAGAACATGTTATGAGTAGATCTAGTAGATACTCCCTTATGGATGTCTCCAATGATGTTGTCAAGAGATAAATCTCTTGGTTTCCTCCATTCTTTTGGAAACTCATGAGAAGTAGTTGGTGGTTCTTGCTGTTCTTCTTCTTTGCTTGTGCTTTCTTCACCTACATGCTCATCATCATCAACAAACACACTTCCCTTTTGGGGATTGTTAGTTTCATCAAACTTGACATGCACAGATTCCTCAATGCACATTCTCCTTTTATTAAAAACTCTATATGCTTTACTTGATGATGAATACCCAATAAACACACCCTCATCACCTTGGCATCAAACTTACCAAGAGGCTCTTTGCTATTATTCAAAACAAAACACTTACACCCAAATACCCGAAAATGAGATATATTGGGTTTCTTGCCTTTATAGAGTTCATAGGGTTTTCTTTTAAAAGAGGTCGAATCACAATTCTATTTAGAACATAGCACGCGAGTTGGAAACTGATCACCCAAAAATATTTAGGCAAACCACTTTCATTCAACATAGTTCTAGCTAGTTCTACTAAAGATCTGTTTTTCCTTTCAACAACCCCATTTTGTTGTGGAGTTCTTGGAGCGGAAAAATTGTGATCGATTCCATATTTTTCGCAAAAACTTTTCAAAAGACTCATTTTCAAATTCCCTCCATGATCACTTCTAATGGACTTGATTTTCAAATCTTTTTCGTTTTGAATCTTTTTAGCAAGTATTTTGAAAACTTTAAAAGTGGTGTCTTTACTTGGTATAAAAGCAACCCAAGCAAACCGAGAGTAGTCATCTACAACAACTAATCCATATAGATTTCCACCTAAACTAGCAGTTCTAGATGGACCAAAGAGATCCATGTGCAGCAATTCAAGCGGTCTAGAAGTTGAAACAACATTTTTAGATTTGAAAGAGTTTCTAGATTGCTTGCCTTTCTGACATGCATCACATAGGCCTTCTCTTTTGAACTTTAATTCAGGTAGTCCTTCTACTAAGCTCTTAGATGACAGTTTATTAAGTTGATGAACATCAATATGTGCTATACGTCTATGCCAAAGCCAAGATAGATCATCATTAGACGTAAGACATGCATGATATGATGATGAATGATCAAGTTCAAGTGTATAGATGTTACCTCTTCTCTTACCTACCATCAATACCTCATTCGATCGTTGTTATTGATCTTGCAAAGAACCTTTGTCGAATGAAACTTGATAGCCTTTGTCACACAATTGGCTAATACTCAAGATTAAACTTCAAACCTTCCACAAGCAAGTACATCTTCAATCACGGAGTTGGATTTGTCTCCAACATCACCAATACCCAGAATTTTGCCTTTGTTATTATCTCCATAAACTACTGAACCGGATTCTTTGGATTTGAAGGAGATAAAGTTACTTTTGTCACCCGTCATATGTCTTGAGCAGCCACTATCCAAATACCATGTTGAGTGTTTGGCTCTCAAGCACACCTACACAAAGAAAGATATCATTTGGTTTTTGGTACCCAAATCTTGTTGGGTCCTTTCATGTTAGAACAATGACTATCTTTCTTAATCCATTTAAACAATCCATTATCTAAGCCTTTCTTTCTAATCATGCAGTTATAATGATTATGTCCAGATTGCATACAATAACTACATGAGAAGTTTCTATACTTGCTGGTTTGTTTAAATGTATGGAACTTCTTGTTATTCTTTTTCAAAAAGGGCAGAAAAAGATTTACACTTTGAACAGGGCAATTTCAACTTATCATTTTCATCTTTCAATTCTTGAATATTGGTTTTCAAAAACAGAAATTTCATTTTCTAAATCTGCAACTCTGTTTTTTCAAAACTTTACTTAGTTTTTCAAATTTTTCTCGCTTCTTTAAATAACTCACAAAAAGCAAGATATAGTTCATCATAATCATTATCATTTTTAGAGGAGTCAATCACTTACCTCATCATCCGATTCTGGTTTAGCCATAAGACATAAGTTGACTTCCTCATTTTCGCTTTCACTAGAGGATGAGCAGTCATTTTCTTCCCAAGCAATGTAGGCCTTTTTCTTCCGATACTGGTCCTTCTTGGGTTTTTTCTTCTTGCTCCACTCTTCTAGGCTCACCGCTGTTTGATTTCTTCAAGTTAGACACTCGATCTATAGTGTCCAGCCTTGCCAATTCATAGCATGTGACCTTTGAAGATGAACCTTTTCTAGCATTGTTGAATCTCTTTTTTTGTCGTTGTTCTTCTTCATGAACCTTTTGAACTTTCTCGACCATGAGATTCATTTCTTGCTCGATTCGTTTCCTGACTTGATGATGCATCACTATCACTAGCTGTGTCCTCCATTTTAAGTGCCAAACTCTTAGCCTTCTTGTCTTTTTGCTCTTCATCACCATACGTGACATATCCATCTCATATTCTCTCACTTACCAAACAACTCAAGACTTGTCATTAAGGCCAAGTTCTTTGATTCGTAATGGCCGTGGATCGTTGGTTGCCATTTTCTGCTTAGAGACTTCAACACCTTTATGTTTACCTCTTCCTCAACAAAGACCTTACCGAGTCCTTTGAGGTGATTCACAATGTGTGTGAATCGCTTCTGCATGTCCATGATAGACTCACCTTGTGCCATTCTGAACATTTCATACTCTTGGATGAGTGTGTTCTTTCTAGCTCTTCTCACCTCAGGAGTACCTTCATGAGTCACCATGATAAGATTCCATGCTTCCTTTTGTTGTACAAGTTGAAATTCTAAAGAATTCATCGAGTTTAATGCGGAATGTATAATATTTAAAGCTTTAGCATCATTTTTCGCTTCTCCTAATTTCTTCTCGGGTTCTCACTTCTCAAATGGTTTTTCTAATTCATTTCCATCAACTATATATGTGGGGATTTTAAAATCAGTTACAACAGCTTGCCAAATGTTTCTATTTATAGACTCCATAAAGATTTTCATTCTAACTTTCCAAAATGGATAGTTATCTCCACAAAACAGAGGAGGTCTATTAATAGAGGCACCTTCAGCAAATGGTAATTGATTACTGGCCATTATGGATCAAATTCTAGAGCAACTTACTAGAAGTAGCTCTGATACCAATTGTTGGTCCCTATGTGTGAATCTAGAAGGGGGGGTGAATAGATTCTAGTTAAACTTTACCCCAAATTCGCGTGTTTCTAATTTCTTTTAATTACCTATCAATTACCTTTCAATTACAGATTCAATTACAAGTTCAATTACTGATTCTATTCCAAACCAATTAAAGAGTTGATTATCAATACAGTTTTCAAATACAGAACAGAATATGATCAATAACAATATAGTGAAAACTGTAAAGAGAGTAAGGAAGAAGATGAGTGCACAGTGATGTATACTGGTTTGGCCAACTGCCTACGTCCAGTCCCAATCCAACAACTGTTGCGATTGGCTTTCCACTATCAAATGATTCCTTTTGTATCCTTTTACATTCACTCTGCAACAAGCAATACAAACAGAAATCAAAACACCCAAATCTATTCTCCAACCTGAAGAACAGAACTTCCAAGACCTTGGCACCTCCAAGATCAAACTTTGAGAATCACTTCTCAAACACAATGCTCTATCTAGAGAGACCTCTCTCCTAGAGCAACAACCCGTAAATTTGAAATATAAAGATCAGTAAAGAATACACCTCAAGTGCGTAATCGATCACAAATGAGCTCTATGAAATCCACCCAATCAATGGAATGAATCAAGTTTCCCCTTTTTCTTTGAAAACCTTGATGAACTCTAGATTTAGAGCATATGAAAGTGTATGAGTTGTTTCAAGAAGCTAGGTTTTCAGCACCTTCATATGTTTCATCAAGATTATACTTATAGAACAAATTTGGAGGGAGAAAACGTGCAAATTGAGCTACAACTGGTCAATGTAATTGATCCCAAATGCATGTAATCGATTACACTAGCCGTTAGAACCCTCCAATTTGAATTTTCCAGGCATGTAATCGATTACCACGAGCATGTAATCGATTACATTGAAGAGGGAAACCCAGAAAGGTGAATTTCAAACCATGTAATCGATTACACTGGGGATGTAATCGATTACACCAGAGAGTTCTCAGCATGTAATCGATTACATCAACCATGTAATCGATTACACCAGAGAGAATGATCAATGTAATCGATTACACCAAGTCTGTAATCGATTACATCAGTGAAAAGTGGATTTCCAAGGTTTTTCAAACTGTTTTTCTCAAATGGAAATCAAACATTCTTCACATGATCAATCATACACTAGTTTTACATATCTCTGGGGTCTTAAGCAAAGAATACAACATATATATGCCTATACTCAACACACAATACATAGTTATATCCTAGTTACATTCAACTATGGAAAACCGAAAGATACATTCATCAAAACCAAAACACATAAGAGAGACACAATCAGCATTCTTCAAGCTTCAAGTCCAACAAGTAAAGAATTAGAGTGTTTCAAGATAGCATGATCATCCTCTACTCCATCTATAATTTGTGTAGACATAGGTTCGCCAATAAGTGTAGAAATTTGCATTTGGGCCTCATTGTTAACTTCTCTAATGACCTACAAGAAAATGTAACATCATAAGAGCAAAAGTCATTAGGAACAACTAAGAGATCTAAATTAGCAAACTCAATTATAGTCCAAGCTTTAATTCCATAAGTATCTAAAATGAAACAATTAGTGTTGTTCATATTTTTGCAAGGAGAAAAAGTATTAAATAGTAAAGAAATCCTCTCTTTTGATTTCTTGGATGCTTCATTCTCTTCATAGTATGAGCTCCAAGGAAACTTGATGGATAATTCTCCACTAGGTACCAAGACATGAGGATTTATGTGAGGAGGAGGGTCTAAAACATCTTGCATTTCTTCTTTAGAAATCACTTCTACATCACATATTAAATGAGAATCAGCATAAACAGAGGAAAGATTAGCATAAACAATTAAATCATCACATGTTTCCTTCTCTTGTATATTTGTGACTCTTCTTTCTTCTATGTCTTATTTTTTCAACTCTTCTTCTTGCAACTCTTTCTCTTTACATACAACCTTCATGGAACTTGTCTTTTCTGGTTGTGCAGATTCCACCAATTGCTTGTCAAACCCCAAATTAATATAACTCACAATCTTACCATTAGCATTCATATCAGAGTTTACTTGTGAGGGTAGATTGATGGGTTCTTGAGGTTGACTCTAATTAATGGCATCAGATAACTGGCCCATATGAGTTTGGAGAGTCTGAATATTAGCCTTAGTTATTTGTTGAAATTGTATGTTATTGATGGCCATCTGCTTGAAACATTATTGTAAAGACTCTAAAGACAAAATCCTAGTGATGGAGGTCCATCCACTCCAACATTAGAAGGCAATGACACTAGAAGAATTATAAGGTCCACGCTTAGGAGATTACAAGAAGAGGAAGAGAGAGAGTTGACCAAAAGTCGAAGTCAACAGTCAACTCCTCAAGGACTTTTCTTGGTCAACAAGCCTTGTAATAGTCTTAGTGTTATTTGAAGTACTTGTAATTGAATTTGAACTTGAATTTGGACCTTTGAATGTGGATACATGTCACGGCCAAATAATTAGGATTAGGAGAGAATAATTCTAGCTTAATTGGGAGAGAAAATGGCATACACTCTTTCTAGAGAGAGTGAAGAGATGGGAGAGAAAGGTGAGTGGAAATTCCACTCACCCTTTTCCTTTTCTACCCTTGGACGTTCCACTTAGGCTTGCATGCTTAAGGCACCACCTTCAAGATTAAATCAAGACCTCTTGATCTAGATTTAATCATAAGGTAAAGATTCAAACTTGAGGTCACATTTTACATGCCAACTCAAGAGAGAATCTCGGCCTTATGATCTCATTCATCAAAAGGTGGAGACTTATTCTTGAAGTCACATGTCTCATGCCTTTTGCTAGCTAGCAAATTGTGGCCTTGTGATTGTTCATTAATCCTTGGGTTGCTGGTTTTGATCTGTGTGATGTGCTCATGGCTTGCCACACGTTAGATCAACTTGTAATCCAAGGATCCTCATGCTTCACAGTTTTCCTCCTTTAGTGCCAACTAGTCTCTAGTATATACTTGTGAATTTTCAGATTTGTAATTACTTTTGAGTCAATTAAAGAATTAAGCATTTGCTTGAGAGAGAGGTTTCTCTTCAAGGTTTCTTCATTGAACCTTTGTGAGTCTTATCATGGTGATCATCCATGTGGCGATTCTTCACTAAACTTATTGCTCCTAACATGGTGTCTCCATCTTCTTATCCTACTTCCATTTTCTATTTTCTTTCTTCTTTTGGACCGTGTATTCCTTGTTCCTCCATGGCTAATCGTGAAGTTTGAGCTGAAGAAGTTGACGATGGGCAACTAGTAAATCTTCCAAGGAAAGCTTAGATCACCTATACTACCTAACTAATCTATTTCAAGATCAAAAGGGTGTATAAATCATGGAAAGCATCTAGTAATGTAGTATATGCAACTAATCATCAATTTTTCACAAAAGCATACAACCCGTCAAAAATGAAATTTTCTAAAACCCATTAAAAAGTGCCTTTCCGCTCACAAATGGCTCACGACAAGCCAGCGCAGCAGGCCAACTGAAAGACCACCACTTTTCCACCCAGAAAACATACATAATTTGCTTAATTCTGATACCCGAAGCCAAAGTTATGGCAGTTTTAAGTTTTTCCGAAATCAGAATTCACAAATTCTGAGGTGTTTCATCCAGGACCAAACCAACCACCTCTGGTATTTTTCTCATCAAATGTGAGTTGAAAGAAGTTGGCACAAAAAATTTCAACCAAAAATAACAACTCTGGCTAACAGAATCAAAAATCACAATTAAAATAACAAATAGGTGTGGGTAATCGATTACCAAATGGTGGTAATCGATTACTCCAGTGAGCAAATAAGGAGAAAATGTCCAGAAATGGGAGGTAATCGATTACTAGCACTGGGTAATCGATTACTCCAGCAAAAAAAAAACAAGTTTTGAAGCAAAAACACTAGTGGTAATTGATTACCCAAAGATGGTAATCGATTACTCTAAAGAGTTTTTCACTTGAAATTCGAAACAAGGCAAGGTAATCGATTACCAATACGGGGTAATCGATTACTTGCATCAAATATGTAATTTTTACCTGGGCTGCTCCTTGGTTCACTTCACATGCTACCACCCTAACACTACTAACACACATACTAACACTAAAAGAAACACACAAATGACAAACACACAAATGATAGAACAATGTATTAACACAACTTAAAACACAAAAAATTCACAAACTACAAAACACACTTTAACACAAGACACTAAAACAGAACAACACAACTCACAACACTAACAACACCAACACAAGAACAGAACAAAAATGACAACCACACAAACAACATAACACAACACAACGGTCGCATTCATTCATCGTTAGTATGATATTTGACCTTCTAATGTGGCAACGATAACACTACCCCAAATGAGTAAGCGTCGACCTCCCTAACAAAACATTGTACACCAAGTGAACGTTTATGATGATGTAACAGATTAGAATTGTCTTTACAAACTTGCCCACTCCAAGTGTGGTACGCAGTTGCACATACCCATGCACCTCTACCTTCTCGACTGAGTGCCTCATCAAGATTCCATTGTAAGGCTACAAAAAGTCTTTTGAAATCTCCAACCCAACAAAGGTATCCTAGAATAACATATTTGTTGAGCTGTCTTGGTTGACCAAAATCTGCTTCATGTTGAAGCCTACCATTATTGTCAAAATCACCACCTAGTCATCCTCATATTGGTTCACTCTTTTGTAGTCATCATCTATAAATGTGATAAGCAGTCGCTTCAACATGCGAGCAAGTGTCTCAATTACCATCACCTATTGCACATGCCTTTTCCACGCTAAGTGGGTGGCGTCTCTACCCAAAAGTCCTTTTGCGGTTATGTTGAAATTGCTCTCACTGTTATTTCATGCTTGTCGTGGTTCAGGCCTACACTAGAATGTCCACCCACGTTAGGCTTAGAAAGGTGGCCTCATTTGTCATTACCACCCTTAGGTTAAAGCTTGTGACCACTTTAGTCGTACACATATCCCACTCTTTCCTTCTTTAATTAGCTTCTTAATTTCCCTCACCAGTGAATGACAACACTACTCTGTGTCGTGCCCATAGGATTTATGAAACTTGCACTAACTCCTTTTGTGTAAATAGTTTTATGGTGTTCACGTATCACAAGATTTGCACATGAGGAGCATTCAATGGTGTGAACTTTCTCCTTAGGTGTCACGCTTCATCTAGGACAAGCGAGGCCTTAGGAAGTCCTTGTGGTTGCTCACCCCTGATCCTCCACCTTTTTCCACTAATCTTTTGTTTCTCTAACACTTTTTCTCGCCATTGCCTTTTTTACCTCGATGTGATTGCTCACCCTCGCTATGGTATTGGCTTGGCTTACAATGGTGAGCCTCACCCAAAGTTCAACAAAGTGTCCTGCTTAAAGTCATCTAATAAGGACCACCATCACCATTTGCTTGTTCGGGTCCCAAATTCTAACCACCGCCATGTTGAAGTGGGTTAAGAAGGTTTTTCGTGACTCGTTCGTCGCCTGCTTGGCGTCAAATAGATTCGCCATCGTAGGTAGTCTTTCCTTGTTCACGATGAACTATGTCATAAAAAACCTTCATATGTTATTGAAGTTGTGGATGAACCTGTCAGGAAGTACAACAAACCAATCTAACATTGTTCTAACCAAAGTGCTAACAAACATCTTCCACCACATCAGAACGAATTCACCATTGATTAACATTTAAGTCTGGATACTTCTTCAGTCCTCCACATGGTCTTGACTACCCGTGAATGCTTTAACCTTTGGGATCAAAGAGTGGGACGATATTGGCTTCGCCTCAACCTTCGCAGAAAACAACTAGAAATTTGAGGGGAGAGTCTAACGACATCCCCCTCTAGTCAACGAAGTTGAGCCACCTAGACCTGTAAAACAACTTGAACCTCCTCAACTTGCCTTCTCACCTCCATGTTCTCTGCCAACATAGTCATTCTATCAGTTATGTTCTTCTTTTTCATCCTCCATCATCACTAGTAACTACTTCGTTGTGGGCGGCAAGCCTGGTGGCTTGTTGCCCTTTCTTGGTGGCATATTGACATCGATGTCACTCATGTCTCACTTAGGACTTGGGGAGTCAAAATGATTTTACTGAAGCCATGATGGTGCCAAAATGTTCCAGAATATAAAACATTTTTCTAGGAAGTCATCCAGAGAGAAATCATCTATATTAGAACACTCAAAAATGTTTTAAAATTCCTCACCAAGATATTGTGTTGGCAATTTTTAGTCTTAAATCAAGTTACTGGACCTTGAGATAATAGGGGGTTATTGTGAGCCCACCTAAAATCTCGGGTTTGCTTACATGTCCCCAAGGATCTTATTAGTGGACCCTTAGATCCCAGGATCCTTACCGGGTGGGGAAAGCCAGGTTAAGGTGGTATGTTGGTTGTCCCTAGTTGGGTACGTAAGCACCTTACATAAGTCATTGAGCAACCTCGTAGGTCACTCTACATGCTAAAGGGTCGAGCATGTGAGTGCCCTGCAATAGTCCTTGGGTAACCTCACATGTTACCTTACACGTCGAAGTGTATAACACCATCGAATATTAATTCCTCTAAATATATTGTTTTTTTTCCTTAGCAATAAATATGATAACAAGAAACTTGCACTTTCATATAGATAAATTCCACAACCAATATATAATATGATATAGGATAAAACACACTTGATTTTCATCGTAGAGGATTGAATAAGTAGAAAAATTAACTCGTAGTTTAGTCGTTACATGTCACGTAATCTTAAAACTTCACATATGATATTTTGGTACATTTTCCTAACCTAATTAGTCCTTGTATTCTTTTTTCTATATATGCTAAAATTATCTTATATAACAACTTCTATTTCAATACCCTCACTTTAATACTGTTATCTTCTTTATATGACATTTATGTATATCATCATGAATGAAAGTTTATTCTCAAGATAAAAAACAAGTTGATTATAGTGTCATTATCATCCATTGAGTTTGATTAAACAAACAGGGGCTCAATTTCAAAACATTCTTATGCATTTACTCCAAAAGAATATTAATAATCACTTTAAAACCTTAGTTAACTAACAACATTAAAAATTCATTTATGATCAGTGTATTATCTTCCATTGAGTTTGATTGAGTAAAGAAGTATTCAATCTCAAAAAATTCAATGTGTTTTGACACAAAATAGATATTATTCTCTATATCACTTTTTCTCCCTATAATAAGCAACCTTATTATTTTTAGATGATATCGATTAAGTACCTTATATGTAGAATCTTGCTGAAATGATCTTGCACATTGTACAAATACTTAAATTTAATATGCATTCCCTTAGAAAGGAGACTGTTAATCACTTTAAAACCTTAGTATAGTAACAACGTGAAAAATATATGTACATTTTCTTTCAACTCAAGCATTTTATTAAATGTTTCAATATTTCAATACATAATGTTTAAAACAAAATCACACGCTCAAGAATTTCTAATCTTAAACATGTAAATTTTATTTTAACATTACATTAAATTGTTTTAATTTGTTTCTTATATTGTCTCTCAATCAATAAGATGAAATTTAACATAGCTTGTAATATTTTCTTTTTATTAATTAGTAATACATTTACACTAATAAAAATGATTTATTATAGTTAATAAATAATAAGTATAACATAAGTGAAACAATCCAAAACTAATGACTATTTAAAGAAAAATTATCTTTAATTACGAATAATTTATTGTTAAACAAACTATTTTTTAATCTATTACAATCATGGTCTTCAAGGTAATGATCACATTCATCCTTTTCTATTTTCTAATTATTTATTTTTCTTTTTTTCTATATTGTCTCAATCAATATAATAAAACTTAACATAGCTAGTAATTTTTTTTTAGTAATTAGCAATATATTTACACTAATAAAGAAAAATATTTATTATAGTTAATAAATAATAAGTATCACATCATCACTGCAAAGTTGGTGAAGTCTCAGTGTAAATTAGTGAAACAATTCAAAACTAACATCTATGTAACTACTTAAAAGAAAAATTATCTTTAATTATCTATATTTTATTGTTAAACAAACTATTTTTATTAGATCTATCACAATCATGGTCTTCGAGACAATTATCACTTTCATCCTTTATTTTTTTATTATGATCATTCTAATTCACCTTTTTTTTGTCTTTTTTTTTTTATATTTAGTTAATTACGGTTTTAGTAATATCTATATTTTCACTTATTTAGAATTTATGTGACTTTATGCAATGCTAAGATAGAAAGACAGGATGTTTTCTTATCAAATTAGATTAGAAAAAATAAAGAAATAAAATGAAAAATAAATTTCATAAACTTATTTTTAATATATATATATATATAACATGAAATAATAAATCATAATTCATCTAAGTAAAATATTTAAAATGTCTAGATCAAATTTTGAAATTAAGAGAATTATGAAAATCCAAATTTATTATTATTAGAAAAATACAATTAAGATATAACTATTTTTGTATTAGGTAAACATATTTTCATGTTAGGATATTTATCATGAATTTAATTAGATAATTTTAAATTCTAAACTTAATTAGAGAAGATTGATGTAGTCTGCTACTAGTATTATGTTTTTTTTATTACGTTCTTGTAAATTCACCATTTTTTTCCGACCCAATTCTTGTCAATTCACTTGAGATAAACTTAACTGGAGTGAGATGAATATAGTACATATGTATACTGCGGCAACTCCACGGAAAGTGTTCATTCCATTTCCTTCTTTCCTAAGAAATCGATCACTATCACTAACGTTAACGCGGTTTGTTTTGCAATCGAAATATGTATATATTATTGATTAATTAATTATTATCATTTCATTTGCTATATCTGTTTCATAATTCTTGGGTTATTTACACTTTTAGCCCCACATCAGTACCCAATTATTCTTCTTCTCCTATCATTATCGTATTTTTTCTCACTATCTATTCGTTACCTTCCACTGCTACATACTTTTTTTTTCCACTAAAGTTTAAAATTTTTCCAGGAAAGTTTAAAATTTTCCTGGAAAAGTTTTTGATTCAATTCAGGCCTAATTATTCTTTTCCTCGTACCGGAATTCCCATTTCATTTTTTCTGCGAAATCCATATACAAATTCAAAAAAGGTAAAAAAATCTTAATTTGCTTCTTAATTACGATGGGGCAAGGGCAATCCAAAGATGAATTGCTCTACCAGCAAGTCAGTTATGGAAACAGCGAAGGAATCAAAGCCCTTCACAGAGACGGTGCAGGCCTAGAGGTAATGAACTGGCAAAATTTCCGTGCAAATTCTGAATTTTATTATTATTATTGTTGTTGTTGATGATGATGATGATGATGGTTCTGGTTTGGATCCGTTGCATTTATCTGCTAATTGTGATGATTGTGTTGATCTTTAACGCAGTGGAGGGACAAAGATGCAAAGACACCCTTGATTGTTGCTTGTATGAATCCTCAGCTTTATAATGTTGCCAAAACTTTGATAGAACTTGGAGCCAATGTCAATGCATACCGTCCTGGTATTGTTCTCTTTTCGGTTTGTTATGTTTTCTGATTTCATTGATTAGCTTACTGGGAAAGGAGAAAACTTATGTACCGTTCTCTAGGCACTATTTTTACAGTCAAATTGTATTAAATGATTATACAGATTAGTGAGATGGTGAAACACTAATTCTGATTGGAGAATAGTAAGAACAACACCAAAGGAAATTTACCTAAGTTTTGTCTAATGGGGAATGCTTTGATTGTGATTAAATGATTACAATTTCTGAGAAACAGGAATTTGCCATTTGACAAAAGTTAGATACTAGGTAGTAAAAGTAATCTTTGGTTTTCTGGTAAAGAGGTGTCTAGTTTTACATGTTTACTGTAGATTCCTTAGTTGAGATGGTTGCTTTGCTTGTCTATGCTGCCATCCTTAAGTTTTCGGGATGAGCATCGTAGTGGAACTAATGAACTTGATTTATGTTTTCCTTTTGCTTTATCTATCGGTTTCAACTTTCAACTATTGTTTAGGTCGTCATGGTGGGACTCCATTGCATCATGCAGCTAAAAGGGGCTTTGATGATATTGTTAAGTTACTTCTTTCGCATGGAGGTATGGTCAAGTGTTTATAATCTGCAAAACATGACTATTTCATTCATTTGAATTTTAGAGACACCAATGAATGTTATTTATTTGGGATTTACTGATCAAGTTGCAGCCAATCCATTAGCCTTGAATGATGATTGTCTAACTGCTGTTGAGGTTGCCAGGGCCAAAGGGCACAGCAATGTAGTTCGTGCGATTGAGGTATAAAACTTTTATAATATTGTGTAACAGCAGGTTGTTGTTGTATGAAGTTGAATGGCTGACTGCTTTCTTTTTCTTCTCTTTATCATGATACCTGAAGCATCTAAGTTCTTCAATGATAATTATTGGTTTGTAGAGTCATATATGCTTGTTCTCTGGTTGGTTGCGGGAGTTTCATGGACCTGGGTTTCTAGAAGTAGTAGCTCCTCAGTTGGTATCGAAAAAAGTGTGAGTATCATTTGGTATATTGTTAAAGCATCTAAGTTCTCTTCTATATTGGCTATTTTATGGCTTGTTTTACTAGCTTTACTACTTGATGGCTGGGCTTGCATTCACATGATCTGCAGACTGCAAATTAGTTTTTTTCAATATTTTTATGGAGGATTTTTAAATAAATAAAAAAAAAAAATCTGAGACTATACTCATTATTGATTCATTTTCTTTTCAGTTGGGTGGTTGTTTTGCCAGTTGGTTCCACTAATCAGACCAAACCTTTCAAGTTGGAGCTTGCCATTTATTCTAATTTACAGGTATTTTATATTCACTTAATCATTTTGCCACACATTTGCAAAACACAGAAACTAACATCATTATTTTCATCAAGAGGAATATATTTGAACTACTACATCATTTTACTTTTCAATGATGTGGACAAAAAACTACAATAGGGACTTTGAAATTTTTTTAGTTTTAATTAGAAATATATATTTGCACTGAAAATTAACATGTAAGACATGAGTTGGTGCTTTTCTGCTTCTATTTTTCTGAATATTCTTTTAATATCATCATCTGTATTTGTTTGTCTTTTCTAAAGCATTTAGTTAAATGAACAGGATGCACGACCGCGTACACTTATTGCTCTGTGGAAGGCTAGTTTACAAGAACCAAAGCTTCACCAGTCTGATCCGTCAGTGGCAATTGTTGATCACACTACTAGTATTCCTTAACACTCTTCTTTCTCCTTTCCTTTAAGGTTGTCAAATTTGAGAGTCGGGTAAAACTAAATAGAACAGCCAACATTGCTGAAACTTTGGTCTTCAATCAAGCTGAATAGTGTTATGTAATTCATGTAACTAACCTCACCTGGTGGAATAAGGCTTTGTTGTTGTTGTTGTTGTTGTTGTTATATCCATAATCAATATTCAACAGAATAAAGTAAACAAAAGTAATAAAATGAAAACATATCTCAATTCCAAAAAACACATTGTACTAGCTCAGTACCTACAGCACTTCTTGGTCTAGTGAAACAGGGAAAATAAAATAAAAAAAGTAAAACATAAAATTAGCATATAAACTTGCTACATATGGCAGAATGGAGGCAACTCAACTGAATTGCACAACGGAATCAACAAAAGCTGTGTGTTTTGAGTCCCAAAACATATGTGAATCCTAACTTCAAAAACTTGCTGCTACAATCTGCAGTTAACCAAATTTTGGCAAAGTTTACAGGAGCTTGAATTAGTTTAAGAAAAAAATGAGTTTGCGGGAGATCTAATTTTTTTTTTTTCCTGAGATCTTAATTTAGAGGATAACGATCAAGAGTTAACTAGAGAGTTTCACAACCATTGTTATCCATACAAGAAATGCTTTCTTTCTTCTTGACTGGCTTTGTCATTGTTGAATTTTGTTTGCAAACCCAGAGACACGCATTAGACTTGGGCCTGCAAGTGAGAATGACAAGCAACAACTTACATGGTTTTCTAATGCATGCAAAGGAATTCCCCAGGTATGTCACATGCGATGTACACTGATTCTATTTATGGTTGTAACCGTAGCTTTGCATAACCAGTGACCGTAAAATTACTCTTCTCTGTATTTTGAGTTTTCTTCAGAATGTAGTACTTCATAATTGTTTGTATGTAGCTTCAATGTTGATCCCTAAGGAGTATTATTTGTTTTTTAGTTTAATAGGTATGCACTGTCACTGTAAAAGTTTTTATACTAGGTCAACTAATTAAAATCATGTTTGATATGGCTTTTATGGTAGTTATATAAAAATATACAAACTTATACATGGTGATTTGTGATTGGGTAACAGTGTAAAAACCATTAAGATGAAGAGAAGAAATCACAATGAATTTGGAGAATTAAAAATCCTCCTTTTAATTTAACTTAAAAGTATAAACCTAAAAATCAATGATTCAAAGCTAGGGAATCCCCTTTAAAACAATATCGTGCTTAAAACCAAATAGAAGCCATATCTAATTTTATCCCAAATCAGTTGTTGTGCCAAAGAGATCTTCTTAATGATGTGAGATTTACATTTCAACTATATGCACCAAAATGGTTGTGGTGTGGTGGATTGCTCATTGCCAGAAGAAACTTTTCTCTTTGCTTCTACCAAAACCTTTAAAACTAATCATAAAAAATTGGTAGAAAGACACTTGGCAAGCCCACATTCACTAGAACTAATAATAAAGGGTTTCATCAAGAAACTTCATAAGAACACATTAGGGACACTCACAGTCCCACACAAACACAAAGGGTTTGAGAACCTACAACATGTCATTAGTATTGATCTCATTAATCACCACATTCCAAACAGCAGGCTTGACCATAGAGGAGTTTTGGTCTTCCAAAGGGGTTTATGTAGAGCGAAAGTAGCACTATTTAAGTTCATCAAATGAGTTTGGATTTGGAAAAAGAAAAAATCTTCCTCATAAACAGCCTAGGAGGAGGGTCAAGAGATCAATCAACCAATCCTATAATACAGCGTTGCATTAACAACTGACACAAAACTGCCTTGATGTGCTGCTGAAAATCTTGGGTTTATAGGCAACTTCTAAATTAGCAAATAGCCTAATTTCTCTCTATGATTGTGTGATGCTAGAGTCTGGGTAAATTGCATTTTCTCTCAAAATAGTTTGCTTATTTTCGTTGTTCATGACTGTTTAAACCACCATCAGGTAATTGGATTTTTTTTTACCCTTAGAAAATTGAGTGGCTAGCCAAATTAGATTTTCTGTATTTTTCTGGCACAGCATTTGATGCTCCATAAATGTGATCCTAAAAGATGGAGGGGTCTTTTTTCTCTCGTTGAAAATCATATTGTGACTTGCTTCATGATATCTGCCAAATCAGTACTCATTTATTGTGGAAGATTGAATGATGCAAAATGCAAACATTCTTTGCTTTACTTTGGTCAGAATGGTAAAAATATTCTGATTCCCTTTTTATCAGAATGTTACTTTAGTTTATTACATCTGGTAGTTAACTTCATTTCAGTGCCAATTCAAATCTTTGAAGCATGCATTATGGCCATTTTCACTTTCTTTATTTCTTTTACCATGCTGTACATTTTTCTTTATCCAATCTGTAATAGTTGTTATTCAAATTCCTAAGTGATTATTGGAAAATATTCCGAATATCATTCCTCCCTAGTTCATTTGTGACCACAAAAATGTTTACAGTGGTCTGTAGATAACAAACTTTTGATGCATGACTTCCTTGCACATTGCATGATTCTTTATTCTTTGGATTTTCAGACAAGTCCAGCATTCTTGCTGCCTACAGCTCCACCCACAGCACCACCAACTGCAGAAGACACAGAGTTGGCTATGGCCATCAGTGCATCCCTTCAGTCTGCTATGCAGGAGAGGCCACCCTTTCCTGATAATACACAGCCAAACTTTGAAGCAAGCTCCTCAAGCAGTGGAGTGAATACAGAAAATCACGGTTTTCTTGGCACACCAAATTCAAATACAAATGATATTGAGTTGGTACAAGAAACTAACTCTGCTGGACTTACTGCTGGTGTTTCGGATTTAAATCCAACAGCTCCACCAATCGCCGATGAAATGATTCCAACAGATGGCCCCATTCATTACCCATTAATTGATTCAAGCCCTATTGATATGGCATCACAAGTTGTTGAGAAACTACCTACGGAAGAAGGAAAAACTGCTAGTGGAAGTGGTTCATCATGTGTGATATGTTTAGATGCTCCAGCAGAAGGGGCATGCATACCCTGTGGCCATGTTGCTGGATGCATGTCTTGCTTGAACGAGGTGAAATCAAAGAAATGGGGTTGCCCAGTATGCCGAGCTAAGATAGACCAGGTCATAAAACTATATCATGTTTGAGATTTGAATCAGTGTGTGGAAGAGTTAGCAATGTTCATTCATGTTGCATAAGTAGCAGTACACCTGTTTGTCTTAAAAAAATGAGAATATTCACAACTAGAAATGATAAAAAGAAAATATGTCTAAACTAGAAGAATCTTAATCCCACATGAGCCTTTGTGAATATGTTAAATTTCATATACTTTCATTCTGTGTACTTCATTAATCCCACATGTCCACTATTTAGATTTGCACATCATCCTTGTACTGAATTTTAAATTTAAATAATCTTTTGCGCTATATAACATATGATTTATTTTTATTTCAGCCATGTCATCTCATTTCTTTTTTTATTTTGATTCTTATTTTAAAAAAGAAAAATTAGTCTTGGACATCCTTGTTTTAGTTCTTACATAACTTCAAATATAAAGTCTGTCTTAATTTTTATTTTAACATTTTAGTCTCTGTTATTCAACATTAGCTCTGTCTTTTCATCTTTGTTAACCTTAGCCATGTCATTACATAAATAAGAAACTTTGATGTAAGAGTAAAATGAAAATAAAATGACCTAAATATAAAATCTTGACATTTGGGATTAAAATGAAATAATAAGAACCAAAATATGATTTTTTTTAAGAGGATCAAAATGAAAATAATTATTATAATTTATAGGAACCTTTTGTAATAGTAAATTATTTTTCAAGGACTAAAAATAAAAAATTATGTATATAATTTACAATAATTAAATATGAAATGAAAAACAAAACGAAATTATGAGGAAAAATGAAAAAGAAAATGTATAGATCAAAAATGGAACGTTACAAATATTAGAGACAAAAAATGACAACAAAAGAATTACAAAGATTAAAAATGAAAAGACATTAAGATACTAGACCAAAATATAAACATTCCAAGGAGTAAGTCCAACCATCATATTTGGGGCAATGTTCCCCTACTTGATATGTTCGACAGAAAGAAAAGGAGTATTTTTAGAATTTCTAATTTTAGTTCCTAATTTTTTTTTAATTTTTATTTATTTTTTATCAATATTTTAATTTATGCCATTAAATTAAGACTGTTAAGTACTAATATGATCAACTAAGAAGTCAATATTTAACAATTAATTTGGTATTAAAGACTAAAAATATTGATAAAAATTTAAGTAGGAACTAAAATTTTTTAAAAAAATTTTCAGATATTACAGGTTAAAATTCTAAAAACTTGAGGGATTGAAAATTTTAATTAATCCAAAAAAATATCAAAAAGAGCTAGAGTCAAAAAAATAAAAAATTGGGGCACAAAAGTAAAATTATGACCATATTTCAAGGATAAAAAACATTCAATTCATTAAATTCTATAAAAATACTATGATTTCATACGAAAATATTTTGATGAAGATGATAACGACGAACTATCATGTTTAATTAAAGATTAGTTCTTTAATTCTTATAAATTAAAATCATTGATGTAGTTTTGATTATTATGTATACATGTAAGATTTTTTTTTTCTCACCACCAAAAAACTATGAAATCTCGACCAAAAAAACAATTCTTTTATTCACACATGTTTTAACTGTGAACTTTTTTTTTTTAATTTGAATTTCAATAGTTGAAAATTTTAAAAGAGAATGAATTGAAAGAAACATAATATTAATCTTGAAATTGATTTTATTTTTAGTGAACGTTGATTTGATATTAGCGGCTTTGACCCTTTTTTTTCTAAATTGAAAGTACTGTAAGAAATTAACACATTATTATTAGAAGTTCTGTGTGAAAATCACTCTTTTCAAATGCATGTAATATTTATAAAACATTATTAGCGATCCTTGTAACTATTGTCATTACATATGTAAATTTTTTAAAAATAGATTTTTTATAAGAAAAATTTGTGAAACACATTGACTAATAATAATTTAGTGTATATTGTATGTTTGTTAACTTTAATAATAAAATTCTTATAAATTATATAAAATCTATTTTGTGATTACACGACTATATAAAATTATTTCTTATTAACTCTTGTATAATCTTTAAATATATATATATATATATATATATATATATATATATATACATATATTATTTAATTTAATAATTGTATAATTAGCCATTTGAATGAATCATCATCAATGTATTGAAATTGCTGATTATATATTAAACTTAATTAATATTTCGACAGTTAAGAAAATCAAAAGAATAAGATGAAAATTGAGGAATTATATTATGACTCAAATATATAAAAAAAAAATATGTGCTTAAAGTCTCAAAACTTTTTTTCATTGCGTTTATAAACTCTCTTTTTTAAAGTAAGGAAACTCATATTATTTCTTAATGAATAATTGATTAAATATAGGTTAGAATCAAATCAAATACTTTGTGACTTGAAAAAAAACCCTAATTAATATTATAAAATTTTCTTTCATTGCGTAAAGATCGCTTTATCCTATTATTGTTATAGAATCACTACGTTCTTCAATCTCCTGTATTATTACAATCACAAAATGTCGAAATAACACTTAATTAAACATAAGAATACATAACTAAAAACAAAATTGAAAGGAAGGCAAATCTCTTAATAATCATCACACTTGAATAACAAAATTTTGACATGAGTGATAGGTCCTCAGAGTCCACTCATTAACAAAAGCAAGAATAATTAGTAGGTGATGTCACAAAATGAGTTGGAATATATTTTACTTTGTTGGGTCTAAAATTTTGGTAGAATTTATTTTTACATTTGAACTCAATCTGAGTAGGGACATGCTATAATACCTAATCAACTCAATTTTATAGTAGTGTATAGATATTCTAATAGGTAAAATTTACCCTTACAAAGTTTAATTTTTTACTAGTAACTTTTAAATGAGAAAAAATGAGAACTAAAATTAGGAGAATAGTGTAGCGAATAGTAAAGTTTAATATTTCATTCAGAAATGATATTCAAATAATAACAAATAAGAAAGAGAACATGAATGAATCCATCTGATTAACTAATTAGGATAAAGATTCTATATATATATATATATATATATATATATGAATATAAAAGTTCGTATTTTATCTTGGTTATTTTTTTTAATAATGAAAAATAATATGAAAAAAGCGATATATACACAGAAGGAAAAAAAAATTATTTTGACTAGAATATAAACATAGATCATTATAACAATAATATTTGAAAATAATTATAGTTCAAAGTTATGTTAAAGTAGGGTATAATTTGATGAAGTTGAAAATAATAAAATAATTATTATAACAATACTAAAATAAATTTAATTTAAAACTAATTGTAGCTGTTTGCATATAATAATAATAATAATAATAATAATGTAGATAGAGACAGATACATATAATAATAATAATATCACTCTCATAAATTGTGTAGGAAGATTCATATGTAACAAAAATAGAGACAGATACACTAATACTAACTAATAGAGACAGATACACTAATACTAACTATAAAGCTAAGGTTGAAAGCTGTAATCAACTATTTATTTTTGTTTATCGAGCTTATTATCATCATGTGTCTAAAAGGGATTAAAATATTATCTCATGAGTAGTTTATAAAATATTTATAATTTATTTAAAGATAAATATGTTTTATTCCGTTAAATTTAATTAAGTTTAGTATTAATTTCTCTAAAAAATTTGGATTAATTTAGTTTCTCTAAATTAAAATTCTATTATTATTTATTCTTTTAATGTTATTAAGTTCCAAGACTAATGGAAAATTATACTTATAACCGTCCATGTAATTTATTAATAATTATTCGTATATTTTTCTTTTAAAATCTAAAAAGTAAAAAATAAATAGAAATAAGAAGCAAAACTTTTGACTGATAGAAAATAAGAAATAAAACTTGAAAATTTGTTAATAAAGCTGTCAAATAAGGATCCCGACTTCCTTGTTGTCAAGTTTTCATTAACTTTTTTAGCAATGGTAGATGAAAGAAGTTGATTCAGAAATCACTAAATTAATTTATATAAAAAAAGTGTATCGAAAAATTCAATTAAATGATAATTTTTTTAATTAATTAATCTTAATAATTATTTTTAAAATTAATAAATTTCATTCACATTTATTATTAAATTTTTAATTTAAAATTAAACATAATCAGTGAGTAATTCTTAATTTGTCACCACGAGTTTAATTCACGTAAAATGAATTAATTTTTTATATTTATTATAATATAATGTATTTTTTCAACCTTTGACAACTCTACCTTTTATGCCCTATCTCATCTCTTTACCCTTCCATAAATAGATGGAAAAATAACCATGTTTGAAAGTTATTCTCCATTTCTGTCCAAAGAGCTTCAAATTTCTTTGCTAGAAATACTTAAAACCCCTTATCAAAGACACTTGGAACTCCAATATCTTAAATGCTCAAAATCTTGTTACTAGAACGCATGGAAGCATAATATGAACAAAAACAAGTTTGTCGTTGTAATTTTTTTCTTTAAGATCATTTTTGTGAAGGCTAATAAAACAGTTTATAATTATAAAATATTTTTTCATTAGTTACTGTAAACTTACTTAAAACTTAACAGAAAAATATTAATATGCTTTCAATTTAGAAGAATTAAATTAATCAATATATAATAGAAAGAATAATTCTAAACTTAAATAATTTTAGAAGGATTAAAAATTTATTTCATCGATAAAAATAAATAAATAATAATATATTTTAATTTAAAAAAGAAATAATTCTAAACTAATTAATTTCTATAGGAATAAAAACATATTTTACCCCCTTTATTTACATAAGTTATGGAACACAAGAGTTTATATTTTACTAAAAAATATTAAGCATCAAATACACTAACATTGCGTCCTTTTTTTTCATTTTTTTCATATTTTATTTTTTCTTTGTTCATTTTTGTGATAATAATTTTTTTGCCCTGCCTTTTATTTTCTATTTCCCTTAGCTCTCATTAGGGTCCTTTTATTTTTTTTATTATTTTGTTTTTTTTTTCCTTTCTTCACTCATGTAATAATAGTTTTCTTTTGTTTCACTTTTATTTTTATTTAATTTTTCGTTGGTTCTCCCTAAAACCATCTTATTTTATTTTCCATCTTATTATTTTATAGTTGTATGGTAATTTTCTTAAAATTTTTAAATTGTGATTTTAATTGATGTACGTAGCTAGATTTAATTGATTATTCATTTCTAAATTTATATCATTTAAAATTATGATTTTTAATTTTTTGTTTTAGTGAACTAAAATTAAGTACATGTCAGCTAGTGAATTTATTTATTTTTAATATTTTTTGTTATAGATACTATTATTTTTAATTATTTAGTAACATTTTAATCATATTATTTTAATTTTAAACATATTTTAATTCTTAATTCATTTTATAATTTATATAATGATAAAATACTTCGTGTGTGTATATATATATATATATATATATATATATATATATATATATACACAAAATGTATCCAATGTAATTAGTTTTATTAGTTTAATTACTTCTATTGGTTTTGATAAATTAAGTGTTTATTCTAAAGGTAATTAATTTAATAACTTTTATTGGTCTTAATAAATTAAATCTTCATTTATTATACATAATTAAGATATTAGTATAAAGTGTATATCACCGGTAATAATAGTTAAAGGTGATTAATTTAATTATCTGTACACACACAACACGTGAGTCGAGTCGCTCCTCTTGTTGCATATTTATTGAAGACTTCGTTCAAGAGTTCATCACCATTTCTACTTTTCCTTCAAAATATTTCATATATTTACTCAGTCTTTTTGCTTCAAAATATTTCTATATTGTAAATTTGCAGGAATTGAAAATGAATAGGATACAAACTGATGTTAGGTAAGATGCCGTGCGTGTCAAAATTTTCCTTTTATAAATAGTAATTGTATTTCCATAAACTTTAGTTATCCATATAATTAACCTTGAAAGTGGTAGCTGCGTTCTAAATATTTTTATATTTGAGAATATTTCTTTTGAAAATTACATTTATGAAGGGATAAATTCCGGAAAATTTTAATTTTTGTGAAAAAGTTTCCTGTAATTTTAATTGTTTTATTATATTAAATGGTTTAATAAAGATTAAAGTGGTATTGTTTTTATCATATTAAATGATTTAATAATGATTAAAGTGGTATTTTTCATTATAAAAAAGGAAATTAACTCAAAGGTTGAATTCTCCACTTTTCTTATAGAAATGTTTTTTGGGAAAAGTTACTTAAAACTAATTTCTAAGAAATAATAATTTATTTAAAAATAAAATAAATACTAATTGTAGTAAGAAAGAAGGTGATGTTTAATTTGAATATTCCTTATTTTTATTTTCATTTAAAATAAAAAATAGAGGTAAAAACGTATTTAGTTAATTTTTTTTATTTTTTTATAATTTTTTTTTAAAATTAGATGAAAATAAAAAACTCTATAACTCCATTTCCACAATTTTTTATAAAATAAAAGTTAAAAATAAAAACAAAAAACAATTCACCAAATCAAAGACCACGGATTCCTAGTTTAATCTTCTTTTAAAAAAAAATAATTTTTTTTTCACGTATCAAGCACCCTTCTTTTCATAGTTTTTTTTTTATTATTATTTTAAAACTTAAATTAATGAAAGACTTTTCAAAGTTTTTCTTTATTTCAAACATAAATTAATGAAAGACGATACTGATTAATTTCACTTTCAAAACATTATGGAAGTAGAGTTGCATGTTGTTGGAACATCAAATCTTAAGACAGCCTTGTGTCAACTCAGATTGTTACTTCTATGTATTCATTTTGTTGATTTGATTTGGCTTCACAAACTTGTAATTTTATGAAAGCCGCCCCACTAGCAACACTTAATATTCTCTCTTCATTCTGGTTATAGCCTTATAGCCATATATGGACACGTCATTTGAGGTCAAATCTTTCACAATTTTAAAAGCAAATTGCTTTGCAAATTAATGTGATTTTCCAGCCAACAAATTAATTTTGCATGCTATAATTATTTGGAAGTGACATTCTCCAAACGAGTCACTACCGATACAATTCGATTCGCCAAATAAGCGTGCTCTCATTATATTCAATTTTGAACACGACCTGGTCTTATTTTATACTCCTTCTTTCATTTTTAACAGTCGCTTATTCTTTTTCTATAAAATTTCTTTTGAAGGACTTTGTTATAAAGATGTTAACATTTACTTAAAATTATATTAATCATAAAATTTAACATAATTTTAGATGCATAATAGTGGTAACATAATTTTAAATGATTCAATATATATATTTAACGATCCATTAATTAAGCATGATACGGCACACAATTATGTTAAATATTCAGAAGGAACACATAGAATAATCTTATCCTATATATCTCCCACATAGAATATTTATGTTAAGATTAAGTTTGTATCTTAACTGTTTTTTTTTTTTTACACCAAATATTATCTTTCTTAATATTGAAAATATCTCCTATAATCTTGCATATATCATTTCTTATAATCATGTATATCATAATATTCGGAAGGCTTAGTTGGTTAGTTGTTGCTTTGATATACAGTCTGGACTAGCGTAGGTTTAGGAAACAACCTTATTGTTTTGATGTACAGTTGGTAGGCTAACGTAAGTTTAGGAAACAGCCTTCAATACTTCTCGGTATATATTGTAACAGTTTTGGCTGAGAAATACGACGGAGTATTTTGGCATGGTATCAAAGCTAAATACACAAACACTAACCCATGTCAGGTGACAATCAATCACTCGGCGAAAGCCAATCGTATCGGAGGACGATTTCACCATATGACATTATCTCCCTTGATAATCCGGGTATTTTAATTACCCAAGTTCAATTGAAAGGCGATAATTATGAAGAATGGGCACGTTCATTCCACACCGCTCTCCGAGCACGAAAAAAGTTTGGGTTCATTGACGGATCCATTCCTCGTCCAGCCGAAAACTCAAAAGATCTTGAAGACTGGTGGACAATCAACTCGTTGTTGGTTTCCTGGATAAGAAATACTATCGAATCCATGCTGCGATCAACCATTTCGCACGTAGAGGTGGCTGAAACATTATGGACCGACATCAAAGATCGGTTCTCTGTTACTAATGGACCACGAATTCAACAGTTGAAATTTGATCTAGCTAGCTGTAAACAAAAGGGAATGACCATATTTGACTACTACGGTCTTTTAAAGCAACTCTGGGATGAACTCGGAAATTTTGAACCAATGGTTATATGCAAGATTATAGGAGATTGGTTACCCGGAGTGGTGGGGAGACAGACCACGGAACGATGGCAGAAAGTCGAGTCGCGGAAAGGCACAAAACACTAGCCGAGGGGGAGGTCGTAGTGGATCCAGTTCCGCTCGTGCTAATGCTGCTCAAACCGTCCAAAACACTAATGACGGTGCTGCAGTAACTGAAACAGATCTGAGCCAATTGCCCGGAGTGACTGTCGAGCAATTGCAACAATTACTTAAAATGTTGAATACCTCTAGATCAACCAACGAGAAGATGACAGGTAAACATGGATTATATGGGCCTTGGATTATTGATACGGGTGCTTCTAACCACATGACAGGAATACTAGAGGACCTACAAGATATGGTGGACATTCCTAGTTGTCCTGTATGTTTGCCAGATGGGAGTGTTGGTCCCTATGTGTGAATCTAGAGGGGGTGAATAGATTCTAGTTCCACTATAGCCCAATTTTCGCGAGTTTCTAATTCCTTTTAATTTAAACAAAACTATTCTTGATTACTTATCAATAATTGAGACAGATAAGCGAGAAATATCAAAGATACACAGCGAGAAATATCAAAGATACACAGCGAAAATACCAAAAGTAATAATCAGAAACACGTTAGTAATCAATATACAACGTAATCAATATCAGTATCTAACTGTTCCAGTTTTAGTTGATTACCGAGTCAATTACCGAGTTAATTACCAAGTCAATTACCAAGCCAATTGCAGAAGATAAACCAAGATAGCAGCAATTAATGGTAAATGGTAAAGAGAAGAAGGAAGAAGAAGATAGCACAGTGATTTATACTGGTTCGGCCCACTGCCTACATCCAGTCCCAACCCAACAACTGTTGCGATCGGTTTTCCACTATCAAAATGATCCCTTTTGTGTTCTTTTACATTCACTCTGCAACAAGCAACACAAAAACGAAATCAAAACACCCAAAAACCTGTCCTTTAACCCAAAGAACAGTTCTTCCCTGACCTTGGAACACCCAAGATCAAACCTTTGAGAACACACTTCTCAAAGTCCTTTACTCTATCCAGAGAGACCTCTCTCCTAGAGTAATAACTCAGAAATCAAAAGGTAAACAAAAGATCAGTTTAGAAAACACCTGGAGTGTAGATCTGATCACAAAAGAAAACACTATGAATACCACCCAGTCAGAGAAAAGATCAAGTTTTGCCCTTTCTTTATGAAAAAGTTCTTTATGGGTTTCTTGGAAAAGATGATAAACTCAGTTTAGAGAGAATTTGAAAGTGTATGAACTGTTCTAAAACTTATGTTCCAAGATCTTTTTTTTGTTAATTTTTGAGAAAAGAGTATTTATAGATTCAATTAAAAACTCAATTTGGGCAACTTAATGTTTTTCTGATAGGGGTAATCGACTGCCAGGGGTTGGTAATCGATTAAACCAGTGAACAAAGGTTTCCAGGGTGATTTTTAGCCATGGTAATCGATTAACTCGAGGGGGTAATCAATTACTCCAGTAACAAATGAATTTCCACACTCTGTTACCTACTGTTGGTAGTTGATTACCTGCTGTTGGTAGTTAATTACCTACTGTTGGTAATCTATTACCTCAGTTGGTTACCAAAGACATTTTCAAAACAAGTTTGAGTGGGAAATCAAACATTTGATACATGAGAAATCACACTAGATTCCCAAGCTCTCCAGCGCATTCACACAAAGAACAACCACATACATGCCTAAACTAAACAATCAATACATAGGAAACTCCTAATTACAATTCATCTAAGAAAACCAAAATTACATAAACATCAAAAGCAAAACAACAAGAGAGACTCCAAAGCACCTTCAAGCTTTAAGTCCAACAGGGAGCAACTCTGCTGCCACGAAAGAAGGGACAGTGGTTCTGGATAAAAATTTCTGCTTAAACAATGTTCTCTATGTCCCGGGATTGACTTGTAAACTGATTTCTGTGTCGCAGTTGATTGACCATTATAATTGCATTGTCCAATTCACTAACAAATTTTGTGTTATACAGGACCGCACTTCGAGGATGCTGATTGGAGCGGGTGAAAGACGGGATGGACTTTACTATTTTTGGGGTGTGATGAACGTGAAAGCCATGAAGATAGATTGTATGGGATCTCTTGATCTTTGGCATAAACGACTAGGTCATCCTTCTCTTCAAGTGACAAAGTTAGTTCCTGGTTTATGTCTTACAGAAAATAACAGTAGAATGAATAAGATCTGTGATGTTTGTCAAAGGGCCAAGCAAAGTAGAGATAAATTTCTTATTAGTGAACATAAAGCTTCGACTATCTTTGAGATGATTCATTGTGATTTATGGGGTCCATATAGAACAGCTTCATCTTGTGGTGCCTCTTATTTTTTGACTATAGTTGATGATTTTTCTCAATCTGTTTGGATATATTTACTTGTGGATAAAACTGAAGTTTCTCACACTTTGAAAACGTTTTTCATCATGGTTGAAAGACAATTCAACACCAAAGTAAAAATTTTGAGAAGCGATAACGGCACTGAGTTTACATGTCTAAACCGATATTTTTTGGATCATGGGATAATATTTCAAACTTCGTGTACTGGCACACCACAAAAAAATGGACGTGTAGAAAGAAAACATCAACATATTTTAAACGTATCTAGAGCACTGCGCTTTCAAGGTTCGTTTCCTATTGATTTCTGGGGTGAATGCATTCTAACTGCAGGTTACCTAATTAATCGGACTCCCTCTAAATTTTTAGAAGGGAAAACACCGTATAGTGTTCTCTTTGGACGAGATCCCACTTATGATCACCTGCGGATTTTTGGTTCATTATGTTACGCTCACGTAACAACAAAAGATAAATTTGCTAGCAGAAGTAGGCGATGCGTGTTTGTTGGCTATCCTTATGGGAAGAAAGGTTGGCGTCTATATGATTTGGAGACACATGTTTTTCTTGTATCTCGAGATGTAGTTTTTTCAGAAGGAGTGTTCCCTTTTGCAGCCAAAGATCAGCCCATTACTTCAACAATTTCTCCACACGATGAGGCTACAAGAGGTCTAATTGTTGAAGAAGAACAATGGCCTAACAGTGGGCAGTCCATATTAAACTATTATTCACCCCAGCAGGTCACGACGGTTGATGACAACAGTTTAGGGGGGGCACTTGTTGGGAATCTGGGCCACGGAAATACCACAAACAATGAGTCATCTGTAGATACTCCTGGAGAGTTAAATTTGAGGCGCAGTTAATGAACACGGGAGACATCAGTTCGTCTCTGAGATTACGTAATTCACACCATTCAGAAAATAAGTCCATCCTATCCTTTTCCCAAACCATGGCATTCCTCAGGTACGCCCTATCCATTAGCACATTTTGTGAATTGCGATAATTTTTTTGCCTAACACAAACTTTTTCTTGCAGCTTTAACACTTGACCGAGAGCCCTCTAGTTACAAGGAGGCGGTTAAGGATCATAGGTGGAGGGAGGCTATGAGTAAAGAAATCGATGCTCTTGAACGAAATAAGACATGAACAGTACAACCTCTACCCGAAGGAAAGAAAGCCCTCGGTTGCAAATGGGTTTACAAAGTTAAGTATAACTCCGATGGAACTGTCGAACGGTTTAAAGCTAGATTGGTCATTCTTGGGAATCACCAGGTCGAAGGGCTCGACTACAATGAAACATTTGCCCCAGTGGCTAAAATGGTCACAGTTCGCATTTTTTTGGCTATTGCAGTAGCACAGAACTGGGAAGTCCATCAAATGGACGTCCATAACGCTTTTTTACACGGCGACCTCTTGGAGGACGTCTACATGAAACTTCCACCTGGTTTTCAGGTTGATTGTTCCGGTCAAGTTTGCAAACTTCGCAAATCACTTTATGGTCTTAAACAAGCACCCCGGTGTTGGTTTGCAAAACTCTCTGCTGCCTTAACAACGTACGGTTTCCAACAGTCGTACTCTGATTATTCTTTATTCACTATGCAGAAAGGCGTCACTCGTCTTAATGTTCTTGTATATGTCGACGATCTCATCATCTCAGGCAATGAGTCAGCTGATATCCAGAAATTCAAAGATTACTTAAGTGCTTGTTTCCATATGAAAGATCTTGGTGTTCTGAAATATTTCTTAGGTGTGGAAGTTGCCAGAGGGCCCGCTGGTTTTGCATTATGTCAACGTAAATACACACTTGATATAATCTCTGAAGCCGGTTTGTTAGGGGCTCGGCCAGCATCTCACCCAATGGAACAAAACCATCGGCTAGCATTATCCACAAGCAAGGCTCTCGACGATCCCGAAAAATATCGTCGCTTGGTCGGACGGCTTATTTATCTCTGTTTCACACGTCCTGAGTTGTCTTATTGTGTCCATGTCTTGTCTCAATTCATGCACTATCCTCGCTGTGATCATTGGGAGGCAGCACTTCGGGTGGTACGGTATCTTAAAGGTCATCCGGGTCAAGGCATTATATTGAGTAGTAACTCTTCCCTGCACTTAGATGCATGGTGTGATGATTCGGGCTGGTTGCCGTTAACGAAGGTCCTTGATGTGTTGGGTGATATTTCTTGGAGGCTCCCCTGTGTCATGGAAAACGAAAAAGCAAATGTTGTTTCTCGATCATCTGCAGAAGCAGAATATCGATCCATGGCCATGACTACTTGTGAATTAAAGTGGATAAAATCCATCCTCTCTAGTTTCAGTTTTCCTCATACACAATCCATGCTGCTTCACTGTGATAGTCAATCCGCTCTTCATATCTCCCAAAATCCAGTTTTTCATGAAAGAACCAAGCACATTGAAGTAGATTGCCATTATGTCCGCGATGAAATTACTACGAGTAATCTTCGTGCCCTCTATGTATCCACCAATGAGCAACTTGTTGATATTTTCACGAAGGCATTGGGAACCCGACAATTCGAACATCTTCTACACAAGCTGGGCATTCGGGACCTTCATGCTCCACCTTGAGGGGAGGTATTGGAAATATCTCCTATAATCTTGCATATATCATCTCCTGTAATCATGTATATCATAATATTCGGAAGGCTTAGTTGGTTAGTTGTTGCTTTGATATACAGCCTGAACTAGCGTAGGTTTAGGAAACAACCTTATTGTTTTGATGTACAGTTGGTAGGCTAGCGTAAGTTTAGGAAACAGCCTTCAATACTTCTCGGTATATATTGTAACAGTTTTGACTGAGAAATACGACAGAGTATTTTGGCACTTAAAGAACTCCATTAAAATAATAAATCAAATAAGTTTTTAATTTATATAAAAAATTGAATCCAAGTAATCTAAGTAATACGGCAAATTTACAGCATTGCCGCTTAAGAAAAACGATTATGAATTTGATTCGTTTTCGAATTATTTAAGAGGGAGGTCTGTTTTAAAGTCTATTCACTGTATAAAAGGTTTATCTAATTTTAGTGTAATTAGATTATAACGAGGATGTTTATTTTTAAAGTTTGACCATCGCATAAAAGCTTACCGTAATTTTAGTCTGTATTACATTACCGTAACAAAAAATATACTAACAGGAATGCATTGATTTTTTAATTAGATAAATATAGTTATCTCATTAAAAAAAATAAGTAAAAGAAAACAAGTTAGAAAATGAATATTACTCAAAATGGAGTCTGTATAAGAAAAGAAAAAGAAAATAACATGCAAATACTACATAATCTCTTACCAATTAGACATCTTTTTATAACAGAAAATATTGTCTACGTAAATAATTTCAAAACAACATATGTTTTATAATACGGCATCATTGTCATAATACATAATTGTAATTTCTGCGTAATGTGACAACTTTAATTAAACAATATAATCTTTAATTTCAATATTTTTCTATTTCTCTTCTGTATTTCTATCCATCCAAGACACTAAAAAAAATTGAGATTTCTGATAATAAATTAGTAAGAAAAATGACTTGTTTTTAGTGATTAATGCTTTAAATAATAATTTAGTACGTGGTTTAATTGGAGCCCTTTGCCGTCAATGATTTTCATCATTGAAATCATTATAGCACACAGATACCTAGGGATTGGCATTTGTTGAAAAGTAACAATCTAATGATGGTAAGTTCACAAACCCTACTAGTGTGAGTAGTGTCTATGCAACTATGGTTGATGATCCCATATTTTCCCAAAGTAAAGTTAGAACAAATCCATGAGACATAAAAGGGCAAATAAGTAATTTCAAAAAAGGTGTTGTCAATCAACGCAAGAGAGAGAAGCTACAAGACCACTTCATTTAATTTTATTTTTAACCGATCACCTTTATCTGTCTGCATCAATCATCTCTCACTGTCATTTTCAACCTATTTCCATTTCCACAAAAGCCCTAAATGCCAAAACACTGCTTCTTTCTCAATTAAGCCCCTCTGGTCTCTCTCTCTCTCACGCACACACACTTTCTCTTTCTTATTTTCTTTGCTCGGACACTGCCATAGGTCAAACCAACTCAGCTAGCTCCTGCTACCCTTTTTCCTCTCCCTCCTAAAATTAAAAAACACACTGTGTGAATTCCCAAAAATGGTTTCAGAAAAACAGGTTTGCAAAAAGCACCTTCCATCACTACGCTTTCAAGTATTCTAGGAGTTATCAAAAAACATAAGGGGTTGAAGGTAGCCTAGCTACTACCAAAACCAAATACCTTCTCTCTCCCCACTCTTTTCTTTCTAAAATAATATTCATTATTAAAAAAATATTAATCTTTGTTAATTTTTTAAATTAATATTTTTAATTATACCCCTCTTTATTAATTTGATTAATTAAAAAATACTTTAATGAATTTACATTAATTAAGTATTTGTTATTCCATATGTCATAACTTTTAAAAAATTAATATTTTAAAATAAAGAGAAGAAGATATGAAATTTTCATGATTAAATCTAATAACTAAATTTTATAAAAGTTTATATAAAATAGAGAATTATTTTCATAAATTCAATTGATAGATCAATAAATTTGGAGATAAAAGATGCTATTACATTTACCAACATACATACTGGTCTCTCTCAACTATTCTTTTACCCTATCGTCTCCTGTTACGTTATCTCTACCATTCTCCATCAATTCAACCCTCTTTCTCTTTCTCTCTCTCAAACATCAAAGCCATTTTTCTTTTCTCTCTTTAGACTCTCCATGTTTTCTCTTCATAGATCTTCTTCTACTTCTTGATCCATAAAACCAAAAGCAGTAGCAACAACAAACAAGATCGTATACAGATCCAATAACAACAACAACAGATCATGAATTCCTTTGAAGAATTCAACTCCTCCATGTCAACAAACACAAACACCACCGTCACCACAGCCACGAACATCACAGTGGTCACAGCAGGTAACAGTAACACCACCAACAACAACAACACCACTCTCTCAGCATCAGCATCACCACCTTCATCTTCTTCAACAACAACTCTGAGCCGTTACGAGAACCAAAAACGCCGCGACTGGAACACGTTCGGACAATACCTACGGAACCACAGACCGCCACTGTCGCTGGCAAGGTGCAGTGGCGCGCACGTGCTGGAATTCCTGCGGTACCTGGACCAGTTCGGGAAAACCAAGGTTCACTCGCACGTGTGTCCATTTTTCGGGCACCCGAACCCTCCTGCACCGTGTCCTTGCCCTCTGCGACAAGCGTGGGGGAGCTTGGATGCCCTCATAGGGCGACTCAGAGCTGCGTTTGAAGAAAATGGAGGCAAGCCTGAAGCTAACCCTTTCGGTGCTCGCGCTGTCAGACTCTACCTTCGTGAAGTTCGTGATTCCCAAGCTAAAGCTAGAGGAATTAGCTACGAGAAAAAGAAACGCAAACGCCCCCCTCAACAACAACAACAACAACCTCCATTGCCTCCAAGTTAGTAAGGACACATAACTAACCTCATCAAAATCTATTCTATCCTATATCTAATTTGCCACCGTGATTTTGGCTGCAACGTTAGAATTTTTGTTTTGTTTGTGACTTTAAGATGACCCGCAATTTTTGTTACAATGTTAAGGTTTTGAAAGTGTCTGTGTCTGCAATTGTAGCTGCATCGCTCGTACTTGTTCATAATTTTCTATGCTAAAACTTCGATGGTTTTGATTTTGATGCCCTTATTAAAAAAAAAAAAAAAAAAAAACTCTTCCCCTCTCTATAAACGTTTTAAAAAATAAACATTGAAGTTTTGAAAGTGTCTTGAACTGCAATTATGTCATTTTGTTCGTATTGTTGATACAAACATACATACATACATACATATATATATATATATATAAACCTTATTCTCTTTCTTCTTTGATGTGTTTAAACTCATTGAAACTATTGGTACATTGAATAACTGTATCAAAAGATTTAGATTTCTTTGGATAGCATGACAACTCTCAACTAACTGCATGTGTCATGTGATTTTTACTTTATTGGGAATTAATTTCACATGTCATTGGTTGTTAAGCATTATTACATGTATAGCTAAATTATGTTTCTTTTATTTGCTTGGTTTTTTTACTTGTGCATTTGCTTGTTATTATGCAGAAGTTGTGATTTGACAATGGGCTGGGGGCACTGCAATATGGGGACACACCCTTTGCAATTGCATTAGAAAATATTAATTATATTGTGTAAACCTAAACAGGAGTGCTCTTGGTAGACGGGGAAGCAGTAATTTAATTTAAGTAGTGGCAGTAAAAACACTGTGGAGTGGCTGTGCCCGTGTGTGTCTGTGACAGACCAATATTGCAACATCATCGTCCAATTTGTATTAATAAAATAAAAATGTCTATGTACTCTTCTTCAAGATGTTATTATCAAGAAAATAATGGATTTCAAGATCGTGTTATTAGCTAGTCTCAATAAAGTGCAGTTTCTTCTAGATTCTTTTCCTTTGATATTATTTTAATTATCTTATACTTAGTTATTTGTCTAGCATGTTCATTTCTACTTGAGTTGAAGCTAATTCTGGTGACTAGCTTGATTGGTTTGTGATGTGTTAGTTTTGCTGGGATTTGTGTAGTTTCATGTGTGATTTTTTCCTTTATAAGTATGCAGTGTGTGTACACTCCGTGTACACAATATATGCTTGAAACTGTCATGCAATTGGTAGGCATCATAAGGGGTGAGTAGTGTATTCTTGGAGTGTGTGCACACGAACTCTCTCTGAATCAATTCTGATATGTTGTCTACTTGAGTGGGAGAAAAGAGACTGCACTATGGCTAGTAGCTAGACAATTTAAATACCCTTGTAATAGTGCTATTTGTTTTCTTTTGGTCAAAGCATGAAACTCGGAACAGGCCATATACTATTCTGCAATAACTATACATATTTATCTATGTATATATGTATAGGGTTTTTGGTGGATTGTTGATTTTAGCTTTTTTCTATGCATATCTCGGTTGATTATCGAGATTTTGTTTCCTTTAAATATAATTTGATGACACTTACAAAGAAATTATTTTCTTCAAACAAGATTTTTTAAATATACACAGATCAAAAACAAACTTTTGATCGTGTACTTTCAAGGATTCGACTTCATATCGCTCATATTATAGGTGTGGATTCAGCTTTAATATCCTGTTTATATTCTGATACAGTACTATTTTACAGTAATCTATGATATATATATATATATATATATATATATATATATATATATATATATATCTTGGTGTGTATAATATATATATATATATCTTGGTGTGTATAATTTGAGATTATTTCGAGAGTAAAAAACAATGTCATTTATTATTATTGTCCATGTTAATGGAATAAAATATAAATTTAAATGAAAGCTGAATTAATCATGCCTTAATTAATTTCTTCTCCGGGAAAATATATGATTATTTTAATGTTTTCCCATGTTGAAGTAGTGTTCTTGCTGTGATATATGGCATAAAATTCTTATGTGACTGCATGCATGACCATAGAAACCTGACATATACTGATTGGTTTTGAGGCTATTCAAAGTAGTAATGTCGAAAAATTATTTGGTTAAAAATCGAAATATGTCACACAACCCGTTATAAAATATCCCGTTACAAAATGAGAGAAATATATATATATATATATATAAGAATTGACTAATTGAATTAAAATTGTGAAATAAAAATGTAAAATACGACTAACACATTGATTCAGTCAGAATAAGTATCCTTCAATTTCAAGACATTATCTCCTGTTACTTGCTTATTATGTCCAGTTTAATATTGTATCATTAATTAATGGTGAAAGAAAATTTACATATCACTTTCTGAATTTTTAAATATTTCCAAATGTTTAAATTAACATATACATGAGATTGATATAATGTATAATTCAATTAAAGTGTATATATATATATATATATATATATATATATATATAATCTCTTTAAAAATATTTAATATAACTCGTCGATATAATTAATTATTAAAATAATAAAAAATTGAATTAAGTATTTTTAGTAAGATTGATTAATTCAATTTTTATTTGAGATATGTTAGTTAACCTCATGCGTCACTGGTCTACTAAATTATGACAGGCATGCAAAAATTACATATAAAGCAATGTTATTTCTACAACTTAACAGTTTTAAGGTGCATATTTTCCCCTTTATTATATTTTGTGTAAGATTTCTGGATAATTAAAATTTAAATAAAGTAGTTTAAAATTAAAAAATAAGTGATAGTTCATGTAATATATAATTTGTTTAATTTGTATTATTACATAACTCTTTTTCAAATCAAATACTAAAAAAATATTTATTTTATATAGTTTAGTGTCGCGTTGCTTACAATAATTATATGCAAGAAAATAATGAATTTAAAAGAAAAAGATGAGTATACCAGAACGACCATAAAAATGAGAAAGAAAGTGATATATGTCGACTAATAAAGAAAATGAAAAAATAAAAAAATTTGATTTGTTAATTTTCTAAGCTGATTAATAGTTTTTGAATGATATATATATATATATATATATATATATATATATATATATATATATATATATATATATATATATACATATATATATATAATATAATATAATATAATATAATATAAATTTAAAAGCATAAAGAATATAGAGAAAAAAGGTTTATTTATTGACAGTATATGTATAATAGATTTAAAATTTTGATAATAAAATTTTAAAAATATTATACAAAATTTGATGTGTGGTTAGATTGACTGTGTAATTTTACACTGTCCGTGCATAATGTTAATAGAAAAAAAAACTTTCAATCTCAAAATATAATTGGTTTAATTAATAAATAAATGTAATAAAATTTAAATTGTGTCTAACACATATATCTTCATTTAAAGTTTTTATTTAATTCTTTTGTTATTTTTTATCTTTTACAAATGAATAAATTTATATGTTTTCTGTCAAAACAAATATATCTGTTAAATATTAACATATGTAATATTATCTGTAAATATTATTAATAGCAAGTTAAATATATATATTTTTATCAAAATCGAATTCATGTATTATCTATCATCTTAATGTTCCGTTTTCACATGAATTTGTGAAACTAACAATTCCTACTTTTTTTAATTAAAAGTTAACAATTCTTTTATATATATGTTATATAGTAGTGATAAATGGGAATTACCCTTTTCCATGAGTAGTATTGATATGTTTTTGTGAATAAGGATACTTTAGAAAGTAATTTATTGGCAAAAAGTGAAAAACAGAAGGAATACTTTTATGAGTTGCATGTCTTATTATTTGTATAGGATGTGATTCATAATTTCCGAAAGAGATACATTTGAGATGAAGGATTTAATTGGGATTCTCAACTAGCACTAAATGCTGATCATTCATACAGATGCCCTACGTGTGTCGAAATGTTTCCCCTCTTCAATTATAAAAGTTAAAGGGTGTGGAAAGAATTTATTAAAGCAATGTCTTTATATTAGTTTTTTGTGTAGTGGGTTTACTGTGGCAAATCATGTAACCAGAGGGCCAGGCCTTACTTCTTACTAATTCTCAATTCACCTCTTATTTTATTAGTTTACCTAGGTTATATTAGGTGGGTCCTATTAAGGGAATAATTTTTGTGTGCTTTATTAGTCTATATTTATACATTGTTATAAACTTAGGAATTTAGATCTTGTTTAACAACAAAATCTGCCATATACAATTGGTGTATAACACTTAAATCTTTTTGAACATATCACATGTTTTTTAAATAAATTAACCAAAACATACATAGAATTGTTGGGGTAAGGAAATCCGAAAGTATACGGGACTTGAATTAATTAATGGGCTCAAAAGAGTAAATACGATACCCCACATCATTGTTAAAAATACATGAATTTGTTCTCATATTACCATTATGAATTTGTTCTCATATTACCATTATGAATGTGTTCTCATATTAATTACTATAATTATTAAACTTATAGTCAATTTCTTAAAAATAAAACCGAACATGACCCTTGGTCCAAAATAGCTTTAAAGTTAGGGAAAAAAAAAGTTATTTTTTAAAGAATTAGTGATCTATTCTAAACAGACTAAATGATTACAGAATTGACCAGAATATAAAATTGAAAAATAAGGATGAAACTCATGGAAGTTCGCTGTTTTCATATGTTTTTGTTTCCTAAACTGTTTCACTTTGCTATATCACACACATAAATGTATAACAACCTATCGTCTTTGATACTTTCTGTCCCCCGCTCCCCTCCAACCCCACAGAAAGAAATCAAACAACTGCTACATAGGATTTTACTAAAATCATTTTTGGGTCGTATGAAATATCTAAGATATTTATGCTTTATATGCATACACTTGAAACCTAAAGTATTTAAGAACGTGGAAATCTTATAATTTTGATTGTTTTAAATTATAGTTAATAATACTTTGTTTCATATATTAAAGAACCAGTAGGATATATATGCGTTTGAGAAATATGTACTTTTTGTTGCCCTTGTTTTACATTTTCATTTATGCAAACTATTGCATGAATTCCAAATGCATTTGCATGAAAGCCAGGGAGGTTTTTTTTTTTTTTTTTTTTTTACTTTTTGCATTGGGAAAAAAGATAAAACAAATAGAGTTTAAAAGGGGGTCTATAATTGGCGATTGTTTTGATCATACTCTAGGGAGCGGCTGAAGGGAACATGATTCAAAGGGGTCATGATTGATCATGAAGGGTGCAGTTGTTATGTGAATTTTTTTGTTGTTTTAATTTAATAGGTAGTGGGTTTCTTCCTCTGATTTTATGCTCCACTTCTCTTGGCATCACTTTTTGTTAGCAGAGGATGATGATGACAAAATTAGATAAAAACCATAGCTTATGATGGAATTTTGGAACCGTATAGCCTATACCATATATATATATATATATATATATATATATATATATATATATTATTTGGAGAATAAAAATATAGAAATGAGAAATCTTTCGAACTTGCAACACTGGAAATGGACCCACGCAGCCTGCTGGGAAATGCAAAACAGGAGAAGAGTTTTATTTGTTTTTTGGGGATTAATTTGTAGCATGTCACGTAGCTGCTGAGACCTGTGAGCATGGACTCGTAACAAAGTTTAACATTAAAAAGGACCAAGTTTACTGGATCGGGGATCTAGATTGGATTTAAGTCCAGTTACAACTTGAGAAATTAATCCATATATCTCCATTTGCGTGACGTTAAACCTTATAATTTTGTGTATATTACTTTAATTGTGCACAACTGTTCGATATTTTATCCGTAAATTCTTTTATACATTATTTTGAGAGTTGAAAATAATACATTTCCAAATTAGTAGCGGCGGAAAGAACAAAAAAATTTCAAGAAACTAAAATCAAATTTATGATATTTAAAAAGAAAACCAAAAACATATTTTAATATTTTACTCTAAATTAAATTATAATTTAATTAAGTTTTTAGTCTTCCAATAATAATATTGAATTTTAAATTTTACTCTCTTTAAAGATTTTTACCAACTTTTAGTCTCTCTTCTCACTTCTGTCAACATTTTGTCCTTTGAGTTAAAGTAAACAGTTAAATATCAACATTTATATTACTACATCAACACCTAACATTTGAAATTTAAGCAAAGATTAAAAATGCCGACAGAAAACAAATAAGAAATTAAAAGTTGACAACAAAATTTAGAATAGAATGTGCTAAACTAGCCAAATTAAATGTTGTAAGGAATTATAAAGAGATTCGAGATGGAAAGTTGCAAAGAAACTTCAACTCTTACAAACTCCTCTACTTATCTTGACTTGGATGAAAAAGGTTGTAAATTGGATAAGAATAGTATTAGTGGCAATTGCCATTTACTTACGGAGTCCTTAATTTATTGTCAATGTAAAAAGCAAGCGTGTGTTGCACTCAAAAGGATTTTAAAACAGTTATTCAAGGCATTCAAATACATAGAAACATGATTAATAAACTTAAATCACACACAAATATGTAATTAAAATAAGAGAAAAAATTTTAAGATTTTACATTAACCCCGTAAGAAACAACCTTAAAGCAAAAATCAAGTATTTTAGACAAGGAAAAGTTGTTTATGGAAAATAAGATATTATACTTCATTTGTCTCGTATCAAAGAAATAAATATGTTAAATAAAAAATTAATAATTTTAATGATCAAAATATAGTATTTTAATTCATCTTAAATCAACCTATGACTTAACATAATATATTTTAATGAAATTCTTATTTAAAATAGTTATTGACATAATTCTACAGTGATTCATGATTAACATAATATATTTTAATGAAATTCTTATTTAAAATAGTTATTAACATAATTCTACAGTGATTCATTATTAACATAATATATTTTAATGAAATTTTTATTTAAAATAATTATTAACATAATTCTACTGTGATTCATGATTAACATAAGATATTATATTAACATAGTTATTAACATAATATATTTTAATTTTTGAATTCAATTCCTCGTTTTCCTATTTCTAAATTCGTGATTCATGATTATGGTTTCATTTTTAGGAATTGGAAATTGAATCAGGTGATCAATTAACAATTTAACTCAACCTAAAATTATGTTTTAGTTTGGATAATACTCAACCTGATATGTAATCCAATTTGGTAAAGTTATTTAAATGAATTGATTAATTTGATTGAATTGCATGGATTAATCTAAATGGGTTTCTTTCCTAAATTAATTGTTCACGATTGAATTCATATTCTTAGGTAATCATGACAATAAGTTGGATATGTCAAAATTCCTTGGATTAGTCATTTCGATTCTCACTTTCGCTTTCATTGTTGTTTGATTTATTCATGCTCTTTATCAATTCATTCATAAAATTCCTAAATTAACATTTTAAAATTATTTTGGAAACAGTTGGGTATGTTTTCTAAGGAATCAACCTAGGCATTCCCTATTCTACAAATTAGTGAAAACTAGTTGGTTTCATAAATGATTCAACAATTATTTATCAAACTAGTGTGTTGTTAAGATTGTAACATGAGTAGGTAAAACTAATATATAATTGTGAAGGTTACGCTTTAAAGTGTGATGTAATTTTTTAGAAAAAAAAAATGACTGATTTTGTCATAATTTTTTGGAGCACCTGGAGGAGGAGAATTTAACAAATTTAGGAAGAGAAGACAGTGGTTGCAAAGCATGTGATGAATCATGCACATGATCAATTAAGAGAGGGGAAGAAGGCTTGAAATGTATGACTCAAAGGGAGAAAGAAAGTACCAACCAACCTTCATCTCATGGAATCCATCACCACAAGGGAAGCTGAAATGCAACATCAACGCGACATTCTTTAATGAGAAAGACATCTAGGCATATGATTTTGTTTACTAGATAATCTTGTAAACGTTGTTGATGCTTACTCATACTTTAAACATATATTTTCCACTCAAAAGAGAAGAAGCATTAACTTTGGAGTTATCAAATGGGTTGGACTAGGCCGGTACTTGCCCATACTTGCCCATCTAATCAATTGATAAAAATAAGTCGTAACCTATTTACTAATGAGTTGTATTTTATTTGGCCCAGACCTATTGGGTCGAGCCAGATGAGTGGATCGACAAGCCAAATTAGTTCATTTTATTCTATTTTTTTATTTAAATTTTACAAAGTAAAAAATTATGATTGATCCGTTTATCATTATGTCTATTTAGTCTCATGTATTTTGACCCGTTTTAACACTATAGATTGTCAAGTCGGGTTGTTTGGCTTGGTCTAACACTGGTCCATCAGGCCACGAAACCGGCCCACCAAGGCAGACTCATTTTCACAAGTCTATGATTGAAAGAGTTAAGTGCTGATGAAACAATTATTGAGATTAATATTCAATGTAACACTCTGAAATTTTAATACTCGAAACTTGTTTAGTAAATCAATTTAAAATCTCTTTTAAGCTAAATAAAGAATTAATTTAATCTTCAATTTCAATTTTATTATTTTTAGAAATTATGAACTTATGTTAGAGTAGTTTAATAATATTCTTTAAAAATTAAATTAACAATTTTCTTGAAAGCATGTATGAGAAAATAATGTTAGTGAGTTCTAGAGTGTAAAAGGTGTATTTATTTTACTACACAATTAAGAGGGAGAACAACCTTTAAAATTTTAGTTGAGATTGACCAAAATGTCCATAATACATTATTTTTCCCTTTTCTTTTCTCTCTCTTCATTCTTTTCCTTCTTCTTAAAACACCCACCCCACTATCTCTTTCTCTTCTTTACTCCCCACTGTTAGCCGCTACCAAACTCCTTTTCCTTATCTTCTCCCTGTTGGGAAAGGCGCAGCGGAAAATCTTATACACAAAACCTAAAAGCTTAGGTGCAAAATAAAATCTTTCCCTTGAGGGGGAAACAAAAGAACTGTAATATACGGCAATATAAAATCCCCAAGGGAGCAAAGAAAATAAAATGCAAGAGCAAGAGGAACACCAAAATTTTAACGTGGAAACCCCCAATGAGAGGGACAAAAAAAAACGGGACCTAGTCTAGAAAAATATCCACTATGTTAAAGAGTACAACAAAACAACTCCTTCAAGAGGGCTAACAAAAACGCTATACTCAGACCATATGTGGAAAAACACATCGGTGGACACACACTCTAAGGTGTGGTGCGAGTGAATAAAATAATCACTCTCTCTTATATAAGTGTTCAACTCCTCTCTCTTTTTAAAACCTTGTCGATGTGGGACTTTGAATTAACAAAATACTCAACAAATCCTCCCTTAATCCAGAGTCTAACATTATTACAAATTCTACAAAATGTGGGACTTTGTTTGAATCCCAACAAACCTCCCCTCAAACAAAGGATCACAAAACATCCTTCCCTACAATCAATGATGGCCATTAGAGCTTCCATCGCCGCGATAATTCTTGAGCAACTTCACATTGTCGTCGATATGCCCTAGTTCTTGTACCACCGTCTTGATAGCTCACATCAACGGAACACGCAGCGTAGCCAAACTTGCTAGGGAGACTTTCGACATAAGGGATCCCCAAAAAGTAGGTCCACCTGACCACTTAGATCCACTCCAATCATTGAACACAAATCTGAGTCGGTCACCAAGTTGAACCATCGGCTCTGATACCACTTGTTGGGAAAGGCGCAGCGGAAAAACTTACACACATCTGAGCCGGTCACCAAGTTGAACCATCGGCTCTGATACCACTTGTTGGGAAAGGCGCAGCGGAAAAACTTACACACAAAACCTAAAAGCCTGCGTGCAAAATAAAACCTTTCCCTTGAGGGGGAAACAAGAGAACTGTAATATACGACAGTATAAAATCCCAAGGGAACAAAGAAAATAAAATGCAAGAGCAAGAGGAACACCAAAATTTTAACGTGAAAACCCCCAATGAGAGGGACAAAAAAAACGGGACCTAGTCTAAAAAAATATCCACTATGTTAAAGAGTACAACAAAACAACTCCTCTAAGAGGGCTAACAAAAACGCTATACTCAGACCATATGTGGAAAAACACACCGGTGGACACACACTCTAAGGTGTGATGCGAGTGAATAAAATAATCACTCTCTCTTGTATAAGTGTTCAACTCCTCTCTCTTTTTAAAACCTTGCCGATGTGGGACTTTGAATTAACAAAATACTCAACACTCCCTTCCTTCCTTGTCTTCTCATCCACGCCACACCACCATTGTTTCCTTATTCCTTATTCCTTTTTCTTCTTCTCTTGTTCTCATTCTTCTTATATTCATTTTTCCTAGCTTCACCCACCACCATCATCTTCTCGCCTCTTCCTTTATTCTTCTTCCTCATTCTCTTGATTTCAGGTGCCTCTATGAGCTCACTATCATCAACTCTTTATCATCCCTAAATCCCATCTCAAATTGACCAAAGATGCTCGAAGAAGACTCATAGCTCCCTCTTGGTTCCTCTACACCGCCATCACCTTGCTTGGACGCTAAGTAATAAAAGACCATTCCATGAAGGCAAAGAACCTACGAGAGTGATTACTAGGGCCATAGCAAAGAGATTACAAGTAGAGGCCAAAAGTCAACTTCTACCTTTAAAGACGACAAGCATCAACCCAAGTGAAGAACTCATCAGTATGACGCCTTTTAATATTTTGTAACTTAGAAGCTATAAGGTTCAAGACTTGTATTTTTGGGCTTTGTAAGTTTTGGCCATGAATTTATAATTTTTGTGCTTTGGAACTTTTAGTTGGGCGTGTTTTAATTCTTAAGTGTGCTTGAGAGTGTTTTTGGACTTGTAGAGAGTTTGAGCTGAAAATGTATGTTCAAGTTGATAATTAAATTTAATTTGAAAAGGTTAAAATTAATTAGCAATTTGAATTTGAGTTTTGGAAGCCTGTGAGCTCTACTATAATTTGTGTCATTTTCATGCTTACGTGGAAAGAGCCATATGCTTGCACATACTCCTTGCCACATAAGCATATCTTGTTTCCCATGACTTTTAGGATTTAAATCTCACCTTGGATGAGATCTAATCTAAAGCCTTAGCTGACTCTTTGAAGGAGATTCCAACTCCTCCTTTAGATTAGATCTAATCTAAATGATTGAGATTAAATCTTCATTTTTGGCGCCATTTCACTCTTTATTAGCTCCAAAGTCTCTTAACTTCTTTTACACTCTTCTCTTTGTCCATATAAGCATAACTCCAACCTTTGTAAGGACTTTTGGTCAATTGTTAAATGCAATTCATATTTTAGATAGCTTAGTATTCTTTTAGGGTTTCTTATTATAACCTTGAATCTTATGAATAGAAGATTACTCCGTTGTGGTGATATCACCTCGTCTTATTGGAAGTTTTCCATGGCACCTTCTAAATCATTTCTAATCTCTTCCACTTTTTATTTTCTTCTTCTTGTTTGAATCAAATCTTTGATGCATGTTTGGAGTTACTAAAGCTACTTCAAGATAGTGAGGGAAAATTCAATTTTCATAAGTAGGATTACATTAAGTGGTAGCAAAGTTTATACTTCATCTAGCTTCTTATTTTGCTTTGTTTTCATTATGTTCTAGTTCCTATCTATTTACATTGAGTTGTTTTGTTCATATGTCCCTTAAGTTTTTCTCTAAATTGGGTGTTGTGCCTAACATGTTCATTGAGTTGTTCACTTGAATTTGTGTTGTTCTAGTGTTTCTAATGTTGTTATGTGAGTTTTATGTTTAGGTCATATTTTTTCCAGTTTTGTGCCTCTGTGCTCTTCACATGTATGTTCTTATTCTTGAGTAATTGTGTTTTGATTCTTAGGAATACATGTTATTAGTGTTTTTATTATAAGATTATTTGAATTGAGTTCAGTTTTGCTTCTACTACTAAATTTAGGCCTTAATTAGTAGCAATTGAACTTTGTGGTTTTATTATTGTAACTTGTTGGTTTCGATTGAACTTTAGGAAGTACTTATAAGAAAAAGACTCAAAAGAAAAATAAGAATAAAAGAGAAACAAAACAAAAGAAAAAAATAATTACAAAAGGAAAAAGCAGAAGACATAGATTAACATAGAAAAGAAAGATGTAGAACCAATAAAAGGAAACAAATGTATATGATTAGAGAGATAATTAGGAACTAATAATATCACATACCTTATTATTGGATTTCTTCTAGCTCAAATTTTGTCTCAAATTGATTGGTGTTGTGCATATCGCTGAGACACGTGTCGAACGTGCGTCAAATAAAACTGAAATTAACTACTACTTTGCAGTAATAGTGGACTCAGATCATTTCCCTATGAATTACTTTGTTACTTCTCTGTAGCCGAAAATTAAACAAAATTTTAAGGACTTTTGTGCAGAGGGAAAATTAAAGGCAACTAAACAGTAACAATTAACTAATGATAGAATTAAACAACAATTAAAAAGCAATTAATAGATGATTTAAAGACACCAATCCGATCTCTGTAAGATCCTCATTTCCCTCATCAGTTCAACAAAATAAATGCACTCATTTATGCAGTGCATTGGAATCGAGATCTCTGCATGCCAACACTGAACCAATGATGCTCTAAGATCTTAGAGAATTATCATCGAGCACTTGGTGGCCTTTAAACTCACACGATCTCATGAGAGCACACAACTTGGTTTCGAATCATTAGTTATCTATATTCATTATCAATCAACAATGACAGAATCAACAATCTCAATCCAAAATATTAATCAACATAATGAAATCAAAATTATAGAGTACTCATGCAATTGAAAACGGAGAACCTAAGGAAATTAGGGATCATATTAAGATCGAATTGGTTGATGAAATTAGTTGCGTATAATTGAAATTAGACTAAGCATAAATCGGAATTGCATAACAGAACAATTAAATTGCAAGAAGGAGAGGAAAACGAAAATTGTAATTGAAACCCAAAACCCTAGCAGAGAAGAGAAGAAGGAAAATCCCAAATGTTATCAAAAACGAAAATAAAATTGCAAAGTGAGAAATGTTCAGAATTAGGGTTTTGGAGTATATAAAGGGGCTAAGTCATGTGCTAGTCACATGACTTTTAAGTGGTTCAGGGTGCAGGGTTTGAAACCCGCCCAATGCACACATTTAAATGTTCTAATTACTTGATTTGAAATGGGCCTACACTAATTCTTCACGCTGGAATTTTCACACAGTTTTCGAGCGTCACTTTCAAGCCCAGTTTCACCTCAGATGCAGTACGAACTAGCTCTTCATGTCTCATAGTTTTTTTATCACTTTGAGTCCTCTTTAATTCGATATACAATGGAGCTCAAACGGAGTTCTGTAGTGAGAGTTATGCTTGTTTTAGTGAACCTAGTCAAAACTGGAACTTTCAGCGAATTAGAACAAAAATAAGCATTTAAGGCTCAATTGAGCCCAAACTTATAAATACACTAAATCATGTTAATTAACCATTAATTATGTTGTATTAGAATGTAATAAGTGTAGAGAAAGTGATCAAAATAATAATGTATCAATCACAAATCAGTCTTCACATCAACCATTAATCTGGTTTTAATGTTAGTTTTACTCTTGCTAAATCTGTCGTAGATTTGCTATTTAAGTTGTTAAATCTTTATTGTTGGTGTTGTTAGTAACAATCTTAGAATTTTCCCTAAATTTGTTGAAATTTGTGTTTTTCGTTTTCTAATCTTGCTTTCTTGTGTTATAAACTCCATTTTGAGTGTACTTTCTTGTCTTTTAGCATTTATTGATTATCTCATTAGCTTCCTTAGTTTTGTCTTAGTTACTTTCATCTTTTAGACTTTTTAGGTCAAGCTTGATATTGTTTGTCTTTTACTTTGGAAAAATTACCTTGATAATTGGCTATGTGTTTTCTTAAGAAACTTAAAAAGAGAAGTGAGAGATAAAAGGCAAGTGTGCTCACTATAGAAAAGTCTTGTAGAGTGAAAACATGAGTGTAGAGAGAAACACTTAATAAAGTGATGGGTTTTCTCTTGTTCTTATGTTTTTTTTATTTGCTTTAGAAAGTTTTGTGTTGTTATTGCCAAAAAAGCTCTCCAAGTGTTGGTGGTGTTCTTTCACTTAAAATTAAAATGATGATAGACATAATAAGAGGAATTGAGAAGGCTACAAACAAGTGTGAATGAGAGGTTTAAGGAAGAAAATTCTAGGAGAGAAAAGAGGGAAAGGGATAAGGAAGAAAAGAGGACAAGAGAGGAAAGGGAGAAAAGAGAGCGGTGTTGGAGGAGATAACATGAGAAGAAGGTTGTTTTTTCTCAAAGGAGATAATGGTTATTATAATCCTATATGAGAAAATAAAGAGAGGAGAAAGCCTATGAGGGAGAGAGGAGTTGAGGTGAATGAGAAAGTGAAGTTGCCTAAATTCATAGGAAATGGAAATGCCAAAACATACCTTGACTGGGAGATGAAGGTGGATCAAATATTTTCATGCCATCAATTGGAGGAGGAAAGGAAACTGAATTTTGCTACCTTGGAGTTTGAAGGCTATGCTATGATTTAGTGGACCAAATCCAAACCGAGGTGGCTAGGAAAGGGAAAGTTCAAATACACATTGGCTTGAACTCAAGAAAAACATGAGAGAAAGATTTATGCCTTCTATTTACAAAAGAGAATTTCATAACAACTTGTAAAAGCTTACTCAAGGCTTTAAGAGTGTTGAAGAATATCACCAAAAGATGAGGTTACAATGATAACAAAGCCACCATATCATGATTTCCCTATAGATTAAATAGGGATATTCATGATATTCCTAAACTTTATTCCTATAATTCTATTGAAAAAAATTGTGCATAAGACCATGAAGATTGAGACTTAAATGAAGAGGAATGACTTTTCTACCACTACCTATTCTTGGAAGAACAAGTCCAAGAATGAGAGACTTTCCAAAGCAGATATGTAAGAAGTGAAGAGTGATGTAAAAAAAAGGTAGATTTCAACTCTTCTATTTTATATAAAGTTCTATAAAATTCTTTAAATGCTTAGAGAAGGGACACATAATCTCATAATGCACAAACAAGAAAACCATAGTCATGCCTGATAATGGAGAAATAAAAAGTGTTTTGTCTTCTTCAAGTGAAAATGAATAATCTAGTGAGGAAGAAACTAATCGAGAATAGGCCGAGAAAGGAGAATTACTTGTGGTGAAGAGACTTTTGGTAAAGTCTACCATCATACTCATGAATTCATTTTACATTATCTTAGAAAATTCCTTACATAAAGACTCACTAGTAGCACCAAAAATAATATCATCAACATAAATTTGGACATTAATGAAATCTTTATTTAAATTTTTCCTAAACAAAGTTATATCAACTTTATCTCTCACGAAGTCGTTATTTAAAAGAAAATAACTCAATATATCATATCAAGCTTGAGGAGTTTGTTTAAGACCATACAAAACTTTCTCAGTTTAAAAACACGATCCCTAAGAGCAGATGTTCAAAGTCAAGGGGTTTCTTTACAAAACTTCTTTTTCAATCAAACTATTTAGAAAAGCATTTTTAAAATCCATATGATATAAAACAATGTCTTTGTGAGCAACAAAGGCAAGAAAAGTTCTAATAGCTTCTAGGTACTAGTGTAAAAGTTTTAGTAAAGTCTATACCTTCTTGTTGGTTATGGTCTTGAGCTACTAACCTAACCTTGTTCCTTACCACTTTGCCTGCTTTGTCTAGTTTGTTTCTGAAGACCCATCATGCTCCAATGATGCTTTTGTGTTTTGTTCTTGAAAATAAACTCCACACATCATTTCTAATGCATTGATTCAAATTGTCCTTCATACCAATGATCTACTCATTGTCTTGAAGGTATTCATCTATGTTTTTAGGCTCAATCTTTTAGACTAAGACATAGTTAGCCTTATGCTTTAAGGATGATCTGGTCTTTACTCCTTGATTTTTATCTCTAATGATCAGATCTTCACGGTAGTTGGTCATAAAATTCCAATTTTTCCAAGACAAATGGTGAGAAGCATCAAATTGACGAATAAACACGAGTTCTTTAGATGCATTTGTGTTGATTCCTTAGTCTGTCTTTACAGCTACATCTAATTTGGGATCTTGACCTTGAGAGTGATAAAACAATTTAATCTACAAAAGATAAAAAAAAAATCTATTTTTGACATTTCCTCGTTAGATTTTGAGTTATCTTAGAATTTTACATGAATTGATTCTTTTACAACTTGAGTTTTGGAGTTAAGTACTGTACAAGATAGTGATGTATTAGAATATCCAAGAAAAATTCCTTCATTAACCTTCGAGTCAAACTTGCCAAGTTAATCTCGAGTGTTGAGGATGAAACATATACATTCAAACATATGGTTGGTCCCTGTTAGAATCTAGAAGGGGGGTTGAATAAATTCTATGTTCCACTTTTCGGCTATTTTTACCAGTTCGTCTCTATCCTCTTAAATCTTCAGTTTTGATCCTATCTTTGTTAATCTAAGCACAATTAATGCAAGATATATCACAGAGTTCATACAACGGAAATTCAAGAAGATAGATCAAATTGTTATTCTTTCTTATTTTTTGAAACCAGTTATATTCAGAGCAATATTTCAAATGAGTTTTACATACAAGATTAACATTCATTTGAATTCAACATACATGTAAAAGAGATATAAAAGTATAAGGAGAAGAAGAATTGGACAAAGTATTTATATTGGTTCATCCTTCCGCCTACATCCAGTCCTAATACAACAACTATTGTTATTGGTGTTCCACTATAACCAATTTTGATCCCTTTGTGTTCCTTACAACCAATCTGCACAAGCAACACAAAACGAAATAAAAAACACTCAATACAATATGTTCTTTATCACAAAGAACTTGTCTCTTATATTCTTGGTACCTCCAAGAATCAACCTTGAGAATTCTTTCTCAATCAACCTTGAGAATTCTTTCTCAGTGAACAAAACTCTATTCTAGAGAGACCTCTCTCTAAGAGTAAATCAAATCTCTATTACAACAAAATTTAAAGATCAAAAATAGAATACACCTGGTTGTGCTGATCTGATCAACAATAACTTCTGAATCATTCATACATCAGTTCTCATCATCCTCTAAGAAAACTTTTGAAAACCTTTTCAAAATCTTTATGAGTTTCTTGGAGAAAATGTTAAGAACTCAATAAGTTCTCAGTTGAAATTGTTTGAACGCTCATCTTGTTTTTCAAATAAAAAAGAATCTCTTTAGAAATGTTTTTCAAAAGACTATTTAAAGCAAAGCATTTGAAAACAGTTAAGGATAACTTTCTAATGTGGATAATCGATTACTATATGGAGGTAACCGATTACTCCAATGATTCAATTTCTAATTTGAAGTTCCAAGCTCGTGGTAATCGATTACCTGGAGCTGGCAATCGATTACTCTAGTAAGAATTTGATTTCCCTCATAGCCAAGAACTATTGGTAATTGATTACTCTTAATTGGTAATCTATTACCTCAGTTAAGTGCTCAAAATGCTCAAACAAGGTAATCTATTACTTCAGTTGGTAATTGATTACATCAGTTTGGTTTTCCTTTCAAAAGGGAATCACTAATTCTAAGCTTTTAGAGCAAATTACTCAATTAGATTTTAAATCACCATGAATTCTAAACTAAGCATTCACAATCACAAAGGCCTAAGCTAAAAACATCCAATACAACAACAAATCTATATACATGTCTATGAAATCAAGATTACAAGTTTAAACATCAAAATCAAAAGATTCTAAGGACAAATCTAAGCTCTTTCAAGCTTCAAGTCCAACACATATGAAAGTAAGAGATGTTAGGTCTTCTTCCTCTCCACAATACATAGGGAGTCTTATTGATTATAGGTCTATCAATACTCTGTTTTGAATATAACAAGAAGTTTTTATTGCTTCTACCCATATGTATTTTGGAAGAGAGCTTTCATACAACAAAGTTCTGGCCATCTCTTGCAAGGTTTTGTTCTTTCTTTCAATTACCTGATTTTGTTGAGGTGTACTCGGTGAAGAGAAGTTTTGAAAGATTCCATTTTCATAGCAAAAAGCTTTGAAATCTAATTTTTCAAACTCAGTTTCATGATCACTTTGATTAAAATCAATACAAAAACTTTTTTCATTTTGAATCCTTTTACATAATATCTCAAAGACCTTGAAAGCCTCGTGCTTGTGGGCTAGGAAGTATACTCATGTCAATCTAGAATAGTCATTTATAATTACAAATCTATATATATCTTTTCTCTAAGACTCTGCATCTGACTAGGATCAAAGAGATCAATATGTAACAATTGTAATGGTCTTGAGGTGGTAACATCAGTCTTAGGTTTGAAAGAATCTTCAAGTTATTTACCATGTTCACAAGACTCATGATTAAACTTCCATGATATTTTTAGCAAACATTTTACTAGATCTTTCTTGGAAAATTTTGAAATGTATTTGATAATTAAATGTCCCAACTTTTTATGCTAGAGATCTCCCCCATCATCTGTTGTCATTAGACATGTTCCATTCTGATGACTGAGGTTAGAAAGTCTAACTTCATATAAGTTAATCTTTCGTCTACTAATAAAGAAAATGAATTTGTCATTGTCTCGGATTATGTGTTCATCTGAGTTAAAGGAAATTTCATATTCACTGTTACAAAAGTGACTTATGCTAAACATATTGAAATTTAACCCTTTAACATAAGAAACATTATGAATAAGGGGTGTTGGTGCCTTACCAATAATTTCAATGCCAAGGATTTTACCTTTGTCTGATCCATAAGATATAAACCCTTTATTTGGCCTAAGGTCTTAGAATATAGAAAAATATTATGTCATGTGTTGCGAGCATCAAAAATATAGGTACCAGCTGAAAGTTTTTTATCCTCCTGTAGAGGATATCTACAACAAAAATAATGAGTTTTTGGTACCAAAATTTTCTTGGGCCTTTCTTATTATTATGATTCACTATTTTTTGCTTGTTAAGGTGTTTGTTGTATTCATTGGAAAATTTTGGCTATCCTTGGTTTTGAGGCACTCTTTGTTACCTTATTTTAGCTTTAGCATGTGTCATTATGTAAGATATAGGTTGGCTTTTGCAAATTACTTTCATATGGCCAGACTTGCCACATCGTTTGCATATAGATGTAGGGATCTTACAATAGGCTTTTACTTCTTCCTTGTTATAAGTTTTTTAAGCTTGGAATAACTGGAAGTGAATTTTGTCAAATCCTTCTTAAGAACCTTATTTTCTTTCTATAATCTCTCAATCTCATAGAGAAAAAGAATTTTATCAAACTCAGACAAAGATGCTAACTCATCAGATGGTACATTCTTTGATAGATTCTTATTTATAGCCTTGAGCTTAGAAATATCATCCAGGGCTAATTTCATCTTGTTTTTACAATATTTGTATTTGTTGGCTATAAAGTGAGAACTTTCCAATAAAGTATCATAAGATATTTCCTCAAAATTTGAGTATGATTTAAATGATGAAGAGGAAGATAAATTTGAGTCTAAGTTTGAGATGAGTACCCTATAAGAATCATGTACGTCTACCATCAGATGTATATTCACAATTTCTCCCTCAGATAGTTCACTGGTAACACTATCTAGAGCTTCCAAAGTTAGCAGACTTTTCTTCTTTCTGTCTTTTCTAGGACTCCATCTCTTCTTAAGCTTGGGACATTTTGATATGGTCTGTTTAGCTTTTCTACACTCATAACAGATGATCTATGAGTTTTCTTCTTTGATAGAAATTTTCTTAAGAAAATTTTTACCCTTCTTCCTGAAAAATCTTTGGCATCTTCCTTTCTTCATCATCATTTTCTTAAATCTCCTGGCCATCAAGGAGATTTCATCTTTAGAAGACTCATCTGAGCTCTCATATGTAGTTGGCTTAACTTTAACCTTAAGAGCCTTGGTTTTATTTTTCTCACTTCTGATAGAGTATTCTTTCTTAGGAAACTCCTCTTCAATAGCTAAGGCAATGAGCTCTTGCACTTTGATTTTCTCCCTCTTCCAGAGGTGAACTTCATGCACCCTTAAAGCTCACATAATGATGCAAGCCTCAAGGAGAATTGCAAGGAACTCACGAATCTTCATGCTTCAATGGAGGATTCAAGGTTTGAATAAGGAAGAACACGAATTCAAAGAGAAAATAAAGAAGTAAATGGATTAAGATGAAGGAATGGTAGCACCATGACAAATGTCAATAAGCTCAAGGTGGAATCACCACAATGGATCAAAAAGTCATTGATAAGATTCAAGGTTCATGCAAGAACACTTAGAGAGAAAATGCTCTCAAGAAGATAGTGCTTCTATTCAAATTTTGTCTAAAGTGTTTACACTTCATAAAAGTAAGTATTTATACTACCATGGTTGACGCCAAGATGAAGTAACTCAGATTAAATTCTAATCCTTGGATTAGAAATGAGATCAACGCATGGAAAGAACTGTTAGGCACACATCTTAACCTTTGGATCAAGATCCAATTAAGAGGCCACGGTAGTAGTGGGAAACTTGTAACAAAGTTTGAATTTCAACCTTATGATTCGATCGTAATCATAGGGTTGGAATTCACTCTTAGGTGAGTGTCAAAAGCATGCCTAACTGAATTTAAACTCACCCACTAGATCTAGATCTCATCCAATGGTTAGAATTTAAATTGAGTTAGTGCTTTCTCCGCTACCTTCCGTCCAAAACTCTCTCCACTCTCCCTAGGGAGAGTGTGCGCCACTCTCTCTCAATTTCACTTAAGATTTTTGGTCCAATTCAATAAGCATGGTTGTGCACTCTAAACACAAGGCAAGGCCCAAATTAAATGTTCCTAAGCCTAATTACAAGTTCATAAAATACTTAGAAGATTACAAGGCCTATTACAAAGGAAATTTCTTGAGTTGACTCTTGACTTTGACTTTAGGTCAACTCTCTTTCAACCTCCTCTTGAATTCTTTTGTGCATGGCTCTTGTAACTTTTCTTGTCAAGGATGGTCCTTGATAACTCATAAAAGTGAGTTGTTTTTATACTCTTTTTATATAATAAATTGTCCTTTCTATACTCTTAAGCTACCTAAAATGACTCTAGTTGCTCTTAATTAATAATAATTCGTATTAGAGCTTGTTGATGGTGTGTTTAAGTGTTTCAGGGTAAAAATAGCCAAAAACAGGAGAAAAATGTGTGTCTTCATGCATCTCTCGCGAGTTGGACCTCAACTCGCGTGAATTGGAGTTTCAGTAAAGAACAAGAACTCTCTAGATGTTCATCTCGCGCGATATAACTTAACTTGCACAACACGTTTGCTCTCTAGAACATGATCTCGCACGAGTTATTCAATATCTCGCGAATTGGACTCACAGTAGGCCCAAGATTTTATCTTATCTTCCAAGATCCTATCTTATCTTGTCTTATGTTATGCAAAGGAAGCCGAAGATATTATCTTATTTCAAAAATAAAGATCTCATATTATCTTTTAAGATCTTATGAAAGGAAGCCCAAGTCCAATTCTGAAGGCTATAAATATAACAAGTTACTATTAGCAAAGGAGTTCGGCAGTCGACTGCTCTCATAATACTTGACATAATTTGGTCGAGGCTTTGGAGACTGACAACCTTCAGACCTCTTCACTCCCGGTTTGTAGACGACAACGGAATTCAACCCCAAGCAAAGGAGAAGGAGATGATAGGAGACGATAGGAGCATTCGACTTCCAAGGGAATGAATTATCTTGTGTTTTCTCTTTTAATTTACTTGTGTGTTATTTTCTTTGCTTCTATGAACTAAAATCCTCTTTGATTGAGAGAACGATGTAACCCTAATTATCCCCTTTATATGATTCTTGATGTTATTCAGCATATGTTTAGATGTTTTATTCTTCATTCTTGATGCTATTTATTAAATTGACAACCTAATAAATTGATAAGGTAATCTAGAGACACTTTGACAAAGTAAACATCTAGAGAAAACAGAAGAATTAATCCATTATTGCGCTAGGATCCTAGAGATGGGAATAGGTAGTAATGCAGACCGCACCAAAATTGCCTTTGGATTCATAGAACTAGATCCCTAATTAATTTGGTATTAATCTAGTTAACTTACTTAAGAGGCATGAGTGATTCTGAGAGAAACGGTCACGGGGGTAGGAATCTGATCCGACCATGATTATACTTGAATAACATAAAAGGAAATTATAAGGTGGAGATTAGTGGTGAAATCGGGATCTCAATCGTTTCTCATCTTTTTCTTATTTTTTGCTTTAAATTATCATTCCTTTATTCTTCTACAAATTGCTCTATCAATTAATAACCCTTTTCATGCTTTGGGAAATTAATAAAATTATTAAATAAAAATAATGTTTCCAAATTGTTTATCCTAGTAGGTACGACAACCTTGATCTATAAATACTTATTACTTGACGGCTGTGGTATACTTGCTATAGCAAGGGATGCAGGGGGTATAATTACCACATGTATTCCATGCATCAGTCCTCCATCAAACCCTCCTTCTTGATTCAAACTTATCCCCAAGTTGATTTCATCTTCTCCTACATCACAAAGAGATAAGTTACTAACATTAAAGGAGTTACTACCAATGAAAGTATTAGGGAGATCAAGTTTATAAACATTAGGCATAAGTTTCTTGAGGATTTTGAATGGTTCATCTCCTCTAGGCATCAATTTTGATTTCCTAAGATTAGGAAATCTCTTTTTCCTTAAATGAAACCAAACCAAGTCTCATTCTTTGAATTGCATATCTTTTCTATGCTGGTTTGCTTTAGCCGCCATCTTGGTGTACCTCTTCTCAATTTTCTCTCAAATCTTTGTATGAAGAGACTTCACCCTTTCGGTCTTGCTAGCTCCATCTACATCCAAATCAAACTCAAGCGGCAAAAGCACAAGGTCAAGAGGTATTAGAGGGTTAAAACCATATGCAATCTCAAATGGGGAACAAGTAGTAGAAGCATTTACCACCCTATTATAAGAAAATTCAATGTAAGGTAAATGTTTCTCCCATGACTTCACATTACCTTTAACAAAACATCTCAATAGTTGACCTAATGTCCTATTAACCACTTCAGTTTGACCATCCGTTTGTGGATGACAAGTGGTAGAAAATAATAATTTGGTGTCAAGCTTAGACCTAATGCTTATGCACTTGATCTTCCTACTTCTTATATTGGTAATAACTCGTTTAATGTGAGTGATTTGTCTCTTTGTGATGTAGGTGGAGATAGAAGCAACTTGGAGACAAGTTTGCCTCAAGAAGGGGGTTTGATGGAGGACCATCTCCAAGCAAGAGAATTACAAGAGTAATGCAAAGAAGAACTGAAGCTCAAATAGAAGAGAAGTTAACCAAGTTAGAGTCAATAAGTCAAAGTCAAAAGTCAACTCTTCATGACTCACAACTTGGGCTAATGAAGCCTTGTAATTCTCCTAGTATTTTGTAAATAGTTTTAGCTTTAATTTAAAGCTTTGGACCTTTGCTTGCATGCATATATTTCAGCCAAAGCAAAGTATTTAGACCTAAGTTTGACTTCTTAATTTCGGTCAAGAGCTTTTAATTTGGGCCTAAGTCTTATGATCCAAGTTAAGCAAGTGTATTACACTCTCTTAAAAGAAAGTGGATGGGAAAAGAAAGGAGTTAGTGGAATTTTCACTACCTTGATTTAAATTTCCACCACTTGATCATTTCTTAATAAGGGTGTAAATTCAAATCAACTTTCTAAGATTTATTCTCTCATTCAAGATAAAATTTTAGCCTTAAGATTACTTCTAATCCAAGACATAAAATTTCATCTTGCTTCTCCCATGATCACACCTAACTTGAATTATGAGCCTTATGATCACAATTTTCTAGATCCTTCTTGGTTGATCAATTGTGAAGGGTGTCTTGCTTCACTTGACTGATCAATCAAGGATCTAAAGGTGTAGAATTATTCACGCCCAAATTAGGGAAAATTGCCTTAGCATTTAAGTTGGTCAACACTTTTATTGTACTCACTTTTAGTCAAAAATTGAATGAAATTTGATAATTGTTTCTCTTGAAAGAAGTAGAGCTCTCCTAGGGTTTTCTTCTTGAAACCTTGAATCTTATCTTTGATCCTATCATCCAAGTGGTGATTCATCCTAGAGCTTATTGATCTATGATCATGGCATTCTCACCTTTCTTAATCTTCTCCATTTTATCTTTTCTTCTTCTTTGATCTTGTTCCGTGAATTACACCTCTTGGCTGTGAGTTTCCAACTAATTTCCATGAGCTCAAGATTTTTTGTGAGTGGTGGAAGGATGGTGAATGAAGATTCGGGCACCCTTGGCTAATTCGTGAAGATCTAACTTCAATTCCTCATGGGTTTGCATCAATTTGGTATCAAAGCTTGTTCTTCACCTTCCAGTTTCAAATTTTTGTTTTCCTTCATTTTATTTGCAATAGGTAGAGTAGCCATTGTCTCATATAAATTCTCCTTTTGAGTAGCTAAATTTTCTTCATTGAGTGTCCTTTTATTGCTTGTCTTCTTTGGCTTCCTAGTAGTTTTTGTTTTGAGTATTTGTCTTCTTTGGATTTCCCTAAGCTCTTTGGCTGGATTGTTCCTGTTTCACTTGAAAATATAGTATTTGGTAATTGATAGAGGTTTCTTAAGAAAGCTCTAAAGAGTTGAGAGGAAAAAGGCTAGAGTGCACATCATAGAAAAAGCCTCCAAGATTGTTTGAGTGAAAACACTTAGTTGAGTGGAAATGATCTTTTCTCTTATATTTTTATTGCTTCTAACATCTTCCTTGCAGCAATGAATAGCTCCCCAAGTATTGGTAATGGCATGTCTCCTAGAAGACAAAAGCTAATGGATGTCATTTTTGTTATTGTGTGTAGGTTTTCTAAAATGGCCCATTTCATTGCTTGTCATAAGATGGATGATGCTACACACAAAGCAAACCTATTCTTCAAGGAAGTGGTAAGACTACATGGTATGCCGAAAAATATAGTAAGTGATAGGGACTCCAAGTTCCTTAGTTACTTTTGCCAAAACTGTTTACACTTCATAAAACTAAGTATTTATACTAGCATGGTTGGCGCCAAGATGAAGCAACTCGGATTGAATTCTAATCCTTGGATTAGAAATGAGATCAATGCATGGAAAGAACCCTTAGGCACACTCACACAAATCACCATCTTAACCCTTGGATTAGGATCCAATCAAAAGGCCACGGTTCACTCGAGAGTGGTGGGAAACTTGTGACTCAAGTTTGAATTTCAACCTTGTGATTAGATCTTAATTATAGGGTTAAAATTCAATCTTAGGTGAGTGCTAAAAGCATGTCTAACTGAATTTAAACTCATCCACTAGATCTAGATCTCATCCAATGGTTAGAATTTAAATTGAGTTAGTGTTTTCTCCACTACCTTCCCTCCAAAACTCTCTCCACTCTCCTTAGGGAGAATGTGCGCCACTTTCTCTCAATTCCACTTAAGATTTTTGGTCCAATTGAATAAGCATGGCCATGCACTCTAAACACAAGTCAAGGCCCAAATTAAATGTTCCTAAGCCTAATTACAAGTTCACAAAATACTTAGAAGATTACAAGGTCTATTACAAAGTAAGGAAATTTCTTAAGTTGACTCTTGACTTTGACTTTGGGCCAACTCTGTTTCAACCTCCTCTTGAATTATTTTGTGCATGGCTCTTGTAACTCTTCTTGTCAAGAATGGTCCTCCATCACATAAGCTCATCAAGGGTTAAGGTTTTCATATCTCTACCAACAAAAATGGTAGTTGACATAATTTCCCATGCAGCTGGAGACTATCCAGAATTTTCATATTATTATGGACTTTAGTGAAGGTGGTGCCTAGAGCAGTTAGACCATTTAAGATTGTTTGAAATATTATAAACATGTTGTCAATGGTTTCTCCTTACTTCATGCTGAACATCTTGTATTGGCGTTGAAAAGTGGTAGTCTTCTAAAGTTTAACATCCTCATTTACTCCATGTGATATTTTATGAGTATCCCATAACTCTTTTGCATTTTTGTAGAAGCGAAATCTATTGCACTCGATTGTAGATAGAGCACATGTGATATCATAATGAGTTTTATTGTTCAACTCCATGATAGAATGTTCCTCATTCCTCATTCTGATTCTGGCTTAGTAAGGAAATTTCTCCTTCTGCAATTATCCTCCAAAGTCTATACTGGGTGAATTTGATATAAATTTTCATTCTTTCAATCCAGTATGGATAATCATTCCCAGAGAAAGTTGGAGGCTTATTGATTATTTTGAACATGGTAGAGGAGCTTGTCATCCTGAATATTCTCCTCTAGCAACAATTATGCTCTCAACCCTTAAAGGTTAAGCTTTGATACTAAACAATAAAGATGAAAATCACAAGAATGAGGTTGAATTGTATTTTATAAAAATTTTCACAAGCTTTTTGTTTATTTTTAAAAATTGAGTCGGATGAATTTCAGAAATAGGGTTTAACAAACGAATTAAATCTTAATGATCAAATGAAATAAAAAATAAAACCCAAGTTAGTTAATAGATAAGTAAAGAAGATAACACGAGAAAGATTTATATTGGTTTATCTTATAAACAACTACGTCCACTTTCTTAGAGTATTGTTTGACCCTAGCCACTATTGGATAACCTAAGTATTCTTTAGAAAGCAGCCTCTTCAGGCTAACAAAACTCAAATATTTTTTGGACTCAACCTCTTTAAGTTAACAAGTATTGTTTGGACTCAGCTTCTTCAAGCTAACTACTACAAATGGTGGATTTGAGAAAAGGGTGTCTCACTTTCAAAGTTCAACCTCTACGTAGAGAGAGATCTACAATTGAGTTCAAATTAAGGCTATTTTACAAGAGAAAAGAAGTTGTTTCAGAAAAAGTTAATCATAGCTTTGAACTTCTCTTCAAATGCAGCATTTTCGCCAAATTCAACTGTTCAAGCCTTAGCCTTTATATAGATGGAGATTTGAGGTAGTCGTTAGACTCAGCAACTTTAAATTTTCTTTCTCCAATTTGACATGGGTGTTCTTAACGTTCTTCAACATTCAATGCATTTTGGACTTGTCATCATCACAACAGAAAATTGATTGTATAATCTAAGGTTTAGATTTGAAAAGGTAATTCTACTTTCTGCACCAAATCTTTCGTGTCAAAAGTCATCCCATTTGACTCTGCTAGGCATTTCTTTTGATAAAGATGTAGCTAACTTCCTTTGATTTGAACGTTGACCCAAAAGATAAGTGTTTTAGTTGATGTAAACTCTACAAGAATTAACACTTAAGTTAGAGTCTGAGTATAGAACAATAAGAGACAAAACTAATGTTTATCTTGTGTTTTGAAGTGTGTCTTTCCTTTCATTAAATTGATTGAAACTCCATCTGATGTTTATATTCGTCTGTTTGGGCATATCTCCGTCTGACAAGCTTTACTTTGTCTGATAAGCCTGAAAACTTTCAATCATCTTATAAGTTCAAACTTTTATCTTAATATACTGTAATTATAGATATAATTTTCCTTTAAGCAAATTTGACTTAACATTGACTAAAGTTGTATTGTTTTCCTTTTTCTTGTTTGAAAAGCAATTTATATCGTCTTAGAAAAATTGTGTTTGAAATTTTATTAAACTTATTTTTCGTCTAAAAAGAAAAATCTTGCAAAAATGTTTTTAAAACACAATTCAACCCCCTTTCGTATGTTTTTGCATTTGCACATTCCCTAGTGAGAGCATTAGGTGGATGTGTACTCTTAGACTATTCCTCGCAATGTTTTATGGCCCCGTATTGCATAATTGAAGTGTTGGGAAAAAAATGATGCATCATATTGCATTTGCATTGTGTGGATTGATTGATGTGACTTATTTGTTTTGGTCTTGTGATTGTGATGCGAGTTTACTTAGATGAATTTATGAAATTCTATGATTATATATGTGTGTGTAACGATTAAAGCACAAGAATATAGGTTGAATTATGTTAAATAAAAAAATTTGTGAGCTTTTTAAAATAGACGAAGTTTGCGTCTAATTGATCAAACTCAATTTTTGAAAAAGATGATTTTCAAAGATTTTCATAAAAGTTTTTAGAAGAGAACAAACAACCATTTTTTGTTGGTGAGCACTGAAAATATAATAAAAAGATAGGCACAGATATTTTTATACTGGTTCGTGTTAACCTAAGATTACGTTCAGTTCCTTAGCAATAATTAATGTTTCACTATATCAATAACTGATACAAGTATTCTTTGTCCCAAGCCTCTTCAGGCTAAACAAGTATTTTTTGGGGTTCAACCTCTTCAGGCTAATTACACCATGTATTATTTGTACACAACATTTTTGTCTAAATACAATAAGTATTCCTTTTAAACAATCTCTTCAGGTTAACACCTACAACTAAAGGTTAAGTATTTTACAACAATTTGTGTCTCATTTTGGATAAATCTATACACAAAGAGAGATTTACAAGGAAAGCTCCTACTAAGGCTCTTTAAAGAGATTGAGAAAACAAATTATAAGAGTTTCGGCTTGTATATAGTAATCTCTAACTTCTATCTTCAATCTCTATCCTTTATATAGATGATGAACTTGAAGTAGTCATTAAACGTAGCAACTTCAAATCTCCATTCATCTGTTGGAATTGTATCGCACGTCCATTTTCATTAAATGTTTCTACATGGATTGTCTTATCAAAGTTGACAACTTTGTACTTTAACAGTTGAAGAATGTAAAAAAAGTGTAACTTCTTTTCTGCTGCAAATCTTTAAATCAGACAAGTTCCTTTTGTTTTTATTTGGTTTGTCTCTTGATGTAAGGAGTAGGTAAATTCCTCGTGTTTGATTTGGGCAATCCAATTCAACCTCTACAAGACAAAAAAACATTGATAAGTAACTTAGCATTTGAAAGCAATAGTTAGGAATGATACTTATTTTTTATCATATGAGCTTCGTCTGGTTCTTCATTAATTTGTGCTTTTAGGCTACGCTTCCATCTTATGCATATGATTTCAACTATCTGTCTGATCCACAAATTAAACTTTATCTAATGTATATAAAATTGATTATTTATTAAATATTATAAGATGGATTATAATTATCAAAATTAAGAATCATGATATATCTCTAATCATTTCAGATTTAACAATTACACGAGGAGTAAAACAATTACTTGCGTATAATTTGATATTATTATTAGGTTTCATTGAGACTTCCTTTTTTATTTATGGTTGACACTAACAATGAGCCTAACATAGTATTCGAGAGAGTAGATATGTAATACTAACTGAATGAATTAGTTAATAAATGAGAGTTTCTTAGTGACAATCCTAAAGAAAGTATACGATGGGAACAACCATTCTTTTTCTTCAATCTTTCACTTTTATTTCTTTTTATATATGATTGCATCTATAATTATATTTATATGTATTTTTTTATATTTTTCTTTATTATGATATTTGTAAAAAAAAATGATTTATACAATTAAAGAAAATTACATAAATAAATTTATAAAATTGAATGATAATTTAATCATAAAAGTTAGAAAAAGAAAAAAAATTACATTTCATAATTAAACTTAATAAAAATGTCTATTTAAAATTAATCTCAAATCAAAGTAATTTTAAGTAACCGCGAATTCGATGGTCACCGTCAGCATATACTAGTGCTTTGTAGGATCACGGGAATGACCATCCAAAATTTGGTGGTATCATATATCTATGTCATAAGCTTCTTCTTAGTTTACCATATTTCAATGTTTGTTTTGGAAGGTGGTAAGCGAATTCTTTAGTTCATAACTTAGCTAGAGGTGCAGATTCATACGCTCGTAATAATTTGTAAAGTAGAAAAAATTTGGAAAGGGGGTAGAAACACCGACTTACTCGTGAATCTTATTAACTTGTTGCACTAAAAAATTGTGCAAACATTTTTCTTTTTTAACTCTTTCACATAATTCCTTAATTTTTTATTTTTTAACTCTTATACACTTAACACCTTAATTATTTAAAAATTATTATATTAATATTTGATATATTTATACCAACTTCTCCTTTTATATTTTTCTCTCTCTCTTTACAATTTTAGGTTTTAATTAAAAAAAATGTAAAGTGGGTGACTATTCTATTTTCTTGACTCAAAGGAATTTCAAATAACACACATCCTCATTCTAAATTTTCAACCCACTACCATCCCAAGTCCACTGGGAATTTCCGATACCAAAAAACCGTTATTATTTCATCTTCAGCGATCCAATCTAAAGCAGATAAACTTTACCTTGTTTTTGTTTATTTTTAACCAATCCTGTTCCACAATTTGACCATGTTATGAGAATTATTGCATAAAAAAAACGGCACCGACTGGCACAAGAGTTGTAAAATGGTGTATTAGTAGCGTGTGGTATGGCGTGATATGATTGTTAAATGTGTTAAGTGCAAACCCACTTTGTTGTCCAAATGGAATCTCACTCGTAACCCACACATCATCATATCATATCACATCATATGCCACAAAAGTCTTTCCCACTTTAATGACTGCTCCATTTGCTGTTTACACCGCCAACTCTTGCAAACTATTTTAGGTTCGTTCCAACACCCCCACCACCTTAAAATTAACTCACCTCTTCAACTTGAACACTGTCTGCTCCACTGTCACACACGTTTCAGACACTCACTGAGATCTCATCTCTGCTACCTCTTTCTTTTCTTCTCATTTATTTCTTTATATAGTTCATTTTTATTTTTTAGGCAAAAAGTTGGGATTTTGATTTCATTTTCGTACACCCAATTGGATTTTGATCTGGACCCAGTAAGCTTTTTTCTTTTTTCTATGTAATTCTGCTTTTATTGTGTTCGATTTGCTTGTGTATGGTGTGGGGTTTTGATGGATCTGGAACGTTTTGCAACTTGGTTGTTTTGATTTACTTGCTTGCTGCCTATTGAATGCGGTTTAAACTCTATTTTTAGATTTGTTGTTATTAATGAGTGTTACTTGTTTTAATGCTCTAATGATGTGATTTTGCATTGGGCCAGATCTATAAGTTCAGTTTAATTGTGTGGTTAATGTTTGTCATTAAGATGGTTCGTGTTGTTCGATTTAAATTAAATCCATTTAAGTTTCTGGAATCATATTTGTGCGAAAGGAATTCTTTACTTGTCGTCATCTTAGATCTTTTCTTTTTATAATGTTGTGATTTGGATCCATCGTTTTCACTTGTTTGGTGTGTCACTTAACTGATAACTAGCATAGTTGTCATCATTAGTCTCTTCACTTTGGTTTCTTTTTTTTATTAATCATTAGTCCGAAAATTTGGCTGAAAACCTGGAGTGAATCTCATGGATTGAGTTGTAAGTTACTGTCGGACACTTTGACTAAAGTAGCTTGAGTCACACTCTAGGATTGCACATGTTTCAGTCTGATCAGTTATAAAATTATGCATTATCTTATCATTCTATAAATCTTGATTTCCTTGTAATTTGGTTATTGCTCATTGGCCACTTGTTTCTTGTTTGACCTGGAGTACTAGGACTAGAGATTGCTATTATCCTTCTATTTGTTTCTGAATATCCTTGGTGCAGTGAAAAGCCTTCTTTGCTGGTTGGTTGCCTTGCTTACATCTCTCATTGAACTTTGTCCCACAAGGGAATAAAGAAATTTTAAGCTTCTACACATGGATCTGTTCTCATAAAGAAGTTTGAAATTGGTTTATATTTGGATCCGTTTTCCTTAGTTTAGTTGATATGTTTTTATGATGGAAAAGTATAGTAATGATATGCATTTATGGTTTCATGGTCTTTATTCCTTTAAGCACTATGGTTTAATCAAAAGATGTCAACAAAGTAATGAATTTATGTATCTCTTGTGCTGACTGCTCATCCCTTGTTTGCAGATTAATCGTTTAACCAGTGTATTGTGAGGAAGCTGTTTGTCATTGTTTCTAGTTTGAAGCCTTGGGGTTGCTACATAAAGTGGGGTTTATAGTGCTGAGTTCAACGTTGAATGTACGGTGGAGCTAGTTCTTTTTAGTCTGTAACTGAACAGTGAAAGTTGCAATTTGGATTTGTGCTTTCAGCTAATAAATGTCGAGGGGAAGATCTGATGGATCACAAAAAAAGCGATTAGTTGCTTCCATCTGTGTTGTGGCCATTTTTGTTGGTTTTCTGTATGTGTATGGTGGATCCATCTTTAGTTCTCAGAATAGTGGTTCATCTGCACTTGAATATGGTAGCAGATCACTGAAAAGACTTGGTTCATCATATTTGGGTGCAGAGGATGACACTGATGGCAAGCAAGATGAATCTTCATCAAGTTTCAAGCAGGGAGATGGGGAGGACAATATTGTTCCCAAGAGTTTCCCTGTAAGTTGCTTTGTAAGCTTAGACATGGGGCACATACACTCTTTCTTCATGCATCATCCTTATCATTGTGATAGTCTTTAAAGTTTTGATCTGCTATTGCTATTTGGTTTAATCAGCCACCTTAATAATAATGAACTTTCTTATAAACTGTTTGATTTGAATTCAGATTAGTGGAAGAAAACTAATTCCATATCCACAGCCGCAATAATATGCAAATCAATCAACAAGAGTCTTGTTTGCATAATGAAAATAAAATCCTTCGTTTCATAGATAAATTAGTGGACACAATCAAATTTTTGCACATCATCCAAATAGGACTATACTTTTGGCACATCAGCAATCTCATGGTGTTTACAATGTTTATGCTTTTGAAGGTTTGTGATGACCGTCATTCAGAGTTGATTCCCTGCTTAGATAGACACCTTATCTATCAAATGAGGATGAAGCTAGACCTGTCTTTGATGGAGCACTATGAGAGACATTGTCCTCCTGCAGAAAGGCGGTACAATTGCTTGATTCCTCCTCCATCAGGATACAAGGTGAAGATTTGCTAAGAGTAGATGTGATCTTCAACATACCCTCTCTCTGATATTTATGTATTATTTTAATCCAGCATCTATTATTTCTCTAATGTTGCAGGTCCCTATTAAATGGCCACAAAGCAGGGATGAGGTGTGGAAAGCAAATATACCACATACTCACCTTGCACATGAGAAGTCTGACCAGAATTGGATGGTTGTAAAAGGTGAAAAAATAGTGTTTCCTGGAGGTGGGACTCATTTTCACTATGGAGCTGATAAGTACATTGCATCAATTGCAAATGTAAGTCTGCATCTGTCTTTATTGGTTTTTCCTATTAAAAAATGAAACCATACATGTATTTTTTGTTTTTGAATTAGGAATTCTGTTGGATTTTATGTGTGTTCCTAATAGTGAATAGCGAGCTAAAACTGTTTATATGTACCAGTGGTCTACCCAATAGCTTCAGCTTTTAGAAAGACTGATACTTTAAAGATATGATACACTCATATTCTTTAAATTTAATTCAGTTATTATGCTTCTCAATATCAGTAGCATGTTTAACGGTGTTGGTTGTTCCATATATTCAGTTTATGTAGATTTGCTTTTATTTCATGTGTAATATTTCCATTTATTATGCTTTTCAATATCTTAACATTTCCAATTTGCATTGCCAGATGCTTAACTTTTCAAACAATAATCTAAACAATGAAGGAAGGTTGCGGACAGTGCTTGATGTTGGTTGTGGTGTTGCAAGTTTTGGAGCATATCTTTTATCTTCTGATATTATTGCAATGTCCTTGGCACCAAATGATGTGCATCAGAATCAAATTCAATTTGCCCTAGAAAGAGGAATTCCTGCATATCTTGGTGTCCTGGGAACTAAGAGACTCCCTTACCCAAGCAGATCATTCGAACTTGCCCATTGTTCTCGTTGTCGAATTGATTGGCTTCAAAGAGATGGAATACTACTTCTTGAACTAGACCGGTTGCTCAGGCCAGGAGGTTATTTTGCATACTCATCTCCTGAAGCATATGCTCAGGATGAAGAGGATTTAAAGATATGGAAAGAAATGAGTGACCTTGTGGGGCGTATGTGTTGGAAAATAGCTGCAAAGAGGGACCAAACTGTTGTATGGCAAAAACCTCTTACAAATGACTGCTATAGGGAAAGAGAACCTGGTATTCACCCTCCTCTTTGCCAGTCTGACGATGACCCAGATGCAATTTGGGGAGTAAATATGGAAGCATGCATAACACCTTACAGTGATCGTGAGTACTCTTTTCTTGGCGTTATTTGGTGGTTTTTGCATTCAATGAACTCTAGTGATTTCTTTCCAAGTATCATTTCATAGATATAGAAGATCTATATTTCCTTTAAGTGCATGCAGCCTTCGTCCCAAACTATTAAAATCCTGCATCAATTTTTTTATTTTATTTTGTTTAATGATTAATGAAGAAAACCTTTTAAAGAGATGTGGTATATGAAACTTAACTATGAAACTTCTGTTGATTTCATCACAGATGACAATAAAGCCAAGGGTAGTGGATTAGCTCCATGGCCTGCAAGATTGACTAGTCCTCCTCCAAGATTAGCTGACTTTGGCTATTCAAATGAAATGTTTGAAAAGGACACGGTAATCAGAAATTACGACTGATCCTCTTTTTTTAATGACTATATTTAATTTTTCCCTGTTAGCATAGAAATTTCGTTTCACAACCATACACTTTTTGATGAACCAGTTATTGATTTAATTTTGTCATGTGCAGGAACTATGGCAAAGCAGAGTTGAGAAATACTGGGATCTATTGAGTCCTAAAGTCTCATCAAACACTTTGAGGAATATTTTGGATATGAAAGCCCACATGGGTTCATTTGCAGCTGCTCTTAGAGACAAGAATGTTTGGGTGATGAACGTTGTTCCTCAGGATGGACTAAACACACTTAAGCTTGTATATGACAGAGGCCTCATAGGCACTACTCATGACTGGTATTGAAGCTAAATTACTTGAGTTATAAATCAATTGCTTCTTTGTTAATTCTCGGTTCTTTGCTCTTGTTTTATATATTTACTCCTTAAAAATAATCTACAGAATTAATCTTGGTAATAATTTAATCAACTATGAAGTAGTATTTTTCTTTTAATCTTAAAATAAGGTGTGTTGTCGAAAAGCATTGTTTACAATCAATCCAGATTGTTGAATGTCTCTTGTAATTTTATATAAAAGGTAAAGTTTGAAATTAAATATTAACTTGCATTCTGCTGTGTGACTAGTTTAAGGATACTAATGATGCATGGTGGTTTTGGGCTTTGGAGATAAAATCAGGGTTTAAACTGCATCTCGCTCGTCTTGTAATGGCCGTTTAGAGAATGCAAATGATTTGACTGAAGTTCTTGAGAATTGTTGTTTATTCTATATTAGTTATATTTTGTTTTTAGCTCCTCCATGAATGATGAGAAAAAGAGTTTTGATGTGATAATCTTAAACAGGTGTGAAGCATTTTCAACGTACCCCCGGACATATGATTTACTTCATGCATGGACTGTCTTCTCTGACATAGAAAAGAAAAATTGCAGTCCAGAGGATCTACTTATCGAGATGGATCGCATGCTTCGGCCTACTGGTTTCGTGATCATCCGAGATAAACAGCCAGTGATTGATTATATAAAGAAGTACCTAAGTGCTTTGCACTGGGAAGCAGTTGATTCCAGTTCTGAATCTGTCCAAGATGGTGATGAAGTTGTTTTTATCATCCAGAAGAAATTGTGGCTAACTAGTGAAAGCTTTAGGGACACAGAATAGGACAACCATTGCATTTTCATTTTCATATATATTATTATCTGCTGCTACAAGGGATAAAAGCATGTCTCAAGTGGTGAAGCAGCAAACAACTTCATTTTGTAGCATTACATGTTGTTTTTCTTTTCATTTAATTTCCTTCTTTTGATTCTCATTTTTGGGCTGATAATTATTCATGTGATTAAGAAGACATAGGCATCACGGTTTTATAGGCTATTCAAAATTTTGCCTGCATTTGGGGATTATGTAAGCTACTTAATAATCAAGACATAGAAGTCACTTATATAAGTTATGTAATATATATACACATTACATACCTTTCACTGCCCATGGTTTCATTTGTTTCGTGCTTTAATATTCTTATTATGCTTTTTGTTTTAGTATAGCTTCCTCAAGTTCTGAATATCTATGATCTTGATGAATAGATCATCTCCAACTCCAACTGACTTTACCACCGTGTGAAATCTTAGTCTTGCAATAAAGTTTTATTGATATATTTTTATTAAAAGTAGAGGTCCAGGAAGGATAAATGGGTAGATCATAATATTTGATAATGTCACATAATTTGGGAAAATTATGTATTTATTATCTAAATTTTCAGTAATTTTTTCAATAATTAGTACTTAAATAAAAAATTGGCTGATCTTAATTTTTAAACTTATTTTCTATTATCCTTTTATTAGTTGTCATTAAAAAATTTGCTATTAACTTATGATGTGTTAATTTCTTTATTATTATTTTATGACATATGACAATAATGAATTGTCATATCATTAAATAATGGTAATTTTTATCGGAAAAGATTAAAGATATAATGAAGACAAAATTTGAGGATTGAAATCAATAAATTTTTAGCTTAGGGGCTAAATTAAAAAATTATTAAAAGTTTAAGAACTAAATTCATAATTTTCCTTTTTTTTTGTTTTTCATTGGTATGGATTTCATATTGATATCTATTAAAGATTTGAAGATTCCGGCTTTATGCATGATTATTACACAATCATGGTCTGGAATGGAACATTTTATGTTAAACTTTTGCATAATGTCATAAAATTGTGTCTATCTCTTTTTTATAAATATTAAAATTAAACTTTATTAAAAATTGTGAATCTTTACAAAAAGAAATAAATGTAAAACATTTTATATGAAATTATTGCAAAAATGAAATTATTCATGTCTATAATATATTTACCTCTAAGCAGTAACCTAGTAACCTGACACTACTCCAATGAGACCAATTTTTGAGGTCAAAGAACAACAGTGTTTGTGTTTCTGGTTTGGAGAATAAGAATATGGTCAGTGTCCTTTAATGGTAGGTCTGAAAGCAAGCCAATGAAGCCAGTAGACCCATCCTTGGTAAGGTAACATGACACTTTAGGGTATGAGGTGGCAAGAAGGTGGTGACATTTCTGCCACACTGTTCATATTTTTTTAATTGATATTTGTGGAGGGGGTACAGTATCATGCACATGTTATTATATCTTACCAGAACAGCATAATTACAAGCTCTTTAAATATATTAACCTAAGTTTTGAAAATTACTTAATTATCATTCTAAAATATAAAAGCAATCAAGGTAATTGATATATAATATTAATAACATGCATAGTTATTAATTTTTGGGCATGTATACAATATAAATAGCAAAGGAGGAAAGATGTACATACAGAAGCAAAAAAGGAAAAATAAATATAGATAAAACTACGAATAATATGATAATGATTTCATTAAACAAGCATTTTATTCATATTTATTGTCATTCTAATTTAAATTTAATTTGAGATTAAAATACTGAATACTTTAAAATTTCGAAAATAAGAAGAATTGAAAAATAATATCTTTAATAGTGATAAAAATCAGACGGGTAGAATTACCAAATTTAAAGAACTTAGATATCTAATTAATTTTTTAATCCAGTAGTATTTTCAATCTTACTTCTCAAATTTTTGTTTGTAACTAAGAATAATTGGAATCGAAACTCTTTGATTTAATAACTAGCTTTTAAGTTAATCAACCTAGCAAAAGTTACAAGGATAACATATTAATTAAGAAATAAAAAGAGATTATTAAGGTTAAGGAAGATAAAAAAAAAATCTAACATTAATTCGAACACACTGTTAATAAAAAAAATAGTGATTAATCACTAATTTTTATTAGAGTAACTTAATAAACACAATTTTATTTTTTTTATATTAATAGTTACACTAACAAACAACAATTAATGTCTTTAACAACTCCCCTCCCAAAAAAGGATATTTTCATTTTTTTTTCCTTATTGGCATCACATTTTTATTATCCGATATCAATTAGGTTGAAATATTAAAGCTTGAAACAAATCACTGAATAAGAAGAGTGGGCAAGAGATAAAGAAGAAATGAAGTAAAAAATTAAGTTTTATTTTATATAAAATTCGAAGGTGAATAATTATTTTAACGAATAACAATGTCTTTAACTCAACTGAGAATGGCAAAAACAAGCAATAAAATGAGAGAATTTTTTAAAACATAAATAAATATTAATTTTTAGATACTTAAATCTTATTTATAATGGTCAAAATTAAAATAAATATATTTTTTAATATTTTTTAAAATAATTGCATGAATTTTTTAAAATAATCATGTCATTTTGAAAACATTTAACTTTGACTAGGTATATCTTTATATAGTCAACACATATTTTTTTTCTATTGTTTGATAATTATTACAATTTAAGTATTTAAATTTATTTAATATATTTATTGGGTTTAAATAATATTTTAGCATTTGAAATATAGGGCGTTTTACTCGATCTTTTTATTACTTTTTTTGAGTTTGGTTTCTACTATATTTCATTATTAAATTTAACGAATAAATCAAAAGAGAAAAAGTTATAGGAAAAAAATTAAAAGAACTACAATTAAAAGAATCAAAACACAAATAATTTTATATTAAAAGAACCAATCGATCATATAAACCACCGGTGTTTAGTCAAAAATAATTTTATATAAAAGGTGTTTAACTCTTATTATATAAAATTATTCTCGTTCTAGTTCTTTTAGTTTTTTTTAATTTTTGTTTTAATTTTTATAAATTTTTATTTTATCCTTTTGTTAGATTAATTTAATGGTGAAATCTAACTGTAGGAAGTAAAATTAAATTAAAAAATATTATAGGAAAAAGAAATAGAAGAATCAAATTTCAGTAGTACACATGAATTCATAAGTTCAAATTTCAGTACTATTATAGTCTATAAAAAAAATGGTACGAGACAAATTCGTATTGTAAAGCTCTAAATAAATTTAATATAAAAATGAAAAAGTATCTGAATTCAAAGTGTACCCATAGAATTTGATTACAAAGAAACAGTGAGAGATGCAAAAAGGAGATATAATGTAGTTTCCAGCTATGTTATTGAAATCTATCACAATAATAAAGGTTATATGCTATTTAGTGTACATACTTTTCAATATTTTTTTCCTCCATTTTCATAATAGCAAATTAATAATTTCCCATTTTCTCTTCTTTGATGCCCACTTTGAAGGAAAAGGGACCCAACACCTCTTGTAAACATTTATTATTATTATTATTATTATTATTATTATTATTATTATTATTATTATTATTCAGTAGAAATTGCAAGATAGAAAGATCAAACTAAATTATTCTTAAAAAATAGAGTATCAACATTAGGGTTTGAAGATTTAAGTAGTGTCATTGGTTATTGTTGACACACTCCACAATTAGCTTTTGATTTTTTTTTTTCTTAAAAAAAGAAAACCCACCACAGTTTGCAAGTTGATAAGTAATTGAATTTGCATCTCACCCAATGTGGTGGATGAAATCTTCTAGATTCGTCATAATAGCCAATAATGGTTGGATGATACCGAAAATGCATCTTTTTATGTGGGATGGAACAATGCTAAAATTGAACATATCCTCCATCAAAGAATTAACCATTTCACAATTTGAAGACTTATAAACCCCCCATTTCACGCAATGTGAAGACCACAAAATATAGGATCACCCAAACCACATTGGGTTCATAAACCTAATAACTAATCATTGTTACTGTATTTGAACAACTCCACTATTTCCATGTGACTTTTATAGGGTAAGTTCCTTTCATCTACATAGCCTAAGGAAGGAGCCAACAAGGAAAGAAGAATATGATTGATTATTAAGAGTAAAGATCTTATGTATAACTTGGCTTTTTGTCTAAATAAACTCTAGCTCATTAATATTTGTAATTATTTAGTAGATTTGAATAAAACTTCTTTAAAAATATATAAAATTTGATTTATAATTAATTTATCTTATCAAATCGTTTTACTTTTATCGGTCTATCAAAATTTTCAAACTCTTAAAACAATATTATAAAATTTCATAAATTTATTATGTATCAAAATTTACTTAAGTAATAATTTAAAGACCATATAGATCTATTTGAAGCCTATCAATTGAATCGAAAAAATTTGTAATAAATATAAAATCTTAAATACTCCGCTTCGATTCTTATGGATAAAATAGACCATGTAGATCATAAATGTATACATTATTTTTATGATAAAGTGCATTCATTATTTTTACGATAAAGTGCATACATTATTTACTCATTATAAATGTTATATCTCGAAAATATTCTTTCTAAATTTTTTTATTAATTAAAATTATTTATTTTAGTGAGTATTGCATCTAAATTAAAAAAAATATATTAACATTAAATAGGAGGTGAGACTAAATTCTAAAAATATGTAATTTATAGTAGAGTGTTATATTATCTTATTCTTAAATATAATATTTACCTAATTCATATTGAAAATATTTAATTAATATAATTATTAATATTAAATTTGTGAATATTTTATTATTATTATTATTATTATCATCATCATTTTTACTCTTAAAATATTAGATTTTTTTTGACGAATTAAAAATATTAGAACTCATCATACGATTCTTTTGACTTAATTATTTTCCATTTAATTAATTAATGGATTATATGCTAATAATATTTTTTTATCTCTCACAAAAGAAAAAAAAAATTAATTTATCCTATTAATTTATAAGATTTGTCATAAAATAATTCAAAATATTTTAATAGATAAATAATCAATATAAATGACAATTTTAGAAAATCTTAATTTTCTTCTTCTTCTTCTTCAAAAAAAAAAGTCTACCAATAAACGATTGTACATCGCCAATAAAAAGAATCAGGATTTCCCTGATTTTAACATTAAAAAAATTAAACTTTCAATCCTTTAACGTTGAAAATTCTTTTATTTTAATTCGGTAAATTTAAAAAGAGTTATTTTATTTTATATTTTTAAAATATATCATTATAATTTTTTTAAGTCTTTTCTATTAAAAAATTAATTTCATATTAATATTATTACTAATTTAAAATAATAACAATTTGAAATAGTTGTATAGCCTACAATTCTATCACCAATAATATTATATTTTTTTCACTCTTAAATAATAATCATAATTTTAAAATTAAGATAATAATAATATCAATACAAAATTAATTTTTTGAAAATAATTAAAATAAAAATAATAAATTTAAAATCACAAAGAATAATAATAAAATTTTTGAATCTTAGAAGCAACACCATAGAAAAATATCATCCAAATTAAAAGTTACATTTAGAAAAAATGAATCTTAAAAAACAGATTGAAAAATAGAAAAGAAAGGAGAAAAAAGGTCGTAAACGAGGGAATGAATGGGGCATGGAAATGATGGTCGCAAAGTGGTCCTCTCTCTCTCAATTCCACCATCTTTCTTTCTTCACACCGATAATCTCGCTTCTTTCATTTCTCTCTCTACACTTTCTTCCTCTTTCTCACTTCTGACTCTCATTACTCTTTTCACTCCCACATGCCACACCCTCCTCCTCATTCCTCTTAATTCCAGGTTTTTCTCTCTTCTAACACACCCTTTTCCTTTTCCTTTTCCTTTTTCAATCCCAATTCCATCTTCCTTCGCTTCTTCTGCAACTGTTCCTTACTTTCCTTTCGTTTCGATTTCCATCATGATGGGTATCTTAAATTTTAATTCTTGCTTTTGGGGTCTGTCTCTGTTTGGTTGTTTAGTACATTCAGAAGTGAAGTGAAAGTCAAATTTTTTTTGTTGGTGATGGTGATGTTGGACTGATGGGGTCGTTTTGGTTGTTCAAGATTGTAATTTGACCTTGTCTCTGTTTACCCACTTGAGTGATTTGACTTGTCATATGTGTAGTTGAGTGTGCTTCATGAAAATGTGGGGATCACTGGTTTGACCGGAGATCGGGGCTCAACTTTTGAATTCCAGGGTTTATATGTTCTTTTAGGCTTTTGGGAAATCTAAAAGTTTATTTTTGGTTCAATGGCGTATGATTAATTTGTTTCTGGTAGTTTTCTGGCACTGCAAGTTTGATCAACATTTTTATAAGTCTAATTTGTTGTTATATGAGTATCTTAGCTAATGGCTCGCATTTGTGAACTCTATGCTTGATTGATCTACTTTTGCAATGTTTAGTTTAATTATATTGTTAGGACTGCAATTTGCTCACTTTCTCTGACAATTTGATCTAGTTGTCATTGAATTATTTATCATCACTCTTTTCCCCTTTGTGTTTTACCTTTTATCCTTACACCAAATGACTTACACCAAATGAAGCGATCACTTAATTTTCTTTGTCAATTTGCGCTTCTCTGTATCCATTTGTTTTCTTTCGATTTAATGATTCTAGAACTTTTTACACTCGGCGTTTGTTCAAGTTTTGCTTCTGAATAGCTAAAAACAAGCTGTTGGCAGCCTATGTTTGTTGATTCGTTGGCATTTATTTTCATGTCTGGGCAGAAGTAAGATAAGAGTTGATGTGCCTTGGATTCTTATGGTGAACAATGGCTTCTTGATTTTCATTGCTGGCAAAATGAGATTCTTAGTTGAGAAAACTTCTAACCTTTAGTGGTTGGTGAATTAGAGTACATAACACAGCAGACAAGAGCTTTACAAAATGGATAGGTGCTGGTTTAGTAAGTCCAAGCCAAAAGACAAAATGGAATTTTCAAAAAACAAGCAAACTACAGGCATTTCAAAACCCCCAACAAGTGAAGAAGCTCCTTCAAATGTGACCAAACAGAAGGTTGCTGCTGCAAAGCAGTACATAGAAAACCATTATAAGAAACAGATGAAGGACTTGCAGGAGAGAAAAGAACGGTATGTGACTTTAACATATATTTTGGATCATTATGACAGTACAATCTAACGTTGCTGATGTTTTGAACCATGTAAACTAGTTGTTTTAACATATAGTCATTTTAAATATATATATATATATATATATATATATATATATATTAATGAGATATCTTTAATGTCCGTGCTTTTAGTTCTCCTAGCCAGTTAAGGTGTTGATCGGTATTCTTTGACATGAAAGGTAATTTTGTATGATGTTCTTGATATATTGTCCTGTAAAACTTGTCTAAATCCCATAGGTGGATCACTCATGATAGATTTGTTTCAATGTTGTTCTTGACTTATTGTCCTATATTGTCTCTTATGTGCTGTTATAGATTAGTTGCAAGTAACTTGTGCATATGGAAATTATTGTAAGTTCTTAATTAGGCCAAACATATTATTCTTGCAGACGTAACATGCTAGAACAAAAGTTGGCAGATGCTGAAGTCTCTGAGGAAGAGCAGAACAATTTGCTTAAATATTTTGAGAAAAAGGAGAGGGAATACATGCGCCTTAAGAGACATAAAATGGGGGCTGATGATTTTGAGCCTCTAACTATGATAGGGAAGGGTGCATTTGGTGAGGTATAGTCTACCTTATTTTCATTGAAGTTAAAGAAACTGTTTCTGATCTTCCACACATGTTACTTTGACCTTAACCATTTTTATCTTTACGCCATAGACTCTCAGTTGTGGTTATACTTATAACATTACTATTTCCTCAACTACTTAGAAGGGATTGAATGATATGTTTATGTGAGGAATGGTGATGTTGATCAAAACAATCTAACTTTAACTTTTTTTCTTTTCATTGACGTATGTATAATTCCTGTATTTTTGTATTGTCTCAGTTGTTATTAAGTATAGGAGTACTAGGTTTTCTAATTTTCTTGAGTGTAATAACAGCCAAGTTAGCTGTTGGAGCCTGATAGAAGCTATAATGCTTGTGGTGGAAAAATACAAATTGAAGAATGAAGATGTAGCTTAGGGTGTGCCAGCCTGGGAGAAGAAGCATCTAAAAATTGTTTGTGGCATTGATTATTTACATTTAAAAAATTCACAATACCAGTGAAGGTTTACTATTAAGAATCACTCATTTTACAATCTGAATAATCTTGGTATTTGATTCTTGTCACTTGTTAAATGTCATAATAGAGAATTTTTGAATTATTAAAATTGTATAGAAGCCTTGGGTCCTTGTTTTGAATGTTAGCTGTTTCCATCATTGGAGCTTTATTAGGAGGCTGTTGAATAAAATCTTTGGCTGCCAGTAATAAATTATTGTATTCTCTTGCTGCAATAATTCAGGTCTCGTGTAGCATCTGTGACTATTATATATTTTTGTTCATACAAAAATTTTGTCAGATGATTTATGACTTTGCAATTTATTTTCTTTCTTTTCTACAGGTCAGAATCTGCCGAGAGAAGGCAACTGGTCATGTATATGCAATGAAGAAACTTAAGAAATCAGAGATGCTTCGCAGAGGCCAGGTAACAAAATCATCCGGACTTACTCTCATTGTTAAGATGAATATTGTCTTGTTATACTCACTGGTTACATTTTATCCCTGTTTAGGTTGAACATGTAAAAGCCGAGAGGAATCTACTTGCAGAAGTTGACAGCAATTGCATTGTAAAGCTTTATTGTTCCTTTCAAGATGAAGAGTATTTATATCTCATAATGGAATATCTACCCGGTGGTGATATGATGACGTTGCTCATGCGGAAGGATATACTGACAGAAGACGAGGCTAGGTTCTATGTTGGGGAGACTGTCCTAGCTATAGAGTCAATTCATAAACATAATTATATTCATAGGTAAGTTCAAGCTGCAAATAATAATGTTACATCATGGAAAATCTTGTACTGATCTTGTGCTGCTCTTGTTATCTTGCACGTTAAAATGATATTTGAATTTTGATATTCATTCCAGAGATATCAAGCCTGACAACTTGCTGCTAGATAGAAATGGTCACATGAAATTATCAGACTTTGGATTATGTAAACCACTAGACTGCAGTAATCTTCAGGAGAAGGACTTCTCTATTGGAAGCAACAGAAGTGGAGCCCTTCAGAGTGATGGACGTCCTTTGGCTCCTAAAAGAAGCCAGCAGGAGCAACTGCAGCATTGGCAGAAAAATAGGCGAATGCTTGTAAGTTCCTCAATATATATAAACATCCAGTACTGCTTTACTCCTTTGTGAACTTCTTGGTTAAGAGATAGTTTTACTTCTCTTATCATGTTAACTGACAAATGACACATTCTTAAGTGTAAGATGCTTTCTTCTTTATACATGTTCTTCATTGTGTGTATGCATTTGGTGACCTCTGTTTTGGCTAGATGCTCACTACTATTTTGACAAACAATGATTTGAAGCTTTTCTTTCCTCTCTATACTGCAGGCCTATTCTACAGTTGGAACACCTGACTATATTGCCCCTGAAGTTCTTCTGAAGAAAGGATATGGCATGGAGTGTGATTGGTATGATCTAATTTTTCTTTTCAAAAATTCCTTGAAATTCCCTTCATAATCATACTATTTCAATATATTCTGATGTGATTGTGGTAATTTTCAGGTGGTCCCTGGGAGCGATAATGTATGAAATGCTAGTGGGGTATCCACCCTTTTATTCAGATGAACCAATGTTGACTTGTAGAAAGGTAATGTGTGGATCAATTTTTGATGAATTAGTACGAATATTTTATGGAGTGGGGTTTTGACACATGTAGGACATTGACTTCATTGAATAATGGTAGGCTAAACTATCTTCCTTCAACTTTGCAGATAGTAAATTGGAGAAATTATTTAAAATTTCCTGAAGAAGCTAAACTATCAGCAGAGGCAAAGGATCTTATTTGTAGACTCCTATGTAATGTGGACCAGAGGCTTGGAACCAAAGGGGCTGATGAAATAAAGGTGTTGTGGTGTGTTCTTTTCTGAATTATGTGATTTACTTTGGGTTACAGTTGCATATTAACAGCATAACTGGCTGGTCTATTATTTCCAGGCTCACCCATGGTTCAAAGGCATTGAATGGGACAAATTGTACCAAATGAAAGCTGCTTTTATTCCTGAGGTTAACGATGAATTAGATACTCAAAATTTTGAGAAGTTTGAAGAGGTATATTATATATGTTTATTTTCATTGATATGTAAGTCATTTTAGTCTGTTGTAACTAACCGGCATAATGCTGCTCAATTTGCTAATGTGTAGGCTGACAACCAAACTCAACCTTCCTCAAAATCAGGTCCATGGAGAAAGGTTAGTTCTCATTATTGAAAATTTGTATATTGTTGGTGTATTTTAGTTCCGGTGATTGTGGCATTGTTAATTTAATTGGCATGATATTTGCTATGTGCTGGGCTTTCACCTGTCAGTAGCCTGTTTCTTCTTTGAAGCTTAACTAATATATTGCGAGATTATTGGGGTTGTGTCAAAAGTAAAGTTGCTGTCATAAGCTCCATTTTTATCTATCTAGTAATATGTGTATTACTTACCTGCAGTGGCTTATCAATCTCAGATAGCAGTCCATGATGGCTAACTATGAAAAAAACACTAGTGAGAAATGGGATGACCCCTATTTCAAATGTTATAATACAAGCTAAAAGAATTGTTCTGCACATATAAATACTCAAAAAACATAACAAAAACCAAAATTAAAGAAATTCATGATAAATAATGTCTTTACACACCATCACTATCAATCTAGGATCAATAAGAACATAATAATGGAGACAAAAATGAAAGGTTATGGTGAAATTAATGGGAAAAAGAACATACAAATTAGATAAAAATAAAATATGCAGAATGGGAACTGGGTGGGAAGTCTAAAGGAAGAGAAAGAATGAAACACAGGACAAAAATTAGTCCTATAATGTGTGTGGAAATAGATGTCAAAACAGAAGTAACTTTTGAACATTTTACCCAAAAACAACACATTATGTTCCAGGGTAAAAATGAGGTTTTGAAGCTTCTATCATGGTAGTGTTGCTATAGTGTGTGAAAAGCTGCTATCTTGGCCACTATTGAGAACTGCTCTGATATTTAAATCCTATAGTGGGTCAAGGGCTTCGCTCAGTTATCCTGCTGATATGATTCAAGAATGAACCAAAGGAAATTTGATCTTCTTTGAGTTCGTTTTTTAAATTTGTGCAAAAATATGAGAAAGAAAATGGAAAAACAAAAGATGGAAAAGATAAGATGACCTAGAACCGGGACCTCACCAATGGACCAAAGAAGAGTGATTGGCCTTGTGTTGAATACTTGAATTGCCACAAATGTGTGAGAAACCCTTGATAAAATCCAAGAAATGATTTGCCCCAAGAACCCTAAGAGGAGCAATGTTGTCAATATACTGAATTCTTCAACATTTCATTCAATTTTTGGGAAAAACCTATGTCTCATTGACTAAATATAAGAACAGACTAGTGTTTGTAAGTGTGGGCCAACCCTCATTTCTTGAGCTGGCTTTTGGGATTGAGGTAGGCCAAATCCACATTCTAAGATAATTGTGTCCTTTGAGGACATTGGTTTGCCCTGTATAAAGGCAGTGATAGAATTCGCTATATCCTTAATGGAAGAAAAGAAAGAAATATATTGTTAATTAATGCTAGGGATATTTCCTAATATCCCTAACTAATATAATCCTAGCTAATGCTTCCTAATTTTCTTAATCAATAACTAAAATTAATTCTATGAAAAAGTCAAATAGAGACTGTAAAATGACTTGAACAGCCCATCGATCCATGCAGCTCAAAATATGAACAATTCATATCAAACTACAAGCCCAAATATTGTTTAAACAAGGTATAAATTGGATACAAGCCCAAACACTCCTAAATAAGTTCCTGATTGAAGTCCAATTTAATTTGGACAAAAATGCAAAACTTGGGTATTTTTTCTTCAATGTTTTGTGAGATTTAATATCTTGATCAACTCTTTTTGTAGAGCATCATTGTCCATTTTGACTCTTGCCTTACTCATAGGTCCTCCTAGCCCAATTAAAGGATCCTCCTTCTTAGCTCTTCCTTTTCCACATGATGGCTTTCCTTGATCTTCGTCACCTGCTATAGTGCTACTTTAGTTTTCTGTTGACTACTATATGAAACAGTAAATATCTGGGGCAAAGCATGCTGTGTAACAAGTAAGAAATAAGGTCCTTTGAATAGTTTGACCAACATTCATTTGATTAATTAGTTGTCTTTAGATCACTTTTGTTGGTATGCTTGTAGCAAGCTGTTAATGTAACCCTTTAGATGACATTGGGATTTTACCAAAGTTTTGGTTACAGTAACTGTGAGTACAAATACCTCTTCATTGGATGGCATTGATAATTAGTGATGAGGAATGCAAATCTGGATTTATAATTTGACATGTTATTTTCTGCAGATGCTGTCATCTAAAGATGTTAACTTTGTCGGGTACACATATAAGAACTATGAAATTGTGAATGATGATCAACTACCTGAAATTGGTTAGTACATTTTAAATTTTATGCATATATTTATTTATTTGTGTTGTTCTGTTTAATATCCTTGCATGTCATTTTCATCTTTTTGGTTTTATAATAAGAAAGTTCCTCTTTAATATATTGCTTCTAATACTCTTAGATTCTTTTGCTCCTGTGACATTGTGAATCTAATAGAAGGTTTTGTGCCTAATGCTCTATCAGTTTTATTTCACTTTACCTTGTCTAGTTGAATTTCACATTGCGGTGCTGAACATGAGGTTTTGATTGCCAGGGAATGGAAAATTTCATCTGAGTAATGTACTCGATAAACTTACACACACACACTTCAACTGAAACTTAGTTTGAACGTTCCAGGTTGTACCCACATTTGCATAGTTTGTGCAAATATATTTTACCTTCTAAGAATTAATGTAGTGGTGTCTAATTTCAGTTTTATCAACAGTTTTCAGCTTATCAAGGCCTTTAATGCAACAAGCTTTTGAAAAAAAAATGTTGCAGCTTACTAAAGAAATAAAAGTATAATTTGACTATAATTTCAATAAAATTTGATTTTGCTGAAGATTATGGTGCTGAACATGGTTGTTTGTTATAGCTTATGCGTTTGGTGTTTTTTTTAACCCCAGCACCAAATTTATTGTTATTTTCCAATTGATTCATCAATGCTCAAATCTTCACAAATAATTTGGGTCTGATATCAGCTGAATTGAAGAAGAAGAGCACAAAACATAAGCGCCCAAGTATTAAGACCCTATTTGGTAAGTTTGTGTTCATTGTTTTCTACCATTTACCCACTATACTTGTTGATTTGCTCAATATCTAGTTGTTTTCTGTTACATATAAGACTTCAGCTAAGTAACATTGAGGCACAAAAGCTTGAAAACGTTAATCTTCTTGTTGTTAATAAGTTGAGCTAATTACATGTTACAGATGATGAATCGGCTACAGCTGCCAATCAACCTGTCCAAGGGAGCTTCTTAAAACGCTTACCTACTCAACCGGAAGTTCCTGAGAAGAGTGAATCTCAGTGATCCCAACTAGTAATATTTTACAGGACTTTTACGTGGCCATTATGGTATGACCAAATGCTGGGTTGAATGAATACTGATTGTTATAGTCTTTCCCACATTCTTTTGTTAGTTTGGCGTGGATGGTTATGGGAGCAAAGGCTCTGAAACTTTGTGGTTTTGGATACCTGGGTTTTGGGTTGACTGGAATATTTGTCTGTAGAAAAATCTTTGAAGGTATATATTCTTTACATTTTTGGTTGGTGATGTATTCTTTTGTTCACCATTTATCAAATTTCAATGTGTTAAGAATCCCATGTTATTTCTTGTAATTAAGTTACTGCTGAAGTGCTGACAAGGATGTGCAATTCGCACATTCTTTTAGTATTATGTAGAAATTCATTGTTTTGTAAGGTAATATTTTCTTTCTCATCTCACTTTCAAAGGTCTGATTTTTACTAATTAAATCCTTATGCTCATTTTTCGTTATTTATGCTACGTTTAATTTTTTGGCCATTTCATATATTTGTTTATGCCTACACAACAAATAATTGTCTCCACAATATATGTTTACTAGAATCGGTCTAACGGTTGGAGATTTAGGTTGTATGCAAGGTTTTAGATTCGATGATCACTGTCATCATAGCACGTTCACTGTCATAAGAAAGTATGTTAGGAGCCTTTTGTAATGTCAGTTACTAGCACTCTTACTGGAGTATTTGAATTTTTTTTTTAAAATTTAAATACACAGTATTTTAATAGTCTTATATAAATTCTTTTTTATTTTATATTTATTTTATTTGGATGAAATAATTTAATTTCTTCTATTTTAATTTTTTTTGTTTGGATAAAATAATTTAAGTTTTAAGAAATTTAAATTTTCATTTTTAAATATTTATTTAAAAATTAAATTTTTAATATTAAATAAAAATAAATATTAATCATTTTAAATACTTAAATATTCAAAAAAAAAATAATGTTACATGATGAATTATGTTACAAAATATTTAATAATTAATTTTTTTGATATTAAATAATTAAAAGCATAATAAATAATTAATTATAATTAAATTAAAAATTTTGAATTGCGTAGCTTCGCAATAATTTTAAGAATTATTAAAAATAAACAATTACGTAACTTGTAACTTAAAGATAATCATCTTGACTAAAATACTTAATACATATCACAATTCAAAATCATGTATCATTTATATTGATGTCATTTCACTGGTAATAGTTAAATATTTACCAACTATTTTACGAATTAGAGGATCCAAAACAAACAATATAATCAAATAATTTTGGAATAATTAACTTCTCTTCTTATTTTGTAAGAATGTAACTCCTCTATCCATTGCTCACAATAACCCGATGTAGAAGAAACAAACTAATAAAGTTACAATAAGAATGACAAATAACTTAGTTAGACATATGATTCCATTCAATGAAAAATTAACTAATGTAGAGAAAATGTTACCCACCAAGTTTCATTTTTTAAGATGAGTTAAAGCATAATCAGTCTTTTCATCAATTGGAAGACACTTCACAATAGCTAATTGCTTTGCATTGTCAGCTAACCATTTAATATCTTTAGCCTATTGTTATCTATTAAGATATGGTGTCAAGGCTGTCTCACGTAGTACTTCTTGAATATCTTCATCATCAACTTTACCATCCATTTTTTCTACCATTCTATCAAAAGAATTAGTCATTCTATCTAAAGAAGTTTTTATTCCTTCATTTTCTCTAATCTTTCTTTTGTGAGAGTGTGTGCTAAAAGAAGTTGAACCTTGTCCTTTTCCTTTTATATTAGAGCTTGGCTCCTCTAAGTTTATACTAGCAGTAGCACCTAAACTCGTAAATTTCACTTCATTTGTTTCTCTGCTCATCGTTTCATCAGCATCCATAGCGGTTTCAGCTCCATGACCAGTGGCTCTATCTTTAGCACGCAAATCCACTATATCATCCTAATTTTGAAGTACTTTGAATCGAAACGGTTTAACTAATTTATGCGACTAAAAAAAAAGAGACAAAAAGTCAAACCCAATATACTTTGAATAACAAATAGCAATATATAAAAGATTACTTACAATGCAATATTCATTCCAAACATTTTCATTCTCAACTGTGATCATGTGCTCAGTGTCGTCCCAATCAAACCCATTTTGGCTAAGTATGTCACTTACAATACCATACCACGATTTACATAATTTAATACGGTTTTTGACATTTTCTAATGTGACATTAACATTGAAGCTTGCAGACAACACTGCAACATTCAATGCTAACTTTTTCCAACCTTCATAGCCTTTGTTGCCTAAATTCCTTTAATCTCTCAATACATCAGTCAATACACGCTCCATCGATGTGTCAACTATGTTACGATCCATTTCTTCTCAATCCAAACTACAAAAAATATGTTCAGCCTAATTCATGAGCTACATATTTAAGTTAAGAGTAATGATACATATAGTAGGAAAAAAAATATAAAAAGCAAATTACAAACTAGGAAATTAAACTATTCTTAGTGTAATACATTGAACAGAAAACTAGTTGCAAAGACATCAACACTTTGGAATTGAACTTATAAGCAAAGCAATGAAATTCTTTCAGTCTTAAGTTGTAGGATTGGTTCTATTAAGGTGATAACTGATAAGTATTTCCAACAAAACTTATAGTTTGGAATTGAGAAGAACTGAAAATACAATAACAAAGAGGCACAGGTACTAAGGAATGAATGCAATGCTTGTGGAACTTGCTTTGAATTGGAATTGGAATATTACAAGAGTCTTGTGTTCAATGAACTCTACGCTTATTATTAGATTAAGATGATTAACATCTCAAGTTTTGATTAATTACAAGACAGATGGAACACATTAGACGGAAGCATTGCAAGCCAAAGTCAGGCTGAACAAGCACAGACGAAAGACGACTCCTCAAAGTTTAAGTCAGTCGTCTGTTCCAAAGCCAAGTTATCAGACGGAAGATAAGACGATACTCTTCAGACGAAGCATCCAAGGCATTTCTTTAGATTGAAGAAGTACATCGTGTCAAGAGAAAGTGAAGCTGAGACGGAGTAACTCGCGCCAAATTCAAAATCCAAGTGTTACTCTCAAGTGTTTCCAAGATTATAAGGATTCAAGATAACCTCTTCAACACGAAAAGAGAACACCCTTTTTGACTGTACAAGTCAGAAAAAGGTTTTGAGCGCGCCACCAAATCCGCTGTGCAAGCTATCTTTTCATTGATTGCACTCTGACACCTTTTGAAGACTTCACTTGGAAAGCTCAACGACATTCTTCTTGTCTCTAACGGATCTTTGAAGACTTGCCTATAAAAGGACTTCACTTGCTCAAGATCAAGTCGGCGAACACGCTATAATTCTTAAGACTTTGTGATTTCGCTCACTGTTCTACTTGAACTTTATTGTATACCCTTCTCTGCGAAGAGGAAATCTTTTCATAAAAAAACTCTTTTAAATCCACATGTGTGGTACCTTAGCCTGAAGAGGCTGTGTTTCAAAGAATACTTAGTTGTTTAGCCTGGGAAGGTTGTGGCCAAAGAATATCTTGTATTAGCCAGAAGTGGTTGGGGTCAAACAATACTTGTAACCATTTCACGGTTGGTAGTGAAAACTCAGTAGTTGCTGGGTAACTGGACGTAGTCTTGAATAGAAGAACCAGTATAAAAATAAATGTGTTTATTCTTTATTAAGCTTGTGACTAACGGGATAATCAAAGTGTAACGTTTGTCCTTAAAATCAACTCTTAAAGATAATCATTGTTTCGTCTGACTTTGTTTAAACCCACAGACGAAAGGATTAAAATTTTTTATTAACACAATTCAACCTCCCTTCTTGTATTTCATCTTTTACACTTATTTTGCATTAGTTACATTAGTTCAGACTTGAAACAAAGACAAGTAACAAAGACCAATAAAAAAATGCAAAAATACATATAAGTGGGCAACTATACTTAGTTGTGTTTTTAAATTCTTGTACATCCAGAATACTCCACTTAACAGACACTTTGAGATAGTATGTTAAGAGCCTTTTATAATGTGAATTACCGTCACTCTTAAAGTGATAATTACTTTAGTCATTCTCACATTTGTTTCAATAAGTTTTAGATTTACTTAAATTCATTAGTTAATATTAACAGTGGTATAACATTAAATATTACACCTCCATCCACATATACTAAGCACAGGAGTCTTCCATTAAATTGAACTTGAACATATGTTGGATTGGCAAAATGCATGATGGGATGTCCATTTCTCAAACTTGTTGCTATATGAACAAAATCGTTAAAATGCTAATTAAATCTAAAATAACCATTATTTATGATTTTCAGTTTCTATACGAAAATGATATGTAGAAACGGTTAGGGTTTGAATTTCTCCATGGCTGTCCTTCTAAGTTCTAGTATTTCACTTAATCCAACGAAAGTTTCTCCATGAGCATTTGAAAGTTGTGATTAGCTAATATAGACCAACTCGCAATTCTTTACCACATATCTCCTTAAACTAACTTTGGTGTTTTAATTCCCTTACATCCACACAGATTAATTCAAGCACGAAATTTAAAAATATAAGAGAACACATTAATTAAAAAGTTTTATCCTTAGATTCAATTTCAATACGAGCCAGCCAATTTTAATTCAATTACATTTATAAGATTTCTCTTCTATAACGTATAATCATATAAAAATTGTTCAACAACTGGACACGTCTCAACATTTTATACAACTTTATCACCTTATTCTCTTTTTTTATTTGCAATTTAATTTTTTTTATTTAAATATAAAGCTTTTTTCGTTGATTAATGTTTTAGTTATTAAAAAAAAGTTACTTAAGCTCATGCATAAAATTTCTATCAAATAAATAAAAGATATAATATATAGAAGATTTCAATGAAATTCATTTATCCTAGAGCTAAAAGGAATCTAGCAAAACATAATAAAATATACAGTAATTAATTTTAAAATTATGCATTATATATTAAAAAAATTCTAACTGGACATATGTCACCGTCTCATGCAATTTTTCCTCAAATCTCATACTACATTTTTTCTTTTTTTCAACTTCGTCACACATGCTTTTGTTGGCTTTTTTTCTTCATTCAGTTGACATCATCTATTTTTTCTTCATTCATCTCTTTTGAATATTGTGTAATTTTACATGTATTTATACATTAATTTTTTAACTGAAAGAAGCCCAAAAACAAAAACAAAATATCATTTGTAAGAATTAGATTTACAATCTTTTCTTTTAAGAAAGCTTGTCATCAAGAGTCATATACCTAATATGCAAGATAAATATATAAACATAACCAATAATAGATTATATCATATAAGTTATACCTTCCGTCGAGTTCAATTAATAACTCACTTGCCCTATCAACATTAGTCCATTATTAATTGGTTACAATAACATCATTCTCAAATAATATATAAATAAACACTAACACCCTTTTATATACATTTTACCTTATTATTTTAACATATATTTACACTAACATTTCATGCACGTATAATTGTGTTCTAGTAAATGAAACTTGTCACAATAATCTATTATATTTCGTCGATCATATTAGAGAAGTACTTTATTTTTCTTGGATTATTTGTTGGTCAATGAATTAGTTATTATCTTATAAAGTAAATTATACAAACATTTTGTGATATCTTACAAAATTAGATAAATGCTCTTATTTATATATCAAAGTAATACTTTTGTTTAGATCGACTTGGCCTTGGACTTGACACTGAGTCTATGAATTTAGGGGTTAAAAAAGATTTTCTTTAATATTTTAAAATAAAAAATTTGAGTTATAAGTAATTTATTAATTCATTGTGTTGTCTATTTAAGTTATTTATCTTCTCCCCTTCCCATTTTACTTTCAGGTTCCTTGATCCTAACCTTGAATTTAAATTTATAATAATTAAATATTGAATTTTCACTTAATTATTTTATAGCTTGCAATATTATTTTTGGGTCGATAATTTGTTAGAATCGGCATTGTCAAGACAATTTTTTCCCCAACTCTCTCATCCTATATTTTCCTTCTTTTTCAAATGTCTCTCACTTTTACTTTTTTGGTAGTTTCTTTTGTTTTTCGTCTCTCTTGCATGTGTTGTATTTTACATGTATTTATACATTACTTTCTTACAAAAAGAAAGAAAAAACAAAATACCCTTAGTACAAATTAGACTTGAAATCTTTTCTTCTATAAAAGCAAAGTTACCATAATTCATGTTACATATTTTATTTTATATACAAGATAAATATATACACAATCAACACCCAATTATGTTTTTATAAATTATACTATTCATTCAATTTAACAGTGGCTCACTCGTCAAATTAATGACTAATTAACTAAGAAGTCTTTTTTAGCCAATATTTAATTTTCTTATGAGAACATAATTATTTAGTATTACACTAAAAAAAGCTAACACACTCGTAGTTACATTTTAACTTGATATTTAACATATAATTATACTCATGTTGCATGCACCATATAATCGTATCGATTATATCTCAAGGTCATGCTCGAGACATGCTTGCAATTAGATACTATCTTATAGAGTAAATTAAGTAAATACTTTTTGGATTTTGCAAAATTACATAAATACCATTTTTTAATCCCTATAAGAGATTCTCAATTGTTTTAAAAAACATTATGTGGACACATTCTTATACATTACACTAACATCCCCTTAATTAAAAAAATTACACTGAGATTGTAATAACTCAGTGTTGCTCCATGAAAGACTTAAAAAGAAAAGCTTTGTATTAAAGTTTAGTTCCAAACTTTATTTGATTTTATTCTAAAAAAGTAAGTAAAATTTTTCTTTTCAAGAAAATCACATTCACCTTATTAATTCAATCATAGTTATTACTGTATTAAAAACATTAACTTTAGGAGGTAGACATATTCTTGTAAAGACAATCACTAGTCTTAAAACATAAAATTAATAGAGGATAAGCTCCCTTTACTTGTTGCCACGTGCTTTTTAACTTAATACGTAAATCTCGACTTCAATGTCGAACTTACAAATTACCTTTAATCAATTACAACTTTGATCATCATTTTGTTCAGACTAAAAAAAAGATAATATAATGTAGATAAATTTAAGTGGTCTAAATTCTACATTTGGAGTTAAAAAGGTCAACATGCGAATTAAAATTCAATTATACTTTGAGTAGAAAATAATTATGAAAATGATATATTTTTCAAAATCTAACTACATATCTATAATCAAAACATAGTTAGGATCCCAAAAAATTAGTTAGTTTAACCAAAAGACAATTTCCACAACAACTTGAAAATACTTAGTTTCATCATTTCTAATTGATCAAAAGTTAAAATGAGTAAAATGTAGAAGTTTACTCATGAATATTTGCCTCTACACATGCTTAATTCTTTGTTGCACACCCTCTAAGTGCGTGAACAATCCCAAGCTTGTCGAAATCATAAAAACTGCAAACGGTTGGTATAAACTCAAAATGATTGCTCAAAATAATAAAAAAAATGCTAGATTGATGAAACAGACTTTGGTAATTCAAGAATTGAGTAACAGTAGTGTACTTGAGTAAGAAAAATGCAAAACTTCACATCAAAAACTTGTGCATGAACTTGAACACCCTCGTTTCCATTTATAGACTTTATCATTTGCTTGACCAAACGAAAATATATATGAAATTCATTTGAGTGAATGAAAATTGATTTAGTCTTCATTCAACCGCTTCACTTCCGCTTGATCCAATATTGAAAATTTACTTTAGCCACTAAAAATTTACATGAATGAATTTTTCTGATGCTCCCTTGTTTTCAGCATCATTTGTTTAACGGGATAGAAATTAGTTTGATCAAATCCACTAATTAGTTAACACTAAGAAATGAGTTCTAAGTTAGAAAATTATCAAACTTAAAACCAAAAACACATACCGAAACATATAAGTCATGTAACCATCCCAAACTAAACATTCGGAATAACAAACATCAAACATCACTCAAGTATCAAATATCATCAAGACATAGAGCACCTATAAAAAGCACAATGTTACAAATCTCCCTAACAACAGGGACTTTCATCCTTGAAAATCTACTCACCAGGAAAGAGATGTGGGTATTGCTCATATTCTAACTTCCAAGTGATTTCACCCTTGACATCACTCCAAATCACCTTTACTAAATATTTTTCCCTAAGTTGCTTTACTTGACGATCTATATTCCAAGTGATGGCTCTATATTCATATTAATCTTCACATATCTGAATTGAATCAGGTTTGATGATATAGTTGGGATCAAGAGTGTACTTCTTTAATTAAGAGACATGTAAAAAACATCATGGGTGTTTGATAAGGTAAGTGATAGAGCCATCACATAAGTTATAGGGCCTAGTTGTCATAATATCTAATAATGTCCTATGAACTTGAGAGAGCTTCTTAGACTTGGTTGCCTTACTTACCATAGCCACTCATGTAACTTTAAAAAATACATGGTCTTCTCTTTCAAATTCTAGAGGTCTCATTCTCTTATTAACGTAAGACTTTTGTCGCCTTTGTGCAGCTTTCATATGGGCTTGGATCTTGTTGATATCTTTTATTGTTTTTTGGACTAACTATAGCTCAATGAGCGTATGCTCTCGGTTCTCTGGCTTTCTTTTCATAGTTCACTTGTAGGGCTTCTGTACGAGTTTCACCGTAGTCTCATTCTCTACGAGATGATGAGTTGACTATATATATATATATATATATATATATATATATATATATATATATATATATATATATATATATATATATATATATATATATGAGATACTTTAGAAGTTTCCATTGAGAAAGAGTTGTACGAGAGTATGTTGAGCTTAAATGGAAGTCTTTGACTAGTCACATCATGTTTGCCTTTAAGTTGTCTCTTTGTTCTGCCTATTCTGGACACTGGACAAAAGCAGGTATAATTACATTGCTTAGACAAACTTTAAGTTAAAAGTATACATTGCAGATTTTACTTTCATACAAAATATTTTACTTTTATCTTATACGATATGAGTTTTTTTTCCTTTGTAGATGTAAGTTACTTACTATTTCATAACAAGTGCATGTTGTGGACGATTGTGTTCTTTGGACGGTATGTTACAAAAGGTTATATTTTTGTTCATACAAAACAACACATTTAATCATAATTAATCTTTTTTATTATCATCAAAATCTTATAATCCATTTTAAGGATTGAAGGGTAAGACATGACATCTTAGGTTCCAACAGTTATAAGTGAATTCCATCGATGATAGAACTTCATCTCAACTTCACAAATGATCCAAAAAACTTGCTCTAAGCCTTATCCCTAATGCTTGATGCAAACTTCACTAGAATTTTTATGTAAATCTTGGATTTCAATCTCAAATAATACTTGAAGGTACTTTGTGTAAACATATTTTCTCACCAATATACAATTGATTTAGCTACTTAATACTTAATATTAATAGGTAAGAAGTGAGTGCACTTTACTAATACATCGACAATCATCCAAATTCCTTTCTTATCTTAGGAAGACTTATCACAAAGTCTATGTCAATGTTATCCCATTTTCATTCGAGAATTTTCAACGTTTAGAACAATCCTTTAGCCTTTTGTGTGCTACCTTCACCTTCTAGCAAGTTAGACAAGTTAACACATAATCTACCACATTTTTTTCATGTATGGTCACTAAAACATCTTCCCCAAATCTTAATACATTTTTGTTATTCCGGGATATAGAATTAATATACTTTTATGTCCCTCCTCCAGCATAAGCCTATTAAGTTCAGGGTCTTCAGATGTGCATATTTTGTCCTTGAACTTTAGGATTCCATCAACATTTAAATTGAAATTCACACAGTTCTTTAATCTTACATAGGGTAGGATTTATCAATTATCTACTCTTAATCTCTCTTAGGAAATCACTATTTACCGTAATCATGTCATAACTAATCTGATCTCTAATTGTTTCCAAGTATAGGTTTAAATCTCTAAACTTCTTCACAAGCTCTAACTAATCTATCATCAAAGCACACATGTGAACAGATTTCTACCTGTGGTGGTTAATTAATACATTCACCTTTCTTGGATGGTACATTAATTGAAAATCATAATCTTTCAAAAACTCCATCCAATGTCTTTATCTCATGTTAATCTCCTTTTGATCAAATAAGTATTTCAACCTTTTATGATTGTCCAACACATTAAACCTTGCTCCATATAAGTAATGTCTCAAAATCTTTAAAACAAACAGTATTGCACTCAACTCTGGATCATGCTTTGGATAATTCTTCTCATGTGTTTTTCAGTTGTCGTGATACTTAAGCCATAAATTTTTTTCTTACGTCAATACATATCCCAAACTTTGGTACAATGCATCACAATAAACTTTAAGAATTACTAGTGTTGGGAAAGACAAACATGGAGGAAGTCGTCAACCTTTTCTTTAACTCTTAGAAACTTTGTTCACAAGCTTCAATCCATATAAAAAAATTGATTTTTTCTTGTGAGTTGAGTCAAGGATATTGCAATCTTGGAGAATCCTTCTATGGAACTTCAAAGTAGTTGACTAATCCTATAAAATTTCTTACTTTAGTGACAATATGAGGTTGTTCCCATTATAGCATAGTCTTTACCTTTGAAGGGTCTACACCAATTCCTGTGATAGATATCACATGCCCCAGGAACTTTATTTCTTCCAACTAGAATTTGCATTCTAATAACATGGCATATAATTAATTGTCCTTCAATTTGCCTAGTACAACCCCGCAGGTTTCTTTCATGTTCTTCATGACTATAGAAATAAATAAGTATGTCATTTATGAAAACAATAATAAATTTTTCCAAGAAAGAACAGAAAATACAATTCATATATGAAAAGATAAAGTATGAGAAAAGGGGGGGGGAGGTTGAATTATATTCTAGTGCAAACTCTCTTTGAAAAACAAGGCCTTCATTTGATAAAGCAGATGATACATTTAAGTAGTTGTTAAAAGATTAATTTGCATGGAAAAAGTTTTCACAAGAGAAAAGAGATTTTATACTAGTTTGTTTTAATCCAATATTAAGTTTAACTCTTTAGCAAATATTAATGTTCCATTGTATCTCAAAGATACACATATTCTTTGGTTTCATCCTTTTATGATTACACAAGTATTGTTTAACCTTAGTTTCTTCAGACAATTACAAATATTTTTTGGACTTGGCCTCTTTAGGCTATACCTTAATACTTAGTAAAGATGACAAACATAATTCTAACTATTTGAATTTAACATTTTCGTAGAGAAAGATTTTACAATGAAGCAAATGAAAGTAGAGAGAAAAGAAGAAGATAGCTTTCACATATGTCAAATTTTTATCACAGTATTAATCTCTTATCAAATCTTCAATCTCTAGTTTTTATATAGACATGGATATTAAATTAGCTATGAGACTCAACTTTTGAAGACCTGTATAATCATGGATCTTGATGGAAGTGTGCTTGTGATGATGATCTTTTTACATTTAAACTTGTGAAAGTTGTTTTCTAAGGTAGGTCTTTACAACAGGAATTTCTTCTTCTTTTTTTTTTCTTTTTGAATTGGACATGTCATTTTATTCAGAGAGTAGGTAAACACCTCGTATTCTGATCTTACTTTTCATACTCTTATCATAATCTTCACATAGATGAAAGAAAGACTTAAGTTAGACACTAAGAATTGTGAAATAGTCATTTTAGAGAATACTCCTCCTATTAACGCATCTAAGCTAAGTTATGTTAAGATTATCTTGCTTCATCTACTCGAGCTTTATTCTGCTCATCACAATGAGCTTCATATACTCATACATTCAATAATGGTCATATAATTTTGTAAATAATATGGAATAATCAAAATTTAAAGTCTTAATTTATCTTTAATATTTTCATATTTAACAATATAATCCATCAATACTATTGGTACATTGGTAACTCCAAAAGACATTACTACATATTCATAGTGGTTATATTCAGTCTTGAAAGTTATGGCCATATTAAGTCCTGAAAGTTATCTTTGATATATTTTCTTCTCTTACTCTTATCTGATGGTATCTTGACCTTAGGTTTATCTTTGAAAAAATTACATCTCCTTGTAATTAGTCTATCAAATTATCAATATGTGGTAAAAGAGACATGTTCTTAACTATCAGTTTATTCAACTATTACACAATCTAAACCTATCATTTTTCTTCTTAACCAACAAAATTAGTTCTCCCAAGGAGAGACACTAGACCTAATCATACAATTTTTTCAACTAAATTTCCCATTTGTTTCTTTAACTCAACCAGTTTTTTAAGTGAAATCCTTTATGGTGAAATCAACACTAGCCTTGTGCTAGGTACAACTTCTATAGTAAACTTCATTAAGCGAAGATGGTATGTCCAATATTTCTTTAGGAAAAATATCTGAAAAGTCCTAGACAACGGCTATCAATTCAAGACTCACATCATTCTTCACCTCAAGAAGAGATAAAATCAAGTATCCCTATGCTCTTTCCCTTTCCAAGTCACATTTGACATAATTAACAAAGATAAGCTCTTACTCCTTAAAGTTAGGAAATACAAGAGATTTCTTAGCATAGTCTAGAAGGACATGCTTGGAGGATAACCAATTCATGCCTAGAATAACATATAGGTCTAACTAAGCCAGACACATCAAGTCCACTTGTTATGTTTACCCAATAATCAGAGTAGACACTCGTAAATCAAAAGGAAAATGACTTGAAGATAAAGTTAATCTATCCACACATTCATGTGATATCAATGAATGAAATGTACCTGAGTTAAATAATATTTATAAGGAATTACCTTCAATAGAGCCTTTCCTGGAATGAGGTTCTTAGACTTTAAGGCTATAGTCCCACTCATAGCAAAAGGTCTCCTAAATGTTGTGGGCCTAGTTGTTTTCACAACACTTGTTGAAGTTTTTGAATTGGTTGACCCTGGACAATCTCTATTTATATGCCTTGACTTCATACACTTGAAACATACATTATCCTTATAGGGTAGTTAGTGATATAGTGGGGTCCACCACACCTAAAACATCCCACATTTGAGCTCTCATGCTAAGCACTTAGATAACTTAAGGTCATTGAGCCCCAATATATTTGTGAAGGTAGAATATACCCTTGCTAACTATAAGGCTTATCATACAAATTTTTTCATAAACAATCCTTCTTGAATCTAACGATCCAATTTCGTCACTCTCCATTCCTCTATTTCCATTTTCTAGATGTTCCATCACTTTAACCATCTCAACCATGTTAGGAAAAATCCTAATAAATATCGAAATCACAGTACTTTTCCTCAAACTTCAAACTTTCCTCAAACTCTCTACGCTTCCCTTCCTTCTATGTTGGTTAAGTGTAAAAGCGAGACAAATACTTGAATTTCATTAAATATTCTTGCTTTGTCATGGTGCCTTGAAAATGCCTTAAGAATTTAGTTTCTTTCAGATTCCTTGCTTGTAGGGAAGTACTTCTTCAGAAAACTTCCCTTGAAGCTAGCCTAAGTGATAACTTAACCTTGAGTCTTTATCAATTGTTAAATTCATTGTCACCAATAGTATGCTTCTCTTACTAGCATGTATGTAGCATATATCACCTTCTTATTTTCAGGGTAATTTATAACTTAAAGATTAACAACATCTACTTATGACTTGACCTTAAATTGTGGTGGGTCATTATTGTAGAATTCCGTCAATTTTTGAAATTCCACAAGGGTATTCACTCTTGCAGTCTCAATAATAACCCTAGTCGTTTCTAGTTGTGCCATGGTAACCTGATAATGTTTAGCCATAGTAGTTTGTTATTGGGTAAAGGTATTTTGTTGTTAAGCTATTACACCATTTTTTTGTGCTATTGTTAATGACATCATTTCTATAGCTTGCACAACTTGAGCTAAATCACGTTCTAGTGTCAGTGGTCTACTAAGTCCTTGCATAATGGTCCCCTAAGAGACCAACCTCTTGTTCGACTAGACATGTGAAGTTCTTCAACAAACTATTCTTAGAGGATACAAGCCTAAAGATTCTACACAAATCAACTACTCCCTTAATCAAAGTAGTTTCACTTAATACACATCAAAACATAAAGACACAATGAACTTATTCCCTATAGGTTCATTCCCAAAAGACACAACAAAACTCTCATACCATAAGTGTAACGACACACTATCACTACATGAAGGACCTTAAAAGAAAAGCTTCACATTAAAGTTTAGTTCCAAACTCTATTTAGTTTAATTATGAAAACGTGAGTAAAAGTTTTCTTTTCAAGAAAATCACAATTACCATATTAATTCGATAATAATTACATCCTATCAGTTAAAAACAATAACTTTGTTTTTTTCAAAATTAGCAAACAAGGAGGCTAGCATATAATCTCGTGATTGAATCCTCCACAGACAATCATGAGTCTTAAAACATAAAATAAGTAAAGGATAAATTCCTCTTCCTTGTTGTAGTGTATTTTTTAACTTAATATGTAAACCTTGACATCGCCATGGAGCTTACAAATCATGCCTAGTCAATCGCAATTCTGATTTCTATTCTATTTGGACCAAAACAAGGATAATAATATGTAGACTAATTTAACAAGTTCAAATTCTACATTTGGAATAAAAAATGTTTACATATGAGTCAAAACTCGATTACACTTTAGGAAAGAAAAAGAATTATGAAAATGATATATTTTTCAAAATCTATCTGCATATTTGTGATCAGGGCATAGTTAGAATCTAAAATATGTAATTAATTTCACAAAAGGAAACTTCCCCTTAACTCGTAAATACTCATTTCGATCATTTTTAAACGAATAAAAGCTAAAATGAGTGAAATGTAACTCAATTATTTACTTCTACACGTGCTCTCACCTTTGTCGCACAACCTTTACATGCCTAAATGATCTTAAGCTTGTCGAAATCACGAGAATTTGAAATGATCAACAAAAACTCAAAACGATCGATTAAAATGACCAGAAACAATTCTAGATTGATGAAACAAACTTTGGTAATTCAAAAACAAAGTAAAAGGAGTATAATTAAGGAAAAATGGCTAAGCTTCGTGTGAGAAACTCTTGCATGAACTTAGACCTTTCTATTTTATTTATAGACTTTATCATTTGCTTGAGTGAACTGAAGTCCATTTAGTTTATGCTTTAGCCACTTCAAATTTGTTAAAGCGGAAATTTTTTTGCTTGAGAGAATAAAATTCGATTGAACCAATATTAAAAATTTGCTTGAACCACCAAAAATTTGCATAAGCCCCAAGCTATGTTTATAGTTTTCATTGTACATAGCTTTCCCTTTGTATACATCTAAACTAGAATTATACTTCTCTAGAAAAAGACTCTAAAAAATTTAATATTCAATTAATAAACCCTAAATCCTTACTCTTACTACATGAGTATTTCAAAATCCTATATATTTTCATGATATACTCCTTTATTTTAGTATATTTACTTAAGTGGATAAAAAATCATTTAATTGAATCTACTTATTATAATATCATTTACTTAAGTGGTAAAAAATCATTTGATTGAATCTACTTATTAGAAAATATTATAAAAATAAATTCTAAAACTAAAGAATTCATCCAACTTAAACTCATAATTATATATATATATATATATAAACGCATAATTTATTTATCTATCTAAAAGAAATATACAATAACAAATATCAAATATCATTTAACTATAAAATGTTATCGCTATAGAAAATACTTATTACGAAAAATAATGTAAAAAAATTAAGAGATAGTTAATGTAATTTCATGAAATAATGTTAATTATTCTTTCTTATATCAATTTTGAAAACACGGTTATTTATCAATTTTGAAAACTCGGTTATTCCTTATTTATTAAGAAATGATCGGAAGAAGAGATTTTATCACTCCATGTAGTTCGTAGATTAAAAAAAAAATAAAAAAATCCTAGAATCTTGTTCTACAGAAAGTTATGATGATAAGGATGTGCGTTGGTTTCAAGTAGTCTCAAATGCATAAATTAATTAAAAGGCGTTCAAATGTAAAACACATAATGCAAAAGCTATAAAGATAAAAATAGATAAAATAATGAGTGGGTGAACAAAATCATCTTTATAATAAGCCTTGATGGATATTTATCCAACTCTAGGAATGGGTTTCGTGCATTTCTTGTATGATTTATTTCTTAAATTTTCCTTTGTTCTGGCTAAACTAATATTGTTTTAAGGATTTTTGGACAATGACAAGCACACATCCAAAAGGTTATTCAAGGTGCTAATTTTTCTTAAAATGTAATTTAAATATTTATTTTTTGAAAATATTTATTTAATGAATAATATTTTCTTCCAAAATATTAACTAAATTCATCCTGTCAGTAGATTATAAGAATAGTGAACCTATTTTTTTACTTATGTGCATTATTAAATGATATTCTTTCAAAATTTGACCTCACATCATTTTTAGAGTATTTTTTACACAATAGTTTAAAGTATTATTCTAATTTGTAACTTTGAAACTCATAATCCATTTATTTTCTTTTAAAATTTCATCGCCCTACAGTATTAGTGGATGGTAAGTAAATTAAAATAATGTTATAAAATATTATGTGAGCACCAATTTAAGTTATAGGAAGATGTTATTTAATAATGTAAGAAATTGGTTTTTTAATTGACAAAATAATTATAAAATAAATTCTAACAATTTATAGTATGATTATATATTTTTGTATAATTATGGTGTTATGAATAAAAATATATATGTTCCTAAATTTAACAAATTAAAATAAAATTATTTAAATTTGAAAATTTGATGTACACAAAACATATTTAAATTTTTTTAAGAGTCATGTCATATATTTCTATTAAAGTTTAAATGTTTCAGTCCAAAAAATACTAAAAATAAATATTTAAAATTTAAAATATCAAAATAAAATTTGTTCAAAGTATTGTGTAAAAACACCTTTAAAACTTAAAAAAAAAAAAAAGAAAAAAGAAGGTGACATTTAGAAAAAGAAAAATAATAAAATAAAATGATATAATATGATGAGAGTAGCTCGAGTTTCCATAGTCTAACATATTCTTCCTCCTCTCAAACCTTACATTAGCTTTTCTTCGTATGTTCTCTCTGTCTCTCATCCCTCTTTCTTTTCCTTTCTTTTCTTTTCTACAATCTCAAATTATTCCTAGAAAATCCACTTGCTGTCCTCAAAGACAGATCCGAAACCGGATGCAAAATCTATTGCCTCTCTTTGCCCGAGAATATCGTACCCTTTAGATTCCTCTTCCTTCTTTCTTCTACACTTTTTTCAAGTTTTTCACAGTTTTTTCACTTCTATAGAACCAAATTTAGTTTATCAACTCACTGTTACTTCGATTTTTGGCCTACCCTTTTCGCCACTTAAGCTATTTTCTCCGAATAAGAGGAAAAGGGGTTTCTTTGAATGACCCCCAGAATCGCGATTGTGCTTCGATTCAACGAGCAATTGGTGTTTTGTTGATTCTAGTTTTTGATCTTATTTTCATCGATCAAAAGTTTGTTTTTTTTGTTGATTTTGAGGTTTTGGGATTAGCATAGCCTGAATTTTTGAGCTATTAAATTCACTTTCGGATCTTTGTGATAAAGCTGAATCTAGTTGGATCTGAGATTGTGCTGTAAATAAGGATGAATCGTTGATGAGACACTCGGATTAGGCAGAAAAAAGTTTTTTTTTTTTTTTTTTATTCGTGTAGGGTAGTAGAGTGTTTTTGTAATTTATCAAGGATCAAGAGATTGCGTTTGTATCATGGATCATGTTATTGGTGGAAAATTCAAGCTTGGGAGGAAGATTGGTAGTGGATCGTTTGGGGAGCTTTACTTAGGTATATGCTACTAATCAAGTCTTGTCTTTGTTACATAAGTAAATGGATTTCAATTCTCTTTTGATCTTCTGGTACTTTTGTTTGTTTCAGGTGTTAATGTGCAAAGTGGAGAGGAAGTGGCTGTCAAGCTGGTGAGTGCAGTTATTGAGGTCTATTTGGTGTTTGGTAATGTTAAATGCTTGATATCTTGTTTTTATAATGTTTCTGCTTTCCATAGTGTATAAATGGACTTTTATGTTGTGGAAGTGAAGTGATGGATATGCTCGGTTCACTGGTTGCTTGATCATCATCTAGGGCTTAGGGGAATATTTGTGGATATTGTGCATGCTTCTTTTGTTGTGTTACTGAGCAGTTACCTTCAGAAGAAAGGAGCTAGGATAACTGTTGAGTTGGAAATGTTGCAGATGAAAATATTTGAAGGGGATTGGCAGATTCCTTTGTGACATCTGACAGCAGTGAAAATCCTGTAGAGAACTAATAAATTGAAAGGCCATATGTTTTTTTAGTGATCTGAAACTAATTCAACAAACATATATTTGATATACCAAAGTCCCCTGCCTAAAATATGCCTCACAGGGTTATATGATTAATTATCGAACTGTATTTTTGTATATATTGGAAAATTGGGAAAAGATGAAAGAAAATGATTGTGGTCTAAGATTTGATTTGCGTACATTAGTCGACATGGTGTTTCATGCTTCATTATTAATGCATGTTTATTTGGCCAGTATTTAAACAACTGTTGCTGTGATTGTTGTCTCAATGTTTGGTTGCTTTAAATCTTTAATGCAAGTCTTGGCTTTGTACTTTGTGACTTTTATTTTTGCTCATATATTATTTTCTGTAGTGTCACATAATACAAATATTTGGATCTGTATTCAATCAACCTGAGTATTGTGACAATTTGTTACATAGCTGTTTTGGAGTTAAATTTTAAACATTTCCCCCATTCTCTTTTTATTTATTTTTATCAGGAATTTGTGAAGACCAAGCATCCCCAGCTTCACTATGAGTCAAAATTGTATATGCTTCTTCAAGGGGGAAGTGAGTTTTCATCATTTCGTTTTCACGTTCCAATTTATACTTCTTCAACTTATTTTTTTGCAGGCAAAGCATGCATTTATTTAGTGTCTATGAGCTTATTTCTTTTATTTTTGGAAGCTGGTATACCCCACATAAAATGGTTTGGAGTTGAGGGCGAGTACAATGTTATGGTTATTGACCTCCTTGGGCCAAGTCTTGAAGACTTGTTTAACTATTGCAATAGGAAATTCACTCTGAAAACAGTTTTGATGCTTGCAGATCAGCTAGTAAGTATGATTTTAATTTGGAAGAGAACTATAACAGACAACTGCTGTATTTTTACACTTTTCTTGTTTTTGGTTCACCTAGTTAAACAGAGTTGAGTACATGCACTCCCGGGGTTTTCTGCATCGTGATATAAAGCCTGACAACTTTTTAATGGGTTTAGGTCGTAAGGCAAATCAGGTACATTGTGTATCACACATTTATTCAAATTCAGCCTTGTCTTGTTTGGTGTTTATGCATGACATGTCACTTGTATTCTGAGGTTGTTTCTGTTGTGATTTAAGATTATGATCAAAGTTTTTTCATTCACTATCATATAATGGATCTATGGAGACTTCAACATTGCTGTAATTTCCTAGTGATCTGTACTGTATAGTGGCCATAGGATATGAAAATATTATTCATACTCCAAATTGTAAATAAGCTATAAATGCAGAAAATAAAATTAATCATACTCAATACCTGTATAACATTGCTTTTTATATTGGGGTTATTTAATTGATCATACTCACATTACATTTTTTATAAAGAAAATAAAATTATTTGAATGAAAAAAAAGTGAGGATATGGAATCCTTCTTAAATCAAAGCATAACATAAAATGTGAAAAAAAACTAAGATTCCTAACAAAGCTTCCATTAGATTTCTACCATGGTTTATCAAGAAGAAAAGTCTCTCTGTCCAAGGAATGAGTGAGGAACTGAAAAAAGGATTTACATGTAAATTCCCTAGAAGGGTCAAGGGACCAAATCTTTTTATCTGGTGAGAACCCTGGACATTGTAAAAATGGTGGCTTGGAGAACTATGTAAAGAATCAAGAGATGGGACAAGATTGAAAAGGTACTCATAAAAGGAATGTCCTCTCAAATCCTTGTAGAATTTAATATAAGTACGGTTACCCATCTTCTTGTAAAGCAAAGAGCCAAAGACTTAGAGGTAAGAGGGATAAATTCCCAAGGACTAAAGTGAGAGGCTTGGATATGAAGAGAAATAAAATTTTATTGAAGAAACTCAGAATCTCTAGCTGTGTTTAATGATTCAGTAACTGAGAAAACAAAGAATATTGGGTTAGAAATGACAATTCTCTCACCGACCAACCTCCCCTGCTTCTTATTTATTCTCTTCTGTCTGTTAAAGATAATTGTCTATTGGTTTATCTCTCCTGACTGTTACAATTAATTGTCTATTTGAGCAAACCCTATTTATTGCCTTCTAACTTTTTACAATTAATTGTCTATTAGGTTGTAAACTTGTACTTGCTGCTACCCACTCCTCTGGATTAATATTCAGTTCTCCTTATTCTTCCTTCTGTAAACCTTCTTTATGGGAGTTTTCCCACTTGCACAATTCATTATTTTTATTCTTCGAGGGACAATAGTTAGACTTAGTTGGTGTCTCTTTTTTGGTATAATGTTGTTCACTTAGCTGAACAACATCTATTGCCTGTAAATCTTCATATCAGTTGCCTGTAAATTTTGAGTGAAATATTTCGTACTTGGTTTTTAACATATTTCTCTCTTTGATGCAAGACCCTCTAATCTTTTCACCTTGGCTAACATTCTCTCTCACTCTATTTCCACAAATTTCTGTGCATCACCTCATTTATTGCACCAAGGCTCTGGTTTTAATCCAAGTTACACTATGTTACTTCTGGACCATATGTTTTGGCAAAATAACTGAATAACCATGCAATCCAGCTATTGGTGTTTCTAATTTCTTCAGGCTTCAGCTTTGATATATTGATTACTTTCAGCCTTCTCCTTTGTAAGGAAGTTTTCAAATATTAAGATATTATGTAATCTTGTAAATTGGAAAGAACATGCATACAAAATTATTCAACTGTAATATTTTAACTAGGTAACTGAATCTGTTAACGGGGATTTTCTACTCCTTTCTTAAACTAGAGCATGATTTTTCTACTCAACCTTTGATTTTTATTACTATTTTATTATTATTGTTACTTCTATTTTAATTTCTTACTTTAATAGGTATTTTTCCCAGCATATGTTTGATTTTATTTCTACTCTACTGCTACCCTTTTGTTTTTATGTCTAATTTATTTGTTTTTAGTTGCAATAATTTAATGAAGTTTGTATAAGTCAAAGTTGCATTCCTGATAGTATTCCAGTTAACTTGAAGTTAGACCATTATAATTCAGGTGAGGTATGCAAGGTGCTGAACAAATTCAGACTCTAACAATGTCATAGACTTAAAGTCTGTAAGAAGTAACTAGAAAAAGGAGGTCAATTTACAAAGTTTCTTCAAATTTGCTTGCCACTAGACAGGTTTCATGCATAGTTATTAAAATCTTATGATTCATGATTTGACTATCAATTGATACGTATCTTAAGGTGAATCTTAAATGATTTTGTATCTCATTCGATATGATCCAGCTGTCTAGCGATATGTATTTTACAATTACTCTATAATACTTTATTTCACCAGTTCATGAAAAATTGAAATAACCAAAATTGTTTAATAAACATGAATTGAAGAAATACTTCATAACTTACACTAGAATAGAAAATCACAATTTAATAACCTTGATTTTAATACTAGAATATTTATTATAAATTTTAATATTGTTATAATTCATGATTCAAAAAATGGGTCTTCCGATTCATGATTTGTATCCCTATTCAATTACTATGGCTTCATGTGTTAAATACTAAGTTGTTTTTGCTTTATGTTGCTGTTACCATTGTTTAATATTAATAACTGAAAATCTATGTCAAATTTTCTAATTTGTATTTTTATACATTGCAGGTATACATAATTGATTATGGTCTTGCAAAAAAGTATCGGGATCTTCAAACACATAAGCATATACCATACAGGTAATATATTTGAGATTTTGTTTGGGCAGGCCCTGCAGCTTGTTTTCATTTCATTCCTTGAGTATACATATAAAACACAAGACAAGGTAACACAAATGCTTGCCTGCCAAAAGACACATTACTACATAATTACTAATAATCAATTCCTAACTGTTGAAACACACATCACATAACTGTCGTATCTGATAGTTGTGGTGCTGGGCTTGGGATTGCTAACTGGCTTGCTAGGGGTTTAACTGGTGGCTGCAAGTTGAGTCTTACTAGTTCTGAACCTGAACCAAAATCCAAAATACCATTCCAAAACTTGAACCTTGACAAAAATCCAAGATAATATTCCAAAGCTTGAACTTGCACCTGTTGCCTTTTATGTCCTCTGATGCTGTATCTGTATAAACAATTTTCTTACACATTCCTCTCCTTTCTTATTGTAAATGATCTCTGTACTCTATGTTTTTCAGGGAAAACAAAAACCTCACTGGAACTGCTCGGTATGCAAGTGTTAATACTCATCTGGGAGTTGGTGAGTGAGGCTATTTTTTGCAGGCTTGCAGCCGTTGATAAATAAGATTTTGTTAAATTTTTTAAACTCAAAATGGACATAAATTTATGATTTATCTTTATTCTGTAGAACAAAGCAGAAGAGATGATCTAGAATCTCTTGGTTATGTGCTCATGTACTTCTTGAGAGGAAGGTTGGTTGAGATGCTTTTTCTTTTGTTTTTTTTTTTTCCCTGCAATAATCTGTATCATTGTGAGGGTGAGCCCTAGCATAACAGTATAGTTGTGCATCGGTGACCGGTTGTTCTTGGGCTCAAATCTGGAAACAACCTCTTTGTATATGCATGGGGAAGGCTGCCTACAACTACCCTCCCCATACCTTCTCAAAGCTAGGAGCCTCCGGCACTGGGGTTCATTTTTTTGTCTTTATCATTGTATTTTAACATTGCTTGGCAATTGTTTTCCAGTCTCCCATGGCAAGGCTTGAGAGCTGGCACTAAAAAGCAAAAATATGACAAGATAAGTGAAAAGAAGATGCTTACTCCAATAGAGGTATTATTACTTGCTCACAAGGAGCTTTTATGTGAATGTGTTATGATTAGAACTAGAATATACATGCAAAAAGCTTTATTTATATTCTGATAATTACTGGTTTTTTTCTGATTTAGTCATCAGTAGAATTTGTTCACTATTGCCATTTTTCTGCATCATGCATATGCTATTCTTTAACTAAGTACGGTTGGTTGTGTAGTAAATTTATTCTTTCTCCTATATTATCTGTTACAAAGAACTTATTGTATGAGTTTCTGAAACAGGTCTTGTGCAAGTCATATCCGTTGGAATTCACTTCTTACTTCCACTACTGCCGATCGTTGCGGTTTGAAGATAAGCCTGATTATTCTTATCTTAAGAGACTCTTTAGGGACCTATTCATCCGAGAAGGTTAGCTTTGTATTTATAAGCTTTATGTTTCCTAGTGAATAGTGTAAATTTGTTAAGGTTTTGAAAATCTTGCTTTCACAGCCTATCAGTTTGACTACGTATTTGATTGGACTATGTTGAAGTATCCACAAATTGGATCCAGTTCTAGATCCCGAGTGAGTACTTCTCAACTAGTGTTTTGCTGCTTTTCTAGCGAAAGTAAAGTTTCTTGTTAATCATTTTTTTTCCTTTTATCATCAACAGCCAAGTGGGAAACCAGTCATAAATCCAGGACAATCAGGAGAGAAAATAGAACGACCTCCAGGTTTCATTATTCTACAGCTAGATCTGAATTTTTTTTTCCTGTAGCAATTATGCTATGCTGATATATAGTTTTGATGTCCTGCTACCTGTATGTTGCTTAAGTTTCTATTCATTATTCTTTATGGCTGTGTTCTTAATTCTCATCATCTGTTTTGAAACTGATATTTCCATCTGTTAAAAAAATGTGTCTGTACATTGCGCATGGCAAATTAGTGTATTATTTCAATTCTACAAATTGTATGAGAAAGACTTTCATCAGCTAAGGATTTTTTATACCTATATTTTAGGGGGACCAGAGGTTCGTGATAGATTTTCAGGTGGAGTTGAGGCATTTGCAAGGAGGAATAGCTCTGGACTTGGTCTCCATAGGTCTTCAGTGGATGTGCCGTCTTCGAAAGACGTGGTTAGTATCTTTATCATTATTGTTTAATTTGTTTATGAATTGGTTACCCTCTTCGATATTGGACTGCTCATACTTAATCGTCTTGTTGGGTAACACTTATACTTCACAGCAAGCTGATTCTGAGAGACCTCGAAGTTCTTCTCGAAATGGCAGTTCTTCAAAAAAGCCTATCTTGTCAAGCAGCCGGCCAAGCTCTTCTGGTGAGCCTAGTGAAAGCCGTGCCAGCCGACTGGTCTCAAGCAGTAGCCGTCTATCAACAAATCAGCGAGTTCAACCTGGTTTCGAGTCCAAATCATCTTTAACTCGGCCTTCAGCCGCAAGAGGTGGCCGTGATGATACACTCAGGAGCTTTGAACTCCTGTCACTTGGTTCAGGAAAAAGGAAATAAGGAACTGTGTGGTCATCATATTTCTTGTGTCAAGGGTTTTAGTTCTGCCCTGATACTTTCTTTGAGATGTCTACACTTGTTGATTAGTCTGTATATTTCCATCTAATGTTGGGTCCTTTCAAGGCTAAGGCTCATTGAAACTTTTTCATGAATGGCAGACTCTTCTTATACCACTTCAAGTGTTCTTCCATGATTATTTCAGCATGGACCCATTCACGAAGTTATACTATGTTACCTAAGGAATTTATTAGTATATGGCTACTTGTAATAAATGCATCCTCTTTTTTCTGTTGAAGGAAAGGAAAAGAATATGCAAAAATTCTTTTGGAAGTTTTGCATCACCCTTTCTGTGCATATTTCGTACCCATCTAATTTGTTCTTAATGTACATGAGGGAATGGAATTGCTGGCTCCAATTATGGATAAGAGAGAGACTGGTATATTGTAGCCAGTTTGACTGATGTGTGTTAAAGAGTTCAAATGATTTAAAGCATTGTCTAAGCAAATGTTATTTAGCTATTTATCTATCAACTGAAGTTGGAATGCCTCTTTTAAGTGTACAAGTGAAAGTGTATTCGTCTTTGAATCAAAGCGAGTTAAATTCAGGAAGGAGGTTTTTCTTACTCAATCATCGATTATCCCCTATTAAGTAATTATATGCCTAGTACATTTATCTTTGTTGCTTGATATGTTTTTCTTCAATATTTTCTCTATTTATACTGTGTATTCATGCTCGTGGAACAGTTTGAGCAGAGGTTTTTTAGTTTATCTGCAGTTTTTATCTTCAAATTTTTACAAACCCGTGATTTATGCACTTAATTTTTTTTTTTTTTTTGTAAGTTCTGTTGAATTTGCCTGCGTTAACAGTGCTGAGTCTGAGTCTGTATCTAACAGGGCAAAATCATGGTTCAATTTTGCATAAGTTCGACATGCCTTGGATCACAGAAGTGTAGTTAAGTATTTTTGCGAATAAAAAGTGAAATATACCTTGTCTAGCAAGTAAAAGTTAAAGAAAGTAGATAAAGTGATACTTTATCAAATGGGAAGGGACATACAGGTAAGAGTATTTAATGCATTTAACTTATTGTTTCTTAAAATATAAAAAAGAAGCAATTTTTTGTACTCAAGATGTATGAATTGATAGTTTTTCTCCTGGAAACAACTCCCGTAATCAGAGGTTAGAATTCGAACTTAGTTTTTCTATAATTAATTTTAAGTGAAAGTTTATATAAATAATAGATAAAACAATACTTTATCAAATGAGAAGGGATAAATTGTGTAAGAGCATTTAATGTATTTATCTAATAATTTCTCTCTAAGAAGTAACACTCATACACAAAATATAAAAACTGATAGTTTCCCTTCAAGAAATAACTCTTATATCTAAGATATAGCAATTCGATTTTAATCTTATTACAAATTACAATTATTCTAAGTGGAAGTCTATGTAAATATTAGAGTTAAAAGTTCTAAAATTAGAAGAATAATCATTGTGCATATTTTGATTTTGTCAAACTTTTAAAACTCACCATCTTTAAGCCTTAGATTCCTAATTCTTTGTTAACCTCTTTTTTTTTTTTTTTTTTTTTTTTTTTTTTATAGAGGTTGAAAATGTTAGATTATCTAAATACTATTATTTTTATTTTGTGTTAGGTTAAGCTTAAAGAAATTTGTATGTAAAGAAAACTTGTAAATTGCTTATTATAGCGATTATTTGATTGTTGGTAAAACCGGAAATGGTCTGAAAGAAGAATATTTGTCTCTACCTGATAGATATACAGGAAAATTGATGGTGTATTAAGCAATTGATACAATTGGGATCAGAGACAAATCAATATCAACTCTTGTGTTCATTTATTCTTACTCACTTAACTTGTAATTTTAAGTGTCTTTTGAAAAGCTTTAGATTGTTCATCTAAACAAAGTCTGATTACTTTGTATGTTTTTGTAAGACTAACTTGTTTTGTAAAAATATTTTAAAATCCAATTCAATTTCATTCTTATGTTATTTATAATATAAATAAATATACTTAAAACATACCATGTGATTCAATTAAATATAAACATCACGTGACAACGGATATATTTTGTGATTCAATTGTGCCAAATATGAAAACTTGATTTATTTAGTTAAAACTTCATCCAAATATTTTATTTTAATTATTTAATTCATAAAATACATAATTAAATTAAATATAGTAATTAAAGTAATATACTGGTTTAATTAAATAAATAAATAAATCAATTCATTATAGTAATAAAAACAATATTGCCAAAAAAGTGATACTATATATATATATAATATTATAAAATAACAAGTATATATATAAAAGAACACAAAGACACCAATATGAGAAGTTGAATTGCGTAAATACAGCTATAAACCATTTGTAGATATGATTTGTCCATTAAAATGTTAAAAAAAAAAGTTATGAAGATTATTTGTCCTACATGTAAAAATGAAAAAAAAAAAAAAACTTGTACTCCTTCGTGGTTATAGGTATATATATATATATATTTTTTTTACAAAATCACTTTTATCTTTAATTTTTTTTTATCAAGTTATTTTTATCTTAAAAATCAATAAACATACAACTTAAATTCACTATCCAAATATTTTTCCACTCTTAACTTTCACAAATAAAATATTATTTGAAGATAAAGATAAACCTCAAAAAAATTTCAAATATCTGAAAAGTTATCTTCAATATTTCTCTCTATATCTTTCATTTGTTCTATTATAAAATTTCTCCCTACAAAAAAGTTAAATATTCAAAGTTAATTGTATTCTTCTCACTTCTAATAAGAGTTTGAGTATAGCTCAAAGAGAATATGTTTAAAGAATCATAGTAATTTAAAAATATTGTGGGCAGAGAATACCCGTATTTTAATCTAAAGAAATTATAATTAAAGAATACTTTATTATAGTAAAATTTTTTCTAAATTTTATTAAATTTTCTGAATGACATGTCATCAAACATACTCTATTATAACTCCCTACTCCATTTGAAAGAAAATTTATGATAATTTTTAACTATCACAAATTTTAAATTTAATTTTTGAATTAAACTCTAAAAGTTAACAGTAATTTTTTTTAAAAATAAAAACATGAAATACGAAATTTTTTGAGAAACACAAAACTTATATAGTAAATTTTATTATCCAATAGAATTAGTAACATAGATATGAAAAGAGGAACTAAAATATTACAAGAAATTTTAGACGGATCAAATTAAGTTTTTTCAAAGATAAAAAATATATATTATCTTATTTTAAATTATATTAATTATTGTAAGTTTTTTTTAAATGATTTTAGATTTTTTATAAAAATAAAAATATTATTGATACATTTTACATACACATAAAAAATTCACTTTCACATTTGCTTGGCATATGTATATCCTTTAATAACATTCAAAATATAATTCTTTAAATACAACTAAAAAAAACTTTTTATAATTAGAAAAAAATAAAAAAAACAAATATTTATGTTTTTATATGACTAAATTTCACTTAAAAAAATAATATATGTAAAGAAATAATAATGATTAAAAGAAAAATAAAATAAAAGAAATAGTGTGAAGAAAATAAATAATTTAAATATTCGTTTAAAATAAAGTTGACACATACTAATAGTTTTAATTTTTTAAATAAATTAAATAATAATAATTAATATTTAAAATCATAACAAATAATATGATAAATTTAAAGATAATTATAATGAAGGAAATATTAACCGGTATAAATGATATTAATCTTTAATATTAAATTTGATTAGAAATGAAAAATTTAACTTAAATTAAAGAATAATATTAAAATATTTAAAATCTTATATTTAAATTTCATCTCATTTTGACCCATCATTAGTTATAATAAAATTGTTTTATAAAAACAAATAAAAATAATTATTTTTTATCTGTTATTAACAAATCATCTTACGAATCTCCATTCTCAATTCTTAGTCACCCAAAAAGAAAACTCTTAAAAATAAATAGTTACATAATTTTTCCCACCCGAAAAAATTCAAAATTATTCTTCCAAAGAAAGTTTTGCAATGAAAACTGAGTCACTGAGTCACTAATAATCAGTCTCGGCAGTTTCAGTTGGCATAGTGCGCGTGCACTGCACACGGATACAAAACACAACAGATAAATACAACTCTCTACTGTTTTACCTCTTTTTCTTTCCTTTTTCTTTTCTCATTCATCACTCACTACCGTTTTCTTTTGTTTTCCTTCTTCCTCACTCCTTTTTCAAACCTCGAAACCAAACAAGGGTTTTTTCTTTTCATTTCTTCTTCTTCTTTTTTTTTTTTTTTAAAAAAATTCTCATTTTTTTTCCTCTATTTCACACTCCAATTTCCTCTTCCCTTTCAATTTTTTCCTTCTCTTATTCTCACCAGAACCACTTTTCCGTCTCGTGTATTCAAATTCCCTTGAATTTACAATTCTGGGGTGTGTTTGTTTTTCACACGTGTTCATGAAGCGAAGCAGCATGGCCCTCTGTGTTATTCTTCTCCGGTACTTGTGATTGTTTTTGGCTGAAAGTTGCGAACTTTGTAGCTGGGTTGTGCTGAAACGAGTGGTGGAAATAGGGTAGGGGGAAGAATCGGAGTGATTGTTGAAAAAGTGGGGTTTAGGGTTCTTGGTGGGGTTGTGAAATTGTGATTGAATTAGGGTTGTTGTTGAGTGCATGAGAGATAGAATTGTGTTGTGATGGATGTGGAGGGGACTGAGGAGTTGGTGTGCTTGGACACTGATTTGTTGCAGCTTCAAGAGGTGTCTCCTTTTGCACTGAAATCGAGTTCTCATGTTGTTGAGGAGCTATTCGCACAGTGGCTTTCGCTTCCAGATACTTGTCGCCTGGTACATGCATGAACTGAAACCACTTATGCTTTTTCTATGAATGAATCAATGATTTTGGATATTCACTTGACTAGTGGACATGGTGCAGAGAGAAAGAGAGAGATTGAGCTGTGTAGAGTGTTTTAGCCCTCAAATTGGGAGTATTTTTCTTTTTTTACATGTGGGTTTCAGTTAGCTCAATTGAACTAAAATGAAACTGGAAATGTCAAAAAACAAAAACAACTGTGAAGTGTTAAGACAGAAAACTTCTGTAACATTTAAATAATCTCTTGAGTAATAATTGTGTAGTGTTAATCCCTAATCTGTTAATGACTTATGGTTTCTATGCTGCTAGAGACTGTTAATACCTTGACCTATGTGATTGTAATTGGAGTATTGTATCTGTTCATTTACTCTTCTGTATATGGACTTTTGTGAATAACTTGTCGCTTGAGCATTCCTTTCTTTCTTGTAAAGGAGATTTTTGGTGTAGGATACTAACCCTGAGTTCATTGCCATTTGGCAGAGATTTCTGATCTCGAAATGGTACTTGTCCAGTTATACTTTTATAATTTAAAATCACTGTATAAAAGATAAATGTATAGTAAAAACGATCGCTCTAATTCTTGAACTGTAACAATGTTGGATGTAATGACTACTGAAGTATGACAGTTTTAGCATAGTATTGTCGATGAAAAACTGAGGCTTTTTTTTATTTCCTTAGTCAATAGTAGGTTCAGGGGCTACATTGCTCTTTGTAATTTACTTTTTCATGTCCTAAAATTTATCAGGAAAATGAACTGTGAGTCTTCTCTGCTAAGTGAAAGTCAATGGTTGGGCTGGCCGGGATTAATTGATAAGAATAATTTGTGCTTTATGCTTATTCAATAAAATAAGTAATTTTTTGCCAATAGGCATTTTATTCTATATGCATTAAATTGTTGTCATGATACTTTAAATAATCATATAAAAGGAATAAGCTCCTCATGAATAGTGTAAAATTAATTGCAACGGTATAGACTATTGAGTGCCTAAGTGATGGAGTAATATTTCTCGAGCTGTTTTCTATTTTTGAATTGCCATCTCCAGAACATCATGTATGCACACTCAAGTAAGCTCTCGTTGCAATCAATTCTGTGGTCTCACACAAGGATCTGTTTATTTACGCCTTAGCTGGATTACCACCGCTTTCGTCACCACAATCACTAATAGCACAACCTATCATTATTTAATGTTTGTTTGTTTTCTTAAATTCTTCTTGGCGCTTTTTTTTATATGGTTCTTTCTTCTAAATCTGTTTAATATTTTCATTGATGCATTATGAAAACAGGTTAAGTCATTGCTTGCTGATGCCAAGGCAGGAGCTCCTTTGAGCGCAGTTGAGAACTCAACAAATGCAAATGCTCTGTCAAGCAACTCTCTACCATCGCTGTTTCCTGCTGGAAGTACACCACCACTTTCACCACGCAGTTCATCTGGTTCCCCACGCACCATGAAACAGAGAAATAGTCCTTCTTCATTAGGGTCTCCACTAAAATTAGCCAGTGAACCTGTAAGGGAGGTCATTCCACAGGTATTTGTTATTGTCTTAACTAATTTCTTTATTTTCTTTCTCTATACTTTTCTTTGGCTTTATCTAGAAAGAAATAATTCCTTGTTTTACAGTATAAGCATTACTTTGACTATGCTTGCAGTTCTACTTCAAAAATGGTCGTCCACCTCCAAATGAAATGAAAGAGCGATTCCTGTATCAAATTGATAGTCGATTTTATGGTCATTTGGATGGTCTGCAGTTACATGGTGAGACTTTCTCACTTAGAACATGGTATTTGTGAGTTAATTAGTTCTAAATTCTCACATATGTCTGCTTTTTATGTAGAAAGGCCCGTTCTGTTTCAACTTTAGTTGTTAATTTTTATTCTAATTTGCAGAATTTAAGTCTTTTACAAAGGAGCTTTGCAAACTTCCCTCATTCTTCTCCACTGCTCTTTTCAAAAAGATTGATGTCAATTTTACAGGAACCATAACAAGGTAACAAATTTCTTATTGGATCATTTCATTTAAATAGATTATTGCATCAGGCGAAGCATTGGAAGTTTTTTAAATTTTAGCTCTGAACCTGTCATGTATATTACTTTTGTTACATTTGATGAATAAATGGTAAGAAAAATAGAGCTGCCAGTTGAATGTGCTAATAAGATCTTTTTGATGGTTGACAGTTGTTTAGTGTTTTACATCTTTTAGTCATTTTCTTTTTTTGTTTTGGGATGAATTGTGTTATTATTTTCAACATTTGCTCGAGATAGATATCACCCTCACTTGTGCACTATGATTCTTATAGCCTGTATAAAATGTCTTTTATCTTAATGGGTCATGTCTGACTTTCCCAGAGAAATGGAATGTCAATAGATTAGATATCATAGTTTACTATGATGCTGTTTGAGTACATTTGGTATTGGTGTTACTGCCCTATTGAACTAATGTCTCTATTTTTTAACATATATTGTAGGGATCAATTTATGGACTATTGGATTCGGGGCAATATGTTATCCATGGATTTAACCACACAAATATATACCATACTGAAGCAACCACATCGAACATATCTTGTACAGGTTTGCTTTGTTTTATAAGCTGTGATACATGTACTCCTAAGTATTTTTGCAATTTTCTGTCTCTCAACATGAATTACAAAGTTAATTTTTTTTAATGGTACTAAGGGCTTTTTAAAATAGATATTAAAATTGCATTTCATTTTCTATTTTGGTTGTAGGATGATTTCAAACCTGTCCTCAGGGAACTATTGTCCACACATCCTGGATTGGAGTTTTTGCAAAGCACACCTGAATTTCAGGAAAGATATGGTATGGTCATATTAATTTGATTAATAATTTTGTGTATTGAGTATCTTTATTTCTTAAAATTTGTTTTAGGCAAATCAATGGATCTCCTAGTCACTAGTCTCACCTAAATTTTGGAGGGCATTTAATTCTGATGGGCAAGGTTGGAATATCTGTTATTTGTACGATATTTTGGGTCTAGTTTCTAAGTGATTGGCTGGGAATAAGACTTTCCAATTAAGATGTGATTTCCTTTAATTTTTTTTCTTTATCACTTTTATTTTGGAGCGGGCATCAGACTGTCTCTCATTATATTTGTAAAATAGCCATGATCGAATCCATTCTTCAGTCCTCCTTTGGAATTCAAACTCTCAGTATTACCAATACATCATACCAGAGCACTAAAGTTCACAACAATAACAGCACCCCTCACATCAAGAAATCAACAATCCCACATCAAATAGCAACTCACTAACACCAATCTGAATTTTGTCCAATATCTTCAAAAACAGAGCAGAAACAACCAAACAAAACAAATCCTGGACTCAACCTAAAACAAATCCTGGACAGAATTTGTATGGTATTTGCAACTTCTCTGTTTTGAATCAGGCCAATATCCACCTTGTGAAGCTTAAGGAGAGGGGATTTGGGCAACTTAAAAGAGATTACTATTTTGTTGTTATTTATTCACTGCAGCTGATGGGGGCTTGGGTTCCTTTGAGAAACCAGCTGTATTTAGCATCTAAAAAGTGAATGAAAGAAAAAGTGAACTAGATTACAAGATTGTATAGCTGACTAATTTGAAAGAATAGGCTCCCTGTGTGAGTATATATTCAAATATAAACTATAGGCTCCCTGTGTGAGTATATATTCAAATATAAACTATGGTTGTAGGATTATATCAGTACAAATATGGCCTGTGGATCCATTGGTATGGAGAAAATACTACTGCGGGGATCCTTGCTTTAAAATTTGACTGTACACTGGGAAATTAGTCTCTAACCTGTGTAGTGGGAGGACTCTGGGAAACCAAAAGAATATTAAGCTATGACATAATTATTTTGGGTTAGGGTTTATATTTTGGGAATTCAGCTTTCACGAGTCTTTAGTTTGGGCTGGTTGTCATCATGATATAATTAACGCAATCAAGTTGTCATATTAGTTACATTATGCCTCAGGATTTTTTGTCTTACTGTGGTTCAACTTGAGAATTTCACTTCTTTACCATGCTTGTGTTTAATATTGCTTTTCTACATGTTCCATAGAACTTCTCGGCATATTTCTCACTGGTACGTGTTTTGTCCTAAAACAGCTGAGACTGTCATACATAGAATATTTTACTACATGAATAGATCAGGGAATGGCCGACTTACACTGAGGGAATTGAAACGTGGGAACCTAATTGATGCAATGCTACATGTAGATGAGGAAGAAGACATTAACAAAGTACTGAGGTACGGTTTTTGGCTGAAAAATCACTTGATTTTCTTTTGAAAGCATGCTGCTGTTGTCCTGGAAATTTCCTTCTGTTGTTTGTTGGCATGGACTCCTATAGAATAATGCCCTTACCCTGAGAGAGTGATCCTGCTCCTTGCCATTATTGAATCAATGAATTGTTTTCCCCCCTACCCTTGTACTGTGAAAGGGTCTGTTTACTTTAAGAAAATTTCTTGTTTTTACACTTAATTACCAAAAATGTCATTTAGTTTCATTTTGTTTTCTTTTCAGAGATTTGTGTAGGAAATAGTGAAAACAATAAAAAAACATTTACAGCTTCCTGTACATACCTTTCTAAATAGAAAAATAAAGTGAAAATACAGTAGCATTTTTTTTTTTAATTAAAAGTAAAAACAGCATAATACTTTTTCAAGCTAATCATGCCCTAAGAATGCAGTATGCTGTCCAATGTTTGCATATTAAGAACAGAGCTCCCTTGAAACAGCATTGAACTGTGTTGAAAAATTGTAGAGAAAAGAGAAATTTGAAGAGTTAGTGTTAGGATTTAAGGAGAAAGGAGTTTAGAATATTAGTTAGTTAGTTATAAGAATTTAATCGCTATAAATAGGGAAGGTTGGTATTGGTAGGATAGAAAGGGGTAGTTATGACCATTTGTAAACTGAGCACTGGCTCTTTGTGGAAGGAGAAATCCTTTGTGAAGGGGAAATCCTTGGAGGAGAGTTATCTCTCCTATTTCTCTGTTACTTTCCAATTTAGAAATACAATCTTCTCTATTCTTTCTTCTCTTTTTTAATCTGGGTTCCTAACAGTTAGCGAGAGATTGAACAATTTCTTTAAGAACAAGCAATTGCCTCAAATATCAGTTTATACTAACTGCTGGAACGCAGGAATATTTGATTATCCCAACAGAATCAATTGCCTTTGGCTTATGCTTCCCATATGTATATGAAGTACTGAAAAAATAATATGGAATGCCTGATCATCCTAATTAGCAATCAACCTCTCTTCCCAGAATCCATCACCTAAAGTTATGGTCCTTAAGTTTAGGGGTCAAAACTTTGGACCTTGTTGACAAGCAAAACACCAAAGAGAAATCAAGAACATAGCTTGATAGAATACAAGGTCAAGAGAAAGCTGGAGAAAACAAATATTTTTTGAATTTTGAATCTGATGAATTGTTATTGTTTTTCATCCGTTAGCTAGATATCAATGTATATATATATATATACATCTAACTAACTGAAGGCTTACAAAAATCATTCCATCTAACTGAGCTGACTCAACAGCTGTTATTTGAACTGAATAACTGAACAATAAATACTCTAACACAGCTCTATCCCATACCAATATTGGGTGCAAAGAAACTACCTTTAATATGTGGACAGCTTCCTTTTGTTCTTGTATGTTGTGCTTGGTTGATGATCAGTCTTGATTAATTTATGTCGCAAATCCATGATTGACTTTCATTTTCAATTTAGTTATCCCCATAAAATTCAATTTATTTTTGTATCTGCTTCAATAATTCTCATATGGGATTTCAGGTACTTCTCGTATGAGCATTTTTATGTCATTTACTGCAAATTTTGGGAGCTCGACACAGATCACGACTTTTTGATTGATAGAGAGAACCTTATTAAATATGGGAACCATTCTCTTACCTATCGGATTGTTGATAGAATTTTTTCACAGGTCTGTTGGTATTTTACATCTTTGCCAACATATATCAAGCCTTATACTGAAAATTGAGTGTATTTGGAACAACAATTTTTTGAATTGATCTGATTTATAAATAAATTTCTTTATTTGGAACTTCATAATATAGAAACTGATTAGATTTTGAAATCCTTTTTGATTTGAGTTCTGTGTATTTAGAAATCCACTCACATTTGGTTTGACTTGATTTGATTTTGATTTTAATTATTTGAATGGATAATTTTGCCCTTACTAGTTTAGCCACTCTATATTCTAGTGTAATAAAGTAAATTACTTGAATGAAATGTGTTCCATTCATTATTAAGGTATTCAAAATGTGGAATTTGATTTGCAAATAAATTTCAATTGTTTTCCTGAATAATGACTTCCAAACAAGAGATTGATTACTTAACTCAATCAAGTCAGTTTTCTATTTTAATTTTTTTATGCTCTTATGAATGCTTAAAACTGTGCCAGGTTCCAAGGAAATTTACCAGTAAGGTTGAAGGGAAGATGAACTATGAAGATTTTGTTTATTTTATACTCGCCGAGGAAGATAAGTCATCGGAACCTAGTCTAGAATACTGGTATACTTCTTACCCTTTCTTAAATACTAGAGATCCTTTTAATTACAATAGAAAATAATACATCTTGACTGATATGATAACTTGGATCATTAATGAATTTATTTTCTCCACTGTTTGACTTACACTGAAATTTCTAATGATAATAATAATATGGGAAAACTTGATGTCTGTTTTTGGTTCTAAATATACCATTATATGCTATTAATGAAATAGGTACTTGTTAATTTTATTAAATCATGATTTTTGAGAGTTATTGATGTGTCGTTTAATTTCAAGCATTCTTTTTACTACTCAGCATGAAGCTTGGATACTTGACAAGATGACGCCAATGGGGACATGAGAAATTCTTTAAAATTCAAAATACGATATGGTTAACTTGAATTTTAGAAAATATACATATTTTGCATAAATGCACATTTGTTTAGAAACATTGACTATTTCTCATTAATACATTACAAAGAAATAGAGGGTCTTGATCTCTCTAGTCACTGCCTCAGGAACACCATGAGGTCTGACCACCTTTTCATGAAAACATCTGCAACATTCTTTTGATGCAAATTTATGTTTGATGGTATAAAATGGGCATACTTTTGACAAACAGTTGCCAGCCACCATGATAATTTTGAACACCTAAGATTTAGGAAGCTCCATAATGAAGACTTGAAAAGAGAACTCAAGAAAGAATAACTGGATATTATTTGGTGTTTCACAATATATCAATAATCCCTTTCTATAGGCTAAACTTACTAAAGAAAATAGGGAACTGAACACATTATGGGAAATAGGGAAAGTATGAAAGAAAATATCTATCCTAATAACTACACATATTCTTAATGTAAAGGGAGATTTTGTTATATTTACAACACTCATGATCTAAGTAAGTTGGTGAATGGATATCAATCATTCCCAACTTGCTATAACTAAGTTCTTGGAATCTCACTGTGTGGAGTCCCTTGGTGAATACATCTGCCAGTTGGAGCTGAAGAGATGTTGGCTGTGGAGAGATCATTGTCAATTTCTATATCCTTAATTTTGTCATGTTACACAAGGTTGTGTGTAATATTGATATCAGAATTCTTATCACAACAACTTCATTGGGTCTAATACTTGATCTTGAGGTCATCAATTATGATCACCATCCGTAACACCTCACAGATACCTATACCATAGCTAGAAACTTTACTGCATTGGATTGAGCAACTACGTTTTGCTTTTTACTATACTTATCACCAGATTTCCTCCCAGAAACATGCAATACCCTAAGGTAGACCTCCTATCAACAAGAAGGCCAGTGGAGAGAATGGATTGGTTCAAGGGGTTGGGGGTTCCTCCATATTGCCTAGAACCATCAGAATTCAAATTAGCAGTAAAGGTTGTGCTTCGGGAGTGCTGAGAGCCACACCAGTTGATCAAACATCTGGTTGGACTTGATCGACTGATCTTTCTCTCAATTGTTGAGTCACCATATACTCATCTATCTGAAATATGCTAGCATTTGTAGCAATTTACACATTTGGTGTTGTCAGTTAATTAGTCATGTCTCACTTGCTCAAGTTTTCCATATCTAATTTAACTTGAGTTTTTGTTTCAAGATTATTGGAGCTTCCTGCTTAGTCAAGGTTTTTGGAGGGTTCAATATATTTCTAGATTGTAGATTCTGTTAGGGACCAGCAGTTGAAAGGAGGTAGAGAAGAGAGAATTTTATTGAATAGGATAAAAACAAAGAAAATAGTAGAGAAAGTTCTCCACCAAGGGTTTTCCTTTCACAAAGGATTTCTCCTTTCACGAAGAGCTAAAGCTCAATTTACAAAATGATTAAGTCTCCCCTTCCTTCTATCCTTCTTCCCCTATATATATCTAATATGCCCCTCCAACTCATTAACTAATATTCTAACTGTCCTAATTAACTCTCTTATCCTAATATCCTAACACTACACCCCACCTACAAAACAACCTTGTCCTCAAGGTTGAAATCTGACAATGGAAAATAGTAACACATTTACGTAAGTTTTTTTTTTTTTTTTTCCAATTACTGGAACATAACAGCACCCATGGCTGTTCAACTGTTAGAAAAAAAAAACCCTGGCCTCCACCTTTGCTGCTTGCATCAGGTGGCTTTGGTGGTGGTGAAGGGAGAGCTGGATTCTGTATAATTTCATTCTCCATTGATACTGTTTCAATATTTCGACCCTACTGCTTTAACTGCATTGACAAGTTGACCAGATTTTCTGAAACCCATAATTTGTCCGCCACATCTTGTTCCAAGGCATTCATCAGTGAGTAGCACATATGACCAAGTTTTGCAGTACTCATGGTGTAGTTTGATCCAACTAGTGTTGTACTGAGATTCGGATTCAACAATTTTGATGCTGGAAATGATAGGTTAACCCAGTTGCTTAAGACCCAAGTTTTTCTGGCCATTGGAGGGTCCTTTAACCCATGCTTGATCATTGTACATGGGTCTTTCCTCATCTCCATGCTTATGTTGACACCAAGACAGAGCCTTGATGTTGGATATCTTTGGCTCATGGTAACAAGATCTTTCTGCAGTTCCTCAATTGTTACCTTAGCTGAATCTGGATTTTCAAAACAGTGGGCAATTTCTGCATCTCCTCCTTTAATTTCCTCCATGATCCCAATCATCTTCTCTGCCTCAACAACTTTATCTGAACCTTGATCATCAATATCCAGCTCCTTTATGATGGGTTCCACGTTCTCTTTAAGTCCGTCAACCTTTTTCTTGATCTCGATTGCAGACGGTTGTGCTCCCATCCTTTCCTCTTCCCCTTTCACTTCAAGAATGATTTCTGGACCTTTTTCTGGTTCCTGTTTCAGCTCTGAAATGGTGACCTTGCAAGAATGATAGTGCAGTCTACAAGAATTGGGTGTTCTTTCCCACCAAGAACGCGATAACACCTCTTCTTGATCACTGTCTTCTTTTTTCTCATTCGACCCCACTTTATTGTTAACTGGTGTCTCTCCTTCGCCCTCGGAAACTTCTTTCTCCTTCTTGTTCAAACACTCCATAACTACATCTTTGAGTTGCTTAAGATTTGGCATGTGTGCCTTGATGTAAGCGACCTCTTTCTTCAACTCGCTGATTGTCCTTTCCACCATTACCATTCTGTTCTTCGTTGCGATCAAGATCCAGCAGGTCGGACCAATTTGTTAGGGACCAGCAGTTGAAAGGAGATAGAGAAGAGAGAATTTTATTTAATAGGATAAAAAGAACAAAGAAAATAGTAGAGAAAGCTCTCCACCAAGGGTTTTCCCTTCGCAAAGGATTTCTCCTTTCACAAAGAGCTAAAGCTCAATTTACAAAATGATCAAGTCTCCCCTTCCTTCTGTCCTTCTTCCCCTATTTATATCTAATAAACCCCTCCAACTCATTGACTAATATCCTAACTTTCCTTACTAACTCCCTTATCCTAATATCCTAATGGATTCAGTATATAACTCACAATTTCAGAATTTGCATTGCTGCTATTCCCCCCCCCCCCTCTTTTCCTTGAATTTTAAATAGAAATTCCAGATTTGTATTTATTTTTTAAAATTTTTTGTAGGTTCAAATGCATTGATTTGGATGGTAATGGAATGCTGACACCAAATGAAATGCAATTCTTTTACGAGGAGCAGTTGCATCGGATGGAGTGCATGGCCCAAGAACCTGTACTGTTTGAAGATATATTATGTCAGATTGTGGATATGATTGGACCAGAGGTTTCTCTTTGTTCTTTTTTTTATGTTCTGGTTCCTTTTACTTAATTTTGTTTTATTCCTCTGCATTATCGCAAGTGGTAACTGTCCTACACTTGCAGAATGAGGGATGTATCACATTACGGGACGTTAAAGGCAGCAAACTTTCTGGAAATGTTTTCAATATTCTTTTCAATCTCAACAAGTTTATTGCATTTGAGACTCGTGATCCATTTCTCATCCGTCAGGTAAAAGCAAGTTTGAGATCCTATATCACTAACAGTTGACTTTTAGTACTGTTTATTGGTAAATTCTGATTACAAGGAGGGAATTTTGTTTAGGAACGTGAGGATCCAAATTTGACAGAGTGGGACCGGTTTGCGCACAGAGAGTATATTAGGCTTTCCATGGAAGAAGATGGTGAAGACATGTCAAATGCCAGTGGAGATGTCTGGGAAGAATCACTTGAGGCCCCTTTCTGAGATTAATTAGGTAGGTGGTTCAATACAGTATATGTTCATTTAATCTCACGCAGCTGGATTTTGATGTCTCTTATGATGATATTGGCATTGCCTAATTAATAATTACATTTTAAACTTGATTTTTCTCAATATTCATCTTTTGTTTTGTGGACATTTTTTTGGTAAACATTTCTATTTAGTTTATGTTCTACATTTGACATGAGTTCGTTCTCTCCTAAGGTAAAAAGTTAAATTAGATTAATTGGAAATCACTCATTATTACTATTATCATTAGAAAATAAATTTCCTGTCAACATTAATGTTAGGAAAGTAAAATTCATGAATTTTCCTAACATAACAAAACTTGCCATGTAATCTCAACAATGGATTGTATTATATTACTTCCATCCCTGAATGTAAGTCTTTTTTTCAGAAATAATTTTGTCCCTTTTACAAGACTCTTTTAATTGTCTCTTCCATTATTTTTATTTTTTTACTGAAGTACCCATTAATTACTTTACAACAAATGCATTATCTCTTTTATGTGGATTTGGTAATATGACTATCACACATTGATTAATTAGCTGGAAGGTAAATATAGAGGTAAATTTAGAAAATCATTAACAAATTTACTGCTGTTAACTAAATTAAATAATTTTCTTGATGGGTGAGAATTAGGTAAAAGAGTGTTATATTTTGGGATGGAGGTAGTAAATCTTAATTTACATAACAAGGCATTTGATAATGACAAATTTGGTTTTAGGCCTAAATGGGTGTCATCATAACTGCAGGTGAATCAAAGGGTATGGATATGGATGCTTGTGGATTCTAGCCCCTGAATATGCAAGCAGTATAATATTTGAAGAGGCCATGATGGTAAATGTCTACTAATAGTGTGCCCTAGAGAGGTTCCCCTGACATATGTTTAGTAAGAAACTAAGAACAGCAAGTGCCTTGGACAGGGTACCCGCAGGTGCAGATTTATTGTTCTTGTTCATATACAGATTTCATAGATTGTCCCTATCAAATTAGATTTCTGTAAAAAATTATGGAGTTTTTTTTTTTTCTTGAATTTTCTTTGTTTCCATGTTTGCTGATTTTTTTTTTTCCTTTACAAATTTTATCACCGTCAATTGTATTAAAACTTTAAACGTTTTTCTTATGTTATACAGTGAAGAGAAAATGCCATCATCCTTTACCTAAAGATAGGTAGTGTTTTTTATTATTTATTTTTCATAGAAATTTATAATTTTTAGTTTAGATTTATTAGTTCAATTTGATCCTTTATTAGATAGACTATGACATTTGAAGAAGTATTTACTATTCGTGGAATGTCTCTCACCATGGGAAAGGGATTTTTGCACCATTTGACTTCACATTATCTTAATTCGTAGAGAACTTGTGATTGTGTTAGGCAACATGTGTCACGTGATCGTACACTATTGCCAAAAGTAATTTTTAAAATTAATATCGTTTCGTTTTCCTTTGGTATCGCTTTGCTTCGCTCTCTTATTTTTTCCCCTTCTCTAACTACAACCAACCATGAGGTCGTGATGGCGCAAGCTATTTATATCATTTATCGCTCCTAATGACCGTTGGATTAAAATGATTAATATATTCTATTTTTTAAAATTATTTTATTATTTTTATTTTTTAAGTACTTACTTGATTAGCATATTTTTATAGACTAGGTAATGTAATATATTTTTATACTCAATAAATATATTGTATTTCGACAATATGGTGCATAGGCAAACATTTTCCTAATAGTTCCTATATTAGTAACCAAAAAGTCTTTCTATATTTAAATTAAGAGTAATATAATTTAGCGGCGCAACCATCAGATTTTTTATTTTTCCGAACTAGAAAAATATTCAAAAGGAACTATATTTTATAAATATTAAGTCACTATTTTAATTATAATTTTATTATTTATTACATTTTAAAAATTTGAAGTAACAATGACTAAATTTAAAAATTAAAATGATTGTAAGTATTTAATTATTTTCATCTTTTTAAAATTAAAATACTCTTTCATATTTTTCAAGAATAAAAATACAGTGTAATATACTGTCACTTTGCATTTGATGAATATAGATTATAGAGTACTATACTCTTGTGAAGACATGATAAATAACTAAATAAGTAGATACCAAAGTCTTTCTTGTACTCATAAAAGGAGAAGTCTTTGCTACCTCACATCGTAGTCACATAGGAATGCCGATACCGTGATTGTTTGTTTATGTTTTTTAAATGCTATTTTTATCTATGTTTTATTATTTTTTCTCAATTAGTGTTTTTAAAATTATCTTTTAGAAAAATAAAGATTTCAAACATTAAAATTGCAAGAAATTTTTATTGACAATTATCATTATTTTACTTAATTTTTAAAACTTTACTTTTATTTATTCTAAAACATAAAAAAATTAAATTTTTTTTCCAAAAGAATGATCATATGTAATAGTATAACTTATGAAATTTTAATGCACTAGATAGTTTAAAACACGAAACTTTCTTTTAACACTTAGTGTTATAGTAATAAAATAAAGTTAAATAAAAAGTGAAAAAAAAAAATGTACTAATAAATATTCACGTACCTATAAACATATTAAATTGTGTATAAAATATATATATATATATATATATATATATATATATATATATATATATATATATATAATTAATTAAGAGCGTATAGTTACAAAATAAGAAGAGATAAGAAATCTTAATAGTTTGCATGCAAAGGTATTAAATTAGAGAACTCACGTCATTTTACTTTCTTACAAAATACATCAAAATGAAAACGATAAATCTAACTTATTATCCAAAACATCATATGAAACAGATATATATCTATAGACGAGATATTCCCCAATAGATGTGTTATGCTCCTACCATAGAATGACCTCTCATCTAAAGATTCTATCATGATCACTTTAGTTACGGAGGGTTGGTGTTGTCTCCTCCATTGGGGTACTTTCCCCAACCTCGTCCGGTCTCAGCTCCTCATAAGATGGGTCCATTGGAGGAGGAACTATCTTTAGATATCTCCACTCGAGGTACGGGATTTGCCATCACATAATGTGGTGGCATAGGAAACCTCTATACTCGATATCTGCTTCCTAAGATATGACTCTCTCTTCTTTGTGCCTCTATTGTACTCAGGTGAAGTGCACCACACTCACAAATCATTCTCTTTTGCTCCCATCAGTAGGATCCCAAACCCTGCTTAAACATTATGTGGTTAATAGCATCGAGGGTCGCTTTGTTTCCATCTACACCTAAAGGAAACAAACGCAAGGGTGAACCTGTTTCACATTCATTATATATGCACACTAACACATAAACATAAGATTCAGCTTGAAAACTATCGTTGTGGTTATCTAATAACTCTTTCGTGGGTTTATATCTTCAACCTAAGCACATGTAAGATTTTCATCCTCACATTATTTCTTAATTGACTATTAGGAGTACACTTAAACGAGCACATCAATAGACTCTCACTAGTTGATGATGCGATGTGATCATTGTCAAAATTTGTCAAACTTAATCTAGGTTTGTCACGCCCTACCTAACAATTCATCCCGAAGGATTCACAGACCTTATGTGACATCTCTTTAAACACCACTACATGGTAAAGTGGTATGCAGGAAACTGACTTTGTTCTCACTCTCTCACAAGGTTTAAATCTGTTTACCAAAGGGAAACTCCAATGCATGTGGCACTAGATAACGGTTGGGAAAGTGTGGAGTATTCACTCCATGAAACTCCTTGGTCATTTGTAGCTCCTTTTGTAAACCTTATTCCTACCACATCTTCATTCAATGGAAGGGTGAAGTTTTTGTACCATAAAGTATAGAGTTGTCTATCTTTCATAAGCAGCGTAGCATATAATATCTTTCCTTTTATAAGTTCCTTTTGTCTTGTCCTCTTTATTACGACCATCTTGGACTTCCAACCATGTTCACTCACGACACATGTTGCCCACCAAACTCTTCCCGCACATGAAAAAACCTTGAACCATGTACAATTTCATCATGTTCACAACTCCACTGGTTTTCACATTTGTATCTCTCTCTCATAACATATTAATCATTGCTTTAAGATTCATTATGATTCCTCTCTTTCTCTTACATCTTTCAAGTGATTCACTTAATACACACACCAATAGTGACAAACAATCCATCTCTCACAAGTCCACTTTGGGAAACTTGTAACCAACCGAAGAATATATACCTATTAAATGAATAACCTAGCCATACATTTAGCAATAAGTTGAGCAATATCATATATATATATATATATATATATATAATTCTCGTACTTGACTTTACAATGCATAAATAGACATATGAATGCATAAGGAAACAAAGATTTTATGAAGAAAAGAAGAAATGTACCAAACTCTATCGCTTGGTGCCTAAAGTTCTGCTCAGGCGGGCACTCAACTATATGGCTCCATACAACAAATATACTCTAAGTCTAATCTGCCCATTGATTTTTCCCCATCGGTCAATGGAATTTGGATAGAGATCCTCACTCATCATAGGCTCTATTTTACTTAGTGGTTTCCCGCATAGCTTAGCAAAATTTGGACAGAGAGCATCACTTCTCTAGCCTACTCCCACCACTTAATGGTGGCCCTACCGCTCAACAGTGAAAACAAATCTATCCCAATTTCTCAGTGATAGACTCTCTGCTCAAAGATTTTGAGGTTATGCCACTACTTCTTCCTCAAATAAAAGACATTCTAATGTAATTCCTAAAAATGCTTCAGGCAATAGAACTGGTGTGACTTGGAAGTATGACATATTTATTGATGAAGATCCTAGAAAACTTCTATGCAAATTTTGTCAAAAATTGTTAACCAAAGGGGTTTACCGCTTGAAGTACCACTTGGCTGGAACATAAATAGATGTGGGTGCTTGCCCAAATGTGATTGATGCAGTATAGAAGGAAATGTTTTTAAGATTCTTCTTGGTTATTAGTAGAATGAAGAAACTTAAGATCAGGTGACGAAAGGGGTGGAAATGTTGGTGAAAAAAGAAAAGGCAGTGCATGGGATAATGTTGCTGATAACTCTAAACTTGTTTTTAAGAAAAGGGGAGTCATATCACATGTAACATCCCGTTCTAATCGTTACTAAAATATTTCCATTTTCTCTATTTATTATTATTTGAAAATGTTTCTTTTCCTTTAGATTTCTTTGAATAAAAATTTTAAAATAATTTTCCTTGCTAAAATAAAACATCGCCATTATTAAATTCTTTCTAACAAAATGAACTCATCCAATATGTCATAAAATCACATCACATCCAAAGTATATTTACAAAGTGTCATAAAAGTACGTAATATAGTGTCACTTATAAATATACACATATTTCACAAATATCCTATGCTAATTATTCTTCCTCCACGTCTCCAACTAAAATTACTGAATCTACCCGTCAATATGCTCCTTCGAATAAAATTCAGGATCAGCACAGGTGTCAAACTACAAACATAAACACACAAAGATAAATTCTAGATATTAAAGTTCTTGATAAATATGGATAATAATTCTCAGGAAAATACATCACACTTAGACGCACAAATTAAGTTTATTATCTACCTCCCTATGAGACCTACATTTATTCGAGGCTACACAAGTATGTCATGATCTTACATTCACACTATTAATATGTTTAAAATCCATCAAACACACAACCTTGTTAACAGAGGTACTCAACCTCAAAGGTATACAACTTTTCTTTTAGAGGTACACAACCTCAAACAGAACATTATTATTAATTTTATTAATAATCAAAAATCATAGTGTCACAAGTCAAATTCATCAATTAAAACAACACTAACTTTTTGGTATTACAAGTCCAATTCATAATTTTAGTTTACATTATGGATTATTAATTTATAGTCCAAACCGTCAAAGTCCACAACACAAGTCATCAAAGTGCAAAGCATAGGTAATTAATCACAATCTCAATCATCATCCAAGTCCATAGAATAGGTCATCCAAGTTCAAAGTAAAGGTAATCAAACACAATCCAAATCATCATCAAAGTTCACAGCACATGACATCCAAGTTCAAAGCACAAGAAATTAACCGTTATAAACTTAGAATTTTAACGTTTTTAATTATTGGATCACTTTTTGTTGCTGCCGATTTCATTTTGGTTGTTTAATATACCTTGGCGGAATGGTTTTAAGGGTTAAAACACCTTGAAACCATGTTAAACATCTTTTATCAACAAGTTTTCCAAATACTCTTTAAAACTGTTAGAAATCTTTATAAATTTGGAATATTTTAGTGATAGCTCTTGATGTTTTTAATACTTTAAGACTTCCATAAGACTTATATATTTCCAGAATTTAATATCATATAAAATTAAGATAGCAAAGATTTTAGAAGCCTTAAAATACAAAACTTCACAAATTTTAGTATTTTAAAACCTTTAGTAACTTGAAAACTTAAGGAATTTGAAAACTTCCCTTACCTTATTTTCTTCTAGACACTCTTTGGAATTCTTTTAGAATGCTTTTAAAGGTTGAAAGAGCTTAGTCTCACTATTCTTTTAAAGTCACGTGAAGAAAACTATAGTGAAAGGTGAAGAAATTTTGGAAAATTTTTGAAATGGTACCAAAAGAGCTTACGGTTTTGAAAGGTGAAAACAAAGGAATTTTTGGTGATTTTGTGCAAGTGTGTCACGGTTTTGAATGTGCAAAACTGTCCATTCCTTGACTGTATTTATTGGGGTTAAAAAATAATAAAATAAGGTATGTAACCAAATAGTTAGGCTAGTTTAGTTACTTTAAATATTAGTTACTTTTAAAAAGTAAGTCCTCTTTTACTTTGCTTTGAAAATTAACTTTGATTATTCTTTTGTAGTTGTCAATTTGTATTTTTCTTCCTTGCTTGCACCAGCCATGATGTGAAGTATGGTGGCTAAGGGATTCCATGTGTCAAAATTTCACAAAATGACAAAGGTGCTTAAAAATTATTAATTTTTTCAATTTTGCTATTTTGGTTGCAAAAATTCTTCAGTTGCAGTGACTTTCTTCTAGGATATTCTTTGCTTCTTTCTTTCATTCTTTTCAAGCATAGTTAATTGTTTTATAATCAAGGATAGCAAATTGTGCATAAATTCACACAATTGCAATTTAGAAGTTACTTAATTTTAAGGTTTTATAAAGATTTAAAACTTTAATTTCTCTTCTAAATTTTATGATTTTAATTCCATCATTCAAATATCATATGTGATCATGCCATAATTAAGACAAAATTATAAGAATTCTAAAAATTATTTTTCACTAATTTTATGGTTTATAGATTGTTCTAGATAAACTTTCAAGACGTTTTCTGTATTTAATTTACAAAATATTTGTTATACAACATTTTATTCCACCTGTATATTTATTTATCCTACTCCTAATTCTACATATTATGGGTCATATTCCCTTTGATTTCCTTGTTGTTTTAATTTTTCAACTTGTACTGTGTATACAAACGCAGTCTGAAAAATAATTAATTTTTTTCGAAAATTGTATGTTTTTAGAACAGTAAATTTTTCTATGTAACAATATATAATTTTTATGTATTAATTCTTAATAGGTTTTTCATACTAAATATATACATTAATTGAATACGGGCAAGAATATAATGTTTGAAACATCAAATAGTGAATTCACAATAAATCAGAAACATCAAATATCGTTTGAAACGTCAAATAGTAGTAAAAACGTTAATTAGCAAAGTTATTTTTCTACTACGTTTTTATTTTAAAAATGTAACCGTAATTTTCTCAAATTACATAACAGTATTGCTACAAGATGACAAACCAATTTGAATTACACGTTTTTCACCTAATCAAAGTATGACAGTAAAAAGTCAATATGTAAATTTTATTGAAAATTTTAATAAATATTTTAACTATATTTTTAATATACATAATTATTTACGGAAATAAATTTTGAGAGTGTTACATAATCCTTATCCTTACTCAAATGTATAAGATTGATAATGAAAAAGATATTTGTAAAGACATTGCAAAGTTTTTCTACGATGATGCTTACCTTTTAATGTAGCAAGGTATGAAGAATTCAATATCATAGTTGATTCAATTACAAAATATGGCCTTAGATTTAAAAAGTCATCAGATTTTAAAAGAATTTCAAGCCACAAAGGATGATTTAGAAGTACATAAAGTAGCATTGAAGAAAACGGGTTGCACTGTAAAGTGATAGGTGGAATGACAAGAGAAGGACAATATTAAAGTTCTTGGTGAATAGTTCTAAGAGAACTATCTTTCTAAAATCTGTTGATGCATCTGCATATCAAAAACAACTAAAATGCTTTTTAAGATGTTCCATGACATTGTTGAAGAGGTTAGTGAAAATAATGTTGTCCAAATTATAATGGATAATGTTGCAAACTATAAAGCTACTAATGAGATTTCGACGAAGAAAATAAAACAACTTCATTGGATTCCGTACCATTGACTTAATGCTCGAAGACTTTGAGAAAAAGATATTCATAAAAAGAGTTATATTGTTAATAATCAGACATTATAATATGATTTTTAATATAATTATTATAAAAAATAATTAACAATTTATTTAATATGTATGTATTAATTTGCCATTGGATGATTATATAATTTTTTTATTATTAAATGTAAATGTATATATCAACGGTGAAAAAGTTTCAATTTAGGGTGTATAATCTATAACCTAACAATACACAATGGTAACAGATTTTTTTTTGTTTTCACTTTTTTTTACATGTATTTATCCTGAAATGTACATGTAACAAATCTTGATCTTTCCATTGTAATTATAGTAATTTATCCTGAGTTGTCTAACTTATCCCAGATAAAAATAAGATTAAATAATCTAACAAAAAATATTGATACAATATGAATACATGTAACTAATTATCTTAAAGTAAATAAAAGAAATAAATCAGTTATTTAATTCTACTTTTAAGTAAGGTAAATTAAAACCCCTTTTTATCTCCCAATTACACACTTTTTTTTTAGTTAAATATTATTTTTTTAGATATAAACATTAACTGAATGAATTTTGTTTTCAATGAAATTTTCTTAGGAAAATTAAATATCAGTACACTTAAAAGACTTATCTGGATTTTATTGTCGAAATAATTTATTATGGTTGATATTCAAATTTTTCTATAAATTCCATACACATACATCAGGTTGATACTCGTTATCAAATTAGAACCCTATAATTCAAGCAATAAATAGATGAATATCAAAGAGAAAAGAAAAGTTATTAACTAATTATTTTTTTTAAAAAGGTAAAAAATTTAGAATGGAGAACAAGAACAAGTTCTGTAAATGGCTTGATTAAACTAATCTGAATTCAGAAATCACGTGCAAGTAAAAAACAAATTCGCACCAAACAAGAAAAGGAGATCAAAAGATAAGTTCAGAAAATTATGAGCAAAGAGAGAATATATCATAACATTACACGAAATTCAAGACAAATTATGGACAAACCCTTGTTATGATATGTTTATTATTTCAGGAAATCCCGGAGACTTTACTACAATCTACACAAAAAAAGCTACCGTTAAATCCAATCCACGTACCGGGATATTCGATTAAAATTTTAAAGATTTTTAAAAAAGTTTATGATATAAAGTATCGTGATATTTGATTAAAATTTTTAAATAATAAAAAAAATCTCATGATATTTAATGATCACTTTAATTATGATCATTATGATTTTTTTAAAACGTCTTCTAAAAATTTAATTTTGCTGGATTGTTTAATATGATAAATTTTATAACATTTTTCTACTAAAAATATAACATTTCACTTGTAATGTTTTTGAAATTTTAGATTCGAAATATTTTTTTATATATAAATGATGAATTATATTTGTGTTTTGATTGTGTTAAAATACTTTAAAACTCAATTAGACAATATTTGATATAAAGTAAATTCGCTTAGGTGAATAGGTATTCACCCAAGTAAGTAAATATTTGTTTTAGTGGCTAAATTTTGAGGTTTTCCGGTAAATGAATTTCGTTTAGACAAGAAATGGGTTATTTGTTTAGGTGAGAAAACTCGACTTCTCGAGGAAGTTACCGCCTTCACTCGTTTAAGCAGGTGATTGACCTTAACCTTCACTCATTTAAGTAGGTGATTGACCTTAAAAACTATAAATAAGATCGTGAAGGAAGAAGATTTCATATGAAATCCAACCTCGGTGGAGTCTTGTTCGTTTTTCATCCTAAACACATCTATTTGACCCCTACATTACTAATAACTCATCTAAAATATTCTTTTAGTAAGTTATCATCCTTTACTTGGTTAAATTTTGTCATTTTCAAATTGAGGGGTGTGGAGAATGCTGCCTTTTCTTGAAGTCGACTATACAATTATGATCTAGGCATTGCCTTGATCATAGAAATGTGATTGAAATGTTGAAACAATGACCTTTGACTATTTCTTTTTATCCCTTAATTATGTTTTAGTTTATAAAGTTTCGACAAAAATAAATATTTTTTGGACTCCAAATTAAAATACTTATTGGTTATACTAACTTATTCTTTGTTCTTTTTTTTCATTTTGGACCTTTTCTTGAATGGAGTAGCCGGTGAGAAGTCGACGTTTAACTACTGCCTAAAATTTTAATTTTTATAGAGTGATCCTACTACCTATTTGAGGTAAGGTGAATTTTGTTCCTTGTAGAAAAATGCATGTGTTGTGTGGGAATTTTTATTTTGATAAATGTGATTTTTAGATGAGAAGAAATAATTGTTTTTGTGTTATTTTCAAATGATGGGATATGTTTGAATGATATGTAGTTATTGGAAAATTTTTTGTGGTTGTTGATTGGATTTTCTACCGGTTTTATTTTGGGATGTCTAAATTATAAGGAAAACTCAGTCCGACTTTCGAGAAAATTCAAATATTTAGTTATAAAATTTCTAAGTTGTATCCATTATCTCTAGGTTGAACCTCTTCCATATATTGATTTCCTAGGATACTCTACGAGTCATTGAAAGATAATATTCATTGGAAAAATATTATTTCTCAATGTGTATTTTTGTAAAAGCCTTGATGAACCCTAACCATAGCTTGTATGATATTTTGTGATGAAAACATTAGGGTAGAGGAGTCTAGTGTTGGGATGAACTCTTGAGCAAAGATTCTTCTTGTGTTGTAAATGAAAATCCTTGGTTATGTTAAGAATAAGTATACTCATTACCATGGAAACCCCAAAATGAATGTTGTCTGTGGTCCGTGGATGATGGTGATCACTTGGAGGCTATTGGAGATGTTAAGGGATGATAGAGGTTGGGCGCATGTGTAAGCCTGAGTGTGGCAGAGAAGAGATCATGTGGACCCTAGTGTAGGCACTCTACATCTATCGTTGTGTCACATGAAATGATTCCAACACAGATCAATCTAGAATGAAAACCTTGTGAGAGTGGTTTGGGAGTCACTCCTTGGAGTTGTGATGACCACAAGGTGCCATGTGTTCATGCACGGACTAAGTCCTTGGAGGGATAGTTAGGTGTGACACTAGAGCCAAGGGTCTAACTCATCTAGTATCGACATACTGTGGAACATTATTAGGTCGGTGAAAGCATATGCTATGTAATGATGTGTGTACTCCTAATCAGTTATCATGATCTCGAAGTTATGTAAGTTTACTAAGTATTGGAAACTCGAGGTAGCAACGGGCAAGTAGGATGAAAGACTAACTAGAGTGCATAAGAGGATAACATGTGTGATTGTTAGTAGTTTCACGTTGGGTCTTTTAAGTATTGGGTTTTTACAACTTTTGTGTATATGAATCCGGATGAAACATGAAGGAATTCACTTTTACGCTTTGGTTTTAGATTTGCTCGGAGATGGATCCGTCGATCCTTCTGTTCAAACGAATTGAGTGCCTCGATGGCACATGACTATTAGAGGTGATCTAGGCAAGAATCACTTTGTGGAACTCGTACACACGACTCTATACATTCTAAGACCATGGGGATTCATAATGTAGGTCTTATCGATAGAGTGGGTGACACAACCTAGACCACCCTATCTTGCCACTACCTTATTGCTGGAGTTTATTGAGGTTTCTTCTTACTCATCAACTATAGAGAGTTCACCATCCTATCACTAAACGACACCAATTGCTTACAAGATTTTAGTTCTTGACTCTCCCATGGAGATTGAGCACATGCAGGAGTTGATCATCCTAGATTCTACGAACGACGACGAGGACTCAAAGGAAGATGATGTTATGATTGTATTGTCTTCTGACTCTTCCGATGAGGATTAGGGGCATAGAACCTATATCTTCTGGGAGAGGCCATTTTTTGTAGCATCTGCTCTAAGATAGGTTAGATAGATGTTGATAGTTTTAGATATCACAGGTCTTAGTTATTATTATAGACTTTTGATGTATGGGTGCTATTAGAGGGAGTAATAGGTAACCTCACTAGTTTTTGTATTTCTTTATTTTATCAGTTGTAGTACATGTATACATACATGCACAATATCTTCATATGTATATTGTTAGATCAAGATGATTAACACCCTAAGTTTTGATTAATTACAGAACAGATGAAGCTGCATCAGACTAAAGCATTGCAAGTCAAAGTTAGACGAAGTGAAACTCCTCAAAGTTTGCATCTTATGAAGTCATTGTCTACCCTTGCCCTTGATAGAATCAAGTCATGCCCTAAGACGAAGATCTGAAGATTGAAGATAGACAAATAAATGAAGACTCTTCGTCTATGAAATTCAAGTAAAGTCTAAGTCATCAGTCTGAGTAACTCGCGTCAAATTTCAAATCAAGACGTTACTCAAAGAAGCTTCCAAAGTTGGTTAGGAGTTTGTGCAAAACTTCTGCAACACGAAAAATAAATCATGCTTTTTGTTTATCTCTCTGATCATGTCAGAAAAAGATCTGAAATCACACTAACTCTGCTGCACATCATTAATTATTCTGATTGATCTCCGACACTTGATTGAAAGCTTCAAGAAAGAAGGACAACAGTCTCAAGATGTCTCTAACGGATCTATGAAGACGTTGCCTATATAAAGGATTTCACCAGCACCAATTCAAGTTGGCGAACTTACGCTTGAATAGCTATTAACTGAAGTTTCACTCTCTTGTTCTTAAGCTTTGATCTTTATTGTAAAACACCTCTCTACGAAGAGTATTCTTGTTTCTTAGAAACACTTTAAATTCACTTGTGTGTTACTCTTAGCCTGAGGAGACTACGTTCCAAAGAATACCCTTGTATTAGCCTTGAGGAGGTGCGTTCCAAAGAATACCTTGTTGTTTAGCCTGAGAAGGCTGAGATCAAAGAATATCTGTATAGCCAGAAGTGACTGGGTGCAACCAATATTTGTAACCTCTTTTCACGGTTTGTAGTGAAAACTTAACGAGTTGCTAACTAACTGGACGTAGTTTTGAATAAACGAATCAGTATAAAAATATCTTTGTCTTTAACTGTTATTTGCTTACTAACAAGAATAACAACTGAAACGTCTTGTAATTAAAATCAACAATTAAAGAACTTGAAGTTCTATCTGACAACTTTTTAAACAACAGACGGAAGGACAAAATTTTTGATTAAAACAATTTAACCCCCTTATGTACACACACACACACATATATATATATATATATATATATATATATATATATATATATATATTTACAGTTATTATTATATCCTGTAAAAAAATAAAACTTTATAAATAACACCGTAAAATTTAATTAGAATTTAAGGTGTTATATCACTTGTTTAACAATCTTACTCAAATTCTTGAGAATTTATTAGACTTTTTCTTTTTGTTTTATGATATATAACTTTTTTTTTTATCTAGTAATTTTCAACTACATATTCTGCCATTATTGTTACCACTAACATATATTACTATCATTTCTACTTCTATCTCTATCATACCACTTTTACTATAATTACCATTACATATTATTGTCAACACCATTTCTATCGCTCCTGCCATTATTAACACCAGTAATGATGGTGACAATTATGATAGTAGTACTATCAATAATGATGACAATGATTAAAATTACGAAAATAACTATAATAAAGATTACGAAAATAATTGTGAAGATGACGATATATAATTTTATAATTTAATTTTAATCTTAATGATTTTTTTTTATTATTATAATCAAAGAATTATTATTGAATTCTTTCCATAAATCTATAAAATCCCATGAAATCTTATGAATTCATAAAATCTTTTCAAATCTTATAAATTTTTATAATATAAATCTTATAAAATTCATATTACAAAATTTTACGAGTAACTGTATTCTTATAAAATCATAAAAGTCTTTAAAAACCATCTTATCAAGACTCAATTATAATTATAAAATTGATAATTTAACCGATTAGTTGATCTTGATTCATGAGCTAATTAACTATTGAACTGAACAAATTAACTTGCTTTTCCCTGGGCAACTAGTTAAAAGCTGTTTTCAATTGTAAGTATTTAGGTTGTTTGATCGCAACTTCATTAAATATTCAACCTCTTCTTTATAGGTCTATTTGGACATTTTCCTTCTAGAAGGATATGCATGAAGAAAAAATAAGAAGGAAAAATAAATGAAATTTCCTTCTTCAAAAGTCAAAATTATTTTACTATTAATTAATTTCCAAGAAGTTCCATGTCTTTTAAAAAAATTAAAAGAGTGAATTGTAGGGATTAGTTAATGAAAAACTATTCTTAACTTTTGAAGAAGTAATTTTTTTTTCTAAAAGACTAAATGAATAAAATAATAAAAAAGTATGAAATTATTTTTTCTAGAAATTGAAATTATATTTCACTAACTAATTTATAAACCATCTCTTTTAACATTTTATACATGTGAGATTTTTTACAAAATAAAAACTAACGTTAACTTTTAGATAAATAAATTTTATGATATTTTCTCTTATTTTTTTCCCAAAATTATTTTGAAATGAAAACATCATTTAAACTTTCCCTAATTAGATTAAATATGAGACAAACGAGAACATCAATGCATCCTAATGATTACAAATTAAACACGGTCATTTTCATCTATATTAATTAATTAATTAATTACCGGTTTGTTTTATGTTTTCCGAAAATATAATAAACCCTTCTTAAAAGCAAGAATGATCCGCATTTTGCTCTTTGATCATAACAGCGCAACTAAATTGCAAACAAACCGGCCCTGTAAGCCTTAATCAACATCTCTTTAATATTTTATTACCAAAATGTATATATAGACAAAACGTACAACATGATAACCTTAACATGTATACCTCAACAACCCTGACATTGTAGCGAAAATTCAAACATACGTGGGTACATAGTATCATGTAGAGTAGGTGGAATATTTTTTATTTATAAATTTTTCAAAAATAATATGATATTAAGATACTGAAAGAACATGGATAAATAGTAACTATTGTAAAAAATTAAATAAATTATTTTTATTAAAAAAAAAATATAAGTCAAATCATAGCATGGTTTATGGTTACGAATGTGAGTGTGGGGGCCACACGTTTTTCTATCAGTTCTGGTATTTCCTTAGATTCTACTTTTCCTTTTCTTAGCCTCTGAGTTTTTCAACTAACATTGTTACCCTTTGACCCCTTTCATTCCAATCAATTGAAAATTCAATCTCAATCACTTTCATCTTCTTCATTTACGCACTCGCCTTTTCAATTTTTAATTTTTTTTTGTTTCAAATGGGTCCCATCGTCTTTTATTGGGTCCAATTTTTTGTTGATATCATTCCAAGTTAGCATCTTTTTTCTCTTTCGCCGTTCTGCCTTTGAATGCATTAATTATGAACCGGTTTGATTAATTAATGGCTGTTTTTTTAAATTATTATTTAATTTTCCATCACTTGTTTACTTTTGATCACTTTGCTTATAGCTGAGTTCAGCTTTGTCAAGTTTTCATTGTTGGTTTATGCTTTTTCGCTATAATAATATGCATGATTTAGCTGTTTCCTCTGGAATCTGAATATGTGGTTTCTTCTATCTTACATCATTCCACTCGGTAGATTTTGTCTCTTACCTTAAAATATTCCTTAATTCATGATGTCAATGTTCTGTTTGAGTTTTCATTTATTAATAAAGAAGTAGTAGAAGAAGAAGAATTAGAATTGGTCTCACTCTACCTTTTGTTTCTTGTTTGGGATGTTAAGGAATACATATATCTTCAATAAAAATGCATTGTGCATTGGCTTCAGAATTTTATTTAGGTTTGTTCATTTCTGGCATCATGCATTGTTTGTTTGTTTGTTTTTTCATAAGTTACTATTTAGGTAAATGTATCTGGAATGTTTGAGAACATCTAATTTTTTTCAAATTTTTGTTGTGTTTAGGTTTCATCATTTAGAGTGAGGAAACATAGCTACCAAGAATAGCAGTGGTATTTTTTTGTGAAGATGGTACTGGGAATAAGATCAAAGAGTAGAAAAAGTGTCTCAATTGAAACTCACTACATCATCAATGTTCAGGAGATCAAGCCATGGCCCCCTTCACAATCTCTTAAATCGGTTCAATCGGTACAATTGCAATGGGAAAATGGTGATCAAAATTCTGGGTCTCTGGCATCCACTGCCGGTGTTGGAAAAATCGAATTCAATGAATCTTTCAGGCTCTCAGTACTTATGTCGAGAGAAGCATCCAAGAAAGGCAAAAACCGCGAAACTTTCCAGAAGAATTGCTTAGAGTTTCAGTTGTATGACAAGACAGTGAAGAGCCAACTATTGGGATCAGCCACAATAAACTTTGCAGATTTTGGAATTATTAAGGAAACTAAAGCCTTGAACATTTTGTTGAATTGCAAGAAAAGTTTCAGGAATTCAACACAACCATTTCTTTATGTTAGTATTCAGCCATTTGATGTAGAGTCCTCCGGCTCATCACCAAGCAGCAGCTTGTCAAAAGAATTGTCACTAGAGAAGGAAGGAAGTGAATCTGTATCACAGTCATTTAAAGATGACGAGGATCTTGAAATTGCCTCTTTTACTGATGACAGTGATGATGACGCCCCTTCAAATGCCTTCCAAGCTATGAGATCTGCTTCAGAGATTATTGGAGGTTTTCCCCTCTAAATGAAAAAATATTTAAGTTTTTTATCTTCTAATTGTGCTCAATGCAAATAGATCAAACCATCATTGCTTTTACAAAGGGATTGTTTTTTACATTTTATGGACATTATCCGATTTGGTAGTAATTGACCTCAAATTCTTGCTGTCACCTTATTGAGCGGGATTTTGCTCAACAAAAAAGTCATAATTCTTTACTTTTGGTTATGGTATTAATTGGTAGTATTCCTCTTTATTTTTCATATGCATGTATGCATTGATCATCTACATCAGCATGCTTATTGTGTTTAATTGTTAGTTGGTGTACAGTATGTCTGTGAAGGTATATATACATACATGCATTCATCATATATGCATTGGTATCCAGTATGCTGCTGCATTTCATGCGCTTTTGACCTTACTATATTCTGGAGATGAGATGATATTCTTATACTAAATTTGTTTGCTCAATTACTTCTTAAGGTTGATTTTTAATTGTTAGTTTAGCTCTAACAAAAAATGATAAAATATTTGAACTCTTAATGTGTTGATAGGCAATCCTTTTTAAATTTAAAGTTGATATACAGTGAAGGAGCTGGATGTGACTATGCAGATGCATTGCAGATGATGCAGTTTTTCTATTGACTATCTGATTTCTAGACCAACAATAATTTATTCAGAAACACAATTGTCTAGTTCTTCCATATTAATAGCCTGTTGCCATTTGATTGCAGACAGCTCCAAAATCAGCAAAGGATCAGAAGGATCTAGCGGAGAATTTGTTCTACCCTCGGAAAGTACTACTTCTAGCTTACTTGGAAACAGAGGGGGTGAAGGATCCACACAGTTCAATGGCATCAAAGGAGAATTTGTTCTACCCTCGGAAAGTACTACTTCTAGCTTACTTGGAAACAGAGGGGGTGAAGGATCCACACAGTTCAATGGCATCAAATCTCCCTCTTCTTCTTCGGTTCCGAGCTCAGATGTGGGAAATGCTGCCAATGGCAGGCCTTTATCACCAAGAATTTCTGAGGAAAGTGTCAAACTTGCTGATGCAAGTTCTGAAATTCGAGAAAGTATTCAACATTCTTCTGCTTCAAACATTTCATCTAGTAAGAAACCAAGCTCTGAAAAATCTTTCTTATCTCAAGTGACTCAAGATGATAGCATGACCCAAGAAGATGGCACAAGAGATCAGAGATTTAATAAAGGTGCTCTGGAGCTCAGATGTAAATCATCCATACAGCCCAATGTCATCAAATCTCTCTCTTCGCCTACAGTGCTGAGATCAGATGTGGGAAGTGCTGCCAATGGCAGGCCTCTATCACCTAAAATTTCTAAGAGAAGTGTCAAACTTGCTGATGCACGTTCTGAAATTCGAGAAAGCATTCAACCTTCTTCTGCTTCATACATTTCATCAAGTAAGAAACCGAACTTTGAAAAATCTTTTTCATCTCATCTGACTCGAGATGATAGCATGACTCAAGAAGATGGCACAAGATATAAGAGATTTAATACTCTTAATAAAGATGCTCTGGGGAAAGTTAGTAGTGTTTCTAACAGTGGAGTTACGGAGGACAGAGAGAAAATAGAGGAGGGAAGGAAAGGACAAGAGCAGTTTACTATGAAGGATGATCTTTTAGAAAATGAGCATGTTAACAATTTATCTGATGATTATTCGACCAAAAAAGGGAAATTAAATAGTTCTACTCTTCTGCTAAACAAGAAATCACATGAACATCCAACAAGTATTTTGATGAATGATAAAACAGAGGACATGACAAATGTAAAGTTTCCTCCACAATCTGCTGAGAACTATGGGCCGTTTATCAGCAATCAGAACCATAATCAGGCAGAGGAAATTAAAACTATGAATGATCTTGGTACTATATGCCATGAAGACGTTAAACTGAATGACAGCTTTCTTAATAATAAAACTGAATTGAAGGCTGAAGTTGAAATGCTTCGAGAAGAGCTGAGGGAAGCTGCTGCTCTTGAAGCTTCATTGTACTCAGTTATTGCTGAACATGGTAGCTCATCAAACAAGGTCCATGCACCTGCTCGGCGCCTTTCTAGATTCTATTTCCATTCTTGTAGAGTTGGGTCCCCTGCTACAATAGCTAGTGCAGCCCAGAGTGCTGTTTCAGGATTTGTTTTGGTTTCAAAAGCATGTGGAAATGATGTTCCAAGGTATATAAAACTTGACTTCATAACTTTCTTAACTAAATGACAAAAAAGTTCAGAAACATATTACTGAAGATCTTATTCTTATAAATATAATGTGCTGTGAAAATCTTTGATAGAAGCTGAATGATGACTCTAAGAAAACTAACTTGCTTTTCTGACATATGGAGATCTGTGAGAATCTGCTATAGTCTTTTCTTGTTCATTGAAGTTTGGGACTACAAAATGGTTAAGCTTGTGCATGAATGTAGGAGTAAGTTGAGGAAGCACCTTTTGAGGTCATAGTTGAGACTCATCTAAGGTGGCTTGGTCCAGTGACGAGAAGACCAAGAAAGGCTCCTATAAGGAAAATGAATCAAATGAACTAAATTAAAGTTTTAAAATAGGTAAAAGAAGAAAAATTTACAAAAACTAATTAAAGAAGGCATTAATCTTATATGCTAAATGGAATTCTTTTCGGTTATGTGAAAAATTGGCTTTTTCTTAACCACAATGGCATTGTTTGGTTAATGTAGCCAATCCCAACTAATGGGATAAGGCTCTTTTGTTGTATCTACTGAAGTTTGCTTGATTTTTATCCTCACTTTCAAAAAAACCCTTGGATACTTTTCATTATGCTGATTTATTTTGTACCATTTCTTAGCTTACTGTTTCTTAATCATGAATAGGTTGACATTTTGGTTCTCGAATATAATATCACTGAGAGCAATTCTGAGTAAAGAAGTTGAGAATATACACTTCGGTGATGGTTCATTCATCAAGAACAAATGTGATGTAACTGGTAACACTCTCCCTGAAGAAGAAAAAGACAATACAGAAAAACATTTTCATAGCTCGGAGAATCCACAAACATTTTTAGTTGCATTGGAAAAGGTTGAAGCATGGATATTCTCTCGAATTGTTGAGTCTGTGTGGTGGCAGGTTGAATCCTAACCCTTCATTTTATCCACCTATTTCTTCTGATTTTTCTGGAATCTACATCTTGATCTCCATTTGAAAACTTTGACCTGAAACTGTGTTCCTGTGTACTTTTTCCTAATATTGTTTGGTATTTGTTGTCTCCAGACTCTTACACCATATATGCAGTCTGCAGCTGCTAAGAGCTCTAGCTCTAGAAAAGCCTATGAGAGAAGATATCGTGTCGGTGAGCAAGACCAGGGAAGTTTTTCTATTGATTTATGGAAAAGAGCTTTCAAGGATGCATGTGAAAGGCTTTGCCCTCTTCGAGCTGGAGGGCTTGAATGCGGCTGCTTGCCTGTGATAGCTAAATTGGTACAATTTAACATTTGATAGTTCTTGTTCAATGTCTTGCAATGCTGAATTTCATGATATTCTGCTTTTTATACATGTGTATGGATGTAGATGTGTTTGTAGTTATAAAATATGACAAAACATATAGCTTGGTATCTTTGTCACATTGATGTTTAAACCTTATCTTGAAATGTTGGAATGTATGGTCAGGGGGTATTTATTTAAAATAAAAAATTCATCAATTAGGGGCAAGTGCTGCACTTGAGCTGACAAATAGGAAAACGTATTGAAGTAACTTTTGCCATTGCTTTATTAAGATGGTAGTATCTTAGGCAGTTAGGCATTCTGCTATGTGCTGTGTTTACTTTGTTATCACTGTACTCTTTAGAGTTATCTACTCCAAACCTTAAAGTATCTCCATTTTGTTTTTCTCATTTATTCTGACAGTCAAAATATGCAATATAGGTTTTGTGTTCATGACTAGTTCTTTTTGTTGGATTGTGTTGTCATTAGTTTTTCATTTTTCTTAGAGTTTACTATTTGCAATTTATTATATAATATATAGAAAGATGGTATTGAGTTTTATAGACTGTGCCAGCATCCTGTTGTTCCTTGAACTTTTTTTGTTATTGTTAGAAGGGGAAAGAAATCAGTTTTTGGCCAATACCTTACATCCTAAGCTTCTGGATGATTTTGTTCTTGACATGGAATAGAAATAGGCCTAGCTTGTTTAAAAAATTCAAGGCCCAAGCTTGGCTTATTACCCATCATAGAAGTTGTTTTTAGGTCTGGTCTTGGCTATTGCCTTTGTGAAAGCTTGTTTTGGCTTGTTAGGCTACTTAAAAACCTATTTTGGGCAGTTAGGCATACCTATCTTAGGCAGTTAGGCATTCTGCTATGTGCTGTGCTATCTTTAAATAGACTAGTGGACTAATAGGCCAATAAGGAGTATATCTTTACTCAGGATAATTGACGTAACTGGGGTAATTACGAAATGTAATTACGCAAATGGGATTGGTTGGAAACATTTTGCAATTGGGGGTCCGTTTTGCACGGAAGCGCCCAAACCACGGCCGAATTCAATGGGCCTTATAACAAATGCGCCCAAAACCCAGACGCGTAGAAGGAGCAGGTTGGAAGAGAAAGGAAAACACTCAACAAACTTCACAAAATCAATATCTCCAAAGTTGAAACCGCACTTGTTGCACATGAAGCTCGTCTTGATAAGTTCAAAAGAAAACCAATAGCCACCATTAATCTTATCGAATCCATAGGTTCAGCTGATACTTTCAATGAGCCCCCGGCCAACGTGCAGAACACCAAAACACACAGACCCAAAACAATTTCAATCATGGTGGTTGATTCAACAACCGTAGTGGGCATTCCAACAATCAAGGTGGCTACTACACTGCCTATCAATGCCAAGTTTATGTCACTCTGTTCACATAGCCTCCGAGTGCTACTATCGGTTTGAAAAAAATTAGATCCTAGTAGCACCTGTGGATATCCCTAGTTCAAATCCAAGCTACAACCATAACTGACAATTTAATAAAAAATGAGAGCAATAACTTTGCCAACCCAAACCCGTATCAGTATGTTTGCCCCAACCCTCAAACACTAACCTAATAATTCTCCAATCAACAAGGGCTCATTGGTCCAAGACCCTCAACCAATTAACCACAGGTTCATGTTCTACTCAGCAATCAACACAAGCCATGAATGCTGCAGCTCAACCTCAGTTTTCAATTGCATGGTACCCAGATTCTGGCATATCATACCACGCCACCAATGCTTAAAACATCGAACAATTATCTTCTTTGAAGGATCAGATCAGATCACTATAAGTAATGGTCAGGGTCTTTCTATTAATTCTACAGGAATCACTACGTTTCCTCACTCCTTTGGCCTAACAGAAAACTAATTCTAAATAGTCTTCTGTATGTTCCTTCCATTACAAAAAATTTACTCAGAGTCAGTCCATTCGTAAAGACATGCTACCATTTTTGAATTTAACCCCACCTTCTGTTTGGTTAAATCTCAGGCTACCAATGGAGAACTTCTCAAGGGCTTTGTTGGCTCAGATGGTGTATACCAGTTTCCAACTCTGCTCAAAGAAGCTATAAGGTCTCCATTCAAGAGCTCACACAAAATGCTATCAAGCACCTTTGTAGTTTTTGATATTCATAATACAATTCAAAACATTATTTCTGTAGCCACTTGGTATTCTAGATTAGGACATCCTAATGTTGATGTAATGAAAATTGTCTTTCAAAAATGTAATTTTCCTACTATTAATAAAAGTTCCTTGGATTTCTACAATTCCTGCTGTCTTGGCAAGCCACATAGACTGGCATATTCTCTTTCAACCACTATTTACGCTGCACCTTTTGAATTAACATATAGTGACCTGTGGGGCCCTACACCGACCACATCTATATGTGGGTGCTTTACTATGTGACGTTTGATGAATGCTTACATGCTTCACTTGGTTCAACAAATTAACTCCATGGTCAAAAATCAGTTTTAACTACCCATAAGGCTATGCAAACAGATTGGGGAGGAGAATATAGATCCTCCTCTGTTTACCTTGCTGAACTAGGAATTCAACATAGACTAGTCTGTCCTCACACTCACTATCAAAATGGAGTAGTAGAGTGAAAACACAGGCACATAATTTAACTTGGGCTTACTCTCCTAGCTGAAACTACCTTACCTATTCGTTTCTGGGATCATGCTTGTCTCACTAGTGTTTACCTCATCAATCACCTACCCTCTATTGCTATCAATCAAGAGTTACCATATCAAAAACTGCTCCAACAGCCTCTTAAGTATAATTTCGGCAGAAAATTTGAGTGCTCTTGCTTTCCATTCCTACGACCTTACAACAAACACAAGCTACTCAAGAATGTCTATTCCTAGGATACTCCAGCTCTCACAAAGGGTACAAATACATGTCTCAGGATGGCAGAATCTACATCTCAAAGGATGTCACATTCAATGAAAACAAACTTCCTTACAACACTCTTTTCCCTCCTTAACATGAAGAAAACTTAGAAGCACCTAGTTTACCCTTGACTGCTCTCAACCTACCAACATCATTTCAGAGTTAACAATCAAACAAACACCAGTGATTGTATGTGACAACCTCAGCACAGTTGCCTTGACTCACAATCCCGTTCTACATGCACGAAAAAAGCATGAAGAACTAGATCTTTTCTTTGTTAGAGAGAAAGTTGTCAACAATACTCTTTAAGCTATTCATGTTCCAACTACTGATCAATATGCAGATGCTCTCGCCAAAGCTCTATCTCCTTTGTGTTTCTGCCAACTCAGGTCGAAGCTCAAAACTTCTTCCCCCCTGCTTGAGCTAGCGAGGGAGTATAAGGAGTTTATCTTTACTTAGCTATATATCATATCTATTAGTACAAGTTTTTCTTTCTTTTCTGTTAAACTGCAGCTAGAGTGTACTTAGGCTTTTAAGTGTAAGTCAACTGTTAAACAATTAACTTTAACCAAATGTTAGTTGGTTAGGATAGTTAATTAGTTTACTGAAGTCTTCTTCTGCAAGTTTTACCTGTCTTATAAAAACTACCTTGTTCTTCTTTTCCTTTTGGGGTTTATCAATATCAATTACAGAATTTCTCTCTTCTCTCAACTGTGTCTTACTTTTCTCTAACTCTGAAATTCTCTATCAAGGCCAGTGAGGAAAAATCTTTGTAAACCAAACTATAGACTATGAAAACTAAAAGCAATAGTCGAGTCTAACTAGTTTATATAAGCCTATTTTAAGGTCCAATTTGACCTTTATGATAACTTACTTAGAAGTCTATTTTTCCATAAGGCTTCTAACGAGGATAAATTTGTTTGTGAGCTTATGAGTTTGACTCTTTATGTAGGTAAACATAACATTTGAAAGAGGTTAACAAATATATGATTTTAATCCATTGTAAAAAATTTAATATAATAATAATTGTAACAAAAATTACTACTTATATTTACTGAAATAGGTCAGTCTTTTAGGCTTAAAAGACTTTTTGAATGACTTAAAGTTTATCCTTTTTAACCAAATAAGCTTTTATAGAAGTCAGCCTATTTTATTTTCAAAAAGAAGTCTAGCTTGGGCTAAGACCATAGGCTCATATTGAGCAGTCTGATTTATTTTATCTCTACATGGGGTCATGAATTCAATCCTCACCATGCCAATTCTTCATAATACACAAATTGAATTTTTACATTAGATGTTCTTTATCCATGCTTAGGCTCAAAAACCTTCATTACGAGGAGACCCTCTTTGTTATATATAAAAACCGTTCTTGGACATGCTTTTGGGTTGATTTGACTCTTGACAGTTGAGGGAAACATAAGGTTATTTCTATCTGTTCATTTTTTTATTATTTATTTATGGTCAATATTATATTTGTGCAGAATTGTTTATATAATTGATTTATTCTTGAAAAGTTCCAGGGTACATATTCATGTTTTCTCTTAATTATAATATGGACTATTTGTTCCTATCTTAAAATGACAAAATAATAATAATAATAAAAAAAATAAAGCGCAGCCTGATTGAAATAGGACTGTTCTTGTGGTTGTAGGTGATGGAGCAGTTGGTTAGTAGACTTGATGTGGCGATGTTCAATGCTATTCTTCGTGAATCTGCGGAAGAGATGCCCATGGATCCTATATCTGACCCCATTAGTGATCCTAAGGTTCTTCCTATTCCATCCGGAAAATCAGGCTTTGGGGCTGGTGCACAACTGAAGAATGCTGTGAGTTATGAAGCTTTTTGTTTTATGCCTTCTTTCTTCTTTTAAAAAACACAATATTGATCATAATCTTCATATATTTTTCACTGTAAAGCTTGTTTTTTTTGTACCCACGGTAATATGAATTAAGATTACTTTGAGAAAGTTTACTAGTTGATCAAAGATGTAAAGTATTTAATGATGTTTTGGTTTAATTATTTTTTAAAAAATAATCCTATTAGTGGTTGTCATAAGTAAACAAATGCTACTTAAACATAGGGACTGGGTAGTAGAGACAAATTCTACTTTTTAACTTTGTACTTGTAAATTTGTTGCATGATGGCACGAAATTGAATAAATTTTATTAGTTATAAAATTAGTGATGCAGGTTGTGCATGTTGGACAATGAAGGGCTAATAAAATAATAAAAAAAATGAATGTATCAGAAATGAGCATGCTGAGGTGGATGAGTGCGTACACAAGAAAAGAAAGACTAGGAATGGATGTATCCATGAGAAAGTAATAGTAGCATCAACTGAAGAGAAGATAATGGAAACACTCTTAGTTGATTTGATCATGTGAGAAGAAGATCAGTAGAGGCTCCAGTCTTCAGTGAGAAGAGTGGATCAAATGGAAGTTAGTCCAATCAAAAAAGGTGGAGAAAGACCTAAGAAAACTTGAGAAACCATTTCAAATATCTTCCCCAAAATGGTTTAACTGAAAATTTGGTTCTTGATAGAGCTTAATGTCATTGATTCATCCATGAGCCAACCTTACCAAATAAAATAAGCTTGTTTGCAATTCCATCAATTCGTTCTCTGGGATAACTTTTTATTATCTGTACTCAGATTGGTGACTGGTCAAGATGGCTTTCAGATCTATTTAGCGTTGATGATAGTGAATATCAGGAAGTTAGCAACGAAAATGATGAACAACCCAAATGTGCATCATCCTTCAAACCTTTCCATCTCCTTAATGCATTAAGTGATTTAATGATGCTTCCTTTGGACATGCTTGCTGATGGGTCTACGAGAAAAGAGGTTGATCAAACTTCTTTATTTTGACTTATCTTTTTCTTTCTTTTTTAATCTTTTGAGAAACTAATTCTAAACTTGTATTGTGTATAAAATTCTGCAGGTTTGCCCTAGATTTGGTATATCATTAATAAAACGAGTTGTCTACAATTTTGTCCCCGATGAATTCTCACCCGGACCTATCCCGGATGCTGTTCTTGAGGCTCTGAACAATGAGGTTGGTTAATTTTTAGCATGCTTTTACTCCCTCTGTGAATATAAGCATCAAGTGTTAGAAGAGTGCCAATAACACAATCTGAGACACACTCTTTCTAACAGGTTTTCTATTATTGGTTAAAATTTTTGCTCTCCATGATTTAGCTTCTTTTCATTTCAAGTCTCTGTAAAAATTTCTTTTTCAAGATGATTTTTAACATTTTCAAATGTTTCATTTTTTGTCTTTGTCATCAATAACTATACAAAAATGTTATTGATATGGCATTTTTTGCAATGTCTGGCAACAATCATTGATGGTAGAAATCAAAATTCAACATTTGGAAATGTTAGGAACTATTTCATGTAAGAAAAATTACAGAGAGCAAAAGTAAAAAGACGCCAACTTATAGGAAGTAAAAAAATATTAAAATCTAAAATTTGTTAGAAACTACGAAATCATGACTTATGCTAAAGGAATGGATCATTACAATGTCTACATTCCATGTCTGTCTAAAGATGATTTTAATTGGATTTTCATATTTTAGGATATTGAGGATGATGAAGGGTCGATTACAAGCTTTCCATGTTCTGTTGGTTCCACATTCTATGCATCACCTCCAGCTTCTTCAGTTGTGGGCATGCTACAAGAAGTGGGAACCAAAACATCACTAAGAAGTGGATCATTTGTGCTCAAAAAATTATATACCAGTGATGATGAACTTGATGAATTGGATTCACCAATTTCTGCTCTTGGCATGGATGATTCGTCCAAGGAAAAATTCGCACTAATTAAGGGTGGCCGTAAGGTTGTACGATATGATCTCTTACGAGAAGCGTGGAAGAGTAGTGAATGATGAGTTATGTTCCTGTCAATGTTTTGTTCTTGTATATATTTTAATATGTTTTTACAATATAACCCAATACATTTTCTTTTTTAAATAATAATCTTGGCTTTTTATTCCCATATAAGTTTCAAGTTCCAGTAATTTTGATAGATGTTTTCTTTCTATAAATCCTGGTATGAGAAGTTGTAACTTAGTAAAAAAATTTATGGATTTAATTGATTGTATAAGAGTTTTTAACAATCATTTATAAATTATTGTTAATTGATATTTTTATATGAATTTAAAGGTTACGCGTCGACGATGATGTAAAATAGTTTTACAAAATTAATAAACACCGTACGTAATGAGTTAGGATTCATTAACTCTGTAAACATTTTACAGATTTAATGCATAATTTTATTTTTTTTCCTCTTTAAAAATACGTTTTACACAGTTGGGTTCATTTGCCCAAACAATCTATCAGAAATCTTATTCAGTACATTCTTATCTATTAAAGTCTGACGGATAAATTGTTTTCTACAATTGACGGATAAATTTTCTTATCAGAATGAGATATTTAAGATATAAATATCTTATGATTAGTTATGAGATATTTTTTAGATTTATCAAAACACCTTCACGAACTCTACATATATAAGATATAAGTACAAATAAGTTGTTGATAGATATTTAGACTAAAAAATATTCTTACTAATAGTTTATGTAGATAAATTATTGTTCATAAGTAGAAGTGATTGAGTATTTTTTTTTTCTCATCTTAAGGTAAACATATATTTGTATTTCTTCTTTTTTTAAGAAAATTAATTAAGAAAATTATAGATAATTAAGACAAAAAAATATATTATCTAAGTAATTACCTTTTATAGACATATTTTTATTAACTTTCGTTGTGTATAAAAAAGTAGAAGCGGTTGGGTACTGAAATAAATTTTATTTTTTTCCTTCTAAAAGGTAACAATATAATTGCATTTTTAAATATTTTTAAGTAAATTAATTAAAAAACTTATAAATAACTAGGAATAAAAATATTATTTTATTCAATATTTTTATAGATAAATTATTTTTAATTATATTTTTATATATATAAAAATAGAAACGGTTGGGTATTCTAGTGTATCATATTTTTATGCTTATTTTAAGGATGAAAATATAATTGAATTTCTTCTTATTTTAAAAAAAATTAATTAAGAAACCTTTAGATAATTATGTCTAAAAAAATATTATTTTTAATAATTATAGTTAATGATAGTTATTATTAATTTATATCTTTATATATATATATATTATATATATATATATATAATATATATAATTGCATCTTTGTAAATAAGTCATTTCAACTTTCTCACCTAAATTAAAAACGCGGAATTGTTAAATCTTATAAATTACCTTATTGATTTATTAATTTTATTGGTATATTTTTGTAAAATTATCTTTATAATTATAAAAATATAATTGGTGGAATAGGTATGTAATATCAACTTTTTTCCCCCCTAAATTAAAGATATTAAAGTCATTTTATAATAAATTTTATATATAGAGTTTGTTAATATTAATTTTTTTTATATTTTTGTAAATTACTGTTTCAGATTTGTAAGTAAATCGTTTTAGAAAGTTATTTAATGAGCGTTTCATAAATACTTTAAACGTTAAAAACAAATCTCTTTCTCCTCTTTAATAAAATAATATATTAATTTAAATAGATAAAAAATAAAATTATTTATATAATCTGTATCTATACCTTCATTAATTACTTTTGAACTCCAATTTTTATTGGACAGTTTTATTTTTTAAAATTATAAATTTATTTATGATGTTTCTATATTTGAACTATTTTTTTCTTCATGTTACCCTCTATGAAATTCAAAAATTAATTTAATTTCATACGTATTTTCATTAAATATTTTATTTTTTTACAATTCATATATAATTTCTTTTTTAATTTTTTAATTTATTTAAAAATTAAAACTAGCAAATTCAATATTATCACCGATTCTAATCACATAAAAATTGTAAACTAGCGTATATATATGTTTTTGCTAGTAATAACAAAAATAGAAGCGATAAAATAAATAATTCGTTTTCACTTTTTTTTTTGCCTAATTTAGGAACATTAATGTAATTTTGTAAATTTCTTATTTATTAGTTTTTATTTCTATTTTTATAAATTATTATTTTATATTTTTAAGTAAATCATTTGAAAAAGTTAGTTTTAAGAGTGTATCTAAATTACTTCTAGTGTTACAGGAAAAAAAACTATTCACTGTCCTAAATTGATAAATTAAAACAGTTAAATGAATAAAAAACCAACTTCTCTTTATCTTTATAATATTTATAATAATAAAACTAAAAGCGTTGGAATAAATAAGCCATTTCAATTATTTTTCTAAATCAAAGACATAAAAGTTATTTTATAATCTTTATAATTATAAAGGTAGGGGTGATGAGATAAATAAGTGATTTCAATTTTTGTTGTCTAAATTAGAGACATGTAAGGCATTTATAATTTCTTAAATCTTTTATATTACTTTTGTTATTTATCAATTTTTGTTTTTATATTTTGTAAATTATCTTTATAATAATAAAAATGAAATTGGTGGATAATAAATAATTTCAACTTGTCCACCTGTATTAAGGACATTGAAGTTATTTCATATTTCGTTAAATCTTATATATAAATTTTTTATTAATTTTATTTTTATTACAAATTATTGTTTCAGATTTTTAAGTAAACGGTTTAAATAAGTTAAATTTAGCCGTGTATAGTAACAACTTCCAATATTACAAAAAAAAAAATTACTTATCCTCAATAAAAAGAAATTAAATGTTTAAATGAATATAAAAAACAAGTTATCTTTGATTACACTAAATTTCTAAACCGATTTTAATTATATTAGTAATTACTTTTGAAAATTAATTAAAAGACAATTAAAATATTCTTAATTTAAATAGTAATAATTATCTAAATTAAACATTACATTAATTTTCTTGCATAGAAAAAAATTTGAATCAATTAATCAAAATTAAATCAACCCAAAACACCCATAAAATCCTTTTAATGATTTTATAGGACACAAGTCAATTAATCTATCAATAAATAATTATTCATAAACTAATTTTTGGGAAAAATACAATTGACCACTTTTAAAACAACTAATTTCAAAGTTAGTTAAAAACATATCCCCATGAATATACATTAAAAATTACTCTTATTAAAATAATCCTTAACAATAGAAACAACATTAAAGCGATTTAAAGAAATGCTTAAAATAACATTTATCATACAAAAACATTTTATTATTAAAATAACCTCATTATTCTCCAATTTAATCTCTCCATATATGTCCATTCCATTCCCCCTACTAATTATTGGTGTAAAATTATATCTTTTATTCCGATTAATTTATAATAGATGTTATGACAAGTTTGCTTTTAGTTTTTCAAATGAAATATTAATTATTTATTTCATTTATATCCCTAGTAATAACTTTTTTTTGCTTAATATCACATTCGCGTTATTTACTATTTATCATTTTTAGTGCATTAAGTTTAAAAAATTTTATTTTGATGGTTTAAGTTCTTAAAGATATTAATTTTGGTATATTAAGTTTTCAAAGTGACATTAAGATTTTGGAGAAATTTATTTTGATACATTAAGTTTCTCAATGATTCAATTTTAATTCATTAAGTTTACACAAATACACATAATAGTACATGAACTTTTAGGATTTGTAATCAGTTTATTAGGTGATAAAATCAATTTAATATATCTCTAAATGATATTCTTCTAAAACTATGAAATTAGTTCAGGTAATGAAGATGAATATGATTATTACAAAATATATAAGAAGAATTATGAATCTCTTAAATAAACTAATTTCGAATAAATGATATATGAATAATTAAATTTATTGTTGTTTAAACTTTTTTTGTGTAAAGGATAATTATCATTCTTTTTATTATGTTGTAGTATGACTAAATTCTGACAACTTAATATGCTAAAACAAATTATATAAAACTTAATGTACCAAATGAAACTCTTTAAAAACATAATATTACTTAAAAAATTTAACGCATCTAAAATGAAATTGTTTAAAAGTTTTAAGTACCATAATACAAAATTTTAAACTTCAAATACTAAAATAAAAAAATAATGAAACATAATGTAGCTAAAGTGATTTTAAACTAAATTTTTACAAAGTTGAGTTGCGGCAAAAAAATTATTATCTTATATTTGGATGAGTCAATTTTACAAAAAAAAATCATTTATTTTTAAAATTGAATTACTTATTTAAATAAAATAACTAGAAGAATTTGAAATTATATATTTTAAAAAAAAAATTTCAATTATGTAAGATTGAGGAATTTAAAATTTTACTTAATATGTAAGCATTTTAATTTTCTCTTCCCAAACATTCCTCCTTACAACTTCTCGTTACTTATAAATATATAAGTAAATTAAATTTAAATAATTAAACTATATTACATTATTTTAAAGTTTCTTTAAATAATATTAAACTCTAAATTTATTTAAATATTAAATTTTGTTACATTTATATTATTTTTATATTTCTTAATGATACATAAAATAATTATTTTAATATTTATTAGATTAAACTTATAATAATAATGAAAAATATAAATAAAATTTTTACATAAAATTAAAAATTAATTTAATTATTATTTTTTATATTATTGGAATTAATATATATTTAATGAACTAATGTATTGTTTATTTAAAAATACATAAATTACTTAAATTTTATTTAAAAAAGTGAAATAATTTAATTAAATTTTTATAAATTCCGTCATTATTTTAAATTTATCCTATTAACTTTATTGTCAAGTAATTAAATAAGTAAAATGTACTTTTATATAGCTTAGACAATTATTTTTCTTATAAGTAATGCCCTATAATTTATATCTTTTTGATTTAAATTTTCATAAATATTGTCATTATTTTTAATTTATCTTCTTAAATTTTTGTTGAGTGATTAAATAAGAATAACTTTTTTATGATTTAATATTGTTTTTCAATAACTTCCTCTATTAATATTTTATCCTTTTATACCTTTTAATATTTAAACAGAACATTCAACGATTATTTTTAAAAGTTTATTTAAATTCTTATAAATAATTATAAGTTACGTAATTGTTTATTTTTAATATATTTTTAAAATTATTGTGAGACTACGTAATTCAAATTTTTTTAATCTAATTATAATTAATTATTTATTATGTTTTGATTATTTAATATAAAAAAATTAATTATTAAATGTCTTGTAGCATTAGAATTCATTATATAACATTAAAATTATTTTTGAATATTTAAGTATTTACTAATTATTAATTATTTTTATTAAATATTAAAAATTTAATTTTGAAATAAGTATTTAAAAATAAATTTTTAAATTTCTTAAAAATTAAAGTACTTTATCCAAAAAATGTAAGAAATTGAATTGTTTCATCCAAATAAAATATTTACAAAATAAAAGAAATTTAAATCAAGGCTATTAAAATATTTGTATTTAAATTTTTTTAGTAATTTTCAAATTCTCCATCCAAACTCAAGGTAAATTCTCTTAAAAAGAGAAAATTAATTTATAAAATTATTACTGTTATTTATTATTTATAAGTTTTTTATCTTAGAAAGAATATAGAATGACAATTATTATATGAAACTGAAAAAGGGAATAAATAATTACTACTTAATTAATTTTTCTTATCTTGACATTTTCTTTTTAACATTTATTAAAATTTTATTAGTGTAACCATTAATTAAATAAATTGTTACTGACATAATAAAACTTTTTAAAACACGATTTTGATTTTGTATATTTAATGTGTATGAACATCTTTTAATATAAAAGAACCATTTGTGTGTCTAGAGTGTTTATATTTTGATATGTGTCAGCTCTTAACCAAAATCCTCTCATGAATACCAATTATGTTTTCAACTTTGGGCAAAAATCAGCTCAAACAAACCGAAATGGTTTTAGATGTAGATTCTGCACCCATATTTTCCCTACCTTCTAAGTAATCGTTCTTCATGTTAAGTCACATTTTCTTGAAGCAAGCCCTTTATTGAGAAGGACATATTTACCAAACCGTGTCAATTCTCAAAGGGAAATAATTCCTAGCCCTTTGCACTCTTATTTTCCCTCACCAATGGTGACTCAGGAAACATGAATCTTAGTTAACAATAGGGTTTTTCGGGCACCACACCAACAACATATGCTAATGCCCCGACCTGCAATAAACTCATTTCTCCATGTTAGACAATTGGAAATTACTACTTTACAATGACTTTCAGGTCCACCGCGAGCTATGTTATGTGCCAGGAATAATGTTGCTGAAATGTCACAATTCTCTGCTCCACCAATCGACCCAACAGTTATAGAGGTTTCTCTAGTTGATGGAACTGACCATTTATCAACCTACTCGATAAGCCCATAAACAATGACGAGAGGGTTATCATCAATCATGACCCATTGAATCTTACTTTGAGGCTTTAGATCTTTTAAGGGTTATTTCTTTAATATTATCATGAGTTATATTGATGTTGGTGTTTGTCAAAATTATTATATCGTGTATCATTTAGTTTCAAACATTTTCTTCAATTATGTATTAGTATTTTTCTGTCAAGTAATGTAGTAAAGTTTTATTGTGTTTCTTCTCATTTTAACTTAAAGATGTTAAAGATATGGAAAATTAAAAAATTTATATGGAATAAAATTATTGTTTTGCTCTTTTTATAAATATTTTTTATTATCACAAAATCATAATTTTTATATATTGAGGTGGGACTACATAGACATAAGAAATTCATAAATATAAGGTATTTGTGATTTTAGCGAAGATGTGTTCAAAATTGAAAATTTATGTTGTTTTGGACCCAAATCCAATCCTAATTTTTGCTACCTTATATCCCTTAGTTGGCACTTTATGTGTTGTTGCCCTTATATATAGTTGTCCTCTAATAAGTAAGGGAGTATGCACTATTTAGTTTGGTTTAGTGTTTTAGCTAAACTAAACTATTTTAATGGGTTTGATTTATGATCCACTTTTTCAAACTTATTTAGAAAATTGGTTATAAATCAAACCACTTTTGACAAACTAGTTTTGAACCAAAACCATTTTCGAATTTGTTTTAAAATCTGAACTAGTTTCAAATCAGTTTTAAAAATTGAAGTGATTCTGAACCAATTTTAAAACTTCTTCATGAACACCTAAAAACCAATAACCTCCACCAAGTTACAATATTATAAATCTAAAGTTAAACATTATTGTCATTAATGTGTATTATAAGTGCAGATATTAAAATTGCATTATCTTTAATAGGGAATAGTAGAAATTAAAAATGGCATAAAACATGAGTATCATTTAATATTTCTACAACATTACTTGGCATATAACATTATTCATAATTAAGCAAAGACTTGTTAAATGCGACTATGCAAATCCATAAGCTTCCACTTACACTTGCAACATCAAAGGAAATCACAACAACATAAGCACAAGAGATTACATGACATTTAAGAATTTAGATATTAATGTTGTAGCTTTTTGAAAATATATCTAGAGGACACAAACCTTATTTGAGCATAAAAGGGAATCTAGTTTTGGACCTCTAATCCTCTATCTACGTTTCAGCTTACTTGAAACTTAGCATATTTAAAGTTTGCAAAGTTGAACATTAAAGCGAACAAAAATTTACTACAACTAAATGGTTCGAACCAAACTATGCTTATATAGTAATTAATAATTGGATAAAATTTGACCATAGTCCTTGGATTAGAATTGTTTTGTTCATGTGTATATATATTCTATCATGTTTTTACAATATATACCAATACATTTTCTTTTTTAAATAAAAATCTTGGCTTTTTGATCTTATACTTTTTATTCCCTAAAAGTTTCAAGTTCCAGTTATTTTAGTAGATATTTTCTTTCTATAAATCCTGGTATGATAAGTTGTTACTTAGTAAAAATATTTATGGATTTAATTGATAGTAAAAGAGTTTTTAACAATCATTTAATTATAAATAATTGTTAATTGATATTTTTATATGAATTTAAAGGTTACGCGTTGACAGATGTAAAATAGTTTTACAAAATTTATTCAATCATTAATCAAATTTTGTATGATTTATAAGAATTTTGTTATCAAAATTAATAAACACCGTACATAAGGAGTTAGGATTCATTAGCTCTGTAAATATTTTATAGATTCAATGCATAATTTTATTTTTTTTCCTCTTTAGAAATGTGTTTTACACAATTGGGTCCATTTGCACAAACAACCTATCAAAACCTTATTCAATACGTTCTTATCTATTAAAGTCTGACGGATAAATTATCTTCTATAATTTATTAAAATGAGATATAAATATCTTAGTTATGAGATATTTTTTAGATTTATCAAAACACCTTCATTACTATCTAAAAATATAAAATAAGTACAAAATTAAATTTATGATTTATAAACTATAAATTAAATTTCGCAAACTCAATTAATTGGTTCAAGGTTAAAATAACCCAAAACACCTCTAAAATCCTTTTAATGACTTTATAGGACATAAGTCAATTAATCCATCAATAAATAATTATTTATAAACTAATTTTTGGGAAAAAACAATTGACCACTTTTAAAACCTATAATTTGAAAGTTAGTTAAAAACATGTCCCCACGAATATACATTTAAAAATTACTCTTATTAAAATAATCCCTCACAAAAGAAACAACTTTAAAGTGATTTAAAGAAATGTTTAAATTATGAAATTAGTTCAAAGGTTAGGTAATAAAGATGAATATGATTATTACAAAGCATATAAGAAGAATTATGAATCTCTTAAATAAACTAATTTAGAATAAACGATATGAATATATTTTTTATTAGATTTGTCGTTGTTTGAACTTTTCTCGGGTAAATAATTATTATTCTTTTTATTATGTTGTATTATGATTAAATTCTGTCAACTTAATATGCTAAAACAAATTATATAAAATTTAATGTATCAAAATGAAATTCTTTAAAAACTTAATATTACTTGAAAAATTTAATGTATCCAAAATGATTATTTTTTTAAAAGTTTTAAGTACCATAATAAAAAATTTTAAATTTCAAATACTAAAATAAAAAATATAATGAAAGATATGGAGTAAAGTGACTTTAAACTAAATTCTTATAATGTTGAGTTGCAACGTTTTCGAAAAATAAATTATTTCTCTGTGTTTGTATAAGTCAATCTCAAAAAAATTTATTTATTTTTAAAATTGAATTACCATCTTATTAATTTACTTATTTGGATAATTGGATGAGTCAATTTGATTGAGCAATTCATTTGTTTTGAGTAATTGAATTATTGTTAGATGAATTGACTTGTTTAGATAAACCTTTGAAGAATTTAAAATAATATCATTTTGAGAAGAGATTTGAATCGAGTAAAATTGAAGAATTTAAAATTCTATCTGACTTTTCATTTTCTTCCCTATTCTTCTCACTTCTCTCACTCCTTGTTGAGTACAATTGTGGAATTTTAAAATGATTAATATTTATTTTTATTTAATATTAAAAATTTAATTTTTAAATAAATATTTAAAAATAAAAATTTTAATTTCTTAGAAATTAAATTACTTTATCCGAACAAAGAAATTAAAATACAAGAAATTAAATTGATTCATCCAAACAAAGTGGACACAAAATAAAAGGAATTTTAAAATGTTAGGTATTTAAATTTCTTGGAAATTTTCAAATTTCCCATCCAAACACAACTTAAGAGAATCTGAAATCATGTAATTTTTTTTTTAAAAAATTCAATTGTGTAAAATTGAAGAATTTAAAATTCTAAATTTTAAGCATTTCAATTTCCTCTTCCCAAACATTCTTCTTTCCAGCTCCTTTTTACTTATAAATATATGAGTAAATTAAATTTAAATAATTAAGTTATAATAAGCTAATTTAAATTTTATTTAAATAATACTAAACTCTAAGTTTAATTAAATGTTAAAATTCTTCACATTTATAATATTTTTATATTTCTAAATGAAACATAAAAGAATTATTTTAATATTTATTTGAATAAACTTATAATGGTAATGAAAAATATAAGTAAAAATTATACATAAAACTAAAATTTAACTTAATTATTAATTTTTATATTATTAGAATTAATATATATATCTAATGAATTAATGTATTGTTTATTTGAAATACATAAAATAATTAAATTTTATTTAAAAAGTGAAATAATTTAATTAAATTTTTATAATTTTTCTGTCATTATTTTAAATTTATCCTATTAAACTTTTGTTAAGTGATTAAATAAGTATAATTTTTTAATAGTTAAGATTTTTTTATAATTATTTCCTATTTTAATATTTTATCTTTTTATATCTTTTAATAATTTAACAAAATATTTAATAAAAGGAATTTAAATCAAGGCTATTAAAATGTTGTGTATTTAAATTTTTTTATTAATTTTCAAATTCTCCATCCAATGTTAATTCTCTTTAAACGAGAAAATTAATTTATAAAATTATTACTATATTTTATTATTTATAAGTTTTTTTTATCTTAGAAATAATATTGAATGATAATTATTATATATAACTGAAAAAGGTAATAAATAATTACTACTTAATTAATTTTTCTTATCTTGACATTTTCTTTTCAAACAGTCAATTTTTGTTTGTTTGAAAATATAATTAATATTCTCAAAACATTAAATAAATTTTTATTAGTGTAAACATTAATTAAATAAGTTGTTACTAACATAATAAAACTTTTTAAAACACGATTTTGTATATTTAATGCGCATGAACATTTTCTAATATAAAAGAACCATTTGTGTGTTTAGAGTGTTTATATTTTGACGTGTGTCAGCTCTTGATCAAAATACTCTCATGGATACCAACAATGTTTTCAACTTTGGGCAAAACTCTGCCCAGACAAACCGAAATGGTGTAAGGTGTAGATTTTGCACCCATGTTTTCCCTACCTTCCAAGCACTAGTCCCTCATGTTGAGTCACATTTTCTTGAAGCAAACCCTTTATTGAGAAGGACATATTTACCAAACCATGTCAATTCTCAAAGAGAAATGATTCTTAGCCCTTTGCAATCCAATTTTCCTACACCGATGGTGACTCAAGAAACAAGAATCTTAGCTAACAATAGGGTTTTTCAGGCACAACACCAACAACCTATGTTGATGCCCCGATCTGCAACAGACTTATTTCTCCCAGTTAGGCAATTGGTTATTGCTATTTCACAACGACTTTCAGGTCCGCTGCAAGTTATGTTATGTGTTAGGAATAATGTTACCGAAATGCCATAACTCCCTACTCCACCAATCGACCCAACGGTCATGGAGGTTTCTCCGGTTGATGGTACTAGACCATTTATTAACCTACTCGATAAGCCCATCAACAATAATGAGAGGGTTATCATCAATCATGAACCATTGGATCTTACTTTAAGGCTTTAGATCTTTAAAGAGTTATTTCTTTAATATTATCATGAGTTATATTGATGTTGGTGTTTGTCAAAATTGTTATATCGTGTATCATTTAGCTTCGAACATTCTCTTCAATTATGTATTAGTATCTTTCTGTCAAGTAATGTAGTAAAATTTTATCGTGTTTCTTCTCATTTTAACTTAAAGATGTTATAAATATGGAGAATTAAAAAAAATTATATGGAATAAAATTATTGTTTGGCTCGTTTTATAAATATTTCCTACTGTCACTAAAACTTAATTTTTATTTATTGTGGTGCGACTATATAGGCATAAGAAATTCATGAACATAGGGTATTTGTGGATTTAGCGAAGATGAGTTCAAAATTGAAAATTCATGTTGTTTTTTTTGACCGAAATCCAACCCTAATTTTTGTTACCTTATATCCCTTAGTTAGTACTCTATGTGTTGTAGCCCTTAGGTACAGTTGCCCTCTAATAGGTAAGGGGTATGCACTATTCAGTTTGGTTTAGTGTTTTTAACTAAACCAAACCATTTTAATGGGTTTGATATGTGATCTACTTCATCCAAACAAAATATTTACAAGATAAAAGGAATTTAAATCAAGGCTATTAAAATATTGTTTATTTAAATTTTTTTTATTAATTTTCAAATTTTCCATCAAAACTCAGGGTTAATTCTTTTAAAACGAGAAAATTAATTTATAAAATTATTTCTATATTTTATTGTTTATAAGTTTTTTTTAACTTAGAAATAACATCGAATGATAATTATTATATGGAACTGAAAAAGGTAAAAAATAATTACTAAATTAATTTTTCTTATCTTATTCGTAAATATAATTAATATTCTCAAAACATTAAATAAATTTTTATTAGTGTAAACATTAATTAAATAAGTTGTTACTAACATAATAAAACTTTTTAAACACGATTTTGTATATTTAATGCGCATGAACATTTTCTAATATAAAAAACCATTTGTGTGTCTAGAGTGTTTATATTTTGACGTGTGTCAGCTCTTGACCAAAATCTTCTCATGGATACCAACAATGTCTTCAATTTTGGGCAAAACTTTGCCTAAACTAGCCGAAATGGTTTTAGACGTGGATTCTGCACCCATGTTTTCCCTACCTTCCAAACACTCGTCCCATATTTAGTCATTATTCTCCCATATTTATTTGTTTTTCTGCACCCATTTTAATTAGTGATTTGTGTTTAACTGCTTATTCATTTCGCATTTTCACTATTGGGCTTCACTGGGTCAGAAATTCATTTTTTATTATTAATTCAGATTATCTTAGGCTTATTTCCCTTATTATTATTGTCAGGGCAATTTTGGAAATTAATTGGGCTTGGTAACTATTTCTAGACATGAAAAGGTGCTGCCAAGTCATCACTTCATTAATCCACGTCAGATTTCCATCTTTTATTTTTATTTTCTTTAATTAATTATTTTATTTGGTTAATTATAATGTGTTCATTTAATTGTTTTAGAAGCCCAATTAGTCATTAGAAAGGGGTTTTCCCTTATACATTGGAAAGACCTTCAGACTTGGACACTCTCTCACACTCTCACTACACACTTCATTTTACGTTTTCAATTTTCTTAGTTTAGGTTAGGTTAGGTTTTCTCTCTTTTTCTTCTTCTTCTTCTGCAATTGGATTCTAGATTCTGCATTTAGTTTTCCAACCATCAATCAATTAAAGTTTGTTTTCTTCTCTCTATTGCAATTTCAATTCATACTCTTTATTGTTTGTTGCAATTTCAATTTCAATTTCGTTTACTAGTTAATTTACCTTTTGATTTCTGCAATCAATTTCGTTGCCATTTAATTTCTTTGCCATTTAATTTCTTTGTTGTTTCAATTCCAATTCTGCAATTTAATGGGTCTTTAATTTAGTTAGGGTTATTCTCTTGAATTGGGTTACAATGAAGCTTTGAGGTTTCTGTTATGTATTGTTATGCTCTCTTTGTGTTTAATTCTTCATCAATTATTCTTGTGCTTAAAAGCCCCAATTGCTATTCACGCTTAGTGTTTCAGTTAATAGGCAATTTGTATCTCTATTCATGCTTAATGGGTTGAATTACAAATTGTTGGAATTGGGATAATTGATGTGTGTGGATGTTTAATTCGCATAAGGAAAACTTAGAGTTAATTATCGCTTAGTGGATTGAGAGTTGAGTAAACTGAGCATTTGACATGATTAATTTTCGTTTAGTTAATTAATCTTGTAACCTAGGATAAGTGAATCAAGAGGGTAATCCCATTTTAATTCTTGTTAATTTTTCTATCTTTATAATTCTGTCTTAGTTATAATCACAAGAACCCACGCCCCCCATGTGTCCTGTCTTTGATAGAAACCCAATAATGGTCCTTGAGAGAGGACCTAGGAGTCACTTCCTAGTACTGCATTTATTTGCATTATTTTGATAGAGTGCGACAGTCTTATCAAAATTTGGTGTCGTTGTCGGGGACCATCGATTTCTGTCAAAGAGTTTGTGTTGTGTTGTGTTGTTTTGTTTGTGTGGTTGTCATTTTTGTTCTGTTCTTGTGTTGGTGTTGTTAGTGTTGTGAGTTGTGTTGTTCTGTTTTAGTGTTATTTTTTAATGTCTTGTGTTAAAGTGTGTTTTGTTGTTTGTGAATTTTCTGTGTTTTGAGTTGTGCAAATACATTGTTCTATCGTTTGTGTGTTTCTTTTAGTGTTAATGTGTGTTAGTAGTGTTAGGGTGGTAGCAAGTGAAGTAAACCAAGGAGCAGCCCAGAAATCACAAGAAAACTAGTAAAAATTACATATCTGATGCAAGTAATCAATTACCCCGTATTGGTAATCGATTACCTTGCCTTGTTTTGAATTTCAAGTGAAAAATTCTCTGGATTAATAGATTACCATCTTTGGGTAATCGATTACCATTAGTGGTTTTGCTTCAAAAATTGTTTTTTTTTGCTAGAGTAATCGATTACCCAGTGCTGGTAATCGATTACCACCCATTTCTGGAAATTTTCTCCTTATTTGCTCACTGGAGTAATCAATTACCACCATTTGGTAATCAATTACCTACAACTATTTTGTTATTTTAATTGTGATTTTTGATACTGTTAGCTAGAGTTGTTATTTTTGGTTGAAATTTTTTGTGCCAACTTCTTTCAACTTACATTTGATGAGAAAAATACCAGAGGCTGTTGGTTTGGTCCTGGATGAAAGACCCCAGAATTTGTGAATTCTGATTTCGGAAAAAATTAAAACTGTCATAACTTTGGCTTCAGGTATCAAAATTAAGTAAATTATATATGTTTTCTAGGTGGAAAAGGGGTGGTCTTTCAGTTGGGCCACTACGCTAGCTTGTCAGGTGAGCCAATTTGTGAGCGGAAGGGCACTTTTTAATGGGTCTTAGAAAATTTCAGTTTTGACAGGTTATATGCTTTTGTGAAAAATTGATGATTAGTTGCATATACTACATTACTAGATGCTTTCCATGAGTTATACACCCGTTTGATCCTGAAATAGATTAGTTAGGTAGTCTATGATTTTGTCTTTAGAGTCTTTACAATAATGTTAGTTTGAATAGTCAGACAGCTTAGAGTAGTTAAAAAAAAACAATTTGCTTGCGGTGTTGTTCTGTTCTATTGTTCTGTTGTATCTCTGGTGTGTTTTCATTGTGCGCAGGTACATTTTGGTTAGGCTAACATGGATAATAGGAATATTAGGGAGTATTGGCAATAAGAGGAATATTTCAGTGATCCTTGGGGCATGCCTCAACGGCGATACAATCCTTATTCTAGCTCCTACAATCCTGGATGGGGAGATCAGAGCTATCAATATTCACATGACAATTTCCATCCGATACAAGATTGGCAGCAGCAGTCCAACCATCATGTATCTTTTCAGCATGTTGCACCACCACCAATAGCCCAACCAAAACCTTCTTTGGAAGAATTAATCAAGCAGATGACCATCAATAACATGCAATTTCAGCAGATAACTAAGGCCAGTGTTCAGACTCTCCAAACTCATATGGGCCAGTTATCCGATGCCATTAATCAGAGCCAACCTCAAGCACCCATCAATCTACCCTCACAAGTAAACTCTGATATGAATGCTAATGGTAAGATTGTGAGTGATATTAATTTGGGGTTTGACAAGCAATTGGTGGAATCCGCACAACCAGAAAAGACAAGTTCCATGAAGGTTGTATGTAAAGAGAAAGAGTTGCAAGAACAAGAGTTGAAAGAACAAGACATAAAAGAAAGAAGAGTCACAGATATATAAGAGAAGGAAACATGTGATGATTTAATTGTTTAAGCTAATCCTTCCTCTGTTTATGCTGATTCTCATTTAATATGTGATGTAGGAGTGATTTCTAAAGAAGAAATGCAAGATGTTTCAGACCCTCCTCCTCACAGAAATCCTCATGTCTTGATACCTAGTGGAGAATTGTCCATCAAGTTTCCTTGGAGCTCATACTGTGAAGAGAATGAAACATCCAAGAAATCAAAACAACCAATAGGGAAGATTTCTTTACCATTTAATACTTTTTCTCCTTTCAAAAATATGAACAACACTAATTGTTTCACTTTAGATACTTATGGAATTAAAGCTTGGACTATAATTGAGTTTGCTAATTTAGACCTCTGAGTTGTTCCTAATGACTTTTGCTTTTATGATGTTACATTTTCTTGTAGGTCATTAGATAAGTTAAAAATGGAAGCCCAAATGCAAATTCCTACACTTATTGGTGAACCAATGTATACACAAATTATAGATGGAGTAGAGGATGATCATGCTATCTGAAAATCCTCTAGCCAAATAAGCCTTTGGAATTGTTTTGGGAATAAGTTCTGGAATAAGTGTGAGTGTGTGTGTGTGTTTCATTGGATGATGTTTTTGGCTAGTTGGTTTGTCATATTTTAATTCAGTTATTGATGTAATAAAGTTGTTCATATAAAAAAAAGAGAGAAAAAAATCACAAAATCTCAAATTTAAAGTGAAACATTCACTAGAGTAATCGATTACCACCATTGGGTAATCAATTACCATAAGTGTTTTTGGTTTAAAGAAAAAAAAACAAAAAAAAGAGAAAAGAAAAGAGAAAGGATGCAAAAGAAAAAAAAAAGAATAAGTGTGTTGAGGCAAAAAGATGGATGATTGATTTTAGATGTTTATTAGAGGTTTCTGGGTTCACTTCTTATGTTGTTTTGACTTGTTCCCCATTGCTCCTCTAGTTCCTCTGGTTTTAGCTACTTATCCCATATTTCATCCTCTACCTTGGCCTTAGTCCCATTACAACTATAAAAGACCTTATGATCTTTATGTGTGTGTGCATCGGGTGTTAATTTTAAAGGCTTGCCAAGTCTAATTGTTGCATGTTTTTCATTAGTGCTTTGAGAGTATATATACACGTGTAGCCTAGACACTTGAGAGAGATACAAAGTGATACAGTGCATCTTGTGAGGTTTTGTTATTTTTGATTCACCTCTAGAGCTTATTGATTTTCTTGCTTTGCTTAGAATTGCTCGGATGATGTTCATAAGTATCTTGTTTCTTTGACCCTTTGTGTGTTGGATGTTGCCTATTCCTTTCTTTGCCAGAATTCATTGAGAATATGTTAATCTGTCTTTTTGCTTGATTGTTTCTGCTATTTCTTTTTGTTGTGTCTTGGGATTTGTTTGATGTCTTTGTTCTGTTTCTCTAATGTCTTTGAAATTGTACCCTTGATTGTTTCTGCTATTTCTTTTTGTTGTGTCTTGGGATTTGTTTGATGCCTTTGTTCTGTTTCTCTAATGTCTTTGAAATTGTACCTTGTTCTGATTTTTTATTTTGCCCAGGAGTGCAAAAGGTTAAGTGTGGGGGAATTTGATGAGTCATTATTCTCCTAAATTTGTTTGTATTTCTGCACCCATTTTAATTAGTGATTTGTGTTTAACTGCTTATTAATTTCGGATTTTCTTAGGTTTATTTCCATTATTATTATTTTCAGGGCAATTTTAGAAATTGATTGGGCTTGGTAATTATTTCTAGACATGAAGAGGAGCTGCCAAGTCATCACTTCATTAATCCACATCAGATTTCCATCTTTTATTTTCATTTTCTTTAATTAATTATTTTATTTGATTAATTGTAATGTGTTGGGCCATAATTGTTTTAGAAGACCATTTAGTCATTAGTGAGGGGTTTTCCGTTATACATTGAAAAAACCTTCAGACTTGGACACTCTCTCACACTCTCACTCACTACACACTTCATTTTAGGTTTTCAGCTTTCTTAGTTTATGTTAGGTTAGGTTTTCTCACTTTTCCTTCTTCTTCTTCTGGCAATTGGATTCAGATTCTGCATTTAATTTTCCAACCATAAATCAATTAAAGTTTGTTTTCTTCTCTCTATTGCAATTTCAATTCATGCTCTTTATTGTTCGCTGCAATTTCAATTTCAATTTCATTTACCAGTTCATTTACCTTTTCATTTCTGCAATCAATTTCTTTGCCATTTAATTTCTTAGTTGTTTTAACTCCATTTCTACAATTTAATGGGTTTTTAATATAGTTAGGGTTATTCTCTTGAATTGGGTTACAATGAAGCTTTGAGATTTTTGTTATGCTCTTTTTGTGCTTAATTCTTCATCAATTATTCTCGTGCTTAAAAGCCCCAATTGTTGTTCACACTTAGTGTTTCAGTTAATAGACAATTTGTATCCCTGTTCATGCTTAATGAGTTGAATTACAAATGGTTGGAATTGGAATAATTGATGTGTGTGGATGCTTAATTCGCATAAGGAAAACATAGAGTTAATTATCGCTTAGTAAATTAATTCAAGTTGGATTAAGAGTTGAGTAAACTGAGCATTTCACATGATTAATTTTCGCTTAGTTAATTAATCTTGTAACCTAAGATAAGTGAATCTGTAATCTGATCAAGAGGGTAATCCCACTTTAATTCTTGTTAATTTTTCTGCCTTTATAATTCCGTCTTAGTTATAATCACAACAACTACCTAAGTGTCCTGTCTTTGATAATTATTATCACGAGTTATATTGATGTTGGTGCTTGTCAAAATTGTTATATTGTGTATTTATACATTTTCTTCAATTATGTATTAGAATCTTTCTGTCAAGTAATGTAGTAAAGTTTTATCGTGTTTCTTCTCATTTTAACTTAAAGATGTTATAGATATGGAGAATTAAAAAAATTATATGGAATAAAATTATTGTTTGGCTCTTTCTATAAATATTTCCTACTGTCACTAAATCTTAATTTTTATTTATTGTGGTGCGACTATATAGGCATAAGAAAGTCATAAACATAGGGTATTTGTGGATTTAGCGAAGATGAGTTCAAAATTGAAAATTCATGTTGTTTTGGATCCAAATCCGACCCTAATTTTTGCTACCTTATATCCCTTAATTGGCACTCTATGTGTTGTTGCCCTTAGGTATAGTTGTCCTCCAATAGGTAAGGGGTATGCATTATTCAGTTTGGTTTAGTGTTTTTAACTAAACCAAAATGGGTTTGACCTGTGATCCACTTCATCCAAACAAAATATTTACAAAATAAAAGGAATTTAAATCAAGGCTATTAAAATGTTGTGTATTTAAATTTTTTTTATTAATTTTCAAATTCTTCACCCAAACTCAAGGTTAATTCTCTTAAAACGAGAAAATTAATTTATAAAATTATTTCTATATTTTATTATTTATAAGTTTTTTTTTATCTTAGAAATAATATCGAATAATAATTATTATATGGAACTGAAAAAGGTAATAAATAATTACTACTTAATTAATTTTTCTTATCTTCACAATTTCTTCTCAAACGGTCAATTTTTTCTTGTTTGTAAATATAATTAATATTTTCAAAACATTAAATAAATTTTTATTAGTGTAAACATTAATTAAATAAGTTGTTACTAACATAATAAAACTTTTTAAAACACGATTTTGTATATTTAATGCGCATGAACATTTTCTAATATAAAAGAACCATTTGTGTGTTTAGAGTGTTTATATTTTCACGTGTGTCAGCTCTTGATCAAAATACTCTCATGGATACCAACAATGTTTTCAACTTTGGGCAAAACTCTGCCCAGACAAACCGAAATGGTGTAAGGTGTAGATTCTGCACCCATGTTTTCCCTACCTTCCAAGCACTAGTCCCTCATGTTGAGTCACATTTTCTTGAAGCAAACCCTTTATTGAGAAGGACATATTTACCAAACCATGTCAATTCTCAAAGAGAAATGATTCTTAGCCCTTTGCAATCCAATTTTCCTACACCGATGGTGACTCAAGAAACAAGAATCTTAGCTAACAATAGGGTTTTTCAGGCACAACACCAACAACCTATGTTGATGCCCCGATCTGCAACAAACTTATTTCTCCCAGTTAGGCAATTGGTTATTGCTATTTCACAACGACTTTCAGGTCCGCCGCAAGTTATGTTATGTGCTAGGAATAATGTTACCGAAATGCCACAATTCTCTACTCCACCAATCGACCCAACGGTCATGGAGGTTTCTCCGGTTGATGGTACTAGACCATTTATTAACCTACTCGATAAGCCCATCAACAATAATGAGAGGGTTATCATCAATCATGAACCATTGGATCTTACTTTAAGGCTTTAGATCTTTAAAGAGTTATTTCTTTAATATTATCATGAGTTATATTGATGTTGGTGTTTGTCAAAATTGTTATATCGTGTATCATTTAGCTTCGAACATTCTCTTCAATTATGTATTAGTATCTTTCTCTCAAGTAATGTAGTAAAATTTTATCGTGTTTCTTCTCATTTTAACTTAAAGATGTTATAGATATGGAGAATTAAAAAAATTATATGGAATAAAATTATTGTTTGGCTCGTTTTATAAATATTTCCTACTGTCACTAAATCTTAATTTTTATTTATTGTGGTGCGACTATATAGGCATAAGAAATTCATGAACATAGGGTATTTGTGGATTTAGCGAAGATGAGTTCAAAATTGAAAATTCATGTTGTTTTTTTTGACCGAAATCCAACCCTAATTTTTGTTACCTTATATCCCTTAGTTAGTACTCTATGTGTTGTAGCCCTTAGGTACAGTTGCCCTCTAATAGGTCAGGGGTATGCACTATTCAATTTGGTTTAGTGTTTTTAACTAAACCAAACCATTTTAATGGGTTTGTTATGTGATCTACTTCATCCAAACAAAATATTTACAAGATAAAAGGAATTTAAATCAAGGCTATTAAAATGTTGTTTATTTAAATTTTTTTTATTAATTTTCAAATTTTCCATCCAAACTCAGGGTTAATTCTCTTAAAACGAGAAAATTAATTTATAAAATTATTTCTATATTTTATTATTTATAAGTTTTTTTTAACTTAGAAATAACATCGAATGATAATTATTATATGGAACTGAAAAAGGTAAAAAATAACTACTAAATTAATTTTTCTTATCTTATTCGTAAATATAATTAATGTTCTCAAAACATTAAATAAATTTTTATTAGTGTAAACATTAATTAAATAAGTTGTTACTAACATAATAAAACTTTTTAAACACGATTTTGTATATTTAATGCGCATGAACATTTTCTAATATAAAAGAACCATTTGTGTGTCTAGAGTGTTTATATTTTGACGTGTGTCAGCTCTTGACCAAAATCTTCTCATGGATACCAACAATGTCTTTAATTTTGGGCAAAACTTTGCCCAAACTAGCCGAAATGGTTTTAGACGTGGATTCTGCACCCATGTTTTCCCTACCTTCCAAACGCTCGTCCCATATTTAGTCATTATTATCCTATATTTATTTGTTTTTCTGCACCCATTTTAATTAGTGATTTGTGTTTAACTGCTTATTCATTTCACATTTTCACTATTGGGCTTCACTGGGTCAGAAATTCATTTTTTATTATTAATTCGGATTTTCTTAGGCTTATTTCCCTTATTATTATTGTCAGGGCAATTTTGGAAATTAATTAGGCTTGGTAATTATTTCTAGACATGAAAAGGAGCTGCCAAGTCATCACTTCATTAATCCACGTCAGATTTCCATCTTTTATTTTTATTTTCTTTAATTAATTATTTTATTTGGTTAATTATAATGTGTTGGGCCAGAATTGTTTTAGAAGCCCAATTAGTCATTAGAAAAGGGTTTTCCCTTATACATTGGAAAGACCTTCAGACTTGGACACTCTCTCACACTCTCACTCACTACACACTTCATTTTACGTTTTCAATTTTCTTAGTTTAGGTTAGGTTAGGTTTTCTCTCTTTTTCTTCTTCTTCTTCTACAATTGGATTCTAGATTCTGCATTTAGTTTTCCAGCCATCAATCAATTAAAGTTTGTTTTCTTCTCTCTATTGCAATTTCAATTCATGCTCTTTATTGTTCGTTGCAATTTCAATTTCAATTTCGTTTACTAGTTCATTTAGCTTTTGATTTCTGCAATCAATTTCGTTGCCATTTAATTTCTTTGCCATTTAATTTCTTTGTTGTTTCAATTCCAATTCTGCAATTTAATGGGTCTTTAATTTAGTTAGGGTTATTCTCTTGAATTGGGTTACAATGAAGCTTTGAGGTTTCTGTTATGTATTGTTATGCTCTCTTTGTGTTTAATTCTTCATCAATTATTCTTGTGCTTAAAAGCCCCAATTGCTATTCACGCTTAGTGTTTCAGTTAATAGGCAATTTGTATCTCTATTCATGCTTAATGGGTTGAATTACAAATTGTTGGAATTAGGATAATTGATGTGTGTGGATGCTTAATTCGCATAAGGAAAACTTAGAGTTAATTATCGCTTAGTTAATTAATTCGGGTTGGATTGAGAGTTGAGTAAACTGAGCATTTGACATGATTAATTTTCGTTTAGTTAATTAATCTTGTAACCTAGGATAAGTGAATCTGTAATCTGATCAAGAGGGTAATCCCATTTTAATTCTTGTTAATTTTTCTATCTTTATAATTCTGTCTTAGTTATAATCACAAGAACCCACGCCCCCATGTGTCCTGTCTTTGATAGAAACCCAATAATGGTCCTTGAGAGAGGACCTAGGAGTCACTTCCTAGTACTGCATTTATTTGCATTATTTTGATAGAGTGCGACAGTCTTATCAAAATTTGGCGTCGTTGTCGGGGACCATCGATTTCTGTCAAAGAGTTTGTGTTGTGTTGTGTTGTTTTGTTTGTGTGGTTGTCATTTTTGTTCTGTTCTTGTGTTGGTGTTGTTAGTGTTGTGAGTTGTGTTGTTCTGTTTTAGTGTTACGTTTTAGTGTCTTGTGTTAAAGTGTGTTTTGTAGTTTGTGAATTTTCTGTGTTTTGAGTTGTGCAAATACATTGTTCTATCGTTTGTGTGTTTCTTTTAGTGTTAGTGTGTGTTAGTAGTGTTAGGGTGGTAGCAAGTGAAGTGAACCAAGGAGCAGCCCAGAAATCACAAGAAAACCAGTAAAAATTACATATCTGATGCAAGTAATCAATTACCCCATATTGGTAATCGATTACCTTGCCTTGTTTTGAATTTCAAGTGAAAAATTCTCTAGAGTAATAGATTACCATCTTTGGGTAATCGATTACCATTAGTGGTTTTGCTTCAAAAATTGTTTTTTTTGCTAGAGTAATCGATTACCCAGTGCTGGTAATCGATTACCACCCATTTCTGGAAATTTTCTCCTTATTTGCTCACTGGAGTAATCAATTACCACCATTTGGTAATCAATTACCTACACCTATTTTGTTATTTTAATTGTGATTTTTGATACTGTTAGCTAGAGTTGTTATTTTTGGTTGAAATTTTTTGTGCCAACTTCCTTCAACTTACATTTGATGAGAAAAATACCAGAGGCTGTTGGTTTGGTACTGGATGAAACACCCCAGAATTTGTGAATTCTGATTTCGGAAAAAATTAAAACTGTCATAACTTTGGCTTCAGGTATCAGAATTAAGTAAATTATATATGTTTACTAGGTGGAAAAGGGGTGGTCTTTCAATTGGGCCACTACGCTAGCTTGTCAGGTGAGCCAATTTGTGAGCGGAAGGGCACTTTTTAATGGGTCTTAGAAAATTTCAGTTTTGACAGGTTATATGCTTTTGTGAAAAATTGATGATTAGTTGCATATACTACATTACTAGATGCTTTCCATGAGTTATACACCCGTTTGATCCTGAAATAGATTAGTTAGGTAGTCTATGATTTTGTCTTTAGAGTCTTTACAATAATGTTAGTTTGAATAGTCAGACAGCTTAGAGTAGTTAAAAAAAAACAATTTGCTTGCGGTGTTGTTCTGTTCTATTGTTCTGTTGTATCTCTGGTGTGTTTTCATTGTGCGCAGGTACATTTTGGTTAGGCTAACATGGATAATAGGAATATTAGGGAGTATTGGAAATAAGAGGAATATTTCAGTGATCCTTGGGGCATGCCTCAACGGCGATACAATCCTTATTCTAGCTCCTACAATCCTGGATGGGGAGATCAGAGCTATCAATATTCACATGACAATTTCCATCCGATACAAGATTGGCAGCAGCAGTCCAACCATCATGTATCTTTTCAGCATGTTGCACCACCACCAATAGCCCAACCAAAACCTTCTTTGGAAGAATTAATCAAGCAGATGACCATCAATAACATGCAATTTCAGCAGATAACTAAGGCCAGTGTTCAGACTCTCCAAACTCATATGGGCCAGTTATCCGATGCCATTAATCAGAGCTAACCTCAAGCACCCATCAATCTACCCTCACAAGTAAACTCTGATATGAATGCTAATGGTAAGATTGTGAGTGATATTAATTTGGGGTTTGACAAGCAATTGGTGGAATCCGCACAACCAGAAAAGACAAGTTCCATGAAGGTTGTATGTAAAGAGAAAGAGTTGCAAGAACAAGAGTTGAAAGAACAAGACATAGAAGAAAGAAGAGTCACAGATATATAAGAGAAGGAAACATGTGATGATTTAATTGTTTAAGCTAATCCTTCCTCTGTTTATGCTGATTCTCATTTAATATGTGATGTAGGAGTGATTTCTAAAGAAGAAATGCAAGATGTTTCAGACCCTCCTCCTCACAGAAATCCTCATGTCTTGATACCTAGTGGAGAATTGTCCATCAAGTTTCCTTGGAGCTCATACTGTGAAGAGAATGAAACATCCAAGAAATCAAAACAACCAATAGGGAAGATTTCTTTACCATTTAATACTTTTTCTCCTTTCAAAAATATGAACAACACTAATTGTTTCACTTTAGATACTTATGGAATTAAAGCTTGGACTATAATTGAGTTTGCTAATTTAGACCTCTGAGTTGTTCCTAATGACTTTTGCTTTTATGATGTTACATTTTCTTGTAGGTCATTAGATAAGTTAAAAATGGAAGCCCAAATGCAAATTCCTACACTTATTGGTGAACCAATGTATACACAAATTATAGATGGAGTAGAGGATGATCATGCTATCTGAAAATCCTCTAGCCAAATAAGCCTTTGGAATTGTTTTGGGAATAAGTTCTGGAATAAGTGTGAGCGTGTGTGTGTGTTTCATTGGATGATGTTTTTGGCTAGTTGGTTTGTCATATTTTAATTCAGTTATTGATGTAATAAAGTTGTTCATATAAAAAAAAGAGAGAAAAAAATCACAAAATCTCAAATTTAAAGTGAAACATTCACTAGAATAATCGATTACCACCATTGGGTAATCAATTACCATAAATGTTTTTGGTTTAAAGAAAAAAAACACAAAAAAAAAGAGAAAAGAAAAGAGAAAGGATGCAAAAGAAAAAAAAAAGAATAAGTGTGTTGAGGCAAAAAGATGGATGATTGATTTTAGATGTTTATTAGAGGTTTCTGGGTTCACTTCTTATGTTGTTTTGACTTGTTCCCCATTGCTCCTCTAGTTCCTCTGGTTTTAGCTACTTATCCCATATTTCATCCTCTACCTTGGCCTTAGTCCCATTACAACCATAAAAGACCTTATGATCTTTATGTGTGTGTGCATCGGGTGTTAATTTTAAAGGCTTGCCAAGTCTAATTGTTGCATGTTTTTCATTAGTGCTTTGAGAGTATATATACACAGTAGCCTAGACACTTGAGAGATACAGTGATACAGTGCATCTTGTGAGGTTTTGTTATTTTTGATTCACCTCTAGAGCTTATTGATTTTCTTGCTTTGCTTAGAATTGCTCGGATGATGTTCATAAGTATCTTGTTTCTTTGACCCTTTGTGTGTTGGATGTTGCCTATTCCTTTCTTTGCCAGAATTCATTGAGAATATGTTAATCTGTCTTTTTGCTTGATTGTTTCTGTTATTTCTTTTTGTTGTGTCTTGGGATTTGTTTGATGTCTTTGTTCTGTTTCTCTAATGTCTTTGAAATTGTACCCTTGATTGTTTCTGCTATTTCTTTTTGTTGTGTCTTGGGATTTGTTTGATGCATTTGTTCTGTTTCTCTAATGTCTTTGAAATTGCACCTTGTTCTGATTTTTTATTTTGCCCAGGAGTGCAAAAGGTTAAGTGTGGGGGAATTTGATGAGTCATTATTCTCCTAAATTTATTTGTATTTCTGCACCCATTTTAATTAGTGATTTGTGTTTAACTGCTTATTAATTTCGCATTTTCACAGTCGGACTTCATTGGGCCAGAAATTCATTTTTTATTATTATTTCGGATTTTCTTAGGTTTATTTCCATTATTATTATTTTCAGGGCAATTTTAGAAATTGATTGGGCTTGGTAATTATTTCTAGACATGAAGAGGAGCTGCCAAGTCATCACTTCATTAATCCACATCAGATTTCCATCTTTTATTTTCATTTTCTTTAATTAATTATTTTATTTGATTAATTGTAATGTGTTGGGCCATAATTGTTTTAGAAGACCATTTAGTCATTAGTGAGGGGTTTTCCCTTATACATTGAAAAAACCTTCAGACTTGGACACTCTCTCACACTCTCACTCACTACACACTTCATTTTACGACTTTCTTAGTTTATGTTAGGTTAGGTTTTCTCACTTTTCCTTCTTCTTCTTCTTCTTCTTCTTCTAGCCATAAATCAATTAAAGTTTGTTTTCTTCTCTCTATTGCAATTTCAATTCATGCTCTTTATTGTTCGCTGCAATTTCAATTTCAATTTCATTTACCAGTTCATTTACCTTTTCATTTCTGTAATCAATTTCTTTGCCATTTAATTTCTTAGTTGTTTTAACTCCATTTCTACAATTTAATGGGTCTTTAATATAGTTAGGGTTATTCTCTTGAATTGGGTTACAATGAAGCTTTGAGATTTTTGTTATGCTCTTTTTGTGCTTAATTCTTCATCAATTATTCTTGTACTTAAAAGCCCCAATTGTTGTTCACACTTAGTGTTTCAGTAAATAGGCAATTTGTATCCCTGTTCATGCTTAATGACTTGAATTACAAATGGTTGGAATTGGAATAATTGATGTGTGTGGATGCTTAATTCGCATAAGGAAAACATAGAGTTAATTATCGCTTAGTAAATTAATTCAAGTTTGATTAAGAGTTGAGTAAACTGAGCATTTCACATGATTAATTTTCGCTTAGTTAATTAATCTTGTAACCTAAGATAAGTGAATCTGTAATCTGATCAAGAGGGTAATCCCACTTTAATTCTTGTTAATTTTTCTGCCTTTATAATTCCGTCTTAGTTATAATCACAACAACTACCTAAGTGTCCTGTCTTTGATAATTATTATCACGAGTTATATTGATGTTGGTGCTTGTCAAAATTGTTATATTGTGTATTTATACATTTTCTTCAATTATGTATTAGAATCTTTCTGTCAAGTAATGTAGTAAAGTTTTATCGTGTTTCTTCTCATTTTAACTTAAAGATGTTATAGATATGGAGAATTAAAAAAATTATACGGAATAAAATTATTGTTTGGCTCTTTCTATAAATATTTCCTACTGTCACTAAATCTTAATTTTTATTTATTGTGGTGCGACTATATAGGCATAAGAAAGTCATAAACATAGGGTATTTGTGGATTTAGCGAAGATGAGTTCAAAATTGAAAATTCATGTTGTTTTGGATCCAAATCCGACCCTAATTTTTGCTACCTTATATCCCTTAATTGGCACTCTATGTGTTGTTGCCCTTAGGTATAGTTGTCCTCCAATAAGTAAGGGGTATGCATTATTCAGTTTGGTTTAGTGTTTTTAACTAAACCAAAATGGGTTTGACCTGTGATCCACTTCATCCAAACAAAATATTTACAAAATAAAAGGAATTTAAATCAAGGCTATTAAAATGTTGTGTATTTAAATTTTTTTCATTAATTTTCAAATTCTTCACCCAAACTCAAGGTTAATTCTCTTAAAACGAGAAAATTAATTTATAAAATTATTTCTATATTTTATTATTTATAAGTTTTTTTTATCTTAGAAATAATATCGAATAATAATTATTATATGGAACTGAAAAAGGTAATAAATAATTACTACTTAATTAATTTTTCTTATCTTCACAATTTCTTCTCAAACGGTCAATTTTTTCTTGTTTGTAAATATAATTAATATTTTCAAAACATTAAATAAATTTTTATTAGTGTAAACATTAATTAAATAAGTTGTTACTAACATAATAAAACTTTTTAAAACACGATTTTGTATATTTAATGCGCATGAACATTTTCTAATATAAAAGAACCATTTGTGTGTTTAGAGTGTTTATATTTTGACGTGTGTCAACTCTTGATCAAAATACTCTCATGGATACCAACAATGTTTTCAACTTTGGGCAAAACTCTGCCCAGACAAACCAAAATGGTATTAGATGTAGATTCTACACCCACGTTTTCCCTACCTTCCAAGCACTCGTCCTTTATGTTTAGTCACATTTTCTTGATGCAAACCCTTTATTGAGAATGACATGTTTACCAAACCATGTCAATTGTCAAAGAGAAATGGTTCCTAGCCCTTTGCAATCCAATTTTCCTACACCGATGGTGACACAAGAAACAAGAATATTAGCTAACAATAGGGTTTTTTAAGCACCACACCAATAACCTATGTTGATGCCCCGACCTGCAATAAACTCATTTCTCCTAGTTAGGCAATTGGCTATTGCTACTTCACAACGACTTTCAGGTCCACCGCAAGCTATGTTATGTACTAGGAATAATGTTACCGAAATGCCACAATTCTCTGCTCCAGCAATAGACCCAACAGTCATGGAGGTTTCTCCAATTGATGGTACTAGACCATTTATCAACCTACTCGATAAGCCCATCAACAATGATGAGAGGATTATCATAAATCATGGCCCATTGGATCTTACTTTAAGGCTTTAGATCTTTAAAGAGTTATTTCTTTAATATTATCATGAGTTATATTAATGTTGGTGCTTGTCAAAATTGTTATATCGTGTATCATTTAGCTTCGAGCATTCTCTTCAATTGTGTATTAGTATCTTTCTGTCAAGTAATGTAGTAATGTTTTATCGTGTTTCGTCTCATTTTAACTTAAAGATGTTATAGATATGGGGAATTAAAAAAATTATATGGAATAAAATTATTGTTTGGCTCTTTTTATAAATATTTCCTACTGTCACTAAATCTTAATTTTTATTTATTGTGGTACGACTATATATGTATATGAATTTCATGAACATAGGGCATTTGTGGATTTAGCGAAGATGAGTTCAAAATTGAAAATTCATGTTGTTTTGGACCCAAATCTAACCCTAATTTTTGCTACCTTATAACCCTTAGTTTGCACTCTTTGTGTTATTTCCCTTAAGTATAGTTGTCCTCCAATAGGTAAGGGGTATGCACTATTCAGTTTGGTTTAGTGTTTTTAACTAAATCAAACCATTTTAATGGGTTCGATCTATGATCCACTTATTCAAAATAGTTTCAAAAACTAAGTGATTTTTAACCAAGTTTAAAACTGATGCAATCCTCAAGGAGAATAGCATAGAATTCACGGATCTTCATGCTTCAATGTAGACTTAGGTGTTTAGGAAGAAGAAGCTTGCGCCTCAAGGAGAAAAGAAATGGAGAAAACGGATTAGAAGAGGAATGGAAGCGCCATGGCAAGTGCCAATAAGCTTGAGGTGGAACCGCCACAATGGAGCAAGGAAGTCATTGATGAGATTCAAGGTTCTTCACAAGAACACAAGAGAGTAAACACTATCAATTTTCTGAATTCAATTCTCAATTAATCAAAAAGTGTATGAATTACAAAGGATATCCTATTTATACTACTAAGGTGTGGTGCTTAGCTTGCTATGGAAGGAACTAATGTCCACCCTTGGATTAGATTCTAATCTAATGGCTATGAAGGGAAGCTTGTGGTGGAAGCTTGATTAGCTTGGAGGACAAGGATCAATCCTCCACCCTTGGATGTAGATCCTCATCCAACGGTTGTAACACCCTGGTTTTTGAAAATAAGATAAAATAAAATAAAATAAATAAAAATAAAAAATAAATAAAATAAAGTAAAATCAAAATATTTAAAGGAGTGGTTAGATTTTACAAGGAGTGGTTAGGTTTTACGTGAGTGGGTAGATAAATAAAATAAAAGAAATCAGAACATCTAAAGGGAGTGGGTGAGTGGGCTGCTGCAAATTCTCATCAGAAAATCTATTCAAATCAAATCTCTTTTATATCTTTTCCCCATCCTCGGATATCTCTTTTTGGTTCATGTGTTTCAAACCTACATTCCAAAACAAAAAAAACAAGTAGATCAAATTTCTGATTGTGAACATAGATCAATACCTAGTTTTTTAATTGCACGTGATCGACTTACTTCCAGGTCAGGGTGTTCTCTATTTTAATAATAATTATTAATTTTATTTTTTTTTGCTATCAGGGTGAATTCTACGTCTTCTCTACTACAGTGCTCCTTTTATTTTTTTTATGCTCAGTTTTTCTTATTGTTTATTGCTTTGGATCAACGTTTTATTGTCCTGTTAATTTGAATATTGGTGACCTTTTATTTATTGAATTAAGTATTACTCGCCTTGTTTTATGGATTGAATTGAGTATTAGTGGCTAGATCCTTTTTATTTTATTTTCTTCTCGATAGCTTAAACCTGGTGCCTCTGCTACACTACCTTTGTGCTTGGTTTGTTGATGGTGATTTCCTTCTTCTTAATTTTGTTGTGCATCCGTTGATTTTGTTATTTGAGAATTGTATGGTTGTGGTGGTGAGGAGAGGCTAGAAAAACACTCGGCGAGGAAGGCGAGGAAAGGATAAGGAAGACGATAGTAAAAAAGTAAAAGTAGGAAACTTGTCTTCTCCTGAGTTAGGCCTTTTAGTTTATTGTAGTGATAGATCCTGAGTTACGCCTTTTAGTTTAATTGTCAAATAATAATGGAATTTTGTAGTGCAAATAGTTACACCAATGAAATTAAATGTTATGGAAGGCAATCAAATTTTAATTAGATCCCTAAAGAAAACCAATTTCCCTCGTCGTATACTCAGATGTTCTAGACATTTATATGTTGTTTTGATTTCACTCTAGCCTTATCTTTTTATTTCTATTATTTTAATTGCAAAGTTCCAAGTTGTGGAAGAAATACATTACTACATAGGAGTAATTGTTCCCTTTTTATATTATATAAAAGTTAAATTATTTTATTTTAACACTTATTTTAATCTTGGCAAGTCATTTTAGTAACGATCCTTTTTTATTATTTTAGTCGTTTAGATTAGCTTTATTAGTGAATTGAATTCTTGTGTGTATTATTATTGTAATTATTGTATTGTGTCTATTTGATTTAATTTAATTGGCGATTGGAAGTGTACGAGGTTTAATTTAATTCTTGTTTTTGTTTTTATGATAAAGTATATGTCATATTTCTTACTTAACTGTTTCCATTTCCTTATTTACACTGATTTTACATATGATTATTTGTGTATGATGATCTTATTGGATTTTGTTGTATTAAATATTTTGTTATGTGAGCTGAGTTATATGGGGTGAGAGATTAATTTTGTGGGGGCATGTTGTATTGATAAATTGCTTAGGTTCATGATAATCAGTTGCGTTTGTTGAAAATGAGAGGGATGGATGCCTACTGCGGTGGAGAAGCAGTGAGGTTACCCCTGGTGGACATGCGTAAGAGGCATGACGTTTTGAGAAATTGATAACGATTATCATGAATACTAAATGAAACGAAAATATTTTCGAAAAACGAGGATGAATGGAACTAGAACGGTTGGTCCCTGACGGGTCGATGTAATGGCCTAGGACTTTGGGGGCATTCGCGGTGGGGAAAGCTTCCACTATGGCTGATCACCAAGAGTGGGAAGTGACTCCCTTTGCAACACTGGTTGCCCTGACTGTAACTGTCTAGTATTTCTAGTGAGAGTGTCAGAGGTGACATGTACTCCTAGACGTCGCTCAATGGTTTTAATGGTACCACATGACATGAGAGGGAATTGCGAGTAGCATGCATCATACTGGGTTGCATGATATGATTGGTTTTGATAAATTTTGAATTGAGTGTGTGTACCTTCTTATGTTCCTTGTGTTGAGCTGTTCTTGTTGGTCTTGTCATTATTATTAAAATGTGAACTAACCCTGTGTTGTGTCTGTGGTTGACACCTGTGATGACCCCGCAAACGGGTGAGCAGATGAGCAGTTTGTTGGAGGCAAAAATAACGTAGGCTAGGAAAGGAGCTCGATTGCTTGAGGACTTGGCATATTGTGGTCCTTGTTTTTCCTTTCTTGATTTTCAGTAGTTGCTTCTATTTATACATGTTAAAAATTCTCTAGATATTTCGTTATTTGAGAGTTTTTGAATTGTGTAGACATATGTAGCTGTGAGATCTCACCCTAGTAATTACTCTATGAAATTAAGTTAATTCCCTTCGTTTAATGGCGTATTTATTTTCCCCGAACCATGGAGATTTTATGTTGTGGCGTTTGTAGTAACTAGGGGTGTTACAAATGTGGTATCAGAGCTTAAGTTTAATTTCATCGGCTTGTGAGTTATGTGTTTGCCATGCTTTTTATGTGTATTTGATGTATCATGAGATGTTTAGTGTGATTTTGATTGGACATGAATATTATGTTTGGGTGATTTTGTGAATTGTTATACCATAAGTCTTAATTGCTCGCATGTGAGATATTGAGATTGGCCACCTCGATACCTCTAATGTAGCAAGCAAGACCCTATGGCAAGCAAAAGTTATAATTAAGTATACTACATCCAGAGATTTTTGTTGTATGTATTGTTTTAAGTAGGTGATATATGTCACTTTGATTAGGATTTACTTTTTATTCCTTGTCAATTTAATGTTATGCTTTCTTTATTGCTAGTGTACTATGCTTCAGAAATTTCACATGTTCATGCATTTAACTTGTATGTGCCTATGTCAGAAATGTTCATGTTAATTGATATGATTTAAAAAGTTATAACAAATGTAAGGAACATTAATTAAGGAAAGAAGATGGATAAATTAAAAATATAAAAATGTGATGTTGTTGTCTTTTGAAGGCTAACATTCTTTAAAAAAAAAAAAAAAAACTGTCATACTTTCTTATTTCTTTATTTTTCATTTGAATTTAATTAATGCATATTCTATTCTAGGATTTTGAGTTCAAAGCATGTTATAGAAATTTTTCTCATGTTAAGCCATTTATTTAGTAAGTTTTATGTTAATTGTGTTTATTCCTGATCCTAGAATGTAACAAGCTCTAGTTTTTTAATAGTTGATATTATTATTATTATTAAAGTGTTCAGACACTCCCATTTTAAGGTTTTGGTCCTTGATGCATAATTAAATTGTTCTACCTAATGGCAAGTTAAAATTGTCTAGTTTCTGTTGTATATTTTGTTTTCAAGAGATCATTTCTTTGTATCAAGATTATAACCTTTAGTATGTTTAACTTAGAGAACCTACAAAGCTCTTTACTATATCTTAGCAATCCTTTCCTTTTTACTATTATTATAATTTCATGTCTTCCTTTTCATGACTAATTTGATTTGACAAGCTCTTATTCTGGTTAGTAAGGTCTTTTCTTATTATCATTTTTTTTGTCTAACAAAAGTATTAAATTCACTCCCTTAGATTTGTTGTGACGTCGATGATTAACCTAATGTTATAAAGAGTAAGAAATATTTATTCTTACAAGTTTGATATATATTTTCTTGAATCTACTTGTTCGGGGGTATTTCAATTCATATGAGATAGAGACTTCATACTCTCAGAAATAACTTATGATTTTAATCTTGTTTGGGTCTTATGTATTTTCTAAGTCTAAAATATTTATATTGAATATTGTAAATGATTCGTCTAATATGTTTCAGCCTATTTCTTTTCACTATGCCTTTGACTATTAGAGTTCTTTCTTTTTGAAACACATTTAAGAAGTGCTAATTTAGATTATTTTTTTTTTCTTTACCTCTAAATGTTAATGTCCGTTGTTCCCTTAATTTATCTTGATAGATCAAAGGTTTTATCTGTTATTTATTGTGTGGATTCATTTAGTAGCTTAAAAGTATGAGGATAGAATTTTAATGTTTTGATTTTGTTTCATGTTTTATGGCCATTTCATGTTATTAGCCTTTTTATGAATCATGCTGATATGTTACGGACCTTGCAATTATAAGTCATATAACTTACACATATTTTTGGCAAAACAACTCTTTTTGTGTTGGTCAATTTTTTTTAATGTGTGCCTCATATGACAACTCTATGTTATTAGTGTTCCAAGAGTTGTATTCTATAGGAGTATGCGTAGGAAGAACAATTGTTATCCACAATATTCACCAAACCAATTGAAATATGACACAATATAATCTTGGAAAAAAAAATCAGTATCATTTCTTTTAAGAAAAAAAAAATTGAGAACCTTTTATAAAAATCTATAGGAGTTTGAATTAGCAGGAGTGTTAAGCCTTATGTTATTTTTGTTAAAACTATTAATAACCATGTACTGAGCATGTATAGTTCTGTTAATGCATATTTCAGATGAATAACAATTTGGATTTGAATTATACCATATGTGGGTAAAAGTACAAGGTAGAACTGGATAAAATTATTGATGCAGTTTAAGTGGCTAATGGTTGTTATATGCTCAAATGCACACTTGATGATAATGTGGTAATTATAATGTTATTAGCTTGATTTTGAGTCATTCCTATCATGTATATTTAACATATATGCTTATTGGTGTAATGTGTCGCATAATGTGTTAGAAGGTATTTGTATATGGTTGATGTGTTTTATAATATGTCTAAGTATATTTGGTATGGAAAAGGTGAGTCACACCAATTGCATGGAACTTAAGTTTGGTTTTCAAATGACATTTTAATTAGTTAGGTAATAGTCTATTGTTCACAATGTTGTGTGTAGGGTTGTAACCAAGTTAAATCATGTTAATCATATGAAGTCATAGATTGCCCAGATAAGATGACTTTAACCTTGGCCCCTTTGATATTAAATCTATTCTTAGAATAGTTTTAACAAACTAGTTGAATTTTAGGTATCCTACCTTAAATGACCCTTTAGTGGTAATACTAGATTACGGTGCTTAATGGATGTGTACTTTGGGTTTGGAATGAGTTCAGGATTGTATCAACCTAAGAAAGGTAAAAGGTAACCATAGGAAAAATAAGGAAGAGATCATTCAAAAGCCTTTTGGTTTAAAAGGGTGTCATATGTGGTGTGAGACATAGGAGGACATAAATGAGAAGATAGGAAGAGGTGTTATTAGGAGTTACCTTAACGATTTTTTTCTCTTCTTTGAAGATATTTCGGCATAGGTGAGGACAAGCTAGTGAAGTTATGACCCTAATTAAGAGTGTGCCAGGCCACCAAGAAAGTGGTGAAGATAGACTAAAGTAGTAGTCGTACCTTAAACGTTAAACGTAAGCCTTTAGAACCTTAACAAATGACTGGTGTTGCGAGCCTTAGCAATTAGAAGTCAAGTTGTGTAGGTTAGGTAGTCATTTCTTTTATGTTTAGGAAAGAATAGAGACCTTAGAGAAGTAGACCAATACAAAGTTGATGTTTTCAATGGTGAAAAAAAAATAAAAAAATCAAGGATGATGTCTTACATCCATAGGAAGAACTACGACTTAAACAAGTAACACTATGTAATACCTGGTATATAGTAGTGAAAAGAGAAGTTGGGAAGCCTAGTGGAGTATCATAGAGTGGAGTATCATAGAGAGTTAAGTTAAGAGTAAATGATGTGAGAAAAAAAAAAAGGAAAACCATTAAAGGGTGGTAAAGTTAGGAGTAATAGTTGTAGCCAGGTAATACGAATAATCTTATCCTTAGCTAAATTTCGGGGACGAAATTTTTTTAAGGGGAGTGGAGTTGTAACACCCTGGTTTTTGAAAATAAGATAAAATAAAATAAAATAAATAAAAATAAAAAATAAATAAAATAAAGTAAAATCAAAATATTTAAATGAGTGGTTAGATTTTACAAGGAGTGGTTAGGTTTTACGTGAGCGGGTAGATAAATAAAATAAAAGAAATCAGAACATCTCAAGGGAGTGGGTGAGTGGGCTGCTGTAAATTCTCATCAGAAAATCTATTCAAATCAAATCTCTTTTATATCTTTTCCCCATCCTCGGATATCTCTTTTTGGTTCATGTGTTTCAAACCTACCTTCCAAAACAAAAAAACAAGGAGATCAAATTTCTGATTGTGAACATAGATCAATACCTAGTTTTTTAATTGCACGTGATCGACTTACTTCCAGGTCAGGGTGTTCTCTATTTTAATAATAATTATTAATTTATTTTTTTTTTGCTATCAGGGTGAATTCTGCGTCTTCTCTACTACAGTGCTCCTTTTATTTTTTTTATGCTCAGTTTTTCTTATTGTTTATTGCTTTGGATCAACGTTTTATTGTCCTGTTAATTTGAATATTGGTGACCTTTTATTTATTGAATTAAGTATTACTCGCCTTGTTTTATGGATTGAATTGAGTATTAGTGGCTAGATCCTTTTTATTTTATTTTCTTCTCGGTAGCTTAAACCTGGTGCCTCTACTACACTACCTTTGTGTTTGGTTTGTTCATGGTGATTTCCTTCTTCTTATTTTTGTTGTGCATCCGTTGATTTTGTTATTTGAGAATCGTATGGTTGTGGTGGTAAGGACAGGCTAGAAAGACACTCGGCGAGGAAGGAGAGGAAAGGATAAGGAAGACGATAGTAAAAAAGTAAAAGTAGGAAACTTGTCTTCTCCTGAGTTAGGCCTTTTAGTTTATTGTAGTGATAGATCCTGAGTTACGCCTTTTAGTTTAATTGTCAAATAATAATGGAATTTTGTAGTGCAAATAGTTACACCAATGAAATTAAATGTTATGGAAGACAATCAAATTTTAATTAGATCCCTAAAGAAAACCAATTTCCCTCGTCGTATACTCAGATGTTCTAGACATTTATATGTTGTTTTGATTTCACTCTAGCCTTATCTTTTTATTTCTATTATTTTAATTGCAAAGTTCCAAGTTGTGGAAGAAATACATTACTACATAGGAGTAATTGTTCCCTTTTTATATTATATAAAAGTTAAATTATTTTATTTTAACACTTATTTTAATCTTGGCAAGTCATTTTAGTAACGATCCTTTTTTATTATTTTAGTCGTTTAGATTAGCTTTATTAGTGAATTGAATTCTTGTGTGTATTATTATTGTAATTATTGTATTGTGTCTATTTGATTTAATTTAATTGGCGATTGGAAGTGTACGAGGTTTAATTTAATTCTTGTTTTTGTTTTTATGATAAAGTATATGTCATATTTCTTACTTAATTGTTTCCATTTCCTTATTTACACTGATTTTACATATGATTATTTGTGTATGATGATCTTATTGGATTTTGTTGTATTAAATATTTTGTTATGTGAGCTGAGTTATATGGGGTGAGAGATTAATTTTGTGGGGGCATGTTGTATTGATAAATTGCTTAGGTTCATGATAATCAGTTGCGTTTATTGAAAATGAGAGGGATGGATGCCTACTGCGGTGGAGAAGCAGTGAGGTTACCCCTGGTGGACATGCGTAAGAGGCATGACGTTTTGAGAAATTGATAACGATTATCATGAATACTAAGTGAAACGAAAATATTTTCGAAAAACGAGGATGAATGGAACTAGAACGGTTGGTCCCTGACGGGTCGATGTAATGGCCTAGGACTTTGGGGGCATTCGCGGTGGGGAAAGCTTCCACTATGGCTGATCACCAAGAGTGGGAAGTGACTCCCTTTGCAACACTGGTTGCCCTGACTGTAACTGTCTAGTATTTCTAGTGAGAGTGTCAGAGGTGACATGTACTCCTAGACGTCGCTCAATGGTTTTAATGGTACCACATGACATGAGAGGGAATTGCGAGTAGCATGCATCATACTGGGTTGCATGATATGATTGGTTTTGATAAATTTTGAATTGAGTGTGTGTACCTTCTTATGTTCCTTGTGTTGAGCTGTTCTTGTTGGTCTTGTCATTATTATTAAAATGTGAACTAACCCTGTGTTGTGTCTGTGGTTGACACCTGTGATGACCCCGCAAACGGGTGAGCAGATGAGCAGTTTGTTGGAGGCAAAAATAACGTAGGCTAGGAAAGGAGCTCGATTGCTTGAGGACTTGGCATATTGTGGTCCTTGTTTTTCCTTTCTTGATTTTCAGTAGTTGCTTCTATTTATACATGTTAAAAATTCTCTAGATATTTCGTTATTTGAGAGTTTTTGAATTGTGGAGACATATGTAGTTGTGAGATCTCACCCTAGTAATTACTCTATGAAATTAAGTTAATTCCCTTCGTTTAATGGCGTATTTATTTTCCCCGAACCATGGAGATTTTATGTTGTGGCGTTTGTAGTAACTAGGGGTGTTACAACGGTTATGGCATCAAGCTTGCACTCCAAGCTTCTAAGCTTAGCCCTTGGATTAGTATCCTCATCTAATGGTCATGGTGCCAAGCTTGCACTCCAAGCTTCTAAGCTTAACCCTTGGATTAGAATCCTATCTAAGGGTCACTAATTATTTGTTTATTACAAGTTTAGGCTCAAATTAAATCCTTAAAACAATTACATAATTGAAAGAAAACTACTAATAAGCCTAAACATTAAAACATTTCGCTGAAAATTCCTGGAAGCATTCCAACGCTAACTTCAAGCTCATTTTCCAACTAGTTGCAGTTCGAACTGGGTTTTGGTGTCTTCATAGCTTTTGTAGCCCTTGAAGTCTTCTTTAATTTGGCACCAAGAACGCCTCAATTGGACTTGTGTAGCTCGAGGTATGATCGAAATACTGAAACAGGTCAGATGCAAAAATCAGCAGCGAATTTTATTAGAAGCCCAAAATTGAAAAGTAAGGTTGGAGAGTTTGGTTGAGCTTTTGGAGATGGTCCTCCATCAAACCCTCCTTCTTGTTAATTCCATCATTTTTCTAGTTTTAGGTGATAGGTCATTTCCTACACTAGGAGAACTATCCATAGCTACACAACAAGGATTAGTACACAAAAATATAGAGAAAATAGGATCCTTTCCACTCACTAAGTGTATGCACTCAAGCCACTCGTGTTTCACACTTCAAGACTTTTTCTCTAATGTTCTCTCTTGTCTTTTTCCACTCAACCTCTCTTAATACTCTTGTTCAAACCTCTAATCAATCATTCAAGGTCCAAGTATCCAAAGTGAAAGAGGAACGGTTCTAGAATCAAGCCTAAGAGTTCCAAGAAATACAAACTCAAGACAAAACTTAGGAGTCCAAAAATGACAAGCAATAAAAGGTACTTAATGAACAAAATTGGGCTACTTAAATATAAGAAGTTTATATGTGACAAAGGCACTAAACTACTGCAGTTTGGACAACCACAAATAATGCTCAAAACTGGAAAATTACAGCAAAAAAACCGAAGACAAAATTTAGGCCAATTTAGAAGCAAAATGATTCCAATTTTGCAACCGGAACCTAGACAATTTTCAAGTGAATTTTGTGAAATGTTTTTATGTGAATAGATGCAGTTTTCCACCACTGTATAGCCAAGTAATATGCTCAAAATACAGGGGAAAAACAGAATTTCAAGTTACCAAGCACTTCATCCACACAAGTTCAAGAATCTAGGCTACTAGCAATCTAAACTCAAGTTTTGGTGATAATGCTTAGTCCTAAGTGTCTCTAGTACTCTAAGTCCTTTGAACCACTAATTTTGGGAGTGTTTAGAGGCTCAATTTGTCAAGGTATTGCACTGCACAATTAGGCTTTAATTTCACTAAATTAACTTTTCATTTGTTCTTTTTCTAGTCACTTGAATTTTCATTAGAATTTCACTTTTCTTGTTTTCTCTTCTCTTTGATTTTTCTTGTGATTCTTTTTCTTGTAATTTTTCTTTTGATTTTCTTTTTCCTTTGCCTTTGTATACTATTTTTCTTGACTTAACTTGCTGGACCGAAATTAGAAAAACCTAAGACTAAGGCAAAATTAAGTCTAAAATTACTAGTAAGCAAGATTAAGCATGGTGAAAGCTACTTGAACTTGTAATGCACAATTCTTAGCACTAAAAACGTATGAACAACACCTCAAACACATTCAAACCAGTAATTCACGGAATAGCATGGATTTGGCACGGTTCATATGAAGCAAAAGCAAGAACACATGTGAAAAATTACTAGAACAAGCTTAGGAAGAAATTTAAACGGTGAATTCACAAGAAATTGTTAGGAATTTTAGATCTAGGAATTTTTTAACATGAAAACTCAAAATCAAGATGAAGACAACTCAAGGAACATGTGAAGAACTCAAACAAGTTCAAACAACACGGATTAACACAAAAAATTGAAGAGAAAACGCAAACTCAAAGTAAGGAAAATTCAAACCCGAATAGGATGCTCCAATTGAAGTAGAACAAGCTCTAGATACCAAATTTGATGCAATCCTCAAGGAGAATAACATAGAATTCACGGATCTTCATGCTTCAATGGAGACTTAGGTGTTTAGGAAGAAGAAGCTTGCGCCTCAAGGAGAAAAGAAATGGAGAAAACGGATTAGAAGAGGAATGGAAGCGCCATGGCAAGTGCCAATAAGCTTGAGGTGGAACCGCCACAATGGAGCAAGGAAGTCATTGATGAGATTCAAGGTTCTTCACAAGAACACAAGAGATAAAACACTCTCAATTTTCTGAATTCAATTCTCAATTAATCAAAAAGTGTATGAATTACAAAGGAAATCCTATTTATACTACTAAGGTGTGGTGCTTAGCTTGCTATGGAAGGAACTAATGTCCACCCTTGGATTAGATTCTAATCTAATGGCTATGAAGGGAAGCTTGTGGTGGAAGCTTGATTAGCTTGGAGGATAAGGATCAATCCTCCACCCTTGGATGTAGATCCTCATCCAACGGTTATGGCAGCAAGCTTGCACTCCAAGCTTCTAAGCTTAGCCCTTGGATTAGTATCCTCATCTAATGGTCATGGTGCCAAGCTTGCACTCCAAGCTTCTAAGCTTAACCCTTGGATTAGAATCCTATCTAAGGGTCACTAATTATTTGTTTATTACAAGTTTAGGCTCAAATTAAATCCTTAAAACAATTACATAATTGAAAGAAAACTACTAATAAGCCTAAACATTAAAACATTTCGCTGAAAATTCCTGGAAGCATTCCAACGCTAACTTCAAGCTCATTTTCCAACTAGTTGCAGTTCGAACTGGGTTTTGGTGTCTTCATAGCTTTTGTAGCCCTTGAAGTCTTATTTAATTTGGCACCAAGAACGCCTCAATTGGACTTGTGTAGCTCGAGTTATGATCGAAATACTGAAACAGGTCAGATGCAAAAATCAGCAGCGAATTTTATTAGAAGCCCAAAATTGAAAAGTAAGGTTGGATAGTTTGGTTGAGCTTTTGGAGATGGTCCTCCATCAAAAACTTCTTCCTAAACACCTAAAAACCAATAACATCCACCAAGTTACAATACTAATCTAAAGTTAAACATTGTTGTTATAAATGTGTATTATGAGTGCAGATATTAAAATTGAACCATCTTTGATACAAACTAGTAGAAATTAAAAATGGCATAAAAATGAGTATCATTCAATATCTCTACACTGATACTTAGCATATAACATTATTCATAATTAAGCAAAAACATCTCAAATGCAACTATGCAAATCCAATAGCTTTCCCTTACACTTGCAACATCAAAGGAAATCACAACAACATAAGCATATGCAAAAGAAAAAAAACACAAGAAAAAGGGGTTGAATTCTGTTAATTAAAATTTTGTCTTTTTGCGTCTGTTGTTTTCAAAGGGTCAGACGCAACTTCGTCTTTTTTTAATTGTTGATTTTAATATTTGAAATGTTCAAGTTGGTTAATCCCCGGTTAGACTTAAAATCAAAAACAGACAAAAATAGAGATATTTTTATAGTAGTTCGTCTTAAGCAACAACTACGTCCAGTTATTTAGCAACTTGCTAAGTTTTAACTACAAACCGTGAAAAGTTGTTACAAGTATTCTTTTGCACTTAGCCACTTCGGCTATACAGATATTCTTTGATCCTAGCCTTCTCAGGCTAAACAACTAGGTATTCTTTGGAACACAACCTACCCAGGCTAATACAAAGGTATTTTTTTGGAATGTAGCCTCCTCAGGCTAAGGGCCCCACAAAATATGATTTGAAGTTTCTAAGAAATGAAAATCCTCTTCACAAAGAGGGGTTTACAGATGAAGTACAAAGTTCAAGTAATAGAGAGCGAAATCACAATAGATAGCTTTTCAAGCGTAAGTTCGCGTACTTGAACTGAAGATGTTGAAGTCTTTATATAGGCAAGGTCTTGAGAGATCTGTTATACTCATCCTTGAGACTGTTTTCCTATTTCAATCGTGTGTCAAAGATTAATCAGAATAATTAATGATTTGTACCGGAGTCAGCGCGATTTCAGATCTTTTTCTGACTTGATTAGATAGATAAACAAAAAGCATGATTTGCTTTTCGTGTTGTAGAGGTTTTTCACAGTCTCCTAACCAACTTTGGAAGCTTCTTTGAGTAACGTTTTGATTTGAAATTTGGCGCGAGTTACTCAGACGGATAACTTAGACTTCACTTGATTTTCTTAGACGAAGGGTCTTCATTTCTTCGTCTGTCTTCAATCTTCTAATCTTTGTCTTGGGGCATGACTTTGAGTCTATCTGAGCAGACGATGACTTCATAAGATGAAAACTTTGAGGAATCTCTCTTTGTCTGTACTTGCTTCGTCTGACTTTGGCTTGCAATATTTCAGTCTGATGCGGTACCGTCTGTTTTGTAACTAATCAAAACTTAGGGTGTTAATCATCTTGATTTAACAGCATAGGAGATTACATGGCATTTAAGAATTTAGACATTAGTGTTGTAGCATTTTGAAAATATATTTAGAGGATACAAACCTTATTTGAGCATGAAAGGGAATCCATTTTTGGAGCTCTAGTCTTCTGCCTAAGTTTCAGCTTACTTGAAACTTAACACATTCAAAGTTTGCAAAGTTGAACAATAAAGGGAATCAAGATTTGTTACAACTAAATGATTGGAACCAAACTATTCTAATATATAGTAGCTAGCAATTGGATAAAATTTGACCATGGTCATTGGATTAGAATTGTGGATAAACTTTTATTTGCGTTGAATTTCAAAATCATGGTTAAAAGAAAAGGAAACCTATAATGTATGTTTTCACAAGTTCCTTTAATAAATACTAAGCACAGACAAAAATATGCAAAAACTTTTACAAATAGATCTAGTAAATCTTAATTATCTATTAAATTTTGTTATGATTGTTGGATTTTAGGTCGTTGATAAGCGATTGGAATTACTGACAAATTTTCTTCATTATCGATGATTTTTGGTAGTCAATAGTAGTATTTTTTCTTATAGTTCCCTTTAATGTTGATCAATATTTTAAAGGGCTTTAAACCCAATGTCTTGCCCCAAGCACCTAGACTGTCCTACCTTTTAAGCAAATCGTCAAGGGCTTACTAGCAAAAATAAAACTATCCAATAAACATCAATTTTGTGCAATATAACATGTAAATACTTAATCCTCATGACCTTAAAATAGAACACATAATTTATCATACTTCACTACATCATGATCGCTTCACTACATCATAACCATTGGTCATGTCACTAGTCATTACTATATCATAGAACAATGTCATGTTAAATGTATACATGAGCAATACCAAATGTGTAAGACTTATGTGTCCTAGGCCTTCACCACAAATCATTTTGATAGTATATATATCTAACAGATTCAAGTACTCAACACCTACGTATATGAGCTCTTTTCATACATCACATGAACAATATTCTACAATTACAGACATGTAATCACACTTCTCAGTTAATTATCCAAGATTCACACTCCAATTCATTGAGTAAGTTTTGACGCATGCTTTTTATAAAAACATATTGTTATGAGAAAATTATAAAATTAAACTATATCCAAAGATTTCAAAATTTTCTAAGTTAGAAAGCATAGTGAAATTTATGTAGAGTCTTCTCATAATTTGTGCATTTCCTCAATAACACAAATCAACAACTTATGCATATCGCCCAATTTTCATTGATCACATCGTATTGAAAAAAAAAATGGGTTTTCATATTATTTTCAAAATATCAACATGCAATTTTGTAAGCGAATCCTCCACAAACAATCATGACTTTAAAATAGAATTTGCATGAAATTAAATCATTTACCTTTGAAGTATGATGCTAAGCACATATTAGTGCATCCTTTTTTTGTCCTTGTTCATGTACTCCAACTTTACATATTCTGACTCTAGAGTCGTATAGATTCAAATTTATCTATTTGCATGTTATACATTGAATCAATGACAACACAATAAATTTTAGTTTAATCGGTTTAGATTCTGCATTTGAAGACAAAATGGGCCACATGTAAACATACATAAACTTCCTTTCAAGGATTTCCGATGAATGTAATTTGTACGACTAAGTGTAACCGGATTTTGTAATAGTAACTAGACTTCCAAGGGATTTAGCGTAATACTTAATAACCTTAAGTATTCTTGTTTGAATATGAAATATTATAGAAAGATGTTCGAAATAAAGAGCATGAAATTAAGAGATATAAGATAAATCAATAAGAAAAGATTTTGGTGTAAAAGAAATTACAAGATTGGATTAAATTTAGTTAAGAGATGCCCTAGATTTGAACTCCGCTCAACCTCACTTCACTCTGTTATTTTCTTATTAATTCGATATTATTTTGTTTATAAAGTGTCACACCTGGAACTGATGTTGGCGTTTATCTTATCTTTATTTAGACTTTGTAAAATCAGTTTAAAGGGTCCCAAAATTTGGGAAAGTTTAAAACTTTTTGGCAAATTTGATCACATGCTAAACAAACTTCTGGACAAGGTACTTGGCGCATAAAAATGGAAAATGTTTTAAAATTTCTTTCACTGAAAAGATTAATGCACAAAAGAAAATCTAGAGGAAAGATAATGAAAACACAACACATGTGATAATATCTACGTAGCAAAGCATTGGCCCACCAAAGTTACATATAGGGAAACGAGTAAGACTACTCACTTGGTCTACACTCCTACAAAAGATACATCAAAAGCAAGAAAAGATAATCTATAAGCCAAAGCAAGCCTTTCTGACCCGAAACTCAATTCCCACAAAGTTACCCGTGAGTAGATTGTCAAATGACCAGAAGAATCTTTAGAAGGATTCCACTTGCTACTAGTCTCCATTGGTTGATTACTCACAAAAGAAGCTCACTCACTACTAATAGTTTAAAACTCATTTATGTGTGTTAGATATCAAGTACATTCACCTAGACGAATAGTTCTTTCCATAGTTGTTAAGTCTAGCATTTATGCCTAGATGAAGGAATTTTTTCCTAGGCAAATAAAATTTAATTGTTGAGAAAGTCACCACTATTGCTCGCCTAGGTTAATGGATTTTTACCTAAGCAAAGTAGCTAGCCAAAATCTATAAATAGGGTGGTTGAAGAGATGTATTTACACACTTTTCCAACCTTGGCAAAGCCCTACCCGTTTTCCCACCCGAACACTTCTATCTGACCTCTACATTACCAGTGACTCATCTAAACATCCTTCCCGTAAGATACTATCCTTTACTCAACTAAATTCTACCTTTTTCAAATTAAGCGTCATGAAGGAAGTTGCCTTACAAAAAAACGGCTACACCATTGTGATCCTGGTATTTTCCTGATCATGGATATGTAATTCAAATGCTGAAACAACAACCTTTGATGATTTCCTTTTATCCTTCAATTTGATTCATTTTTTGATGTTTCATAAAAAATAAATACTTTCTTAACTCTAAATTGAAATTCTGAACTGGTTATATTGACATACTCTTTGTTATTTTTTTTTTTGGATTGATTATTTTCTTAAATAGAGTAGCTGGTGAAAATTCAACTTCTTATGTGTTGCGTATAAAGCCTTAGAAGCATTTTTTTTGTAAAGAGTTTTTTATTCATGTTTGAGGTAAGGGAAATTTGTTCCTTGTTGAAAAATGCATGTGATTTGTGTGAATTTTTGTTCAGTTGAATGTGATTTTTAGATGAGTAAAAGTAATTATTTTTGTGTTATTTTCAACTGATGGGACGTGTTTGAATGTTATAAAGTGATTATGATGCAAACCCATGAGGAACTTGTAAGGGATCTTCATGAATAAGCAAAGGGGTGCCCCAATCTTCATTCACCAATGTTCAATCACTCTTAAATAGCGGAATAACTCAATATATAGCAATGATAGCTCATGGTCAACACAAAAGGGGAAAGAAAGAAATAAAAAATGGAAGAAGGAAGAAGTGTGGTAAGCGCCATGGATGAAGCACCCAATAAGCTTGGTTGTAGAATCGCCACTTGGATCATGGATCCATGATAAGATTCAAGGTTCTTGGAAGAAACCCTAGGAGAGCTCTCTCCTTTTCTCAAGACTTTAGTCTTAGAAATTCTCTTTTCATAAATGACCAAATTGATTACAAAATGGAAATTGCCTAAGTTATAAGACCCCTTGTGTGTGGTTGGCCTTGAGTTATCCTAGCCACTTGATCCTTGATGGATTGATCAAGTGATGCTAAGCACCCCTCACTTGATCAATTCAAGAAGGATCTAGAGTTAATGAGATCAAGAGGCTCATAACTCATCTAAGTTTGTGATGATCATGGATTAATTAAGATGGAATTCTATGCCTTGGATTAGAAGTAAATCCTAAGGCTAGAATCCCTTCTTAGATGAGAGTCAACAATTTAGAACTTGACTTAAATTTACACCTTTGATTATGGGATAATCAAGTGGTGGAAATTTAAATGAAGTTAGTGGCAATTCCACTAATTCTCTCTCCTAATCTATCCACTCTCTTTTAAGAGAGTGTATTACACTTTCTTAGTTGGGTCATAAGACACTTAAGCCCATCTTAAGAGGCTTTGACCAACACAAATAGAAGTCAACATGTCCATAAAAGGAGCTTGGCCGAAATTCACAAACAAACATAGGTCCAAGCTTTACACAAATTAAAGCTAAACTAATTACAAAATACTTAGAAAATTACAAGGCTTCATTTGCCCAATTTGTTGACTTCCAAGAGTTGACCTTTGACTTTGACTTTGACTTGGTCAACTCTTCTTCAACTTGAGCTTCTATTTAATTTTGCATTTCTCTTATAATTCTCATGCTTGGGTGATGGTCCTCCATCAATCCCTCCTTCTTGTGGCCAACTTGTCCTCAAGTGGCCTTAGCTTATTACCTACAAAACCATTTTACCCGGATCAAAGATCAAACAAACTCTTTTATGTTTAACATTTAATATCAAGATGGTTTGCCCACTAATATCAATATCAAAATGTAAAGAAGTGAAGAAGGAAATCAAGTGATTGTCTATGCATAAACCGAAACTCCAAGGAGTTTCTATTTCCTCCTTTAGAAGTGTAGATATTAGTTCTTCAATCCTTGTGGAATCATGTTTGAAACTCTTGTTTAAAAGTCTTCTTTTAGGTGTATAAGCTTGTGATGTTTCCTCCTTCTTGGATTCATTCTTCCACCTAAAAGGGCAACCATTAGTAGAATCAAACAAGAACCTCAACTTAACATTTCCAAACATTTCCCAATACCTATTTAGAGAACTTATTGTGTCACAAATTGTGTTGTGCAAATTAGAAATAATAGGAGAAGTAAGAGGCAAAGAAGTCTCCCTTTTTGATAATGCATAATCTCTAAGTACCCCATTTCCTCTTCCTAGCTCACTCCATGGTTCCTCTATGCACAACTTCTCACTTGGTCCTAGAACACAAAATTTCTTGGGAGTGAATCCTCTAGCTATCACACAAGGCGCTTTTGGTGTTTCAATATATGTGGAAATTTGTAATGTGCCCTCCTTCTTTACTTCATTCATCAACCTATATGAACAATTAATATCATGAGAGTAAAAGTTAGTAGGCACAATTAAAAATTCCACATTTCTAAATTCAATGATTGTCCATGGCTCAATGTTTCTCAAGGTGGGAAACCCATGTGGAATGTCCTTGGGAAACACATCTTTGAACTCCTCCTTGAATGCATCCAAATCTTGTTGGTTACCTACAATGTTAGTGCTCAACACTTCTTCAACTTGAGCTTCTATTTAATTTTGCATTTCTCTTATAATTCTCATGCTTGGGTGATGGTCCTCCATCAATCCCTCCTTCTTGTGGCCAACTTGTCCTCAAGTGGCCTTAGCTTATTACCTACAAAACCATTTTACCCGGATCAAAGATCAAACAAACTCTTTTATGTTTAACATTTAATATCAAGATGGTTTGCCCACTAATATCAATATCAAAATGTAAAGAAGTGAAGAAGGAAATCAAGTGATTGTCTATGCATAAACCGAAACTCCAAGGAGTTTCTATTTCCTCCTTTAGAGGTGTAGATATTAGTTCTTCAATCCTTGTGGAATCATGTTTGAAACTCTTGTTTTAAAGTCTTCTTTTAGGTGTATAAGCTTGTGATGTTTCCTCCTTCTTGGATTCATTTTTCCACCTAAAAGGGCAACCATTAGTAGAATCAAACAAGAACCTCAACTTAACATTTCCAAACATTTCCCAATACCTATTTAGAGAACTTATTGTGTCACAAATTGTGTTGTACAAATTAGAAATAATAGGAGAAGTAAGAGGCAAAGAAGTCTCCCTTTTTGATAATGCATAATCTCTAAGTATCCCATTTCCTCTTCCTAGCTCACTCCATGGTTCCTCTATGCACAACTTCTCACTTGGTCCTAGAACACAAAATTTCTTGGGAGTGAATCCTCTAGCTATCACACAAGGCGCTTTTGGTGTTTCAATATATGTGGAAATTTGTAATGTGCCCTCCTTCTTTACTTCATTCATCAACCTATATGAACAATTAATATCATGAGAGTAAAAGTTAGTAGGCACAATTAAAAATTCCACATTTCTAAATTCAATGATTGTCCATGGCTCAATGTTTCTCAAGGTGGGAAACCCATGTGGAATGTCCTTAGGAAACACATCTTTGAACTCCTCCTTGAATGCATCCAAATCTTGTTGGTTACCTACAATGTTAGTGCTCAACACAAAAGGATTAGGTAAACAAAGAAATATGTTTTTCCTAGCTAGGAATTCTCTCCTTAACTCACGTTTCCCAATAAGAAAACTCTCCTTAAGATCTACCTTACATGAACTCTCGGTTTGCCTAAGCTTAAGTGAGGTTTCTCCTTTGTTTTTCAACCTAGAATCACTAGTGGCATGCTTGGTAATTAATCTTGAATTCTCGGCCAAGGCTAGTTTTCTAGGTGTTTTGGTTTCCTTTCCTTTCTTTTTGCTAGAGCTCTCGGCCAAAGGGTGTTTGGCACCTAAGTTCTCTTCTTTTTTCAACTTTTTCTCACTTTCCCTCTTTAATTTCATCTTTTTTTGATCCTCACACACTTCCTTAGGTGACAAAGGTTTGAGGGTGACCTTCTTGATCATATGAGAAAAGATATAGGTGTTGGAAACACCATCATGAATGGCATGTTTATCATATTGCCAAGGTCTCCTAAGTAATAGGTGAGTGGCTTCCATAGGCACTACATCACAAAGCACATCATCTCTATATTTGCCTATAGAAAAGTTAATAAGAACTTGCTTACTAACCACCATTTCACCCTTATCACTCAACCATTGTAACTTATAAGGTTTAGGGTGTGGGGATGTCCTAAGTCCTAGTTTATCTACTAATCTAGTACTAACTACATTGGTACAACTACCACTATCTACAATGAGGGAACATAGCTTCCCTTCAACTAGACACCTAGAATGGAAGATGTTCACCCTTTGAGAGTCATCCAACTCCTTAAGAGCACTTCCAAGCATCTTCCTCACCATGAGGAGATCTCCATCCTCGGGTTGCTCCTCCTCACTACTAGTGCTCTCCCTAGACTCTTCACTCTCACTAGATGAAGATTGAGAATCCTCACTAGTGATAGCACCATCAACTCTCACAACCATGGCCTTTTTGTTAGGACATTGGGATGCAATGTGGCCATGCCCCAAACACTTAAAGCATTTAATAGAACTAGGCTTGGAAGTAGAAGATTTTACCTCTTTACCTTTGGAGTCCTCACGGCCTAGCTTCCCATTGGATGAAGAATTGTATTCTTTCTTTTCCTTATCCTTCCATGATGACTTGTATGGTGTGTAGCTTTTCTTGAAGGTGCCCTTCCTCTTCAATTGGTTCTCTATCTTCTCGGCTTTGTGAAGAGCATCTCCAAGGGTCACAAAATGTTGGAGCTCTAGCACATCTTGGATTTCATGGTTCAACCCATGGATGAATCTTGCAAGTGTAGCCTTCCTTTCCTCTTGGTAATCCGCCCTAAGCATGGTTAATTCAAGGTCCTTGTAGTATTCTTGAACACTCTTTGACCCTTGTGTTAGTATTTGCAATTTAATATGTAAATCTCTAACATAAGAATGAGGCACAAACCTTTCCTTCATGACATCCTTGAGTTGAGTCCATGAAGTGACTTGAGGCCTTCTTCTTGTAAAAGCATCTACTAACACTTGGTTTCACCATACCAAGGCATAACCTTCAAATTGAAGGATGGCAAGATTCAACTTCTCCTCCTCTCTCAAGTGGGTATAGCATGAGTAAACTTGCTCCACCTTCATGACCCAATCCAAGTAGGATTTGGCCTCACCATTTCCAACAAAAGGTGGAAGCTTGATCATTGCATTTAGGCCACCTTGCCTTGCTCCACCTCCATAGGGAAATGCTTGATGTTGTCGGCCATGGTACCCTTCTTGAGGAGTCCCTCTTCCTTTAGTCCTTCTCTCATCCTCATAAGCATAGAATGCTTCTTCCTCATTGAAGTAACTACCCTCTTCACTACCTCTAGGAGACCTATAGTCTCTCCTACTACTATTACCTCTTCTTTCTCCACTCCTTCTAAGATAGGCCTCTCTTTCTCTTCTCTCAATCTCTTCTCTTATGGCTCTTTCCATGTCCCTCCTTCTATCCTCTTCTTCTCTCATTTTTCTATGGCTCTCCTCCCTAACCTCATTCAAAATCTCTTGAAGCTCATTCTTGAGGTTGTGTTGTAGGTGAATGAATTTCTCCATCATGGCATCCATAACCTTTTGGGTTCTAGGAGATAAATCATTACCAGCACTTGGGGAGCTATCCATTGCTGCAAGGAAGATGTTAGAAGCAAAAATAGTATAAGAGAAAAGAACCTTTCCACTTTACTAAGTGTTTCCACTCAACACTCTTGTTTACACTCTTTAGAGGCTTTTTCTATGATGTACTCTCTAGCCTTTTTCCTCTAAACTCTCACTTAAAGTTTCTTGAGAAACCTTTATCAATTATCAAGTCCAATTTTATCCAAGTGAAAGAGGAAAAATTCAGCCAAAAAGCTTAAGGAAATTCAAAGGAGACAAATACTCAAGACAAAACTATTAGGAAGCCAAAGAAGACAAGCAATAAAAGGACACTCAATGAAGAAACTTTAGCTACTCAAAAGGAGAATTTATATGAGACAATGGCTACTATAGCTACTACAAATAAAATGAAGGAAAACAACACTTTAAAACTGGAAATATTTAAATCAAAGAACTCAAAGAATTTGGACACAAGAACAAGTACCAATGCTGGAAAATTTTTCAGACAACGGTTACTAATTTTCCCAAATTGTGAGCACTCAAAAGCATATGAAATGGTGTTGAAAAATTATGAAACCTTCCAGTTGAGATTATACATGTATATACTATCCAATCAAGCCCCAAACAGCCATCAAAACCCAGGTTAACACGTTGAACAAAGAGCAAACCGAAACTGTCACAGAAATCTGGAAAACCGTCACTAACAGCTAGAATTTGCAATGGAATTTGTCCAATTTGTCACGAATTTGTGGGGGTTGTTCTTGATGAATTTAAGGCACAAAATAAGCTCAAAATAGGTGCAGGGCAGCCACAAAACAGAGGTCCAAAAACAGGGAAAAAAAAGGCTTATATATATAGGCACATGCAAAGCACACCACAAGTTCAATTATCATGCTATTAGCAAATTTGATCCAATTTGTGAATATGATGGTTGAGCCTAATGAGTAATGATGCCAAAATGAGCTTGGACACTAAATTTGCGGGTGTTTAATGAACCCAATTCACCAAGGTACTGCACTTAATTTTTCCCAATATTTTCTACTAACAAGAGCTACTATTTTTTTTCACTCAATTTTTCTTCAAACTTCTTTTCTTGTATTTTTCTTTTCTTGAATTTTTCTTTGACTCTTTCTTTTGAGTATTTTCTCTTGCTCTTTTCCTTTCTTTTGTTTTTCTATATTTTTCTCATGCATTTTCTTTGCTGGACAGTCCAACATATGATAGTGGTAACTTGATCTTATAATGAGCAATGCACATAGTCATAACACATATAAGCACTAATTAAGCCACATATGATGCAGGGGATTCAAATTCAAGCAAAGGGACTCAAAATACATATTGAGAAAATTCATCAAACACATGGGGGCTATTGACTAGAATGTATCTAGCATGTAAAATAAGCCATGTATGATCTACCATGAGTGTCAGAACATCTCTTCTATGTATTGGACAGCCAAGACACACAACAACAACTCAACAAAAATTCAATTGAATCAAAAATTGAAATAAAAAAGATAGGAGCTAGACTCAATATCACAAGTGAAGAACAACTAGGTGAAGAACAAGCTCTTGATACCAAATTTGATGCAAACCCATGAGGAACTTGTAAGGGATCTTCATGAATAAGCAAAGGGGTGCCCCAATCTTCATTCACCAATGTTCAATCACTCTTAAATAGCGGAATAACTCAATATATAGCAATGATAGCTCATGGTCAACACAAAAGGGGGAAGAAAGAAATCAAAAATGGAAGAAGGAAAAAGTGTGGTAAGTGCCATCGATGAAGCACCCAATAAGCTTGGTTGAAGAATCGCCACTTGGATCATGGATCCATGATAAGATTCAAGGTTCTTGGAAGAAACCCTAGGAGAGCTCTCTCCCTTTCTCAAGACTTTAGTCTTAGAAATTCTCTTTTCATAAATGACCAAAGTGATTACAAAATGGAAATTGCCTAAGTTATAAGACCCCTTGGTGTGGTTGGCCTTGAGTCATCCTAGCCACTTGATCCTTGATGGATTGATCAAGTGATGCTAAGCACCCCTCACTTGATCAATTCAAGAAGGATCTAAAGTTAATGAGATCAAGAGGCTCATAACTCATCTAAGTTTGTGATGATCATGGATTAATTAAGATGGAATTCTATGCCTTGGATTAGAAGTAAATCCTAAGGCTAGAATCCCTTCTTAGATGAGAGTCAACAATTTAGAACTTGACTTAAATTTACACATTTGATTATGGGATAATCAAGTGGTGGAAATTTAAATGAAGTTAGTGGCAATTCCACTAATTCTCTCTCCTAATCCATCCACTCTCTTTTAAGAGAGTGTATTACACTTGCTTAGTTGGGTCATAAGACACTTAAGCCCATCTTAAGAGGCTTTGACCAACACAAGTAGAAGTCAACATGTCCGTAAAAGGAGCTTGGCCAAAATTCACAAACAAACATAGGTCCAAGCTTTACACAAATTAAAGCTAAACTAATTACAAAATACTTAGAAAATTACAAGGCTTCATTTGCCCAATTTGTTGATTTCCAAGAGTTGACCTTTGACTTGTTGACTTTGACTTGGTCAACTCTTCTTCAACTTGAGCTTCTATTTAACTTTGCATTTCTCTTGTAATTCTCATGCTTGGGAGATGGTCCTCTATCAGATTAGGAAATTGTGAAATTAATTTCGTAGGATCTATGATTAATTTTGGAATTTTTGAGATTATTGTGGAATTTTTGTGGTGGTTGTGGATTGGTTTTTATGCAGGTTTATTTTGGGATGTTAAAACTATAAAGAAGTTTTTGCCTAATCTTTGAGAAAATTTGAATAAATATCTTGATTAATTCTAAGTTACGTTTCTTACCCTAGGTTGAATCTCTCTCGTAATATGACTTTGTGTGATGCTATAAGCCGTTAAAAGTTAATATTCATTATGAAAATACTAATTTTCAATATATATTTTTATAAAAGCATGTATGAACCCCAATCATAGTTTGTATAGTATTTTGGAATGACAACATTAGGGAGAGGACTCTGGTGATGTGATCCTTCATGCAAGAATTATGAATTTCCCAAATCAATCTTCAATAGAACTTTCAATTGGACTATGGAGTATCTTGATTTTAAAGGGTTTCCACAAAAGAAGAATAAAACATAAAATGGAGAAGTAAAGAAGATGATTTAGTTTTGAATTGATGTCATGACCCAAGCTAGCATGTGATCCCTCATGAGAAGCACATAGGGTTGTGCTTATGGGGCAATCCTCACATGCCAAGCTTGTATCCACTTAAGCTTTCTACTTAAAGTTCCAAACATTGGAAATTAATCCAACCTTTTGAAATTAAATTTAATTTCCATAATTTGAACTCGAATTTTACAAGGAATTAAAACCCAAGTTTCATATAAACACCGAAAACTTAAGGAATCTTTATCCCAAATTCAAAATATAAAAAAAGTATATATTTTAATCTAAACAATAAATGGTTTAAATAATAGACTCATAATACAAAAGATCCTATAGATCATTTATTATAAAAAAACTCGATCCTTCTTCTTCATGTATTATCTACTCTTCAAGCCCTTATTCTTGGAATGGACCTCCATCAAACCCTCATTCTTAAAAGTAATTTTCCCTCAAGTTGAAGCTTTCAGTAGTGCCTATAAAAGAATAAGGAACATATTTAAACCCTTTGTTCCCACACTAAGATTACCATCCAAATCATACACAATAACCACAAAACCATCATCAATAATGAGTCACTCATCAATAAATAAAAATAATGACTTAGAATTTATGCATGCATATATAATATGTGAAGTTTGCAATGGTCTATGTAAAGAAACACCTCTCAACCGCCAATATTCCACTTACTTTTAACATCTAATTTAAACAACTTACATGCTTCACCTACTTTCATATCATAAAACTACAAGATATGTTGTGATGTAAGCCAACTGTAGGCTTCACTAGTTTGACCCTATCTTTATACTCCAATGAAAACTCTCCTAGGAACAATATATGATGCTCTCAGTTTTGAACAAAAGAAGAAGGAGAAAACAAAAGGTGGGAAGACTAAGAAATAAAAATGATTCCATGGAAGAATTCTATAAGAAGTTGTAGAATCGCCACAATAATATTATAAGCCATTGATAAGATCCAAGGTTCTTTGCAAGAAACCTAAGAGAGGAAACTCTCACAAGAAAATTCAATTCTCATAAAATTTGACCAAAAGTGTTTACAAGATTTTTAGTAAGGCTTTTATATGCTATAAAAGTTTTTGAGCAACGCTTTTATAAACACCATAATTCGACACTAATTGTGGTTCGATGACTAAAGTTGGTATGTGCATGGAATAAAAGTCTTTTAGTTCTAATTAGAGTCATATCATGAGGATCTTGTTTTGAAATAAATGAATCCATTCCATGAATGAATCATAGTTGAGAAACTCCTATGCCACCATTAGGATTCAATAACATGGGAAGGGAGTGCTCAAAATTAGATTTCATGGTTCAAAATCAAGCTTTTAAGCCATGTTTACAAGTTTTGTTTTCTAGTTTTTTCAGCCATGCGAAGAGTTTTTTACCTAGACAAATAAAATCTCTATTATGAACATTTTCTTTGGTGAAAAATTCGCCTAGGCTAGAGGTTTTTTTGCCCAAGAGTGTAAACTTGTTGTGCTGAAAAAATTGTTGTCTGTCGAATTCGCCTGGGTGAGCAGAAATCCGCCCAAGCGACTTTTGCTGACAAAAAACTTGTTCACAAGGTGTGTGTTCACAAGGTTCCTCTCGGGGGACTTGTGAGGCTTGCTAGTTTTTTTGTGGCTTATATATGTATGTTTATAGCTTTTAAATGAAAATAAATGAGAGCATAAGAAAGGGCGAGCTCTTCAACAAATGAACCTTAAGCGATATGTTAGTTATGGTGAGCACCAGTAACGTGTGTGAAAACCCTGAAGAGCTATACTCAATGGTTTGGCGCCTAGTCCGAGGCATAGTTTGTGTGCCTGATAGTGATGCTTGGACAACGTATTCCTGGAGTGAACACGGTTGGAGGTTCAAGTTGGTCCATGGATGAAGGGAACTCGATGGAGACAGGTATGACGTGTTATCCTGCTTTTTGAGAGACAAATGGTTTTTGGATTCTAAGGTGCCAAACATTTCACCCTTCCAGTAAGAAGGGTGTGATAAGAACAAAGGTTTCTGAAAGCATTGTGTAAATCCACATTGATGTACTTGTTTGGGAGAGCTCTTAACAATTAGCCAAGAAACAATGTATAAATCCACAAAGCAAATGGTGGCTTGTATGGAAGCTGGCAAGTAATTTATGATAAGCCTAAATAACTTAAGTGAAGTTTTTACCCATGAGAGTGTTCTTAGTAACCACATGGGTGGTTCGTAGGCCGTTTGTCTTGTTTTGTGTGCTTAGATGGATGAAATCATTTCATAAAGAACCAACTTTAGAACAGGTCAAGGAGCATACACATTGAAGGGTTTGTGCCTCCAAAGGAGCCACAACTAAAAAAGTAATAGAGTCTAGTGTGTGTAGTTTTGGATCCCTCCGATGAGAGTTCCCTCAACTGATGAGGTGACACTTAGCCATGGGGGATCATCCAGTCGAAGGAGATAATAACTATTAGTGGGTCAGCTTCTTTCATAAGTTGTCATCCAATAGAGACTAGTAGTGAGGAAGATCCTTCTAAATGTTCTTTTGGTCGTTCTGGTGATCCTGCTCACTGATAGTCTCTGTTTTTCCAATAATCTCGTGAAAGTTGTGCTCTGGGTAGGAAAGACTCGCTCTAGTCTGTAGATTATGTTTTCTTTCCTTGATGTACCTTTTGTGGGAGGATAGACTGTACTATTAGTCTAACTCATTTCCTTGTATGTAACCTTTTGTGCCTATGTTGTGTTGTTATGCAAATATTACTCCATGCAAGATGTTCATTATGTTTCCGCTAAGTTATATTTTATTGCATTAACATCATTAGCAAGAGAAAGGTTTGAACCATTTCACATTTTCTTGCATCAAGTATCGTATATAGAATTTGTTGTCGGTAATAACTATGAAGTTGTGAAAAGTTTTAAATTTTCCCTGTTTTTGGGAACCTTGAAAGAATAACTCAGTCTCAGTATTATAAAAGTAAGGGTAATTACCTACATATATTCCGATTGTGACACTTTTAGTGGTATCAGAGCAGTTCAATCCTATCCAACCTTGGGTACGGACTTAGTAGGTTTGTGTTACATGATCTCTGTGTTGTTAGTAGTATTACGATGTTTTGTTTGTATCCCATACTATTTTGAGTGTATCAAATTACTATAGGACTGTTTGTTTGCAAATTCTTTAATGTAAGTTAAGATCTAGTGTTTGTGTGTGGGTTCTTGTACATATGTTGTATGAGCAGTCTCTGTGTTGTAGAAGGTCGGAGTTTTCTTGGATCTTGCTGGATTCGAGTTCATGATTGAAACTCAATCAATGGATGTTGTGTTCAAGCTAATTTTTTTTTTTTTTGAAAGTTGTCTTTTGCAAAGTTTTAAAAAGTTAGCTAGTTTTCAAAAAGTGCTTTACAACCATCATTTTTGGGTTGAAAGGGTAGTAAGCATAAGGTTAGTTACGGGAGAGTGTGAACCCATAGTGTAGAGCTACACCTTGTAGATGAGAGCTACCCTAAAAAATCTCGGCTTCGAGGGATAATTCTAAACGACCTAAAATAAAGATAATCACTACGAAAATTGAGGTTTGTCACCGGTTAAGGTATTAAAGGCTTATACGAGGGTTTGGGGAGAGAATTGGAGTTAGAAAAAAGTTCGAGAAAATGAGGGTCCAACTCAACTTTTGAAACGTAGGTCCAATATTTATAACGTCATTTTCGTTTGGGTGAGGGATTCTCTCTTGGGAAAAAACTTGCGAGAGGCTCTTGGCCTAGGCAAAATATTATTTATTAGGTGAATAGATGATTTTTGCCTAGGCAAATTCAACAACATTGACAAAAATCAGCATTTTGCAAATTCGACTATATACACCAAATTTTGGGCCAAGGTATCCCTAACTTCAAAATTACCTATATTGAACTCTTGAGGCTTAATTTTAATATCCCATTTCTGAATTTAAATTAATCCATTTTGAGTAAAAACTTAATTTTGCTTATTTGTCAAGTTTTGAGATTTTAAGTCCAGTCACCTAAGAATTCTAATTTGCAAAGTTTCATTTTCAGTTGTATACACCAAATTTTAGGCCTAAGGTATCCCAACTTCAAAATTGCCTATATGGACTCTTGAGGTACAATATCCCTTTTATGAATTTAAATTGAATCCATTTTGAGTTAAAACTTAATTTTGTTAATTTGTTAAGTTTTGATATTTTAAGTACAAACACCTTAGAATTCCGGAAGGTTAATTTATTTTGAGTTAAACTTAATTTATTTTATAATTTTTGTTTTATAATGACAATAACATGTATGCTTTCTATGGTTAAGCCTGAAGGGTAAAATACAATATTATTGAAAAATTAAAGTGACTAATTTATTTATTTTTTAATTTTAGTATCAAAATTTTACTTAAATTTTATTTGTAAATTATTGTCTCACTAATTTATTTATATATATATATATATATATATATATATATATATATGTATGTATATATATATTACTTACTTTAGAAATCCCTATGAAAGTTATTAATTATCTTTATGTTTAATCATATGATTTTTGCTATATGTTTGGCATTTCTTATTGATAATGTCAATAATGTGTATGTCTTTCTATGACAAAGATCTTGAAAAATTAAAGAGTAATTTATTTATTTTTTAACTTTAGTAATGCAATAAATTTTATTAATAAATAATTGTCTCACTATTTTGAAAATATGAATTGTTTTGATAAATTCTAATTGATTTATGAGTGATTGTCACACTTGGAATTTATATGGGCAATTAACAAAATTATAATTAACTTTCATGAACACTAGTGTAAAGATGAAAACACAAAAATAAAGATTTAATTATGTTAATTAATATTTTTTCAAGTAGTTTTTCAGAAAGCTGATTATTCTGTCAACCTTAATAGACAAACCTTTTATAAGAGTTTTCAAAATGTTTTTCTAAAGACTTAGTTCAAAAGAAAAGAACCATTTGGTTAGAATAAGAAGAGAAAACAAAGGTTTTAATATTGGTTTGTCTTAACACACGACTACGCCCAGTTCTTTAGTAAATATTGAGATTTCACTATCTTTTTCAAATATACAAATATTCTATGATTACAACTTGTCCAGACTAATTATAAATGAGGAACTTGAAGTAGCTATTAGACTCAACTAGTCAAACTCATTCATCCATTAGAGCGTGTTGAAGATAATCCATGAGTATTAAATGTCTCTACATGGGATGTCTCATCAGAATTACCAAACTTTCTGCATTATTAGTTGAGGAGTGTCAAAAAGGTGTAAGTTCCTTTCTACAGTAAATCTTCTTCGCGGAGACATTCCTTTTTTATTCTCATTAGTTCATCTTTTTATGTAGGAGTTAGGTAGATACTTCATACTTGAAAATGCTTTATAGGCTTTTAATAGGAACTATAAATAGGTGAAATATTATTAGACTCTTAACTTAAGGAAACTGTCTTTGGAAGAAATACTTATTCTAATATGGTATTTCAGCTATGTCATATCAGATTCGTCTAGAAGTGGAAAACTAGACTTCTTCTGAGGCATCTTTTCCAACTTCGTTTGATGCATCTATACCAACCTTCACCGATGCTCTCGATGATACTTGATGCATGTAAACTTAAGATCTTAAATCTTCTTCTATTACACACGATGTTGATACATTAGCCATAGCATAGCGGAAACATAAATGAACACACTTACATAATGGAATATATATAAATCATAGATAAGTAAACAATATACATATAGTACAAATATCCATCACGGATCTACATGTGTTGAGTGCAGAGCAAAGGTTACATCAAAATAGATCAAAGTACTGACCTAGTCTACCCTTCCACAAAGGTTCATCAAAATGAGAAAGGTACACCTATAGGCCAGAGTAAGCCTATCTACCCCAAAACTCCACTACTGGATGGGTTAGTACCAACCGAGACTTCATGTCATGTGCGAGTATTGATAATTGACCCCTTAAAACTCTCTCACCTACCAACATCAAGCTTCTACACTTTATCAACACACTCATACATTATCCGGGTAGTTGGTCTTCTCCAAAATATCTAGGCATACAATATATAGGCAAGGGTGAATTCTTTCACCTTCATCACGATACATACCAAACAATACAATATACATTTAACCAAAGAACCGTTGTTGTGGTTAGCTTACCTAATAGAGTCTAGGCTTATCATGATTTCACTAACCAATTCCCACACGAGTCACAATATACTTTCTAGACTTATATATTAGTTCTTGGTTGACTACTAAGAGTATATCCAAATGGGTACATCAATGGGCTATTACTAGTTGAAGATACGACAAGATCATTGTCGAGATCTTTTCATATTTTGGCCATAACTTTTGTTACATATCTCTTTTTGAGTTGATCTTGGTCTCATTTTATAGATAACTCTCGTTTTGACGTTCAACATCTAGTATTGATGTTGACGGAAATTTTTGTGTCTTTGTATCTTTAGTCCTAATACAAATTTAATTAACATGTTAATTTTTGCTCTTGTCAGGACTTGAAGAGTAACACTTACCACTTAAATGAACATGTGATAAACACATGACTCACTTAGTATACATACTCAAAAAATTAGATTATGCATTGAGACTTTACATTTTTTTCAATTGCAATAGTTTTATGTTTTGTGCCCTTGCTTTTTATGGTTATAATTTATTAACGCACTCATATTAAAAAAGTATTTGTGCGTGCATCTCATTAGTATTTGTTAACATCCACGTATTTTATGTTTAAGTATAAATCTGTTATCAAGTTGCACTATAATGTATTTTAAGACGATTTCTAGACGATTTCTAGTTATTGCTTATTAACAAAATAAAAAATTTAAGTGTATGTATGTTAGCAAACCCATACATACATATATATATATATATATATATATATATATATATATATATATATACATACATATATATATATATATTAGGGTAAAAAAATTGATTTCACATCAACACCATTATTAATTTAAATTTTAAAAAAAATAATAGCAACTTTTAGAAGTGATTGTTTTTTTTTAAAAGATAATAAAAGGGTTTTATATATCTACCATTACACTGCTACATTTTTTATTCGCATTTACATATACATAGTAGGATTGTAATTTTAAACTAATTATTATAAAATTTAAATCATAAAAATGTTGTACAAATTTAAATCATTAAAATAAAAAAATATCAAAATTTAAAAGACTAAAAGTAAAATTTAACCATGACGTAAAACAAGTTCTGGGAACTATAAAAGAATTCGGAGTTAATAAACATTAGCCTAGATCTTGTAAACTAGCGTTTATGTTTTTTCTAGTAATAATAAAAATAGAAGCGATAAAATAAATAATTCTTTTTCACTTTTTTTGCCTAATTTAGGAACAGTAATGTAATTTAATAAATTTCTTATTTATTAGTTTTTATTTCTACTTTTATAAATTATTATTTTATATTTTTAAGTAAATCATTTGAAAAAGTTAGTTTTAAGAGTGTATCTAAATTACTTCTAGTGTTACAGGAAAAAAAAAACTATTCACTGTCCTAAATTGAAAAATTAAAACAGTTAAATGAATAAAAAATCAACTTCTCTTTATCTTTATAATATTTATAATAATAAAATTAAAAGCGTTGGAATAAATAAGCCATTTCAATTTTTTTTCTAAATCAAAGACATAAAAGTTATTTTATAATCTTTATAATTATAAAGGTAGAGGTGATGAGATAAATAAGTGATTTCAATTTTTGTGGTCTAAATTAGAGACATGTAAGGCATTTATAATATATAATTTCAACTTTTTGTTATTTATCAATTTTTGTTTTTATATTTTAGCCGTGTGTATCGTAACTACTTTCAATATTACAAAAAAAAAATTACTTATCCTTAATAAAAAGAAATTAAATATTTAAATGACTAAAAAAATCAAGTTATGTTTGATTACACTAAATTTCTAAACTGATATTAATTATATTAGTAATTACTTTTGAAAATTAATTAAAAAAACTAAAATATTCTTAATTTAAATAGTTATAATTATCTAAATTAAATATTAAATTAATTTCTTTGAATAGAAAAAAAATTTGAACCAATTAATCAAAATTATCCTTTTCTACCTTTTAATATTTAAACAAATCATTCAACGATTGTTTTTAAAGTTCATTTGAATTCTTATAAATAATTGTAAGTTATGTAATTGTTTATTTCTAATATGTTTTTAAAATTACTGTGAGACTACGTAATTCAAATATTTTAATTTAATTATGTATTATATTTTTAATTATTCAATATCATAAAATTAATTATTAAATATTTTGTAGGATTAGAATTCATCATGTAAAATTAAAATTAATTTAAATATTTAAGTATATAAAAATAAATATTTAAAAATAAAATTTTGAATTTCTTAAAAATTAAATTAATTTATCCATGAAACTAAAATGCAAGAATTTGAATTGTTTCATCCAAACAAAATATTTACAAAATAAAAGAAATTTAAATCAAGGCTATTAAAATGTTGTGAATTTAAATTATTTTAGTAATTTTCAAATTTTCCATCCAAACACTGGGATAATTCTCTTAAAACGAGAAAATTAATTTATAAAATTATTATTATATTTTATTATTTATAAGTTTTTTATCTTATAAAGAATATAGAGTGACAATTATTATATGGAACTGAAAAAGGTAATAAGTAATTACTATTTAATTAATTTTTCTTATCTTAACATTTTCTTTTCAAACGGTCAATTTTTTTTTGTTTGTAAATATAATTAATATTATGAAAACATTAAATAAATTTTTATTAGTGTAAACATTAATTAAATAAATTGTTACTACCATAATAAAACTTTTTAATACACGATTTTGTATATTTAATGCGCATGAACATTTTCTAATATAAAAGAACCATTTGTGTGTTTGAGTGATTATATTTTGATGTATGTAAGTTCTTGGTCAAAATCCTCTCATGGATACTAACAATGTTTTCAACTTTGGGCAAAACTCAGCCCAGACAAATCGAAATGGTTTTAGATGTAGATTCTGCACCCATGTTTTCCCTACCTTCCAAGCACTCGTCCCTCATGTTGTGTCACATTTTCTTGAAGCAAACCCTTTATTGAGAAGGACATATTTAACAAACCGTGTCAATTCTCAAAGAGAAGTGATTCCTAGCCCTGTGCAATCCTATTTTCCTACACTGGTTGGTGACTCAGAAATAAGCACCGATGTTAGGCAATTGGCAATTACTACTTTACAACGACTTTCAAGTCCACCGCAAGCTATGTTGTGTGCTAGGAATAATGTTACTGAAATGCCACATTTCTCTGCTCCACCAATCGACCCAACGGTCATGGATGTTTCTTCAATTGATGGAACTAGACCATTTATCAACCTACTCGATAAGCCCATCAACAATAATGAGAGGATTATCATCAATCATGGCCCACTGGATCTTACATTAAGGCTTTAAATCTTTAAATGGTTATTTCTTTAATATTATCATGATTTATATTGATGTTGGTGCTTGTCAAAATTGTTATATCGTGTATCATTTATCTTCGAAAATTCTCTTCAATTATGGATTAGTATCTTTATGTCAAGTAACGTGGTAAAGTTTTATCTTGTTTCTTCTCATTTTAATTTAAAGATGTTAAAGATACGAAGAACTAAAAAATTTAAATGAAATAAAATTATTGTTTGGCTCTTTTTATAAATATTTCCTCCTGTCACTAAATCTTAATTTTAATTTATTGAGGTGCTATATAGGCATAAGAAATTCATGAACATAGGGTATTTGTGGATTTAGCGCACATGAGTTCAAAATTGAAAATTCTTGTTGATTTGGACCCAAATCCAACCCTAATTTTTGCTACCTTATATCCCTTAGTTGGCACTCTATGTATTGTTGCCCTTAGGTAGAGTTGTCCTCCAATAGGTAAGAGGTTTGAACTATTCAGTTTGGTTTAGTGTTTTTAATTAAGCCAAACCATTTTAATGGGTTTGACCTGTGATCCACTTCATCCAAACAAAACATTTACAAAATAAAAGGAATTTAAATCAAGGCTATTAAAATGTTGTGTATTTAAATTTTTTTTAGTAATTTTCAAATTCTCCATAAGGTTAATTCACTTAAAACGAGAAAATTAATTTATAAAATTATTACTATAATTTATTATTTATAAGTTTTTTTATCTTAGAAAGAATATAGAATGACAATTATTATATGGAACTAAAAAAGGTAATAAATAATTACTACTTAATTAATTTTTCTTATATAGATATTTCCTTTTCAAACGATCAATTTTTTCTTGATTGTAAATATAATTAATACTCTCAAAACATTAAATAAATTTTTACTAGTGTAAACATTAATTAATTAAGTTGTAACAAACATGATAAAACTTTTTGAAACACGATTTTGTATATTTAATGCGCATGAACATCTTCTAATTTAAGAGAACCATTTGTGTGTCTAGAGTATTTATATTTTGATGTGTGTCAGCTCTTGACCAAAATCCTCTCATAGATACCAGCAATGTTTTCAACATTGAGCAAAACTCAGCCTAGACAAACCGAAATGATTTTATATGTAGATTCTGCACCCATGTTTTCCCTACCTTCAAAGCACTCGTCCCTCATGATGAGTCACATTTTCTTGAAGCAAACCCTTTATTGAGTAGGACATATTTGCCAAACCATGTTAATTCTCAAAGAGTAATAATTCCTAGCCCTTTGCAATCCTATTTTCCTACACCGATGGTGACTCAGAAAACAAGAATCTTAGTTAACAATAGGGTTTTTTAGGCACCACACCAACAACCTATGTTGATGCCCCGACCTGCAATAAACTCATTTCTCCATGTTATGCAATTGACAATTGCTAATTTACAACGACTTTCAGGTCCGCCGCAAGCTATGTTATGTGCTAGGAATAATGTTACTGAAATGCCACAATTATCTGCTCCACCAATTGACCCAACAGTCATGGAGGATTCTTCAATTGATGGAACTAGACCATTTATCAACCTACTTGATAAGTCCATCAACAATGATGAGAGGGTTATCATCAATTATGGCCCTTTGGATCTTACTTTAAGGCTTTACATCTTTTAAGGGTTATTTCTTTAATATTATCATGAGTTATATTGATGTTGGTGCTTGTCAAAATTGTTATATCGTATATCATTTAGCTTCGAACATTCTCTTCAATTATGTATTAGTATCTTTCTGTCAAGTAATGTAGTAAAATTTTATCGTGTTTCTTCTCATTTTAACTTAAACATGTTAAAGATATGGAGAATTAAAAAAATTATATGGAATAAAATTATTGTTTGCCTCTTTTTATAAATATTTCATACTTCACTAAATCTTAAATTTTATTTATTAAGGTGCGACTATATAGGCATAAGAAATTCATGAACATAGGGTATTTGTGGATTTAGCAAAGATGAGTTCAAAATTGAAAATTTATGTTGTCTTGACCCAAATCCAACCCTAATTTTTGCTACCTTATATCCCTTAGTTGGCACTCTATGTGTTGTTGTCCTTAGGTATAGTTTTCCTCCAATAGGTAAGGGGTATGCACTATTCAGTTTGGTTTAGTGTTTTTAACTAAAACAAACCATTTTAATGGGTTCGATCTGTGATCCACTTTTCCAAACTTATTTAGAAAACTGGTTCTAAACCAAACCACTTTTAACAAACCAGTTCTAAACCGATTTTGAACCAAAACCATTTTCGAATTTGTTTTAAAAATTGAACTAGTTTCAAATAAGAAATTACAAGATTGGATTAAATTTAGTTAAGAGATGCCCTATATTTGTACTCCGCTTAACCTCATTTCACTCTATCATTTGCTTATTAATCCGATAATATTTTGTTTATAAAGTGTCACACCTGGAATTGATGTTGGCATTTATCTTATCTTTATTTAAACTTTGTAAAATCAGTTAAAATATGGGAAAGTTTAAAACTTTTTGGCAAATTTGATCACATGCTAAACAAACTTCTGGACAAGTTACTTGGCGCATAAAAATGGAAAATGTTTTAAACTTTCTTTCACTGAAAAGATTAATGCACAAAAGAAAATCTAGAGGAAAGATAATGAAAACACAACACATGTGATAATATCTACGTAGCAAAGCACTGGCCCACCAAAGTTACATATAGGGAAACGAGTAAGACTACTCACTTGGTCTACACTCCTACAAAAGATACATCAAAAGCAAGAAAAGATAATCTATAAGCCAAAGCAAGCCTTTCTGACCCGAAACTCAACTCCCACAAAGTTAACCGTGAGTAGATTGTCAAATGACCAGAAGAACCTTTAGAAGGATTCCACTTGCTACTAGTCTCCATTGGTTGATTACTCACAAAAGAAGCTCACTCACTACTAGTAGTTTAAAACTCATTTATGTGTGTTAGGTATCAGGTACATTCACCCATACAAATAGGTCTTTCCTTAGTTGTTAAGTCTAGCATTTTTGCCTAGATGAAGGAATTTTTTCCTAGGCAAATAAACTTTAATTATTGAGAAAGTCACCACTATTGCTCACCAAGGCTAATGGATTTTCACCTAAGCAAAGTAGCTAGCCAAAATCTATAAATAGGGTGGCCGAAGAGATGTGTTTACACATTTTTCCAACCTTGACAAAGCCCTACCCATTTTCCCACCTGAAGACTTCTATCTGACCTCTACTTCGATACTTCTTCTTCATGTATTATCTACTCTTCAAGCCTTTATTCTTGGAATGGACTTCCATCAAACCCTCATTCTTAAAAGTAATTTGCCCTCAAGTTGAAGCTTTCAGTAGTGCCTATAAAAGAATAAGGAACATATTTAAACCCTTTGTTCCCACACTAAGATTACCATCCAGATCATACACATTGACCACAGAACCATCATCAATAATGTGTCACTCGTCAATAAATAAAAATAATGACTTAGAATTTATTCATGCATATATAATATGTGAAGTGTGCAATGGTCTATGTAAAGAAACACCTCTCAACCTCCAATATTCCACTTACTTTTAACATCTAATTTAAACAACTTACATGCTTCACCTACTTTCATATCATAAAACAACAAGATATGTTGTGATGTAAGCCAACTGTAGGCTTCACTAGTTTGACCCTATCTTTATACTCCAATGAAAACTCTCCTAGGAACAATATATGATGCTCTTAGTTTTAAACAAAAGAAGAAGGAGAAAACAAAAAGTGGGAAGACTAAGAAATAAAAATGATGCCATGGAAGAATTCTATAAGAAGTTGTAGAATCGCCACAATAATATTATAAACCATTGATAAGATTCAAGGTTCTTCGCAAGAAACCTAAGAGAGGAAACTCTCATAAGAAAATTCAATTCTCATAAAATTTAACCAAAAGTGTTCACAAGATTTTAGTAAGGCTTTTATATGCTATAAAAGTTTTTTAGCAACGCTTTTATAAACACCATAATTCGACACTAATTGTGGTTCGATGACTAATGTTGGTATGTGCATGGAATAAAATTCTTCTAGTTCTAATTAGAGTCATACCATGAGTATATTGTTTTGAAATAAATGAATCCATTCCATGAATGAATCATAGTTGAGAAACTCCTATGCCACCATTAGGATTCAATAACATGGGAAGGGAATGCTCAAAATCAGATTTCATGGTTCAAAATCAAGCTTTTAGGCCATGTTTACAGGTTTTGTTTTCTAGTTTTTTCAGCCATGCGAAGAGCTTTTTACCTAGACAAATAAAATCTCTATTATGAACATTTTCTTTGGTGAAAAATTCGCCTAGGCTAGAGGTTTTTTTGCCCAAGAGTGTAAACTTGTTGTGCTGAAAAAATTGTTGTCTGTCAAATTTGCCTGGGTGAGCAGAAATCCGCCCAAGCGACTTTTGCTGACAAAAAACTTGTTGTTTTGTTGTGTGATGCTTTTGCGGGTGTTTTGGACTATGTTTTCCTTTCTTTTAACATGTTTCTCTTGTTCATAATTTCTTTGACCAAAGAGATAGGATTGGATTATGTTTATGTGTACGTTTACCTATTTTCTCTATGAATCTTGATGTTGCACCAAAGTGTGTGTTCACAAGGTTCCTCTCAGGGAACTTGTGAGGCTTGCTAGTTTTTTTGTGGCTTGTATATATATGTTTGTAGCTTTTAAATGAAAATAAATGAGAGCTTAAGAAAGGGTGAGCTCTTCAACAATTGAACCTTAAGCAATATGTTGGTTGTGGTGAGCACGAGTAACGTGTGTGAAAACCCTGAAGAGCTATACTCAATGGCTTGGCGCCTAGTCCGAGGTATAGTTTGTCAGCCTGATAGTGATGCTTGGACAACGTGTTCCTGGAGTGAACACGGTTGGAGGTTCAAGTTGGTCCATGGATGAAAGGAACTCGATGGAGACAGGTATGGCGTGTTATCCTACTTTTTGAGAGACAGATGGTTTTTGGATTCTATGGTGCCAAACATTTCACCCTTCTGGTAAGAAGGGGTGATAATAACAAAGGTTTCTGAAAGCATTGTGTAAATCCACATTGATGTACTTTTTTGGGAGAGCTCTTAACAATTAGCCAAGAAACAATGTGTAAATCCACAAAGCAAATGGTGGCTTGTATGGAAGCTGGCAAGTAATTTATTGATGGTCCTTACAAGTGAATCTAGAGGTGGGGGTGAATAGATTCTAGTTCCTATGTAGCCCAATTTTAATGTGTTTCTACTTTCTTTTAATTCAACCAAAACTATTCTTGATTAACTATCTAAACCTTAAGATAGAGAAACAAGATATATCAAGGGTACACAACGGAAACAACAAAATAAAAAATAAGAAACACGTTAGCGATCAATATGCAGCGTAATCAGTAGCAGTATCTAACTGTTCCAGTTTTAGTTGATTATCGAGTCAATTACCGAACAAATTGCAGAAATTAAACAGTGATAATGGACAACGCAAGGTAAACGGTAAAGAGTAAAAGGGAGAAGAAGAGTGCATAGTGATTTATATTGGTTCGGCCCACTGCCTACATCCAGCCCCAACCCAACAACTGTTGCGATCGGTTTTCCACAATAACAATGATCCCTTTCGCATTCTTTTACATTCACTTTGCAACAAGCAACACAAAAACGAAATCAAATCACCCAAAACACTTGTTCTTTAACCCAAAGAACATTTCTCCTTGACATTGGCACCTCCAAGATCAAACCTTTGAGAAAACCCTTCTCAAAGACCCTTACTCTATCTAGAGAGACCTCTCTCCTAGAGTAATCAACCCAAATCCAAATGGGTAAACAAAAGATCAATTAGAAAACACTTGTGTGTATAGATCTGATCACGTATGAACACTATGAATGCCAACCAATCAGAAATGTCGATCAAGTTTGCCTTTTTATGAAAACTTCTTGAAGTTCTTTATGGGTTTCTTGGAGGAAAAGATGAACTCAGTTTAGAGAGAATATGAAAGTGTAAGAACTTTTCCAAAACTTGTCTTTCAAGAATTACGAAATGATTTTCAAAAGAGGGGTATTTATATGTTCATTTCAAAACTCAATTTAGGCAATTTCATGACTTTCTGATGATGGTAATCGATTCCCAGAAACTGGTAATTGATTGAACCAGAGAGGCAAAACTTCTCAAGGTGGATTTGCTCATGGTAATTGATTAACCCGAGGGGGTAATCGATTACTCCAGAGACAAATGAAGGTTCCCCACTCTGTTACCCACTGTTGGTAGTTGACTACCTTCTGTTGGTAATCTATTACCTCAGTTGGTTACAAAGACCTTTTTCAAAACATTTTAAGAGGGAAAACCAAACATTTGAATCATGAGAAATCACACAAGATTTTCTTAGATCTCTAGGGCATTCAACCAAGAAAAACCACATGCAAGCCTAAACTAAACAATCAATACATAGGAAACACCTAGTTACATATCATCTAAGAAAACCCAAATTTACATAGCATCAAAATCAAAACAACAAGAGAGACACCTAACCATCTTCAAGCTTTAAGTCCAACATTTATGATAAGCCTAAATAACTTAAGTGAAGTTTTTACCCATGAGAGTGTTCTTAGTAACCACATGGGTGGTTCGTAGGCCGTTTGTCTTGTTTTGTGTGCTTAAATAGATGAAATCATTTCATGAAGAGGCAACTTTAGAACAGGTCAAGGAGCATACACATTGAAGGGTTTGTGCCTCCAAAGGAGCCACAACTAAAAAAGCAATAGAGTCTAGTGTGTGTAGTTTTGGATCCCTCCGGTGAGAGTTCCTTCAACTGATGAGGTGACACTTAGCCATGGGGGATCATCCAGTCAAGGAGATAATAACTATTAGTGGGTTAGCTTCTTTCATAAGTTGTCAACCAATAGAGACTAGTAGTTAGGAAGATCCTTCTAAAGGTTCTTCTGGTCGTTCTGGTGATCCTACTCACCGATAGTCTCTGTTTTTCCAAAAATCTCGTGAAAGTTGTGCTTTGGGTAGGAAAGACTCGCTCTAGCCTGTAGATTATCTTTTCTTTCCTTGATGTACCTTTTGTGGGAGGATAGACTATACTAGTAGTAACCTTTTAACCTTTTGTGCCTATGTTTTGTTGTTATGTAAATATTACCTCATGCAAGATGTTCATTATGTTTCCGCTAAGTTATATTTAATTGCATTAGCATCATTAGAAAGAGAAAGGTTTGAACCATTTCACATTTTCATGCATCAAGTATCGCATATAGAATCTGTTGTCGGTAATAAGTCTGAAGTTGTGAAAAGTTTTAAATTTTCGCTCTTTTTGGGAACCTTGAATGTATAACTCAGTCTCAGTATTATAAAAGTAAGGGTAATTACCAACATATATTCCGATTGTGACACTTTTAGTGGTATCAGAGCAGTTCAATCGTATCCAACCTTGGGTACGGACTTAGTAGGTTTGTGTTACGTGATCTTTGTGTTGTTAGTAGTGTTACGATGTTTTGTTTGTATTCCATACTATTTTGAGTGTATCAAATTACTATAGGATTGTTTGTTTGCAAATTCTTTAATGTAAGTTAAGATTTAGTGTTTGTGTGTGGGTTCTTGTACATATGTTGTATGAGCAGTCTCTGTGTTGTAGAACGTCGGAGTTTTCTTGGATCTTGCTAGATTCGAGTTCATGATTGAAACTCAATCAATGGATGTTGTGTTTAAGCTATTTTTTTTTAAAAGTTGTTTTTTGCAACGTTTTAAAAAGTTAGCTAGTTTTCAAAAAGTGCTTTACAACCATCATTTTTGGGTTAAAAGGGTAGTAAGCATAAGGTTAGTTACGGGATAGTGTGAACCCATAGTGTAGAGCTACCCCTTGTAGATGAGAGCTACCCTAAAAAATATCGGCTTCAAGGGATAATTCTAAACGGCCTAAAATAAAGATAATCACTACGAAAATTGAGGTTTGTCACCGGTTAAGGTATTAAAGGCTTATATGAGGGTTTGGGGAGAGAATTGGAGTTAGAAAAGAGTACGAGAAAAGGAGGGTCCAACTCAACTTTTGAAACGTAGGTCCAATATTTATAACGTCATTTTCGTTTGGGTGAAGTACTCTCTCTTGGGAAAAAACTTGCAGGAGGCTCTTGGCCTAGGCAAAATATTTTTTATTAGGTGAATAGATGATTTTTGCCTAGGCAAATTCAACAACATTGACAAAAATCAACATTTTGCAAATTCGACTATATACACCAAATTTTGGGCCTAAGGTATCCCTAACTTCAAAATTACGTATGGGGAAGGAGTGGACTATAAGCATACTAATAATGAAATTAAGGGATCTAAAGTACCAATTTTGTTTTCTAGCTGGGTTTTTAAATTTTGAGGCTTAATTAAAATATCCAGTTTCTGAATTTAAATTAATCCATTTTGATTTGTCAAGTTTTGAGATTTTAAGTCCAGCCACCTAAGAATTCTAATTTGTAAAGTTGCATTTTCGGTTGTATACACCAAATTTTAGGCCTAAGGTATCCCCAACTTCAAAATTACCTATATTGGACTCTTGAGGCTTAATTACAATATTCCTTTTATGAATTTAAATTGAATCTATTTTGAGTTAAAACTTAATTTTGTTAATTTGTCAAGTTTTGATATTTTAAGTACAATCACCTTAGAATTCCAAACGGTTAATTTATTTTGAGTTAAACTTAATTTATTTTATAATTTTTGTTTTATAATGACAATAACATGTATGCTTTCTATGATTAAACCTGAGAGGGTAAAATACAATATTGTTGAAAAGTTAAAGTGACTAATTTATTTATTTTTTAATTTTAGTATCAAAATTTTTCTTAAATTTTATTTGTAAATTATTGTCTCACTAATTTAAATATATATATATTAATTACTTTAGAAATCCCTATTTTATATGAAAGTTATTAATTATCTTTATGTTTAATCATATGATTTTCACTATATGTTTGGCATTCCTTGTTGATAATGCCAATAAAGTGTATGCCTTTTTATGACAAAGATCCTTGAAAAATTAGAGTGTAGTTTATTTATTTTTTAACTTTAGTAATGGAATAAATTTTATTAATAAATAATTGTCTCACTATTTTGAAAATATGAATTGTCTTTAATAAATTCTAGTTGATTTATGAGTGATTGTCACATTTGGAATTTATATGGACAATTAACGAAATTATAATTAACTTTCATAAACACTACTGTAAAGATGAAAACACAAAAATAAATATTTAATTATGTTAATTAAGAATTTTGCAAATAGTTTTTCAGAAAATTGATTATTCCGTCTACCTTAGTAGAGAAACCTTTTATAAGAGTTTTCAAAATGTTTTTCTAAAGACTTAGCTTAAAAGAAAAGAACCCTTTGGTTAGAATAAGGAGAAGAGAAAACAAAGGTTTTAATATTGGTTTGTCGTAACACACGACTACGTCCAGTTCCTTAGTAAATATTGAGGTTCCACTGTCTTTTTCAAATATACAAATATTTTTTATCACAACTTGTTCGGGCTAATTATAAATGAGAAACTTGAAGTAGTCATTAGACTCAACTAGTTAAACTCATTCATCCATTAGAGCGTGTTAAAGATAATCCACGAGTATTAAATGTCTCTGGGATGTCTCATTAGAGTTACCAGACTTTTTGCATTATTAGTTGAAGAGTGTCAAAAAGGTGTAAGTTCTTTTCTACAATAAATCTTCTTCACAGAGACATTCCTTTTTTATTCTCATTAGCTTATCTTTTTATGTAGGAGTTAGGTAGATACTTCATACTTGAAAATGATTTTTAGGCTTTTAATAGGAACTGTAAATAGGTGAAATATTATTAGACTCTTAACGTAAGGAAACTGTCATTGGAAGAAATACTTATTCTAAAATTGTATTTTAGCTATGTCATATCAGATTCGTCTAGAAATGGACTTCATCTGAGGCATCTTTTCCATCTTCGTTTGATACATCTATACTAGCTTCACTTGATGCATCCAAAAATTATTACATAAAAACTTTTAAAAAAATAAGACATAATTATCAAAATTTAAGTCTTGATTTGTCTTTAATCTTTTTAGACTTAACAATAGGTATCCTTATCCCTAAAATATGGGGAATTTAAAACTTTTTCAAAAAAACTAATCATATGCCAAACATAACTTCGAAGCATGATACTTGATGCATGTAAACTTAAGATCTTAAATCTTCTTCTATTACACACGATGTTAATACATTAATCATAACTTAGCGGAAACATAAATGAACACACTTACATAATGGAATATATATAAATCATAGATAAGTAAACAATATACATATAGTACAAATATCCATCACGGAGCTACATGTGTTGAGTGTAGAGCAAAGGTTACATCAAAATAGATCAAAGTACTGACCTAGTCTACCCTTCCACAAAGGTTCATCAAAATGAGAAAGGTACACCTATAGGCCAGAGTAAGCCTATCTACCCCAAAACTCCACTACTGGATGGGTTACTACCAACCGAGACTCCATGTCATGTGCGAGTATTGATAATTAACCCCTTAAGACTCTCTCACCTACCAACATCAAGCTTCTACACTTTATCAACACACTCATACATTATCCGGGTAGTTGGTCTTCTCCAAAATATCTAGGCATACAATATATAGGCAAGGGTGAATTCTTTCACCTTCATCACGGTACAGACCAAACAATACAATATACATTTAACCAAAGAACCGTTGTTGTGGTTAGCAAATGACACTTGTGGACAAATTTTACCTAGTAGTGTCTAGGCTTATCATGATTTCACTAACCAATTCCCACACGAGTCACAATATACTTTCTAGACTTATATATTGGTTCTTGGTTGACTACTAAGAGTATATCCAAATGGGTACATAAATGGGCTATTACTAGTTGAAGATACGACAAGATCATTGTCGAGATCTATAAAACTTGATATGAGCTTGTTCCACTCAACAGTTCATCCTTAAGGTTTTATGGAACTCACGTTTCATTTTAGCACATACGCCTTTATGGTCAACCAATATATAGGAGACTCACTTTCGTCTCACTCTTTCATAAGGTTTTAAATGATTTGTAAAAGGGAAAATTTTGTGCATGTGTGATATATTATTATTTTTATCACTTTCTTAACACTTATTAATAATAACTAGATCATGATTAATAGTCAAATAGTGTGTTTAACACCATTCTTAGTTGACTGGGTTAATTGAGCCTTAAGTGCATTAATAATCAAATTTTTCTAGACTTGCACAATTTTTCATATTTTGGCCATAACTTTTGTTACATACCTCTTTTTGAGTTGATCTTGGTCTCATTTTATAGATAACTCTCGTTTTGTTACATACCTCCTCTGTGATAGATTCAAAGTAAAATTTAGACTATAAAAGGGTTGAAATGTGGGTGGAAGTTGGCGTCCAACATCTAGTATTGATGTTGACGGAAATTTTTGTGTCTTTGTAACTTTAAGCCTAATACAAATTTAATTAACATGTTAATTTTTGCTCTTGTCAGGACTTGAAGAGTGACACTTAGCACTTAAATGAGCATGTGACAAGCACATGACTCACTTAGTATACATACTTAAAAAATTAGATCATGCATTGAGACCTTACATTTTTTCAATTGCAATAGTTTTTTGTTTTGTACCCTTGCTTTTTACGTTCTCTTTTCTCTCTTCTCTTCGTGCTTTTTCTCCCTTCTTTTCCCACTCTTTTGTTGCATTTCCTTTTGCTGCATTTTTGATTTCTTCTTGAGCATTATGAGTAGCTAAGCATCCTTTCTTCAATCCAGCCTCTCTAAGTTCCCAATTTATTCTTAGGTTCATGGTTTTTCAAGTTTTGGGGTGCATAATCCAAATTTGGGACTTGAGTTTAATTGATCAATTGGGCTTAATTTCTTATTAGGATTTCATTGTTGCTTGATAATGAATGTAAGAAACTCGAATTGGTCATGATTCATACAAGTTGTACCAAATGTGATTGCATAAACAATGGCCACCAAGTGTTTGATGAAAATAATCATAGAATGCTCAGGTGCTAGTTAATTGTTGGGGTTCTGCTTTTAATTGGATTGCATATGCATTTGTATTCATAATTAGGAGCCATTGAGGGAATTTGGGTTTGAAAGGAGGTCAGATTGATGCTTTCACATTCATACGTATTTATTTCATTACTCTGTTTGGTTTGATTACTTTTTTGAATTCCTTACTTTAATTTCTTAATTGCTTCATTTAATTTCACTTTAAAACGCCCTGGATTTTGATTTGTACTTTAGTTGTAACAAATCATAAGTCATTCCGTGGGAAACGATCCAAGTTGCGTCTATAGCATCCTATTTTAATTTGATCGCGTTCAATAATACGTATCAATGTGACACTAGATAATGATTTGAACAGATCTAAAGTCTTTTCACTCCATGCATTTCTTAGTTATACACAAAACTTTTTGAAAATTTTATTCCTATTACATCGTCATTCAGCCGGAAAGGTGAAGCTTTTCGCACTATAAAGTTCTCACGTCATACTCTTTTATTTTCCTATATTACTTTTGCCCCTTTACATGAAATTCACTAAAATGTGTTTTAAAATAAATGAGAGGTTAGTGTAACATTTTTCGAGTAATTATTATGTTTTATATAATTAAGAAAAAGTGTGAGTGTTTATAAAATCTCACAAAATTTAAATACTTTTATTTTTAAAAATAAATTATATATAATAAATATATAATTTTTATAATGTAATTAGTCTAATTTAAAATTAAAAAAATGTCATATATTTCAAAAAATTTAACCGTACATATGCATGTATATATATTGTGTTATGTTAAATTGTGTTATGGCAAATGGAGTTTATATAACTATGAATAAACCATGTAATAGATGTATGGAATACTCTAAAAATTTTAAACACCATTTGGCCTCAAATATTAAGAATAATCTAAAAGTTAAGAAAATAGATAAAATGTGACTAGTATATAAAGAGAAAAAAGTCGTCATCATCACCGTCATCATCCATAGACATGAACGTGGCAAAATATATCTTAGATTTTCAATAGGAAAGACTGCAGGTTACTTTCGTATTTTAAATTTAGACATTTTTGTATTTTAACCCTTTAAGTTTAAAATTTTTAATTTTAATCTTTTTTTCCTTAACATGTATTATATTAATCTTTCGAGTATTTTTATGTTAAAAAAATTGATTTCACGTCAACACCATTATTAATTTAAATTTTAAAATAAAATAATAGCAACTTTTAGAAGTGATTGTGTTTGTTTAAAAGATAATGAAAGGGTTTTATATATCTACCATTACACTGCTACATTTTTTATTCGCATTTACATATACATAGTAGGATTGTAATTTTAAACTAATTATTATAAAATTTAAATCATAAAAATGTTGTACAAAATTAACTTTTAGCAGTAGAAAAATATTTAAAGAATCAAAATGTTGAAAAAATATACAGTATTGAAGTGAAAAAAAAAATTAAAGAATTAAAATAAAAAATATCAAAATTTAAAAGACTAAAAGTAAAATTTAACCATGACGTAAAAAAAGTTCTGGTAACTATAAAAGAATTCGGAGTTAATAAACATTAGCCTAGATCTTATAAATATAATTGTTAATTTTCATTAACAAATTGATATATTAAATATTAAAAAATAACTACAAAATATAAATAATAAAATATGATAATTAAATAATGAAATTATAGAAATAACTAAATAAGAAAGAAGTGTGAAAGTGCGTGGACCTGAGTCAGGTGGATTAGATCGGGATAGATCAGTCCAAAAACTAAGCTAATATGATTTGTTTTATTGAAGAAAAAAAATATATAATTTATATTATCATGTATTGATAGGCTAAACATATTAGTTAGCAGGCAGGCTTATTTAATTTTTAAAATACAAGAAAAATAAGCTCACCAACATACTAATTCATACAACAAAATTTAAAAAAAAATTGAGGTAAAAATTATTTTTTGGTTTGTTAAATTTAAAATTGATCATTTTAATATTCGTAGTTTAGAAATAGAAACTGTTTCAATCCCTCCAAATCACTTGTAGCATCCCATTCCCTTCCGTTAGTAATTATTGATTTCAAATTATATTTTTTATTCCCCATTTACAATAAATATCAAGTAAATGGAATTATAAGTTTCAAAACAAGTTTATTTTGATACATTAAGTTTTTAAATGGTTCAATTTTAATTTTGGAAGTTTACAAAAACATACATAATGACACTCTTCCAAACTATGAAATTAGTTCAAATATTAGCTAAAGGAAATCAAATAAATATGACTATTATGGGGCAGATAATAAGAATTATAAATCTGTAAAACAAATTAATTTAGAATAAGTGATAGATGAAGATAGGTTTCATTAGATTTGTTCTTATGTGAATTTTTTCTTGTGTGAAGGTTAATTATTATTTTTGTTATAAAGATGTAGCATGACTAAATCCTATAAACTTAATGTTGTAAAATGAAATTATATAAAAATTTAATGTACCATAATGAAATTTTTAAAAAACTTATTGTTACTTTAAAAATTTAATGTACCAAAATGAAGTTTTTTATAAGTTTAAAGTAATAGAATAAAGTTTTTGATATTTTATATAATAAAATAAAAAAAATAATGAAACAAAAAAATGACTTTAAACTAAATTTTTATAATGTAGAGTTTCAATGAGTTAAAAAGATATTACTTCTCTTGAAAATGAGAAAATTAATTTTATAAAATTATTACTATATTTTATTTATAACTATTTTATCTTAGAAAAAAATCATAGAATGACAGTTATTATGTGTAACTAAAAAAGGTAATAAATAATTTCTACTATGTTTTGCTCTCGTATATATTCTACTATGTTTTAACAATATAATCCAATATATTTTCTTTTTAAATTCCAGTAAAATTTTAAGTTCCAGTAATTTTCGTAGATGTTTTCTTTCTATTATCAAAATTAATAAACACACCATACATAATGGGTCAGGATTCATTAATTCTGTAAAACATTTTACACATTCAGTGCACAATTTTATTTTTCCTCTTTAAAATTGCGTTTTATACAGTTGGGTCCATTTGCACAAACCTTATTCAATACGTTTTTCTTTATGAAATTCCTACCGATAAATTATCTTCTACAATTTATTAAAATGAGATATAAATATCTTATGGATTAGTTATGAGATTTTTTAGATTTATCAAAACACCTTCACGAACTCTAAAAATATAAGATAAGTACAGATAAATTATTGATAGATATTTAGACTAAAAAAATATATTCTTACTTATAGTTTACGTAGATAAATTATTGTTCACAAGTAGAAGTGATTGAGTATTTTTTTTTCTTATCTTAAGGGTAAACATATAATTGTATTTCTTCATTTTTTAAGAAAATTAATTAAGAAAATTATAGATAATTAAGACAAAAAAATAGATTATCTAAGTAATTACCTTTTAGACATATTTTCATTAACTTTATATCGAAATAAAATTGATTCGTTGTTTATAAAAAAAGTAGAAGCGGTTGGTGTTAGATCAAGATGATTAACGTTTCAAGTTTTGATAATTACAAGACAGATGATATCCTAAGACTGAAGCATTGCAAGTCAAAAACAGACGAAAGATAACCCCTCAAAGTTCAAATATGTTGAACTCAAAGTTCAAATCTGTTGAAGTCATTCGTCAATCCAATAAAAGCTAAGTTCATATCCTAAGACGATACTATCTTCAGACCAAGTTCAAAGACGTTCTCTTAAGACGCTATTTCAATACTGAAGATTGCAAGTTTCATCGTCTATGAAGAAAAGTGAAGTTCAGACGGAGTAAAGCACGCTAATTTCAAATCCAGTTGTTACTCTCACATAGTTTCCAAGATCAGTATGGGGATTCGAGATAACCTCTTCAACACGAAAAGGTAACATCCTTTTCGATGACATCCCTGTACAAGTCAGAAAAAGGTTCTGAGTGCCACCAAATCCGTTGTGCAAAGCATCACATCATTAATTACACTCTGACACCTTTTTAGAGACTTTTGCTTGGAAAACTCAATGACATTCTTCATGTCTCTAACGGATCTTTGAAAACTTGCCTATATAAGGACTTCACTAGCTCAAGATCAAGTTGGCGAACACGCTGCTTAAGTTATTATTATCTTTCGCTCTTGATTCAGAAAGCACTAATCTTTATTGTAAAACCCTCTCTACCTTAAAGTTTTTCTAAACTTTCTTTCAAATCCACTTGTGTGGTGTTTTAGCCTGAGGAGGCTATGTTTTCAAAGAATACCTTTCTGTAATAGCCTGGGGAGGCTGGGTCTCAAAAAATACCTAGTTGTTTAGCCTGAGAATGTTGTGGCCAAAGAATATTTGTTAGCCAGAAGTGGTTGGGTTCAAACAATACTGGTAACCTTTTCATGGTTGGTAGTGAAAACACAGTGGTTGCTGGGTAACTGGACGTAGTTTTGAATAGACGAACCAGTATAAAAATATATGTGTTCTTTATTCTTTTGTTGACTAATGGGGATAACAAGCAAACCGTCTATTTATTAAAATCAACCTTTTAAAGAACAAATTTTCGTCTGACTGATTTCAAAACCACAGACGAAAGGATTAAATTTTTTTATAACACAATTCAACCCCCCTTCTTGTGTTTTATCTTTTACAGTTTGGTATCAGAGTTCAGCCTCTAAGGGTTGAGCGCTTAATAGCTGCTAGAGGAAATATCTGAGATGGAGTCTCAAGGGCCAACGTTTCTTTCAGGAGGGTCATCTATGAACAAGCCGTCGGCGTTCTCTGGAGATGACTATCCTTACTAGGCTGACCGGATGGAGATGTATATCAAATCCACCCAGTACAGATTATGGAGGATCATCACGCAAGGAGACATTCCCCTTGTTAAACCAGAATCAGAATGGGGGAATGAAGAGTACATTGTTATGGAGCTTAACAACAAGGAGAGATACGCCATCACATGTGCTCTTTCAAGGACAGAGTACAACAGGTTTTGTGCCTATAAGACAGCAAAAGAGCTATGTGATGCTCTGAAGATTTCTTATGAGGGAACAGAAGATGTAAGATTGAGAAAAGATGCTACTCTTCAAAGCGAATATGAAATGTTCTCAATGAAGAAAGGAGAATTAGTGAATGTTATGTTTGGAAGATTCCAAACAATCTTAAATGGTTTAGCAGCTTTGGGAACTACGTTCAATAAAGCCTAGAACAACATGAAGATTATGGACAGTCTGCTTGCACCATGGGAAGCATTTTCAACTGCTATCTCAGTGGGACGTGACATGAAGATAACAACTCTAGATGAGTTAATAGGTGCACTAAGAGTACATGAAGTGCATCTCTGCAAAAGGGACAAAATAAAAATCCAAGAGCCCATAACTCTTCCGTCCATAAATGAGATTCCTAAAGAAGAGTCTGCAAAGAAGGAGAAAAAGAAAAAGAACAAGATTCTGATGCTTCTGATCTAAGTCTACAAAATCTGATGCTTCTAATGAATCTTCTGACGATGAGATATCTCTCATGGCTAGATGATTCAAGAAGATGATGATAAAGAAGGGAAGAGGCCAACGCTTCATCAAGAAAAAGGAGAGTAGGTTTCCTGAAAAATCTCAAACAAAGAAGAAGGTTCTGAAGTGGTCTGCTACGAGTGTAGAAAGCCTAGGCATATGAGATCTGAATGTCCCAAGCTTAAAAGAAGATGGAACCCTAGAAGAGACAAGGGTGAGAAGAGCTTGTTGACGTGGGAAGACCTCGACAGTAATAGCTCAGAAGAATCAGCCGAAGAAGATGAAGAAACAGCAAATATATGTCTCATGGCTGGAGACATCATTTCATTTGAGGTAAATAAATCATCTATCTCATCTTCTTCATTTGAGTCTGGATTCGAATCAAAAGATATCCCATATGATACTCTTCTGGCAAATTCTCATTTTATTGTTGAGCAATATAATGCATGCAAGGAAAAGCTAAGAAAGGCTTTGGAAGAAAATGCAGTTTTACGTCTTGGAAAAGAGAAGTTGCCTAAGGAAGAAGTATCAGATGAAATATCACCTGAATCTGAAAAGAATCATTTTCTCTCTGAAATTGAAAGATTAAAGAGTGAAAATGAATCTTTGCTTAAAGACTTAACCAAGTTCACTAAAGGATCCTCCATGCTAGAAAACATCTTAAAATATGGGAAGTCTCTGTCTTACAAGAGTGGACTGGGTTATGTTGAATAGCAAGACGAAAAGAAAAACAATTTTGTTTTGTCTATGCATAAAAAGAAGATTGAAAGTTATCACAAGGTTCCAAATAATTATAAGAAAAAATCTAGAACCTTGAACAAAAAGAAACCTTCTACTAACAAGGTAGGACCCAAAAAGGTTTGGGTACCAAAGTCACTCGTTGTTCCTGTTGCAAATATCCTAAAAAGAAGACTCCAAGCTGGTACTTGGACAGTGGGTGCTCGCGACACATGACGGGAAATTTTCTATATTCCAAGATCTCAGACCAAGTAAAGGGTCTGTATCTTACGGTTCAGGCAAAGGTAAAATTCTAGGAATTGGGACTATTGGTAAGGCACCCAATCCTCTCATCCAGAATGTGTCGTACGTTAAAGGCTTAAACTTCAATCTACTTAGCATAAGTCAATTTTGTGACAGTGGATATGAAGTTGCTTTTAACGTTGATGAATGTATAGTCAAGAACAAAGACAAATCCATTCTGTTTGTAGGGAAAAGAAAGAATAATCTCTATGAGGTTTGTCTTTCTGGACCTAAGTGATCGAATGTAACATGTTTGATTTCAGCAGACGATAAACGAGATATTTGGTATAAAAAGCTTGGACATTTAAGTCAAAAATATATTTCAAAAATTTCTAAAAAGGATCTTGTCAAAGGTCTGCCAAAAATATCTTGGAAATCAAATCGTCTGTGTGAATCTTGTCAGCATGGGAAACAACTTAAAGCTTCTTTCAAATCTAAAAATGTTGTTTTCACGACAAGACCTTTAGAATTGTTACACATTGATCTCTTTGGACCCACTCAGACTGAAAGTCTTAGAGGAAAGAGATATGGATTTGTCATTATAGACGATTATACTAGATTCACATGGTTATACTTCCTAGCCTAAATATTCTGGCAAACGTGTTCAAAAAGAAAAAGAATATGTATTGCATTTGTTAGGAGTGATCATGGAGCAGAGTTTGAAAAATCTGAGTTCAAAGCCTTCTATTTTGAAAATTATATATTTCACAATTTTTCGTCTCCAAGAACTCCTCAGCAAAATGGGGTTGTGGAAAAGAAAAATCATACCTTACAAGAAATGGCTAGAACTTTGTTGCATGAGAGCTCTCTTCCAAAATATTATTGGGTAGAAGCAATTAATAATTCCTGTTATATTCAAAATAGAATATTAATAAGACCAATATTGAATAAGACTCCATATAAACTATGCAAAGGAAGAAGACCCAACATTTCTTACTTTCATCCCTTTGGGTGTGGGTGTTTTATCTTAAACACCAAGGATTAACTTGGCAAGTTTGATTCAAAGGTGGTAAAAGGATTTTTACTTAGATATTCTAATACATCTAAAGCATATAGAGTGTTTAATTCTAAGATGCAAGTTGTAGAGGAATCTATTCATGTAAAATTCCAAGATAACTCAAAGGCTGATAAAGAAATATCAGACCTAGAAAATTTATTTGATAATTTGTAGATCACCCTTCTGGTCAAGAAGCTAGTCCATCCGTCCGAACAAGCACAGAAGTAATAACAGACGAAAGAACATCTGCAAACACAGACGAACCCTCTTCGTCTGCTCCTCAACAACATAATGCTCAAGCTCTTGTCAGAACTTGTAGGTTCGCCTCAAACCACACCAAGGATTTGATCATTGGAGATAGGCATCAAGGAGTTCAAACAAGATCAAGGCTTAGAGATGCGTCTAGATATGCTCTTGTTTCTGATATAGAGCCTAAAAACATTGATGAAACTCTACAAGAGAATGACTGGATCTTAGCTATGGAAGAAGAGCTAAATCAGTTCTCAAGGAACGACGTATGGACCCTAATGGAAAAACCAAAGGATAAAAGCATCATTGGAACAAGATGGGTGTTCAGAAACAAGCTCGAAGAAGCTAGCAAAGTGGTAAGAAATAAAGCAAGGTTAGTAGCTCAAGGCTATAACCAACAAGAAGGTATTGACTTCACTGAAACTTTTGTTCCAGTAGCTAGATTAGAAACAATTAGAATTTTACTTGCTTTTGCTGCTCAAAAGAATATCGTCTTATATCAAATGGACGTAAAAAGTGCTTTTCTTAACGGTTTTATTGAAGAAGAAGTGTATGTCAAACAATCTCCTAGTTTTGGGAGTCAATCTCAACCAGATCATGTTTTCAAACTGAAGAAAGATCTTTATGGTTTTAAACAAATACCTAAAGCTTGGTATGATAGACTGAGTTCTTTTCTTCTAAAATATGATTTTTCAAGAGGAAAGGTTGACACAACTCTCTTCAAGAAAAGTGTTTTAGAGACATGATTGGTTCTCTCCTTTACTTAACTGCTAGTAGACCTGACATCATGTTTAGTGTCTGTCTATGCACCTGTTTTCAATCTGACCCTAGAGAATGACATCTACAAGTTGTTAAACGTATTCTTAGCTATCTTATTGGAACTACTAATCTCTCTTTGTTTTATAAGAAAAATAGTTATTTCAGTTTGAGCGGTTACTGTGATGCTGACTATGCTGGAGATAAAGTAGAGAGAAAAGGCACAAGTGGTGGATGCCAATTTTTGGGTACATCACTTATTTCTTGGTCAAGTAAGAAGCAAAATTCCATAGCACTCTCAACAAAAGAAGTGGAATACATTGTTGTAGCTGGATGTTGTTCACAGCTTCTTTGGGTAAAACATCAACTTGAGGATTATTCCAGGTTTGAGAGCCAAATACCAGTTTTCTGTGATAACACTAGTTCCATTAATCTCATCAAAAACCCTATTCAGCATTCAAAAGCTAAACATATTGAAATCAAATTTCATTTTATAAGAGATTATGTTCAAAAAGGTATTTTCGATATACAGTTTGTTCAAACTGATTTTCAACGAGCAGATATCTTTATAAAATCTTTAGATGAAACACGCTTTAATTTCATTAATGAAAATTTGGGAATTGTTTCTTTGAATGTTTAAGTTATTTCATCTATACCTTTTTGTCTATGCATTTCATCTGATCTATTCGTGTTAAGACGAAGCGTTGTGTCTGATCAAGTTGAATCAGTCTAAGAAAATTTAACAAATGCAACGTTATTATTTAATTAATTTAAGATGAGTGTGTAGGAAGACACAATAAATGCAGCATTAAATGTGTCTGACATTTATTGCGTTATTTTAGGATGTGGAGAAGCACGCGCAGTAAATTTCAGAGGTCAAATCAATCATTAAAAGGGAAATCATGAGATAACGTCAAATTAGGGACGATTTCTATTCTTTCGTCTTATGAATTATAACTGTTTCACTCTTTACCTATAAATACTGCAAAGTTATCATTTTTACTTTTACAGTATTCAATACTATTCTTGCAAAACTCATCTCTCTCTCAAAATAACTCTTACTCTCTGAAACTATCTTTTGAACTAGAAAATGGCCGCCAAGAAAAGAAAGAGCTATGAAGAGACTTTCTTCGTTGAAGATTTGTTCTTACCAAGTAAGTGGGTATCAAAACTCACTCTGGAAAATGTGTCTGACAGAGTCGTCAACCGGCTAACCCACACTAGGTGGCTTGATTTTGCTAAATGGAAGGGTCAGTGACTGATGGAGGCGTACGCTGAATTTTGGAGTGATGCAAAAGAAGTGGATGAAGGCATCGTTAATACCATCAACGATAAACAATATCTGATCAACATCGACGCCATTGATGGAATAGGAAACTGCAAGGCAAAGGGGCGTTTCTACAAGCCCGACTGGGCTGTGCAAGAGACTGAGGATCATGTTAACAAAATCCTACATGGAGGGATTCGTCGCGAAGACGATCCAAAATTTCTTAGGGCTGGAAATCTAACTCCATCTGGTAGAATCTTCCACAACCTTCTGTTCAACATCTACACTCCTCGTATTGGCTCAAGGGACAATGTGAGCAACCGAGATAGATTCTACATCTATTTCCTTATCAGAAAAGGCAAGATAAGTCTTCCCCACGTCATAATGGACCACTGGTTGAATGCGCTGAAGGGGAGAGACATAAGAAGAAAAAGTAGCGTGCCATATCCTACTTTGTTCTCTCAAATCATCTTAAGCCAAGGCTTTGATGCCTCTAGAGTTGTTTGGTACAATGAACGCACAGAGATCAAAAGTAGTACATTTGCCAAGATGCATTTTCCTCTAAACTCTTCACTTCAAGAGTGATGATGAGGAGCCAAAACCACTGACACCCATCACCCAAGCACAACCACATAGAGCTCGTATCAAATGTCCAAGGACAAGAGCTTCTGAAACCCAAACACAAACCCAAACAACACCCTAAACAACAACCTAAACACAAGCCCAAACTAAACCACAAACACTTTATCCACCCGTAACCATCACTGAGGTTCCTTTTGAGGATGTTCTAGTGGAACCTCTTAAAAAGAAGCAAAGGACCTTCAGAATAAAACATACAAAGTCTAAGGTACATGAGACAGACGCAACCCCTAGTGAAAATGAAGGGGTAAGTGTTGACTTGAAAAATATACGTGTGTGTCAATCTTTCGGCAAGTGTACCGGTCGTCACAAGTTTAGAAGTAGTGAGAAAGGGATGTCGAACCACAGAGACTAGTTGTGAATTATCGAATGCTTAATATGCTTGCTATTAGGACTAACAATTGAGTGAATCATGTGTGTAAACTACGTAATTATGTAAAAGAGAATCAATGCTGAAAAATGAATAATGGAAAGCAGTAAATGTTTAAGTTTCAGAAATGATAAAATGAGTTAGGGAATAGGTTCATTCAATTCCTTCTTTCATGTAACTAATTCCTATATCAATTCAATGGAAATCAATCAATTGAAGACTAGAATTTGTGATACCTTAGACTAAGCCTATTCCTAGGTCTTTAGTCACTTTGAATGACTTCTAGAATCTCTAATCCCTTAGGTGAAAATAGAAATACATTCAAGAAGCGAAACAGATAAATTCACAATGTCTCATAACATGCAAGTTCTATTCCTAGACTCATGCACTGTTATAATGATGCAATTCCTCTCCTAATTCAACTATCAATCTTCCGAAGGCATAATTGAAATGAGAAACAAAAACTCAAGGTATAGCTCAATCAATTTCAAGCAGTTAATATTCCTATCACTATTCGAACTTCATGAATCAAACCTCAAGAAATTGCAATTAAGTAGGAAAAGCTCAATCAATTAATCCGAAATAACAATTGAATTCACATAGAAGTCATAACAAGAATTCTAGAATTGAAATCCCCTTCCCTAACCTAAAACCTACCCTGACATGGAAAGATGAAAAGAAAGAACAGAAAAGGAAATCAAAACTGAGAGAAGCTCCATGAATCCCTAGCTCTTGCTTCCACAAGCTCCAAAACTTCAAGAATCTTCAAGGTTTTGATGGAGGAAGATGAGACCGAAGGTGTGAAAAAGAGAGAAAAACGAGAGGCGTGCACGAGAAGCTAACAAGAAAAACTGAATTATGAGGTTCTCCTTCATTTTCGCGCCCAACAGGTATATATATGTGCAGAAATCGCGCCACCCACTTAAGAGGGACGCGCCCTGGCGCGTTTTGAACGAAGAAGGAGGCATGAACGCGCCCCTGTGCGCGCCCTGGCGCGTTTGCGCCGCAAGGAAGGCATGAGTGCGCCACCCTGGCCGCCCTGGCGCGTTTGTACCGCAAGCAGGGCATGAGTGCGCCACCCTGGCGCGCCCTGGCGCGTGTGCGCCCTTGGTGATCAGTGAAACGCGCCCTGGCGCGTTTTGACAGGTGTGGAGGACCAATCTTGTGCCATAGCTTGCTCTGAATTGTTGACTTGGGCTCCCCTTCTTGTTCCTCTTGATGGCCTCTTCATTTTATGTCCATGGCTTTCATTCGAAGCTTCTCTTCAATGAACCTAAAATCAGCAAAGAATGATTAAGATGACTTAAAAACTCAAGAAAACTTGTAAAACTAACAAAACACTGACTCAAGAACTAACACTAAGTAAACATGGTATTTTCATTGTTTTCTTTATCTAAACTATAGCTAAACTTAGTAAAAATAAATGGAAATGAGCTTAAAACACCTAGAAGAACATGTATAATTTAGCACTTATCAGTAAGGAAAGCGTCTGGGATGTTGCGTCTGCTAAGGCAAGAGCAGACGAAGAAAACAAGAAGAAGGAAGAGGAAGAAAAAGCTAGAGCAAAAGAACTTGCTCTCAAGAAGGCTGCCATCAAAGGTAAAAGGAAAATAACGTCTGTGATTGTTGGTGAAACAGATGAGGCAAGACAACTGAAAGAGGCTAGAAGAGTCTTTATCTTGTTAGAAGCTGAAAGGGAATGTCTGTTCTAAGAAAGCTTGAGAGGGATAGGATCGTCTGATGCTGTTCTTACTCCAGCAACATCAGAGGGCATGAATGTTGCTGAAACTGCCCAGATCTAGAAGGGTAATGTTATTCTTGCTGAGCAGCTTTCAACTATGCTCAATGAAGAAGTTCCTTCTATGGAGATGGATTCGTCTACTCTCCAAGACGAACAATGGGATGTTGTGGAGCCCTTAGTTGCGTCTCCTCTCAATGCTGCTTCTACTCAGACGGTGCAAGTTGCATCTGAAGAAATCTCTTGCTCACAGACGAAGGAGATTGAGTCTGATGTTATTGAAGTCTACACATGCTCTTCTTCTGATGAAGAGTCATGTCAAATGGTCAGACAAATAGTATCTTTTGAAAGATATCACGCTAAGGTGATAAATCCAGAAGATCTTCCTCCAAAGCATAAGTTGGACTATTCGTTTCTCAACGAATTAGTCATGAGAAGATTTGAAGTAACCTCATGTGTAGAAAGGCCAATCAAGCTAGATTGGTTACTTACAGATCAAGTTGAGGAAGCCTCTGATCTTTCTGATGGTGAACGGTTTGAGTCTGCTAATGACGGCTATTGTGCAGATGATGAAGACTGCTTTGTTCGTGACTCTCCCTACATCGAGTTGAACAACCCTTACAGATACAGAGGGAAGAAAGGGTTTCAACTTGGGAGATTTGTCAACCCCATCAACTACCACCAACCCTTGAAGCCAAAAGACTTTAACATGAAAGCTAAGTATGACCATAATGAGCAACGCGATTGGCTGAAGCGTCTGCCTTAGGATGAACTGACAAAGCTGAATATCAAGGGATTGGAAGGGATTGAAGCATACAAGGATCATATTGTTGGGTAGATGATTGAAGGACCAGCACTTGGCTATGAACCTAACATCCCCTTCAGACAGAACACCAAATGGAAAGTTCGACACGAGGTTGGAACTCCTATTTTCCATCATTGTAGATATGGTGATGCTTAGTCTAGAGTTTATGAGCCAAGGGACTTTGAACATTGGTATTTTGATGCCTTGGATGGTCATGATCCATTTTCTTTCACCATCCTATGAATAAGACGAAGTATGTGGGGTTAGGCTACACCCTTGGTCTTACTCTTCCATGGACAAGGCCACACTGCTTTGGGATTCATCCTCGCTTCTCCCTGGACATTCATAAGTATGAAGATCCTGAAGATTGTGCTCATTCTTTTCTTGAAGATCATGGCCCTGCCTTCAAACTGATGGCGAACACTTATAGGGAAGAAGAGAAAGGAAGGATAGCCTCCTTTCATCTTATCCAACGAAGAGTTGAGAAGGAACACAGGTTTCTACCCTTCTTAATGAGATCTCAGTTCTAATCCTTAGTCACAAATGAAACCAAGTATTCTACTGTCATGGATCGTGTACGTCCATGCTTGGTGAAGTTTCTGGAAAAAGGAAAGGAGAAGAAGGAACCGTCTGTTTCAAAGCCTATTAATCCTAAGATGCTAAGGATGATAGAACATCATGAAGCAACCATGGCTCACTGCTCAAGATCCACTTTTGATGAAGAATCAGCAATTGTTGGAGTTTGTTATCCTGGTGCAGCTTCTGCTTACACCGTCTACCATGACCAAGTGGACTTCAAATTGTTCCCTTTAGACGAAACTATTCTTGGAACTGGTCCAGATCTTTCAATGCTAAGATTGATCTCCCTTCTCTCCAATTGCGTTTGCTGGGCACTCTAGTAGAACCAATTATTGAAGAAGTGGACTTTGATGTAGACGAAGTTCCTACCGCTGATACTTCTACTGAAAAGTTCAATGCTTTGAAGCGTAAGTATGAAGTGTTGGAAGAAAGCCATGAGCATCTCAAGAAGCATAACAAGCAACTTGAGGAAACTCGGGAAGTTATTAATGCTCGTATGGAGCATCTTCAGAATCCTGTGATGAGTCTGGTGAAGCAACAACCTCAGCCTCCACCTCCGTGATTTTGATGATTCTCATCCCAAAGGGGAGAATATTTTGTGAAAGGGAAAGGGTAGTTACGCTAAGGGGGAGCTTTGAAAAATGGGAAAGCATCGTTTAAGGGGGAGCTCAAGACGGAAGATGAAGAATGCGTCCAAAGGATTGTTGTACTTGTATGATTGTAAAAAAATTTATTTTGCTCTTATACAATTGTTTATTCCTTAATTCATTGTATTCTTTAGTTTTTTGCTCTGAATTTTACTCTGTTAAAACCTTGTAATCTATACTTAAAATTTGATTACATCAATTTGATGTAACATCACTATAAATGAGGTATTTCAGAGAACATCGTCTTAATATAATTCTGGCATGATACATTGTTTTTAGCTAACTATGTCTTGTGCAAATGCATCCTTCAATGCTCTTTCATGTATGGTCTGTAATCATCAAAAAGGGGAAGATTGTAAGATCAAGATGATTAACGTCTCAAGTTTTGATAATTACAAGATAGACGATATCCTAAAACTGAAGCATTGCAAGCCAAAGACAGACGAAAGATGACCCCTCAAAGTTCAAATCTGTTGAAGTCATTCGTCTATAAAGTAAAAGCTAAGTTCATATCCTAAGACGATAAGGCTAAGACGATACTATCTTCAGACCAAGTTCAAAGACGTTCTCTTAAGACTCTATTTCAAGACTGAAGATTACAAGTTTCTGTAGAATTTAACAATCATATGAAGAAGAGAATAAGGAAGGGAAAATACAATAACAAGAGGCTAGGGTTTGATCAGTATGTATTCGTTACTAATCAACAAAAAAATACAAATAAATATATATACTAGTAAGAAATAACTAAACTACCCTTGTCAGAAATAAAAAGGATAAACTGCATAATATCATCTAACATAAATGTGTATCATCTAACATAAATGCATAATATTATCTAACAGTTTCATCGTCTATGAAGAAAAGTGAAGTTCAAACGGAGTAAAGCGCGTCAATTTCAAATCCAGTTGTTACTCTCACATAGTTTCCAAGATTAGTATGGGAATTCGAGATAACCTCTTCAACACAAAAAGGTAACATCCTTTTCGATGACATCTCTGTACAAGTCAGAAAAAGGTTTTAAACGTTACCAAATCCGCTATGCAAAGCATCACGTCATTGATTGCACTCTGACACCATTTTAGAGACTTTTACTTTGAAAGCTCAACGAAATTCTTCATGTCTCTAATGGATCTTTGAAGACTTGCCTATATAAGGACTTCACTAGCTCAAGATCATGTTAGCGAACACGCTACTTAAGCTATTATTATCTTTCGCTCTTGATTAAAAAAACTCTAATCTTTATTGTAAAACCCTCTCTGCGAAGAGGAACCTTAAAGTTTTTCTAAACTTTCTTTCAAATTCACTTGTGTGGTGTTTTACTTGAGAGGGCTGTGTTTTCAAAGAATATCTTTTTGTAATAGGATGGGGAGGTTGGGTCTCAAAGAATACCTAGTTGTTTAGCCTGAAAAGGATGTGGCCAAAGAATATCTATTAGCTAGAAGTGGCTAGGTTCAAACAATACTTGCAACATTTTCACAGTTGGTAATGAAAACTCAGTGGTTTATGGATAACTGGACGTAGTCTTGAATAGACGAATCAGTATAAAAATATTTGTGTTCTTTATTCTTTTGTTGACTAACGGGGATAACAAGCAAACCGTCTATTTATTAAAATCAACCTTTTAAAAAACAAAGTTTCGTCTGACTGATTTCAAAACCACAAACGAAAGAATTAATTTTTTTTTATAACACAATTCAACACCTTCTTGTATTTTATCTTTTACAGTTGGGTATTTAAATAAAAAAAATTTCTTTTTTAAAGGTAATAATATAATTGTATTTTTAAATATTTTAAAGTAAATTAATTAAAAAACTTATAAATAACGAGGAATAAAAAGATTATTTTTATTCAATATTTTTTATAGATAAATTATTTTTAATTATTTTTCTATGTATAAAAGTAGAAATGGTTTGGTATTCTAGTGAATCATATTTTTATGCTTATTTTAAGGATGAAAATATAATTGCATTTCTTCTTATTTTAAAACAATTAATTCAGAAACCTTTAGATTATTAAGACTCAAACAAAATATTAATTTTAATAATTATTTTTAAAGATAGTTATTATTAATTGATATCTTTTATATATATATATATATATATATATATATATATATATATATATATATATATAATTGCATCTTTGTAAATAAGTCATTTAACTTTCTCACATAAATTAAAACGTGGAATTTATTTTATAAGTTGTTAAATCTTAAAAATTACCTTTTTTATTTATTAATTTTATTAGTATATTTTTGTAAAATTATCTTTATAATAATAAAAATAGAATTGGTGGAATAGATATGTAATTTCAACTTTTTTCCCTAAATTAAAGATATTAAAGTCATTTTATAATTTGTTAAATTTTATATATAAATTTTGTCAATATTAATTTTTTTATATTTTTGTAAATTACTATTTCAAATTTGTAAGTAAATCGTTTAAAAAAGTTATTTAATGAGCGTATCATAAATACTTTGAACGTTGAAAACAAAACTCCTTCTCCTCCTTAATAGAATAATATATTAATTTAAATAAATAAAAAATACAATTATTTATATAATCTCTATCTATACCTTCATTAGCTACTTTTGAACTCCAATTTTTATTGGACAGTGTTATTTTTTAAAATTATAAAGTTATTTATGATGTTTCTATATTTGAACTGTTTTTTTTTTCTTCATATATAATTTTTTAAAAAAATTTAATTTATTTAAAAATTAAAACTAGAAAATTCAATATTATCTCCGATTCTAATCACATAAAAATTGTAAACTAGCATATATGTTTTTGCTAGTAACAATAAAAATAAAAGCGATAAAATAAATAATTATAGTATATTTTTTTACTCTTTAATATACATACTAGTCATTACAAATCATCACAATTTATAAATTATATTTTTTAAACTTGCAAAAGAAAAAGAAAATGAAAATGAAAATCTAAACTTAAATAACTAAATGAAAACATTTAATTAAAATATAGAAATGAGAATTTATCCCAAAATACTAAAAAAGAAAAAGAAATTCAGGTGGTATTAAAACTAGAAAATTCAATATTATCTCCGATTCTAATCACATAAAAATTGTAAACTAGCGTATATGTTTTTGCTAGTAACAATAAAAATAAAAACGATAAAATAAATAATTCTTTTTCACTTGTTTTTTGCCTAGTTTAGGAACATTAATGTAATTTTATAAATTTCTTATTTATTAGTTTTTATTTCTATTTTTATAAATTATTATGTTATATTTTTAAGTAAATCATTTGAAAAAGTTAGTTTTAAGAGTGTATCTAAATTACTTCTAGTGTTACAGGAAAAAAAACTATTCACTGTCCTAAATTGAAAAATTAAAACAGTTAAATGAATAAAAAATCAACTTCTCTTTATCTTTAAAAGCGTTGGAATAAATAAGCCATTTCAATTTTTTTTCTAAATCAAAGACATAAAAGTTATTTTATAATCTTTATAATTATAATCTTTATAATTATAAAAGTTTATTTTTATAATTATAAAGACATAAAAGGCATACTAAAAGATAAATAAGTGATTTTAATTTTTGTGGTCTAAATTAGAGACATGTAAGGCATTTATAATTTTTTAAATCTTTTATATTACTTTTGTTATTTATCAATTTTTGTTTTTATATTTTGTAAATTATCTTTATAATAATAAAAACGAAATTGGTGGATAAATAAATAATTTCAACTTGTCCACCTGTATTAAGGACATTGAAGTTATTTCATATTTCGTTAAATCTTATATATAAATTTTTTATTAACTTTATTTTTATTAAAAATTATTGTTTCAGATTTTTAAGTATATGGTTTAAATAAGTTAATTTTAGCCGTGTATCGTAACTACTTCCAATATTACAAAAAAAAAATACTTATCCTCAAGAAAAAGAAATTAAATGTTTAAATGAATAAAAAAATCAAGTTATCTTTGATTGCACTAAATTTCTAAACCTATTTTAATTATATTAGTAATTACTTTTGAAAATTAATTATAAGAATATTAAAATATTCTTAATTTAAATAGTTATAATTATCTAAATTAAACATTACATTAATTTTCTTGCATAGAAAAAAATTTGAATCAATTAATCAAAATTAAATCAACCCAAAACACCCATAAAATCCTTTTAATGATTTTATAGGACACAAGTCAATTAATCTATCAATAAATAATTATTCATAAACTAATTTTTGGGAAAAATACAATTGACCACTTTTAAAACAACTAATTTCAAAGTTAGTTAAAAACATATCCCCATGAATATACATTAAAAATTACTCTTATTAAAATAATCCTTAACAATAGAAACAACATTAAAGCGATTTAAAGAAATGCTTAAAATAACATTTATCATACAAAAACATTTTATTATTAAAATAACCTCATTAGTCTCCAATTTAATCACTCCATACATGTCCATTCCATTCCCCCTACTAATTATTGGTGTAAAATTATATCTTTTATTCCGATTAATTTATAATAGATGTTATGACAAGTTTGCTTTTAGTTTTTCAAATGAAATATTAATTATTTATTTCATTTATACCCCTAGTAATAACTTTTTCTTTGCTTAATATCACATTCGCGTTATTTACTATTTATCATTTTTAGTGCATTAAGTTTAAAAAATCTTATTTTGATGGTTTAAGTTCTTAAAGATATTAATTTTGGTATATTAAGTTTTCAAAGTGACATTAAGATTTTGGAGAAATTTATTTTGATACATTAAGTTTCTCAATGATTCAATTTTAATTCATTAAGTTTACACAAATACACATAATAGTACATGAACTTTTAGGATTTGTAATCAATTTATTACGTGATAAAATCAATTTAATATATCTCTAAATGATATTCTTCTAAAACTATGAAATTAGTTCCAAACTTAAGTAATGAAGATGAATATGATTATTACAAAATATATAAGAAGAATTATGAATCTCTTAACTAAACTAATTTAGAATAAATGATATATGAATAATTAGATTTATTGTTGTTTAAACTTTTCTTGTGTAAAGGATAATTATTATTCTTTTTACTATATTGTAGTATGACTAAATTCTGTCAACTTAGTATGCTAAAACAAATTATATAAAACTTAATGTACCAAATGAAACTCTTTAAAAACATAATATTACTTGAAAAATTTAACGCATCTAAAATGAAATTGTTTAAAAGTTTTAAGTACCATAATACAAAATTTTAAACTTCAAATACTAAAATAAAAAAATAATGAAACATAATGTAGCTAAAGTGATTTTAAACTAAATTTTTACAAAGTTGAGTTGCGGCAAAGAAATTATTACCTTATATTTGGATGAGTCAATTTTATAAAAAAATTCATTTATTTTTAAAATTAAATTACTATTTCATTAATTGACTTGTTTAAATAAAATAACTAGAAGAATATGAAATTATATCATTTTAAGAAAAAAATTCAATTATGTAAGATTAAGGAATTTAAAATTTTACTTAAAATATAAGCATTTTAATTTTCTCTTCCTAATCATTCCACCTTACAACTTCTCGTTACTTATAAATATATAAGTAAATTAAATTTAAATAATTAAATTATATTACATTATTTTAAAGTTTCTTTAAATAATATTAAACTCTAAATTTATTTAAATATTAAATTTTGTTACATTTATATTATTTTTATATTTCTTAGTGATACATAAAATAATTATTTTAATATTTGTTAGATTAAACTTATAATATTAATTTAATTATTATTTTTTATATTATTGGAATTAATATATATTTAATGAACTAATGTTTTGTTTATTTAAAAATACATAAATTACTTAAATTTTATTTAAAAAAGTGAAATAATTTAATTAATTTTTATAAATTCTGTCATTATTTTAAATTTATCCTATTAACTTTATTGTCAAGTAATTAAATAAGTAAAATGTACTTTTATATAGCTTAGACAATTATTTTTCTTATAAGAAATGCCCTGATAATTTATATCTTTTTGATTTAAATTTTCATAAATATTGTCATTATTTTTAATTTATCTTCTTAAATTTTTGTTGAGTGATTAAATAAGTATAACTTTTTTATGATTTAATATTTTTTTCAATAACTTCCTCTATTAATATTTTATCCTTTTATACCTTTTAATATTTAAACAAAACATTCAACGATTTTTTTAAAAGTTTATTTAAATTCTTATAAATAATTATAAGTTACGTAATTGTTTATTTTTAATATATTTTTAAAATTATTGTTAGACTACGTAATTCAAATTTTTTTAATCTAATTATGATTAATTATTTATTATGTTTTGATTATTTAATATAAAAAAATTAATTATTAAATGTCTTGTAGCATTAGAATTCATTATATAACATTAAAATTATTTTTGAATATTTAAGTATTTACTAATTATTAATTATTTTTACTAAATATTAAAAATTTAATTTTGAAATAAGTATTTAAAAATAAATTTTTAAATTTCTTAAAAATTGAATTACTTAATCCAAAAAATGTAAGAAATTGAATTGTTTCATCCAAACAAAATATTTACAAAATAAAAGGAATTTAAATCAAGGCTATTAAAATATTGTGTATTTAAATTTTTTTAGTAATTTTAAAATTCTCCATCCAAATTCAAGGTAAATTCTCTTAAAAAGAGAAAATTAATTTATAAAATTATTATTGTTATTCATTATTTATAAGTTTTTTATCTTAGAAAGAATATAGAATGACAATTATTATATGAAATTGCAAAAGGAATAAATAATTACTACTTAATTAATTTTTCTTATCTTGAAATTTTCTTTTTAACATTAATTAAAATTTTATTAGTGTAAACATTAATTAAATAAATTGTTACTGACATAATAAAACTTTTTAAAACACGATTCTGTATATTTAATGTGCATGAACATCTTTTAATATAAAAGAACCATTTGTGTGTCTAGGGTGTTTATATTTTGATGTGTGTCGACTCTTAACCAAAATCCTCTCATGAATACCAACTATGTTTTCAACTTTGGGCAAAAATCAGCCCAGACAAACCGAAATGGTTTTAGATGTAGATTTTGCACCCATGTTTTCCCTACCCTCTAAGTAATCGTTCTTCATGTTAAGTCACATTTTCTTGAAGCAAACCCTTTATTAAGAAGGACATATTTACCAAACCGTGTCAATTTTGAAAGGGAAATAATTCCTAGCCCTTTGCAATCCTATTTTCCTACACCAATGGTGACTCAGGAAACATGAATCTTAGTTAACAATAGGGTTTTTCGGGCACCACACTAACAACCTATGCTTGTTAGATCAAGGAAGTTTAACACCTCAAGATTTTGATTATTACAAGACAGACGAAATCAAGCTATCAAGACCTGCTAAGACGAAACCAGCTCAGACGGAAGATGGCCCTTCAAAGTTTGAAGTGTTGCGTCTGTCCACAAGCCAAGACATCAGACGGAACGTGCACAGACGGAAGAAGACTGTCAAAGCTAAAGTCTCCGTCTGTCCAAGAGTGAAGCCTTAAGACGAAACAACTTCAACTGATTACACATTTCGTCTATCCAAAAGTGAAGTCAAGTTTGGAGTCTCGCGCCAAGATTTAAAATCTAAAGGAGTCATCATGAGAAGAATCCAAGATCTGTATGGGGATCTGCGCTTTCACATCCAAAGTCAAAAAGGTCTCTACCTTTTTGTCACATCTTTGTACAAGTCAGTAAAAGGAACTGCGCACGCAATTCAGTCCGAGATATCCGCTGCAACTCTCATCTATCAATCAAGGACAACTGACAACCTTTTTTGGAAAGTTCTCAAGCAGATTTCCAACGACTCTCAATGACATTCAAATGAGTCTAACGACTATTTGAAGAAAATGCCTATAAAAGGACTTCACCACGACCAGAACAAGTTGGCGAATACGCTTATCTTCATCTATCTCTTAAGGATTCGCTCAAATCGTGATAGTGCTTTATTGTAAACACTCTCTCGCGTAGAGGAAAACTTTGTTTTTCTAAAACATCTTTCAAAGTCCACTTGTGTGGCATTTTAGCCTGAGGAGGTCGTGTGTTCCAAAGAATACCTCTTGTAATAGCCTGTGGAGGTGGGTTCAAAGAATACCTTGTTGGTTTAGCCTCGAGAAGGCTAGGAGCAAAGAATATCGTGTATAGCAGAAGTGGCCGGGATCAAAGAATACTTGTAACCCTTTCACGGTTGGTAGTGAAAACTCGGCGTTCTTTGGGTACCGGACGTAGTCTTGAATAGACGAACCAGTATAAAAATAATTGTGTTTATTTTTGTTTCGTCTGATCAACTAACAGGGGATAATCACACTATAACGTCTGTTCATTAAAATCAATCTTTCAACATAAATTTTGTTTCGTCTGAACAGCTTTGAAACCCACAGACGAAAGGGATAAAATTTTTAATTAACACAATTCAACCCCCCTTCTTGTGTTTTATCTTTTACAGTTTGGTATCAGAGCTCAGCCTCTAAGGGTTGAGCGCTAACAGCTGCTAGAGGAAAAGATCCAGCATGGACTCACAAGGACCATCATTCTTATCCGGAGGAGCCTCCATGAACAAACCTCCAGCGTTCTCTGGAGATGATTATCCCTACTGGGCTGACAGGATGGAGATGTACATCAAATCAACCCAATACAGATTATGGAACATTATCACCACAGGAGATATCCCCATTGTAAAGCCTGAAGGAGAATGGAAAAATGAAGAATACTCTATGATGGAGCTGAACAATAAAGCAAGATATGCTCTTATGTGTGCTCTCTCCAGAACAGAGTACAACAGATTCTGTGCCTACAAAACTGCTAAAGAATTATGGGATGCTCTCAAAATCTCATATGAAGGCACTGAAGACGTGAGAATGAGGAAGGCTGCCACTCTTCAAAGAGAATATGAAATGTTCTCTATGAAGAAAGGAGAGTCAATTGATATGATGTTTGGAAGATTCCAAACCATATTAAATGGACTTACTGCTTTGGGAATCACCTTCACTAGGGCCCAGAACAACATGAAGATCCTGGATAGTCTCCCACCTCCTTGGGAAGCTATGTCCACAGCTATCTTAGTTTGAAGAGATATGAAGACATTAACTCTAGATGAGTTAATTGGAGCTCTAAGGGTACATGAGGTGCTCTTATGCAAAAGGGAGAAGATCAAGGTTCAAGAACCTATAACTCTTCCGTCTGTCAACAACGCTCCTAAAGAAGAATCTGTCAAGAAGGACAGTAAAAAGAAAGCAAAGATTTTGAAGGGTGATTCAACTGAATCAGAATCGTCTGATGGTTCGTCTGAAGACGAAGTCTCTCTCATGGCTAGATGATTCAAAAGAATGATGATGAAGAAGGGAAGAGGCCAATGCTTTTTCAAGAAAAAGGAGAAGAAGCTCCCTGAAAAGTCATCAACCAAAGAAGATAACACAGAGATTGTGTGTTATGAGTGCAGAAAGCCGGGACACATGAGATCAGAATGTCCCAGATTGAAAAAAAGATGGAGCTCTAGAAGAGATAAAGGAAAGAAGAGCTTACTGACATGAGAAGACCTTGACAGTGAAAGCTCAGAGGAATCCTCTGAAGAAGAAGAAACAACAAACATATGCCTCAGGGCTGGAGATCATGTCTCAACAGAGGTAAATTACAATGAAACTTCTTCATCCTCTTCTTCTGAGTCTGAGTCAGAATCAGAAGAAATATCATATGACACTCTTCTAGCTAACTCTCATTTTATTGCTCAGTGTTGACTAATTAAGTATGTATGTGTCAATCCTTCGGCAAGTGTACCGGTCGTTACAAGTTTAGAAAAGATGAGAACAGGTTGTCGAACCACAGAGACTGATTGTGAATTACCAAATGCTCAACATGCTTTGCTATTAAGACGAATCAGGGAAGGAATGATGTATGTAAAACTAAGCTATTGTGTAAAATAAAGCAATACTGTAAAGTAAAGAAAACAAGTAAATGTTTAAGTTTCAAAGATGATGAAATACAGTTAGGGAATTGGTTCAGTTGATTCCTTCCTCAAGTAACTACTTCCTATGTTAATCTAGCAAATCTCACTCGATTGGAGACTAGAATTCGTGATACCGCAGACTAATCCTATCTCTAGGTCTTAGTCCCTTTGAATGCCTACTATCATCCCTAATCTCTTAGGTGAAAACAGAGATTCATTCAAGAAGCGAACAGATGAATTCGTTACAACATCTCATAATATGCAAGTTCTATCTCTAGACTCATGCACTACTATAGTGATACATTTCCTCTCCTTCTTCAACTATTCATCTCTCGATCTCATAGTTGACATGAGATACAAATTCTCAAGACAGAGTTCAATTCAATCAAACATTAATGTCTCTATCTCTATTTGAATTTCATGAATTAAATCTCAAGAATAAGCATTAAGCAGGGAAGAGATCAATCAATTCGGTGGAGTTATACTTGAATTAATAGAAGAGATTCATTACAAGAACTCTGAAATCAAAATCCCCATTCCTAACTGCAGAATTAGCCTAACATGGAAATGCGAAAAGAAAGAAACAAAACAGAAATCAAACACCAGAGAAGCTCCATAATTGCTTGATTATGCTTTCGCAACTCACAAGCTCAGGAATCTCAAGGTTGATGGAGGGAGAAGGAAAACGAAAATGGAGAAGAGAAAAACGAGAGAAATGTGTAAGAGAAGGAGAAAAACAGAGTAATGTTAGTTATGGATCTACAATTCGAATCCCCCTCTTCGCGCCCAATACTTCCTTTTATAGGTGAGGAAGTGTTCCCCCATTTACTGGAATTACGTCCAGGTGCATTGTGACATGTGAATACATTGACTTGCTTGCTTGTAATAGACTGGTAATTGCAACGGCTAAGTGTAGTTTATTGCTTCCGTCTGATGAACCTTCAATTGATTCCTTCAGACAATACTTCAGTTAATTCCCTCAGACGATACAAATGACCACGACTTTTATTTACTTTGCTGCAAGTCTCGAGAAGTGCACAAATTGAGCAATCTTTCATTCTTAGTGTTCTTCCGTCTGTGAGATCTTTCGTCTGTGAGATCTTTCGTACCGTCTGTCTTGGCTTCGTCTGTAGTGAACTTTGTATCGTCTGTCTTGGCTTCGTCTATATGAACTCAGATGAAGTAATCATAGACGAAACACTCTTAGACGAATTAAGCACAGACGAAGTAACTTGGATAATACTGGTACAGACGAAGTAACTTGGAAACTACTAGTACAGACGAGGTAACTCCCTAAGAAGCACGCATAGACGGAGTAGTTCTTCAGATGAAATCAGCATAGATGAACAACTCAGATGAATCAAGTACAGACGGAACAACCCATCAGACGGAACAAGAGTTCTTGCGTCTTGATCCCTCCATTTGAGCTTCCATAAGGCACGAGACGCGCCCTGCATTGAGTGAAATCGCGCCCTAGCGTGTTTGAATAAGTAAGAATGGCATGAGAGCGCCCCTGAGCGCGCTCTGGCGCGTTTTCTTCAGACGATACCGTTCTAGCATCCTTGGATGCTCAACTTGAGGTTTGGTTTGCTCTACTCTCTTGTTCTGATGCAGTTGCGTCCGAGGCTTGATGCTTGTTCCGTCTATTGTCGCATCCACAGATGATACAGAGTTGCCACTTGCACTTCATATTTTGCACGAATTGGACGGACTTTCTTGCTTCAATGGGATTTGTTCGTCTCATGTTCGTGGGCTTTCCTTCCCAGCTTCTATCTTCTCTTCAATCAATCTACAATTAACAAGAAAATGGATAAAATGACTTAAAATTACACGAAAATCCTATAAAACTACCAAAACGCTAAATCAAAGACTAACATTAGACAAATATGATATTTTTACTGTTTTTTTGTCTAAACTATGACTAAACATACTGAAATTAGATGGAAATGGACTGAAAACACCTTGGAAAACATGTATAATTTAGCACTTATCACTCAGCAATATAAAACTTGCAAAACCAAGCTGAGACAAGCTTTGGAAGAAAATGCAGTTTTGAAATCTGAAATTGAGTTTCTAGACAAGAAAATATCAAATGATGTTTCGTCTGAGTCTGAAAAGGACATTTTCATTCTTGAAATCAAAAGATTAAAGAAAGAAAATGAGTCCTTACTCAATGACTTAACCAAGTTTACAAAGGGATCCTCCATCATTGAAAGTATTTTAAAATATGGGAGATCACCAAAAGATAAAAGTGGACTTGGTTATGTTGAGAAAACAGATGAAAGGAAAAACAAACCTGTTTCGTCTGATCAAAAGAAGAGGAATCACAACAAGGTTCCTAATATATACAAAAAGGCTAAAAACAAAAAGAAGCCTTTTGTAACTAACAAGAAAGGACCTAAAAAGATTTGGGTACCAAAGTCACTTATTGTTCCTGTTGCAGAAATCCTCAATGGGAAGAGACAAGACTTCAAGCTGGTACCTGGACAATGGATGCTCACGACACATGACGGGAGACCTGTCTATGTTCCAAGACCTCAGACCAAGTAAAAGGGTGTCTCATACTGTTTGGTAAAGGTAAAATTCTTGGCATTGGGACTGTTGGTAAGACACCCAATACCCTTATCTAGAACGTATCATACGTTAAAGGTCTTAACTTCAATCTACTTAGCATAAGTCAATTTTGTGATAGTGGATATGAAGTAGCTTTTAACTCTGATGAGTGTATAGTGAAGAACAAAGATAAATCCATTCTTTTTGTTGGGAAAAGAAAGAACAACCTTTATGAGGTTTGCCTTTCTGACCTAAGTGATCAGAATGTAACATGTTTGATTTCAGCAGACGATGAAATAGATATTTGGCATAAAAAGCTTGGACATTTAAGTCTCAAGTATATTTCAAAAATTTCTAAGAAAGATCTCGTAAAAGGTTTGCCAAAAATATCTTGGAAAACCAATCGTCTGTGTGAATCTTGTCAGCATGGGAAACAACTCAAAGCTTCTTTCAAATCTAAAAATGTTGTTTCCACGACAAGACCATTAGAACTGTTACATATTGATCTCTTTGGACCCACTCAGACTGAAAGTCTTGGAGGGAAGAGATATGGATTTGTCATTGTAGATGACTATACTAGATTCACATGAGTATACTTCCTAGCTCATAAACATGAGTCATTCAAAGTCTTTGAAATATTCTGCAAACGTGTTCAAAAAGAAAAAGGAATATGTATTGCGTCTGTAAGGAGTGATCATGGAACAGAATTTGAAAATTCTGAGTTCAAAGCCTTTTGTTTTGAAAATAGTATATTTCACAATTTTTCGTCTCCAAGAACTCCTCAACAAAATGGAGTTGTGGAAAGGAAAAATCGTACTTTACAAGAAATGGCTAGAACTTTGTTGCATGAAAGCTCTCTCCCGAAATATTATTGGGCAGAAGCAGTCAACACTTCCTGTTATATTCAAAACAGAATATTGATAAGACCAATCTTGAATAAGACTCCATATGAATTATGGAAAGGAAGAAGACCCAACATTTCTTACTTCCATCCTTTTGGATGTGAATGCTTTATCCTTAACACCAAAGATCAACTTGGAAAGTTTGATTCAAAGGTGGTTAAAGGAATCTTTCTTGGATATTCCAATACATCTAAGGCCTATAGAGTATTTAACTCTAAGACACAAGTTGTAGAAGAATTAATCCATGTAAAGTTTCAAGATAACTCAAAGGCTGATAAAGAAATATCAGACCTAGAAAACTTGTTTGATAATTTGCAGATTAATCCTTCTGGTCAGAATTCAAGACAAGATGATAAACAAGGGTCAGACGATACAGGGTCAGACGATACAAGGACAGACGATACAAGGACAGACGATAGATGCACAGACGAACCCTCTTCGTCTGATACTCATCAACAGGGAAATCAAGCCCCTGCAAAAACATGGAAGTTTGCATCAAACCATACAGAAGATCTCATCATTGGAGATAGATCTCAAGGTGTTCAAACAAGATCTAAAGTGAAGTATATTTCAAGCTATGCTCTTGTATCAACTTTGGAGCCAAATAACATTGAAGATGCTCTTCAAGACAATTATTGGATTTTGGCTATGGAAGAAGAACTCAATCAGTTCACAAGGAATGATGTATGGACCCTTGTTGAAAGACCAAAGAACAAAAGCATCATCGGAACCAGATGGGTGTTCAGAAACAAGCTTGATGAAGCTGGAAATGTGGTAAGAAACAAAGCAAGGTTAGTAGCACAAGGGTACAATAAAAAAGAAGGTATTGATTTTACTGAAACCTTTGCACCTGTAGCTAGATTAGAAGCTATTAGGATATTACTTGCTTTTACTGCTCACAAGAATATCGTCCTATATCAAATGGATGTAAAAAGTGCCTTTTTAAACGGTTTTATTGAAGAGGAAGTATATGTAAAACAACCACCTGGCTTTGAAAGTCTGTCTCAACCAGATCATGTTTTCAAACTCAAGAAAGCACTGTATGGTCTTAAACAAGCCCCTCGAGCTTGGTATGACAGACTCAGTACTTTCCTTCTTAAAAATGGTTTTTCAAGAGGAAAGGTTGATACAACTCTCTTCAAGAAAAGCGTTTCAAAGGACTTTATTATAGTCCAGATTTATGTAGACGATATAGTCTTTGGAGCTACTAACAACTCTCTTTGCAAGGATTTTTCAAAGCTAATGCAGGACGAGTTTGAAATGAGTATGATGGGAGAATTGAAGTTCTTCCTAGGACTTCAAATCAGCGAGGACGAAAAGAAGGAATCTACATCCATCAACGAGAAATACACTAAGGAACTTATCAAGAAGTTCAAGATGGAGAACTCCAAGCCTATGAAGACCCCAATGCATTCGTCTGGAGCAAATCTTAACAAGGATGAGTCAGGTAAGTCTGTTAATCAGACGATATACAGAGGTATGATTGGCTCACTCCTTTATTTAACCGCGGTGAGCAGACACGACATTATGTTTAACGCCTGTCATGCGCGCGTTTTCAATCGATCCCAAAGAATCTCATTTACAAGCTGTAAAAAAGAATTCTTAGATATCTTGTTGGAACAACTAATCTCTCTGTTTTTATAAGAGAAATAGTGATTTCGGTTTAAGAGGCTTTTGTGATCTTGACTATCTTTGGAGATAAAGTGGAGAGAAAAAGCACAAGTGGTGGATGCCAATTTCTTGAATCATCACTAATATCTTGGTCAAGCAAGAAACAAAACTCCATTGCACTCTCAACAACGGAAAGCGAGAATACATTGCTAAGCAGGTGTTGTTCACAACTACTATGGATCAAACATCAACTTGAGGATTATTCCAGGTTTGAGAATCATATACCAGTATTTTGTGATAACACAAGTGCAATCAATCTCAGCAAAAATCCTATTCAACATTCAAAAGCTAAACATATTGAAATTCGTTTTCATTTCATAAGAGATTATGTCCAAAAAGGTATTTTTCGATATACGGTTTGTTCAAACTGATTTTCAATGGGAAATGAGATATATTTACAAAAGCTTTAGATGAAACACGATTCAATTTCATTAAAGAAAATCTTGGAATTATTTCTTTGAATGATTGAAAATTGTTTCGTCTGAGTTATTAATTGAATTTGTTCTGTCTGTACATTTTGTTCCGTCTGTACATTACTTCGTGTTAAGACGAAACATTGCGCCCGATCAAGTTGAATAGTTCTTGTGGTAAAATTCAACAGACGAATTATTACTTTTTAATAAGTTTATCTCAAGTGTGCAGGGACAAATTAAAGAGAGCAATAAATGTGTCTGTCATTTATTGCACTATTCTAGGACAATGATAAGCACGCGTCGTGAATTGCAGAGGTCAAATCAATCATCGAAAAGGCAATGATTTGGATATGTCAAATCAAGGACAGTTTTCAATGGACACGTCATAAAAAGGGGCAGTTTTCAAAATCTCTTTCGTCTGATGAATTACAATCGTTTTTAACTGTTACCTATAAATACCTTTGAAAGCTCTCTCTTTTACTCTTTACCATATTTTGCTATTGCTATCGTCTGAAGAACTCACAAAACTCTTCCTCTCTCTCTAGATTTTCAAACAACAACAATGGCCGCCAAGAACACCAAGGGAACCAAAACCGCTGAAGCAATCTTTTTCGCTCAAGATTTATTCTTGCCAAGCAAGTGGATATCAAGGGAAACTCTAGAGACAGTTTCAAACAGAGTGGTGAAGATGTTTGACCACACAGGGTGAATGGGCTTTGCTGAGACGAAAGGCCCATGGCTGATGGAGGCATACGCCGAGTTTTGGAGCGATGCCATAGAATTTGATGATGACATTGTTGGCACTATTGACAACAAAGAGTACATCATCACGGTGGACTCTATCGCTGAAGCAGGAAATTGCAAAGCTGAGGGACGCTTCTACTCTCCCAACTGGATGAAGAATGAATCGGAAGAACATGTTGACAAGAGTATCTATTTGAAGATACCCAACTCTGAAGATCCCAAGTCCTTCAGATCTGGGAAACTCGCTCCCACTGCAAGAATCATCCATAACCTCCTCTATAATATCTTCACGCCAAGGACTGGTTCAAGGGACAATGTAAGTGTTCGAGACAGATTCTGCATTTTCTATTGTCTGAGAAAAGGAAGAATGAGTCTCCCACACATTATTCTTGACTATTGGAGGAGTGCTATGAAGAATAGGAACATTCGTAGGAAAAGTAGCATTCCCTACGCCACTCTCTTCACAAAAATTATCATTAACCAAGGGTTTGTTACCACTGACGTCGTCTATTACCCTGAGGGAAAAGAAGTGAAAGCAAGCACCTTTGCAAAGATGCATCTATCTCCAAGCTTCATTTCTCACTCACAAACCCAAACACCATCCCAAACAGAACCCAAAACAAAAACCCAAACACCGTCCGAAACACAAACCCAAACACAAGCCCAAACATCAAACCAACCTCAACCTCCTCCTTCTGTGATAATATCTGAAGTTCCTTTTGAGAATGTTCTTGAGGAACCCCTCAAGAAAAATAAAAGGACTATCAGAATCAAGCACATTGGTGCTAAAACAAAGACACAGACGGTATCCCCAAGTGAAGACGAAGGGGTCACCATACCGTCTGAGAAAGTTCCGTCTGTGAAGGTACTAACAGACGAAGAAAAACAAAGGAAAGAAGCAGAAGGAAAAGAAAAAGCTAGGAAGCTTGCGCTTGAGAAAGCTGCTAAGGGCAAGGAGAAGATGAAACAAAAGTTGGCTTCTGTCGTTGTTGGAGAGACAGAAGAGGAAAAACAACTCAAAGAGGCTAGAAGAGCCTCCATCTTGCTCGAAGCTGAAAGAAAAAGGCTCTTTCAAGAAAGCATTAGGGGCATTGGATCGTCTGAGGGACCACCTGCTCAATCAACCTCAGAGGGCATGGATAGTGAAGAGACTGCCCAGATCCAGAAAGACAACGCCCAACTTGCGGAGGAGTTGGAAACTATGTTAAACGAAGAAGCCTCTACAATGGAGATTCTTCCATTTACAACACTCCCAGACGAACAAATGGCAACTTCTTCTGAGCCACTTGTTGCGTCTCCACTAAATGCTTACCCAGCACAGACGTCTCTTGTTGCGTCTGAAGAAGAAGGAGCATTCCACTACCAGACGAAGGAAGTTCCGTCTGAAGGCATCATACTTGTTGAAGATGCAAGTTCTTCGTCTGATGAAGAAGATTCTAGAGTGGATGCATCAAGGGGAAGAGTACATCTTTGAAGTACTTAATCAGAAGACTTACCCCCAAAGCGCAAGATTGACTATTTGTTTCTAAACGAATTAGTCATGCGAAGATATGAAGAAAGCACTTGCTTGACCGGATCAATCAAACTCGATTGGGTTATTGGAGCGAAGATTGATGAAGTCTCCAATTTTCTTGAATCGTCGAGCTGCTCAATTAGTGACGATGAAGATCTCGTATATAAAGAATACACCATACATAGAGCTGAAGAACCCTTATCAGTACAGAGGAAAGAAGGGATTCCAGCTGGGGAGATTTGTCAACCCCATTATATACAATAAGTCCTTGAAGCCAGCTGATTTTGATGAAAATGTTGTTTATTCTCCAGAGGAGCAACGCAACTGGTTGAAGCGTCTGCCCTGGGACACTCTGGCTAATTTAAATATCAAGGGACTAGAAAACATAAAGGCATATAAGGATCATCTTGCTGCGTCGGAGATTGAAGGACCAACGCTTGGATATGAACCCTACATTCCACAAAGAAATAATCCAAAGTGGAGGTTGCGATACGAGATCAATGCACCAGTTTTTCATCACTGTACAAATGATGATATTGACTCTCTCCGCTATGAGCCGAAAGAAAGACGCAAACACGGCATCTTGACGCCATAGATCGCCATGATCCAATGCCATTCACAATTCCTCTCAATCAAACAGAGTATGTTGGTTTAGGCCACTCTCTAGGAATTGTGCTCCCGTGGACGAGACCCCATTGTTCTGGGATCAACCCACGCTACTCTCTCCTTCTAGATGAGTATGAAGACCGTGAAGATTTTGATCACTGCCTCCCAGAAGACTACAATCTATCTTTCAAGTTGATGGCTGGTGCATATCGAAGGGAAACAAAGGAAAGAATCATATCTATATCCCACGTCGATCGTCAAGCTACGAAAGATAAAAGATATTGTCCCTTCATGATGGGTTCTCAGTTTTCTTCTCTGGTGACGGACGAAACAAAGTACTCTATCGTCTTAGACAGAAAATGACCATGCTTGGTCAGATATCTGGCTAAGGGAAAGGAAAAGAAGGTTTCGTCTGTAGCTGACCACTGCTCTGGAACCATCTTTGATGAAGACTCTTCCGTCTGTGGCAGAATGTTCCCTGGTAGTGCATTTATATATTCTCAGGAACAGCCATTGCTTGAAGTATCTATACCAACCAAGTGGTATACTCATCAATGGGACCAGACCTTCTCTGCCTACCTTGTTCTTCCACTGTTCACACTACATCTGAAGAAGAAAAAGCCAGTGCTTATCATTGATGATAGTGAACCTTTTGTGGAACTACCCAAACACCAATGGTACAACTTGAAGATTTGGTGGAGGTTGATAAAGCTCATATTGAAGAAGCTGAGGAGTATAAGACTCTGAAGCGCAAATATGAGGCTTTGGAAGAAGATTGTCAGCACTTGAAAGCAAAGAACAGAGAACTTGAAGAAAATCACGCTTCTCTATCGTCTCAAGTGCAGCAGCTTACAGATGTTGTCATGACCCTGCTGAACAAAAAGCCAAAACCTTCTTCTTGATCAGAGTTTTGATGATCACAGCCCAAGGGGGAGAGAAAAGAAAGCATAATCCAAGGGGGAGAGCCTAATCCAAGGGAAAGAAGAAAGGCATCGTCTGAGGGGGAGTAAGAGCAAACAAGAGCGAGGAAGTACCGTCTTAGGGGGAGTAAGACTGTTGTAAAATTATTTTTTTTTAGTATAGAATATACAATGTAATTTTATTATTTCATTTGTTATCATATACATTGTAATTCGTTATTGTTTTCTGTTTTGAATACCATTGTAATAATCTGATTACATCACATTGATGTAACAAACATTTATAAAGAGGTATTTCTTAGAAAACATCGTCTTGATGTAAATCTGGCTTATAAAACTGCTGTTTCTGCCTAACCATGTCTTATGCAGAATTTCGTGGTATGGTCTGTAATCATCAAAAAGGGGGAGATTGTTAGATCAAGGAAGTTTAACACCTCAAGATTTTGATTATTACAAGACAGACGAAATCAAGCTATCAAGACCTGCTAAGACGAAACTGTTGGACTTGAAGCTTGAAGAATGCTGATTGTGTCTCTCTTATGTGTTTTGGTTTTGATGAATGTATCTTTCGGTTTTCCATAGTTGAATGTAACTAGGATATAACTATGTATTGTGTGTTGAGTATAGGCATATATGTGTTGTATTCTTTGCTTAAGACCCCAGAGATATGTAAAACTAGTGTATGATTGATCATGTGAAGAATGTTTGATTTCCATTTGAGAAAAACAGTTTGAAAAACCTTGGAAATCCATTTTTCACTGATGTAATCGATTACAGGCTTGGTGTAATCGATTACATTGATCATTCTCTCTGGTGTAATCGATTACATGGTTGATGTAATCGATTACATGCTGAGAACTCTCTGGTGTAATCGATTACATCCCCAGTGTAATCGATTACATGGTTTGAAATTCACCTTTCTGGGTTTCCCTCTTCAATGTAATCGATTACATGCTCGTGGTAATCGATTACATGCCTGGAAAATTCAAATTGGAGGGTTCTAACGGCTAGTGTAATCGATTACATGCATTTGGGATCAATTACATTGACCTTTGTAGCTCAGATTTGCACGTTTTCTCCCTCCAAATTTGTTCTATAAGTATAATCTTGATGAAACATATGAAGGGCTGAAAACCTAGCTTCTTGAAACAACTCTTACACTTTCATATGCTCTAAATCTAGAGTTCATCAAGGTTTTCAAAGAAAAAGGGGAAACTTGATTCATTCCATTGATTGGGTGGATTTCATAGAGCTCATTTGTGATCAGATTCTGCACTTGAGGTGTATTCTTTACTGATCTTTATATTTCAAATTTCTGGGTTGTTGCTCTAGGAGAGAGGTCTCTCTAGATAGAGCATTGTGTTTGAGAAGTGATTCTCAAAGTTTGATCTTGGAGGTGCCAAGGTCTTGGAAGTTCTGTTCTTGGGTTGGAGAACAGATTTGAGTGTTTTGATTTGTTTGTATTGCTTGTTGCGAGTGAATGTAAAAGGATACAAAAGGAATCATTTGATAGTGGAAAGCCAATCGCAACAGTTGTTGGATTGGGATTTCGACGTGGCGATTTAACCAAGTACACATCATCTGTGCACTCATCTTCTTCCTTACTCTCTTTACAGTTTTTCACTATATTGTTATTGATCATATTTAAGATTCTGTATTTGAAAACCGTATTGATAATCAACTCTTTAATTGGTTTGGAATAGAATCAGTAATTGAACTTGTAATTGAATCAGTAATTGAAAGGTAATTGATAGGTAATTAAAAGAAATTAGAAACACGCGAATTTGGGGTAAAATTTAACTAGAATCTATTCACCCCCCTCTAGATTCACACATAGGGACCAACAATTGGTATCAGAGCTACTTCTAGTAAGTTGCTCTAGAATTTGATCCATAATGGCCAGTAATCAATTACCATTTCTTTGAAGGTGCCTCTATTAATAGACCTCCTCTGTTTTGTGGAGATAACTATCCATTTTGGAAAGTTAGAATGAAAATCTTTATGGAGTCTATAAATAGAAACATTTGGCAAGTCTGTTGTAATGATTTTAAAATCCCCACATATATAGTTGATGGAAATGAATTAGAAAAACCATTTGAGAAGTGGGAACCAGGAAGAAATTAGGAAAGCGAGAAAATGATGCTAAAGCTTTAAATATTATACATTCCGCATTAAACTCGATGAATTCTTTAGAATTTCAGCTTGTACAAACAAAGGAAGCATGGGATCTTATCATGGTGACTCATGAAGGTACTCTGAGGTGAGAAGAGCTAGAAAGAACACACTCATCCAAGAGTATGAAATGTTCAGAATGGCACAAGGTGAGTCTATCATGGACATGCAGAAGCGATTCACACACATTGTGAATCACCTCAAAGGACTCGGTAAGGTCTTTGTTGAGGAAGAGGTAAACATAAAGGTCTTGAAGTCTCTAAGCGAGAAAATGGCAACCAACGAGTCACGCCATTACAGAATCAAAGAACTTGGCCTTAATGACAAGTCTTTGAGTTGTTTGGTAAGCCGAGAGAATATGAGATGGATATGTCACGTATGGCGATGAAGAGCAAAAGGACAAGAAGGCTAAGAGTTTGGCACTCAAAATGGAGGACATTTTGACTAGTGATAGTGATGCATCATCAAGTGTGGAAATGAGTCTGAGCAAGAAATGAATCTCATGGTCAGAAAGTTCAAAAGGTTCATGAAGAAGAACAGCAACAAAAAGAGATTCAACAATGCTAGAAAAGCCTCATCTTCAAAGATCACATGCTATGAATGTGGCAAGGCTGGAGACTATAGATCGGAGTGTCCTAACTTGAAGAAATCAAACAGCAATGAGCCTAGAAGAGTGGAGCAAGAAGAAAAACCCAAGAAGGACCGGTATCGGAAGAAAAAGGCCTACATTGCTTGGGAAGAAAATGACTGCTCATCCTCTAGTGAAAGCGAAAATGAGGAAGCCAACTTATGTCTTATGGCTAAACCAGAATCGGATGATGAGGTAAGTGATTGACTCCTCTAAAAATGATAATGATTATGATGAACTATATCTTGCTTTTTTTGTGAGTTATTTAAAGAAGCGAGAAAAAATTTGAAAAACTAAGTAAAGTTTTGAAAAACAAAGTTAGATGAGATTTAGAAAATGAAATTTGTTTTGAAAACCAATATTCAAGAATTGAAAGATGAAAATGATAAGTTGAAATTGCCCTGTTCAAAGTGTAAATCTTTTACTGCCCCTTTGAAAAAGAATAACAAGAAGCTCCATACATTTAAACAAACCAGCAAGTATAAAAACTTCTCATGTAGTTATTGTATGCAATCTGGACATAATCATTATAACTGCATGATTAGAAAGAAAGGCTTAGATAATGGATTGTTTAAATGGATTAAGAAAGATAGTCATTGTTCTAACATGAAAGGACCCAACAAGATTTGGGTACCAAAAACCAAATGATATCTTTCCTTGTGTAGGTGTGCTTGAGAGCCAAACACTCAACATGGTATTTGGATAGTGGTGCTCAAGACATATGATGGGTGACAAGAGTAACTTTATCTCCTTCAAATCCAAAGAATCCGGTTCGGTAGTTTATGGAGATAATAACAAAGGCAAAATTTGGGTATTGGTGATGTTGGAGACAAATCCAACTCCGTGATTGAAGATGTCTTGCTTGTGGAAGGTTTGAAGTTTAATCTTCGAGTATTAGCCAATTGTGCGACAAAGGCTATCAAGTTTCATTCGACAAAGGCTCTTTGCAAGATCAATAACAACGAATCGAATGAGGTATTGATGGTAGGTAAGAGAAGAGGTAACATCTATACACTTGAACTTGATCATTCATCATCATATCATGCATGTCTTACGTCTAATGATGATCTATCTTGGCTTTGGCATAGACGTATAGCACATATTGATGTTCATCAACTTAATAAACTGTCATCTAAGAGCTTAGTAGAAGGACTACCTGAATTAAAGTTCAAAAGAGAAGGCCTATGTGATGCATGTCAGAAAGGCAAGCAATCTAGAAACTCTTTCAAATCTAAAAATGTTGTTTCAACTTCTAGACCGCTTGAATTGCTGCACATGGATCTCTTTGGTCCATCTAGAACTACTAGTTTAGGTGGAAATCTATATGGATTAGTTGTTGTAGATGACTACTCTCGGTTTGCTTGGGTTGCTTTTATACCAAGTAAAGACACCACTTTTAAAGTTTTCAAAATACTTGCTAAAAAGATTCAAAACGAAAAAGATTTGAAAATCAAGTCCATTAGAAGTGATCATGGAGGGGAATTTGAAAATGAGTCTTTTGAAAAGTTTTGCGAAAAATATGGAATCGATCACAATTTTTCCGCTCCAAGAACTCCACAACAAAATGGGGTTGTTGAAAGGAAAAACAGATCTTTAGTAGAACTAGCTAGAATTATGTTGAATGAAAGTGGTTTGCCTTAATTTTTTTTGGGCTGATGCAGTTTCCACTGCGTGCTATGTTCTAAATAGAATTGTGATTCGACCTCTTTTAAAGAAAACCCCCTATGAACTCTATAAAGGCAAGAAACCCAATATATTTCATTTTCGGGTATTTGGGTGTAAGTGTTTTGTTTTGAATAATAGCAAAGAGCCTCTTGGTAAGTTTGATGCCAAGGCTGATGAGGGTGTGTTTATTGGGTATTCATTGTAACATCCTCAAAAATTTATTTTCATACGTATATTAAAAACGTAGTTAAAACATTTACTAAAAATTCTATAAAAATGTGCAAATAGTAAATTACTGTGCAAATAGTTAATTACTGTGCAAATAGTTAATTACTGTGCAAATAGTAAATTACTGTGCAAATAGTTAATTACTGTGCAAATAGTAAATTACTGTGAAAATAGTAAAAAAAAAAAATAATAATAAAATATAAAAACACGGGTTACACGAGTTCCATTATAATAAGCAAATCACTGTGCAAATAGTAACTTTTGAAATTCTATAAATAGGGCCTAGAGTTTCAATTATAATCACAAATCTAAGAACATTCTTTCATTCTCTCAAAATCTCTTAGGAAGAAATCTCTTCAATCAAGAGAGAAGTAAATAGGTAGAGGAAGATAGGAAGCTAGGAGGAATTGGTAAGGGGAGCTATCCTTATCTTACTATTCTTTGTTGTTATTATCTTTATTTTATCGATACTAAGGTGCTTAAGAAAATTCTTAGTATGCTCGTGGTTGCGGTTTTGTCCGATCTTCCACATCAGAACAGAATTATTCTTGTTGTTAGGAAAAGGGTGATAGTGTGGAAGTGCATGTCTAGGAAAGTTCTGGCTAAGGAAAGACTTGGTACTTAAGTGTGTCCATTAGTGACCCACCTCTCTTTCCTGGGAACTTACCTGGTGTACTATTCACGGACTACGGTCACTTATACGTTACCATTCACGTATACGGTACTGTTCACTTATACGTTACTATTCACGTATACGTTACTATTCACTTATACGTTACTATTCACGTATACGTTACTATTCACTTATACGTTACTATTCACACGTATACGATGATCATTCACGTATACGTTACTTTTGATGGGTGTTTTCTTGGTGTTTCTTGATTTCTTGGTTTCATGATGTTTATTGGTATTCTTGGTATTTGATGGTACATCAAAATATGAATGATTATAAATGATATTCTAGAAAGGGAGGTAAAATTTCATTCATGCATACATGCCTCAAAAGAGGTGGCCTCGGTTAGAGGTGCAGATAATAACTTAATCCGTGCGTCTTGGTGGGATGCGGACTTGGGGATTTCCAACAGTGAGAATTCATTTAATTCATGATGATCACATGTTTATTTATGAGATTCTGTGCACCTTGTGGAATCACAACTGGTCGGTAAGTTTTACGATGATGATGTCGTATTATCTGAGATGGTACCACATTGCATATTTTTGGAGTTGAGGTTGGAGCATGCATCATATAGAAATTTCATTTAGGTCATAATTCATCCTTTATTGATTTGATTATGATATGTATCATATTAGTATTTTTATATGATATGTATTATATTGACATTTTTATATGATATGTATTATATAAATATTTTTACATGATAAGTATTTTTATTAAGATATTGGAACTTACCCTTGCGTGTTTGTGTCTGTGGTTTGACACCTGTGATGATCCTGAATTTTATTCGGAGGAGCAGATTGACAGGTAGATTCAGTAATCATGTGTGGAGATGTCAAGGATAGCCAACATGAGGATTTTTATGAATAATGTGTATTTTATAATCGTCACAATATTACGTACCTATGTGACGTTTGTAAATAACTTTTGATGTATGATTATGATGTGATCTATGTGATGTGTGTTATTTTTGGTAACGTTTTTGTTAGCAAGAAAAATTATATTAAGATTTTATTTAAAGAAATCTAAATGAAAGGATATATTTTCAATTAATAATAATAATAAATAGATAAAAAAAAAAGAAATTATTTTAGTAATGAAAAATAGCGGGGCGTTACATTCATCATCAAGTAAAGCATATAGAGTATTTAATAAAAGGAGAATGTGCATTGAGAAATCTGTGCATGTTAATTTTGATGAAACTAATAATCCCCAAAAGGGAAGTGTATTTGTTGATGATGATGAGCATGTAGGTGAAGAAAGCACAAGCAAAGAAGAACAGCAAGAACCACCAACTACTTCTCATGAGTTTCCAAAAGAATGGAGGAAACCAAGAGATTTATCTCTTGACAACATCATTGGTGACATCCATAAGGGAGTATCTACTAGATCTACTCATAACATGTTCTGTGATGATTATGCATTTGTATCTCAATTTGAACCTTCTTGTGTTGATGATGCTATAAATGATGAATATTGGATGAATGCTATGCAAGAAGAATTGAATCAGTTTAAAAGGAATAACGTATGGGAGTTAGTACCTTTTAAAAGAGATATGAATGTAATTGGAACGAAATGGGTGTTTAAGAATAAGTTAGATGAGAATGGAGTTGTGGTTAGGAATAAGGCTAGACTAGTAGCTAAGGGATATAATCAACAAGAAGGAATAGATTTTGGTGAAACATATGCCCCTGTTGCTAGACTAGAAGCTGTTAGAGTTTTACTTGCTTTTGCCTGCATACATGATTTCAAGTTGTTTCAAATGGATGTTAAAAGTGCTTTCTTGAATGGCTATATAAATGAAGAAGTTTTTGTTTCACAACCTCCTGGATTCACTGATTTCAGATTTCCTGAACATGTGTACAAACTCAAGAAGGCCCTATATGGTCTAAAACAAGCCCCTAGACAATGGTATGAAAGGCTGAGTAAGTTTTTGTTGTCAAAAGGGTTCTGCAGAGGTAATGTTGACAAAACTCTTTTCATAAGGAGGAAGTCAAACTGTATTTTGTTGGTTCAAGTTTATGTTGATGATATTATATTTGGATCAACTAATAAATCTCTGTGTGAAGAGTTTGTGAATAGCATGCAGGGGGAGTTTGACATGTCTATGATGGGAGAACTCAAATTCTTCCTAGGATTGCAAGTCAAACAACTGAAAGATGGAATCTTTATACATCAAGCAAAGTACACCAAGGAATTGCTGAAGAAATTCGACATGGAGAGTTGTAAAATCTCTAATATCCCTATGTCAACTAATCTCTATTTAGATAATGATGTTGCTGGATTAGGAGTAGACCAAACCAAATATAGAGGGATCATAGGATCTCTTTTATATCTTACAGCTAGCAGACCTGACATAATGTTCAGTGTTTGTGTTTGTGCAAGATTTCAATCTGCACCTAAACAATCACACATGAATGCTGTTAAGAGGATTTTGAAATACCTTAAAGGAACTACAAACTGTGGTTTGTGGTATCCTAAGGGAACATCCCCTAATTTGGTAGGTTTCGGTGATGAGATTTTTTGGATGCAAAATCGATAGAAAAAGCACAAGTGGAGTATGTCACTTGTTTGGAGAATGCTTAGTCTCTTGGTATAGCAAGAAACAAGCATGTGTTGCTCTATCAACATTGAGGAAGGAGTACGTAGCATTCTTTGGTAGTCTGCTGTGCTCAAACCATTTGGTTAAAGCAACAACTTGAGGATTTTGGACTAAAGCTTGATCACATTCCTATCAAGTGTGACAACACAAGTGCAATTAGTATCACTAAGAACCCGGTCTTACACTCAAGAACAAAGCACATCGAGGTGCGTCATCACTTCATTAGAGATCATGTTGAGAAAGGAGATTGTGAGGTGGAATTCATTGACACAGAAAATCAACTCGCGGATATCTTCACAAAACCTCGCTTTGAGGAGAGGTTCTTCAAACTTAGAACCAATCTTGGTATTCTAAGTGAAGAACATCTCACATAAAGTGTTGTAAGTATGTTAGTTTAATCATTCATTTGTGCTTAAACTTGATATGAATTCATTGCATAACATGATCTTGACCTTTTATACGATGAATCAAATGTTTTTCAATCATTCTATATGTGAAAATCTTTAACATTACAGTTCATAGCTTTATTTCAACTTGTTTTTTGATTTTCTATAGGATGTAATCGATTACAGCATGCATGTAATCGATTACAATAGGTTTTGGTTCTGATGTAATCGATTACAACAACAATGTAATCGATTACATGTGTGAGAGGTTCTGATGTAATCGATTACAGGCCCAATGTAATCGATTACAGGGGTGTTTTGGTTCGATGTAATCGATTACATTCATTACATCACGAATGTAATCGATTACATGAGCTCTGGAAGTGTTTTTCAGAGCTTTGTTCTTCGTTCCTGGGCTTTGTATTCCATATTTTGGAAGCGCATTTGCACACATTCATTGAACCTAGTCTTTTGTGATCTTTATTAGTACTGTGTTAGGGTTTTTCTTTCACATTCACATTCCCTTTCTCTTTTAAACCCTAATCTCTCACGACCTTCATTCTCTCTATCCCACATTCATCTTCAACCTTCAAACCATGGACGGACAAGGAAGCAGCAAAAGGATGAAAGCTAGGGCTAACCGTGATATTCAAGAAGAAAGACGTACTAAGAAGAGACAAGAAACCTCCTCCAAAAGGAAGGCTCTGAAGAATCCGTGCGTCACAACCCATGGTTCACCTCGAAGGAACAAGAAACTCGTTTCTTGGATCGATTTTGCAAACGAGAGAACTCGTATCCCCAAAGATTGTGGACTTCAGATGGCTTGACAATGAAGGGTTTACCTTTCAATCCATGCTCCGAGATCAGAACTTGGAGAAATTCGTTGGGCTAAGGGGTCACATTTACCCTGATTTGGTAAGAGTATTCTATTCTAATCTGAAATATCACCCTGGAAGGATTTTATACGAAGTTAAAGGAGTGAGTATTGTTTCGACTCACGATTTGTTTTTCGAACTCGGTGGAATAACAAATGAGGGGATAGTCCCTACTTTGGAAAATCTGGTGAGGAAGGCTTTGAACTTCAAAAGGATGCTTTTACATGAGCATGTTGAGGAATCCGAGTCTTGGGAAGTCGATATGACTACAAGGAAAGAAAGAGGTATGAGGAAGACCTTTGGCATAGGTGGTCTCAACACCGACGACCGTCTTCTTCATTATGCTATTTCTTTGGGTATTGGCCGCTAGAGGTACAAATCATGCTCAACTTATGGAAGAAGATATGCTCTTGATGCTGCCTTGAAGAATGGAATTCAGATTGATTGGGGTCAAGTTGTCATGGACAACATGACCAAGGTAAGGAAATTCCATGACTTTAAGTGCCCTTATGGTCTGTTCATATCACGTGTTCTTGAGAGATGTCAAGTGGATGTCTCCAATGAGCACGAGAATTGGTAAGGGATATCCATGTGCTTGGTGACATGATCTTGAAAAAAGATGAGATTGACCAAGACATCGAGGGCTGGATATCTAGAGAGGAAATACAACAACAACAAAGAACAAGACCAACCACAACAACAAGAACAACCACAACATCCTCCTTCGATGATGATGGAGATTCAATGGGGGGAGTACACCCCTAAGTCTCGTTTTGAGTCCATTGTCCTAGATAGGTTGGAAGAGATGGACAAGCGCCAAGAGGATCTAGGAAAGCAAATCAAAGACTTGGAAAGGAATCAAAATTTGCACTTCCTTGACATGAGGTCTTTGATGGAAACCATCATGGAGCGCCTCAACCAAGATGATGATGATGGCGATGATCGGTGATCTCTCTCTTTTTGGTTTGATATACCAAATAGGGGAGAATAGTTAGGTTATCCTAGATAGGGAGAGTAACTAGATAGGGGGAGTTGAGAGTTTGTTTTTTCTTGTTTTATTGAACTATGTTCTTGTTTTTGAATAATGAATAAAATTTGCTTTGAGAATTTGTTTTATGATTCATTGGTCTTGATCTATATTTGTATTTGAATCATGTCATACATACTTGAATGAATGGTTGATTATTAGTGCATATGCATATTGTATTTTTGGAAATTCTAACATATGCGAGGTATGTCAAAGAACAACATATATCCTAAAACTCTAGGAAAACCTCTTATGTGATTTGGTACATCAAAACCAAAAAGGGGGAGATTGTTGGACTTGAAGCTTGAAGAATGTTTTGATTGTGTCTCTCTTATGTGTTTTGGTTTTGATGAATGTATCTTTCGGTTTTCCATAGTTGAATGTAACTAGGATATAACTATGTATTGTGTGTTGAGTATAGGCATATATGTGTTGTATTCTTTGCTTAAGACCCGAGAGATATGTAAAACTAGTGTATGATTGATCATGTGAAGAATGTTTGATTTCCATTTGAGAAAAAAACAGTTTGAAAAACCTTGAAATCCATTTTTCATCGATGTAATCGATTACGAGGCTTGGTGTAATCGATTACATTGATCATTCTCTCTGGTGTAATCGATTACATGGTTGATGTAATCGATTACATCTTGAGAACTCTCGGTGTAATCGATTACATCCCGTGTAATCGATTACATGGTTTGAAATTCACCTTTCGGGTTTCCTCTTCAATGTAATCGATTACATGCTCGTGGTAATCGATTACATGCCTGGAAAATTCAAATTGGAGGGTTCTAACGGCTAGTGTAATTGATTACATGCATTTGGGATCAATTACATTGACCGTTGTAGCTCAGATTTGCACGTTTTCTCCCTCCAAATTTGTTCTATAAGTATAATCTTGATGAAACATATGAAGGGCTGAAAACCTAGCTTCTTGAAACAACTCTTACACTTTCATATGCTCTAAATCTAGAGTTCATCAAGGTTTTCAAAGAAAAAGGGGAAACTTGATTCATTCCATTGATTGGGTGGATTTCATAGAGCTCATTTGTGATCAGATTTCGCACTTGAGGTGTATTCTTTAATGATCTTTATATTTCAAATTTACGGGTTGTTGCTCTAGGAGAGAGGTCTCTAGATAGAGCATTGTGTTTGAGAAGTGATTCTCAAAGTTTGATCTTGGAGGTGCCAAGGTCTTGGAAGTTCTGTTCTTCAGGTTGGAGAAAGATTTGGGTGTTTTGATTTGTTTGTATTGCTTGTTGCAGAGTGAATGTAAAAGGATACAAAAGGAATCATTTGATAGTGGAAAGCCAATCGCAACAGTTGTTGGATTGGGACTGGACGTAGGCAGTTGGACGAACCAGTATACATCGCTGTGCACTCATCTTCTTCCTTACTCTCTTTACAGTTTTCACTATATTGTTATTGATCATATTTTGTTCTGTATTTGAAAACTGTATTGATAATCAACTCTTTAATTGGTTTGGAATAGAATCAGTAATTGAACTTGTAATTGAATCTGTAATTGAAAGGTAATTGATAGGTAATTAAGAGAAATTAGAAACACGCGAATTTGGGGTAAAGTTTAACTAGAATCTATTCACCCCCCCCTCTAGATTCACACATAGGGACCAACAGAAACCAGCTCAGACAGAAGATGGCCCTTCAAAGTTTGAAGTGTTGCGTCTGCCCACAAGCCAAGACATCAGACGGAACGTGCACAGACGGAAGAAGACTGTCAAAGCTAAAGTCTCTGTCTGTCCAAGAGTGAAGCCTTAAGACGAAACAACTTCAATTGATTACACATTTCGTCTATCCAAAAGTGAAGTCAAGTTTGGAGTCTCGCGCCAAGATTTAAAATCTAAAGGAGTCATCATGAGAAGAATCCAAGATCTGTATGGGGATCTGCGCTTTCACATCCAAAGTCAAAAAGGTCTCTACCTTTTTGTCACATCTCTGTACAAGTCAGTAAAAGGAACTGCGCACGCAATTCAGTCCGAGATATCCGCTGCAACTCTCATCTATCAATCAAGGACAACTGACAACCTTTTTTGGAAAGTTCTCAAAGCGATTTCCAACGACTCTCAACGGCATTCAAATGAGTCTAACGGCTATTTGAAGAAAATGCCTATAAAAGGACTTCACCACGACCAGAACAAGTTGGCGAATATGCTTATCTTCATCTATCTCTTAAGGATTCGCTCAAATCTGTGATAGTGCTTTATTGTAAACACCTCTCTGCGTAGAGGAAAACTTTGTTTTTCTAAAACATCTTTCAAAGTCCACTTGTGTGGCATTTTAGCCTGAGGAGGCTGTGTTCCAAAGAATACCTCTTGTAATAGCCTGTGGAGGCTGGGTTCAAAGAATACCTTGTTGGTTTAGCCTGAGAAGGATGGGAGCAAAGAATATCTGTGTATAGCCAGAAGTGGCTGGGATTAAAGAATACTTGTAACACTTTCACGGTTGGTAGTGAAAACTCAGCGGTTGCTGGGTAACTGGACGTAGTCTTGAATAGACGAACCAGTATAAAAATAACTGTGTTTATTTTTGTTTCGTCTGATCAACTAACAGGGGATAATCACACTATAACTTCTGTTCATTAAAATCAATCTTTCAACATAAATTTTGTTTCGTCTGAACAGCTTTGAAACCCACAGACGAAAGGGATAAAATTTTTAATTAACACAATTCAACCCCCCTTCTTGTGTTTTATCTTTTACAATGCTGATGCCCCGACCTGCAATAAACTCATTTCTCCATGTTAGAAAACTGGAAATTACTACTTTACAATGACTTTCAGGTCCACCGCGAGCTATGTTATGTGCCAGGAATAATGTTGTTGAAATGTCACAATTCTCTGGTCCACCAATCGACCCAACAGTTATAGAGGTTTCTCCAGTTGATGGAACTGACCATTTATCAACTCGATAATCCCATAAACAATGACGAGAGGGTTATCATCAATCATGACCCATTGAATCTTACTTTAAGGCTTTAGATTTTTTAAGGGTTATTTATTTAATATTATCATGAGTTATATTGATGTTGGTGTTTGTCAAAATTGTTATATCGTGTATCATTTAGTTTCAAACATTCTCTTCAATTATGTATTAGTATCTTTCTGTCAAGTAATGTAGTAAAGTTTTATTGTGTTTCTTCTCATTTTAACTTAAAGATGTTAAAGATATGGAGAATTAAAAAATTTATATGGAATAAAATTATTATTTTGCTCTTTTTATAAATATTTTTATTATCACAAAATCATAATTTTTATATATTGAGGTGCGACTACATAGGCATAAGAAATTCATGAATATAAGGTATTTGTGATTTTAGCGAAGATGTGTTCAAAATTGAAAATTTATGTTGTTTTGGACCCAAATCCAATCCTAATTTTTGCTACCTTATATCCCTTAGTTGGCACTCTATGTGTTGTTGCCCTTATATATAGTTGTCCTCCAATAAGTAAGGGGTATGCACTATTTAGTTTGGTTGTGTTTTTAGCTAAACTAAACTATTTTAATGGGTTTGATTTGTGATCCACTTTTTCAAACTTATTTAGAAAATTGGTTCTAAATCAAACCACTTTTGACAAACTAGTTTTGAACCAAAACCATTTTCGAATTTGTTTTAAAATTTGAACTAGTTTCAAATCAATTTTAAAAATTGAAGTGATTCTGAACCAATTTTAAAACTTCTTCGTGAACACCTAAAAACCAATAACCTCCACCAAGTTACAATATTATAAATCTAAAATTAAACATTATTGTCATTAATGTGTATTATAAGTGCAGATATTAAAATTACATTATCTTTAATAGGGAATATTAGAAATTAAAAATGACATAAAACATGAGCATCATTTAATATTTCTACAACATTACTTGGCATATAACACTATTCATAATTAAGCAAAGACTTGTCAAAGGCAACTATGCAAATCCATAAGCTTCCCCTTGCACTTGCAACATCAAAGGAAATCACAACAACATAAGCACAAGAGATTACATGACATTTAAGAATTTAGATATTAGTGTTGTAGCTTTTTGAAAATATATCTAGAGGACACAAACCTTATTTGAGCATCAAAGGGAATCTAGTTTTGGACCTCTAATCCTCTATCTACGTTTCAGCTTACTTGAAACTTAGCACATTTAAAGTTTGCAAAGTTGAACATTAAAGCGAACAAAAATCTGCTACAACTAAATGATTCGAACCAAACTATGCTTATATAATAGCTAATAATTGGATAAAATTTAACCATAGTCCTTGGATTAGAATTGTTTTGTTTATGTGTATATATATTCTATTATGTTTTTACAATATATACCAATACATTTTCTTTTTTAAATAAAAATCTTGGCTTTTTGATCTTGTACTTTTTATTTCCTAAAAGTTTCAAGTTCCAGTTATTTTCGTAGACATTCTTATCTATTAAAATCTGACGGATAAATTATCTTCTATAATTTATTAAAATGAGATATAAATATCTTATGGATTAGTTATGAGATATTTTTTAGATTTATCAAAACACCTTCCCTACTCTAAAAATATAAGATAAGTACAAAATTAAATTTATGATTTATAAACTATAAATTAAATTTCGCAAACTCAATTAATTGGTTCAAGGTTAAAATAACCCAAAACACCCCTGAAATCCTCTTAATGACTTTATAGGACACAAGTCAATTAATCCATCAATAAATAATTATTTATAAACTAATTTTTGGAGAAAAACAATTGACCACTTTTAAAACCTATAATTTGAAAGTTAGTTAAAAACATGTCCCCAAGAATATACATTTAAAAATTACTCTTATTAAAATAATCCCTCACAAAAGAAACAACTTTAAAGCGATTTAAAGAAATGTTTAAATTATGAAATTAGTTCAAAGGTTAGGTAATGAAGATGAATATGATTATTACAAAGCATATAAGAAGAATTATGAATCTCTTAAATAAACTAATTTAGAATAAACGATATGAATATATTTTTCATTTGTTTGAACTTTTCTCGGGTAAATAATTATTATTCTTTTTACTATGTTATATTATGATTAAATTCTGTCAACTTAATATGCTAAAACAAATTATATAAAATTTAATGTATCAAAATGAAATTCTTTAAAAACTTAATATTACTTGAAAAATTTAATGTATCTAAAATGATTTTTTTTAAAAGTTTTAAGTACCATAATAAAAAATTTTAAATTTCAAATACTAAAATAAAAAATATAATGAAAGATATGGAGTAAAGTGACTTTAAACTAAATTCTTATAATGTTGAGTTGCAACGTTTTCGGAAAATAAATTATTTCTCTGTGTTTGTATAAGTCAATTTCAAAAAAAATCATTTATTTTTAAAATTGAATTATCATCTTATTAATTTACTTATTTGGATAATTGGATGAGTCAATTTGATGGGGCAATTATTTGTTTTGAGCAATTGAATTATTATTAAATCAATTGACTTGTTTGGATAAATCTTTGAAGAATTTAAAATAATATCATATTGAGAAGGGATTTCAATTGAGTAAAATTGAAGAATTTAAAATTCTGTCTGGCTTTTCACTTCTCTCACTCCTCGTTAGAGTAAAATTGTGGAATTTTAAAATGATTAATATTTATTTTTATTTAATATAAAAAATTTAATTTTTAAATAAATATTTAAAAATAAAAATTTTAATTTCTTAAAATTTGAATTAATTTATCCAAACAAAGAAATTGAAATACAAGAAATTAAATTGATTCATCCAAACAAATTGATTCATCCAAACAAAGTGAATCTTGGAAATTTTTAAATTTCCCATCCAAACACAACTTAAGAGAATCTGAAATCATGTAATTTTTTTTAAAAAAATTCAATTATGTAGAATTGAAGAATTTAAAATTCTAAATTTTAAGCATTTCAATTTCCTCTTCCCACACATTCATCTTTACAGCTCCTTTTTACTTATAAATATATGAGTAAATTAAATTTAAATAATTAAATTATAATACGCTAATATAAATTTTATTTAAATAATACTAAACTCTAAGTTTAATTAAATGTTAAAATTCCTCACGTTTATATTATTTTTATATTTCTAAATGAAACATAAAAGAATTATTTTAATATTTATTTGAATAAACTTATAATGGTAATGAAAAATATAAGTAAAAGTTATACATAAAACTAAAATTTAACTTAATTATTAATTTTTATATTATTGGAATTAATATATATTTAATGAATTAATGTATTGTTTATTTAAAATACATAAATTAATTAAATTTTATTTAAAAAAAGTGAAATAATTTAATTAAATTTTTATAATTTTTCTGTCATTATTTTAAATTTATCCTATTAAATTTTTGTTAAGTGATTAAATAAGTATAATTTTTTAATAGTTAAGATTTTTTTTTAATTATTTCCTCTTTTAATATTTTATCTTTTTATATCTTTTAACAAATTAACAAAATATTTAATAAAAGGAATTTAAATCAAGGCTATTAAAATGTTGTGTATTTAAATTTTTTATTAATTTTCAAATTCTCCATCAAAATTAAGGGTTAATTCTCTCAAAACGAGAAAATTAATTTATAAAATTATTACTATATTTTATTATTTATAAGTTTTTTTTATCTTGGAAATAATATTGAATGATAATTATTATATGGAACTGAAAAAGGTAATAAATAATTACTACTTAATTAATTTTTCTTATCTTGACATTTTCTTTTCAAACGGTTAATTTTTTTTGTTTGTAAATATAATTAATATTCTCAAAACATTAAATAAATTTTTATTAGTGTAAACATTAATTAAATAAGTTGTTACTAACATAATAAAACTTTTTAAAAGACGATTTTGTATATTTAATGTGAATGAAATTTTCTAATATAAAAGAACCATTTGTGTGTTTAGAGTGTTTATATTTTGACGTGTGTCAGCTCTTGACCAAAATACCCTCATGGATACCAACAATGTTTTCAACTTTGGGCAAAACTCTGCCCAGACAAACCGAAATGGTGTAAGGTGTAGATTCTGCACCCATATTTTCCCTACCTTCCAAGCACTAGTCCCTCATGTTGAGTCACATTTTCTTGAAGCAAACCCTTTATTGAGAAGGACATATTTACCAAACCATGTCAATTCTCAAAGAGAAATGATTCCTAGCCCTTTGCAATCAAATTTTCCTAAACCGATGGTGACTCATGAAACAAGAATCTTAGCTAACAATAGGGTTTTTCATGCACAACACCAACAACCTATGTTGATGCCCCGATCTGCAACAAACTCATTTCATCCAGTTAGGCAATTGGTTATTGCTACTTCAAAACGACTTTCAGGTCCACCGCAAGTTATGTTATGTGCTAGGAATAATGTTACCGAAATGCCACAATTCTCTACTCCACCAATCGACCCAACGGTCATGGAGGTTTCTCCGGTTGATGGTACTAGACCATTTATGAACCTACTCGATAAGCTCATCAACAATGATGAGAGGGTTATCATCAATCATGGCCCATTGGATCTTACTTTAAGGCTTTAGATCTTTAAAGAGTTATTTCTTTAATATTATCATGAGTTATATTGATTTGGTGTTTGTCAAAATTGTTATATCGTGTATCATTTAGCTTCGAACATTCTCTTCAATTATGTATTAGTATCTTTCTGTCAAGTAATGTAGTAAAATTTTATCGTGTTTCTTCTCATTTTAACTTAAAGATGTTATACATATGGAGAATTAAAAAAAATTATGGAATAAAATTATTGTTTGGCTCTTTTTATAAATATTTCCTACTGTCACTAAATCTTAATTTTTATTTATTGTGGTGCGACTATATAGGCATAAGTAATTCATGAACATAGGGTATTTGTGGATTTAGCGAAGATGAGTTCGCTGGAGACGAAGCTCAAATTTGGACTGATCGTCGTCTTCAATTGGAAACTCCACGGATGCGCTAATGGCGGAAGCTCAAAATTGACTCAAGACTCAAGGACTTAGAAGAAAGAATGAAAGCGGAGTAGATTTAGAAGATGATGACGCCATGCATAAGCAATAAGCCTAAGGGAGAATAGCCATAAGGAAGAGTTTCCATGATAAGATTCAAGGTTCTAGAAGAAACCTTAGAGAGAAATCCACTCTCAAAGAATTAGCTATTGCTAAATTCCATTCATTCAAAATTGATTCAAATATCCTTTACAATTCAAAGTGTTACGTATTTATACTAGCGGGAGTTGGGATAGCTTGTGAAAGCTCAGACGGAACAAGCTTCGCATGTGAAGGCCCAGACGGAATAAGCTTCAGATGGAAGAGTTCAACATGTGAAGGCCAAGACGGAACAAACTTCAGACGGAAGAGTTCAGCATGAAGCATCAGACGAAAGAGCGTCAGACGGAACATCTTCAGACGAAAGAGTTCAGCATGTGAAGGCACAGACGGAACAAACTTCAGACGGAAGAGTTCAGCATGAAGCATCAGACGAAAGAGCGTCAGACGGAACATCTTCAGACGGAAGAGTTCAGCATGCAGCATCAGACGAAAGAGCGTCTTTGGTATCGTCTGTGGTAGCGCCTGTGTTAATCGTCTATGACAATCGTCTGTGGTATTCGATTGATTACCATCCTGGAAGCATTCCAATGCTATCGTCTGTGGGTATCGTCTTTACCCAACTCTCTCACAAAAACACTCTTAAACTTTGGTTCAATTACAAACATAAGGTCGCGCGTTTATTCACCCAGCGAGGCCCAAATTAAATGTTCCTAATCTAGTTATAACTTTACAACATTTTTAGAAGGTTACAAGTCCTATTACAAAGTAAGAATAAGTCTTGAATTGAATCTTGGCTTTGACTTTCGAGCAGACTCTCCATTTCTTCGTGAATTCTTTTGTGCATGGCTCTTGTAACTCTTCTTGTCAAGGATGGTCCTCCATCAAACCCTCCTTCTTGATGGCAACTTGTCCCCAAGTTGCGTTGATCTACATCTTCAACATCTTCTGTACCTATGTCACAAAGAGTAAGATCACAAACATTAAAGGAATTATTACCACCAAAGTCACTGGGAAGATCTAGTTTAAAGGCATTAGGGCCAACTTTTTCAATGATAACAAAAGGAACGGCTCCTTTAGGAAGTAACTTGGAGCTTCTCAAATTTGGAAACCTCTCCTTCCTTAAGTGAACCCAAACTCTATCACCCACTTTCAACTCAACATGTTTTCGGTGTTTATTAGCATGTGTGGCTACTTGTTCATTCCTCTGTTCAATCCTCTCTTTGATCTTGGCATGCATAGCTTTGATCTTCTCTGCTCTATCCACTCCATCCCTACTTAAAACATCACCAAAAGGTAAAGCACACAAGTCAAGTGGAGTTAAAGGATTAAAACCGTAAACAATTTGAAATGGTGATAGTAGAGTAGTAGAATTGATCACTCTATTGTAAGCAAACTCTACATAAGGTAGCCAATCTTCCCAAGATTTCAAGTTGTTCTTCACAAAACTCCTAAGGAGTTGTCCAAGTGTCCTATTCACCACCTCCGTTTGGTCCGTCGGTTTGAGGATGGCGGGTTGTGGAAAAAAGGAGCTTGGTGCCAAGTCTTCCCCATAATGATCTCCAAAAATGGCTAAGGAACTTAGAGTCCCTGTCACTTACTATGCTTTGGGGAATTCCATGAAGTCTTACAACTTCTTTGAAGAAAAGGTTGGCTACATGAGATGCATCATCACTCTTATGGCAAGGAATGAAATGTGCCATCTTCGAGAATCTACACACCACAACAAAAATGGAATCTACACCTCTCTTTGTCTTGGGTAAACCGAGGACAAAGTCCATGGAAATATCCAACCAAGGAGAGGTGGGTGATGGTAAAGGCATATATAGACCATGGTTGGAGAGTTTCGACTTAGCCTTATGACATGTAACACATTTACTAATAAATTTGGCTACTTGAGCCTTCATTTTAGGCCAAAAGAAGTGTTCATGTAATATGGCTAATGTCTTCTCAACCCCAAAGTGACCCATGATTCCTCCCTCATGAGCTTCACTCACTAAAAGTTCTCTCAATGAAGTCTTAGGCACACATAAACATTTTCCTTTGAAAAGATAATCATTGTGCCTATAAAATTCATTGTGAGCACCCTTTATGCAAGCAACATACTCGGCCGAAATCATCATCACAAACTATACAAGGTTTTAATATGTTCAAATCCTAACAACTTTGATTCAAGCAAGGATAGGAGTGTATACCTTCTACTAAGGGCATCCGCAACTATGTTTGTCACTCCCTTCTTGTGTTTGATAATGTAGGGAAATGTTTCAACAAATTCCACCCACCTTGCATGCCGTTTATTCAGTTTGCCGTGGGACCTTAGGTGCTTCAATGCTTCATGGTCGGTGTGGACAATAAACTCCTTGGGAAGGAGATAATGTTGCCAATTCTGCAAGGCCCTCACCAAAGCATAGAGCTCCTTGTCATATGTTGAGTAATTTAGTTGAGCTCCCTTTAGCTTCTCACTAAAATAGGCTATTGGATGGTTTTCTTGTTTCAAAATAGCACCTATTCCAAGGTTAGAAGCATCACATTCAAGTTCAAAAGATAAATCAAAATTAGGCATAGCTAATATAGGAGCATTTGTAAGTTTTTCCTTCAAGAGGTTAAAAGCCTCCTCTTGCTTCGGCCCCCACACAAAAGATACTTCCTTCTTCACAAGTTCATTAAGAGGAGATGCAATGGTGCTGAAGTCCTTCACAAATCTTCTGTAAAAACTTGCAAGTCCATGGAAGCTCCTTACCTCCTTCACACTAGTAGGCCGTGGCCAATCAAGAATAGCTTTTACCTTGCTTTCGTCTACTTGCACACCCTTGGAACTTACTACAAAACCAAGAAACACCACTTGATCCATGGCGAATGTGCATTTGTCTTTATTAGCATAGAGCTTCTCCTTCCTTAGTACTTCTAAAACAAATATCAAATGCATTAGATGATCAAGGAAAGATTGACTATATATGAGAATATCATCAAAATATACAACCACAAACTTCCCTAAAAATTCTCTAAGCACATGGTTCATTAGTCTCATAAAAGTACTTGGAGCATTGGAGAGGCCAAATGGCATGACCAACCATTCATATAACCCAAACTTGGTCTTAAATGCAGTTTTCCACTCATCCCCATTCTTCATTCTTATTTGATGGTAACCACTTTTAAGATCAATTTTAGAAAATATGGTTGAGCCATGAAGTTCATCTAACAAGTCATCAAGCCTAGGTATGGGGTGCCTATATCTAATTGTGATGTTATTTATAGCTCTACAATCCGTGCACATTCTCCATGTACCCTCCTTCTTAGGAATTAAGATAACCGGAGAAGCACAAGGAGATAGACTCTCTTTGACCCATCCTTTATTTACTAGGTCTTGTACTTGCCTTTCTATCTCATGAGTCTCTTGAGGGGTGGTCCTATAGGTAGGCCTATTTGGGAGAGGTGCACCGGGTATAAGATCTATTTGGTGCTCTATGCCTCTCAAAGGTGGTAGGCCGTGAGGAATGTCACTAGGAAAGACATCCTTATACTCATCCAACAAGGCATCCAAACTCACTTGATCACCAATAAAGTTTGCATTTAAAAAACACGGTGAAGGCAAGCATAAGAACATAGATTTTCTTGCTAAGAATTCTCTCCTAATTTCGGTCCGACTTACCAAAAGACTTTCCTTAGACTCATTAGCTCTTCCCTTGAGCTTTCTATCACTCCTAAGATCACCCTTTTTAGACTTACCTAGCCTATGTTTCACTTTATTTTCTGCAGTGGCATCTGCTATAATTTCTCTAGAACTCTCGGCCAAGGTTCTTGTTTCACTAGGTTTAGGTGATTTTCCTTTCCCTTTTTGCTCACGGGTTTTCCTCTCATTTTCTCTTTTTATTTTCATTTTTATTTGATCTTCACATACTTCTCTAGGAGTTAAAGGTTTAAGACTAATTTTCCTACCCCCATGAGAGAACACATATGTGTTAGACAGTCCATCATGAAGTGCATGAATGTCAAATTGCCAAGGCCTTCCTAACAGAATGTGGGATGCTTCCATCCGTACAATATCACACAAGACTTCATCATTATACCTTCCTATGGTGAAAGCTATCAACACTTGTCTATTTACCACTAATTCTCCTTGTTCACTTAGCCATTGCAATTTATATGGTTTAGCATGTGGAGTTGTCTTAAGATCAAGTTTTTCTACCAGCCTAGTGCTCACCACATTGGTGCAACTACCACTATCTATAATTAAGGAGCATACCTTGCCACCAATTGTGCACCTTGTGTGGAATATGTTCTCTCTTTGTGTGTCATCAAGGTCTACACATGCGTTGCCAAGCATTCTCCTCACCATCAAGAGGTCTTCATCCTCCGGTTGCTCCATGCTGGAGTGGTCACTAGCACTAGCTTCCTCCTCACTTGATGATTGAGTGGTTCCTTCACTGGTTATACCACCATCCACTTTAATCACCATAGTCTTCTTGTTGGGGCATTGTGAGGCAATGTGTCCATGACCTAGACATTTAAAACATTTAATGTTAGAGGGTTTAGAGATGGGTTTAGCAAGCTCTTTACCCTTAGTGTCATCTCGGTTGGACTTGAAGAAGGCCTTGGAATTTCCCTCTTTCTTTTACCTATCCTTCCAACTTGAAGAACTATTGTTGTATGCTTTCTTGAAAGTGCCCTTCCTCTTTAATTGGCCTTCAATCCTTTCGGCCTTATGTATGGCATCTTCCAATGTTCTATAATTTTGGAGTTCCAAGATATCTTGAATCTCCCTATTTAGCCCATTTGTGAACCTAGCTATGGTGGCCTCTTTGTCCTCTTGGTAATCTGCTCTCAAGAGTGTGAGTTCCAAGTCCTTATAATACTCTTGTACACTCCTCCCTCCTTGAGTTAATCTTTGGAGCCTCACATGTAGATCTCTTGTATAGGAACTAGGCACAAACCTTTCCTTCATTGCATCCTTGAGTTGGGTCCAAGATGTGATATGCGGCCTTCTCCTTTTTTCGGAATCCACTAGCACTTGGTTCCACCAAACCAGTGCATAGCCCTCAAACTCGAGTATGGCCATGTTAAGCCTCTTCTCCTCACTCAATCTAGGATAACACGAGTAGACTTGGTCCACCTTCATCACCCAATCTAAGTAGGTTTCGGCATCACCATCTCCAAGGAATTTAGGTAAGGTTATTTTTGTGTTTCCCTCCCATGCTCTCGGTTCATCCTCATCAAGGCTTCTCCTAGGGGTGTAAGGTTGTCTCCTATGGTGAGTGGTCCTTCTACCTCTCCTTTCATTTTCATAGGCCCTAAAGGTTTCCTCCTCCTCATAGTTACTTCCCCAATCACTCTCTCTAGGAGTTTCTCTCGGGTGTCCTCTCTCACTTCCACTTCCCCTCTGATTATTCCTCCTACTGCTGTGTACTCCATCACTCTGTTCCCCTCGGTTCCCACTCTGTCCAGCACCTCTACTATGGTGCTCCCTACGGTTGCCACTAGTTTCTCCAAGGATTTTCCTGTCTAACTCCTTCCTTAGCTTCCTTCCCTCCTTCAATCTCCTCTCTTGGTCAAATCTCTCCTCCAAGCTATTAAGCATGGACTTCATCATATCAATCATCCTTTTAGACCTTGGTGAAAGATCATTTCCAACACTAGGAGAAGTATCCATAGCTGCACAAGAAAAGGTTAGATAACAAATACAATGATATAAGAGATCCTTGCCACTCTCTAAGTGTTTCTCTCTAGTAGCACTTGTGTATCACTCTTGAGATGGCTTTTTCTATGATGTGCACACTTGCCTTTTTTTTTTTTTTTTTTTTTTTTTTTTTTTTTTTTTTTTGCAATTCCCTGCCAAAGTTTCTAATTAAACCTCTAATCAATTATATAGAAATTTCCTTGTGAAAGAGGCACAATTCTCGGGTAAGCTCAAGAATTCCAAGGGAACAAAACTTCTAAGACAAAACCAAAGATTTCAATTGAATGGCAAGCAATAAAAGGCACAATTGAAATTAATAGGCTACTCAAATCAAGGAGTGGATGTGATATGACATAGGCATAAAACTGGACAGCAAAGAGTCAATTTTACTGGTTCGATTACTTAGCCAAACAAATTGAACAAAGCATTCAAACTCAATGTAGCATAGTAATCAAATTTCAAGACCTCTTTTGTAGGTATATGTATCAAGTAACTTATGAACAAATAATTCACTCCAAACTGCAGTAAAAATGGTTGGACAAGTATCAAATACAGCAAGTTTCACTTATGCAGAAATTTGAGTCAAAACATGCTAGTCACAAGTACACACTACTAGACTAATTTCCAAGCTACTAGTAATTTTACTAGGTGAATGAGTGTCCTATGTCTTAGCTCTAAGTCCGATTTTTTTTTTTTGTTCAAATTTCTTAACACTTCTTTAACACGTTGATAGCTTTCTTTGAATTTTCTCACTTGTTTTCTTCTTGTTTTTATTTCTTTTCACTTGATTTCTTTTCTATCACTTTTGTTTAAGCTACTGGAATGAAATATATCTTGCCTAAAACAAGCACTCCAAGCTCAACTACTAGTGCTAATGCTACTAAAAGGTGTAATAGGGATTTAGACCTATAGTAAGCACTCTACTAGCATGTAATGATGTTGATTTCTCAATTTTGCATGTATGAACTTGAATGTACAGAATTATAGGCTCAAGTGCAGTACCAAAACAGAGGAAACAGGGCATACAATGATAGATAACTCACGGTATACCAATTTCACCAGAATTAGAAACAAAATTGATACTAACACATGGAAACAATTACTACTGGACAAGTAATTCAAGGAATTGGAATTTATTACGAATTAACTCAATTTGACCGAACACATGGAAGAAACATATGATAATTTTCCGGATCTGGACTCAAACGCAAACATCGAATACGAATCTATGCATAACGATACGGATCAAGTCATGAACAATATCATTTGCATGATCTTCACCGAACAAAAAGACTTAAACAAAAAATTGACAAAACTACTAGACAGTTAAGGAAACCTAAAGATGAATCCTAAGCACACTAAAAGAATTAGACGAAGAACTCGAGAAAATTCAAAATGACCGAAGAACTTACTAGACTTATGGAGTAGAGATCCAATCTTGAAGAGAATCAAAACAAGCTCTGATTATCACTTGATATGATAATCAAGAGAACAAGCTCTGAATACCACTTGATATGAGTTCGCTGGAGACGAAGCTCAAATTTGGACCGATCGTCGTCTTCAATTGGAAACTCCACGGATGCGCTAATGGCGGAAGCTCAAAATTGACTCAAGACTCAAGGACTTAGAAGAAAGAATGAAAGCGGAGTAGATTTAGAAGATGATGGGGCCATGCATAAGCAATAAGCCTAAGGGAGAATCGCCACAAGGAAGAGTTTCCATGATAAGATTCAAGGTTTTAGAAGAAACCTTAGAGAGAAATCCACTCTCAAAGAATTAGCTCTTGCTAAATTCCATTCATTCAAAATTGATTCAAAGATCCTTTACAATTCAAAGTGTTACGTATTTATACTAGCGGGAGTTGGGATAGCTTGTGAAAGCTCAGACGGAACAACCTTCGCATGTGAAGGCCCAGATGGAATAAGCTTCAGATGGAAGAGTTCAACATGTGAAGGCCCAGACGGAACAAGCTTCAGACGGAAGAGTTCAGCATGTGAAGGCACAAACGGAACAAACTTCAGACAGAAGAGTTCAGCATGAAGCATCAGACGAAAGAGCGTCAAACGGAACATCTTCAGACGAAAGAGTTCAGCATGTGAAGGCACAGACGGAACAAACTTCAGACGGAAGAGTTCAGCATGAAGTATCAGACGACAGAGCGTCAGACGGAACATTTTCAGACGGAAGAGTTCAGCATCCAGCATCAGACGAAAGAGCGTCTTTGGTATCGTCTGTGGTAGCGCCTGTGGTAATCGTCTATGACAATCGTCTGTGGTATTCGATTGATTACCATCCTGGAAGCATTCCAATGCTATCGTCTGTGGGTATCGTCTTTACCCAACTCTCTCACAAAAACACTCTTAAACTTTGGTTCAATTACAAACATAAGGTCGCGCGTTTATTCACCCAACGAGGCCCAAATTAAATGTTCCTGATCTAGTTATAACTTTACAACATTTTTAGAAGGTTACAAGTTCTATTACAAAGTAAGGATAAGTCTTGAATTGAATCTTGGCTTTCACTTTCGAGCAGACTCTCCATTTCTTCGTGAATTCTTTTGTGCATGGCTCTTGTAACTCTTCTTGTCAAGGATGGTCCTCCATCAGATCTTTAAAGAGTTATTTCTTTAATATTATCATGAGTTATATTGATTTGGTGTTTGTCAAAATTGTTATATCGTGTATCATTTAGCTTCGAACATTCTCTTCAATTATGTATTAGTATCTTTCTGTCAAGTAATGTAGTAAAATTTTATCGTGTTTCTTCTCATTTTAACTTAAAGATGTTATAGATATGGAGAATTAAAAAAAATTATATGGAATAAAATTATCGTTTTGCTCTTTTTATAAATATTTCCTACTGTCACTAAATCTTAATTTTTATTTATTGTGGTGCGACTATATAGGCATAAGTAATTCATGAACATAGGGTATTTGTGGATTTAGCGAAGATGAGTTCAAAATCGAAAATTCATGTTGTTTTTTTTGACCCAAATCCAACCCTAATTTTTGTTACCTTATATCCCTTAGTTGGCACTCTATGTATTGTAGCCCTTAGGTACAGTTGTCCTCCAATAGGTACGGGGTATGCACTATTTGATTTTGATTTAGTGTTTTTAACTAAACCAAACCATTTTAATGGGTTTGATCTGTGATCCACTTCATCCAAACAAAATATTTACAAAATAAAAGGATTTTAAATCAAGACTATTAAAATGTTGTTTATTAAATTTTTTTATTAATTTTCAAATTCTCCATCCAAACTCAGGGTTAATTCTCTTAAAACGAGAAAATTAATTTATAAAGTTATTTCTATATTTTATTATTTATAAGGTTTTTTTAACTTAGAAATAACATCGAATGATAATTATTATATGGAACTGAAAAAGGTAAAAAATAATTACTAAATTAATTTTTCTTATCTTTTTTGTAAATATAATTAATATTCTCAAAACATTAAATAAATTTATATTAGTGTAAACATTAATTAAATAAGTTGTTACTAACATAAAAAAACTTTTTAAAACACGATTTTGTATATTTAATGCGCATGAACATTTTCTAATATAAAAGAACTATTTGTGTGTCTAGAGTGTTTATATTTTGACGTGTGTCAGCTCTTGACCAAAATCTTCTCATGGATACCAACATTGTTTTCAATTTTAGGCAAAACTTTGCCCAAACTAGCCGAAATGGTTTTAGACGTAGATTCTGCACCCATGTTTTCCCTACCTTCCAAGCACTCGTACCATATTTAGTCATTATTCTCCCATATTTATTTGTCTTTCTGCACCCATTTTAATTAGTGATTTGTGTTTAACTTCTTATTATTTTCGCATTTTCACTGTTGGGCTTCACTGGGTCAGAAATTCATTTTTTATTATTAATTCAGATTTTCTTAGGCTTATTTCCCTTATTATTATTGTCAGGGCAATTTTGAAAATTAATTGGGCTTGGTAATTATTTCTAGACATGAAGAGGAGCTGCCAAGTCATCACTTCATTAATCCACGTCAGATTTCCATTTTTATTTTCATTTTCTTTAATTAATTATTTTATTTGGTTAATTATAATGTGTTGGGCCAGAATTGTTTTAGAAGCCCAATTAGTCATTAGGGAAGGGTTTTCCCTTATACATTGGAAAAACCTTCAGACTTGGACACTCTCTCACACTCTCACTCACTACACACTTCATTTTACGTTTTCAGTTTTCTTAGTTTAGGTTAGGTTAGGTTTTCTCTCTTTTTCTTCTTCTTTTTCTGCAATTGGATTCCAGATTCTGCATTTAGTTTTCCAGCCATCAATCAATTAAAGTTTGTTTTCTTCTCTCTATTGCAATTTCAATTCATGCTCTTTATTGTTCGTTGCAATTTCAATTTCAATTTCGTTTACTAGTTTATTTACCTTTTGATTTTTGCAATCAATTTTGTTGCCATTTAATTTCTTTGTTGTTTCAATTCCAATTCTGCAATTTAATGGGTCTTTAATTTAGTTAGGGTTATTCTCTTGAATTAGGTTACAATGAAGCTTTGAGGTTTCTATTATATATTATTATGCTCTCTTTGTATTTAATTCTTCATCAATTATTCTTGTGCTTAAAAGCCCCAATTGCTGTTCACGCTTAGTGTTTCAATTAATAGGCAATTTGTATCTCTGTTCATGCATAATGCGTTGAATTACAAATTGTTGGAATTGGGATAATTGATGTGTGTGGATGCTTAATTCGCATAAGGAAAACTTAGAGTTAATTATCGCTTAGTTAATTAATTCGGGTTAGATTAAGAGTTGAGTAAACTGAGCATTTGACATGATTAATTTTCATTTAGTTAATTAATCTTGTAACCTAGGATAAGTGAATCTGTAATTTGATCAAGAGGGTAATCCCATTTTAATTTTTCTGCCTTTATAATTCTGTCTTAGTTATAATCACAAGAACCCACTTCTCCCATATGTCCTGTCTTTGATAGAAACCCAATAATGGTCCTTGAGAGAGGACCTAGGAGTCACTTCCTAGTTCTGCATTTATTTGCATTATTTTGATAGAGTGCGACAGTCTTATCAAAATTTGGCGTCGTTGTCAGGGACCATCGATTTCTGTCAAAGAGTTTTTGTTGTGTTGTGTTGTTTTGTTTGTGTGGTTGTCATTTTTGTTCTGTTCTTGTGTTGGTGTTGTTAGTGTTGTGAGTTATGTTGTTCTGTTTTAGTGTTATGTTTTAGTGTCTTGTGTTAAAGTGTGTTTTGTAGTTTGTGAATTTTCTGTGTTTTGAGTTGTGTAAATACATTGTTCTATCATTTATGTGTTTGTCATTTATGTGTTTCTTTTAGTGTTAGTGTGTGTTAGTAGTGTTAGAGTGGTAGCAAGTGAAGTGAACCAAGGAGCAGCCCAGAAATCACAAGAAAACTAGTAAAAATTACATATCTGATGCAAGTAATCAATTACCCCGTATTGGTTATCGATTACCTTGCCTTGTTTTGAATATCAAGTGAAAAATTCTCTAGAGTAATAGATTACCATCTTTAGGTAATCAATTACCACTAGTGGTTTTGCTTCGAAAATTGTTTTTCTTGCTAGAGTAATCGATTACCCAGTGCTGGTAATCGATTACCACCCATTTCTGGAAATTTTCTCCTTATTTGCTCACTGGAGTAATCGATTACCACCATTTGGTAATCAATTACCCACACCTATTTTGTTATTTTAATTGTGATTTTTTATTCTGTTAGCTAGAGTTGTTATTTTTGGTTGAAATTTTTTGTGCCAACTTCTTTCAACTCACATTTGATGAGAAAAATACTAGAGGCTGTTGGTTTGGTCCTGGATGAAACACCCCAGAATTTGTGAATTCTGATTTCGGAAAAACTTAAAACTGTCATAACTTTGGCTATCAGAATTAAGCAAATTATATATGTTTTCTAGGTGGAAAAGGGGTGGTCTTTTAGTTGGGCCACTACGCTAGCTTGTCAGGTGGGCCAATTTGTGAGCGGAAGGGTACTTTTTAATGGGTTTTAGAAAATTTCAGTTTTGACGGGTTATATGCTTTTGTGAAAAATTGATGATTAGTTGCATATACTACATTACTAGATGCTTTCCATGAGTTATACACCCGTTTGATCCTGAAATAGATTAGTTAGGTAGTCTATGATTTTGTCTTTAGAGTCTTTACAATAATGTTAGTTTGAATAGTCAGATAGCTTAGAGTAGTTAAAAAAAAAACAATTTGCTTGCGGTGTTGTTCTGTTCTATTGTTCTGGTGTATCTCTGGTGTGTTTTCATTGTGCGCAAGTACATTTTGGTTAGGCTAACATGGATAATAGGAATATTAGGGAGTATTGGAAATAAGAGGAATATTTCAGGTGATCCTGGGGCATGCCTCAACGACGATACAATCCTTATTCTAGCTCCTACAATCCTGGATAAGGAGATCAGAGCTATCAATATTCACATGATTATTTCCATCCGATATAAGATTGACAGCAACAGTCCAACCATCATGCATTACCTTTTCAGCATGTTGCACCACCACCAGTAGCCCAACCAAAACCTTCTTTGGAAGAATTAATCAAGCAGATGACCATCAATAACATGCAATTTCAGCAGATAACTAAGGCCAGTGTTCAGACTCTCCAAACTCATATGGGCCAGTTATCCGATGCCATTAATCAGAGCCAACCTCAAGCACCCATCAGTCTACCCTCACAAGTAAACTCTGATATGAATGCTAATGGTAAGATTGTGAGTGATATTAATTTGGGGTTTGACAAGCAATTGGTGGAATCTGCACAACCAGAAAAGACAAGTTCTATGGAGGTTGTATGTAAAGAGAAAGAGTTGCAAGAACAAGACATAGAAGAAAGAAGAGTCACAAATATATAAGAGAAGGAAACATGTGATGATTTAATTGTTTAAGCTAATCCTTCCTCTGTAAATATAATTAATATTCTCAAAACATTAAATAAATTTTTATTAGTGTAAACATTAATTAAATAAGTTATTACTAACATAATAAAACTTTTTAAAACACGATTTGGTATATTTAATGCGCATGAACATTTTCTAATATAAAAGAACCACTTGTATGTCTAGAGTATTTATATTTTGACGTGTGTCAGCTCTTGACCAAAATCCTCTCATGGATACCAACAATGTTTTCAGCTTTGGGCAAAACTCTACCCAGACAAACCGAAATGGTTTTAGATGTAGATTCTGCACCCATGATTTCCCTACCTTCCAAGCACTCGTCCCTCATGTTGAGTCACATTTTCTTGAAGCAAACCCTTTATTGAGAAGGACATATTTACCAAACCATGTCAATTCTCAAAGAGAAATGATTCCTAGCCCTTTGCAATCCAATTTTCCTACACCGATGGAGACTCAAGAAACAAGAATCTTAGCTAACAATAAGGTTTTTCAGGCACCACACCAACAAACTATGTTGATGCCCCGACTTGCAATAAACTCAATTACCCCAGTTAGGCAATTGGCTATTGCTACTTCACAATGACTTTTAGGTCCACCGCAAGCTATGTTATGTGCTAGTAATAATGTTACCGAAATGCCACAATTCTCTGCTCCACCAATCGACCCAACGGTCATGGAGGTTTCTCCAGTTGATGGTACTAGACCATTTATCAACCTACTCGATAAGCCCATCAACAATGATGAGAGGGTTATCATCAATCATGGCCCATTGGATCTTACTTTAAGGCTTTAGATCTTTAAAGGTTTATTTCTTTAATATTAAAATGTGTTATATTGATGTTGGTGCTTGTCAAAATTATTATATCGTGTATCATTTAGCTTCGAGCATTCTCTTCAATTATATATTAGTATCTTTCTGTCAAGTAATGTAGTAATGTTTTATCGTGTTTCTTCTCATTTTAACTTAAAGATGTTATAGATATGGAGAATTAAAAAAATTATATGGAATAAAATTATTGTTTGGCTCTTTTTATAAATATTTCCTACTGTCACTAAATCTTAATTTTTATTTATTGTGGTGCGACTATATAGACATAAGAAATTCATTAACGTAGGGTATTTGTGGATTTAGCGAAGACGAGTTCAAAATGGAAAATTCATGTTTTGGACACAAATCCAATCCTAATTTTTGCTACCTTATATCCCTTAGTTGGCACTCTATGTGTTGTTGCCCTTAGGTATAGTTATCCTCCAATAGGTGAGGGGTATGCACTATTCAGTTTGTTTCGTGTTTTTAACTAAACCAAACCATTTTAATGGGTTTGACCTGTGATCCACTTCATCCAAACAAAATATTTACAAAATAAAAGGAATTTAAATCAAGGCTATTAAAATGTTGTGTATTTAAATTTTTTTATTAATTTTCAAATTCTTCATCCAAACTCAAGGTTAATTCTCTTAAAACGAGAAAATTAATTTATAACATTATTACTATATTTTATTATTTATAAGCCTTTTTTATCTTAGAAATAATATCGAATAATAATTATTATATGGAACTGAAAAAGGTAATAAATAATTACTACTTAATTAATTTTTCTTATCTTTACATTTTCTTCTCAAACGGTCAATTTTTTCTTGTTTGTAAATATAATTAATATTCTCAAAACATTAAATAAATTTTTATTAGTGTAAACATTAATTAAATAAGTTGTTACTAACATAATAAAACTTTTTAAAACACGATTTTGTATATTTAATGCGCATGATTCTAATGTAAAAGAATCACTTGTATGTCTAGAGTGTTTATATTTTGATGTGTGCCAGCTCTAGACCAAAATCCTCTCATGGGTACCAACAATATTTTCAGCTTTGGGCAAAACTCTGCCCAGACAAACCGAAATGGTTTTAGATGTAGATTCTGCACCCACGTTTTCCCTACCTTCCAAGCACTCGTCCCTCATGTTGAGTCACATTTTCTTGAAGCAAACCCTTTATTGAGAATGACATATTTACCAAACCATGTTAATTCTCAAAGAGAAATGGTTCCTAGCCCTTCACAATCCAATTTTCCTACACCGATGGTGACACAAGAAACAAGAATCTTAGCTAACAATAGGGTTCTTTAAGCACCACACCAATAACCTATATTGATGCCCCGACCTGCAATAAACTCATTTCTCCTAGTTAGGCAATTGGCTATTGCTACTTCACAACGACTTTCAGGTCCACCGCAAGCTATGTTATGTACTAGGAATAATGTTACCGAAATGCCACAATTCTCTGCTCCAGCAATAGACCCAACAGTCATGGAGGTTTCTCCAGTTGATGGTACTAGACCATTTATCAACCTACTCGATAAGCCCATCAACAATGATGAGAGGATTATCATAAATCATGGCCCATTGGATCTTACTTTAAGGCTTTAGATCTTTAAAGGGTTATTTCTTTAATATTATCATCAGTTATATTGATGTTGATGCTTGTCAAAATTGTTATATCGTGTATCATTTAGCTTCGAGCATTCTCTACAATTGTGTATTAGTATCTTTCTGTCAAGTAATGTAGTAATGTTTTATCTTGTTTCGTCTCATTTTAACTTAAAGATGTTATAGATATGGAGAATTAAAAAATTTATATGGAATAAAATTATTGTTTGGCTCTTTTTATAAATATTTCTTACTGTCACTAAATCTTAATTTTTATTTATTGTGGTGCGACTATATAGGTATAAGAATTTCATGAACATAGGGCATTTGTGGATTCAGCGAAGATGAGTTCAAAATTGAAAATTCATGTTGTTTTGGACTCAAATCCAACCCTAATTTTTGCTACCTTATAACCCTTAGTTGGCACTCTATGTGTTGTTGCCCTTGGGTATAGTTGTCCTCCAATAGGTAAGGGGTATGCACTATTCAGTTTGGTTTAGTGTTTTTAACTAAATCAAACCATTTTAATGGGTTCGATCTATGATCCACTTATTCAAAATAGTTTAAAAAACTAAGTGATTTTTAACCAAGTTTAAAACTTCTTCCTAAACACCTAAAAACCAATAACATCCACCAAGTTACAATACTAATCTAAAGTTAAACATTGTTGTCATCAATGTGTATTATAAGTGCAGATATTAAAATTGAACCATCTTTGATACAGAATAGTAGAAATTAAAAATGGCATAAAAATGAGTATCATTCAATATCTCTACACTGATACTTAGCATATAACATTATTCATAATTAAGCAAAAACATCTCAAAGGCAACTATGCAAATCCAATAGCTTTCCCTTACACTTGCAACATCAAAGGAAATCACAACAACATAAGCATATGCATAAGACAAAAAAACACAAGAAGGGGGGGAGGGTTGAATTCTGTTAATTAAAATTTTGTCTTTTTGCGTCTATTGTTTTCAAAGGGTAGACGCAACTTCGTCTTTTTTTAATTTTTGATTTTAATATTTGAAATGTTCAAGTTGGTTAATCCCAGTTAGACTTAAAATAAAAAACAGACAAGGATAGAAATATTTTTATAGTAGTTCGTCTTAAGCAGACGACTACGTCCAGTTACTTAGCAACTTGATAAGTTTTAACTACAAACCGTGAAAAGAGGTTACAAGTATTCTTTACACTTAGCCACTTCTGGCTATATAGATATTCTTTGATCCCAACCTTCTCAGACTAAATAACTAGGTATTCTTTGGAACACAACCTACCCAGGCTAATACAAAGGTATTTTTTTGGAATGTAGCCTCCTCAGGCTAAGGGCACTACAAAAAAGGATTTGAAGTTTCTAAGAAATGAAAATCCTCTTCACAAAGAGGGGTTTACAGATGAAGTACAAAGTTCAAGTAATAGAGAGCGAAATCACAATAGATAGCTTTTCAAGCGTAAGTTTGCCTACTTGAACTGAAGATGTTGAAGTCTTTATATAGGCAAGGTCTTGAGAGATCCGTTAGACTCATCCTTGAGACTGTTTTCCTATTTCAATCGTGTGTCAAAGATCAATCAGAATAATTAATGATTTGTACCGGAGTCAGCGCGATTTCAGATCTTTTTCTGACTTGATTAGATAGATAAACAAAAAGCATGATTTGCTTTTCGTGTTGTAGAGGTTTTTCACAGTCTCCTAACCAACTTTGGAAGCTTCTTTGAGTAACTTCTTGATTTGAAATTTGGCGCGAGTTACTCAGATGGATAACTTAGACTTCACTTGATTTTCTTAGACAAAGGGTCTTCATTTCTTCGTCTGTCTTCAATCTTCTAATCTTTGTCTTGGGGCATGACTTTGAGTCTATCAAGAGCAGACAATGACTTCATAAGATGAAAACTTTGAGGAGTCTCTCTTTGTCTGTACTTGCTTCGTCTGACTTTGGCTTGCAATATTTCAGTCTACAAATCCATGTAGCTAATGTAACGCTCCACAGATCTAGCACCTTTTGTGCATCGGATCGTCGTTTCACCAAGTGAACTTCACTCAAAATCAAGAGAAGCTTGCGGAACTTAGATTAAAAAAGTGGTTGATAGTTTCGGTCTGTGACTGAAGAAGAAGAAATCAAAAATGGAAGTAGATTAGAAGATGGATAGCGCCATGATTCAACGAACCAATAAGCTAAGTAGAAGAATCGCCACTTGGATCATGGATCCATGATAAGATTCAAGGTTCTATAAGAAACCCCAAGAGAGAACTCTCTCTTTCTCAAGACACAAGTCTTAGAAAATTCTATTTCATTTCATCCAAAGATCGTTTACAATTCAGAGTGTTCAGTATTTATACTAGTTGTAAAACAACCAAAAGCTAAAATGTAAGTAGTAATTTGATCATCCGTCTGTGTATCGTCTGTCTCCAGTATCGTCTGTCTATCGTCTGTTGGTGTAGTATCGTCTGTCTGTGTGGTATCATCTGTCGTGTCTACAGACGGAAGCATCAGACTGAAGACTCAGACGCAACAAGTACAGACGGAACAAGCCTCAGACGGAACATCCTCAGCGTCAGACGGAACATGCCTCAGACGGAATAGCGTCAGACGGAACAAGCCTCAGACGGAATAGCGTCAGACGGAACATCCTCAGCGTCAGACGGAACATGCCTCAGACGGAATAGCGTCGACGGAACAAGCCTCGAGACGAATAGCGTCGACGGAACATCTCGGCGTCGAGACGGAACTCGACGAACAACTCACTCTCAAGATCGGACGAAAACATAATTTTAAAGAAGAGTTCTTACTTACAAACATGAGGCCGTGCACTTATTCACTAAGCAAGACCTAATTTACTTGTTCCTAATCTAATTACCAAATGCATAGAAAATTACAAGGCTTCATAAGCCCATTATGTTGACTATCAAGAGTTGACCATTGACTTTGAGTTGTTGATTTTGACTTGGTCAACTCTTCTTCAACTTGAGCTTCAATTCTTCTTTGCATTGCCCTTGTAATCCTCATGCTTGGGAGATGGTCCTCCATCAATCCCTCCTTCTTGTGGCCAACTTTTCCCCAAGTGGCCTTAGCTTATTACCTACAAAACCATTTTACCCGGATCAAAGATCAAGCAAACTCTTTTAAGTTTAACTTTTAATATCAAGATGGTTTGCCCACTAATATTAATATCAAAATGTAAATAAGTGAAGAAGGAAATCAAGTGATTGTCTATGCATAAACCGAAACTCCAAGGAGTTTCTATTTCCTCCTTTAGAAGTGTAGATATTAGTTCTTCAATCCTTGTGGAATCATGTTTGAAACTCTTGTTTAAAAGTCTTCTTTTAGGTGTAGAAGCTTGTGATGTTTCCTCCTTCTTGGACTCATTCTTCCACCTAAAAGGGAAACCATTAGTAGAATCAAACAAGAATCTCAACTTGACATTTTCAAACATTTCCCAAGACCTATTTAGAGAACCTATTGTGTCACAAATTGTGTTGTGCAAATTAGAAATAATAGGAGAAGTAAAAGGCAAAGAAGTCTCCCTTTTTGATAATGCATAATCTCTAAGTACTTATTTTCCTCTTCCTAGGTCACTCCATGGTTCCTCTATGCACAACTTCACACTTGGTCCTAGAACATAAAATTTCTTGGGAGTGAATCCTCTAGCTATCACACAAGGCGCCTTTGGTGTTTCAATATATGTGGAAATTTGTATTGTGCCCTCCTTCTTTACTTCATTCATCAACCTATATGAACAATTCATATCATGAGAGTAAAAGTTAGTAGGCACAATTAAAAATTCCAAATTTCTAAATTTAATGATTTTCCAAGGCTCAATGTCTCTCAAAGGTGGCAACCCATGTGGAATGTCCTTGGGAAACACATCTTTGAACTCCTCCTTGAATGCATCCAAATCTTGTTGCTTACCTACAATGTTAGTGCTCAACACAAGAGGTTTAGGTAAACAAATAAATATGCTTTTCCTAGCTAGGAATTCTCTCTTTAGCTCACCTTTCCCAATAAGCAAACTCTCACTAAGTTTCCCTTTTGTTTTAGCCTCGGTTTGCCTAGCATCATGGGTGCTTCCACACTTGTTTTTCAACCTAGAATCCTTAGTGGCATGTTTGGTAATTTTCTTGCAACTCTCGGCCAACACTAGATTCTTAGGGTGTTTGGTTTCTTTTTGGCTTTTCTTGGAGGAGCTCGCGGCCATACTATGTGTGGCACTTGAACCCTCACTTTTCTTCTCATTTTCTCTCTTTAATTTCATTTTTATTTGATCCTCACACACTTCCTTAGGTGACAAAGGCTTAAGGGTGACCTTCTTGCTCATATGAGAGAAAACATAGGTGTTGGAAACACCATCATGAATGGCATGTTTGTCATATTGCCAAGGTCTCCCAAGTAATAGGTGAGTGGCTTCCATAGGCACTACATCACATAACACATCATCTATATATTTGCCTATGGAGAAGTTAATAAGAACTTGCTTACTAACTACCATTTCTCCCTTATCACTCAACCATTGTAGCTTGTAAGGTTTAGGGTGTGGGGATGTCCTAAGTTCTAGTTTATTTACTAACCTAGTACTAACAACATTTGTACAACTACCACTATCTATGATAAGAGAACATACCTTCCCTTCCACTAGGCATCTAGAATGGAAGATGTTTTCTCTTTGTGAGTGATCCAATTCCTTGAGGGCACTTCCAAGCATCTTCCTCACCATGAGGAGATCTCCATCTTCCGGTTGTTCCATGCTTGAGTGCTCACTAGCACTAGCTTCCTCTTGTTCACTTGAAGAGTGAGTGGACTCTTCACTAGTGATTCCTCCATCTACTCTTATGACCATGGCCTTCTTGTTCGGACATTGGGAAGCTATGTGACCATGTCCTAAACACTTGAAACACTTAATTTTAGAAGGTTTAGAAATAGGTTTAGAGACTTCCTTACCCTTAGGGTCATCTTGGTTGGACTTGTAAAAAGTCTTGGATGATCCCTCCTTCTTTTGCTTGTCCTTCCAACTTGAAGATCCATGTGTGAAAGACTTCTTGAAGGAGCTTTTCCTCTTTAGTTGGCCCTCAATCCTCTCGGCCTTATCGATGGCATCCTCCAAAGTTCTATAGTGTTGGAGCTCCAAGACATCTTGAATCTCTCTATTCAAGCCATTGGTGAACCTAGCAATTGTAGCTTCCTTTGCCTCTTCATAGCCGGCCCTCATCAAGGTCAATTCTAGGTCTTTGTAGTACTCTTGCACACTCCTCCCTCCTTGAGTCAACCTTTGGAGCTTCACATGGAGGTCCCTTGTATAAGATTTAGGCACAAATCTTCCCTTCATGGCATCCTTCAATTGGGTCCAAGAAGTGATGTGTGGCTTTCTCCTCTTTTCGGCATCTACAAGGACTTGGTTCCACCACACCAAGGCATAACCTTCAAACTCCAAGATGGCTAAGTTAAGCTTCTTTTCTTCACTGAAGTGTGGGTAGCATGAATACACTTGTTCAACCTTCATCACCCAATCTAGGTAGCTTTCGGCCTCACTATCTCCAAGGAACTTAGGTAGCTTAATCTTATGGCTTCTTTCCCACTCTCTAGGTTCATCTTCTTCCACATGTCTTCTAGGGGTGTGATTTGGTCTTCTAGGTTGAGAATCTCTCCTTTCCCTCCTTGCATTCCTATGGCCTCTAAAGGGTTCATCTTCATCATAGTTGTTTCCCCAATCACTCTCCCTAGGCGTGCTATAGTCTCCTCTAGGAATTTCTTCCTCACTTCCACTACCTCTATAACTATGTCTCCTACTCCTATGTACTTCATTGTTTGAACTCCCACGACTCTCCCTATGTCCAGCCCTTCCTCTATTGTGACCACCTTGATTGCCACTAGTCTCCCCAAGGATCCTCTTCTCCAACTCCTTCTTTATCTTCCTTTCCTCCTTCAATCTCCTCTCTTGGTCAAATCTCTCCTCCAAGCTAGTATTAAGCATGGACTTCATCATATCAATCATCCTTTTAGACCTTGGTGAGAGATCATTTCCAACACTAGGAGAAGTATCCATAGTTGCACAAGAAAAGGTTAGATAACAAATACAATGATATAAGAGATCCTTGTCACTCTCTAAGTGTTTCTCTCTAGTAGCACTCGTGTATCACTCTTGAGATGGCTTTTTTTTTTTTATGATGTGCACACTTGCCTTTTTCCTCTCAATCTCACTTAAGATTTCTTTGAGAAACCTCTATCAATTATCAATGTCCAATTTATCTAAGTGAAAGAGGAACAATTCAGCTACAAAGCCTAGGAGATCAAGAAGACAAAAACTCTAGACAAAACTACAAAGATTCCAAAAAGGGACAAGCAATAAAACAAGACTCAATGAACAAAATTAGTTACTCAAAAATTGGAATTAATGACTAAGACAAAGGCTAATATATTTACTGCATTAAATATGAAGGAAAACTAGTATTTAACAACTGCAAAAAATTTTGAAACAAAACTCAAAGAAGAAAGAAATCAAATGCAATTTGCTGGAAAACTGACAAAGAATCGTCACCAAAATTTGCCCAACTTGTGAATTTTTGTTAGCATAGCAAATGAACTTGGAAAATTATGAAACCTTCCAGTTGAGCTTATATATATGTATAGTGAATGAACATATGCCCAGAATTCAATAATTTAATGTTTAACCCGTTGAACCAACTGCAAACCTGAAACTGCTCAAAGTAACAGCAAAACCGTTACCAAGCTGGAAGTTAGGCTTGAAAATGGCTCAAAATGATTTGAAATTTTGGGGAATGGTTTGGGTGATATTTAGGCACAAAATAAGCTCAATTTAAGGTGCAGGGCAGCCACAAAATTGGGTCCAAAAACAGGGCAAAAACAGGACAAATATGTCTAGGCACAAGCAAAGCACATTACAAGTTCAAATATCATGCTATTAGCAATTTTGACACAATTTTGTAATATGATGCTTGAGCCTAATGAGTAATTGTTGCCTAATTGAGCTTGGACACAAAATTTGTGGGTGTTTAATGATCCCAATTTCCCAATGTACTGCACTCAATTTTTTCCAAAAATTTCTACTACAAGAGCTACTCAAAATTTCACTCTAATTTTTCTTCAAACTTCTTTTCTTGTATTTTTTTTTCTTGAATTTTTCTTTGACTCTTTTTCTTCTATATTTCTTTTCTTGAATTTTTCTTTGACTCTTTTTCTTGTATATTTTCTCTTGCTCTTTTCTTTTCTTTTGTTTTTCTATATTTTTCTTTTGGCTATTCTTTGCTGGACAGTCCAAGTATAGGCTCAATTACTCACGCAAGTCAAGTTAAACTTTGCTAACAAGCAAGATAATGTATGGTAATGGTAACTTGAACTTCTAATGAGCAATGCACATGATAATAACACATATAAGATGCAGGGAATTAACAATTCCAGCGAAGAGACTAAAAATACATATTGAGAAAATTCATCAAACACATGGGGGGCTATCAACTAGAATGTGTCTAGCATGTAAGATAAGCCATGTATGATCAACCATGAGTGTCAGAACATCTCATCTATGCATTGGACAGCCAAGACACACAACAAAACTCAAATAAAAATTCAATTGAATCAAAAATTGAAATAAAAAAGATAGGAGCTAGACTCAATATCACAAGTGAAGAACAACTAGGTGAAGAACAAGCTCTTGATGCCAAATTTTGATATGGTATCAAGGGAACAAGCTCTGATACCAAATTTTTACAAATCCATGTAGCTAATATAACGCTCCACAGATCTAGCACCTTTTGTGCATCGGATCGTCGTTTCACCAAGTGAACTTCACTCAAAATCAAGAGAAGCTTGCGGAACTTAGATTAAAAAATTGGTTGATAGTTTCGGTCTGTGACCGAAGAAGAAGAAATCAAAAATGGAAGTAGATTAGAAGATGGATAGCGCCATGATTCAACGAACCAATAAGCTAAGTAGAAGAATCGCCACTTGGATCATGGATCCATGATAAGATTCAAGGTTCTATAAGAAACACCAAGAGAGAACTCTCTCTTTCTCAAGACACAAGTCTTAGAAAATTCTATTTCATTTCATCCAAAGATCGTTTACAATTCAGAGTGTTCAGTATTTATACTAGTTGTAAAACAACCAAAAGCTAAAATGTAAGTAGTAATTTGATCATCCGTCTGTGTATCGTCTGTCTCCAGTATCGTCTGTCTATCGTCTGTTGGTGTAGTATCATCTGTCTGTGTGGTATCATCTGTCGTGTCTACAGACGGAAGCATCAGACTAAAGACTCAGACGCAACAAGTACAGACGGAACAAGCCTCAGACGGAACATCCTCAGCGTCAGACGGAACATGCCTCAGACGGAATAGCGTCAGACGGAACAAGCCTCAGACGAAATAGCGTCAGACGGAACATCCTCAGCGTCAGACGGAACATGCCTCAGACAGAATAACGTCAGACGGAACAAGCCTCAAACGGAATAGCGTCAGACGGAACATCCTCAGCGTCAGACGGAACTCAGACGGAACAACTCACTCTCAGCATCAGACGAAAACACAGACGGAAAGAAGAGTTCTTACTTACAAACATGAGGTCGTGCACTTATTCACTAAGCAAGACCTAATTTACTTGTTCCTAATCTAATTACAAAATGCATAGAAAATTACAAGGCTTCATAAGCCCATTATGTTGACTATCAAGAGTTGACCATTGACTTTGACTTGTTGATTTTGACTTGGTCAACTCTTCTTCAACTTGGGCTTCAATTCTTCTTTACATTGCCCTTGTAATCCTCGTGCTTGGGAGATGGTCCTCCATCAGACGGATAACTTAGACTTCACTTGATTTTCTTAGACGAAGGGTCTTCATTTCTTCGTCTGTCTTCAATCTTCTAATCTTTGTCTTTGGGCATGACTTTGAGTCTATCAAGAGCAGACAATGACTTCATAAGATGAAAACTTTGAGGAGTCTCTCTTTGTTTGTACTTGCTTCGTCTAACTTTGGCTTGCAATATTTCAGTCTGATGCGATACCGTCTGTTCTGTAATTAATCAAAACTTAGGGTGTTAATCATCTTGATTTAATAACATAGGAGATTACATGGCATTTAAGAATTTAGACATTAGTGTTGTAGCATTTTGAAAATATATTTAGACGACACAAACCTTATTTGAGCATGAAAGGGAATCCATTTTTGGACCTCTAGTCTTCTGCCTAAGTTTCAGCTTACTTGAAACTTAACACATTCAAAGTTTGCAAAGTTAAACAATAAAGGGAATCAAGATTTGCTACAACTAAATGATTGGAACCAAACTATTCTAATATATAGTAGCTAGCAATTGGATAAAATTTGACCATGGTCATTTGATTAGAATTGTGGATAAACTTTTATTTGCGTTGAATTTCAAAATCATGGTTAAAAGAAAAGGAAACCTATAATATATGTTTTCACAAGTTCCTTTAATAAATACTAAGCACAGACAAAAATATGCAGAAACTTTTACAAATAGATCTAGTACATCTTAATTATCTATTAAATTTTGTTATGATTGTTGGATTTTAGGTCGTTGATAAGCGATTGGAATTACTGACAAATTTTCTTCATTATCGATGATTTTTGGTAGTCAATAGTAGCATTTTTTCTTGTAGTTCCCTTTAATGTTGATCAATATTTTAAAGGGCTTTAAACCCAATGTCTTGCCCCAAGCACCTAGACTGTCTTACCTTTTAAGCAAATCGTCAAGGGCTTACTAGCAAAAATAAAACTATCCAGTAAACATCAATTTTGTGCAATATAACATGTAAATACTTAATCCTCATGACCTTAAAATAGAACACATAATTTATCATACTTCACTATATCATGACCACTTCACTACATCAAAACCATTGGTCATGTCACTAGTCATTACTATATCATAGAACAATGTCATGTTAAATGTATACATGAGCAATACCAAATGTGTAAGACTTATGTGTCCTAGGCCTTCACCACAAATCATTTTGATAGTATATATATCTAACAGATTCAAGTACTCAACACCTACGTATCTGAGCTCTTTTCATACATCACATGAACAATATTCTACAATTACAGATATGTAATCACATTTCTCAGTTAATTATCCAAGATTCAAACTCCAATTCATTGAGTAAGTTTTGACGCATGCTTTTAATAAAATCATATTGTTATGAGAATATTATAAAATTAAACTATATCCAAAGATTTCAAAATTTTCTAAGTTAGAAAGCATAGTGAAATTTATGTAGAGTCTTCTCATAATTTGTGCATTTCCTCAATAACACAAATCAAAAACTTATGCATATCGCCCAATTTTCATTGATCACATCGTATTGAAAAAAAAAATGGGTTTTCATATTATTTTAAAAATATCAACATGCAATTTCGTAAGCGAATCCTCCATAAACAATCATGACTTTAAAATAGAATTTGCATGAAATTAAATCATTTACCTTTAAAGTATGATGCTAAGCACATATTAGTGCATCCTTTTTTTGGTCCTTGTTCATGTACTCCAACTTTACATATTCTGACTTTAGAGTCGTATAGATTCAAATTTATCTGTTTGCATGTTATACATTGAATCAATGACAACACAGTAAATTTTAGTTTAATCGGTTTAGATTCTGCATTTGAAGACAAAATGGGCCACATGTAAACATACATAAACTTCATTTCAAGGATTTCTGATGAATGTAATTTGTACGACTAAGTGTAACCGGATTTTGTAATAGTAACTAGACTTCCAAGGGATTTAGCGCAATACTTAATAACCTTAAGTATTCTTGTTTGAATATGAAATATTATAGAAAGATGTTCGAAATAAAGAGCATGAAATTAAGAGATATAAGATAAATCAATAAGAAAAGATTTTGGTGTAAAAGAAATTACAAGATTGGATTAAATTTAGTTAAGAGATGCCCTAGATTTGAACTCTGCTTAACCTCACTTCACTCTGTTATTTTCTTATTAATCCGATATTATTTTGTTTATAAAGTGTCACACCTGGAACTGATGTTGGCATTTATCTTATCTTTATTTAGACTTTGTAAAATCAGTTTATAAGGGTCCCAAAATTTGGGAAAGTTTAAAACTTTTTGGCAAATTTGATCACATGCTAAACAAACTTCTGGACAAGGTACTTGGCGCATAAAAATGGAAAATGTTTTAAACTTTCTTTCACTGAAAAGATTAATGCACAAAAGAAAATCTAGAGGAAAGATAATGAAAACACAACACATGTGATAATATCTACGTAGCAAAGCATTGGCCCACCAAAGTTACATATAGGGAAACGAGTAAGACTACTCACTTGGTCTACACTCCTACAAAAGATACATCAAAAGCAAGAAAAGATAATCTATAAGCCAAAGTAAGCCTTTCTGACCCGAAACTCAATTCCCACAAAGTTACCCGTGAGTAGATTGTCAAATGACCAGAAGAACCTTTAGAAGGATTCCACTTGCTACAAGTCTCCATTGGTTGATTACTCACAAAAGAAGCTCACTCACTACTAATAGTTTAAAACTCATTTATGTGTGTTAGATATCAAGTACATTCACCTAGACGAATAGGTCTTTCCATAGTTGTTAAGTCTAGCATTTTTGCCTAGATGAAGGAATTTTTTCCTAGGCAAATAAAATTTAATTGTTGAGAAAGTCACCACTATTGCTCGCCTAGGTTAATGGATTTTTACCTAAGCAAAGTAGCTAGCCAAAATCTATAAATAGGGTGGCTGAAGAGATGTATTTACACACTTTTCCAACCTTGGCAAAGCCCTACCCGTTTTCCCACCCGAACACTTCTATCTGACCTCTACATTACCAGTGACTCATCTAAACATCCTTCTCGTAAGATACTATCCTTTACTCAACTAAATTCTACCTTTTTCAAATTGAGGGTCATGAAGGAAGTTGCCTTACAAAAAAAACGGATACACCATTGTGATCCTGATATTTCCCTGATCATGGATATGTAGTTCAAATGCTGAAACAACAACCTTTGATGATTTCCTTTTATCCTTCAATTTGATTCATTTTTTAATGTTTCATAAAAAATAAATACTTTCTTAACTCTAAATTGAAATTCTGAACTGGTTATATTGACATACTTTGTTTTCTTTTTTTTTTAGGATTGATTATTTTCTTAAATAGAGTAGCTGGTGAAAATTCAACTTCTTATGTGTTGCGTATAAAGCCTTAGAAGCATTTTTTTTTGTAAAGAGTTTTTTATTCATGTTTGAGGTAAGGGAAATTTGTTCCTTGTAGAAAAATGCATGTGATTTGTGTGAATTTTTGTTCAGTTGAATGTGATTTTTAGATGAGTAAAAGTAATTATTTTTGTGTTATTTTCAACTAATGGGACGCATTTGAATGTTATAAAGTGATTAGGAAATTGTGAAATTAATTTCGTAGGATCTATGATTAATTTTGGAATTTTTGAGATTGTTGTGGAATTTTTGTGGTGGTTGTGGATTGGTTTTTATGCAGGTTTATTTTGGGATGTTAAAACTATAAAGAAGCTTTTGCCTAATCTTTGAGAAAATTTGAATAAATATCTTGAAAAATTCTAAGTTATGTTTATTACCCTAGGTTGAATCTCTCTTGTAATATGACTTTGTGTGATGCTATAAGCCGTTAAAAGTTAATATTCATTATGAAAATACTAATTTTCAATATATATTTTTATAAAAGCATGTATGAACCCCAATCATAGTTTGTATAGTATTTTGGAATGACAACATTAGGGAGAGGACTCTGGTGATGTGATCCTTCATGCAAGAATTATGAATTTCCCAAATCAATCTTCAATAGAACTTTCAATTGGACTATGGAGTATCTTGATTTTAAAGGGTTTCCAGAAAAGAAGAATAAAACATAAAATGGAGAAGTAAAGAAGATGATTTAGTTTTGAATTGATGTCATGACCCAAGCTAGCATGTGATCCCTCATGAGAAACACATAGGGTTATGCTTATGGGGCAATCCTCACATGCCAAGCTTGTATCCACTTAGCCTTTCTACTTAAAGTTCCAAACATTGGAAATTAAATCCAACCTTTTGAAATTAAATTTAATTTCCATAATTTGAACTCGAATTTTACAAGGAATTAAAACCCAAGTTTCATATAAACACCGAAAACTTAAGGAATCTATATCCCAAATTCAAAATATCAAAAGAGTACATATTTTAATCTAAACAAGAAATGGTTTAAATAATAGACTGATAATACAAAAGATCCTATAGATCATTTATTATAAAAAAGCTCGATCCTTCTTCTTCATGTATTATCTACTCTTCAAGCCCTTATTCTTGGAATGGACCTCCATCATACCCTCATTCTTAAAAGTAATTTTCCCTCAAGTTGAAGCTTTCAGTAGTGTTTATAAAAGAATAAGGAACATATTTAAACCCTTTGTTCCCACACTAAGATTACCATCCAGATCATACACAATAGCCACAAAACCATCATCAATAATGAGTCACTCATCAATAAATAAAAATAATGACTTAGAATTTATGCATGCATATATAATATGTGAAGTTTGCAATGGTCTATGTAAAGAAACACCTCTCAACCGCCAATATTCCACTTACTTTTAACATCTAATTTAAACAACTTACATGTTTCACCTACTTTCATATCATAAAACTACAAGATATGTTGTGATGTAAGCCAACTGTAGGCTTCACTAGTTTGACCCTATCTTTATACTCCAATGAAAACTCTCTTAGGAACAATATATGATGCTCTCAGTTTTGAACAAAAGAAGAAGGAGAAAACAAAAAGTGGGAAGCCTAAGAAATAAAAATGATTCCATGGAAGAATTCTATAAGAAGTTGTAGAATCGCCACAATAATATTATAAACCATTGATAAGATCCAAGGTTCTTCGCAAGAAACCTAAGAGAGGAAACTCTCACAAGAAAATTCAATTCTCATAAAATTTGACCAAAAGTGTTCACAAGATTTTTAGTAAGGCTTTTATATGCTATAAAAGTTTTTTAGCAACGCTTTTATAAACACCATAATTCGACACTAATTGTGGTTCGATGACTAAAGTTGGTATGTGCATGGAATAAAAGTCTTTTAGTTCTAATTAGAGTCATATCGTGAGGATCTTGTTTTAAAATAAATGAATCCAATCCATGAATGAATCATAGTTGAGAAACTCTTATGCCACCATTAGGATTCAATAACATGGGAAGGGAGTGCTCAAAATTAGATTTCATGGTTCAAAATCAAGCTTTTAGGCCATGTTTACAAGTTTTGTTTTCTAGTTTTTTCAACCATGCGAAGAGTTTTTTACCTAGACAAAAAAAATCTCTATTATAAACATTTTCTTTGGTGAAAAATCCGCCTAGGCTAGAGGTTTTTTTGCCCAAGAGTGTAAACTTGTTGTGCTGAAAAAATTGTTGTCTGTCGCCTGGGTGAGCAGAAATCCACCCAAGCAACTTTTGCTGACAAAAAACTTGTTATTTTGTTGTGTGATGCTTTTGGGGGTGTTTTGGACTATGTTTTCCTTTCTTTTAACATGTTTCTCTTGTTTATAAGTTCTTTGACCAAAGAGATAGGATTGGATTATGTTTATGTGTACGTTTACCCATTTTCTCTATGAATCTTGATGTTGCGCCAAAGTGTGTGTTCACAAGGTTCCTCTCGGGGAACTTGTGAGGCTAGCTAGTTTTTTTGTGGCTTATATATGTATGTTTGTAGCTTTTAAATGAAAATAAATGAGAGCTTAAGAAAGGGCGAGCTCTTCAACAATTGAACCTTAAGCGATATATTGGTTGTGGTGAGCACGAGTAACGTGTGTGAAAACCCTGAAGAGCTATACTCAATGGTTTGGCGCCTAGTCTGAGGCATAGTTTGTGAGCCTGATAGTGATGCTTGGACAACGTATTCCTGGAGTGAACACGGTTGGAGGTTCAAGTTGGTCCATGGATGAAGGGAACTCGATGGAAACAGGTATGACGTGTTATCTTGCTTTTTGAGAGACAAATGGTTTTTGGATTCTAAGGTGCCAAACATTTCACCCTTCTAATAAGAAGAGGGTGATAAGAACAAAGGTTTCTGAAAGCATTGTGTAAATCCACATTGATGTACTTGTTTGGGAGAGCTCTTAACAATTAGCCAAGAAACAATGTATAAATCCACAAAGCAAATGGTGGCTTATATGGAAGCTGGCAAGTAATTTATGATAAGCCTAAATAACTTAAGTGAAGTTTTTACCCATGAGAGTGTTCTTAGTAACCACATGGGTGGTTCGTAGGCCGTTTTTCTTGTTTTGTGTGCTTAGATGGATGAAATCATTTCATAAAGAACCAACTTTAGAACAGGTCAAGGAGCATACACATTGAAGGGTTTGTGCCTCCAAAGGAGCCACAACTAAAAAAGCAATAGAGTCTAGTGTGTGTAGTTTTGGATCCCTCCGATGAGAGTTCCTTCAACTGATGAGGTGACACTTAGCCATGGGGGATCATCCAGTCGAAGGAGATAATAACTATTAGTGGGTCAGCTTCTTTCATAAGTTGTCAACCAATAGAGACTAGTAGTGAGGAAGATCCTTCTAAATGTTCTTTTGGTCGTTATGGTGATCCTGCTCACTGATAGTCTCTGTTTTTCCAATAATCTCGTGAAAGTTGTGCTCTGGGTAGGAAAGACTCGCTCTAGCCTGTAGATTATCTTTTCTTTCCTTGATGTACCTTTTGTGGGAGGATAGACTATACTAGTAGTCTAACTCATTTCCTTGTATGTAACCTTTTGTGCCTATGTTGTGTTGTTATGTAAATATTACTCCATGCAAGATGTTCATTATGTTTCCGCTAAGTTATATTCTATTGCATTAACATCATTAGCAAGAGAAAGGTTTGAACCATTTCACATTTTCATGCATCAAGTATCGTATATAGAATTTGTTGTCGGTAATAACTCTGAAGTTGTGAAATGTTTTAAATTTTCCCTGTTTTTGGGAACCTTGAAAGTATAACTCAGTCTCAGTATTATAAAAGTAAGGGTAATTACCAACATATATTCCGATTGTGACACTTTTAGTGGTATCAAAGCAGTTCAATCCTATCCAACCTTGGGTACAGACTTAGTAGGTTTGTGTTACATGATCTTTGTGTTGTTAGTAGTGTTACAATGTTTTGTTTGTATCCCATACTATTTTGAGTGTATCAAATTACTATAGGACTGTTTGTTTGCAAATTCTTTAATGTAAGTTAAGATCTAGTGTTTGTGTGTGGGTTCTTGTACATATGTTGTTTGAGCATCTCTGTGTTGTAGAAGGTCGAAGTTTTCTTGGATCTTGCTGGATTCGAGTTCATGATTGAAACTCAATCAATGGATGTTGTGTTCAAGCTAATTTTTTTTTTTTTTTGAAAGTTGTCTTTTGCAACGTTTTAAAAAGTTAGCGAGTTTTCAAAAAGTGCTTTATAACCATCATTTTTGGGTTGAAAGGGTGGTAAGCATAAGGTTAGTTACGAGAGAGTGTGAACCCATAGTGTAGAGCTACACCTTGTAGATGAGAGCTACCCTAAAAAATCTCGGCTTCGAGGGATAATTCTAAACGGCCTAAAATAAATATAATCACTACGAAAATTGAGGTTTGTCACCGGTTAAGGTATTAAAGGCTTATATGAGGGTTTGGGGAGAGAATTGGAGTTAGAAAAAAGTTCGAGAAAAGGAGGGTCCAACTCAACTTTTGAAATGTAGGTCCAATATTTATAACGTCATTTTCGTTTGGGTGAGGGATTCTCTCTTAGAATAAACTTGCGGGAGGCTCTTGGCCTAGGCAAAACATTTTTTATTAGGTGAATAGATGATTTTTTCCTAGGCAAATTCAACAACATTGACAAAAATCATCATTTTGCAAATTCGACTATATACACCAAATTTTGGGCCTAAGGTATCCCTAACTTCAAAATTACTTGTATTGAACTCTTGAGGCTTAATTAAAATATCCCATTTCTGAATTTAAATTAATCCATTTTGAGTAAAAACTTAATTTTGCTTATTTGTCAAGTTTTGAGATTTTAAGTCCAGTCACCTAAGAATTCTAATTTGCAAAGTTTCATTTTCAGTTGTATACACCAAATTTTAGGCCTAAGGTATCCCAACTTCAAAATTGCCTATATTGGACTCAGGCTTAATTACAATATCCCTTTTATGAATTTAAATTGAATCCATTTTGAGTTAAAATTTAATTTTGTTAATTCGTCAAGTTTTGATATTTTAAGTACAAACACCTTAGAATTCCGGAAGGTTAATTTATTTTGAGTTAAACTTAATTTATTTTATAATTTTTGTTTTATAATGGCAATAACATGTATGCTTTCTATGGTTAAGCCTGAGAGGGTAAAATACAATATTATTGAAAAATTAAAGTGATTAATTTATTTATTTTCTAATTTTAGTATCAAAATTTTACTTAAATTTTATTTGTAAATTATTGTCTCACTAATTTATTTATTTATATATATATATATATATATATATATATTACTTACTTTAGAAATCCCTATGAAAGTTATTAATTATCTTTATGTTTAATCATATGATTTTTGCTATATGTTTGGCATTTCTTGTTGATAATGTCAATAATGTGTATGTCTTTCTATGACAAAGATCCTTGAAAAATTAAAGAGTAGTTTATTTATTTTTTAACTTTAGTAATGGAATAAATTTTATTAATAAATAATTATATATATATATATATATATATATATATATATATATATATTACTTACTTTAGAAATCCCTATGAAAGTTATTAATTATCTTTATGTTTAATCATATGATTTTTGCTATATGTTTGGCATTTCTTGTTGATAATGTCAATAATGTGTATGTCTTTCTATGACAATGATCCTTGAAAAATTAAAGAGTAGTTTATTTATTTTTTAACTTTAGTAATGGAATAAATTTTATTAATAAATAATTGTCTCACTATTTTGAAAATATGAATTGTTTTGATAAATTTTAATTGATTTATGAGTGATTGTCACACTTGGAATTTATATGGGCAATTAACAAAATTATAATTAACTTTCATAAACACTAGTGTAAAGATGAAAACACAAAAATAAAGATTTAATTATGTTGATTAATATTTTTGCAAGTAGTTTTTTAGAAAGCGCCCAGTTCTTTCGTAAATATTGAGATTCCACTATCTTTTTCAAATATACAAATAAGACTAATTATAAATGAGGAACTTGAAGTAGCTATTAGACTCAACTAGTCAAACTCATTCATCCATTAGAGCGTGTTAAAGATAATCCATGAGTATTAAATGTCTCTACATGGGATGTCTCATCAGAATTACCAAACTTTTTGCATTATTAGTTGAGGAATGTCAAAAAGGTGTAAGTTCCTTTCTATAGTAAATCTTCTTCGCGGAGACATTCCTTTTTTATTCTCACTTCATACTTGAAAATGCTTTATAGGCTTTTAATAGCAACTGTAAATAGGTGAAATATTATTAGACTCTTAACTTAAGGAAACTGTCTGTGGAAGAAATACTTATTCCAATATGATATTTCAGCTATGTCATATCAGATTCGTCTAGAAGTGGAAAACTAGACTTCTTCTGAGGCATCTTTTCCAACTTCGTTTGATGCATCTATACCAGCTTCACCTGATGCACTCGATGATACTTGATGCATGTAAACTTAAGATCTTAAATCTTCTTCTATTACACACGATGTTGATACATTAGCCATAGCTTAGAGGAAACATAAATGAACACACTTACATAATGAAATATATATATAAATCATAGATAAGTAAACAATATACATATAGTACAAATATCCATCACGGATCTACATGTGTTGAGTGCAGAGCAAAGGTTACATCAAAATAGATCAAAGTACTGACCTAGTCTACCCTTCCACAAAGGTTCATCAAAATGAAAAAGGTACACCTATAGGCCACAGTAAGCCTATCTACCCCAAAACTCCACTACTGGATGGGTTACTACCAACCGAGACTCCATGTCATGTGCGAGTATTGATAATTGACCCCTTAAAACTCTCTCACCTACCAACATCAAGCTTCTACACTTTATCAACACACTCATACATTATCCGGGTAGTTGGTCTTCTCCAAAATATCTAGGCATACAATATATAGGCAAGGGTGAATTCTTTCACCTTCATCACGATACACACCAAACAATACAATATACATTTAACCAAAGAACCGTTGTTGTGGTTAGCAAATGACACTTGTGGACAAATTTTACCTAGTGTCTAGGCTTATCATGATTTCACTAACCAATTCCCACACGAGTCACAATATACTTTCTAGACTTATATATTGGTTCTTGGTTGACTACTAAGAGTATATCCAAATGGGTACATCAATGGGCTATTACTAGTTGAAGATACGACAAGATCATTGTCGAGATCTGTCAAACTTGATCTGAGCTTGTTCCACTCAACAGTTCATCCTTAAGGTTTTATGGAACTCAAGTTTCATTTTACAACGTACGTCTTTATCGTCAACTAATATATAGGAGACTCACTTTCGTCTCACTCTTTCATAAGGTTTTAAATGATTTGTAAAAGGGAAATTTTTTTGGATGTGTGATATATTATTATTTTTATCACTTTCTTAACACTTATTAATAATAACTAGATCATGATTAATAGTCAATTAGTTTGTTTAACACCATTCTCAGTTGATTGGGTTAATTGAGCCTTAAGTGCATTAATAATCAAATTTTTCTAGACTTGCACAATTTTTCATATTTTGACCATAACTTTTGTTACATATCTCTTTTTGAATTGATCTTGGTATCATTTTAAAGATAACTCTCGTTTTGTTACATACCTCCTCTGTGATAGATTCAAAGTCAAATTTAGACTATAAAGAGGTCGAAATGTGGGTGGAAGTTGACATTCAACATCTAGTATTGATGTTGACAGAAATTTTTATGTCTTTATAACTTTAGGCCTAATACAAATTTAATTAACATGTTAATTTTTGCTCTTGTCAGGACTTGAAGAGTAACACTTACCACTTAAATGAGCACGTGATAAGCACATGATTCACTTAGTATACATACTCCAAAAATTAGATTATGCATTGAGACCTTACATTTTTTTCAATTGCAATAGTTTTATGTTTTGTGCCCTTGCTTTTTATGGTTATAATTTATTAACGCACTCATATTAAAAAAGTATTTGTGCGTGCATCTCATTAGTATTTGTTAACATCCACGTATTTTATGTTTAAGTATAAATCTGTTATCAAGTTGCACTATAATGTATTTTAAGACGATTTCTAGTTATTGCTTACTAACAAAATCAAAAATTTAAGTGTATGTATGTTAGCAAACCCATACATATATATATTAGGGTAAAAAAATTTATTTCACATCAACACCATTATTAATTTAAACTTTTAAAAAAATAATAGCAACTTTTAGAAGTGATTGTGTTTGTTTAAAAGATAATAAAAGGGTTTTATATATCTACCATTACACTGCTACATTTTTTATTCGCATTTAGATATACATAGTAGGATTGTAATTTTAAACTAATTATCATAAAATTTAAATCATAAAAATGTTGTACAAAATTAACTTTTAGCAGTAGAAAAATATTTAAAGAATCAAAATGTTGAAAAAATATATAGTATTGAAGTAAAAAAAAATTAAATTTATAGAATTAAAATAAAAAATATCAAAATTTAAAAGACTAAAAGTAGGATTGTACTGCTACATTTTTTATTCACATTTACACATACATAGTAGGATTGTAATTTTAAACTAATTATTATAAAATTTAAATCATAAAAATGTTGTATAAAATTAACTTTAAGCAGTAGAAAAATATTTAAAGAATCAAAATGTTGAAAAAATATACAGTATTGAAGTAAAAAAAAATTAAATTTAAAGAATTAAAATAAAAAAATATCAAAATTTAAAAGACTAAAAGTAAAATTTAACCATGACGTAAAACAAGTTCTGGGAACTATAAAAGAATTCGGAGTTAATAAACATTAGCCTAGATCTTGTAAACTAGCGTTTATGTTTTTGCTAGTAATAATAAAAATAGAAGCGATAAAATAAATAATTCTTTTTCACTTTTTTTGCCTAATTTAGGAACAGTAATGTAATTTAATAAATTTCTTATTTATTAGGTTTTATTTCTACTTTTATAAATTATTATTTTATATTTTTAAGTAAATCATTTGAAAAAGTTAGTTTTAAGAGTGTATCTACATTACTTCTAGTGTTACAGGAAAAAAAAAACTATTCACTGTACTAAGTTGAAAAATTAAAACAGTTAAATGAATAAAAAATCAACTTCTCTTTATCTTTATAATATTTATAATAATAAAACTAAAAGTGTTGGAATAAATAAGCCATTTCAATTTTTTTTCTAAATCAAAGACATAAAAGTTATTTTATAATCTTTATAATTATAAAGGTAGAGGTGATGAGATAAATAAGTGATTTCAATTTTTGTGGTCTAAATTAGAGACATGTAAGGCATTTATAATATATAATTTCAACTTTTGTTATTTATCAATTTTTGTTTTTATATTTTAGCCGTGTGTATCGTAACTACTTTCAATATTACAAAAAAAAAAATTTACTTATCCTTAATATAAAGAAATTAAATATTTAAATGAATAAAAAAATCAAGTTATGTTTGATTACACTAAATTTCTAAACTGATTTTAATTATATTAGTAATTACTTTTGAAAATTAATTTAAAAAAATTAAAATATTCTTAATTTAAATAGTTATAATCATCTAAATTAAATATTAAATTAATTTCTTTGAATAGAAAAAAAATTTGAACCAATTAATCAAAATTATCCTTTTCTACCTTTTAATATTTCAACAAATCATTCAACGATTGTTTTCAAAGTTCATTGGAATTCTTATAAATAATTGTAAGTTATGTAATTGTTTATTTCTAATATGTTTTTAAAATTATTGTGAGACTACGTAATTCAAATATTTTAATTTAATTATGTATTATATTTTTAATTATTCAATATCATAAAATTAATTATTAAATATTTTGTAGGATTAGAATTCATCATGTAAAATTAAAATTAATTTAAATATTTAAGTATATAAAAATAAATATTTAAAAATAAAATTTTGAATTTCTTAAAAATTAAATTACTTTATCTATGAAACTAAAATGCAAGAATTTGAATTGTTTCATCCAAACAAAATATTTACAAAATAAAAGAAATCTAAATCAAGGCTATTAAAATGTTGTGAATTTAAATTATTTTAGTAATTTTCAAATTCTCCATCCAAATACTGGGATAATTCTCTTAAAACGAAAAAATTAATTTACAAAATTATTATTATATTTTATTATTTATAAGTTTTTTATCTTATAAAGAATATAGAGTGACAATTATTATATGGAACTAAAAAAGGTAATAAGTAATTACTATTTAATTAATTTTTCTTATCTTAACATTTTCTTTTCAAACAGTCAATTTTTTCTTGTTTGTAAATATAATTAATATTATGAAAACATTAAATAAATTTTTATTAATGTAAACATTAATTAAATAAATTGTTACTATCATAATAAAACTTTTTAATTCACGATTTTGTATATTTAATGCGCATGAACATATTCTAATATAAAAGAACCATTTGTGTGTTAGAGTGATTATATTTTGATGTATGTAAGTTCTTGATCAAAATCCTCTCATGGATACTAACAATGTTTTCAACTTTGGGCAAAACTCTACCCAGACAAATCGAAATGGTTTTAGATGTAGATTCTGCACCTATGTTTTCCCTACCTTCCAAGCACTCGTCCCTCATGTTGTGTCACATTTTCTTGAAGCAAACCCTTTATTGAGAAGGACATATTTACCAAACCGTGTCAATTCTCAAAGGGAAGTGATTCCTAGCCCTGTGCAATCCTATTTTCCTACACCGATGATGACTCAGGAAACAAGCACCGATGTTAGGCAATTGACAATTACTACTTTACAACGACTTTCAGGTCCACCGCAAGCTATGTTGTGTGCTAGGAATAATGTTACTGAAATGCCACAATTCTTTGCTCCACCAATCGACCCAACGGTCATGGAGGTTTCGCCAGTTGATGGAACTAGACCATTTATCAACCTACTTGATAAGCCCATCAACAATGATGAGAGGATTATCATCAATCATGGCCCATTGGATCTTACATTAAGGCTTTAAATCTTTAAATGGTTATTTCTTTAATATTATCATGAGTTATATTGATGTTGGTGCTTGTCAAAATTGTTATATCGTGTATCATTTAGCTTCGAAAATTCTCTTCAATTATGTATTAGTATCTTTCTGTCAAGTAACGTGGTAAAGTTTTATCGTGTTTCTTCTCATTTTAATTTAAAGATGTTAAAGATATGAAGAACTAAAAAAATTATATGAAATAAAATTATTGTTTGGCTCTTTTTATAAATATTTCCTCTTGTCACTAAATCTTAATTTTAATTTATTGAGGTGCTATATAGGCATAAGAAATTCATGAACATAGGGTATTTATTGATTTAGCGCACATGAGTTCAAAATTGAAAATTCATGTTAATTTAGACCCAAATCCAACCCTAATTTTTGCTACCTTATATCCCTTAGTTGGCACTCTATGTATTGTTGTCCTTAGGTAGAGTTGTCCTCCAATAGATAAGGGGTATGCACTATTCAGTTTGGTTTAGTGTTTTTAACTAAACCAAACCATTTTAATTGGTTCGATCTGTGATTCACTTCATCCAAACAAAACATTTACAAAATAAAAGGAATTTAAATCAAGGCTATTAAAATATTGTGAATTTAAATTTGTTTTAGTAATTTTCAAATTCTCCATAAGGTTAATTCACATAAAACGAGAAAATTAATTTATAAAATTATTACTATGATTTATTATTTATAAGTTTTTTTTTATCTTAGAAAGAATATTGAATGACAATTATTATATGGAACTGAAAAAGGTAAAAAATAATTAATATTTAATTAATTTTTCTTATCTAGATATTTTCTTTTCAAACGATCAATTTTTTCTTGTTTGTAAATATAATTAATATTTAAAACATTAAATAATTTTTTATTAGTGTAAACATTAATTAAATAAGTTGTTACAAACATAATAAAACTTTTTGAAACACGATTTTGTATATTTAATGCGCATGAACATCTTCTAATTTAAGAGAACCATTTGTGTGTCTAGAGTGTTTATATTTCGATGTGTGTCAGCTCTTGACCAAAATCCTCTCATGGATACCAACAATGTTTTCAACTTTGAGCAAAACTCAGCCTAGACAAACCGAAATGATTGTATATGTAGATTCTGCACCCATGTTTTCCCTACCTTCCAAGCACTCGTCCCTCATGTTGAGTCACATTATCTTGAAGCAAACCCTTTATTGAGTAGGACATATTTGCCAAACCGTGTCAATTCTCAAAGAGAAATAATTCCTAGCCCTTTGCAATCCTATTTTCCTACACCGATGGTGACTCAGAAAACAAGAATCTTAGTTAAGAATAGGGTTTTTCAGGCACCACACCAACAACCTATGTTGATTCCCTGACCTGCAATAAACTCATTTCTCCATGTTAGGCAATTGGCAATTGCTACTTTACAACGACTTTCAGTCCACCGCAAGCTATGTTATGTGCTAGGAATAATGTTACTGAAATGCCACATTTCTCTACTCCACCAATCGACCCAACGGTCATGGAGGTTTCTCCAGTTGATGGAACTAGACCATTTATCAATCTACTCGATAAGCCCATCAACAATAATGAGAGGATTATCATCAATCATGGCCCATTGGATCTTACATTAAGGCTTTAAATCTTTAAATGGTTATTTCTTTAATATTATCATGATTTATATTGATGTTGGTGTTTGTCAAAATTGTTATATCGTGTATCATTTAGCTGCGAAAATTCTCTCCAATTATGTATTAGTATCTTTCTGTCAAGTAACGTGGTAAAGTTTTATGGTGTTTTTTCTCATTTTAATTTAAAGATGTTAAAGATATGAAGAACTAAAAAATTTAAATGAAATAAAATTATTGTTTGGCTCTTTTTATAAATATTTCCTCCTGTCACTAAATCTTAATTTTAATTTATTGAGGTGTTATATAGGCATAAGAAATTCATGAACATAGGGTATTTGTGGATTTAGCGCACATGAGTTCAAAATTGAAAATTCTTGTTGATTTGGACCCAAATCCAACCCTAATTTTTGCTACCTTATATCCCTTAGTTGACACTCTATGTATTGTTGCCCTTAGGTAGAGTTGTCCTCCAATAGGTAAGAGGTTTGCACTATTCAGTTTGGTTTAGTGTTTTTAACTAAACCAAACCATTTTAATGGGTTCGATCTGTGATCCACTTCATCCAAACAAAACATTTACAAAATAAAAGGAATTTAAATCAAGGCTATTAAAATGTTGTGTATTTAAATTTTTTTTAAAAATTTTCAAATTCTCCATAAGGTTAATTCACTTAAAACGAGAAAATTAATTTATAAAATTATTACTATAATTTATTATTTATAAGCTTTTTTTTTTTTTTATCTTAGAAAGAATATAAAATGAAAATTATTATATGGAACTGAAAAAGGTAATAAATAATTACTACTTAATTAATTTTTCTTATCTAGATATTTCCTTTTCAAACGATCAATTTTTTCTTGATTGTAAATATAATTAATATTCTCAAAACATTAAATAAATTTTTATTAGTGTAAACATTAATTAATTAAGTTGTAACAAACATGGTAAGACTTTTTGAAACACGATTTTGTATATTTAATGCACATGAACATCTTCTAATTTAAGAGAACCATTTGTGTGTCTAGAGTGTTTATATTTTGATGTGTGTCTAGAGTGTTTATGTTTTCAACTTTGAGCAAAACTCAGCCTAGACAAACCGAAATGATTTTATATGTAGATTCTGCACCCATGTTTTTCCTACCTTCAAAGCACTCGTCCCTCATGATGAGTCACATTTTCTTGAAGCAAACCCTTTATTGAGTAGGACATATTTGCCAAACTGTGTCAATTCTCAAACAGAAATAATTCCTAGCTCTTTGCAATCCTATTTTCCTACACCGATGGTGACTCAGAAAACAAGAATCTTAGTTAACAATAGGGTTTTTCAGGCACCACACCAACAACCTATGTTGATGCCCCGACCTGCAATAAACTCATTTCTCCATGTTAGGCAATTGACAATTGCTACTTTACAACGACTTTCAGGTCCACCGCAAGCTATGTTATGTGCTAGGAATAATGTTACTGAAATGCCACAATTCTCTGCTCCACCAATCGACCCAACAGTCATGGAGGTTTCTCCAATTGATGGAACTAGACCATTTATCAACCTAATTGATAAGTCCATCAACAATGATGAGAGGGTTATCATCAATTATGGCCCTTTGGATCTTACTTTAAGGCTTTAGATCTTTAAAGGGTTATTTCTTTAATATTATCATGAGTTATATTGATGTTGGTGCTTGTCAAAATTGTTATATCGTATATCATTTAGCTTCGAACATTCTCTTCAATTATGTATTAGTATCTTTCTGTCAAGTAATGTAGTAAAATTTTATCGTGTTTCTTCTCATTTTAACTTAAACATGTTAAAGATATGGAGAATTAAAAAAATTATATGGAATAAAATTATTGTTTGCCTCTTTTTATAAATATTTCATATTGTCACTAAATCTTAAATTTTATTTATTGACGTGTGACTATATAGGCATAAGAAATTCATGAACATAGGGTATCTGTGGATTTAGCAAAGATGAGTTCAAAATTGAAAATTTATGTTGTCTTGACCCAAATCCAACCCTAATTTTTGCTACCTTATATCCCTTAGTTGGCACTCTATGTGTTGTTGTCCTTAGGTATAGTTTTCCTCCAATAGGTAAAGGGTATGCACTATTCAGTTTGGTTTAGTGTTTTTAACCAAAACAAACCATTTTAATGGGTTCGATCTATGATCCACTTTTCCAAACTTATTTAGAATCTAAACCAAACCACTTTTGACAAACCAGTTCTGAACCGATTTTGAACCAAAACCATTTTCGAATTTGTTTTAAAAATTGAACTAGTTTCAAATCAGAAATTACAAGATTGGATTAAATTTAGTTAAGAGATGCCCTATATTTGAACTCCGCTTAACATCATTTCACTCTGTTATTTGCTAATTAATCCGATATTATTTTGTTTATAAAGTGTCACACCTGGAATTGATGTTGACATTTATCTTATCTTTATTTAAACTTTGTAAAATCAGTTAAAATATGGGAAAATTTAAAACTTTTTGGCAAATTTGATCACATGCTAAACAAACTTCTGGACAAGTTACTTGGCACATAAAAATGGAAAATGTTTTAAACTTTATTTCACTGAAAAGATTAATGCATAAAAGAAAATCTAGAGGAAAGATAATGAAAACACAACACATGTGATAATATCTACGTAGCAAAGCACTGGCCCACCAAAGTTACATATAGGGAAACGAGTAAGACTACTCACTTGGTCTACACTCCTACAAAAGATACATCAAAAGCAAGAAAAGATAATCTATAAGCCAAAGCAAGCCTTTTTGACCCGAAACTCAACTCCCACAAAGTTACCGTGAGTAGATTGTCAAATGACCAGAAGAACCTTTAGAAGGATTCCACTTGCTACTAGTCTCCATTGGTTGATTACTCACAAAAGAAGCTCACTCACTACTAGTAGTTTAAAACTCATTTATGTGTGTTAGGTCTTTCCTTAGTTGTTAAGTCTGGCATTTTTGCCTAGATGAAGGAATTTTTTCCTAGGCAAATAAACTTTAATTATTGAGAAAGTCACCACTATTGCTCACCAAGGCTAATGGATTTTCACCTAAGCAAAGTAGCTAGCCAAAATCTATAAATAGGGTGGCCGAAGAGATGTATTTACACACTTTTCCAACCTTGGCAAAGCCCTACCCGTTTTCCCACCCGAACACTTCTATCTGACCTCTACTTCGATCCTTCTTCTTCATGTATTATCTACTCTTCAAGCCTTTATTCTTGGAATGGACCTCCATCAAACCCTCATTCTTAAAAGTAATTTGCCCTCAAGTTGAAGCTTTCAGTAGTGCCTATAAAAGAATAAGGAACATATTTAAACCCTTTGTTCCCACACTAAGATTACCATCCAGATCATACATAATGACCACAAAACCATCATCAATAATGTGTCACTCATCAATAAATAAAAATAGTGACTTAGAGTTTATGCATGCATATATAATATGTGAAGTGTGCAATGGTCTATGTAAAGAAACACCTTTCAACCTCCAATATTCCACTTACTTTTAACATCTAATTTAAACAACTTACATGCTTCACCTACTTTCATATCATAAAACAACAAGATATGTTGTGATGTAAGCCAACTGTAGGCTTCACTAGTTTGACCCTATCTTTATACTCCAATGAAAACTCTCCTAGGAACAATATATGATGCTCTTAGTTTTGAACAAAAGAAGAAGGAGAAAACAAAAAAGTGGGAAGACTAAGAAATAAAAATGATGCCATGGAAGAATTCTATAAGAAGATGTAGAATCGCCACAATAATATTATAAACCATTGATAAGATCCAAGGTTCTTCGCAAGAAACCTAAGAGAGGAAACTCTCACAAGAAAATTCAATTCTTATAAAATTTGACCAAAAGTGTTCACAAGATTTTAGTAAGGCTTTTATATGCTATAAAAGTTTTTGAGCAACGCTTTTATAAACAGCATAATTCGTCACTAATTGTGGTTTGATGACTAAAGTTGGTATGTGCATGTAATAAAAGTCTTCTAGTTCTAATAAGAGTCATACCGTGAGGATCTTGTTTTGAAATAAATGAATCCATTCCATGAATGAATCATAGTTGAGAAACTCCTATGCCACCATTAGGATTCAATAACATGGGAAGGGAATGCTCAAAATCAGATTTCATGGTTCAAAATCAAGCTTTTAGGCCATGTTTACAGGTTTTGTTTTCTAGTTTTTTCAGCCATGCGAAGAGTTTTTTACCTAGACAAATAAAATCTCTATTATGAACATTTTCTTTGGTGAAAAATTCGCCTAGGCTAGAGGTGTTTTTGCCCAAGAGTGTAAACTTGTTGTGCTGAAAAAATTGTTGTCTGTCAAATTCGCCTGGGTGAGCAGAAATCCGCCCAAGCGACTTTTGCTGACAAAAAACTTGTTGTTTTGTTGTGTGATGCTTTTGCGGGTGTTTTGGACTATGTTTTCCTTTCTTTTAACATGTTTCTCTTGTTCATAATTTCTTTGACCAAAGAGATAGGATTGGATTATGTTTATGTGTACGTTTACCTATTTTCTCTATGAATCTTGATGTTGCGCCAAAGTGTGTGTTCACAAGGTTCCTCTCGGGGAACTTGTGAGGCTTGCTAGTTTTTTTATGGCTTATATATATATGTTTGTAGCTTTTAAATGAAAATAAATGAGAGCTTAAGAAAGGGTGAGCTCTTCAACAATTGAACCTTAAGCAATATGTTGGTTGTGGTGAGCACGAGTAACGTGTGTGAAAACCCTGAAGAGCTATACTCAATGGCTTGGCGCCTAGTCCGAGGCATAGTTTGTCAGCCTGATAGTGATGCTTGGACAACGTGTTCCTGGAGTGAACACGGTTGGAGGTTCAAGTTGGTCCATGGATGAAAGGAACTCGATGGAGACAAGTATGGCGTGTTATCCTACTTTTTGAGAGACAGATGGTTTTTGGATTCTAAGGTGCCAAACATTTCACCCTTCTGGTAAGAAGAGGTGATAAGAACAAAGGTTTCTGAAAGCATTATGTAAATCCACATTGATGTACTTTTTTGGGAGAGCTCTTAACAATTAACCAAGAAACAATGTGTAAATCCACAAAGCAAATGGTGCCTTTTATGGAAGCTGGCACGTAATTTATTGATGGTCCTTGCGAGTGAATCTAGAGGTGGGGGTGAATAGATTCTAGTTCCTATGTAGCCCAATTTTAATGTGTTTCTACTTTCTTTTAATTCAACCAAAACTATTCTTGATTAACTATCTAAACCTTAAGATAGACAAACAAGATATATATCAAGGGTACACAACGGAAACAACAAAAGAAAGAATAAGAAACATGTTAGCGATCAATATGCAGCGTAATCAATAGCAGTATCTAACTGTTCCAGTTTTAGTTGATTACCGAGTCAATTACCGAACGAATTGCAGAAATTAAACAGTGATAATGGTCAACGTAAGGTAAACGGTAAAGAGTAAAAGGGAGGAGAAGAGTGCACAATGATTTATACTGGTTCGGCCCACTGCCTACATCCAGTCCCAACCCAACAACTATTGCGATCGGTTTTCCACTATTACAATGATCCCTTTTGCGTTCTTTTACATTCACTATGCAACAAGCAACACAAAAACGAAATCAAAACACCCAAAACACTTGTTCTTTAACCCAAAGAACATTTCTCCTTGACATTGGCACCTCCAAGATCAAACCTTTGAGAAAACCATTCTCAAAGACCCTTACTCTATCTAGAGAGACCTCTCTCCTAGAGTAATCAACCCAAATCCAAATGGGTAAACAAAAGATCAATTAGAAAATACCTATGTGTATAGATCTGATCACGTATGAACACTATGAATGCCAACCAATCAGAAATGTCGATCAAGTTTGCCTTTTTATGAAAACTTCTTGAAGTTCTTTATGGGTTTCTTGGAGAAAAAGAAGGGTAATCGATTACTCCAAAGACAAATGAAGGTTCCCCACTCTGTTACCCACTGTTGGTAGTTGACTACCTTCTGTTGGTAATCTATTACCTCAGTTGGTTACAAAGACCTTTTTCAAAACATTTTAAGAGGGAAAACCAAACATTTGAATCATGAGAAATCACACAAGATTTTCTTAGATCTCTAGGGCATTCAACCAAGAAAAACCACATGCAAGCCTAAACTAAATAATCAATACATAGGAAACACCTAGTTACATATCATCTAAGAAAACCCAAATTTACATAGCATCAAAATCAAAACAACAAGAGAGACACCCAACCATCTTCAAGCTTTAAGTCCAACATTTATGATAAGCCTAAATAACTTAAGTGAAGTTTTTACCCATGAGAGTGTTCTTAGTAACCACATGGGTGGTTCGTAGGCCGTTTGTCATGTTTTGTGTGCTTAGATAGATGAAATCATTTCATGAAGAGCTAACTTTAGAACAGGTCAAGGAGCATACACATTGAAGGGTTTGTGCCTCCAAAGGAGCCACAACTAAAAAAGCAATAGAGTCTAGTGTGTGTAGTTTTGGATCCCTCCGGTGAGAGTTCCTTCAACTGATGAGGTGACACTTAGCCATGGGGGATCATCCAGTCGAAGGAGATAATAACTATTAGTGGGTTAGCTTCTTTCATAAGTTGTCAGCTAATAGAGACTAGTAGTGAGGAAGATCCTTCCAAAGGTTCTTTTGGTCGTTCTGGTGATCCTGCTCACCAATAGTCTCTGTTTTTCCAAAAATCTCGTGAAAGTTGTGCTTTGGGTAGGAAAGACTCGCTCTAGCCTTTAGATTATCTTTTCTTTCCTTGATGTACCTTTTGTGGGAGGATAGACTATACTAGTAGTAACCTTTTATGTTGTTATGTAAATATTACTCCATTCAAGATGTTCATTATGTTTCCGCTAAGTTATATTTTATTGCATTAGCATCATTAGAAAGAGAAAGGTTTGAACCATTTCACATTTTCATGCATCAAGTATCGCATATAGAATCTGTTGTCGGTAATAAGTCTGAAGTTGTGAAAAGTTTTAAATTTTCCCTGTTTTTGGGAACCTTGAAAGTATAACTCAGTCTCAATATTATAAAAGTAAGGGTAATTACCAACATATATTCCGATTATGACACTTTTAGTGGTATCAGAGCAGTTCAATCGTATCCAACCTTGGGTACGGACTTAGTAAGTTTGTGTTACGTGATCTCTGTGTTGTTAGTAGTGTTACGATGTTTTGTTTGTATCCCATACTATTTTGAGTGTATCAAATTACTATAGGATTGTTTATTTACAAATTCTTTAATGTAAGTTAAGATCTAGTGTTTGTGTGTGGGTTCTTGTACATATGTTATATGAGCAGTCTCTGTGTTGTAGAACGTCGAAGTTTTCTTGGATCTTGCTGGATTCGAGTTCATGATTGAAACTCAATCAATGGATGTTGTGTTCAAGCTGTTTTTTTTTTTTAAAAGTTATTTTTTGCAACGTTTTAAAAAGTTAGCTAGTTTTCAAAAAGTGCTTTACAACCATCATTTTTGGGTTAAAAGGGTAGTAAGCATAAGGTTAGTTACGGGATAGTGTGAACCCATAGTGTAGAGCTACCCCTTGTAGATGAGAGCTACCCTAAAAAATCTCGGCTTCGAGGGATAATTCTAAACGGCCTAAAATAAAGATAATCACTACGAAAATTGAGGTTTGTCACCGGTTAAGGTATTAAAGGCTTATATGAGGGTTTGGGGAGAAAATTGGAGTTAGAAAAGAGTACGAGAAAAGGAGGGTCCAACTCAACTTTTGAAACGTAGGTCCAATATTTATAACGTCATTTTCGTTTGGGTGAGGTACTCTCTCTTGGGAAAAAACTTGCAGGAGGCTCTTGGCCTAGGCAAAATAATTTTTATTAGGTGAATATGATTTTTGCCTAGGCAAATTCAATAACATTGACAAAAATCAGCATTTTGCAAATTCGACTATATACACCAAATTTTGGGCCTAAGGTATCCCTAACTTCAAAATTACCTATATTGAACTCTTGAGGCTTAATTAAAATATCCTGTTTCTGAATTTAAATTAATCCATTTTGATTTGTCAAGTTTTGAGATTTTAAGTCCCGCCACTAAAGAATTCTAATTTGTAAAGTTGCATTTTCGGTTGTATACCCCAAATTTTAGGCCTAAGGTATCCCCAACTTCAAAATTACCTATATTGGACTCTTGAGGCTTAATTACAATATTCCTTTTATGAATTTAAATTGAATTTATTTTGAGTTAAACCTTAATTTTGTTAATTTATCAAGTTTTGATATTTTAAGTACAATCACCTTAGAATTCCAAAAGGTTAATTTATTTTGAGTTAAACTTAATTTATTTTATAATTTTTGTTTTATAATGACAATAACATGTATGCTTTCTATGATTAAACCTGAGAGGGTAAAATACAATATTGTTGAAAAGTTAAAGTGACTAATTTATTTATTTTTTAATTTTAGTATCAAAATTTTTCTTAAATTTTATTTGTAAATTATTGTGATGGAGGTCCATCTACCACAAACATGGAAGTCAATGATTCTAGAAGAATTACAAGGTCAATGCTCAAGAGAATACAAGATGAAGGTCAACAAGTCTTCTTGGTCAACAAACCTTGTAATAGTCTTAGGATCATTTGAACTTGTAATTAGATTAGGAACATTTAATTTTTTGGGTCTTGCTTAGTGAATAAGTGCGCGACCTTTATGTGTGTAAATTGTACCAAAGTGTAGGAGTGTTTGTGAGAAAATAGCGTTACAGACGATAGAATTACAGACGATACCTAAGACGCTTCTTCGTCTGATGCTTCATGCTGAACTTTTCTCGTCGAAGATTGTTTACAATCGTATCTTCACATGAGAACTGCCGATCGATGGCCATTAGTCCGATGCCTCAAAAGCCGAGTTCTTCGTCGAGGTTTGTTTCGTCGAACTTTCACAAGTTTTCGTCCGAGGCTTGTTTCGTACGGACTTTTCAAAGCCGAGTTCTTTCGTCTGAAACTTGTTCCGTCTGGACTTTCACAAGCAGAGTTCTTCCGTGTGAAGTTTGTTTCGTCTGGACCTTCACACGTTGAATTCTTCCGTCTGAAGCTTGTTTCGTCTGGACCTTCACAAGTTGCGTTCTTTCGTCTGGACTTCCATCAGCTGAGTTCTTGCGTCTGAAGCTTGTATCGTCTGATCCTTCACAAGCTATCCCAACTTCCGCTAGTATAAATACACAGCACTTTGAATTGTAAAGGGATCTTTGAATCAAATTTTAATGAATTAAATTTAGCAAGAGCTAATTCTTTGAGAGTGGATTTATCTCTAAGGTTTCTTTTCGAACCTTGAATCTTATCATGGAAACTCTTCCTTGTGGCGATTCTCCCTTAGGCTTATTGCTTTTGCATGGCGCCATCATCTTCTAAATCTACTCCGCTTTCATTCTTTCTTCTAAGTCCTTGAGTCGTGAATCTATTTTCTTCGAGCTTCCGCCATTGTTGATTCCATTTCGAACTTCCGCCATTGATACACTCGTGGAGCTTCCAATCAAATCGAGACGAACGGTCCAAATACGAGCCTTGTTCACAGCGAACTCGTATCAAGTGGTATTCAGAGCTTATCTCTTGATTATCATATTAAGTGATAATCAGAGCGTGTTTTGATTCTCTTCAAGATTGGATCTCTACTCCATAAGTCTAGTAAATTTCTTCGGTCATTTTGAATTTTCTTAAGTTCGTCGTTTAATTCGTTTAGTGTGCTTAGGATTCATCTTTAGGTTTCTTTAACTGTCTAGTAGTTTTGTCAATTTTCGTTTAAGTCTTTTGTTCGGTGAAAATCATGCAAGTCATATGGTTCATGACTTGATCTGTATCGTTATGCATAGATCCGTAATAAATGTTTGCGTCTGATTCCAGATCTGGAAAATTATCATATGTTTCTTCCATTTGTGCGGTCAAATTGAGTTAAATCATAATAATTTCAAATTCCTTGAATTACTTGTCCAGTAGTAATTGTTGTCCATGTGTAGTAACAATTTTGGCCTCTAATTTTTGTGGAATTTGGTGTACCGTGAGCTATCTATCATTGTATGCCCTGTTTCCTCTGTTTTGGTACTGCATTTGAGACTATAATTCTGTACATTCAAGTTCATACATGCAAAATTGAGAAATCAACATCATTACATGCTAGTAGAGTGCTTACTATAGTTCTAAATCCCTATTACACCTTGTAGTAGCATTAGCATTAGTAGTTGAACTTGGAAGTGCTTGTTTTTTAGGCAAGATATATCTCAGTCCAGTAGCTTAAACAAAAGTGAAAAGAAATTAAAACAAGAAGAAAACAAGTGAGAAAATTCAAAAGAAAGCTAGAAAAAGAGCCTTGAAAAGTACTAGAAAGTTTGAGTACTTGAAGTAAATTTTGTGGACTTGTCAACTCTGTCCAGCAAGCTATCAAAGTGTTTAAGAAGTGCAAAGGAAAATTGAGCAAGAAAATTGGACTTAGAGCTAAGACATAGCACACTCATTCACCTAGTCAAATTACTAGTAGCTTGGAAATTAGTCTAGTAGTGTGTACTTGTGACTAGCTTGTTTTGACTCAAATTTCTGCATAATTGAGACTTGCTGTATTTGATACTTGTTCCGCCATATATTTCTGCATAAATCGGTCTTAAATTGATCACTACCAAATTTGAAGTTGTACTTGATTAATTGTCTGTCTTGGTTAGTGATTGATCCAGCATATTCTCTAATTCCTTGCTGTCCAGTTTGTGCCATTGTCACATATCATTCTATTCCTTGATTTGAGTAGCTTATTCCTTCATCTTAGCTTTTATTGCTTGTCCTTTTGAAATCCTTGATTTTGTCTTAGAAGTTTTGTTCCCTTGGAATTCTTAAGCTTGCCCGAGAATTGTGCCTCTTTCACAAGGAAATTCCTATATAATTGATTAGAGGTTTAATTAGAAACTTTGGTAGGGAATTGAGTGGTAAAAGGCTAGAGAGAACACTAGAGAAAGAGCCACTAAGAGTGCATACACGAGTTGATATTCGAGTGACACACTTAGTGAGTGGTAAGGTCCTTGATTATTGTTCTCTTTGTGTACTAATCCTTTCATTGCAGCCATGGACAGTTCACTTAGTGTTGGAAACGATTTGTCCCCCAAGACTAAGCGAATGATGGACTTCATGACAGAAAAATTCAACCAATTGCAAAATGAGATGAATGATTTAAGAGAAGAGAGTGAAAGGAGGTATAAGGATGAAGGTAGTAAGAAAGGCCGAGAGGGAAAGGGAAAGGAAGGATATGATGGAAATAATAAACACTTAAGAGGAAGTAGAAGTGAGAGAGGAAGCCAAGGAGGACACTACTACTCACCTAGAGATAGTGATGAGGGTAGTAACCATGAAGAGAGTGAGGCTTATAGAGAATATGAGGATGAGAGGGGGCATAGGAGAGAGGGTAACCGAGGCACCTATAGGAGACAACCTTTCATCCATAGGAGATATTTTGGAGAGGAGGAGCAAAGAGGTTGGGAGGCCAATATTAAGATTACTCTTCCAAAGTATCTAGGAGAAGGAGGAGCCGAAGGTTTGCTAGATTGGATCATGAAGGTTGATCAAGTATTTTCTTGCAACCCTACCTTGAGTGAGGAGAAGAGACTTAACCTTGCCATACTAGAGTTTGAGGGATATGCTTTGGTATGGTGGAACCAAATCCTTATAGATGCCGACAAGAGGAGGAGACCTTCCATCATCTCTTGGACACAATTGAAAGATGCTCTTAGAGGAAGGTTCATTCCTAAATCCTATGTGAGGGATTTGCATGTTAAGTTGCAAAGGTTGACACAAGGAGGAAGAAGTGTGCAAGAATATTACAAAGATCTTGAGCTTACTATGATGAGGGCCGATTGCCAAGAAGAGAAGGAAGCTACTTTAGCAAGGTTCACACATGGATTGAATAGGGAGATCCAAGATGTCTTGGAACTTCAAAGCTATAGAACCTTGGAAGAGGCTATTCATAAGGCCGAGAAGATAGAAGCTCAATTGAGGAGAAAATTCACCATGAAGAAGTCCTACACTACTAGTTCTTCAGGTTGGAAAGAAAGGCAAAAGAAGGAAAATCTATTCAAGCCTTCTTCCAAGTTTGGCCGAGAAGACAAGGGTAAGGAAGTTCCTAAACCTAATTCTAAACCATCTAACATCAAGTGTTTTAAATGTTTAGGACATGGACACATTGCTTCTCAATGCCCAAACAAGAAGACTATGATAGCAAGGATGGATGGAGGAGTCACAAGTGAGGAGTCTAGCCACTCTTCAAGTGAGCATGAAGGGGAAGGTACAAGTGGACACTCAAGTGAAGAGTTGGCCGAAGAAGGTGATCTCCTCATGGTGAGAAGGATGCTAGGGAGTGCCTACCATGAACTAGATGACACTCAAAGAGAAAACATTTTCCACACAAGATGTAACATCCAAGGAAAGGTTTGCTCTTTAATTATAGATAGTGGTAGTTGCACAAATGTGGTGAGCACAAGATTGGTAGAAAAACTTGATTTGAAAACATCTCCACATCCTAAACCATATAAGTTACAATGGCTTAGTGAGAAAGGTGAATTAGTAGTTGATAGGCAAGTTCTAGTTGCTTTTACCATAGGAAGATATAGTGATGAAATTCTATGTGATGTAGTTCCTATGGAGGCCACTCATATGCTACTAGGTAGGCCTTGGCAATATGATAGACATGCCCTACATGATGGTGTAGCTAACACTTATGTATTTTCTCATGTTGGCCGTAAGGTACACCTCAAGCCGTTGTCACCAAGGGATGTTATTGAAGATCAAGTAAAAATGAAAATGAAAAGAGATGAAGAGAAGAAAGCTTTGGCAAAGAGTCCCAAGGCCAATCATAAACCTAAGGGCTCGGCCGAGAGCTCCAAGAAACCGTCCAAGCTTGCTATTACAGACCCTAAGTCTAAAAGCAAAAAAAATAATGCCAAGAGTAGTGAAGCTACTAAGGGAAGTTTCTTGATTGAGAGAGGAGAGGTTAAGAGGGAATTCCTAGCTAGGAAGTCTATGTACTTATGTTTACCTTCACCTTTAATTTTGAGTGCTACTTATATAGGTGATCAAGGTGCCTTAGATGACTTGCTAGAAGAGTTTAGAGATGTATTCCCCAAAGAAATACCTCACGGCCTACCGCCATTGAGAGGGATAGAGCACCAAATTGACCTTATTCCGGGTGCACCTCTTCCCAATAGGCCAACCTATAGGACCTCACCTCAAGAAACACATGAGATAGAGAGGCAAGTACAAGACCTACTTAGCAAGGGTTGGGTAAAGGAGAGCTTGTCTCCATGTGCCTCACCCGTGATACTTGTTCCTAAGAAGGAGGGAACATGGCGCATGTGCACGGATTGTAGGGCAATTAATAACATCACCATAAGGTATCGCCATCCCATCCCTAGACTTGATGACCTTCTAGATGAGTTGCATGGTTCCACTATTTTTAGTAAAATAGATCTTAAGAGTGGATACCATCAAATTAGGATGAAAGAAGGGGATGAATGGAAAACGGCCTTCAAAACTAAATTTGGTTTGTATAAATGGCTTGTGATGCCTTTTGGATTGTCCAATGCACCTAGTACCTTCATGAGGTTGATGAATCATGTCTTAAGAGATTTCATTGGGAAGTTTGTTGTAGTATATTTTGATGATATTCTTGTATATAGCAAATATTTTCATGAACATTTAGATCATTTGAGGCATGTTTTAATAGCTCTTAGGACACAAACCTTGTATGCTAACAAAGATAAATGCACATTTGCCACGGATAGTGTTGTGTTTCTTGGTTTTGTTGTGAGTTCTCTAGGTGTACAAGTGGATGAAGCAAAAGTGAAAGCTATAAAGGATTGGCCGACCCCTACAAATGTGAAGGAAGTGAGAAGCTTCCATGGTTTGGCAAGTTTCTATAGGCGGTTTGTCAAGGATTTTAGTACCATTGCTTCACCATTGAATGAGCTAGTTAAGAGGGAAGTACCATTTCTTTGGGAAGAACCTCAAGAACTTGCATTTAATTTACTTAAGGATAAGCTTTCTAATGCTCCTATCTTGTCTCTACCTAATTTTTCACTAACTTTTGAGCTTGAATGTGATGCCTCAAATTTAGGTGTTGGTGCGGTTTTGATTCAAGAAGGCCATCCAATTGCTTATTTTAGTGAGAAATTGAAGGGAGCACAATTGAACTACTCCACCTATGACAAAGAGTTATATGCATTGGTGAGATCATTTCAAACTTGGCAACATTATTTGCTTCCCAAGGACTTCATTGTGCATTCGGATCATGAAGCCTTGAAGTACCTCAAGAGCCAAGGGAAACTCAACAAGAGACATGCTAGGTGGGTGGAGTTCATTGAGACTTTTCCTTACATCATCAAGCATAAGAAAAGAGCCACAAATATTGTAGCCGATGCTTTAAGTAGGAGGTATACCCTTCTTTCTTTGCTTGAGTCTAAGTTAATTGGTTTTGAACATGTGAAGACCTTGTATGCTATGGACAATGATTTCGGCCTCATGTACCATGAGTGTACCAAGGGTGCTTTTAAGGATTTCTTTAGGTACAAGGATTATCTTTTTAAAGGAAATTGTTTATGTGTACCTAATTGTTCCTTAAGAGATCTTTTGATATGTGAGTCACATGAGGGTGGGGTCATGGGACATTTTGGAATAGATAAGACTTTTGCCACATTACATGAGCACTTCTTTTGGCCTAAAATGAAAGTTCAAGTTTCGAAATTTGTAAGAAGGTGCATCACTTGCAATAAGGCAATATCTAAGCTATCCAACCATGGTCTTTATATACCTTTACCCGTGCCAACTTCACCTTGGCTAGACATATCCATGGACTTTGTCCTAGGATTGCCTAAGACCAAGAAAGGTGCGGATTCCATCTTTGTTGTGGTATGTAGGTTTTCCAAGATGGCTCATTTCTTACCTTGCCACAAAACGGATGATGCTTCTCATATTGCAACCTTATTCTTCAAGGAAGTGGTAAGACTCCATGGTGTGCCGCAAAGCATTGTAAGTGATAGGGATGCCAAATTCCTTAGCCACTTTTGGAGATCATTATGGGGAAGGTTGGGTACCAAACTCTTATTTTCTACTACTTGCCACCCCCAAACGGATGGCCAAACAGAGGTAGTCAATAGAATACTAGGACAATTGCTTAGGAGTTTTGTAAAAGATAATATTAGAACTTGGGAAGAATGTTTACCACATATAGAGTTTGCTTACAATAGAGTAGCTCACTCTACTACTTCTTTATCCCCTTTTCAAGTTGTATATGGTGTTAATCCTCTAACCCCCATTGATCTTGCTTGTTTGCCTCTTGAGATTGTTGATAATAGACAAGGTGTACAGCATGCCGAGAAGATTCAAGAACTTCATGCAAAGGTTAAAGCAAGAATTGAGAAGAAAAATGCACAATATGCCAAGGCTCACAACAAGAACCGAAAGGCCATCGAATTTAACGAAGGGGACTTGGTGTGGTTGCATCTTAGGAAAGAGAGGTTTCCTAACTTGAGGAAATCTAAGTTGCTACCTAGAGGAGATGGACCTTTTAAAATCATTAAGAAATTGGGCCCTAATGCTTATAAACTTGACCTTCCTTTAGATTTTGGTGGAAGTAACTCATTTAATGTTTGTGATCTTTCACCTTTTGTAGATCTTGAGGAGGATGACAACTTGAGGGCAAGTTGTGTTCAAGAAGGAGGGTTTGATGGAGGTCCATCTACCACAAACATGGAAGTCAATGATTCTAGAAGAATTACAAGGTCAATGCTCAAGAGAATACAAGATGAAGGTCAACAAGTCTTCTTGGTCAACAAACCTTGTAATAGTCTTAGGATCATTTGAACTTGTAATTAGATTAGGAACATTTAATTTTTTGGGTCTTGCTTAGTGAATAAGTGCGCGACCTTTATGTGTGTAAATTGTACCAAAGTGTAGGAGTGTTTGTGAGAAAATAGCGTTACAGACGATAGAATTACAGACGATACCTACAGACGATAGAATTACAGACGATACCTAAGACGCTTCTTCGTCTGATGCTTCATGCTGAACTTTTGTGTCTGAAGATTGTTTCGTCTGTATCTTCACATGAGGAACTGTTCCGTCTGATGGCCATTAGTCTGATGCCTCAAGCTGAGTTCTTCGTCTGAGGTTTGTTTCGTCTGAACTTTCACAAGTTTCGTCTGAGGCTTGTTTCGTCTGGACTTTCACAAGCTGAGTTCTTTCGTCTGAAACTTGTTCCGTCTGGACTTTCACAAGCAGAGTTTTTTCGTGTGAAATTTGTTTCGTCTGGACCTTCACACGTTGAATTCTTCCGTCTGAAGCTTGTTTCGTCTGGACCTTCACAAGTTGCGTTCTTTCGTCTGGACTTCCATCAGCTGAGTTCTTGCGTCTCAAGCTTGTATCGTCTGATCCTTCACAAGCTATCCCAACTTCCGCTAGTATAAATACACAACACTTTGAATTGTAAAGGGATCTTTGAATCAAATTTTAATGAATTAAATTTAGCAAGAGCTAATTCTTTGAGAGTGTATTTCTCTCTAAGGTTTCTTTTCGAACCTTGAATCTTATCATGGAAACTCTTCCTTGTGGCGATTCTCCCTTAGGCTTATTGCTTTTGCATGGCGCCATCATCTTCTAAATCTACTCCGCTTTCATTCTTTCTTCTAAGTCCTTGAGTCGTGAATCTATTTTCTTCGAGCTTCCGCCATTGTTGATTCCATTTCGAACTTCCGCCATTGATACACTCGTGGAGCTTCCAATCGAATCGAGACGAACGGTCCAAATACGAGCCTCGTTCACAGCGAACTCGTATCATATTGTCTCACTATATATATATATATATATATATATATATATATATATATTAATTACTTTAGAAATCCTTATTTTATATGAAAGTTATTAATTATCTTTATGTTTAATCATATGATTTTCACTATATGTTTGGCGGCATTCCTTGTTGATAATGCCAATAATGTGTATGCCTTTTTATGACAAAGATCCTTGAAAAATTTGAGTGTAGTTTATTTATTTTTTAACTTTAGTAATGGAATAAATTTTATTAATAAATAATTGTCTCACTATTTTGAAAATATGAATTGTATTTGATAAATTCTAGTTGATTTATGAGTGATTGTCACACTTGGAATTTGTATGGACAATTAACGAAATTATAATTAACTTTCATAAACACTATTGTAAAGATTAAAACACAAAAATAAATATTTAATTATGTTGATTAAGAATTTTGCAAATAGTTTTTCAGAAAGTTGATTATTCTGTCTACCTTAGTAGAGAAACCTTTTAAAAGAGTTTTCAAAATGTTTTTCTAAAGACTTAGCTTAAAAGAAAAGAACCCTTTGGTTAGAATAAGGAGAAGAGAAAACAAAGGTTTTAATATTGGTTTGCCTTAACACACGACTACGTTCAGTTCCTTAGTAAATATTGAGGTTCCACTGTCTTATTCAAATATACAAATATTTTTTATTACAACTTGTTCGGGCTAATTATAAATGAGAAACTTGAAGTAGTCATTAGACTCAACTAGTTAAACTCATTCATCCATTAGAGCGTGTTGAAGATAATCCACGAATATTAAATGTCTCTGGGATGTCTCATCAGAGTTACCAGACTTTCTGCATTATTAGTTGAAGAGTGTCAAAAAGGTGTAAGTTCTTTTCTACAATAAATCTTTTTCACAGAGACATTCCTTTTTTATTCTCATTAGCTCATCTTTTTATGTAGGAGTTAGGTAGATACTTCATACTTGAAAATGATTTATAGGCTTTTAATAGGAACTGTAAATAGGTGAAATATTATTAGACTCTTAACGTAAGGAAACTGTCATTGGAAGAAATACTTGTTGGACTTGAAGCTTGAAGAATGCTGATTATGTCTCTCTTATGTGTTTTGGTTTTGATGAATGTATCTTTCGGTTTTTCATAGTTGAATGTAACTAGGATATAACTATGTATTGTGTGTTGAGTATAGGCATATATGTGTTGTATTCTTTGCTTAAGACCCAGAGATATGTAAAACTAGTGTATGATTGATCATGTGAAGAATGTTTGATTTCCATTTGAGAAAAACAGTTTGAAAAACCTTGGAAATCCATTTTTCACTGATGTAATCGATTACAGGCTTGGTGTAATCGATTACATTGATCATCCTCTCTGGTGTAATCGATTACATGGTTGATGTAATCGATTACATGCTGAGAACTCTCTGGTGTAATCGATTACATCCCCAGTGTAATCGATTACATGGTTTGAAATTCACCTTTCTGGGTTTCCCTCTTCAATGTAATCGATTACATGCTCGTGGTAATCGATTACATGCCTGGAAAATTCAAATTGGAGGGTTCTAACGGCTAGTGTAATCGATTACATGCATTTGGGATCAATTACATTGACCGTTGTAGCTCAGATTTGCACGTTTTCTCCCTCCAAATTTGTTCTATAAGTATAATCTTGATGAAACATATGAAGGTGCTGAAAACCTAACTTCTTGAAACAACTTTTACACTTTCATATGCTCTAAATCTAGAGTTCATCAAGGTTTTCAAAGAAAAAGGGGAAACTTGATTCATTCCATTGATTGGGTGGATTTCATAGAGCTCATTTGTGATCGATTCTGCACTTGAGGTGTATTCTTTACTGATCTTTATATTTCAAATTTCTGGGTTGTTGCTCAGGAGAGAGGTCTCTCTAGATAGAGCATTGTGTTTGAGAAGTGATTCTCAAAGTTTGATCTTGGAGGTGCCAAGGTCTTGGAAGTTTGTTCTTCGAGGTTGGAGAACAGATTTGGGTGTTTTGATTTATGTTTGTATTGCTTGTTGCGAGTGAATGTAAAAGGATACAAAAGGAATCATTTGATAGTGGAAAGCCAATTGCAACAGTTGTTGGATTGGGATTTGGACGTAGGCAGTTGGCGAACAAAGTATACATCATCGTGCACTTATCTTCTTCCTTACTCTCTTTACGTTTTCACTATATTGTTATTGATCATATTTGTTCGTATTTGAAAACCGTATTGATAATCAACTCTTTAATTGGTTTGGAATAGAATCAGTAATTGAACTTGTAATTGAATCTGTAATTGAAAGGTAATTCATAGGTAATTAAAAGAAATTAGAAACACGCGAATTTGGGGTAAAGTTTAACGAGAATCTATTCACCCCCCCCTCTAGATTCACACATAGGGACCAACAATTGGTATCGAGCTACTTCTAGTAAGTTGCTCTAGAATTTGATCCATAATGGCGAGTAATCAATTACCATTTCTTTGAAGGTGCCTCTATTAATAGACCTCCTCTGTTTTGTGGAGATAACTATCCATTTTGGAAAGTTAGAATGAAAATCTTTATGGAGTCTATAAATAGAAACATTTGGCAAGTGTTTGTAATCGATTTTAAAATCCCCACATATATAGTTGATGGAAATGAAGTAGAAAAACCATTTGAGAAGTGGGAACCGAGAAGAAATTAGGAGAGCGAGAAAATGATGCTAAAGCTTTAAATATTATACATTCCGCATTAAACTCGATGAATTCTTTAGAATTTCAGCATGTACAACAAACAAAGGAAGCATGGGATCTTATCATGGTGACTCATGAAGGTACTCCCGAGGTGAGAAGAGCTAGAAAGAACACACTCATCCAAGAGTATGAAATGTTCGAGAATGGCACAAGGTGAGTCTATCATGGACATGCGATTCATTCACACACATTGTGAATCACCTCAAAGGACTCGGTAAGGTCTTTGTTGAGGAAGAGGTAAACATAAAGGTGTTGAAGTCTCTAAGCGAGAAAATGGCAACCAACGATCACAGCCATTCTGAGAATCAAAGAACCTGGCCTTAATGACAAGTCTTGAGTTGTTTGGTAAGCGAGAGAATATGAGATGGATATGTCACGTATGGTGATGAAGAGCAAAAAAGACAAGAAGGCTAAGAGTTTGGCACTTAAAATGGAGGACACGGCTAGTGATAGTGATGCATCATCAAGTGTGGAAATGAGTCGAGCAAGAAATGAATCTCATGGTCGAGAAAGTTCAAAAGGTTCATGAAGAAGAACAGCAACAAAAGGAGATTCAACAATGCTAGAAAAGGCTCATCTTCAAAGGTCACATGCTATGAATGTGGCAAGGCTGGACACTATAGATCGAGTGTCCTAACTTGAAGAAATCAAACAAGAGGTGAGCCTAGAAGAGTGGAGCAAGAAGAAAAACCAAGAAGGACCGGTATCGGAAGAAAAAGGCCTACATTGCTTGGGAAGAAAATGACTGCTCATCCTCTAGTGAAAGCGAAAATGAGGAAGCCAACTTATGTCTTATGGCTAAACCAGAATCGGATGATGAGGTAAGTGATTCGACTCCTCTAAAAATGATAATGATTATGATGAACTATATCTTGCTTTTTGTGAGTTATTTAAAGAAGCGAGAAAAAATTTGAAAAACTAAGTAAAGTTTTGAAAAAAGAGTTGCAGATTTAGAAAATGAAATTTTGTTTTGAAAACCAATATTCAAGAATTGAAAGATGAAAATGATAAGTTGAAATTGCCCTGTTCAAAGTGTAAATCTTTTTCGCCCCTTTGAAAAAGAATAACAAGAAGCTCCATACATTTAAACAAACCAGCAAGTATAAAAACTTCTCATGTAGTTATTGTATGCAACTGGACATAATCATTATAACCGCATGATTAGAAAGAAAGGCTTAGATAATGGATTGTTTAAATGGATTAAGAAAGATAGTCATTGTTCTAACATGAAAGGACCCAACAAGATTTGGGTACCAAAAACCAAATGATATCTTTCCTTGTGCAGGTGTGCTTGAGAGCCAAACACTCAACATGGTATTTGGATAGTGGCTGCTCAAGACATATGACGGGTGACAAGAGTAACTTTATCTCCTTCAAATCCAAAGAATCTGGTTCAAAGAGTTTATGGAGATAATAACAAAGGCAAAATTCTGGGTATTGGTGATGTTGGAGACAAATCCAACTCCGTGATTGAAGATGTCTTGCTTGTGGAAGGTTTGAAGTTTAATCTTCCGAGTATTAGCCAATTGTGCGACAAAGGCTATCAAGTTTCATTCGACAAAGGCTGCTGCAAGATCAATAACAACGAATCGAATGAGGTATTGATGGTAGGTAAGAGAAGAGGTAACATCTATACACTTGAACTTGATCATTCATCATCATATCATGCATGTCTTACGTCTAATGATGATCTATCTTGGCTTTGGCATAGACGTATAGCACATATTGATGTTCATCAACTTAATAAACTGTCATCTAAGAGCTTAGTAGAAGGACTACCTAAATTAAAGTTCAAAAGAGAAGGCCTATGTGATGCATGTCGAGAAAAGGCAAGCAATCTAGAAACTCTTTCAAATCTAAAAATGTTGTTTCAACTTCTAGACCGCTTGAATTGCTTTGCACATGGATCTCTTTGGTCCATCTAGAACTGCTAGTTTAGGTGGAAATCTATATGGATTAGTTGTTGTAGATGACTACTCTCGGTTTGCTTGGGTTGCTTTTATACCAAGTAAAGACACCACTTTTAAAGTTTTCAAAATACTTGCTAAAAAAGATTCAAAACGAAAAAAGATTTGAAAATCAAGTCCATTAGAAGTGATCATGGAGGGGAATTTGAAAATGATTCTTTTGAAAAGTTTTGCGAAAAATATGGAATCGATCACAATTTTTCCGCTCCAAGAACTCCACAACAAAATGGGGTTGTTGAAAGGAAAAACAGATCTTTAGTAGAACTAGCTAGAACTATGTTGAATGAAAGTGGTTTGCCTAAATATTTTTGGTGATGCAGTTTCACTGCGTGCTATGTTCTAAATAGAATTGTGATTCGACCTCTTTTAAAGAAAACCCCTATGAACTTTATAAAGGCAAGAAACCCAATATATCTCATTTTTCGGGTATTTGGGTGTAAGTGTTTTGTTTTGAATAATAGCAAAGAGCCTCTTGGTAAGTTTGATGCCAAGGCTGATGAGGGTGTGTTTATTGGGTATTCATCATCAAGTAAAGCATATAGAGTTTTTAATAAAAGGAGAATGTGCATTGAGGAATCTGTGCATGTCAAGTTTGATGAAACTAACAATCCTCAAAAGGGAAGTGTGTTTGTTGATGATGATGAGCATGTAGGTGAAGAAAGCACAAGCAAAGAAGAACAAAGAACCACCAACTACTTCTCATGAGTTTCCAAAAGAATGGAGGAAACCAAGAGATTTATCTCTTGACAACATCATTGGTGACATCCATAAGGGAGTATCTACTAGATCTACTCATAACATGTTCGTGATGATTATGCATTTGTATCTCAATTTGAACCTTCTTGTGTTGATGATGCTATAAATGATGAATATTGGATGAATGCTATGCAAGAAGAATTGAATCAGTTTAAAAGGAATAACGTATGGGAGTTAGTACCTTTTAAAAGAGATATGAATGTAATTGGAACAAAATGGGTGTTTAAGAATAAGTTAGATGAGAATGGAGTTGTGGTTAGGAATAAGGCTAGACTAGTAGCTAAGGGATATAATCAACAAGAAGGAATAGATTTTGGTGAAACATATGCCCTGTTGCTAGACTAGAAGCTGTTAGAGTTTTACTTGCTTTTGCCTCGCATACATGATTTCAAGTTGTTTCAAATGGATGTTAAAAGTGCTTTCTTGAATGGCTATATAAATGAAGAAGTTTTTGTTTCACAACCTCTGGATTCACTGATTTCAGATTTCTGAACATGTGTACAAACTCAAGAAGGCCCTATATGGTCTAAAACAAGCCCCTAGACAATGGTATGAAAGGCCGAGTAAGTTTTTGTTGTCAAAAGGGTTCTCGAGAGGTAATGTTGACAAAACTCTTTTCATAAGGAGGAAGTCAAATTGTATTTTGTTGGTTCAAGTTTATGTTGATGATATTATATTTGGATCAACTAATAAATCTCTCGTGTGAAGAGTTTGTGAATAGCATGCGGGGGAGTTTGACATGTCTATGATGGGAGAACTCAAATTCTTCCTAGGATTGCAAGTCAAACAACCGAAAGATGGAATCTTTATACATCAAGCAAAGTACACCAAGGAATTGCTGAAGAAATTCGACATGGAGAGTTGTAAGATCTCAAACATTCCTATGTCAACTAATCTCTACTTGGATAATGATGCGAGTGGACAAAGTGTAGACCAATCAAGATATAGAGGATCATTGGATCACTCTTGTACCTCACAAGCAAGTAGGCCGGACATTATGTTCGGTGTGTGTGTTTGTGCAAGATTCCAATCTGCACCAAAGGAATCACACATGGCAGGCTGTGAAGAAAATCTTGAAGTATCTCAAAGGAACTACGAACTGTGGTTTGTGGTATCCAAAAGGTACGTATCCACATTGGTTGGTTTTAGTGATCTTGACTTTGCTGGTTGTAAACCGATAGGAAAAGTACTAGTGGAGTATGTCATTTGTTTGGAGGAAGCTTGGTCTCATGGTATAGCAAGAAGCAAGCTGTGTAGCTCTTTCAAGCAGAGGCAGAGTATGTAGCTGCAGGTAGCTGTTGTGCTCAGACCATTTGGCTGAAGCAACAACTGAAGGATTTTGGACTTAAGCTTGATCATATTCCAATCAAGTGTGACAACACAAGTGCCATCAGTATCACAAAGAACCCGGTCTTACACTCAAGAACGAAGCACATTGAGGTGCGTCATCACTTCATTAGAGATCATGTTGAGAAGGAGATGTTGAGGTGGAATTCATTGACTGAGAGAATCAACTCGCGGATATCTTCACCAAACCTCGCTTTGAGGAGAGGTTCTTCAAACTTAGAACCAATCTTGGTATTCTAAGTGAAGAACATCTCACATAAAGTGTTGTAAGTATGTTAGTTTAATCATTCATTTGTGCTTAAACTTGATATGAATTCATTGCATAACATGATCTTGACCTTTTATATGATGAATCAAATGTTTTTCAATCATTCTATATGTGAAAATCTTTAACATTGCAGTTCATAGCTTTATTTCAAATTTTTTTTGATTTTCTATAGGATGTAATCGATTACAGCATGCATGTAATCGATTACAATAGGTTTTGGTTACGATGTAATCGATTACAACAACAATGTAATCGATTACATGTGTGAAGGTTACGATGTAATCGATTACAGGCCCAATGTAATCGATTACAGGGTGTTTTGGTTCTGATGTAATCGATTACATCACGAATGTAATCGATTACATGAGCTCTGGAAGTGTTTTTCAGAGCTTTGTTCTTCGTTTCTGGGCTTTGTATTCCATATTTTGGAAGCCCATTTGCACACATTCATTGAACCTAGTCTTTTGTGATCTTTATTAGTCTTTGTGTTAGGGTTTTTTCTTTCACATTCACATTCCCTTTCTCTTCTAAACCCTAATCTCTCACGGCCTTCATTCTCTCTATCCCACATTCATCTTCAACCTTCAAACCATGGACGGACAAGGAAGCAAACAAAAGGATGAAAGCTAGGGCTAACCGTGATATTCAAGAAGAAAGACGTACTAAGAAGAGACAAGAAACCTCCTCCAAAAGGAAGGCTCTCGAAGAATCCGTGCGTCACAACCCATGGTTCACCTCGAAGGAACAAGAAACTCGTTTCTTGACCGATTTTGCAAACGAGAGAACTCGTACCCAAAAATTGTGGACTTGGATGGCTTGACAATGAAGGGTTTACCTTTCAATCCATGCTCGAGATCGAACTTGGAGAAATTCGTTAGGCTAAGGGGTCACATTTACCCGATTTGGTAAGAGTATTCTATTCTAATCAAATATCACTCTGGAAGGATTTTATCGAAGTTAAAGGAGTGAGTATTGTTGACTCACGATTTGTTTTTCGAACTCGGTGGAATAACAAATGAGGGATAGTCCCTACTTTGGAAAATCTGGTGAGGAAGGCTTTGAACTTCAAAAGGATGCTTTTTACATGAGCATGTTGAGGAATCCGAGTCTTGGGAAGCGTGATATGACTGCAAGGAAAGAAAGAGGTATGAGGAAGACCTTTGGCATAGGTGGTCTCAACACCGACGACCGTCTTCTTCATTATGTTATTTGCTTGGGTATTGGTGCTAGAGAGGTACAAATCATGCTCAACTTATGGAAGAAGATATGCTCTTGATGGCTGCCCTGAAGAATGGAATTCAGATTGATTGGGGTCAAGTTGTCATGGACAACATGACCAAGGTAAGGAAATTCCATGACTTTAAGTGCCCTTATGGTCTGTTCATATCACGTGTTCTTGAGAGATGTCAAGTGGATGTCTCCAATGAGCACAGAGAATTGGCAAGGGATATCCATGTGCTTGGTGACATGATGCTGAAAAAGGTGAGATTGACCAAGACATCTGAGGGTTGGGTATCTAGAGAGGAAATACAACAACCACAACAACAAGAACAACCACAACATCCTCCTTCTGATGATGATGGAGATTCAGCGGCTGGGGAGTACACCCCTAAGTCTCGTTTTGAGTCCATTGTCCTAGATAGGTTGGAAGAGATGGACAAGCGCCAAGAGGATCTAGGAAAGCAAATCAAAGACTTGGAAAGGAATCAAAATTTGCGTTTCCTTGACATGAAATCATTGATGGAAACCATCATGGAGCGCCTTAACCAAGATGATGATGACGGTGATGATCAGTGACTCCTCTGCTGTATCTCTCTTTTTGGTTTGATATACCAAATAGGGGGAGAATAGTTAGGATATCCTAGATAGGGGGAGTTGAGAATTGAGTTGAGAGTAGCTTTGATAGGTTGTTTTGTTTAGCTAATATTGTTTAGGAGATCTTATGTTTTGAAGTTTTTACTGTTTTATTGATTTCTGAACTATGTTAAGTGTTTGCTTTTGATATTAAATAAAATTTGGTTTGTTTTATGATTCATTGGTCTTGATCTATATTTGTATTTGAATTATGTCATACATACTTGAATGAATGGTTGATTATTAGTGCATATGCATATTGTATTTTCTGGAAATTCTAACATATGCAGGTATGTCAAAGAACAACACATATCCTAAAACTCTAGGAAAACCTCTTATGTGATTTGGTACATCAAAACCAAAAAGGGGGAGATTGTTGGACTTGAAGCTTGAAGAATGCTGATTATGTCTCTCTTATGTGTTTTGGTTTTGATGAATGTATCTTTCGGTTTTTCATAGTTGAATGTAACTAGGATATAACTATGTATTGTGTGTTGAGTATAGGCATATATGTGTTGTATTCTTTGCTTAAGACCCAGGAGATATGTAAAACTAGTGTATGATTGATCATGTGAAAAATGTTTGATTTCCATTTGAGAAAAACAGTTTGAAAAACCTTGGAAATCCATTTTTCACTGATGTAATCGATTACAGGCTTGGTGTAATCGATTACATTGATCATCCTCTCGGTGTAATCGATTACATGGTTGATGTAATCGATTACATCTTGAGAACTCTACAGTGTAATCGATTACATCCCCGAGTGTAATCGATTACATGGTTTGAAATTCACCTTCTGGGTTTCCTCTTCAATGTAATCGATTACATGCTCGTGGTAATCGATTACATGCCTGGAAAATTCAAATTGGAGGGTTCTAACGGCTAGTGTAATCGATTACATGCATTTGGGATCAATTACATTGACCGTTGTAGCTCGATTTGCACGTTTTCTCCTCCAAATTTGTTCTATAAGTATAATCTTGATGAAACATATGAAGGTGCTGAAAACCTAGCTTCTTGAAACAACTCTTACACTTTCATATGCTCTAAATCTAGAGTTCATCAAGGTTTTCAAAGAAAAAGGGGAAACTTGATTCATTCCATTGATTGGGTGGATTTTATAGAGCTCATTTGTGATCGGATTCTCGCACTTGGAGGTGTATTCTTTACTTGATCTTTATATTTCAAATTTCGGGTTGTTGCTCTAGGAGAGAGGTCTCTCTAGATAGAGCATTGTGTTTGAGAAGTGATTCTCAAAGTTTGATCTTGGAGGTGCCAAGGTCTTGGAAGTTCTGTTCTTCGAGGTTGGAGAAAGATTTGGGTGTTTTGATTTGTTTGTATTGCTTGTTGCGAGTGAATGTAAAAGGATACAAAAGGAATCATTTGATAGTGGAAAGCCAATTGCAACAGTTGTTGGATTGGGACTGGACGTAGGCAGTTGGCCGAACCAGTATACATCGCTGTGCACTCATCTTCTTCCTTACTCTCTTTACAGTTTTCACTATATTGTTATTGATCATATTCTGTTCTGTATTTGAAAACTGTATTGATAATCAACTCTTTAATTGGTTTGGAATAGAATCAGTAATTGAACTTGTAATTGAATTTGTAATTGAAAGGTAATTGATAGGTAATTAAAAGAAATTAGAAACACGCGAATTTGGGGTAAAGTTTAACGAGAATCTATTCACCCCCCCCTCTAGATTCACACATAGGGACCAACAATACTTATTCTAAAATTGTATTTTAGCTATGTCATATCAGATTTGTCTAGAAGTAGACTTCATCTGAGGCATCTTTTCCATCTTCGTTTGATACATCTATACCAGCTTCACCTGATGCACTCATTCTACTAGCTTTGTCTATCTTCGTATAAACACAAATTCGTCTAGTGATGCATCCAAAAATTATTGCATAAAAACTTTTAAAAAAATAAGACATAATTATCAAAATTTAGAGTCTTGATTTGTCTTTAATCTTTTTAGACTTAACAATAGGTATCCTTATCCCTAAAATATGGGGAATTTAAAACTTTTTCAAAAAAACTAATCATATGCCAAACATAACTTCGAAGCATGATACTTGATGCATGTAAACTTAAGATCTTAAATCTTCTTCTATTACACACGATGTTGATACATTAGCCATAGCTTAGCGGAAACATAAATGAACACACTTACATAATAGAATATATATAAATCATAGATAAGTAAACAATATACATATAGTACAAATATCCATCACGGATCTACATGTGTTGAGTGCAGAGCAAAGGTTACATCAAAATAGATCAAAGTACTGACCCAGTCTACCCTTCCACAAAGGTTCATCAAAATGAGAAAGGTACACCTATAGGCAAGAGTAAGCCTATCTACCCCAAAACTCCACTACTGGATGGGTTACTACCAACCGAGACTCCATGTCATGTGTGAGTATCGATAATTGACCCCTTAAGACTCTCTCACCTACCAACATCAAGCTTCTACACTTTATCAACACACTCATATATTATCCGGATAGTTGGTCTTCTCCAAAATATCTAGGCATACAATATATAGGCAAGGGTGAATTCTTTCACCTTTATCACGGTACAGACCAAACAATACAATATACATTTAACCAAAGAACCGTTGTTGTGGTTAGCAAATGACACTTGCAGACAAATTTTACCTAATAGTGTCTAGGCTTATCATGATTTCACTAACCAATTCCCACACGAGTCACAATATACTTTCTAGACTTATATATTGGTTCTTGGTTGACTACTAAGAGTATATCCAAATGGGTACATCAATGGGCTATTACTAGTTGAAGATACGACAAGATCATTATCGAGATCTGTAAAACTTGATCTGAGCTTGTTCCACTCAATAGTTCATCCTTAAGGTTTTATGGAACTCACGTTTCATTTTAGCACATACGCCTTTATGGTCAACCAATATATAGGAGACTCACTTTCGTCTCACTCTTTCATAAGGAACACTTATTAATAATAACTAGATCATGATTAATAGTCAATTAGTGTGTTTAACACCATTCTTAGTTGATTGGGTTAATTGAGCCTTAAGTGCATTAATAATCAAATTTTTCTAGACTTGCACAATTTTTCATATTTTAGCCATAACTTTTGTTACATACCTCCTTTTGAGCTGATCTTGGTCTCATTTTGTAGATAACTCTCATTTTGTTACATACCTCCTCTGTGATAGATTCAAAGTCAAATTTAGACTATAAAAGGGTCGAAATGTGGGTGGAAGTTGACGTCCAACATCTAGTGTTGATGTTGACACAAAATTTTTATGTCTTTGTAACTTTAGGCCCAATGCAAATTTAATTAACATGTTAATTTTTTCTCTTGTCAAGACTTGAAGAGTGACACTTAGCACTTAAATGAACATGTGACAAGCACATGACTCACTTAGTATACATACTCAAAAAATTTGATTATGCATTGAGACCTTACATTTTTTCAATTGCAATTGTTTTATGTTTTGTGTCCTTGCTTTTTACGTTCTCTTCTCTCTTCTCTTCGTGCTTTTTCTCCCTTCTTTTCCCACTCTTTTTTTGCATTTCCTTTTGCCGCATTTTCGATTTCTTCTTGAGCATTATGAGTAGCTAAGCTTCCCTTCTTCAATCCAGCCTCTCTAAGTTCCCAATTTATTCTTAGGTTCATTGTTTTTCAAGTTTTGGGGTGCATAATCCAAATTTGGGACTTGAGTTTAATTGATCAATTGGGCTTAATTTCTTATTAGGATTTCATTGTTGCTTGATAATGAATGCAGGAAACTAGAATTGGTCATGATTCAAACAAGTTGTGCCAAATGTGATTGCATGAACAATGGCCACCAAGTGTTTGATGAAAATAATCATAGAGTGCTCGGGTGCTAGTTAATTGTTGGGGTTCTGCTTTTAATTGGATTGCATATGCATTTGTATTCATAATTAGGAGCCATTGAGGGAATTTGGGTTTGAAAGGAGGTCAGATTGATGCTTTCACATTCATACGTATTCGTTTCATTACTCTGTTTGGTTTGATTACTTTTTTGAATTCCTTACTTTAATTTCTTAATTACTTCATTTAATTTCACTTTAAAACGCCCTGGATTTTGATTTCTACTTTGGTTGTGACAAATCATATGTCATTCCATGGGAAATGATCCAAGTTACATTATACTACAATCTATAGCATCCTATTTTAATTCAATCGCGTTCAATAACACGTATCAATGTGACACTAGATAATGATCTGAACAGATGTAAAGTCTTTTTACTCCATGCACTTCTTAATTATACACAACACTTTTTGAAAATTTGATTCCTATTACATCGTCGTTCCGCCAGAGAGATGAAACTATCGCACTACAAAGTTCTCATTTCATATTTTTTATTTCCCTACATTACTTTTGCCCTTTTATATAAAATTCACTAAAATGTTTTTCAAAATTAATGAGTTTAGTGTAACATTTTTCGAGTAATTATTATGTTTTATATAGTTAAGAAAAAGTGTGAGTGTTTATAAAATCTCACAAAATTTAAATACTTTTATTTTTAAAAAAAATTATATTTAATAAATATATAATTTTTATAATGTAATTAGTCTAATTTAAAATTAAAAAAATGTCTTCTATTTCAAAAATTTAACCGTACATATGCATATATATATATATATATATATATATATATATATATATATATATATATATATATATATATATATATATATATATGGGTTTGCTAACATACATGCACTTAAATTTTTGATTTTGTTAATAAGCAATAACTAGAAATCGTCTTAAAATACATTATAGTGCAACTTGATAACAGATTTATACTTAAACATAAAATACGTGGATGTTAACAAATACTAATGAGATGCACGCACAAATACTTTTTTAATATGAGTGCGTTAACAAATTATAACAAGGAATTATCTTAAAATACACCATATATATATTCATATATATATATATATATATATATATATATATATATATATATATATATATTAGGGTAATTTAGTAAATCTATACTCATTTTAAGAATAATTATGTAATTTAATTGTTTCTTATTTTTAAAAAAAAAATAACTAATAAGCTAAAACAATTTTTTAACATTAACTAATGGATTTGTTTTAATAAATATTTGAAAATTAGTATTTATTTTACTTATATTTTAAAAAAAAATTATATTTTTACTTAGATTAATCACATTATATATCCCAAGAAAATAAAATAAAAAATATCTCACAGGATAGTCCATTTTTCTATAATTTAACTGTGGGACATATGCTATTTAGTTAAAGTCCATCGTTAAATTGTGTTATGGCAAATGGAGTTTATCTAACTATGAATAAACCATATAATTTATGCATGGAATACTCTAAAAATTTTCAAACACCATTTGGCCTCAAATATTAAGAATAATCTAAGAGTTAAGATAATAGATAAAATGCGACTTTTAGAAGTGATTGTGTTTGTTTAAAAGATAATAAAAGGGTTTTATATATCTACCATTACACTGCTACATTTTTTATTCGCATTTACATATACATAGTAGGATTGTAATTTTAAACTAATTATTATAAAATTTAAATCATAAAAATGTTGTACAAAATTAACTTTTAGCAGTAGAAAAATATTTAAAGAATCAAAATGTTGAAAAAAAATATACAGTATTGAAGTAAAAAAAATTAAATTTAAAGAATTAAAATAAAAAATATCAAAATTTAAAAGACTAAAAGTAAAATTTAACCATGACGTAAAAAAAGTTCTGGTAACTATAAAAGAATTCGGAGTTAATAAACATTAGCCTAGATCTTATAAATATAATTGTTAATTTTCATTAACAAATTGGTATATTAAATATTAAAAAATAACTACAAAATATAAATAATAAAATATGATAATTAAATAATGAAATTATAGAAATAACTAAATAAGAAAGAAGTGTGAAAGTGCGTGGACCTGAGTCAGGTGGATTAGATCGGGATAGATCAGTCCAAAAACTAAGCTAATATGATTTGTTTTATTGAAGAAAAAAATATATAATTTATATTATCATGTATTGATAGGCTAAACATATTAGTTAGCAGGCAGGCTTATTTAATTTTTAAAATACAAGAAAAATAAGCTCACCAACATACTAATTCATACAACAAAATTTAAAAAAAAAATTGAGGTAAAAATTATTTTTTGGTTTGTTAAATTTAAAATTGATCATTTTAATATTCGTAGTTTAGAAATAGAAACTGTTTCAATCCCTCCAAATCACTTGTAGCATCCCATTCCCTTCCGTTAGTAATTATTGATTTCAAATTATATTTTTTATTCCCCATTTACAATAAATATCAAGTAAATGGAATTATAAGTTTCAAAACAAGTTTATTTTGATACATTAAGTTTTTAAATGGTTCAATTTTAATTTTGGAAGTTTACAAAAACATACATAATGACACTCTTCCAAACTATGAAATTAGTTCAAATATTAGCTAAAGGAAATCAAATAAATATGACTATTATGGGGCAGATAATAAGAATTATAAATCTGTAAAAAAAATTTATTTAGAATAAGTGATAGATGAAGATAGGTTTCATTAGATTTTTTCTTATGTGAATTTTTTCTTGTGTGAAGGTTAATTATTATTTTTGTTTTAAAGATGTAGCATGACTAAATCCTATAAACTTAATGTATTAAAATGAAATTATATAAAAATTTAATGTACCATAATGAAATTTTTAAAAAACTTATTGTTACTTTAAAATTTTAATGTACCAAAATGAATTTTTTTATAAGTTTAAAGTAATAGAATAAAGTTTTTCATATTTTATATAATAAAATAAAAAAATAATGAAACAAAAAAATGACTTTAAACTAAATTTTTATAATGTAGAGTTGCAATGAATTAAAAAAATATTACTTCCCTTTAAAATGAGAAAATTGATTTTATAAAATTATTACTATATTTTATTTATTTATAAATTTTTTATCTTAGAAAAAAACCATAGAATGACAGTTATTATGTGTAACTTAAAATGGTAATAAATAATTTCTACTAAGTTTTGTTCTTGTATATATTCTACTATGTTTTTACAATATAACCCAATATATTTTCTTTTTAAATAATAATCTTGGCTTTTTATTCCCATAAAAGTTTAAGTTCCAGTAATTTTCGTAGATGTTTTTCTTTCTATTATCAAAATTAATAAACACACCATGCATAATGGGTCAGGATTCATTAATTCTGTAAAACATTTTACACATTCAGTGCACAATTTTATTTTTCCTCTTTAGAATTGCGTTTTATACAGTTGGGTCCATTTGCACAAACCTTATTCATTACGTTTTTCCTTATCAAATTCCTACGGATAAATTATCTTCTACAATTTATCAAAATGAGATATAAATATCTTATGGATTAATTATGAGATTTTTTAATTTATCAAAACACCTTCACGAACTCTAAAAATATAAGATAAGTACAGATAAATTATTGATAGATATTTAGACTAAACAAATATATTCTTACTTATAGTTTATGTAGATAAATTATTGTTCATAAGTAGAAGTGATTGAGTATTTTATATTTCTTATCTTAAGGGTAAACATATAATTGTATTTCTTCTTTTTTTAAGAAAATTAATTAAGAAAATTATAGATAATTAAGACAAAAAAAATAGATTATTTAAGTAATTACCTTTTATAGACATATTTTTATTAACTTTATATCGAAATAAAATTAATTCGTTGAGTATAAAAAAGTAGAAGCGGTTGGGTGTTTAAATAATTTTTTTTCTTTTTTAAAGGTAACAATATAATTGTATTTTTAAATACTTTTAAGTAAATTAATTAAAAAATTATAAATAACGAGGAATAAAAAGATTATTTTTATTCAATAGTTTTTATAAATAAATTATTTTTAATTATATTTTTATGTATAAAAGTAAACATAGTTGAGTATTGTAGTGAATCATATTTTTATGCTTATTTTAAGGATAAAATATAATTGAATTTCTTCTTACTTTAAAACAATTTATTAAGAAACCTTTAGATAAATAATTCTCAAACAAAATATTATTTTTAATAATTATTTTTAATGATAGTTATTATTAATTGATATCTTTATATATATATATATATATATATATATATATAATTGTATCTTTGTAAATAAGTCATTTCAACTTTCTCACATAAATTAAAACGCGGAATTTATTTTATAAGTTGTTAAAATTATCTTTATAATAATAAAAATAGAATTGGTGGAATAGATATGTAATTTCAACTTTCTTTCCTAAATTAAAGATATTAAAGTCATTTTATAATTTGTTAAATTTTATATATAAAGTTTGTTAATATTAATTTTTTTATATTTTTGTAAATTACTATTTCAGATTTGTAAGTAAATCATTTAAAAAAATTTATTTAATGAGCGTATCATAAATACTTTAAACGTTGAGAACAAAACTCTTTCTCCTCCTTAATAGAATAATATATTAATTACTTTTGAACTCCAATTTTTGTTGGACAGTTTTATTTTTTAAAATTATAAAGTTGTTTATGATGTTTCTATATTTGAACTGTTTTTTTCTTCATGTTACGCTCTATGAAATTTAAAAATTAATTTAATTTCATACGTATTTTCATTAAATATTTTATTTCATACGTATTTTCATTAAATGTTTATTTTTTAGAAATTCATATAAAAATTTTTTAATTCATTTAAAAATTAAAACTAGCAAATTCAATATTATCACCGATTCTAATCACATAAAAATTGTAAACTAGCGTTTATGTTTTTGCTAGTAATAATAAAAATAGAAGCGATAAAATAAATAATTCTTTTTCACTTTTTTTGCCTAATTTAGGAACAGTAATGTAATTTAATAAATTTCTTATTTGTTAGTTTTTATTTCTACTTTTATAAATTATTATTTTATATTTTTAAGTAAATCATTTGAAAAAGTTAGTTTCAAGAGTGTATCTAAATTACTTCTAGTGTTACAGAAAAAAAAAAATATTCACTGTCCTAAATTGAAAAATTAAAACAGTTAAATGAATAAAAAATCAACATCTCTTTATCTTTATAATATTTATAATAATAAAACTAAAAGCGTTGGAATAAATAAGCCATTTCAGTTTTTTTTCTAAATCAAAGACATAAAAGTTATTTTATAATCTTTATAATTATAAAGGTAGGGGTGATGAGATAAATAAGTGATTTCAATTTTTGTGGTCAAAATTAGAGACATGTAAGGCATTTATAATTTATAATTTCAACTTTTGTTATTTATCAATTTTTGTTTTTATATTTTGTAAATTATCTTTATAATAATAAAAATGAAATTGCTGGATAAATAAATAATTTCAACTTGTCCACCTGTATTAAGGACATTGAAGTTATTTCATACTTCGTTAAATCTTATATATAAATTTTTTATTAATTTTATTTTTATTACAAATTATTGTTTCAGATTTTTAAGTATATAAGTTAATTTTCGCCGTGTATCGTAACTACTTTCAATATTACAAAAAAAAAATTATTTATCCTTAATAAAAAGAAATTAAATATTTAAATGAATAAAAAAATCAAGTTATGTTTGACTACACTATATTTCAAAACTTATTTTAATTATATTAGTAATTAATTTTGAAAATTAATTAAAAAAATTAAAATATTCTTAATTTAAATAGTTATAATTATCTAAATTAAATATTAAATTAATTTCTTTGCATAGAAAAAAAAAATTTGAACCAATTAATCAAAATTATCCTTTTATACCTTTTAATATTTCAACAAATCATTCAACGATTGTTTTTAAAGTTCATTTGAATTCTTACAAATAATTATAAATTATGTAATTGTTTATTTCTAATATATTTTTTAAAATTATTGTGAGACTACATAATTCATATATTTTAATTTAATTATGATTAATTATGTATTATATTTTTAATTATTCAATATCATAAAGTTAATTATTAAATGTTTTGTAGGATTAGAATTCATCATGTAAAATTAAAATTATTTTAAATATTTAAGTATTTAAAAATAAATATTTAAAAATAAAATTTTGAATTTCTTGAAAATTAAATTAATTTATCTAAACAATGAAACTAAAATGCAAGAATTTGAAATATTTCATCCAAACAAAATATTTACAAAATAAAAAAAATAAATTAAGGTTATGTTGTGTATTTAAATTATTTTAGTAATTTTCAAATTCTCTATCCAAACACTGGGTTAATTCTCTTCAAACGATAAAATTAATTTACAAAATTATTACTATATTTTCTTATTTATAAGTTTTTTATCTTATAAAGAATATAGAGTGTCAATTATTATATGGAACTGGAAAAGGTAATAAGTAATTACTACTTAACTAATTTTTCTTATCTTAACATTTTCTTTTCAAACGGTCAAATTAAATAAATTTTTATTGTAAACATTAATTAAATAAATTTTTATTAGTGTAAACATTAATTAAATAAATTGTTACTACCATAATAAAACTTTTTAATACACGATTTTGTATATTTAATGCGCATGAACATATTCTAATATAAAATAACCATTTGTGTGTCTACAATGAATATATTTTGATGTATGTAAGTTCTTAATCAAAATTCTCTCATGGATACTAACAATATTTTCAACTTTGGGCAAAACTCAGCCCAGACAAACCGAAATGGTTTTAGATGTAGATTCTGCACCTATGTTTTCCCTACCTTCCAAACACTCGTCCCTCATGTTGTGTCACATTTTATTGAAGCAAACCCTTTATTGAGAAGGACATATTTACCAAACCGTGTCAATTCTCAAAGGGAAGTGATTCCTAGCCCTGTGCAATCCTATTTTCCTACACCGATGATGACTCAGGAAACAAGCACCGATGTTAGGCAATTGACAATTACTACTTTACAACGACTTTCAGGTCCACCGCAAGCTATGTTGTGTGCTAGGAATAATGTTACTGAAATGCCACAATTCTTTGCTCCACCAATCGACCCAACGGTCATGGAGGTGTCTCCAGTTGATGGAACTAGACCATTTATCAACCTACTTGATAAGTCCATCAACAATGATGAGAGGATTATCATCAATCATGGCCCATTGGATCTTACATTAAGGCTTTAAATCTTTAAATGGTTATTTCTTTAATATTATCATGAGTTATATTGATGTTGGTGCTTGTCAAAATTGTTATATCGTGTATCATTTAGCTTCGAAAATTCTCTTCAATTATGTATTAGTATCTTTCTGTCAAGTAACGTGGTAAAGTTTTATCGTGTTTCTTCTCATTTTAATTTAAAGATGTTAAAGATATGAAGAACTAAAAAAATTATATGAAATAAAATTATTGTTTGGCTCTTTTTATAAATATTTCATACTACCATTAAATCTTATATTTTATTTATTGAGCTGCTACTATATAGGCATAAGAAATTCATGAACATAGGGTATTTGTGAATTTAGCAAAGATGAGTTCAAAATTGAAAATTCATGTTGTCTTGACCCAAATCCAACCCTAATTTTTGCTACCTTATATCCCTTAGTTGGCACTCTATGTGTTGTTGTCCTTAGGTATAGTTTTCCTCCAATAGGTAAGGGGTATGCACTATTCAGTTTGTTTAGTGTTTTTAACTAAAACAAACCATTTTAATGGGTTCGATCTGTGATCCACTTTTCCAAACTTATTTAGAAAACTGGATCTAAACCAAACCACTTTTGACAAACCAGTTCTGAACCGATTTTGATCTAAAACCATATTTGAATTTGTTTTAAAAATTGAACTAGTTTCAAATCAGTTTTAAAAACTGAAGTTATTTTGAACCAATTTTAAAACTTCTTCATAAACACCTAAAAACCAATAACATCCACCAAGTTACAATACTATTAATCTAAAGTTAAACATTGTTGTCATCAATGTGTATTATAAGTTCAGATATTAAAATTGAACCATCTTTGATAGGGAATAGTAGAAATTAAAAATGGCATAAAAAGCTATTATCATTCAATATTTCTACAATGTTACTTAGCATATAACACTATTCATAATTAAGCAAAAACATTTCAAAGGCTACTATGCAAATCGAACAACTTTTCCTTGCATTTGCAACATCAAAGGAAATCACACCAACATGAGCATAAGAGATTACATGGCATTTAAGAATTTAGATATTTGTGTTGTAGCATTTTGAAAATATATTTAGAGGACACTAACCATATTTGAGCATCAAAGGGAATCCATTTTTGGACCTCTAGTCCTCTACCTAAGTTTCAGCTTACTTGAAACTTAACACATTTAAAGTTTGCAACGTTAAACATTAAAGGAATCAAGATTTTCTACAACTAAATGGTTCAAACTAAACTATTCTTATATATAGTAGCAAGCAATTAGATAAAATTTGACCATGGTCATTGGATTAGAATTGTGGGTCAACCATTATTTTCGTTGAATTTCAAAATCATGGCTAAAAGAAAAGGAAAGCTATAATGTATGTTTCCACAAGTTCCTTTAATAAATACTAAGCACAGAAAAAAAATATGCAGAAACTTTTTCAAATAGATCTAGTACATCTTAATTATTAAATTTTCTTATGATTGTTGGATTTTGGGTTGTTGATAAACCATTAGAAAATTTTGATTACTAACAAATTTTCTTCATTATCGATGATTTTTGGTACTCAGTAATAGCATTTTTTTCTTGTAGTTCCCTTTAATGTTGATCAATATGAATTTTAAGGGGCTTTAAACCCAATGTCTTTCCCCAAGCACCTAAATTGTCCTACCTTTTAAGCAAATCGTCAGGGGCTTACTAGCAAAAACAAAACTACCCAATAAACATCAATTTTGTGCAATATAACATGTAAATACTTAATGCTCATGAACTTAAAATAAAACACATAATTCATCATACTTCACTACATCATAACCATTGGTCATGTCACTAGTCATTTACTATATCATAGAACAATGTCATGTTAAATGTATACATGAGCAATACCAAATGTGTAAGACTCATATGTCCTAGACCTTCACCACAAATCATTTTGATAGTATATATATCTAACAAATTCAAGTACTCAACACCCACATATATGAGCTCTTTTCATACATCACATGAACAATATTCTACAATTACAAACATGTAATCACACTTCTCAGTTAATTATCCAAGATTCACACTCCAATTCATTGGGTAAGTTTTGACACATGCTTTTTATAAAAACATATTATTATAAGAAAATTAAAGAATTATACTATATCCAAATATTTCAAAATTTTCCAAGTTAGAAAGCATAGTGAAATTTGTGTAGAGTCTTCTCATAATTTCTACATTTCCTCAATAACACAAAACAACAACCAACTATGCATATCGCTCAATTTTCATTAATCACGTCGTATTAGCAAAAAAAACGGGTTTTCATATTATTTTCAAAATATCAACATGCATGGAGACAAGCATACAATTTCATAAGTGAATCCTCCATAAACAATCATGACTTTAAAATAGAATTTACATGAAAACAAATCATTTACCTTTGAAGTGTGATGCTAAGCACATATTAGTGCATCCTTTTTTCGGTCCTTGTTCATGTACTCCAACTTTACATACTCTGACTTTAAAGTCGTATAGGTTCAAATTTATATGTTTGCATGTTATACATTGAATCAAAGACAACATAATAAATGTTAGTTTAATCGGTTTACATTCTGCATTTGAAGCCAAAATGGACCACATGTAAACATACATAAACTTCCTTTCAAGGATTTCCGTTAAATGTAATTTGTACGACTGAGTGTAACCAGATTTTGTAATAGTAACTAGACTTTTTTGTAGGTCATCTTCCAAGGGATTTAGTGTAATACGTAATAACCTTAAGTATTCTTGATTGAATATGAAATATTATATAAAGATGTTCAAAATAAAGAGCATGAAATTAAGAGATATAAGATAAATCAGTAAAAGATTTTGGTGTAAAAGAAATTACAAGATTGGATTAAATTTAGTTAAGAGATGCCTTAGGTTTGAACTCCGCTTACCCTCACTTCACTTCGTTATTTACTTATTAATTCGATATTATTTTGTTTATAAAGTGTCACACCTGGAATTGATGTTGGCATTTATCTTATCTTTATTTAAACTTTGTAAAATCAGTTTACAAAGGTCCCAAAATATGGGAAAGTTTAAAACTTTTTGGCAAATTTGATAACATGCTAAACAAACTTCTGGACAAGGTACTTGGTGCATAAAAATGGAAAATGTCTTAAACTTTCTTTCACTGACAAGATTAATGCACAAAAGAAAATCTAGCGAAAAGATAATGAAAACACAACACATGTGATAATATCTATGTAGCAAATATATATAAATTGTACTATAATACTTATAACCATGGAGATACAAGCTAGGAACCACCAAAGCACTGGCCCACCAAAGTTACATATAGGGAAACGAGTAAGGTCTACACTCCCATAAAAGATACATCAAAAGCAAGAGAAGATAATCTATAAGCCAAAGCAAGCCTTTCTGACCCGAAACTCAACTCCCATAAAGTTATCGGTGAGTAAATTGTCAAATGACCAGAAGAACCTTTAAAAGGATTCCACTTACTACTAGTCTCCATTGGTTGATTACTCACAAAAGAAGCTCACTCATTGCTAGTAGTTTAAAACTCATTTATGTGTGTTAGGTATCAAGTACATTCATCCAGGCGAATAAGTCTTTCCTTAGTTGCTAAGTCTAGCATTTTTGCCTAGATGAAGGAATTTTTTCCTAGGCAAATAAATATTAATTGTTGAGAAAGTCACCACTATTGCTTGCCTAGGCTAATGGATTTTCACCTAAGCAAAGTAGCTAGCCAAAATCTATAAATAGGGTGGCCGAGGAGATGTATTTGCACATTTTTCCAACCTTGACAAAGCCCTACCCGTTTCCCACCCAAACACTTCTATCTGACCTCTACATTACCAGTAACTCATCTAAACATCCTTCTTGTAAGATACTATCCTTTACTCAATTAAATTCTACCTTTATCAAATTGAGTGTCATGAAGGAAGTTGTCTTTAAAAAAAAATGGCTGCACCATTGTGATCTTGGTATTGCCTTGATCATGGATATGTAGTTCAAATGCTGAAACAACAACCTTTGATGATTTCCTTTTATCCTTCAATTTGATTCATTTTTTTATGTTTCATAAAAAATAAATACTTTCTTGACTCTAAATTGAAATTCTGAACTAGTTATATTAACATACTCTTTGTTGTTTTTTTTTTGAATTTATTATTTTCTTAAATAGAGTAGCTAGTAAAAATTCAACTTCTTAGCTAAGTTATGTTTTATTGAATTAACATCGTTGGCAAGAAAAAGGTTTGAACCATTTCACATTTTCATGCATCAAGTATCGCATATAGAATCTGTTGTTGGTAATAAGTCTAAAGTTGTGAAAAGTTTTAAATTTTCCCTATTTTTGGGAACCTTGAAAGTATAACTCAGCATTATAAAAGTAAGGGTAATTACCAACATATAATCTGACTGTGACACTTTTAGTGGTATCAGAGCAGTTCAATCCTATCCAACCTTGGGTACGGACTTAGTAGGTTTGTGTTACGTGATCTTTGTGTTGTTAGTAGTGTTACGATGTTTTGCTTGTATCCCATACTATTTTGAGTGTATCAAATTACCATAGGACTGTTTGTTTGCAAATTCTTTAATGTAAGTTAAGATCTAGTACTGTTTGTGTGTGGGTTCTTGTATATGTGTTGTATGGGCAGTAGTCTATGTGTGTTTTAGAAGGTCCAAGTTTTCTTGGATCTTGTTGGATTTTGTAACACCTCAATTTCTACCAACCTACATCCTAATTTCAACCTTGTAACACCTCATTTTCTAATTTCTCTATAGTTTGCGGGGAAATAAATACATCACTAAACACTGGGAACCCAATTTTATTCATAAAGAAAATTGTGAAATATTTCTTCAACCATTCGAACTCAAAAAGATAAATTTGTAATATCTCTGCTAGTAGTGTGAACTAACATGAAATACCAAAATCTTAATTTACAACATTAATGGTAAAGAAATCAAACACCAAGAAAAAGAATAACACAAGTCAAGTCTTTAACATAACGAGGTCTTAGTCCGAAAGCTTCCTAACCTAAGGTTCTTCCGCCTCTCACCTACTATCCATCTGCTGGCCCATTCAAGGGGTCATCACATATTAGAGATAATAAATAGAGATTACAAAGATAGTACAATACATCAAAATATAAAGGGATACAAAGAACATGTCATTCACCATACATTTAAAGTAACCATTCTATGCAACCCAACATGATGCATGCAACTCACATCTCACTCTCATGCCATGTGATACCATCAAAACATTGAGCGATGTCTAGGAGTACATGTCACCTCTAACACTCTCACTAGAAATACTAGTAAATTACAGCCAGGGTAAACAGTGTTGTAATAGGAGTCACTTTTCACTCATGGTGATCGGCCATAGTGGAAGCTTTTCCCACCGCGAATACCCTCCAAGTCCTAGACCATTACATCGACCCGTTAGGGACCAACCATCCTAGTTCCATTCATCCTCACTTTTTAAAAACATTTTCAATCATCTAGAATTCATGATAATCCTCATCTCTTTTTCCAAAATCTCATGAACACAAACATATCCACTAGGGGCAACCTCACTGCTCCCTCGTAGCAGCAGACATCCATCCCTTTCATCACAAATACAACCCAATTACAGCCGATTATCATGAACCTAGTGACTTATCAATGCAATATGCCACATCATATCACCTCTCAATCCACACCCATTATTTCACCATAATGGAATATTTCATCTCACTACACCAACCCAATCATGATATATAAACAACATGCATAAAATGATTTAAGTGAAGAAACAAAAAAATAGAATGGAAGAGAATCACACAACATAATAATTGGTGGAAGCGGGAGAATTTGATGGAAAAAGGGGTCTCTATCTGGATAAATATCTTCTCCTCCAGTTGTTATTTCAAGAAATCTACCGCTGGATGGGAAGTACCATGTGTTATAAATATTCTGCCCAAAAATCATGGTCATCCAACGGTGAACGAATTCAAAAGAGACATTTCAATAGAAATGTTCATGGTGTATACGAGAGAATACAATTTTACAAAAAGGAGAGTGGGAGGGGAAAAATGAAGAGGGAGGAAGATGATAAATATTTATCAGCAAATCTTCTCTTTTTTTTTTAAATGATAATAAAATATATTTTATTTGAATTTTGAATTTTACCTCTAATAAATTCATCCAAATTTGTTGTAGGAATATCTTTAGTTATTTTTAGATCAGATCTTGATATCTCTGTCTTATCCAACATTTTAATCTAAATTCAACAAGATATATTGTACCACTTATAACAAACATTTATTAATTTAATTAATAAATTTTTTAAATTCAAAAACATCCTTAAAAAAATCATTTAAAATATCCAAACACATATACTTAAATTTATTAACTTAAATCACGCAACTTGTAACCTAAATAAGGGAAGAAATTACGGGGTGTTACAGATTTAAGTTCATGATTGAAACTTAATCAATTGATGCTGTGTTCAAGCTATTTTTTATATTTTTTTGAAAGTTGTTTTTTGCAACATTTTTAAAAGTTAGCTAGTTTTAAAAAATTGCTTTACAACCATCATTTTTGGGTTAAAAGGGTAGTTACGGGAGAGTGTGAACCCATAGTGTAGAGCTAAGCTACCCCTTGTAGATGAGAGCTACCCTAAAAAAATCTCGGCTTCGAGGGATAATTCTAAACGACCTAAAATAAAGATAATCACTACGAAAATTGAGGTTTGTCACCGATTAAGGTATTAAAGGCTTATACGAGGGTTTGGGGTGAGAATTGGAGTTAGAAAAGAGTACGAGAGAAGGAAGGTCAAACTCAACTTTTGAAACGTATGTCTAATATTTATGACGTCATTTTTCGTTTGGGTGAAGGACTCTCTATTGGGAAAAAACTTGCAGGAGGCTCTTTGCCTAGGCAAATTATTTTTCATTAGGTAAATAGATGATTTTTGCCTAAGCAAATTCAACAACATAGACAAAAATCAGCATTTTCCAAATTCGATTATATACACCAAATTTTGGGCCTAAGGTATCCCTAACTTCAAAATCACCCATATTGAACTCTTAAGGCTTAATTAAAATATCCAGTTTTTGAATTTAAATTAATCCATTTTGAGTCAAAACTTAATTCTGCTGATTTGTCAAGTTTTGAGATTTTAAGTCCAGTCACCTAAGAATTCTAATTTGCAAAGTTGCATTTTCGGTTGTATACACCAAATTTTAGGCCTAAGGTATCCCAACTTCAAAATTACCTATATTGGACTCTTGAGACTTAATTACAATATTCCTTTTATGAATTTAAATTGAATTCATTTTGAGTTAAAACTTAATTTTGTTAATTCGTCAAGTTTTGATATTTTAAGTACAATCACCTTACAATTCCAAAAGGTTAATTTTATTTTGAGTTAAACTTAATTTATTTTATCATTTTTGTTTTATAATGGCAATAACATGTATGCTTTCTATGATTAAGCCTGAGAGGGTAAAATACAATATTGTTGAAAAGTTAAAGTGACAAATTTATTTATTTTTTAATTTTAGTATCAAAATTTTTCTTAAATTTTATTTGTAATTTATTGTCTCACTAATTTAAATATAATATATATATATATATATTACTTACTTTAGAAATCCCTATTTTATATAAAAGTTATTAATTATCTTTATGTTTAATCATATGATTTTCACTATATGTTTGGCATTTCTTGTTGATAATGCCAATAATGTGTATGCATTTTTATGACAAAGATCCTTGAAAAATTAGAGAGTAGTTTATTAATTTTTTAACTTTAGTAATGGAATAAATTTTATTAATAAATAATTATCTCAATATTTTGAAAATATGAATTGTCTTTGATAAATTCTATTTGATTTATGAGTGATTGTCACACTTGGAATTTATATGGGCAATTAACGAAATTATAATTAACTTTCATAAACACTAGTGTAAACATGAAAACACAAAATAAAGATTTAATTATGTTGATTAAGATTTTAAAATAGTTTTTCAGAAAGCTTGATTATTTGTCTACCTTAGTAGACAAACCTTTTATAAGAGTTTTCAAAATGTTTTTCTAAAGACTTAGTTTAAAAGAAAAGAACCCTTTGGTTAGAATAAGAAGAAGAGAAAACAAAGGTTTTAATATTGGTTTGTCTTAACACACGACTACGTCGAGTTCCTTAGTAAATATTGAGGTTCCACTGTCTTTTTCAAATATACAAATATTCTTTTATCACAACTTGTCTGGGCTAAATATAAATGGGAAACTTGAAGTAGCCGTTAGACTCCACTAGTCAAACTCATTCATCCATTAGAGCGTGTTGAAGATAATCCACGAGTATTAAATGTCTCTGGGATGTCTCATCAGAGTTACCAGACTTTCTACATTATTAGTTGAAGAGTGTCAAAAAGGTGTAAGTTCTTTTCTACAATAAATCTTCTTCGCAGAGACATTCCTTTTTTATTCTCATTAGCTCATCTTTTTATGTAGGAGTTAGGTAGATACTTCATATTTGAAAATGATTTATAGGCTTTTAATAGGAACTGTAAATAGGTTAAATATTATTAGACTCTTAATGTAAGGAAACTGTCGTTGGAAGAAATATTTATTCTAATATGGTATTTTAGATATGTCATATCAGATTCATCTAGAAGTGGACTTCATCTGAGGCATCTTTTCCATCTTCGTTTGATGCATCTATACCAGCTTCACGTGATGCACTCATTCTACTAGCTTTGACTATCTTCGTATAGACACAAATTCCTCTAGTGATGCATCCAAAAATGATTACTTAAAAACTTTTAAAAAATAAGATATAATTATCAAAATTTAGAGTCTTGATTTGTCTTTAATCTTTTCAGACTTAACAGTAGGTATCCTTATCCCTAAAATATGGGGAATTTAAAACTTTTTCAAAAACACTAATCCTATGCTGAACATAACTTTGAAGCATGATACTTGATGCATTTGAACTTAAAATCTTAAATCTTCTTCTATTACACACGATGTTGATGCATTAGCCATGGCTTAGCAGAAACATAAATGAACAACCTTATATAATGAAATATATATATAAATCATAGATAAGTAAACAATATACATATAGTACAAATATCCATCACGGAGCTGCATGTGTTGAGTGCAGAGCAAAGGTTACATCAAAATAGATCAAAGTACTGACCCAATCTACCCTTCCACAAAGGTTCATCAAAATGAGAAAGGTACACCTATAGGCCACAGTAAGCCTATCTACCCCAAAACTCCACTACTGGATGGGTTACTAGCAACTGAGACTCCATGTCGTGTGCGAGTATTGATAATTGACCCCTTAAAACTCTCTCTCCTACCAACATCAAGCTTCTACACTTTATCAACGCACTCATACATTATCCGGGTAGTTGGTCTTCTCCAAAATATCTAGGCATACAATATATAGGCAAGGGTGAATTCTTTCACCTTCATCACGGTACACACCAAACAATACAATATACATTTAACCAAGGAACCGTTGTTGTGGTTAGCAAATGACACTTGTGGATAAATTTTACCTAATAGTGTCTAGGCTTATCATAATTTCACTAACCAATTCCCACACGAGTCACAATATACTTTCTAGACTTATATATTGGTTCTTGCTTGACTACTAAGAGTATATCCAAATGGGTACATCAATGGGCTATTACTAGTTGAAGATACGACATAATCATTGTCGAGATCTGTCAAACTTGATATGAGCTTGTTCCACTTAACAGTTCATCCTTAAGGTTTTATGGAACTCATGTTTCATTTTAGCACGTACGCCTTTATGGTCAACCAATATATAGGAGACTCACTTTCGTCTCACTCTTTTATAAGGTTTTAAATGATTTGTAAAAGGGAAAATTTTGTGAATGTGTGATATATTATTATTTTTATCACTTTCTTAACACTTATTAATAATATCTAGATCATGATTAATAGTCAATTAGTGTGTTTAACACCATTCTTAGTTGATTAGGTTAATTGAGCCTTAAGTGCATTAATAATCAAATTTTTCTAGACTTGCACAATTTTTCATATTTTAGCCATAACTTTTGTTACATACCTCCTTTTGAGCTGATCTTGGTCTCATTTTGTAGATAACTCTCATTTTGTTACATACCTCCTCTGTGATAGATTCAAAGTCAAATTTAGACTATAAAAGGGTCGAAATGTGGGTGGAAGTTGACGTCCAACATCTAGTGTTGATGTTGACACAAAATTTTTATGTCTTTGTAACTTTAGGCCCAATGCAAATTTAATTAACATGTTAATTTTTTCTCTTGTCAAGACTTGAAGAGTGACACTTAGCACTTAAATGAACATGTGACAAGCACATGACTCACTTAGTATACATACTCAAAAAATTTGATTATGCATTGAGACCTTACATTTTTTCAATTGCAATTGTTTTATGTTTTGTGTCCTTGCTTTTTACGTTCTCTTCTCTCTTCTCTTCGTGCTTTTTCTCCCTTCTTTTCCCACTCTTTTTTTGCATTTCCTTTTGCCGCATTTTTGATTTCTTCTTGAGCATTATGAGTAGCTAAGCTTCCCTTCTTCAATCCAGCCTCTCTAAGTTCCCAATTTATTCTTAGGTTCATTGTTTTTCAAGTTTTGGGGTGCATAATCCAAATTTGGGACTTGAGTTTAATTGATCAATTGGGCTTAATTTCTTATTAAGATTTCATTGTTTCTTGATAATGAATGCAGGGAACTCGAATTGGTCATGATTCAAACCAAGTTGTGCCAAATGTGATTGCATGAATAATGGTCACCAAGTGTTTGATGAAAAATAATCATAGAGTGTTCGGGTGCTAGTTAATTGTTAGGGTTCCGCTTTTAATTGGATTGCATATGCATTTGCATTCATAATTAGGAGCCATTGAGGGAATTTGGGTTTGAAAGGAGATCAGATTGATGCTTTCACATTCACACGTATTTATTTCATTACTCTGTTTGGTTTGATTACTTTTTTGAATTCCTTACTTTAATTTCTTAATTGCTTCATTTAATTTCACTTTAAAACGCCCTGGATTTTGATTTGTACTTTAGTTGTAACAAATCATAAGTCATTCTGTGGGAAACGATCCAAGTTGCTTCTATAGCACCCTATTTTAATTTGATCGCGTTCAATAATACGTATCAATGTGACACTAGATAATGATTTGAACAGATCTAAAGTCTTTTCACTCCATGTATTTCTTAGTTATACACAAAACTTTTTGAAAATTTTATTCCTATTACATCGTCATTCAGCCGGAAAGGTGAAGCTTTTCGCATTATAAAGTTCTCACGTCATACTCTTTTATTTTCCTATATTACTTTTGCCCCTTTACATGAAATTCACTAAAATGTGTTTTAAAATAAATGAGAGGTTAGTGTAACATTTTTCGAGTAATTATTATGTTTTATATAATTAGGAAAAAGTGTGAGTGTTTATAAAATCTCACAAAATTTAAATACTTTTATTTTTAAAAATAAATTATATATAATAAATATATAATTTTTATAATGTAATTAGTCTAATTTAAAATTAAAAAAATGTCATATATTTCAAAAAAAATTTAACCGTACATATGCATGTATATATATTGTGTTATGTTAAATTGTGTTATGGCAAATGGAGTTTATATAACTATGAATAAACCATGTAATAGATGTATGGAATACTCTAAAAATTTTAAACACCATTTGGCCTCAAATATTAAGAATAATCTAAAAGTTAAGAAAATAGATAAAATGTGACTAGTATATAAAGAGAAAAAAGTCGTCATCATCACCGTCATCATCCATAGACATGAACGTGGCAAAATATATCTTAGATTTTCAATAGGAAAGACTGCAGGTTACTTTCGTATTTTAAATTTAGACATTTTTGTATTTTAACCCTTTAAGTTTAAAATTTTTAATTTTAATCTTTTTTTCCTTAACATGTATTATATTAATCTTTCGAGTATTTTTATGTTAAAAAAATTGATTTCACATCAACACCATTATTAATTTAAATTTTAAAATAAAATAATAGCAACTTTTAGAAGTGATTGTGTTTGTTTAAAAGATAATAAAAGGGTTTTATATATCTACCATTACACTGCTACATTTTTTATTCGCATTTACATATACATAGTAGGATTGTAATTTTAAACTAATTATTATAAAATTTAAATCATAAAAATGTTGTACAAAATTAACTTTTAGCAGTAGAAAAATATTTAAAGAATCAAAATGTTGAAAAAAAATATACAGTATTGAAGTAAAAAAAAATTAAATTTAAAGAATTAAAATAAAAAATATCAAAATTTAAAAGACTAAAAGTAAAATTTAACCATGACGTAAAAAAAGTTCTGGTAACTATAAAAGAATTCGGAGTTAATAAACATTAGCCTAGATCTTATAAATATAATTGTTAATTTTCATTAACAAATTGATATATTAAATATTAAAAAATAACTACAAAATATAAATAATAAAATATGATAATTAAATAATGAAATTATAGAAATAACTAAATAAGAAAGAAGTGTGAAAGTGCGTGGACCTGAGTCAGGTGGATTAGATCGGGATAGATCAGTCCAAAAACTAAGCTAATATGATTTGTTTTATTGAAGAAAAAAAATATATAATTTATATTATCATGTATTGATAGGCTAAACATATTAGTTAGCAGGCAGGCTTATTTAATTTTTAAAATACAAGAAAAATAAGCTCACCAACATACTAATTCATACAACAAAATTTAAAAAAAAATTGAGGTAAAAATTATTTTTTGGTTTGTTAAATTTAAAATTGATCATTTTAATATTCGTAGTTTAGAAATAGAAACTGTTTCAATCCCTCCAAATCACTTGTAGCATCCCATTCCCTTCCGTTAGTAATTATTGATTTCAAATTATATTTTTTATTCCCCATTTACAATAAATATCAAGTAAATGGAATTATAAGTTTCAAAACAAGTTTATTTTGATACATTAAGTTTTTAAATGGTTCAATTTTAATTTTGGAAGTTTACAAAAACATACATAATGACACTCTTCCAAACTATGAAATTAGTTCAAATATTAGCTAAAGGAAATCAAATAAATATGACTATTATGGGGCAGATAATAAGAATTATAAATCTGTAAAAAAAATTTATTTAGAATAAGTGATAGATGAAGATAGGTTTCATTAGATTTTTTCTTATGTGAATTTTTTCTTGTGTGAAGGTTAATTATTATTTTTGTTATAAAGATGTAGCATGACTAAATCCTATAAACTTAATGTAGTAAAATGAAATTATATAAAAATTTAAAAAATAGATTATCTAAGTAATTACCTTTTAGACATATTTTCATTAACTTTATATTGAAATAAAATTGATTCGTTGTGTATAAAAAAGTAGAAGCGATTGGTGTTAGATAAGATGATTAACGTCTCAAGTTTTGATAATTACAAGACAGACGATATCCTAAGACTGAAGTATTGCAAGCCAAAAACAGACGAAAGATAACTCCTCAAAGTTCAAATATGTTGAACTCAAAGTTTAAATCTGTTGAAGTCATTCGTCAATCCAGTAAAAGCTAAGTTCATATCCTAAGACGATACTATCTTCAGACCAAGTTCAAAGGCGTTCTCTTAAGACGCTATTTCAAGACTGAAGATTACAAGTTTTATCGTCTATGAAGAAAAGTGAAGTTCAGACGGAGTAAAGCACGCCAATTTCAAATCCAGTTGTTACTCTCACATAGTTTCCAAGATCAGTATGGGGATTCGAGATAACCTCTTCAACACGAAAAGGTAACATCCTTTTCGATGACATCCCTGTACAAGTCAGAAAAAGGTTCTGAGTGCCACCAAATCCGTTATGCAAAGCATCACATCATTGATTGCACTCTAACACCTTTTTAGAGACTTTTGCTTGGAAAGCTCAACGACATTCTTCACGTCTCTAACGGATCTTTGAAAACTTGCCTATATAAGGACTTCACTAGCTCAAGATCAAGTTGGCGAACACGCTGCTTAAGTTATTATTATCTTTCGCTCTTGATTCAGAAAGCACTAATCTTTATTATAAAACCCTTTCTACCTTAAAGTTTTTCTAAACTTTCTTTCAAATCCACTTGTGTGGTGTTTTAGCCTGAGGAGGCTATGTTTTCAAAGAATACATTTCTGTAATAGCCTGGGGAGGCTGGGTCTCAAAGAATACCTAGTTGTTTAGCCTGAGAATGTTGTGGCCAAAGAATATCTTTAGCCAGAAAATTGCTGGGTTCAAACAATACTAGTAACCTTTTCACGGTTGGTAGTGAAAACATAGTGGTTGCTAGGTAACTGGACGTAGTCTTCAATAGACGAACCAGTATAAAAATATATATGTTCTTTATTCTTTTTTTGACTAATGGGGATACAAGCAAACAGTCTATTTATTAAAATCAACCTTTTAAAGAACAAATTTTCGTCTGACTGATTTCAAAACCACAGACGAAAGGATTAAATTTTTTTATAACACAATTCAACCCCCTTCTTGTGTTTTATCTTTTACAATTTGGTATCAAAGCTCAGCCTCTAAGGGTTGAGCGCTTAACAGCTGCTAGAGGAAAGATCTGAGATGGAGTCTCAAGGGCCAACGTTTCTTTCAGGAGTGTCATCTATGAACAAGTCGTCGGCGTTCCCTGGAGATGACTATCCTTACTAGGCTGACCGGATGGAGATGTATATCAAATCCACCTAGTACAGATTATGGAGGATCATCACGCAAGGAGACATTCCCCTTGTTAAACCAGAATCAGAATGGGGAATGAAGAGTACATTGTTATGGAGCTTAACAACAAGGCGAGATACGCCATCACATATGCTCTTTCAAGGACAGAGTACAACAGGTTTTGTGCCTATAAGACAGCAAAAGAGCTCTATGATGCTCTCAAGATTTCTTATGAGGGAACAGAAGACGTAAGATTGAGAAAAGATGCTACTCTTCAAAGGGAATATGAAATGTTCTCAATGAAGAAAGGAAAATTAGTGGATGTTATGTTTAGAAGATTCCAAACAATCTTAAATGGTTTGACAGCTTTGGGAACTACGTTCACTAAAGCCCAGAACAACATGAAGATTCTGGACAGTCTGCTTGCACCATGGGAAGCATTGTCAACTGCTATCTCAGTGGGACGTGACATGAAGACAATAACTCTAGATGAGTTAATAGGTACACTAAGAGTACATGAAATGCATCTCTGCAAAAGGGACAAGATAAAAATCCAAGAGCCCATAACTCTTTTGTCCGTAAATGAGATTCCTAAAGAAGAGTCTGCAAAGAAGGAGAAAAAAAAAAAAAACAAGATTCTGAAGGCTGAGTCTACAAAATCTGATGCTTCTGATGAATCTTCTGACGATGAGATATCTCTCATGGCTAGATGATTCAAGAAGATGATGATGAAGAAAGGAAGAGGCCAACGCTTCATCAAGAAAAAGGAGAGAAGGTTTCCTGAAAAATCTTCAAACAAAGAAGAAGGTTCTGAAGTGGTCTGCTACGAGTGCAGAAAGCCTGGGCATATGAGATCTGAATGTCCCAAGCTTAAAAGAAGATGGAACCCTAGAAGAGACAAGGGTAAGAAGAGCTTGCTGACGTGGGAAGACCTCGACAGTGATAGCTCAGAAGAATCAGCCGAAGAAGATGAAGAAACAGTAAATATATGTCTCATGGTTGGAGACATCATTTCATTTGAGGTAAATTAATCATCTATCTCATCTTCTTCATCTAAGTCTGATTCAGAATCAGAAGATATCTCATATGATACTCTTCTGGCAAATTCTCATTTTATTGCTGAGCAATATAAAGCATGTAAGGAAAAGCTAAGAAAGGCTTTGGAAGAAAATGCAGCTTTACGTCTTGAAAAAGAGAAGTTGCCTAAGGAAGAAGTATCAAATGAAATATCATCTGAATCTGAAAAGAATCATTTTCTCTCTAAAATTGAAAGATTAAAGAGTGAAAATGAATCTTTGCTTAAAGACTTAACCAAGTTCACTAAAGGATCCTCCATGCTAGAAAACATCTTAAAATATGGGAAGTCTCCGTCTTACAAGAGTAGACTGGGTTATGTTGAAAAGCCAGACGAAAAGAAAAGCAATTTTGTTTCGTCTATGCATAAAAAGAAGATTGAAAGTTATCACAAGGTTCCAAATAATTATAAGAAAAAATCTAGAACCTTGAACAAAAACAAACCTTCTACTAACAAGGTAGGACCCAAAAAGGTTTGGGTACCGAAGTCACTCGTTGTTCCTGTTGCAGATATCCTTAATATGAAAAAAGAAGACTCCAAGACGGGAAATTTTCTATATTCCATGATCTCAGACCAAGTAAAGGGTTTGTATCTTACGATTCAGGCAAAGGTAAAATTCTAGGAATTGGGACTGTTGGTAAGGCACCCAATCCTCTCATCCAGAATGTGTCGTACGTTAAAGGCTTAAACTTCAATCTACTTAGCATAAGTCAATTTTGTGACAGTGGATATGAAGTTGCTTTTAACGTTGATGAATGTATAGTCAAGAACAAAGACAAATTCATTTTGTTTGTAGGGAAAAGAAAGAATAATCTCTATTAGGTTTGTCTTTCTGACCTAAGTGATCAGAATGTAACATGTTTGATTTCAGCAGACGATGAACGAGATATTTGGTAAAAAAATCTTGGACATTTAAGTCTAAAATATATTTCAAAAACTTCTAAAAAGGATCTTGTCAAAGGTCTACCAAAAATATCTTGGAAATCAAATCACCTGTGTGAATCTTGTCAGCATAGGAAACAACTTAAAGCTTCTTTCAAATCTAAAAATGTTGTTTTCACGACAAGAACTTTAGAATTGTTACACATTGATCTCTTTGGACCCACTCAGACTAAAGTCTTAGAGGAAAGAGATATGGATTTGTCATTGTAGACGATTATACTAGATTCACATGGGTATACTTCCTAGCCCATAAACATGAGTCATTCAGTGTCTTTGAAATATTCTGCAAACATGTTCAAAAAGAAAAAAGAATAAGTATTGCGTCTGTTAAGAGTGATCATGGAACAGAGTTTGAAAAATCTGAGTTCAAAGCCTTCTGTTTTGAAAATGGTATATTTCACAATTTTTCGTCTTTAAGAACTCCTCAGCAAAATGGGGTTGTGGAAAAGAAAAATTGTACCTTACAAAAAATGGCTAGAACTTTGTTGCATGAGAGCTCTCTTCCAAAATATTATTGGGCAGAAGCAATTAATACTTCCTGTTATATTCAAAACAGAATATTAATAGAATAAAACTCCATATAAACTATGGAAAGGAAGAAGACCCAACATTTCTTACTTTCATCCCTTTGAGTGTGGGTGTTTTATCTTAAACACCAAGGACCAACTTGGAAAGTTTGATTCAAAGGTGGTAAAAGGATTTTTACTTAGATATTCTAATACATCTAAAGCATATAGAGTGTTTAATTCTAAGATGCAAGTTGTAGAGGAATTTATTCATGTAAAATTTCAAGATAACTCAAAGGCTGATAAAGAAATATCAGACCTAGAAAATTTATTTGATAATTTTTAGATCAACCCTTCTGGTCAAGAAGGTAGTCCATCCGTCCGAACCAACACAGAAATAAGAACAGACGAAAGAACATCTGCAAACACAGACGAACCCTCTTCGTCTGCTCCTCAACAACATGATGCTCAAGCTCTTGTCAGAACTTGTAGGTTCGCCTCAAACCACACCAAGGATTTGATCATTGGAGATAGGCATCAAGGAGTTCAAACAAGATCAAGGCTTAGAGATGCGTCTAAATATGCTCTTGTTTCTGATATAGAGCCCAAAAACATTGATAAAACTCTACAAGAGAATGACTAGATCTTAGCTATGGAAGAAGAGCTAAACCAGTTCTCAAGGAACGACGTATGGACCCTAATGGAAAAACCAAAGAATAAAAGCATCATCGGAACAAGATGGGTGTTCAGAAACAAGCTCGAAGAAGCTGGCAAAGCGGTAAGAAATAAAGCAAGGTTAGTAGCTCAGGGCTATAACCAACAAGAAGGTATTGACTTCACTGAAACTTTTGCTCTAGTAGCTAGATTAGAAGCAATTAGAATTTTACTTGCTTTTGCTGCTCATAAGAATATCGTCTTATATCAAATGGACGTAAAAAGTGCTTTTCTTAACGGTTTTATTAAAGAAGAAGTGTGTGTCAAACAATCTCCTAGTTTTGAGAGTCAATCTCAACCAGATCATGTTTTCAAACTGAAGAAAGCTTTTTATGGTCTTAAACAAACACCTAAAGCTTGGTATGATAGACTGAGTTCTTTTCTTCTTAAAAATGGTTTTTCAAGAGGAAAGGTTGACACAACTCTCTTCAAGAAAAGTGTTTTAAAAGACTTTATTATATAAGACGATATAGTCTTTGGAGCCACTAACGAATCCTTGTGTAAGGATTTTTCCAAGTTAATGCAGGATGAGTTTGGGATGAGTATAATGGGAGAATTAAAATTCTTCCTAGGACTTCAGATCAAACAGACGAAAGAAGGGATTTTATCCATCAACAAAAGTACACTAAGGAACTTCTCAAGAAGTTCAAGATGGAAAATGCAAAGCCCATGAAGACACTTATGCATTCGTCTGGAGCAAGTCTGAACAAAGACGAATCAGGTAAGACCATTGATCAGACGGTATACAGAGGTATGATTGGTTCTCTCCTTTACTTAACTGCTAGTAGACCTGATATCATGTTCAGTGTCTGTCTATGCACCCATTTTCAATCTGACCCTAGAGAATGACATCTACAAGCTGTTAAACGTATTTTTAGCTATCTTATTGGAACTACTAATCTCTCTTTGTTTTATAAGAAAAATAGTGATTTCAGTTTGAGCGGTTACTGTGATGCTGACTATGCTGGAGATAAAGTAGAGAGAAAAGGCACAAGTGGTGGATGTCAATTTTTGGGTAAATCACTTATTTCTTGGTCAAGCAAGAAGCAAAATTCCATAGCACTCTCAACAACAGAAGCGGAATACATTGTTGCAGTTGGATGTTGTTCACAACTTCTTTGGGTAAAACATCAACTTGAGGATTATTCCAGGTTTGAGAGCCAAATACCAGTTTTCTATGATAACACTAGTTCCATTAATTTCATCAAAAACCCTATTCAGCACGCAAAAGCTAAACATATTGAAATCAAATTTCATTTTATAAGAGATTATGTTCAAAAAGATATTTTCGATATACAGTTTGTTCAAACTGATTTTCAACGAGCAGATATCTTTATAAAACCTTTAGACGAAACACGCTTTAATTTCATTAATGAAAATTGGGGAATTATTTCTATAAATGTTTAAGTTATTTCGTCTATACCTTTTTATCTATGCATTTCGTCTGATCTATTCGTGTTAAGATGAAGCGTTGCGTCTGATCAAGTTGAATCAGTCTAAGAAAATTTGACAAACGCAACGTGATTATTTAATTAATTTAAGATGACTGTGCAGGAAGACACAATAAATGCAACATTAAATGCGTCTGGGATTTATTGCGTTCTTTTAGGATGTGGAAAAGCACGCGCAGTAAATTTCAGAGGTCAAATCAATCATTAAAAGGGCAATCATGAGATAACGTCAAATTAGGGACGATTTCTATTCTTTCGTCTTATGTGTTAGATCAAGATGATGAACTCATCAAAGGTTTTGATTTTTACAAGACACAGACAGAACTTTCTCAGACGGAAGATCAGCAAGCAAGTCAGACGGAACGAGCACAGACGAAAGATGACTCCTCAGACGGAAGTCATTCGTCTGTCTCAAGTTGAAGTCATCAGACGATAGAATAAGATGAAACATCTTAAAAACTGAAGGCATATATCGTCTGTCCAAAAGTGAAGCAAAGTTGAGTCACTCGCGCCAAGATTTCAAATCTAAGGAAATACTCATTAGAAGCATCCAAGATCAGTATAGAGATTCGAGCTTACACATGTAAGTCAAAAAGGTTTTCACCTTTTTGTCAAAGTCTTTGTACAAGTCAGAAAAGGTACTGCGCACGCAATCTAAGTCCGTTGCATCCGCTGCGTACTACATCAATCAATCAAGTACAACTGACAACTTTTGGAAAGCTCCCTAGAAACTATCCAACGACATTCATATGAGTCTAACGGTCATTTGAAGAGGATGCCTATATAAAGACTTCACTTCATCGAAGTCGGTTATAAAACGCTTCTCTTATTCTATCCTCTCGAGATTTCGCTCAAATATTCTGAACATTCTTCATTGTAAAAACCCTCTCTGCGTAGAGGAATTTCTTTGTTTTAACATCTGTTTAAAATCCACTTGTGTGGTATTTTATCCTGAGGAGTCTGTGTTCCAAAGAATACCTCTGTTTTAGCCTGAGGAGGCTGGTTGTCCAAAGAATACCTTTGTTGTTTAGCCTGCGAAGGCTGGGATCAAAGAATATCGTGTAATAGCCAGAAGTGGCTGGGTTCAAATAGTACTTGTAACCTTTTCACGGTTTGTAGTGAAAACTCAGTGGTTGCTGAGTAACTGGACGTAGTCTTGGATAGACGAACCAGTATAAAAATACTTGTGTATTTATTCTCTTAAGCTTTTGACTAAGGATAATCAAACTATAACGTGTGTTCATTAAAATCAATCTTTGAAAGATTAAGACTCTTTCGTCTGAACCTCTTTAAACTCATAGACGAAAGGAACAAATTTTTTTTAATATAACACAATTCAACCCCCTTCTTGTGTTTTATCTTTTACAGTTTGGTATCAGAGCTCAGCCTCTAAGGGTTGAGCGCTGAACAGCTGCTAGAGGAAAATATCCAACATGAACTCACAAGGGCCTTCGTTCTTATCCGGAGAAGCTTCAATGAATAAACCTCCAGCGTTCTCAGGAGATGATTATCCATACTAGGCTGACAGGATAGAGATGTACATCAAGTCAACCCAATACAGATTGTGGAACATAATCACTGAAGGAGATATTCTCATCATGAAGCCAGAAAAAGAATGGGAAAGTGAAGAATATTCAATCATGGAGCTGAACAATAAAGCCAGATACACTCTCATGTGTGCACTTTCCAGAACTGAATACAACAGATTTTGTGCCTACAAAACTGCTAAAGAATTATGGGATGCTCTCAAAATCTCATATGAAGGCACGGAGGACGTCATAATGAGAAAAGCTGTCACTCTTCAAAGAGAATATGAAATGTTCTCCATGAAGAAAGGAGAGTCAATCGATATGATGTTTGGGAGATTCCAAACAATATTGAATGGACTCACTGCTCTGGGAATCACCTTCACAAAGGCCCAGAACAATATGAAACTTCTGGATAGTCTCCCACCTCCTTGGGAAGCTATGTCTACGACCATCTCCGTTGGAAGGGATATGAAGACATTAACTCTAGATGAGTTAATTGGTGCACTAAGGGTGCATGAAGTACTCTTATGTAAAAGGAACAAGATCAAGATTCAAGAGCCTATAGCTCTTCTGTCTGTCAACACCACTCCCAAAGAAGACTCTGTTAAGAAGGACAGAAAGAAGAAGATGAAGATTCTGAAGGCTGACTCAACAGAATCTGAATCATCTGATGGTTCGTCTGAAGACGAAATTTCTCTTATGGCCAGACGCTTTAAGAGGATGATGATGAAAAAGGGAAGAGGTCAACGCTTCTTCAAGAAGAAGGAGAGAAAGCTCCCTGAGAAATCATCAAACAAGGAAGAAAACACAGAGATTGTGTGCTATGAATGCAGAAAACCAGGGTATATGAGATCAGAATGCCCCAGGCTGAAAAAGAGGTGGAACCCTCGTAAAGATAAAGGAAAGAAGAGCTTACTGACTTGGGAAGACCTTGACAGTGAAAGCTCAGAGGAATCTACTGAAGAAGAAGAAATAACAAACATCTGTCTCATGGCTGGAGACCATGTCTCAACTGAGGTAAATGATACTCAAACTTCTTCATCCTCCTCTTTTGAGTCTGAATCAGAATCAGAAGAAATGTCATATGATACTCTTCTAGCTAACTCTCACTTTATTGCTGAGCAATACAAAATCTGCAAAACCAAGCTGAAACAAACCTTGGAAGAAAATGCAGTTTTAAAATCTGAAAAGGAGTTACTGGAAAAGAAAGTATCAGATGTTATTTCATCTGAATCTGAAAAGGATATTTTCATTCTTGAGATCGAAAGATTAAAGAAAGAAAATAAGTCCTTACTCAATGACTTAACCAAGTTTACAAAGGGATCCTCCATGCTTGAAAATATTTTAAATTATGGAAGGACACCTAGTGATAAAAGTGGACTTAGTTATGTTAAAGAGACAGACGGAAAGAAAAACAAATCTGTTTCGTCTGCTCAGAAGAAGAGGAACTATAACAAGGTTCCTAACAACTACAAGAAGGCCAAAATTACAAACAAAAAGAAACCTTCTGTAACTAACAAAAATTGACACAAAAAGATTTGGGTACCAAGGTCACTCATTATTCCTGTTGCAGATATCCTTAATAGGAAAAGAGAGGACTTCAAGTTGGTACCTGGACAGTGGATGCTCACGACACATGATGAGGGAGACTGTCTATGTTCCAAGACCTCAGACCAAGTAAAGGGTCCTCTCTCCTAAACTCTGGTAAAGGTAAAATCCTTGGTATTGGGACTGTTGGTAAGACACTCAATCCACTTATCCAGAATGTCTCTTATGTTAAAGGTCTCAACTTCAATCTACTTAGCATAAGTCAATTTTGTGACAGTGGATATGAAGTAGCTTTTAACTCTGATGAATGTATAATCAGAAACAAAGACAAATCCATTCTTTTTATTGGGAAAAGAAAGAATAACCTTTATGAGGTTTGTCTCTCTGACTTTAGTGATCAGAATGTAACATGTTTAATTTCAGCAGACGATGAACGAGATATTTGGCACAAAAATCTTGGACATTTAAGTCTCAAGTATATTTCAAAAACTTCTAAAAATGATCTTGTAAAAGGTTTGCCGAAAATATCTTGGAAATCCAATCGTCTGTGTGAATCTTGTCAGCATGGGAAACAACTCAAAGCTTCCTTTAAATCAAAAAATGTTGTTTCCAGGACAAAACCGCTAGAACTGTTACACATTGATCTCTTTGTACCTACTCAGACTGAAAGTCTTGGAGTAAAAAGATATGGATTTGTGATTGTAGATGATTATACTAGATTCACATGGGTATACTTCCTAGCACATAAACATGAGTCATTCAGTGTTTTTGAAATATTCTGCAAACGTGTTCAAAAAGAAAAAGGAATATGTATTGCGTTTGTAAGGAGTGATCATGGAACAGAATTTGATAATTCTGAGTTCAAAGCCTTTTGTTTTGAAAATGGTATCTTTCACAATTTTTCGTCTCCAAGAACTCCCCAGCAAAATGGAGTTGTGGAAAGGAAAAATCGTACCCTACAAGAAATGGCTAGAACTTTATTGCATGAAAGCTCTCTCCCTAAATATTATTGGGCAGAAGCAATTAATACTTCCTGTTATATTCAAAACAGAATATTGATAAGACCAATATTGAATAAGACTCCATATGAACTATGGAAAGGAAGAAGACCCAACATTTCTTATTTCCATCCTTTTGGATGGGAATGTTTCATCTTAAACACCAAAGATCAACTTGGTAAATTTGATTCAAAGGTGGTGAAGGGATTCTTACTTGGATATTCTAATACGTCTAAGGCCTATAGAATATTTAACTCTAAGACGCAAGTTGTAGAGGAATCAATTCATGTAAAATTCCAAGATAACTCAAAGGCTGATAAAGAAATATCAGACCTAGAAAACTTATTTGATAATTTGCAGATTAACCCTTCTGGTCAAAGTTCAAGTCAAAATGATAAACCAGAGTCAGACGAAAGAACAGTCACAAGAGTAAACGATAGAAGCACAGACGAACCCTCTTCCTCTGACCCTCATCAGACTGTTGATCATGCGCCTGTCAAATCTTGGAAATTCACCTCAAATCACACTCAAGATTTGATCATTGGAGATAAATCTCAAGGTGTTCAAACAAGATCAAAAGTGAAGAATATCTCAAGCTATGCTCTTGTATCAGAAATAGAACCCAAGAATATTGAAGATGCTCTTCAAGACAATGACTGGATCTTGGCTATGGAAGAAGAACTTAATCAGTTCACCAGAAATGACATCTGGACCTTAGTTGAGAAACCAAAGAACAAAAGTATCATTGGCACTAGATGGGTGTTCAGAAACAAGCTCGATGAAGCTGGTAAAGTGGTAAGGAACAAAGCAAGATTAGTAGCTCAAGGCTATAATCAACAAGAAGGTATAGATTTCACTGAAACTTTTGCTTCTGTAGCTAGATTGGAAGCTATTAGAATTTTGCTTGTCTTTGCTGCTCATAAGAATATCATCCTATATCAAATGGACATAAAAAGTGCTTTTCTAAACGGTTTTATTGAAGAGAAAGTATATGTAAGACAACCTCCTGGATTTGAGAGTTCATCTCAACCAGATCATGTTTTCAAACTCAAAAAGGCACTATATGGTCTTAAACAGGCTCCTCGAGCTTGGTATGAAAGACTAAGTTTCTTTCTTCTTCAAAATGGTTTTTCAAGAGGGAAAGTGGATACTACACTCTTCAAGAAAAGCGTTTTAAAAGACTTTATTATTGTTCAGATATATGTAGATGATATAGTCTTTGGAGCAACTAACGAATCCTTGTGCAAGGATTTCTTTAAGTTAATGCAGGAAGAATTCGAGATTAGCATGATGGGAGAGCTGAAGTTTTTCTTAGGACTTCAAATCAAACAGAATAAACAAGGCATATACATTCATCAACAGAAGTATACAAAGGAACTTCTAAAGAAATTCAAAATGGAAAATGCCAAACCGATGAAAACTCCCATGCATTCATCTGGAGCCAGTCTCAACAAAGATGAATCAGGTAAGACCGTTGATCAGACGGTATACAGAGGTATGATTGGATCTCTTCTATATCTCACTGCTAGTAGACCTGACATTATGTTTAGTGTCTGTCTATGTGCACGCTTTCAATCTGATCCTAGAGAATCACATTTACAAGCTGTTAAACGCATTTTAAGATATCTTGTTGGAACCACTAATCTCTCTCTGTTTTATAAGAAAATTAGTGATTTCAACTTAAGTGGCTATTGTGATGCTGATTATGCTGGAGATAAAGTGGAGAGAAAAAGCACAAGTGGTGGATTTTAATTCCTTGGTTCATCATTAATCTCTTGGTCAAGCAAGAAGCAAAACTCCATTGCACTCTCAACCACTGAAGTAGAGTATATTGTTGCGGCAGGGTGTTGCTCACAATTACTTTGGATAAAACATCAACTTGAGGATTACTCCAGGTTTGAAAATCATATACCAGTATTTTGTGATAACACAAGTGCAATAAATCTCAGTAAAAATCCTATTCAACATTCAAAAGCCAAGCATATTGAAATCCGATTTCATTTCATAAGAGATTATGTTCAAAAAGGTATTTTCGATATACAGTTTGTGCAAACTGATTTTCAATGGGCAGATATATTTACAAAAGCTTTAGACGAAACTCGCTTTAATTTCATTAAAGAAAATTTAGGAATTATTCCTTTAATTGATTAAAGTTTCTCTTTCGTCTGAGCATTTCATTTCGTCTGTACATTTATTTATGTTTTCGTGTTAAGACGAAACTTTGAGTCTGATCAAGTTGAATCAGTCTGAGGAAATTCAACAGACGCAAGGATATTATTTAAATATTTTAAAGTTAAGTGTGCAGGGACAAATTAAAAGTAGCAATAAATGTGTCTGTCATTTATTGCACTATTCTAGGACATTGGGAAGCACGCGCTGTGAATTGCAGAAGTCAAATCAATCATTAAAAAGGAAATGATAGGGACACGTCAAATCAGGGACGGTTTCAATACTCTTTCGTCTGAAGAATCACAACCGTTTTTAGTTTTGCCTATAAATACGCTTAAAGTTCACACTTTTACTCTTTACTGCATTCATACTTACTTTGAATTCTTTACTCACAAAAACTTATCTCTCTCTTCTTTTTCAAAAACCTAACAATGGCCGCCAAGAACACCAAAGCAACCGAAGCTACTTTCTTCGCTCAAGATCTCTTCTTGCCCAACAAGTGGATCTCGAGAGAGACTGTGGAAAGCATCTCGGATAGAGTGGCTAAGATACTAGCCAACAACGGCTGGATGGAGTTCGCCGAGATGAGAGGGCCATGGCTGATGGAGGCCTATGCCGAGTTCTGGAGTGACGCAAAGGAGTTCGAAGATGGTATTGTTGGTACCATCGACAACAAGGAGTACATTATCACTATAGACTCCATTCCGGGGCAAGAATCGCAAGGTGAAGGCGCTTTTATAGCCCTGACTGGATGAAGATAGAGTCTGAAGAACACGTGGATAAGATTATCTATGGGAAGATCCGCGACTCTGAAGATCCCAAGTTCTTCAGATCAGGGAACCTTTGTCCCACTGCAAGTATCATCCACAACCTCCTTTACAACATCTTCACCCCACGAACTGGCTCACGAGATATCGTGAGTACTCGAGACAGATTCTACATCTTCTACTGTCTGAGGAAAGCGAGGATGAGTCTCCCTCACATCATTCTTGACCACTGGGTGAGTGCGTTAAAATATAGGAACATTCGTAGGAAGAGCAGCATTCCCTACGCAACCCTCTTCACCAAGATCATAATAAACCAAGGCTTTGATGTCACCGGCGTAATGTGGCACAAAGAGGGGAAGGAAGTCAAAGGAAGCACCTTTGCCAAGATGCATCTGGCACCTAGCTTCCTTCTACATACCCCAAGAGAAGAACAAGCACCTCTTTCACCAATAACCAAAGACCCCCCACACAGAGCCCGCATCAAACGCGCCAAAACCCAAACACAAACCCAAACACAAGCCCAAACACAATCCAAAACACCTGACCAAACACAAACCCAAACACCCTTACCTCTTCCTCCCGTGGTTATTTCTAAAGTTCCTTTTGAAGACGTTCTAGAAGAACCTCTCAAGAAAAAGAAAAGAACTATCAGAATTAAGCACGTAGCTGCTAAGACGAAAAGGAAGACGATATCCCCTAGTGAAGATGAAGGAGCTAAGCTATCGTCTGAAGGAGTTCCGTCTGTTAAAATACTTACAGACGAAGAAAAGCAGAGGAAAGTAGCCGAAGAGAAAGCAAGAGCCAGAGAAATCGCTCTTCAAAAGGCTGCCAAAGGCAAAGAAAAGATGAAGCAGAAGCTTGCGTCTGTTGTTGTTGGCGAAACAGACGAAGAGAAACAACTGAAAGAGGCTATGAGGGTCTCTATGCTGCTTCATGCTGAACGAGAAAGAATCTTTCTCGAGAGCGTTAGGGGCATTGGATCGTCTGAGGTTGCGTGCTCTCCGGTTAACGGAGGGCATGAACGGTGAAGAAAGCGCCGGATCCGAAGGACAATGCCCAGCTAGCAGAGGAATTAGAGACCATGCTCAATGATGAGGTCTCTACTATGGAGGTCTCCACAACAACACTCCAAGACGAACATAGGACAAGTGCATCTGATTCTATTGTTGCGTCTCCTCTGAACGCTGCCTTTGAACAGACGTTACCTGCTGCGTCTGAAGAAGCATCCCACCTACAGACGAAGGAGATTCCGTCTGAAGAAGTTCTTGTTGAAGATATAAGTTCTTCGTCTGATGAAGAACATCTAGAAGTAATAAAGGTGGATGCATCATGGGGGAGATCGCAAGCTGAAGTTATCAATCCTGAAGATCTACCACCCAAGCACAAGATAGACTATTCGTTTCTCAACGAATTAGTCATGAGGCGCTTCGCTGAAAGCACTTGTCTTTGAAAGACCGATCAAACTCGATGGATTATTGGAGAGATGAATGAAGAAATCTCCAACGATGGTGAATCGTCTGAGTCTGCTACAGATGGTCTCTTGGCAGACGATGAAGACTGCTTTATAAAGGACACTCCTACATCGAGTTGAGAAACCCCTATCGTTATAGAGGCAAAAAGGGTTTTCAACTGGGGAGATTTGTCAATCCCATCATCTTCCATAAACCCCTGAAGCCAGTGGATTTCAAAGAAGATTTCATCTACACTCCCGAAGTACAACGTGAATGGCTGAAGCGTCTGCCCTGGGACATACTGGTCACCTTAGACATCAAGGTTTTAGAAGAAATAAAGAGGTACAAGGATCATCTAGCTGAGTCGGTGATTGAAGGACCAGCTCTTGGCTATGAACCCCACATCACTTTCAGAGAAAATATCAAGTGGAAGGTTCAACACGAAATCAACACACCTGCATTTCACCACTGCAGATTTGGAGATTCTAGCTCCACCATCTATGAGCCAAAGGACTGCTCACATTGGCATCTGGATGCCATTGATCGCCATGATCCTGTACCATTCACAATTCCAATGAATAAAACAGAGTATATAGGTCTGGGATATACTCTTGGAATTATTCTCCCCTGGACAAGACCCCATTGCTCAGGGATCTGTCCCCGTTATTCCATCCTCCTCGACGAGTTCAAAGACCCTAAAGAGTTTGCTCACGCTCTTCCTGAAGACTACAACCTATCCTTCAAGTTGATGGCCAGTGCCTTTATAAGGGAAGCAAAAGCTAGATCCACTTCCTTCTACCACATTGAAAGAGAAGCAAAGAAGGAGAAAAGAGATTGTCCATTCATGGTGGGTTCACAATTCTATTCTTTGGTTTCAGACGAAACGAAGTACTCTATCGTCTTAGACCGAAAGCGACCTTGCTTGGTCAAGCTTTTGGCTAAGGGAAAAGAAAAGAAGATTTCGTCTGTCTCCAAGACCTTCAAATTTGCAAGGCACATTCCCCGGCGTCTTCCGTCTGCTGTATATTCGCACCTCAAAGCTCTCCAAACTCATGCCTCAAGACCTATCAATCCAAAGATACAAAGGATGATAGAAGATCATGAAGCCACATCCGTTTTTTGTTCTGGAACTTCATTTGATGAAGATTCCACTATCTGTGGCAGGGTGTATCCTGGAGAAGCCTTCGCTTATACTCATCCATCTCAGAAGCATCCAGATCTTGAACTCTCTATTCCCTCGAAGTTGTACTCTTGGCAATGGGAAAGAGACTTCACGGCATACCTCACACTTCCGTTCTTCACTCTGCATCTGAAGAGGAGACCAACAGTGTTTATCATAGATGACACTACGCCTATAGTGGAAGAACCTCAAACACCGCTAGTGCAAATTGATGATATGGTGGAGGTTAATGATAAAGTAGAGGTTGCTGAGGCTGACGCTAAAGAAGCTGAGGAGTATAATACTCTAAAGCGAAAATATGATGCCTTGGAAGAGGATTGCGAGCACTTGAAGTTAAAGAATAAAGAGCTTGAGGACAATCAAGCCTCTCTCACATCTGAAGTGCAGCAGCTGAAGGATATAGTCATGAGCCTTCTGCATAAGAAGCCCAAACCTTCTTCTTGATCGCGTTGTTTTGATGATTCTCAACCCAAGGGGGAGAGAAGAATATCTTAAGAAAGAAGAAAGGCAAGGAAATATGCATTGTTTGAGGGGGAACAAGAGCAAGAGAAAGCAAAGCTTCGTCTGAGGGGGAGCTATCGTCTGAGGGGGAGAAAATTCTTTTTATTGTATTGTATCAATTCTTTTGTAAAGAACATACATGTATTTTTGTATTTGTTTTCTGTATACCTGTGTAATAATGTATAAGGCTTACATCACATTGATGTAACAATTTTTTTATAAAGAGGTATTATTTCAGAAAACATCGTCTTGATGTAAATCTGACTTGCATTTTATTTGTGATCACTAACATTGTCTTATGCAGATATCTTCTTGAGAAAGGTTATCGGTATGGTCTGTAATCATCAAAAAGGGGGAGATTGTTAGATCAAGATGATGAACTCATCAAAGGTTTTAATTTTTACAAGACACAGACGGAACTTTCTCAGACGGAAGATCAGCAAGAAGTCAGACGGAACGAGCACGGACGAAAGATGACTCCTCAGACGGAAGTCATTCGTCTGTCTCAAGTTGAAGTCATCAGACGATAGGATAAGACGAAACATCTTAAAAACTGAAGGCATATATCGTCTGTCCAAAAGTGAAGCAAAGTTGAGTCACTCGCGCCAAGATTTCAAATCTAAGGAAGTACTCATTAGAAGCATCCAAGATCAGTATAGAAATTCGAGCTTACACATGCAAGTCAAAAAGGTCTTCACCTTTTTGTCAAAGTCTATGCACAAGTCAGAAAAGGTATTGCGCACGCAATCTAAGTCCACTGCATCCGCTACGTACTACATCAATCAATCAACTATAACTGACAACTTTTGGAAAGCTCTCTAGAAACTATCCAATGGCATTCATATGAGTCTAACGGTCATTTGAAGAGGATGCCTATATAAAGACTTCACTTCATCAGAATTCAGTTGGCGAAAACGCTTCTCTTATTCTATCCTCTGAGATTTCGCTCAAATATTCTGAACATTCTTCATTGTAAAAACCCTCTCAACGTAGAGGAATTTCTTTGTTTTAACATCTGTTTAAAATCCACTTATGTGGTATTTTAGCCTGAGGAGGCCGTGTTCTAAAGAATACCTCTGTTTTAGCCTGAGGAGGCTGGTTGTCCAAAGAATACCTTTGCTGTTTAGCCTGCGAAGGCTGGGATCAAAGAATATCGTGTAATAGCCAGAAGTGGCTGGGTTCAAATAATACTTGTAACCTTTTCACGGTTTGTAGTGAAAACTCAGTGGTTGCTGAGTAACTGGACGTAGTCTTGGATAGATGAATTAGTATAAAAATACTTGTGTATTTATTCTCTTAAGCTTTTGACTAACGGGGATAATCAAACTATAACGTATGTTCATTAAAATCAATCTTTGAAAGATTAAGACTGTTTCGTCTGAACCCCTTTAAACTCATAGACAAAAGGAACAAATTTTTTTTAAAGTAACACAATTCAACCCCCCTTCTTGTGTTTTATCTTTTACATTATGAATTATAACTGTTTCACTCTTTACCTATAAATACTGCAAAGTTATCATTTTTACTCTTTACAGTATTCAATACTATTCTTGCAAAACTCATCTCTCTCTCAAAATAACTCTTACTCTCTGAAACTATCTTTTGAACTAGAAAATGGTCGCCAAGAAAAGCAAGAGCTCTAAAGAGACTTTCTTCGTTGAAGATTTGTTCTTACCAAGCAAGTGGGTTTCAAAACTCACTCTGGAAAATGTGTCTGACAGAGTCGTCAACAGGCTAACCCATACTAGGTGGCTTGATTTTGCTAAATGGAAGGGTCAGTGACTGATGGAGGCGTATGCTGAATTTTGGAGTGATGCAAAAGAAGTGGATGAAGGCATCGTTAGTACCATCAACGATAAGCAATATCTGATCAACATCGACGCCATTGCTGGAACAGGAAACTGCAAGGCAGAGGGGCGTTTCTACAAGCCCGACTGGGCTGTGCAAGAGACTGAGGATCATGTTAACAAAATCCTATATGGAGGGATTCGTCGCGAAGACGTTCCAAAATTTCTTAGGGCTGGAAATCTAACTCCAACTGGCAGAATCTTCCACAACCTTCTGTTCAAAATCTACACTCCTCGTATTGGCTCAAGGGACAATGTGAGCAATCGAGATAGATTCTGCATCTATTTCCTTATCAGAAAAGGCAGGATAAGTCTTCCCCACGTCATAATGGACCACTGGTTGAATGCGCTGAAGGGGAGAGACATAAGAAGAAAAAGTAGCATGCCATATCCTACTTTGTTCTCTCAAATCATCTTGAACCAAGGCTTTGATGCCTCTGGAGTTGTTTGGTATAGTGAACGCACAGAGATCAAAAGCAGTACATTTGCCAAGATGCATTTGCCTCTAAACTCTCTTCACTTCAAGAGTGATGATGAGGAGCCAAAACCACTGACACCCATCACCCAAGCACAACCACATAGAGCTCGTATCAAACGTCCAAGGACAAGATTTTCTGAAACCCAAACACAAACCCAAATAGCACCCCAAACAGCAACCCAAACACAAGCCCAAACTGAACCACAAACACTTTATCCACCCATAACCATCACTGAGATTCCTTTTGAGGATGTTCCAGTGGAACCTCTTAAAAAGAAGCAAAGGACCTTCAGAATAAAACATATAGCGTCTAAGGTACATGAGACAGACGCAACCCCTAGTGAAAATGAAGGGGTAAGGAAAGCGTCTGAGGATGTTGTGTCTGCTAAGGCAAGAGCAGACGAAGAAAACAAGAAGAAGGAAGAGGAAGAAAAAGCTAGAGCAAAAGAACTTGCTCTCAAGAAGGCTGCCATCAAAGGTAAAAAGAAAATAACGTCTATGATTGTTGGTGAAACAGATGAGGCAAGACAACTAAAAGAGGCTAGAAGAGTCTCTATCTTGTTAGAATCTGAAAGGGAACGTCTGTTCCAAGAAAGCTTGAGAGGGATAGGATCGTCTGATGCTGCTCTTACTCCAGCAACATCAGAGGGCATGAATGTTGTTGAAACTGCCCAGATCCAGAAGGGTAATACTATTCTTGCTGAGCAGCTTTCAACTATGCTCAGTGAAGAAGTTCCTTCTATGGAGATGGATTCTTCTACTCTCCAAGACGAACAATGGGATGTTGTGGAGCCCTTAGTTGCGTCTCCTCTCAATGCTGCTTCTACTCAGACGGTGCAAGTTGCATCTGAAGAAATCTCTTGCTCACAGACGAAGGAGATTGAGTCTGATGTTATTGAAGTCTACACATGCTCTTCTTCTGATGAAGAGTCATGTCAAATGGTCAGACAAACAGTATCTTTTGAAAGATGTCACGCTAAGGTGATAAATCCAGAAGATCTCCCTCCAAAGCATAAGTTGGACTATTCGTTTCTCAACGAATTAGTCATGAGAAGATTTGAAGTAACCTCATGTGCAGAAAGGCCAATCAAGCCAGATTGGTTACTTACAGATCAAGCTGAGGAAGCATCTGATCTTTCTGATGGTAAACGGTCTGAGTCTACTAATGACGGCTATTGTGCAGATGATGAAGACTGCTTTGTTCGTGACTCTCCTTACATCGAGTTGAACAACCCCTACAGATACAGAGGGAAGAAAGGGCTTCAACTTGGGATATTTGTCAACCCCATCAACTACCACCAACCCTTGAAGCCAAAAGACTTTAACATGAAAGCTAAGTATGACCCTGATGAGCAACGCGATTGGCTGAAGCGTCTGCCTTAGGATGAACTGACAAAGCTGAATATCAAGGGATTGGAAGGGATTGAAGCATACAAGGATCATATTGTTGGGTAGATGATTGAAGGACCAGCACTTGGCTATGAACCTAACATCCCCTTCAGACAGAACACCAAATGGAAAGTTCGACACGAGGTTAGAACTCCTGTTTTCCATCATTGTAGATATAGTGATGCTTAGTCTGGAGTCTATGACCCAAGGGACTTTGAACATTGGCATTTGGATGCCTTGGATGGTCATGATCCATTTTCTTTCACCATCCTATGAATAAGACGGAGTATGTGGGGTTAGGCTACACTCTTGGTCTTACTCTTCCATGGACAAGGTCACACTACTTTGGGATTCATCCTCGCTTCTCCTTGGACATTCATAAGTATGAAGATCCTGAAGATTGTGCTCATTCTCTTCCTGAAGATCATGGCCCTGCCTTCAAACTGATGGCGAACACTTACAAGGAAGAAGAGAAATTAAGGATAGCCTCCTTTCATCTTATCCAACGAAGAGCTGATAAGGAAAGCAGGTTTCTACCCTTCTTAATGGGATCTCAGTTCTCATCCTTAGTCACAAATGAAACCAAGTATTCTATTGTCATGGATCGTGTACATCCATGCTTGGTGAAGTTTCTGGAAAAAGGAAAGGAGAAGAAGGAACCGGCTGTCCCTAAAATCTTCAAATACGCAAGGCACATTGCTAAACGTCTACCCCATGCTGCTTATTCTCACATGAAGGTTGTTCAAGCTCAATCTTCAAAGCCTATTAATCCTAAGATGCTAAGGATTATAGAACATCATGAAGCAACCATGGCTCACTGCTCAGGATCCACTTTTGATGAAGAATCAGCAACTGTTGGAGTTTGTTATCCTGGTGCAGCTTCTGCTTACACCGTCTACCATGACCAAATGGAACTTCAAATTGTTCCCTTCAGACGAAACTATTCTTGGAACTAGTCCAGATCTTTCAATGCTAAGATTGATCTCCCTTCTCTCCAATTGCGTTTGTTGGGCACTCCAGTAGAACCAATTATTGAAGAAGTGGACTCTGATGTAGACGAAGTTCCTACCGCTGATACTTCTACTGAAAAGTTCAATGCTTTGAAGCGTAAGTATGATGTGTTGGAAGAAAGCCATGAGCATCTCAAGAAGCATAACAAGCAACTTGAGGAAACTCGGGAAGCTATTAATGCTCGTATGGAGCATCTTCAAAATCCTGTGATGAGTCTGGTGAGGAAACAGCCTCAGCCTCCACCTCCGTGATTTTGATGATTCTCATCCCAAGGGGGAGAATATTTTGTGAAAGGGAAAGGGGAGTTAAGCTAAGGGGGAGCTTTGAAAAATGGGAAAGCATCGTTTGAGGGGGAGCTCAAGACGGAAGATGAAAAATGCGTCCAAAGGATTGTTGTACTTGTAGGATTGTAAAACAATTTATTTTGCTCTGATACAATTGTTTATTCCTTAATTCATTGTATTCTTTAGTTTTTTGCTCTGATTTTTACTCTGTTAAAACCTTGTAATCTATACTTAAAATTTGATTACATCAATTTGATGTAATATCACTATAAATGAGGTATTTCAGAGAACATCGTCTTGATGTAATTCTGGCATGATACATTATTTTTAGCTAACTATGTCTTGTGCAAATGCATCCTTCAATGCTCTTTCATGTATGGTCTGTAATCATCAAAAAGGGGAAGATTGTAAGATCAAGATGATTAACGTCTCAAGTTTTGATAATTACAAGACAGACGATATCCTAAGACTGAAGCATTGCAAGCCAAAGACAGACGAAAGATGACCCCTCAAAGTTCAAATCCGTTGAAGTCATTCGTCTATCAAGTAAAAGCTAAGTTCATATCCTAAGACGATAAGGCTAAGACGGTACTATCTTCAGACCAAGTTCAAAGACATTCTCTTAAACGCTATTTCAAGACTGAAGATTACAAGTTTCTGTAGAATTTAACAATCATATGAAGAAGAGAATAAGGAAGGGAAAGTACAATAACAAGAGGCTAGGGTTTGATCAGTATGTATTCGTTACTAATCAACAAAACAATACAAATAAATATATATATATACTAGTAAGAAAATAACTAAACTACCCTTGGCAGAAATAAAAAGGATAAACTGCATAATATCATCTAACATAAATGCGTATCATCTAACATAAATGCATAATATTATCTAACAGTTTCATCGTCTATGAAGAAAAGTGAAGTTCAGACGGAGTAAAGCGCACCAATTTCAAATCCAGTTGTTACTCTCACACAGTTTCCAAGATTAGTATGGGAATTCGAGATAACCTCTTCAACAAGAAAAGGTAACATCCTTTTCGATGACATCTCTGTACAAGTCAGAAAAAGGTTCTAAGCGTCACCAAATCCGTTATGCAAAGCATCACGTCATTGATTGCACTCTGACACCTTTTTAGAGACTTTTGCTTTGAAAGCTCAACGACATTCTTCATGTCTCTAACGGATCTTTGAAGACTTGCCTATATAAGGACTTCACTGGCTCAAGATCAAGTTGGCGAACACGCTGCTTAAACTATTATTATCTTTCGCTCTTGATTCAAAAAGCACTAATCTTTATTGTAAAACCCTCTCTGCGAAGAGGAACCTTAAAGTTTTTCTAAACTTTCTTTCAAATTCAATTGTATGGTATTTTAGCCTGAGGAGGCTGTGTTTTCAAAGAATACCTTTTTGTAATAGCATAGGGAGGCTGGGTCTCAAAGAATACCTAGTTGTTTAGCCTGAGAAGGTTGTGGTCAAAGAATATATGTTAGCCAGAAGTGGCTAGGTTCAAACAATACTTGCAACATTTTCACAGTTGGTAATGAAAACTCAGTGGTTGCTGGGTAACTGGACGTAGTCTTGAATAGACGAACCAGTATAAAAATATTTGTGTTCTTTATTCTTTTGTTGACTAACAGGGATAACAAGCAAACCGTCTATTTATTAAAATCAACCTTTTCAAAAACAAAGTTTTGTCTAACTGATTTCAAAACCACAAACGAAAGGATTAAAATTTTTTTATAACACAATTCAACCCCTTCTTGTGTTTTATCTTTTACAGTTGGGTATTTAAAAAATTTATTTTCTTTTTTAAAGGTAATAATATAATTGTATTTTTAAATATTTTTAAGTAAATTAATTAAAAAACTTATAAAAACGAGGAATAAAAAGATTATTTTTATTCAATATTTTTTATAGATAAATTATTTTTAATTATTTTTCTATGTATAAAAGTAGAAATGGTTTGGTATTCTAGTGAATCATATTTTTATGCTTATTTTAAGGATGAAAATATAATTTCATTTCTTCTTATTTTAAAACAATTAATTCAGAAACCTTTAGATAATTCAGACTCAAATAAAATATTAATTTTAATAATTATTTTTAATGATAGTTATTATTAATTGATATCTTTATATATATATATATATATATTTATTTATTTATAATTGCATCTTTGTAAATAAGTCATTTAACTTTCTCACATAAATAAAAACGCGGAATTTATTTTATAAGTTGTTAAATCTTATTAGTATATTTTTGTAAAATTATATTAGTATATTTTTGTAAAATTATCTTTATAATAATAAAAATAGAATTGGTGGAATAGATATGTAATTTCAACTTTTTTCCCTAAATTAAAGATATTAAAGTCATTTTATAAATTGTTAAATTTTATATATAAAGTTTGTCAATATTAATTTTTTATATTTTTGTAAATTACTATTTCAAATTTGTAAGTAAATCGTTTAAAAAAGTTATTTAATGAGCGTATCATAAATACTTTGAACGTTGAAAACAAAACTCCTTCTCCTCCTTAATAGAATAATATATTAATTTAAATAAATAAAAAAATACAATTATTTATATAATCTCTATCTATACCTTCATTAGCTACTTTTGAACTCCAATTTTTATTGGACAGTGTTATTTTTTAAAATTATAAAGTTATTTATGATGTTTCTATATTTGAACTGTTTTTTTTTTTTTTTCTTCATGTTACCCTCTATGAAATTCAAAAATTAATTTAATTTCATAAGTATTTTCATTAAATATTTTATTTTTTTTTACAATTCATATATAATTTTTTAAAATTTTTTAATTTATTTAAAAATTAAAACTAGCAAATTCAATATTATCTCCGATTCTAATCACATAAAAATTGTAAACTAGCGTATATGTTTTTGCTAGTAACAATAAAAATAAAAGCGATAAAATAAATAATTCTTTTTCACTTGTTTTTTTGCCTAATTTAGGAACATTAATGTAATTTTATAAATTTCTTATTTATTAGTTTTTATTTCTATTTTTATAAATTATTATGTTATATTTTTAAGTAAATCATTTGAAAAAGTTAGTTTTAAGAGTGTATCTAAATTACATCTAGTGTTACAGGAAAGAAAACTACTCACTGTCCTAAATTGAAAAATTAAAACAGTTAAATGAATAAAAAATCAACTTCTCTTTATCTTTAAATGCGTTGGAATAAATAAGCCATTTCAATTTTTTTCTAAATCAAAGACATAAAAGTTATTTTATAATCTTTATAATTATAATCTTTATAATTATAAAAGTTTATTTTATAATTATAAAGACATAAAAGACATACTAAAAGATAAATAAGTGATTTCAATTTTTGTGGTCTAAATTAGAGACATGTAAGGCATTTATAATTTTTTAAATCTTTTATATTACTTTTGTTATTTATCAATTTTTGTTTTTATATTTTGTAAATTATCTTTATAATAATAAAAATGAAATTGGTGGATAAATAAATAATTTCAACTTGTCCACCTGTATTAAGGACATTGAAGTTATTTCATATTTCGTTAAATCTTATATATAAATTTTTTATTAACTTTATTTTTATTAAAAATTATTGTTTCAGATTTTTAAGTATACGGTTTAAATAAGTTAATTTTAGCCGTGTATCGTAACTACTTCCAATATTACAAAAAAAAAATTACTTATCCTCAAGAAAAAGAAATTAAATGTTTAAATGAATAAAAAAATCAAGTTATCTTTGATTGCACTAAATTTCTAAACCTATTTTAATTATATTAGTAATTACTTTTGAAAATTAATTATAAGAATATTAAAATATTCTTAATTTAAATAGTTATAATAATCTAAATTAAACATTAAATTAATTTCCTTGCATAGAAAAAAAAATTGAACCAATTAATCAAAATTAAATTTATAATTTATAAACTATAACTTAAATTTCACAAACCCAATTAATTGATTCAAGGTTAAAACAACCCAAAACACCCAATAAATCCTTTTAATGATTTTATAGGACACAAGTCAATTAATCCATCAATAAATAATTATTCATAAACTAATTTTTGGAAAAACAAAATTGACCACTTTTAAAACAACTAATTTGAAAGTTAGTTAAAAACATATACCCATGAATGTACATTTAAAAATTACTCTTATTAAAATAATCCTTCACAATAGAAACAACATTAAAGCGATTTAAAGAAATGCTTAAAATAACATTTATCATACAAAAACATTTTATTATTAAAATAACCTCATTAGTCTCCAATTTAATCACTCCATACATGTCCATTCCATTCCCCCTACTAATTATTGGTGTAAAATTATATCTTTTATTCCGATTAATTTATAATAGATGTTATGACAAGTTTGCTTTTAGTTTTTCAAATGAAATATTAATTATTTATTTCATTTATACCCTTAGTAATATTTTTTTTGTTTTGCTTAATATCACATTCGCGCTATTTACTATTTATCATTTTTAGTGCATTAAGTTTAAAAAAATTTATTTTGATGGTTTAAGTTCTTAAAGATATTAATTTTGGTATACTAAGTTTTCAAAGTGACATTAAGATTTTGGAGAAATTTATTTTGATACATTAAGTTTCTCAATGGTTCAATTTTCATTCATTAAGTTTACACAAATACACATAATAGTACATGAACTTTTAGGATTTGTAATCAGTTTATTACGTCATAAAATCAATTTAATATATCACCAAATGATATTCTTCTAAAACTATGAAATTAGTTCAAAGATTAGCTAGGTAATGAAGATGAATATGATTATTACAAAGTATATAAGAAGAATTATGAATTTCTTAAATAATTTAATTTAGAATAAACGATATATGAATATATGTTTCATTAGATTTTTTGTTGTTTCAACTTTTCTTGTGTAAAGGATAATTATTATTCTTTTAAGTATGTTGTAGTATGACTAATTCAGTCAACTTAATATGCTAAAACAAATTATATAAAACTTAATGTACCAAATGAAACTCTTTAAAAACTTAATATTACTTGAAAAATTTAATGCATCCAAAATGAAAGTTTTAAAAGTTTCAAGTACCAAAATAAAAAATTTAAACTTTAAATACTAAAATAAAAAAATAATGAAACATAATGGAGCTAGAGTGACTTTAAACTAAATTTTTATAATGTTGAGTTGCGACGTTTTTGGCAAAAAAAAATTATTGCCTTATGATTAGATGAGTAAATTTCTCAAAACAATTTATTTATTCTTGAAATTTAATTACCATCTTATTAAGAGCAGAAATGAGGGCCAGGATGTTCTATTTTTTTTATATAATAATAATAAAAATAATAATATTAATAATAATAATAATAATGTATTATTTTGTTTTCCTAATCATGTTTTATATAATAATAATAATAATAATGTATTATTTTATTTTCCTAATCATGTTTTAGGTTTTATCAGTGTATTTCCTTTATTCATGATATTATATCGTTCTCGTTATTATAAGTTTCTTGTTGGTCCTTTCTCAAATTGAATATTGATGACAATAATATTATTGTGATTTCTTTTATTCTATATATATAGGCATGTTTTTTTCCTCTGTATCTGAGAGTGGCATCGCGGGATGTTATTATTCCCTATCAATTGTTGTGTTCCTTGGCTGTGTGGTTTCCTTGGAGGCAGTATACTTACGTTCATTTGATTTTGATTTTGGGAACATTGAATTTTAGCTATTTTTGTGTTTGGGGTATCGAGGTGATTTTTTAGGTGTAGAGACGTTGCTGAAAGTGAACAATGAGCGTCATGAATGGTGCTTGTCATTAGTACCGTGGATGCTATTCGGCGGAGGTTGCGACACGCGGTGCCGGTTTGGATGTCTATGTTTAAGGCATAGTTATGCATTAGAGAAGATCAGGGTGAATTGACCCGTCCGAAGATAATAATAATAAAATAATAATAATAATGATAAATTAGAGACGGAAGTTTAATGTAGGTGTGTGGTTCTTAATTACTGTGCTTGTTCAACATCTAAATCTAATTAAATATAATATCGGATGGTTAAGTCTTGCTAACCATGGTTTGGGATTATTTTCACTGACGCATAAAAAAGTAAAAAAATAAATAAATAAAAATAATTAATACTTTATTTTATTTTTATTTTTTTAATTCTTTCTTGTCAAATTAAAATATATGTTCGGTTGAATCCAAACAATATTATTTTTATATTTTAAGGACCGGATAAGACATATGAATTAAACTATTTATTTAATTCATGTTTATTATCTAATGTTTCATTTGTTTCGTATTAAACTATATTGTTTACGTTAATTATTGATAACTATTTTAATCATCCAATAATGTATTTTATTAGTTATTATGTTGCTACAATTATTTTGTGTCGTAATTATTTCTTTTAATTATATTATCCTTTTTAATGAAGTTAATTTATTTCTTTAGTTATTAAAGTGTAAATGAGTTTCAATTCTTTGCTGAAACTAGTTCCTCATTATTTTACTTATATCTTCTTTTTCATTTGAAAAAAAAAAACAGTACAAAGAGATTAGAGTAAATATTTTAAATAAATGATAATAAATTAATAAAAAAATACCACCTCATTGGGGTAATGTATTTATAAGTATGTTATATCTAATTCATTTAGTAAATTACATGATATTATTATTTTTTTAATTATTTATTTATGTATGTATGGTTTGAGTTGAGATTTATATTGACATGATTTAGGTGTTTTGTGTTGTCCTTCGGTTATGTTATAGTTAGTCTAGCGTGATTATTTTAGTTAATTTAATTGTGGTGTGAAATATTTTGTATGATGAGATGAATGGTGTGGGCTGAGAGAGTAATTTCGCGGGTCATATTGCATGGATGAGTCGTTTAGGTTCATAATAATCTATTGTGAATGTTTTTTTGAATGGGGGGATGGATGTCTACTGCCAGAAGGAGCAGTGAGGTTTCCCTTGTTGTTTTAAAAATGAGAAAGATTATTATGAATGCTAAACACATGAAAATGTTTTCGAAAAGTGAGGATGAATGGAACTAGAACGGTTGGTCCCTAACGGGTCGATGTAATGGCTTAGGACTACGAGGGTATTCGCAGTGGGGAAAGCTTTCACTATGACCGATCACCATGAGTGGGAGTGAGTCTCGTTGCAACACTGGCTACCCTGACTGTGACTATCTAGTATCTCTAGTGAGAGTGTCAGAGGTGACATGTACTCCTAGACATCGCTCAATGGTTTTAATGGTACTACATGTCATGAGAGGGAATTGTGAGTAGCATGCATCATACTAGTTGCACGATATAATTGGTTTAGATAAATTGTAAATTGAGTGTGTACCAAACTATTCTTGTTGATCTTATTATTATTATTATTATTATTATTATTATTATTATTATTATTATTATTATTATTATTATTATTATTATTATTATTATTATTATTATTATTATTATTATTATTATTATTATTATTATTATTATTATTATTATTATTATTATTATTATTATTATTATTATTATTATTATTATTATTATTATTATTATTATTATTATTATTATTATTATTATTATTATTATTATTATTATTATTATTATTATTATTATTATTATTATTATTATTATTATTATTATTATTATTATTATTATTATTATTATTATTATTATTATTATTATTATTATTATTATTATTATTATTATTATTATTATTATTATTATTATTATTATTATTATTATTATTATTATTATTATTATTATTATTATTATTATTATTATTATTATTATTATTATTATTATTATTATTATTATTATTATTATTATTATTATTATTATTATTATTATTATTATTATTATTATTATTATTATTATTATTATTATTATTATTATTATTATTATTATTATTATTATTATTATTATTATTATTATTATTATTATTATTATTATTATTATTATTATTATTATTATTATTATTATTATTATTATTATTATTATTATTATTATTATTATTATTATTATTATTATTATTATTATTATTATTATTATTATTATTATTATTATTATTATTATTATTATTATTATTATTATTATTATTATTATTATTATTATTATTATTATTATTATTATTATTATTATTATTATTATTATTATTATTATTATTATTATTATTATTATTATTATTATTATTATTATTATTATTATTATTATTATTATTATTATTATTATTATTATTATTATTATTATTATTATTATTATTATTATTATTATTATTATTATTATTATTATTATTATTATTATTATTATTATTATTATTATTATTATTATTATTATTATTATTATTATTATTATTATTATTATTATTATTATTATTATTATTATTATTATTATTATTATTATTATTATTATTATTATTATTATTATTATTATTATTATTATTATTATTATTATTATTATTATTATTATTATTATTATTATTATTATTATTATTATTATTATTATTATTATTATTATTATTATTATTATTATTATTATTATTATTATTATTATTATTATTATTATTATTATTATTATTATTATTATTATTATTATTATTATTATTATTATTATTATTATTATTATTATTATTATTATTATTATTATTATTATTATTATTATTATTATTATTATTATTATTATTATTATTATTATTATTATTATTATTATTATTATTATTATTATTATTGTTGTTGTTGTTGTTGTTGTTGTTGTTGTTGTTGTTATTATTATTATTGTTGTTGTTGTTGTTATTATTATTATTATTATTGTTGTTGTTGTTATTATTCTTATTATTATTATTATTAAAATGTGAACTAACCATGTGTTGTGTCTGTAGTTGACGCTTGTGATGATCCCGCGAACGGGCGAGCAAATGAACAGTTTGTGGGAAACGAAAATAACTTAGACTAAAAGATGAACCTGATTTCTTGTAGACGTAGCATGCTTGTTTCCTTTTTTCTTTTGAATTCGGATGACTGCATTTATTTATAAATACTAAAATTTCTGTTTACTTGTTAGTGATTTCATTATTTGAGACGATTTTATCTTGTGAGACTTATACGATTGTAGAAGTTTTTTTTAAAATTTTCGTTATGAAATAAAATTTAGTCCCCTTCATTTAATGGCGTAATTATTTCCCATGAGCCATAGAAAATTTGTGACGTTAACATTGTAGTAACTAGGGGTGTTACAGATAAGAATTTGAAATCATTTCATTTTAAACAAAAATTTCAATAGGTAAAATTGAAGAATTTAAAATTCTACTTAAAATGTAAGCATTTCAATTTCCTCTTCCCAAATATTCCTCCTTACAACTCCTAGTTACTTATAAATATATAAATAAATTAAATTTGAATAATTAAACTATATTACATTATTTTAAAATTTCTTTAAATAATACTAAATTCTAAATTTATTTAAATATTAAAAGTCTTTACATTATATTATTTTTATATTTCTCAATGATACATAAAAGAATTATTTTAATATTTATTTGATTAAACTTATAATAATAATGAAAAATATAGATAAAAATTATACATAAAAATAAAAATTAATTTAGTTATTGTTTTTTATATTATTGGAATTAATATATATTTAATGAACTAATGTATTGTTTATTTAAAAATACATAAGTTACTTAAATTTTATTTAAAAAGTGAAATAATTTAATTAAATTATTATAAATTCTGTCATTATTTTAAATTTATGCTATTAACTTTATTGTTAAGTAATTAAATAAGTACAATGTAATTTTATATAGCTTAGACAATTATTTTTCTTATAAAAAATGGCCTGATAATTTATATCGTTTTAATTTAAATTTTCAAAAATATTGTCATTATTTTCAATTTATCTTATTAATTTTTTGTTGAGTGATAAAATAAGCATAATTTTTTAATAGTTAAGATTTTTTTTTTCTATTACTTCCTCTTCTAATATTTTATCATTTTATACCTTATAATATTTCAACAAAGCATTCAACGATTATTTTGAAAGTTCATTTAAATTCTTATAAATAATTATAAGTTAAGTAATTGTTTATTTTTAATATATTTTTAAAATTATTGTGAGGCTACGTAATTCAAATTTTTTTAATCTAATTATGATTAATTATTTATTATGTTTTTAATTATTCAATATCAAAAAATTAATTATTAAATATTTTATAAAATTAGAATTCATCACGAAATATTAAAATTATTTTGAATATTTAGGCATTTAATAATTATTAATTATTTTTATTCAATATTAAAAATTTAATTTTTAAATAAATATTTAAAAATAAAATTTTGAATTTCTTGAAAATTGAATTATTTTATCCAAACAATGAAACTAAAATGAAAGAAATAGAATTGTTTCATCTAAAAAAAATATTTATAAAATAAAAAGAATTTAAATCAAGTCTATTAAAATGTTTTGTATTTAATTTTTTTTAGTAATTTTCAAATTCTCCAACCAAACTCAGGGTTAATTCTTTTTAAAATGAGAAAATTAATTTATAAAATTATTACTATATTTTATTATTTGTAAGTTCTTTTTATCTTAGAAAGAATATAGAATGACAATTATTATATGGAATTGAAGAAGGTAATAAATAATTACTACTTAATTAATTTTTCTTATCTTGACATTTTCTTTTCAAATGGTCAATTTTTTCTTCTTCGTAAATAAAATTAGTATTCTGAAAACATTAAATAAATTTTTATTAGTGTAAACATTAATTAAATAAGTTGTTATTAACGTAATAAAACTTTTTAAAACACGATTTTGTATATTTAATGCGCGTGAACATTTTCTAATATAAAAGAACCATTTGTGTGTCTAAAGTGTTCATATTTTGATGTTTGTCAGCTCTTGACCAAAATCCTCTCATGGATATCAACAATGTTTTCAACTTTGAGCAAAACTCAACCCAGACAAACCGGAATGGTTTTAGATGTAGATTATGCACCCATGTTTTCCCTACCTTCCAAGCACTTGTCCCTCATGTTGAGTCACATTTTCTTGAAGCAAACCCTTTATTGAGAAGGACAAATTTACCAAACCGTGTCAATTCTCAAAGAGAAATGATTTCTAGCCCTTTGCAATCTTATTTTCCTACACCGATGGTGACTTAGGAAACAAGAATCTTAGTTAACAATAGGGTTTTTCAAACACCACACCAACAACCTATGTTGATGCCCCGACCTGCCATAAACTCATTTTTCCATGTTAGGCAATTGGCAATTACTACTTCACAACGACTTTCAGGTCCACCACAAGCTATGTTATGTGCTAGGAATAATGTTACTGAAATGCCACAATTCTCTGCTCCACCAATCGACCCAATAGTCATGGAGTTTTCTCCAGTTGATGGAACTAGACCATTTATCAACCTACTCGATAAGCCCATCAACAATGATGAGAGGGTTATCAACAATCATGGCCCATTGGATCTTACTTTAAGGCTTTAGATCTTTAAAGGGTTATTTCTTTAATATTATCATGAGTTATATTAATGTTGGTTCTTGTCGAAATTGTTATATTGTGTATCATTTAGCTTCGAACATTCTCTTCAATTATGTATTAGTATCTTTTTGTCAAGTAATGTAGTAAAGTTTTATCGTGTTTCTTCTCATTTTAACTTAAAGATGTTAAAGATATGGAGAATTAAAAAAATAATATGAAATAAAATTATTGTTTGGCTCTTTTTAAAAATATTTCCTTCTGTCACTAAATCTTAATTTTTATTTATTGAGGTGCGACTATATAGGCATAAGAAATTCGTGAACATAAGGTATTTGTGGATTTAGCGCAGATGAGTTCAAAATTGAAAATTCATGTTGTTTTAGACCCAAATCCAACCCTAATTTTTGCTACCTTATATCCCTTAATTGACACTTTAGCTATAGTTGTCCTCCAATAGGTGAGGGGTATGCACTATTCAGTTTGGTTTAGTGTTTTTAACTAAACCAAACCATTTTAATGGGTTCGATCTGTGATCCACTTCATCCAAACAAAATATTTACAAAATAAAAGGAATTTAAATCAAGGCTATTAAAATGTTGTATATTTAAATTTTTTTAGTAATTTTCAAATTCTCCACCCAAACTCAAGGTTAATTCTCTTAAAACGATAAAATTAATTTATAAAATTATTACTATAATTTATTATTTATAAGTTATTTTTATCTTAGAAATGATATAGAATGACAATTATTAAATGGAACCGAAAAAGGTAATAAATAATTACTACTTAATTAATTTTTCTTATCTTGACATTTTATTTTCAAACGATTAATTTTTTCTTGTTTGTAAATACAATTAATATTCTGTAAACATTAAATAAATTTTTATTAGTGTAAACATTAATTAAATAAGTTGTTACTAACATAACAAAACTTTTTGAAACACGATTCTATATATTTAATGTGCATGAACATCTTCTAATATAAAATAACCATTTATGTGTTTAGAGTGTTTATATTTTGACGTGTGTCAGCTCTTCACCAAAATTCTCTCATGAATACCAACAATGTTTTCAACATTGGGCAACACTTAGCTGAGACAAACCAAAATGGTTTTAGATGAAACATAATAGAGCAAAAAATAACTTTAAACTAAATTTTTATAATGTAGAGTTGCAATGGGTTAAAAAAAATATTACTTCCCTTGAAAATGAGAAAATTAATTTTATAAAATTATTACTATATTTTATTAATTTATAACTTATTTTATCTTAGAAAAAAATCATAAAATGACAGTTATTATGTGTAACTTAAAAAGGTAATAAATAATTTCTATTTAATTAATTTTTTTTCATATAGTCAATTTTTTCTTATTTAAAAATATAATCAATATTCTAAAGAATATTAAATAATTTGTTATTAATGTAATGATTTTTTTAACACTACTTTGTGTATTTAATATGCATGAACATCTTTTAATGTAAAAGTATCATTTGTGTGCCTAAAGTGTGTATAGTCTAAAGTGTATGAATGCTTGACTAGAAACTCTCCTATGGATACTAACAATGTGATGTAAGCCTTCCATGGGAGGATTACTACTTGACCGATATTCAACCTCTTCAATTCAAACTCCAAAGCTAGCAATGGTGAATCAAGGAATTCACACTCCAAAGAAGAAAGAAATTAAAAAATGGAAGCAAGATAAGGAGATGGAGACGCCATGCTTAGAAGCAATAAGTCTAGTGAAGAATCGCCACATGGATGATCACCATGATAAGACTCACAAAGGTTCAATGAAGAAACCTTGAAGAGAAACCTCTCTCTCAAGCAAATGCTCAATTCATTAATTTGACTCAAAATTGATTACAAATCTGAAAATTCATAAGTATATACTAGAGTCTAGTTTTGGCACTAAGATAAAACCGTGAGGCATGTGAGTCCTTGGATGAAAACTTGATCTAACGTGTGGCAAACCCTTAAGAACATCACACGGATCAAGTTAGCATCCTAAGGATTAAAATAGGATCATATGGCCACGGTTTGCTTAGATGAAAGATGGCATGAGACATGTGACTTTAAAATTGAGTCTCCACCTCTTGATTGATTTTGGATCACATGGCTGAGATTACTCTTTCAGTTATAATGTAAAATGTGACTCAAGTTTGAATCTTATCCTTATGATTAAATCTAGATCAAGAGGTCTTGATTGAACTTTGAAGGTAGTGTCTAAAGCATTCATGTTTAAGTGGGACGGCCAAGGATAGAAAAGGAAAAGGGGTAGTGGAATTTCCACTCTCTTTTCTCTCCCATCTCTCCACTCTCTCTAGAAATATGCGCCACTCTCTTCCTAATTAAACTAGATGATTACTTCCTAATCTTATTTGCATTTGGCCATGACATAATCACACTAAGCAAGGTCCAAATTCAAGTTCAAATTTAACTACAAATACTTCAAATAACACTAAGACTATTACAAGGCTTGTTGACCAAGAAGAGTCCCTGAGGAGTTGACTGTTAACTTTGTTGTTGACTTTGACTTTTGGTCAACTCTCTCTCTCCCTCTTCTTATAATCTCCTAATCATGGACCTTGTAATTCTTCTAGTGTCATTGTCTTCTAATGTTAGAGTGGATAGACCTCCATCAAACCCTCCTTCTTGAACACAAGTTGGTCTCCTCTTCAAAACCTACACATAGTGAAAGATCACAAAAATTAAAAGAATTACTTCCACCAAAAGTCAAAGGATGATCTAACTTATAATCATTTAGTCCTAGTTTTTCAATAATTTTAAATGGCACATCTCCTCTTGGAAGTAACTTAGACTTTCTGAAATGGGGAAATCTTTCTTTTCTAAGGTATAACCACACCAAATCTCCCACTTGGAAGTCAATAGCTTTTCGGCCCTTGTTGTATGCTTTGGCAAATTGTTCATTCTTCTTCTCAATCCTTTCTCTAATCTTGGCATGAAGCTCCTTGATCTTCTCGGCTTGATCCAACCCTTTAATATCACCTTCAAACTCAAAAGGTAAACAAGCAAAATCAAGTGGAGTTAAAGGGTTAGTACCATAAACAACTTGGAAAGGAGATAAAGATGTAGTAGAATGGGCTACTCTATTGTATGCGAATTCTACATGTGGTAGCCACTCCTCCCAAGACTTGAGATTACCCGTTACAAAACTCCTAAGCAATTGACCCAATGTCCTATTCACTACTTTCGTTTGTCCATCCGTTTGAGGGTGGCAAGTAGTGGAGAAGAGAAGTTTTGTGCCAAGCCTTCCCCATAGTGATCTCCAAAAGTGGCTAAGGAATTTGGTATCTCTATCACTTACTATGTTTTGTGGCACACCATGCAACCTCACTATCTCTTTGAAGAACAATGTGGCTATGTGAGATGCATCATCCGTCTTGTGACAAGGCAAGAAATGAGCCATCTTGGAAAATCTACACACCACAACAAATATAGAATCTGAGCCTCTCTTGGTCTTGGGTAATCCTAGGACAAAGTCCATAGATATGTCCTTCCAAGGTGAAGAAGGCACGGGTAAGGGCATGTAAAGGCCATGGTTGGATAGCTTGGACTTTGCTTGATTACAAGTGAGGCATTTCCTTACAAACTTTGAAACTTGAACTTTCAATTTAGGCCAAAAGAAATGCTCATGTAAAATAGCAAAGTCTTGTCTATACCGAAATGGCTCATGATTCCTCCCACATGTGATTCATATATTAAAAGTTCTCTTAAGGAGCTATTAGGCACACACAAGTAATTTCCCTTAAAAAGATAATCCTTGTACCTAAAGAAGTCCTTAAAAGCACCTTTAATACACTCCTTATACACTAGGCCGAAATCATCATCATTCTCATATAAGGCCTTTACATGTTCAAAACCAATTAACTTAGATTCAAGCATGGAAAGAAGGGTATACCTCCTACTCAAGGCATCAGCTACAATGTTGGTTGATCCATTCTTGTGCTTGATGATGTAAGGAAAAGTTTCTATGAACTCAACCCACCTAGCATGCCTCTTGTTGAGTTTCCCTTGGCTCTTGAGATGCTTGAGTGCTTCATGATCCGAATGCACTATAAACTCCCTTGGAAGCAAGTGTTGGACTTAAAGCTTGAAGATGTTTGGGTGTCTCTCTTGTTGTTTTGATTTTGATGCAATGTAATTTTGGTTTTCTTAGATGAAATGTAACTAGGTGTTTCCTATGTATTGATTGTTTAGTTTAGGGGTGCATGTGGTTGTTCTTGGTTGGAATGCCTAGAGAGCTAAGCAAATCTTGTGTGATTTCTCTTGATTCAAATGTTTGGTTTTCCCTTTTAAAATGTTTTGAAAAATGTCTTGATAACCAACTGAGGTAATAGATTACCAACAGAAGGTAATCAACTATCATCAGTGGGAAACAAACACTTGGCTCTGGAGTAATCGATTACCCCCTCGGGTTAATCGATTACTATGAGCGAAATCACCTTGATAAGTTTTGTCCTCTGGTTCAATCGATTACCAGTTTCTGACAGTCGATTACTACTATTAGAAAGTCATGAAATTGCCTAAATTGAGTTTTTAAATGAACATATAAATACCCCTCTTTTGAAAATCTTTAAACACAGAATTACATTCTTGGAAAAACATCTTTTGAACTGCTCAAACACTTTCATATTCTTTCTAATCTTTTCTCCAAGAAATTCATCAAGAACTTCAAAGGTTCTTCAAAGAACTTGTTTTCAAACACAATCTTGATTGAACATTCTGATTGGTTGGCATTCATAGTCTTCATACGTGATCAGATCTACACACACAGGTGTTTTCTAACTGATCTTTTGTTCCCATTTCTGGATTTGGGTTGATTACTCTAGGAGAGAGATCTCTCTAGATAGAGTAAAGTTCTTTGAGAAGGGTTTTCTTAAAGGGTTGATCTTGGAGGTGCCAAGGTCAAAGGGAACGGTTTTTGGGTTAAAAGAACTGGTGTTTTGGGTGTTTTGATTTCGTTTTTGTGTTGCTTATTGCAGAGTGAATGTAAAAGAATGCAAAAGGGATCATTATAGTGCAAAACTGATCGCAACAGTTGTTGGGTTGGAACTGGATGTAGGCAGTGGGCACTCTTCATTGTGCACTCTTCTTCTCCCTTCTACTCTTTATCTTTTGTCTTACGTTGTTCGTTATCATCGTTTAATTTCTATTATACATTCGGTAATTGACTCGGTAATTGACTCGGTAATCAACTAAAACTGGAACAGTTAGATACTGTTATTGATTACGCATGCCTATTGATCACTAACGTATTTCTTAATCTTTCTTTTGTTGTTTCCGTTGTGCATCTTTGATATATCTTGTTTCTCTGTCTTAAGGATAGATAGTTAATCAAGAATAGTTTTGATTGTTTTAGAAGAAAGTAGAAACGAATTAAAATTGGGCTATAGTGAAACTAGAATCTATTCACCCCCCCATCTAGATTCACCCGTAGGGACCATCAACAAGTAGTGTTGCCAAGTTTGGAAGGACCTCACCAAGGCATATAACTTTTTGTCATATGTGGAGTAGTTCAATTTAGCTCCTTTTAACTTCACACTAAAGTAAGCTATAGGATGACCTTCTTGATTCAAAACCGCACCAATTCCTAAATTAGAGGCATCACATTCAAGCTCAAATGTTAGTGAAAAATTTGGCAAAGATAAAATAGGAGCATTAGAAAGCTTTTCTTTAAGTGAATTAAAAGCAAGTTCTTGAGGTTCTCCCCAAATGAAAGGTATTTCCCTCTTGACTAGATCATTCAATGGTGAAGCAATGGTGCTAAAATCCTTGACAAACCGCCTATAAAAACTTGTCAATCCAGGGAAGCTTCTCACTTCCTTCACACGTGTAGGGGTCGACCACTCTTTGATTGCTTTGACCTTTACTTCATCTACTTGCACACCTAAAGAACTCACCACAAATCCAAGAAACACAGCACTATTCGTGGCAAATATGCATTTGTCTTTGTTAGCATACAAGGTTTGTGTCCTAAGTGCTTCTAACACATGCCTCAAGTGATTCAAGTGTTCATGGAAAGATTTGCTATAAACAAGAATATCATCAAAATAGACAACCACAAATTTTCCAATGAATTCCCTTAGGACATGGTTCATTAGTCTCATAAAAGTGCTTGGTGCATTGCTCAAACTGAAAGGCATAACCAACCAATCATACAACCCAAACTTAGTTTTAAAGGTCGTTTTCATTCATCCCCTTCCTTCATCCTATTTTGGTTGTATCCACTCTTAAGATCTATCTTACTAAAAGTAGTGGAACCATGCAATTCATCTAGTAAGTCATCAACTCTAGGGATTGGATGACGATACCTTATAGTAATGTTGTTTATGGCTCTACAATCCGTGCACATGCGCCAAGTACCCTCCTTTTTAGGAACAAGGATCATGGGTGAGGCACATGGGGACAAGCTCTCCTTGACCCATCCTTTGCTCAACAAGTCTTGCACTTGCCTCTCTATCTCATGAGTTTCTTGAGGTGAAGTTCTATAGGTTGGCCTATTAAGGAGGGGTGCACACGGAATAAGATCAATTTGATGCTCTATTCCCCTCAAAGGTGGTAGGCCGTGAGGTATCTCTTGAGGAAACACATCTCCAAACTCTTCTAGTAAAGTATCCAATGCACTATGATCACCTACAAAATTAACATTCAAAATTAATGGTGAAGGCATACATAAATACATGGACTTCTTAGCTAATAATTCCCTCTTAACCTCTTCTCTTTCAATTAGAAAACTTCCCTTTGTAGCTTCATTACTCTTAGTTCCTCTTATCTTGTCTTTATGTTGAGAACTTGGAGTGGTCTTCTTAGAAGTTTTCTTTGAGCTCTCGGCCAAGTCCTTAGAAGTAGGTGTGGACTTTGCAAGTCTCTTGGAACTCTCAGCCAAGACCTTCTTTTCCTCTTCCCTTTTCATCTTCATCTTCACTTGGTCTCCTATTACTTTCTTAGGTGACAATGGCTTGAGATGTACCTTGCGGCCAACATGAGTAAAAATGTAAGTATTTGCTACACCATCATGTAAGGCATGTCTATCATATTGTCGTGGTCTACCTAATAGCATGTGAGTGGCTTCCATAGGGACTACATCACATAGAATCTCATCACTATATTTCCCTATATTGAAAGCAACTAAAACTTGCCTATTAACTACCAATTCACCCTTTTCACTTAGCCATTGCAATTTATAAGGTTTAGGGTGTGGGGAAGTTTTCAAACCAAGTTTTTCTATCAACCTAGTACTAACAATGTTTGTGCAACTACCACTATCAATTATTAAAGAGCAAACCTTCCCTTGTATGTTGCATCTTGTGTGGAAGATGTTTTCTCTTTGAGTCTCATCAAGCTCTTGGTAGGCACTTCCTAACATTCTTCTAACCATGAGAAGGTCACCCTCCTCGGCTAGCTCTTCACTTGAGGGGTCACTTGTGTTTTGGTCTTCATTATCACTTGAAGATTGGCATGAATCTTCACTAGTGACTCCTCCATCCATCCTCATGACCATGGTCTTCTTGTTGGGGCATTGGAAAGCAATGTGACCGTGACCTAAACACTTAAATCATTTGATGTTAGATGGCTTAGAAATAGGTTTAGTCTCATCCTTACCCTTAGAGTTGTCTCAGCCAAAGTTGGAAAATGGTTTGGAGGAACCCTCCTTCTTATGCTTCTCCTTCCAACTTAAAGATCCACTAGCATGGGACTTTTTCATGATGGATTTCCTCTTGATTTGAGCTTCTATCTTTTCGGCTTTATGTATGGCATCCTCCAAGGTTCTATAGCTTTAAAGCTCCAACACATCTTGTATCTCCCTAGTCAAGCCATGAGTGAACCTTGCAATGGTAGCCTCCTTCTCCTCTTAATAGTCCACCGTTAACATAGTAAGTTCATGCTCCTTGTAATACTCTTGCACACTCTTACCCCCTTGTGTCAACCTTTGAAGCTTGATATGCAAGTCTCTCACGTATGAATTCGGAACAAACCTTCCTCTAAGTGCATCTTTCAATTGGGTCCAAGATGTGATGGAAGGTTTCCTCCTCTTATTGGCATCAATGAGAACTTGGTTCCACCAAACCAAGGCATACCCTTCAAACTCCAAAATGGCTAGATTGAGTCTCTTTTCTTCACTCAAGGTGGGATGACAAGAGAAAACTTGGTCAACTTTCATGACCCATTTTAGGTAGCTCTCGGCACCTCCCTCTCCTAGAAACTTTGGAAGCTTGAATTTCGGATTGACCTCCCAAGCTCTTGGTTCATCATCTCCAAAGTACCTCCTCGGATTGAGTGGTTGCCTTATGGGTGTTCCTCGGCCAGCACCTCTCCTAGGCCTTCTCTCTTCCTCATACTCCCTATAGGCATCACTCTCATCATGATTGCTCCCTTCATCACTTTCCCTAGGTGAGTAGTAGTGCCCCCAATGACTTCCTCTCTCACTTCTACTACCTCCACTTATTTTTCTTCCTCCTTCATGGCCTTTCCTCTCTTTTCTCTCTCGGTCTTCTCTCAATCTCCTCTCTAAGTCCTCCTTTTTACTCATTTCTTCTATAAACAACTGCCTATCACTATCACCTCTCAACTCATTCATCTCATGTTGCATATGATTGAACTTTTCAGTCATGAATTTCATGAGCTTCTTTGTTTTAGGTGACATGTCATTTCCCACACTAGATGTGCTTTCCATGGCTGCAATGAAACGTTTAGTAATCAAAGTAAAATAATAAGTAAGGACCTTACCACTCCTAAGTGTTTCACTCAAAGTGTCACTCGTGTATATCACTCTTGTGTAGCTTTTTCTCTAGTGTTCTCTCTTGCCTTTTACCACTCAAACTCTTCTCAAGCTTCTTTAAAGAACCTCCTCTTGAGTTCAAATATGGTGTATCCCACGTAAAATAGGAAATAATTCTCCAACCAAGCTTAAGAGTTTCAAGAAAAAGACATACTCTAGACAAAACCAAGGAGTTTAAGAAAACAAGCAAATAAAGGCTCAAATGAAAGAATTAAGCTACTCAAATTTAAGAATGAAGTGTAACAAGACAAAGGCACACTGGACAGCAAAGGAACAATATGATGCTGGATTGATCACTCACCAAGACAAGCAAAGAACAAGTGCAAACTCAAGTATGATAGTGATCACCTTTTGAAACCGATTTAGAGCCAAATTTAGAGTAATCAGCACAATGAATTTTCAAGCTATAAATGCACTAATTTGAGTTCAATAAAAAATGATGCAAGTGAAGTAATATATGGCTGGACAAGTATACTATACAGCAATTTTCAATTATGCAAAAATTTGAGTCAAAACAAGCTAGTCACAAGTACACACTACCAGGCTAATTTCCAAGCTACTAGCAATTTTACTAGGTGAGTGAGTGTTCTATGTCTTAGCTCTAAGTCCACTTTTTCTTCCTCAAATTTTCTTTTCACTTCTTTAACACTTTGATAGCTTGCTGGACAGATTCATAAGCCACTCAAAATTTCGCTTCAAGTACTCAAAATTTCTAGTACTTCTATTAGTCTCTTTTCTAACTTTCTTTTGGAATTTTCTCACTTGTATTTTCTTGTTTTGATTTCTTTTCACTTGCTTTCTTTTCTTTTCTATTCTTTTAACTACTGGACCGAATTGTTTCTTGCCTAAAACAAGCACTCCAAGCTCAATTACGAGTGTTAAGGCTACTACAAGGTGTAATAGGGATTTGGACCTATAGTAAGCACTCTACTAGCATGTATTGATGTTGATGTCTCAATTTTGCAATGCATGAACTTGAATGTACAGAATTATAGGCTCAAGTGCAGTACCAAAATAGGGGAAACAGGGCATACAACGAATTATAGCTCACGGTACACCAAATTTCCCAAGGATTATAAGCAAAATTGATACTAGCATATAGAAACAAGTACTAATGGACAAGTAATTCAATGAATTGGAAATTACTACTACTTAAACTCAATTTGACTGAACCAAATACTGCATACAAGCTGTATGTTGCTAGATTTATGAACCAAAATGCAGCAGGACACATGAACATACAAATTAACATATAGATCCACAAATTGAACCGATCAAAATTAAGAAATAAGACTAGAAACAAGGCTACGGACTCTAGACATGTATTTGATGGATTTTCATGGTTAAGGACTTAAAATAAATACAAGGACACTAAATAGACTAGATCACCGAAGTAAGGAAACACAGAAAATGTAGAAATCAAAATCAAGACTCAATGGACTCACGGTGTGAAGTTCTACTTGAAGAAGGAACAAGCTCATGATACCACTTGATGTAAGCCTTCCATGGGAGGATTACTAGTTGCCCGATCTTCAACCTCTTCAATTCAAACTCCACGGATAGCAATGGTGAATCAAGGAACTCACACTCCAAAGAAGAAATAAATTAAAAATGGAAGCAAGACAAGGAGATGGAGACGTCATGCTTAGAAGCAATAAGTCTAGTGAGGAATCACCACATAGATGATCACCATGATAAGACTCACAAAGGTTCAATGAAGAAACCTTGAAGAGAAACCTCTCTCTCAAGCAAATTCTCAATTCATTAATTTGACTCAAAATTGATTACAAATCTGAAAATTCAGAAATATATACTAGAGTCTAGTTTTGACACTAAGATAAAACCGTGAGGCATGTGAGTCCTTGTATGAAAACTTGATCTAACGTGTGGCAAGCCTTAAGCACATCACATGGATCAAGTTAGCATCCTAAGGATTAAAATAGGATCATATGGCCATGGTTTGCTTAGATGAAAGATGGCATGAGACATGTGACTTCAAAATTGAGTCTCCACCTCTTGATTGATTTTGGATCACATGGCCGAGATTACTCCTTGAGTTATAATGTAAAATGTGACTCAAGTTTGAATCTTATCCTTATGATTAAATCTAGATCAAGAGGTCTTGATTGAACTTTGAAGGTGGTGCCTAAAGCATGCATGTTTAAGTGGGATGGCCAAGGATAGAAAAGGAAAAGGGGTAGTGCAATTTCCACTCTCTTTTCTCTCCCATCTCTCCACTCTCTCTAGAGAGAGTGTGCATCACTCTCTTCCTAATCAAACTAGATGATTACTTCCTAATCTTATTTGCATTTGGCCGTGACATAATCACACTAAGCAAGGTCCAAATTCAAGTTCAAATATAACTACAAATACTTCAAATAACACTAAGACTATTACAAGGCTTGTTGACCAAGAAAAGTCCTTGAGGAGTAGACTGTTGACTTTGTTGTTGACTTTGACTTTTGGTAAACTCTCTCTCTTCCTCTTCTTGCAATCTCCTAATCATGGACCTTGTAATTCTTCTAATGTCATTGTCTTCTAATGTTGGAGTGGATGGACCTCCATCACAATGTTTTCAACTTTGAACAAAACCCTGCCCAGACAAATCGAAATAGTTTTAGATGCAGATTCTACAGCCTTGTTTTCTTTACCTTTCAAGCAACCATGGCTCATCTTGAGTCACATTTTCCTCAAGTGAACTCTTCCATGACAAATCGAAATAGTTTTAGATGCAGATTCTACAACCTTATTTTCCTTACCTTTCAAGCAATCATAGCTCATGTTGAGTCACATTTTCCTCAAGCAAACTCTTCCATGAGAAGGACATATTTACCAAACCGTGTCAATTCTCAAAGAGAATTGATTCCCAACCCTTTGCAACCCTATTTTCCTACCCTAATGGTGACTCAGGAAACAAGATTCTTAATTAACAATAGGGTTTTTCAAGCACCACAACAACAACCTATGTTGATGCCTCAGCCTACTATAAACTCATCTCTCCATGTTAGGCAATTAATAATCTCTTCATTACATCCACTTTTAGGTCCACCACAAGCTATGCTATCAGCCAAGAATAATGTTGCTGAAATGCCACAATTCTCTTCTCCACCAATCGACCAATTGATAATAGAGGTTTCTCCAATTGATGGAACTAAGTCATTTAACAACCTACTAGATAAGTCCATCAACAATGATAAGGGGGATATCATCAACTATGGTGCGTTGGATCTTACTTTAAAACTTTAGACCTTTAAACAGTTATTTTTTTAATATTATCATGAGTTATATTGATGTTAGTGTGTATTAAAATTGTTATATCATGCATCTTTTAGTTTCAAACTTTGTCTTCAATTATGTATTAGTATCTTTCTTTCAATTATTGTAGTAAAGTTTTATCATGTGTAGAGAATTTAAAAACTCATATTGAATAAAACCATTGTTTAGCTTTTCTATAAATATTTTTATTGTCACTAAATCCTAATTTTTACTTTTATTTAAGGTTTAAATTAATTATAATCACAATTGAGATGTGACTATGCAGACATAAGAAATTAGTGGATACAGAGTATTTTTGGTTTTAGTAAATATTAGTTCGAAATTTGAAGTTCATGTTGTTTTGGACCTAAATCCAAGCCCTAAGTTTTGTTGTCTTATATCCCTTAGTTGGTCGCTCTTTGTGTCATTGCCCTTAAGTAGGTCATCCTCTACTAGGTAAGGTGTGCACGATTTGGTTTGGTTCAGCTTTTTAAATAGTCAAACTGAACCGTTTTAATGGGTTTGAGTTGTGATCCATTTTTTCGAACTATTTTTGAAAATCAATTCTAAATCGAACCACTCTTGACAAATCAATTTAGAATCAATGTTAAACCAAAACCATTTTCAAACCACTTTCGAAAACTGAAACAATTTAAAAATCGAACTGATTTCTAATCAATATTAAAAAAAAATCATAAACATCTAAAAACCAATAACATTCACCAAGTTACAAAACTGTCAATTTAAAATTGAACATTACATCAACCAATATGTATTACAGGTTCATATATTAAAATTGAACACTCTTAGTAAGAAATAGAAAAAATTAAGAATGGCATAAAAATGAGTATCATTTAAGATTCCTACAATCCTTACTAAGCAAATAACATTATTCATAATTATCTAACAACTTTTCAACGACAACTATGCAAATCCAACAACTTCCTCATGTACCTACCACATCAAAGGAAATTACAACAACATAAATATAAGAGATTACATAAAATTTAAGGTTTCATATATTAGTGTTGTGGCATTCAATAAATGTATTTAAATGACATAAACTTTATTCGAAAATCAAAGGGAATCCATTTTTGGACCTCTAGTCCTCTACCTAAGTCCTAGCTTACTTAAGACTTAACACACTTTAAGTAGGCAAAGTTAAGCATTAAAAGGAATCACAATTTGTTACAACTAAATGACTAGAGCCAAAATATGCTAATATATAGTAACAAGCAATTGTTTAAATTTGGCAATAATCCTTAGATCAAAATTATGGGTCAATTGTTGTTTGCCTTGGAATTTCAAAAATATGGTTAAAAGAAAATTAAACCTATAAAGTATACTTCACAAACTCCTTTAATAAATACTAAGTACAAACCAAACAAAAACCTTTTCAATGAGATCCAGCACATCTTGATTATCTACAAATTTTAAGTAGCTCCAGCCAATCTCTACTTTTGTGAATTCCTATGTTCCATCTTAAACACATGTTGCAACACATCATTGACATTAGATTTAATGTTACAAGAAAAGTCTCACTTGTAGTTGTCAAATATATGAAAACTAACCTCATAGTGGGTTGAAGTGTTGTTGCAACTTTTCATTTATGAAATTTATACAAAATTACTCAAGAACTAAAGAAGGGAATTACATATCAGCATGAGTTTATCAAAACACCAAAATGAAATGGAGAGTGTGTTTTCAAATGTCTTTTCTAACTAAAAATATTAATGGTATTGATAACAACTCATTAGAATCAAACCTATTAGTGAATTGAAAAAAAAAATGTACACTCTAATGTTCAGTGTTCAGTCTTAATCAAGTGTAACAGATGCTGAATAAGCAAAGTCTTATAAAGGAAAAAATGAAAAGAAAAACCTTAGTTATAATTAGTTATATTATAATTAAATTAAGAAAAACAACTCTATGTTAACTAGTTAAAAATTCTTTAAGTCCTCAAAATCTTCATTCTTATTGTAAGATAATGGTGAATTAGATTTTTAACCTAATCTTGCATGTAAATAAGCGTTTCCAACATTTGTGGTGTAAGAGAAGACTTTATCTAGCACTTTAGTATTTGGATGACCAAGTCCTCTATGTCAGCTCTTCTTAACAGATACATAAACATGCAAGTCCTTTTAGATTTTCCTTTCATGTTACCTTATCCTTCACAAAGCAACAATTTGCATCAAACTCAACAAGAATGTTGTTGTCAGGAATTAATTTTGACACACTTAATAGATTTTTGGTAATGTTGAGCACATATAAAATATCATGTAAGTTGATTGAATTTAGTTTTAAGGAATATGTGGCAAAAATCTTCAATTTCTCACCACTTTTTCCAACTACTAGTAAGTTTTTACCATGATGTTCTGTCATATCCTTAAATTTGTCAACTTGGTGTATCACATGATTACTTGCACCATTGACAACGTACCAATCATAATCTTGAATAGCGTTTTGTGATGCTAGGAAGGCATTGTATGTTATTTGTTTATCATCACTTGCTGAATAATTGGAGTTTGAGTAAGACTTATCAAACCTGTAGTAGCTATTTGCTATTGTTATTGGGAACTCAACCTGAAACAAGTATAGAGGAGAAAGAAAACAAGCACACAAAAAGAAATTAATGTTGTTCGGTACCTCAAGACCTATTCCATAGTTTCACTAGAACAAAATTCACTATTTATAATTTATTAACAGAAAAACTACAAACTCTTCTCACACATGTAATTTTTGAACGGAAAAACTACAAACCCTCCCCAAAGTGTTTGACACACACTACCTAAAATTTAATACATCCATTTACTAGATTTAAGGATATGGTGCAAGTGAATAAAACATATCACTCTATCTTATATAGGTTTTTCACTTCTATCTTCCTGAGACTCATCGATGTAGGACTTTGAATTGTAAAATACAAATACACAAGAAGGGGAGTTGAATTGTGTTTATCAATTAAGACTTTTTCAGATGATGCGTTTTGCGTCTGTTTAGATCAGACGCAAATTTAAACTTGTATTTCAAAGATTGATTTTAAATAAAAATGTAGTTTAAGTTATTATCCTCAGTTAGTAAACAGATAAAAATAATCAATGCAATAATATTTTTATATTTTTATATTTTCAAGACTACGTCCAGTTATCCAACAACTTGTTGAGGTTCCACTAAAAGTATTCTTTGAACCCAGTCACTCCTAGCTAAAATACATATATTCTTTGAACACAACCTTCTCAGACTAAAGCGGTATTCTTTGACCTAGCCTCTGCAGGCTAAACACAGGTGTTCTTTGAACACAGCCTCCACAGGCTAACCAAGGTATTCTTTCAACATTTAGTCTCCTTAGGCTAAAACAGGTATTCTTTGAACTTCAGCCTCCTCGGACTAAACTCAAGTTATTCTTTAAACACTTAGCCTCCTCAGGCTACAGATTACCACAATAGTGGTTTACAATTCAGATCAAATAAAAAATTTCTTCTACGCAGAGAGGGATTTTACAATGTGAATTCTATTTTAAGTTTGTGGCGAGCAAACTTGTAATTTGAGAGCTTGAGCGAGTATAAGAATATAGTCTTGATCAGAGTAGTTGTAAAAGACAAAGCACAAGAAGGGGGGTTGAATTGTGTTAATTAAAAAAATTTATCCTTTCGTCTATTGGTTTAAAATCGGTCATATGAAACTTTGTTCTTCTTTAAAGGTTTATTTTAATAACAGAAATTTAACTTTGATTATCCCCGTTAGTCACAAGTTCAATAAAAATAAACACAGTTATTTTTATACTGGTTCATCTATTCAATACTACGTCCAGTTACCCAGCAACAACTAAGTTTTCACTACCAACCGTGAAAAGGTTACAAGTATTCTTTGAACCCAGCCACTTCTGGCTAATACAAGATATTCTTTGGCCACAGCCTTCCCAGACTAAACAAATAGGTATTCTTTGAAACCCAGCCTCCCCAGGCTAATACAAAGGTATTCTTTGGAACACAGCCTCCTCAAGCTAAAGCACCACAAAAATGGATTTAAATAAAGTTTCTAAGAAACAAATTCCTCTTCGCAGAGAGGGGTATAGAAGTTAAGTACAGAGTGAGCAAATTCACAAATGAATATTAATTGTAGCGTATTCGCCAACTTCAAAAGTTGCAAAAGAAGTCCTTTATATAGGCAAGGATTTGATAGATCCGTTAGACCCATAAATCTGTTTGTTGTCCTTTCCTTTCTTGAAGTCTTCAACTGTGTCAGAGTATAATCATGAATTTGACAAGTTGCACAGCGGAATTAGAACATTTTTCTGACTTAGCAGAGATAACAGCGAAAAGTAGATTTACTTTTCGTGTTGCAGAGGTTAAGCGCGAGTCCTCATTCTGACTTCAGAAGCTTCTTGAGTAACATGAACATTTGAGTTTGGGCACGCATTATTAAGATGAAAACACTTGGACTTCTTCATTCTTCATAGACGATTCAATCTTCAAGCTTCAGTCTGATACTTTAACTTATACTGACTTCTAGAGCTTCATCTGAAGACTTCGTCTTAAGCATATCGTCTTATACTTTCATCTGATGACGTGGCTTTGGACAGACGAATGACTTGAACTTAGATGATCTTTGAGGGGTCATCTTTCGTCTGTGCTTGTTCAGTCTGACTTTGGCTTGCAATGCTTCAATCTGATATATTTCGTTTGTTCTGTAATTAATCAAAACTTGAGACGTTAATCATCTTGATCTAACAGTAGTTCGTCAAGTTGAACTTGCAGGGATAAAGTCCTTTTATAGGCGTTTTTGTGAAGTATCTGTTAGATTGTAGATGTTAACGTTAGTCCTTGACTTGGGTACTTTCTCATCTGGCAGAGTGAGTAATCAAAACATTTAATATAAAGTCAGTGGATGTCATCGTGAGATCTGCCTTTGACTTGATATGCTCAGAGATTTCACTAAAATGTACAACTATTTTTCGTGTTGTAGAGGTTTATTTTGAAATCTCTTTCCACATATAGAAGCTTCCGAGTAACAGTTTGATTTGAAACGAATGCACGTGTTACTCAGCGTCTTGAACTTCATTCGTTTGTCTTCTATCTTCGTCTTCAACTCCAGTGTTCAAATCTTCACTCTTGAGCACATGACTTGAAGTTGGGACACGCTCTTCGTCTGGTCTTCGAAGGTTCTTCATCTGATGAGGTTGCCTTGAAGCATGACGACTTGAACCTTACGTCTGGAACATCTTATGTTTTAAGGGTGCATCTTTCGTCTATACTGATAATGATCCGTCTGATCATTGTTCCCTATGCGTCTGTTGATACATCTGTTTGTCTTGTAATTATCAAAATTAAGATGCTAAGTCATTTTGACTTAACATAAATTAATACCAGACACAACAAATCTCTCCTTAATTCATCTAGAGAGATCCTTCTTTGCAGCGAAATCTTCTGACTGATAAAATTCTTCTTTTCATTCAAGCTTTGCATTGTACTTTTGATGTGAGACTTTGATTTTATCCCAACAATCTTCCTTTCAAACAAAGGATCATGATACTTTCTCACTACAACGAAGGACTTTCGACACAGGGAATCTTCTTAAGATAGGTCCACCTAACCTTTACTTGGATCCATGTCTTGTCAAGTTGAACGCTAAGTCAAACTATCAGCTCTAGTACCATTGTTGGGAACTCAACCTGAAACAAGTATAAAAGAGAAAGAAAACAAGCAAACAAAAAGGAATTAATGTGAATCGATACTTCAAAACTCATTTCATGGTTCCACTAGAACAAAATTCATGAATTGTAATTTTTAAACGACAAAATTATAAACCCTTTTCACATGTAATTTTTGAACGGAAAAACTACAAACTCTCCTCACATGTAGATTTTGAACGAAAAACTACAAACTCTCCCCATATGTAATTTTTGAACGGAAAAATTACAAACCTTCCCCATATGTAATTTTTGAACGGAAAACTACAAACCCTCCCCAAAGTGTTTGACACATACTACCTAAACTATAATCTAATACATTCATTTACTAGATTTAAGGAAGTGGTGCAAGTGAATAAAACATATCACTCTATCTTATATAGATTTTTCAATGCTTTCTTTTTCTAAGGCTCACCGATGTGAGACTTTGAATTAAAACAAGACACAACAATTGAATGCTCAACCTATTGCAAACTTGACATGTTGGCTTAGACATTCTTCTTCTTCCTCTGTCTCCTCTCCAACCTCTGAATTTAGAGCCTCTCTACTTGGGACCGGAGACTTTCCAGTTAATGTTTGTAATGAATTTGTTGTCTTTGTAATCACTTTTGTTGGCAACATTTGTTGATGCATTAAGAGTTAGGTTGGCGAGGCTATGCATTTGATCGAGTCTACACTCAAAGGTTAGCAATTGAGCCTGTAGATCAACCCAAGTGAGATTGGTTTGATCAGATAGCTTGACCACCATAGGGTTGTATTCAGAATCTAAACCATTCAGGGTTTGAATGATTAGAGCTGAATTGGAAATGAGACTCTCTGCAAGTTTAAGCCTATTAGCGAGATTCTTCACCTTAATCAGATACTCCTCTACTTTCATCTCTCCTTTTCTGATGCTGTGAAATTCAAATTTATGGTGAATGATTTGAGACATTGTGTGTGCATTGATTAAGCTCTGGGTTTTATCCCAAAGTTATTTTGAGTTTTGACAATGCAACAACCATTTCAACTGTCATTGAATTCATCAACAATCCAAGAAGTTGTGAGTTATGAGCTTGCCAATCTTCAAATGTAGGATTTGGCTTCTTGCTTGAATCTGCATAAGCTGTGAATTCTTTAGAACTCTCCTATGTCCCTTGTATACCCATTGAACCTACAATCTTTGACTATAGAGGTCGTCAAGGATTTCAATAGTGGACAGTTGTCTCAGTCCAACTTGACAAACACAGTGGATGGGAAATCGCTTTTAAACTTTGAATTTGTAGCAGATACCATGATTTATATTGGATCAAGAGCCTTTGGGACTTAAGTAAATCTAATACCAAGTGAGGAAATTGTGATAATTTTGTGTGTATTTCACGCTTCATTATAGTGTATATACTAGTAATACATAGATCCTATAATTAAGGCTAACATATAATGTTTCAAACAAATAAAACAACAAATAATGTTAATAGTCGATCATTACACTGATTACAGTTAATTGGTAAAATCTTGTCTCTAATTGTACTGAAGCAAAAGGTTGTTGCATTCGCATGGTTACTGAAAAGGAAGATGATAGAGAGGGAAGAGCTTTATCAACCATCCTCAATTCCAAAACAATAGTAAGAGTTTGATATTTTGTATATTTGAATTTTGAATTTTGACTTTCAAATCAATTTAATTTTCAAACTAGATTTCCCTCGTATATCTCTGTGAAACACACATATGTATATGTGTGTGATATCTTATTAAAGACTTGGTAATACTGAAGTCATGTGTGGTTGATGGAACTAAGTTTATAAATGTAAATTCTTAGATCTGCTCACATCCCCTTGCTTCTGGTGCTCATTATTGTTGGAAAAATAGGGTTAGCCAGTTTTTTTTTATTATTTTATTTGGGAATGGAATAAGATTGATTCTTTTATATACTTGATGCAGAGAGAATCACTAGATTGAACTGGTGATGGGACCACCAATGTAGAGAATGAAGTTGCAATGAACAAGAAAACACAACTAACAATCATATAATTAATGTAATGGACATGCATGTTTAACAGAAATTCTTTCACAGATTGAGCACCATGACCATTTCCTCTATGGTTCTTATAATTTTTTATGCTTGATAAATATGACTATAGGATTTTAAGGTCAAACATGCGTATTCACTTTGGAAACCTTCTATTTCTTGATGTATCTTCATGATATGTGTTATCCTAATATTGCAGAAGGTATTCCACGTACGGAAAAGTACTTTTTAAGAGAAATATAAGATGTATAACAATACACATTGGTGTTGCATGATTATATTGCTTACATTCAAGAGTTACACGGTTTTTAACTAATTAAGAATATCGTTGAAGTTATTGCTGCCAGTAAGGAAGTGTTAGGACCAATGTCTACTGGTTTTGATAACAAGGATCAGATATGTCTACAAGTAAATTAGAAACAGAACCATATCTCTCTACCAGTAACATTCAAACTAATAATCATATTAACTAATATTCAAATATAAATAAGAAACAAAAGAATAGGAGAAATGTTGTTGATTCGCAGGGATGATGGTATTTTTTTTGTTACAGTGACAACACATAAGAAATATCTGTGGTCATGCTTTATGACAGGCCCGTCTAAAATCCTTTGTATCACAACTCTGTCCGTACAGTGCTTCAATAAAACTAGGAGTCAATACTACTTCTATCAATGCCGGCTCTCCTAATGATGTCAACCATGAACAAGATTAAATGAAAAATTAAAGTGAAAATATAGTGAAAGTCAAGTAACCTAATATATACAGTTATGTAATAAACTATTTAAATTGATTATTATCAATAATTTTTACTTTATAAAATTATTATTTAGAATGAATTTTTTTTAAATATATATTTTTCTTATTTATTTTTCACCAAAATAAATTACTTCTCTATGCCAAATTTTTTAAACATTGATATGTTAATCAGTTTGATTCCGATTTAACATTTTGTTTCCTTTTTCAATAATTTAATAAATATGTTATATATATATATATATATATATATATATATGTAATTTATACACTCTAGAATTAGTTATCACTTTATTTTAACATATAATATAATATTAGAAGATATAAATATTGAGAATGAAATAACATGTTCATAGAATTATAAATTATGTAAATATTTATATGTGTGATCTCATAAATAATAACATCAAGTTAATCAGTTGAATAGTTGATATTTAAATTATACAAAAAGTTATTAAAATAATGTAAATCAACAAGTTTTATACATGGTATTATATACACACGTATATACATGTTTGATATGAAAAAAAAAATCATAAATAAAACTTAGTTTAAATATGTTTTTACTCATGATTATAACTATTTTTTGTTTTGGTTACCATGATTTTTTTTCCATAAAAAATAATGAACTAAAAGAGTAATATTTGATAGTATGGGATGAAAATAATAAAAGAGAAATTATAGAGACCGAAACTTTAAAAAAATATTTATGGGAACCAAAATAATATAAGTGGAATTCATTTTTGAAACCAAAACATATCTAAGACAAAAAAAAATTATCATTTTCTTTTTTTTCATTCTTATGATAATATTATAATGTATTACATAAAGGTTGAATATTTTCTTGTGTATAAGTAACAAATTTTGCAATTAATTTTGTGCAATCAAAATTAAAAATTATTTTACTTGATTAATATATATTAAATTCTAAACATAGATCAAATAAATCCTTGTGAAAAATTAAATCATGAAATCATTATGATTTTTTCTATGCGAAACCGATTCCTGAAATCAAATTTTATGCAAATTAATATACATTTTCTATTGTTTGGTTGAATAAACTATTCAAGATTTTGTTTTTATCTGGACAAGTTTTAAATTTATTCTATACATTGACATGTATATGAAAATTTGTTAAAATTAATTTTATATATAGAAATTGCAACACTCGTGAAAGGGGTAATTTCCCACCCACTTTATCATATTATAAATTTAATATTTTCAATAGATCTTACAAGAACAATTATTTCTGTAAATGAACATTTTTTTTATAGAAACGACTAAATAAAATTACATTTTATTCTTGGGGATTAGCTTTTTAATTATTTTTTCACAACAGAATTAAAATTTCTTCGACTAACTAATATGTATCTAATCATCTAAAAAATTAAATCAGGTTTTATTCCATACACAATGTTAAAACTTTAAGACATTAAAAAATAGTTTCAATTTATTTTCTTATTAATGTGAAGAAAATTATCATTAACAAAATATGATTAATAAATAATAAATAATGGCAAGCCAACTAGAAAGCCTACTATATATTCAGAGGATTATTGTATAATTATTATTTTCGAGACTTGCTCCACATATTATGTTAAAGTTTAACCACATTGATGTAACTACTGACAATGAAAAACTCTACTTTATGAAAAATGAATTTTCAAGGATTGATTAGCCTAAGAAAGAAGAATAGCGAGAAAAAGCGTTAATGTGAATCTTAATGGTCATTATTGTGTGTAGATCCTAATTTTAAGTATAGTCAATATCATACAAAAATTATGGCTATAGAAAAATTCATAAACTGTTTTCAGTCAAATTTCTATTATAGGTCACTTCTCTCATTTCTCGTTTCTACTTTCATCAATGAGCACTTTCCCTGCATTGTCTGAGCTATAATTTTGGCTATCCATAAATTGATATGTTCCATAAATTAATATATACCCTGTAACTGATTCACTTCCGTGGTTTATCCTCTTCTGAGCCATTTGTCATTCAGCATCATACTTTATTAATGATTAACAGGTTATAGTTCATATATTAAGAGAACTACCTTCATAATTAACCATTTGAAAATTTGATCCTAGTACTAATGGGTAGCCTATTGCTTGAGCAACTAAGAAAGCAAACAACAACTTTCCTACAAGAAAAGTACAAATCTGCTAGGATAACATTTACTGATGTTACTGAAGCTGAATTGTAAGTGCTCATGTATATGTATATAAACATAATCATCTAGCAATAATTTATTAGTAATAATTTATATATTAGACTCACCCAACTTTCTGTTAAATAAATGTAACCCACATTCATAAGGTTGGCTGAGGAAGCAACAAATAAGGATGATTGCAGCCCTGATGCCAAAACTATGACTAGAATTGCTGAGGCATCATTCGACATAGATGAATATTGGAGGATTGTTGATGTTCTTCATAGAAGGTTGCTTTTAATTTCATTGGCACCCTTTTGCCTAATTTTTTAAGCTGGCATTATTATGCATTTCAAATTTTTTAATTTGCCACTCTCGAGTTTATATCCTTTGCTTGTTTACTATATATATCATTCAAAGTGTAGGTTGTACAATGTCGATTGGGAGCAATGGAGGCAATCTTACAAAGCACTAGTTCTTCTGGAATTCTTGCTAACCCATGGTCCCCAAGAGTTTGCTCAAGAATTTCATTGTGACGCAGAAATTATTGAAGAACTAGGAAGTTTTACTCATATTGATGAAAAAGGGTAAACTAGAAATTCAAATCCATTAATTTGTGGTGTATAATGGTATTACAAGTTTTTCATTTTTATTTAAGTTTATTTTTGAATAAAAGCTAAAAATTGACAGATATGGATTGGAAATAAACGATATATAGAACGAAGTTATAAAAGTGTCAGGATTTGATGAGATCTGATGTTTATATTCTTAAATCTTGATTTGAATATGTTTATATTTTAAAATAAATCTAACCATGTTGAAGGAGAAAGGGAAATGTTTTTAACTGGGATATTACCATGCCATCATGAAATCAGAAATTGAAAACAAAGGTGGTAATTGATTTTCATGCATTGCATTATACTTGAGTTTTCTTATCATGATTTCTATTTTCATTTTCATTCTAATACATGAATCAACTTAATTTTTTCAGGTTTAATTGGGGATCAAGAATGCAAAAACTATCAGATCTAATAATCAAGCTTTTGCAAGATGGGGAAGCTCTAAGAGAAGCACGTTTAAAGGCTCTCAAAATAACAAATGAAATTCATGGCTTTGGAAGTTCGGTGAACTCATCATCATCATCATCATCGTCACCTTGCTCTTTATCTTCTGATGCAGGCTCTTCAGCATTTTATTCATTTGCTACCACCCCTGCTCATATAATTGATTCTAATGACCAGCTAAGAAAACTCCACTCACCCTACATAAAAAATGATAGTAACATAGTCATCCCAACTAGGAATGTAAAGAGTGTGCCCAGAAACCACCTTTGGAAAAGTATTTCAGGTGAAGAGCAAAATTTTTTGATTGATTCTGATGAGGATGAAGAGTTGGAAAAACCAAAAGGATTTGTAAGTGAATTTTGTTCAAAGATTATTGGTAATAGTACCGTAAAAGGAGAAAATAACCGTGGAAAGATTGACTTTAGATGTCTCTCTGATATTGGGAAGAAGGTGCTGCCCCAAAGGAAATTTGATCGTCAATATTCACTTTGGTTTTAAAGAGACAGAATATTGTAATGGCATTGGCATGCATGCATGAGAAAAAGCTATATAGGTTATGCATGAATGACATGTTTAAGGAGACAAACAATGTCTCTGGCAAATTTCATATTAATTTGTTTGTCTGTTGAATGCAAAGTACAATATATGATCCCGCTTTTCCCTTGATGCAATGTGTACGTGTTAACTGAGGAAGAAGTCTTAGTCATGCAGGTATTTTGAAAGTGAAACATAGCACCTTCTAGTTGTTCTATGGGAAAATATGAATCGTGAATTAAGTCATTTAAGTATCTAAGATTTCAGGATTTCAGGATTTCAAAATTTAGTGTCAGATAATTTTTTTAATAAAATTAAGTTTTTTTTTATTCTCAATAATTTATTCATTGTAAATTAAAAATTAAATATTGATTTGCAAGCATCACGATCATCTCAGCATTTAATAATTTTAATTTAATCACATAGATTAAAAATATTGATAAAAACTAAATCAAAGAATTTGAAGTGACAACAATATTTATTAAGGATTAAAATTTAAAACTTTCAAAATATGAAGAAATATAACTTTAATTAACTCATAGATTATATATATCAATAGATAATATAAAATGGGTTTACAAACCCAAATGTTTGGGATGGGTTTTGGGTTTGGCATGGGTGGGATCAGAAAAAATTAAGCTTATATCAAGTATAAAAAAATTGACCCGATTCATGTGAGTTGAACACATGATAGATCGGATTAACCCATGAGTTATTCACGTGTATAAGAATCTTTATTTAGTAATTTATTATCTATTTTGTTATAAAATTATATTTAGATTTAAATGAAGTTTTATATATAACTAATGGGAAAAATGTGTTTTATTGATTTTAAAATTAATTATAATAACTAATTAATTAAAGAATATAACACCTAAATTTTAAGGTATTAATTTAAAAATTTAATTGATATATTATCTAAATTATAATCATAATTTTTTTAATAATATATAATATAATGATGATTAAGAGAAATATATATATATATATATATATATATATATATATATATATATATATATATATCTCCGATAATACTTATATTACAATTGATAAAATAAGATGTCATTATATAATTATCACAACTTTAGGGATTGATTTTATAACCTCTCTTTACGGTTTTCATTTTATATTAATCCACCTTAAAGTCTTTTAATGTGATACAGTGGATGTAGAATTCCTATGCCAAGGTTCAGATGATCTTTTTTTTTATCCCACTCAAGCTTACACATGTGTCACTCTACCATCCTTTAACATCTTCAGCGAGATCTCCAAATGATCACCATCATCCATGAACTACGAATAATATTCAATTTGGGATTTTCAAAATAATGAGTATGCTTATTCTCGTTATAATTAAAGATTTTCATCCACAAACAAGGATGACTCTTTATTCAAGAGTTCATCCTAACACTAAAGTCTTCTACCCTAATATTGTCATCATAAAATAATACATTGGAAATAATTAGAATTTATACATGTTTATATAGAAATGTACATTAAAAATTAATATTTCACCATGAATATTAACTTTCAATGGCTCACTAAAAATTAGATTACAAAAGAAATTCAACACAAATATAATAGATAAAACTTAAAAATTTTCCAGATAAATATTTAAATTTCTTAAAAATCAGATAAAATCTTCCTTATAATTTTTTTATCCCAAAATAAACACCTACACAAAAACTAACCCACAAACACTAGAAAAACTCCACAACAGTCTTAGATATTCCAAAGTATCCAAAAGATTACTCAATTAAATTAATTTTACAATTTTCTGATAAATTTACAATATTCAAACACATCCCTTCAACTGAAAATAATACAAAAATAATTATTTTTGCTCATATGAAAATCTCATTCATCATCATAAAAATTCCCACACATCATATGCATTTTTTTTCAAGGAACAGAATTCTCCTTACTTTAGACAGGTAATAAGACATTTCTATAAAATTAAAACACTCTTGATCTTTATAAATAGCAACTGAATATCGATTTTTTACTGGCTACTCCATTAAAGAAAACAATCTATCCAAAATGAAGAGAATAAAGAATATGCCAATATAACCAATTTAGAATTTCAATTTGGAGTCCAAAAAGCATTTATTTTTCATAAAACATCATAAACTGAAACATATTGAGAGATTAATAAAAAATAGTCAAAGGCCATCATTTTAATCACATATTTATGATCAAATTAATGCTAAGATCACAATGGTTCAATAAATTTTGAAAAAAAAAAACTTCTCTTGTAACCCTCAATTTGGGAAAGGCAGAATTTAACTGAACAAACGAGGGTATCTTATCAAAAGAGTATTGCAGACAAGCTATTGGTAATGCAGAGATCACATACGTGTATTCAGGTGGGAAACCAGGACTTCACCAAGGTTAGATTTTAGACAATAAAACCACCCTCAATTGTCTTATTCATAGATTTTGGCCCGCAGCTCTTGTTAGTTTTTTGCCTTGCCTTTGGAAGTCCCACATTGGTGGGATTAGTTTTTCTAGGAAGGCTTAGGCCTTATAAATAAAGGCTTAAGGCCTTGGTGTAATCATCCCACACTTGAAGCATTTCCAAGTGTTTTTAGTAAGAGTTTTATATAGAGTGTGTGAGAAATTCCAAGAGTGTTGTGAGGATACACTGGGAATTTTGGGACTCTAGTATTTTACTGGGGATACCATTGGGGTTTACTATATTGTAATTGTTTTGAATATAGTGAATACTTTTAGAGTTTGTCCCATGGGGTTTTTCCACGTTAATATTGGTGTGCAGTTAATTCATTAGTGAGGGTACTATTTACGTACTTTGTATATTTCCCACTTCAATTGGGCACGCTTCCGCTCACATTCAACTCTGACATTCCTAACAAGTGGTATCAGAGCCACTTGGTTTGGGATACTGAATTCGTAGTATGCTCTGTGGTTGCAGTTTTGTCTGATCTTCCACATCAGAAAAAGAAATTCTTTGTATGCTCTGTGGTTGCAGCTTTGCCTGATCTTCCACATCAGAAAAAGAATTTTGAGAATTCCAGTATACCGTATTTTGATCCAAGATGTCAGTGCCAAAATTTGAAGTGGAGAAGTTCGACGGATCCGGTGACTTCAGTTTATGGAAACTAAAAGTGCAGGCATTGCTAGACCAGCAAGGTATAGCAAAGGCATTGGAAGGTGAGAGCAAGTTGTCGGCAACATTGACCCCTGACAAAAGGGAGGAGGCAATGGCTAAAGCACGGAGTACAATACAACTCGGCAGCGAGACAACGTCTTTGCGAGAGGTTATGGAAGAAAAGACTGCTGACTCATTGTGGAAAGCTTTGGAAGAAAAGTATTCCATAAAGACTCTATCCAACAAGCTTTATCAAAGAAAGCGACTGTACACGTTCAAATATTCAGGAGAAAAATCAATACGAGACCACATAGATGACTTCAACAAGATGATTTCTGATGTTGGAGCAGCTGGAATAAAAGTAGAAGATGTTGATCAAGCTATGATCTTATTGACTTCACTACCTCCATCCTATGATAATTTCTGTGATACCATATTATATGGTAGATCCGATGTCACAGTCAAAAATGTCAAAGAGTCATTGGTGATAAAGGAACAACAGAAGTTAGTAGCTGGACCCAGTGCTGATAAATTTGCAGATGGGTTATTCGTGTCTAGAGGGCGTAGTCAAGAAAGAGGATCAGGAAGCAAGAACAGATCCAAGTCCAAAAAGCACACATCTGTGAAGTGCTTTCATTGTCACGAGACAGGACATATCAGGAGACATTGCCCGAAGAGGAAGGAGAAATCAGGAAATTTTGCTAATGTAACAGTAGAAACTTCTGAAGATAGTGATGTTGGTTCTGTCCTAACAGTATCCACTAATTACTCGGGAAATGAGTGGATCCTAGATTCTGGTGCATCCTTTCACATGACACCTAATAGAAGTTTTTTCACTTTCTATCAAATCAGGGAAGGAAAAGTCAGATTGGGTGATAATAGAATAATTTCTATTGTTGGTGAAGGCAAGGTACGAGTCAGAATGGAGGATGATCCTGAAAGGATTTTTCAAGCATGGCATGTACCGGAACTGAGCAGAAACTTGATTTCGTTGAGTGCCCTAGATAAAAAGGGGTACAAGTTCTCTGGAGAGGGAGGTTTCTTAAAGGTGGTCAAAGGTTCAATGGTGATAATGAAAGGAAAGATGCAAGGAGGGATCTATCTATTGCTGGGAAGCACAGTTAATGGAACAGCTGTTGTTCTTTCCTCTGAAAAAGGTGATGACGATGCTACAAAATTGTGGCATATGAGGCTTGGTCATATGAGTGAGAAAGGAATGTCCATTCTTGCTAGTAGAGGCCTACTGAAAGGCTTAAAGAACTGTAAACTTGATTTTTGTGAAAATTGTGTCTTTGGAAAGCAAAAACGAGTGAAGTTGATGACGGGTAAAACTGATAGCAAAGGGGTATTGGAGTATGTTCACTCAGATGTTTGGGGTCCTGCCCCTATTCACTCTTTAGGTGGAGCTCGCTACTTTCTTACTCTGATAGATGACTATTCCAGAAAAGTCTGGATTTATTTCCTGAAGAATAAAGATGAAGTGTTTGGCAAATTCAAGCAATGGAAGGCCATAGTCGAGAAGCAAACCGGGCGATCAGTCAAGAAACTGAGAACTGACAATGGCGGAGAATTTTGCAGTAAAGAATTTGTAGAGTTCTGCAAGAAGGCTGGTATAGTGAGGCACCATACTATACCTGGAACACCACAACAAAATGGAGTTGCAGAACGAATGAATAGAACACTTCTGGAGCGTGCACGATGCATGCGAATCAACGCTGCACTTCCCAAAACATTTTGGGCTGAGGCAGTCAATACAACTGTATATCTGGTAAACAGATCTCCATCAACTGCAATTGATCTGAAGATTCCACAAGAGGTATGGTCCGGTCGACCCGTAAATTATTCTTATTTGAAGATATTTGGTTGTCCTGCATATGCCCATGTGAGTGATGGTAAACTTGAGGCAAGGGCAAGAAAGTGTATATTTCTAGGGTATGCACGAGGGTGAAAGGCTACAAATTGTGGTGTCTGAGAAAAGGCAAGTTCACCCAAAATCATTGTCACAGAGATGTCACCTTTCATGAGATGGCAATGGTAAATCGAAGCGAGGAATCTAATGTAGATCGAGCGATATGAGATCATGGTGCAAAAAGAAGCGGTGGAGCTGGAGATTGACTGGGAAAAGAAAAAGCAAGAAGAAGAAGATCAATCGAGTACTTCAGGTAGTGCTCAACCTGAAGTAGAACAACAAGATGAACCTGGTGAAAGAAATGCTAGTGAGGAAACTAGAGCAGAACCATATAGTATTGCTGCGCGAGAGAGAGACGACAAATTCGAAACCACAAAGATATCTGAATTATGTTACTTGTACACTTGACTCAACAGATGCAGATCCTATAGCCTTTGCATTGGCTATGGCAGATGGTGCAGTTGGAGATGAACCATGTACCTATCGTGATGCAATAAAAGGTAAGGAGTCAAAACAGTGGCTAGCAGCAATGAATGAGGAGATTGAATCTCTTCAGAAAAATAAAACATGGGGTAATTTGGTACAACTTTCAAAGGGGAAAAGAGTAGTAGGTTGCAAATAGGTCTTCAAAAGGAAAGAAGGAATCTCTGGTGTTGAACCTCCAAGGTTCAAGGCGAGACGGTAGCGAAGGGTTATACTCGAGAAGAGGGTGTTGACTTCCATGAAGTTTTCTCTCTGTAGTGAAGCATAGCTCTATTCGAATCTTATTGGCTATTGTAAGTACGTTTGATCTAGAGCTGGAACAGCTTGATGTGAAGACGGCATTCTTACATGGAGAGCTAGAGGAGAAAATCTACATGAGTCAACCAGAGGGGTTCGTAATTTCTAACAAGGAAGATCAGGTGTGCTTATTAAAGAAGTCATTGTATGGCTTGAAACAATCCCAAGGCAAGTGGTACAAAAGGTTTGATGCGTTTATGATTGGTAATGGATACAATAGAAACCAATATGATAATTGTATCTACTCTAAGGAGCTTCCAGATGGTTCTCGAATATATCCGTTGTTGTATGTAGATGATATGCTAATTGCGGCTCGAATAAGGTGAAATTAGTATGTTAAAAACTCAGTTGGGAAAGGAGTTTGAGATGAAGGACTTAGGTGCAGCAAAGAAGATTCGGGCATGGAGATTCATAGGGAAAGACATTGTGGTAGATTATGTGTATCGGCAAAACTACATTATGAAGGTGCTACAACGCTTTAATATGGATCAGTCAAGTCGGTTGGTACTCCTTGGCCGCACATTTTAAGTTATCCTCAAAGGAGTGTCCGAAAACGAGAAAGAGGTGGAGCAGATGTCTCAAATACCTTATTCTTGTGCAATTGGTAGTCTCATGTATGCCATGGTATGCACTAGACCGGATATTTCACATGCGGTAAGTGTAGTAAGCAGATTCATGAGTAATCCTGGAAAAGTACATTGGGAAGCTGTGAAATGGATCATGCGATATTTGAAAGGTTCCACAGATGTTTGTTTGGTGTTTGAAGGACGAAAGAATCATGGAGTTGTGGGCTATGTAGATTCGATTATGCGGGAGATTTAGACAAAAGGAAGTCAGCGACGAGGCTATGTCTTTACGGTCTTTGGATGTACTACTATTTGGAAGGCCACATTGCAAACCACGGTGGCATTGTCAACTACCGAAGCCGAGTATATGGCATTGGCGAGGTCAGTAAAGGAAAACATTTGGGTGCATGGTCTTTTGGATAGCTTTGGGTTAAATCAACAGGTACCAATTGTACATTGTGATAGTCAAAGTGCAATTCATTTGGCTAAGAACCCAGTATATCATGAAAGGACAAAGCACATCGATATTCGACTTCACTTTGTTAGAGAAAGTGTTAGCAATGACACTGTTGCAGTTCAGAAGATAGCTACAACTGAGAACCCAGCAGACATGATGACAAAAGCATTGCAGATTGATAAGTTTAAACATTGCTTAGACTTGATCAATATTTGCAGAGCTTGAAGATTATTCCACAAGGCAAGTCAAGGTGGAGAATTGTTAGTTTTTTGCCTTGCCTTTGGAAGTCCCACATTGGTGGGATTAGTTTTTCTAGGAAGGCTTAGGCCTTATAAATAAAGGCTTAAGGCCTTGGTGTAATCATCTCACACTTGAAGCATTTCCAAGTGTTTTTAGTAAGAGTTTTATATAGAGTGTGTGAGAAATTCCAAGAGTGTTGTGAGGATACACTGGGAATTTTGGGACTCTAGTATTTTACTGGGGATACCATTGGGGTTTACTATATTGTAATTGTTTTGAATATAGTGAATACTTTCGGAGTTTGTCCCGTGGGGTTTTTCCACGTTAATATTGGTGTGCAGTTAATTCATTAGTGAGGGTATTATTTACGTACTTTGTATATTTCCCACTTCAATTGGGCACGCTTCCGCTCGCATTCAACTCTGACATTCCTAACAACTCTAGCCTAGGCAAGAAATGTGTCATCTAAACAAGTAGTCATAATGGCTTCCTCAACAAGACATGTTTTCTCGCCTACGCGAAATGTTAGAACTTAGTCACTAAGGAAAGACTCTTTCACGTGAACGAATTTATCTATAACAAACACTCATAAATGAGTTTTGAATTCATTTTAACACAACGAAAACACACATACACTACATCAAACAATTACGTATTTCGAGTCCAAAACTTCTAAAACTCTGAGGTGTTCCGAAGAAACTTTATAAATTAATTGCATTTTTTAATGAATTTTTTAATTTTAATAAAATTTGATGAGTCACAAGCCAACCAGTGATAGGATGAGCCAGGAAGTAAAATAGACACCAAGCAACAAATGAGTTGGATTAGACAATGAATCATGGTGAGCTAGGTGAGATCGAGTTACCTGTTTTTGACAACTCTCTAAATGCAAACTTACCCTATATTTATTCATTTTCTCTTAATCTAAGATTAAGAACAAAAATATGTCATCTATTAAGAGAGAAAATAAAAATAAATACGGTGAAAGATTAGGTCTTTTATTTTTATTCTTAGAATAAGTTTATCCCTCCAAAGAGTTATTAAGAGGTAAGAATCAACAACATTTATATATTCTTTAATAATTTAGAATTGGGTTATAAAAAAAATCTCAATTATTTAATAATTTTATTTTATAAATTTGTTTTAAAACATTAAAATGTATAAATTTAGAATTTAAAAGTCAAATAAATATTTTGAATATTTTTATTTTTCTAAATTCATATTTTTATTGTAATTTAATATATGAAAAAGTGAATTGTAATAAAATAGTAAAAAAAAATTAATGAATAGTTGATCGATATATAAGATAAAATAATATAATTTTTATTTGAAGAACAAATGATATGTAAAACGGATAGATTTTAAGAATAAATTAGAAATAATTAAAGCTTAAAATATTTATTTCTAAAATAATAAAATTTAAGAATTAGTTAAAATGAAAAGCATTGACTTTTTCCAACCATTTTCTTAAAATGTATTACATGGTTTTATCTTTTTTTAATGGTGTACTATAAGATATGTAGTATAATATGTGATTGATATAAATGTAATATATTTTGTATAAAAAATGTTAGTAATACAATATTTTAAACACGCTATTATTAACTAAAATTTATACATAATGTAATAAGTTAAATTAATTATTTTGAAATCTTCTATCAATTTTAAAATAATAATAATACATATAAAAGAATCACTAACACTCCTTTCTTTATATTGAAAAGTGACTTCGTAGTTTTAAAATGTCTCTGTGTTTTTAAGTGAAGAATCATGTTCTTGATTTTTAATGAGGATATTATTTTAGTTCTCCAAAGTTTAAAAATTGATAAATTAATTTTTTTAATTTTGTTATTCAGTTTGATTCTCAGAGTGATTTGGATAATATTTCATAATAATTAATAAGTTCTATTTAAACTAATATAGTCAAATTAAATAATAAAATTAAAAATAAAAGACTAATTCATCAATTTAAAAATTGAAAACTGAAATGACCAAAATTTAAACATCAAAATCATACTTCTTATCATATAGAATCTTTTGGACTATTTATATCTAAAATCTACAAGATGCATTGCATCACGTCATATCAGTGTCGTGAGGGATAGATACTTATACCGAATTCCATAGCCATAATTATAATATCTAATTCTATTAGACCATAGTAATCACCGATAATAGCTTGACATTTCACAATAGCTACACGCTGCATTATCAATAGACATTAGAAAATACAGTCTTGAGAAAAATCCATAAATTATCAAATACTTCATACCTTATCGAGTGTAGCTAAACTGAAGAGAATTTGTATTTATCCTTGTAGGATATATATAAAAGTGATGAGATATTTTAAGTGGATTAAGTCCCTAGTCATTATAGTATTGCTGATAAAAAAAAATATCAAATAATTGGTGGCTGCCCAACACCAAAGATGAAAGAGGGTACATTTTGGACTCTTTGAATGATGTAAATAACTCATAAGTTTGGTGGCCAATATATTATGTTGGGCCCTTCAATTCACAAAATCATATTGGTAGGGGCAAATGTGAGCGTGCGCATGACAAGTTGCAATCTATTGACTACAACCTTAGAAATTATTTTGGCACGAAAAAACACAAACCACTTGTCTTTAGTAGTAAGAGGTTAATATAATGCTCTTTTAGAAAAATTATCACCTTTCCAACTTTATGTTAAACTTATATACCATCGATCACGCTTTTCCAATCACCCATACATATTACATTAGCATAAGTTGTAGTGATTTGTATACCTTAAATATTTAATTCAGGAATTGAATTTTAACCAATTTGTATATAAAATAAACTTTATTAAAAATATATTTATACTTTGTATACTCGAATTCCTTAGTAAAATTAATCATTCGGACCAATAATACAGTTAGAAAAAAAAAATAACGCTTGTCTAATAACTGATTTATGAAGCAAAACTTATACTTGGGCTTTTATCAGCGTTGCTTATCGTGGATGAATAATGAAACACGGAAGAAAAACAGAATCACCTTGTTTTCTTGGGGAAACTCGTCATAGAAAATTGTATAGAAAACGTTTGGGAAAAAATACATCAAGTGCCACAGGACGTCATTTTGTGCCAAATATGCATCTTAATTATATGTTAATTAAATTAGGAGTACAATTTTAGGAACAAATAAGGGGTTTTTTAAATTTTTTAAATTAAATTACACAACTTATATATATTACATGTTTGTGGTGACGTTAAATATGTATGTTGATATAAAATATCACGTTAAAATCTGTGTAAAATGCTGCAACACACGAGACATAATCAAAATGTTCATATATAATGACGGGAACTAATTCAAGGATTTACTTTATTCAAAATTATGAATAATACAATTTAAAAACTTAATTGTTAATTAAATTAACTAATAAAGGATGTATATATTTATTGTCTTAATATTTTAATACTCTTTTTTTCAAGATTACTAATATTTTTTACGTGAGTTATCAAGCATTTACTATTTGTTAATTATATATTTAATAATTTTTAAATATTTAGGATAAAATTGATGACTAAAAGTGTTAGATAACTTGAGTATAAATGCTTGTATATATGAATTCTATAACAACTCTCAGACGAGATTAATGAGTAAGTAAGATCTATATAATTGGAATTCGATTCTCAAATCATGTGATCTAACTCTTGGAATTCTTTATTTTACTATAATTTCAAGCATATTTTGGAGAGTGTTGAAGACAAAATTTACTTTAATCCTAATATGTACCCTACTTATTTTTCACATAAATAAATAAATACTAAAGTAATTAATTAAGGTACCGCTACTAGAGTGCAATAAAAAGAAAATAATGTTTGGTAGTCCAACTCAGCAAATATTGAAGGCAGATGAACTACCATTATTTAATCAATAATTTATTAGCAACACACACAAGTAATACTTAATTGGTCCAATGTTGGAGTGATGCCTTCCACTAACTTTGGTCAACAAATCTCACTGATTAAATCAAGTTCACAGTTGTGTCTTTATTTATACTAGTGTATAATTGATTTTTCTATTAAATAAGTGTCCATTTATATGTAACTTGAAGTGGTTTTTTTATATCAATTAAAAAAAAAGTGGCTTGGTTTTTTGTAGTGTGCCTACACTTCTTTTCATTTTAGTGTTTTCCTTGTATCTCCTAATTTGTAATGTGTCTATACTTTTTTCATATTGGTGTTTTTCTTTATGAACACCCATATGCATTTAATTGTAAATTTTAAGTCTTCATTTTATATACATATGGCAAAAAAGAAAATGAAAAGTCCATGCTCACATTTGGAAAATTTTATAAATAAACAATTTTGCAATCAGATTAAATTAAAATGACACTCCTTATATTTTAATAAGAGTGTATTAAGTTTTCCTCTATTTTTTGACATTAACTTTACACTTATAAGAATCCTGGTGTAATATTTTTCAAAATTAAGAAAAAAAAAATTATGTAAGACATAAAAAGTGTTAATATAATATTTCAAGTATTAATATGTATATGGATCAATAGAAAAGTCGAACTTAAAGGCTAGTATTGTCCCTAATTCGTTTCTCTTTTATGTGTGGTACATGGAAGTAAAGAAAGAAGAAAACAAAAGCCGGAAGAAAAGGAAAACTACAATCTCAGAAAAAAAAAACTGGGAAAATTCAAGTCTCTCTTAATTTGAAGACATATTAACGAATAATTTTTTAATGTTGATCAAGAAATAAAAGAATATTTTTATTGTACTAGAAGTACAAAAAAATATTTATCAATTTTTTTTAAGTAATAAATATATATTAAAAAATTGTATTCCTAACATAATGATATTTTAAGTAAGAAAAGTATTTTTTCAAGGAAAAATATAGATCCTTTTATCTTGTGAACATTTATGGAAAAAATAAAATAAACACACTTTGTTTTACATAATAAGGACATAAAATTAATCTTGACAATGTTAGCATTTTTCTTTAACTAACTGGAGGAATCTAATAAAATATATTGTATACTTTTTAACCAATAGTTTCAGAATACAAGTTAGTTAACAGTAATATTGGTCTCCTGAAATTTTTTCAAGCCGGTTAAATCCATTTATTCCTTAAATTAAGCAAATTATCACATTTAACAATAGTCTTTCATCTGAAGCTCTCATTTTCTGTAAATATTTGGGATTATTTAATTAAGAGTGAAATAATTTTAAAAGGTCGTAAGCGCATAAATCAATGAAAAATCAATATAATTTGAAGAATTTTATACAATGTCAAATTATAGTTTGAAAAAGAGAAAAATTGATATAGAAATATATATATATATATATATATATATTGATTTTTGAGAAGAAAATTCAAAATAATTTAATTGGTTCAATTTGTAAAAAAAAAAACAATAGTAAAATATTAAAATTTGAGAGTTTTAAATAAAATATAATCACCAGAAGACAATATTAAGTAAATTTTAAAACAGATGAATTTTTAATTAGTCTTATAATATTTTAAAAAATCAAAATTACATACTGATCAAATTAAACAAGCCATAAATATAATTAAACCAAAATTTTATTGATGAGTTATTCTATCTTGTGGATTTATAAAGTTCTCACAAGCATGCTTAAGTTTTTGTGCCCAAGTTTGTCTTTGTCGTACTTGTCTCTGAAGACACTATTATTATTATTATTATTATTATTATTATTATTATTATTATTATTATTATTATTATTATTACAATGTAATGCGTCGTAAGTTATTTCCGTTTCATGCATGGTAGCCGTAGGTAGAGTAGCCAGCGTATCTGCATATTATATTAATTTTCAGGCAATTTAATATCAAATTAAGCAATTTTATTTATATTGCATATGAGGAGTAGGAGAATAATTTTCAAACATATAGTTTAAATAAACAAGATTAAACTTAATTAAAATACTTTGATCATTTATATGCAATTATATTATAAAAGAATATCTTTTCTCACTTCTCACACCTTCATTATATTTATAATATATACCCTTCATCTTTCTCTCTCTGTAAAACAAATGAGAAAAAAGAAGCAGAATTATATCTCTTTTATAGAAACAGTGTGTGGGAAGCAACTAGGAAAAAGCATACAATTTTATATGGAAAGATAAATGTTGAACATGTTGTTCAATGTTCTTGAATATATTCCTCTTCATTTTCAATGATTGAAACGGGGTTGGTGGTGATGATGGTTCGTTTCTTCATCATAACTTAAGAATATAAATTCCTCTTCCATGTCTTTGCCAAAGATCTTGGGAAAATTTTGTCATAATGCAAATTAACCCATTAACAACTCGTGGGGCTTTGGCTTCAAATTATGTTGGACCATTCATTCTTTTCTATCTCTCTTTTCATTTGTAATGTCTTTTAACCAATGATATCTACTCTATTTTCATCCCTAGTGTTTTCATTTGGTAAAGTCATTGGATTTAACCAATAATTAAAAAACATCACAATAAATTCTTTAATGATGTATATTTTTTTTAAAAAAATGATGACTTAATTATATACTTTAGTCTTTGATTTTAGTCCTTTTAATCATTCATATCTAGTTTTCATGGTTTTCGAAATGGTCGAGTTAAGTTATTTTATCCTAAAATTATTCGATAAAACAAAACAATGAAATATTTAATTTCATTGCATGTGTAATGTTTATATCTATGTCACATGCGCATAATCTTATAGCATTAAAGATTTAATTTTATGAAGATGGTACAAATTTTAACCAAAAAATAAAGTCATAAAAAATATTTGAAAGAGTAATATTAATTATTAGCATACCTTTTTTATTAAATAATTGGCAAGTGAATGAAATATTAGAGTAGATAATATGTCGGAGATTGGATGGTAATTGAAATTATTAATAATTAATAAGTAAATCAATATTATTTATTAGCAATTTGTTAGTGATTCAAAGTATCCAAATTCACTAGTTTTTTTTGGGTAAATTGTTTACGTTAAAGAATGATTTTATGATTATTAAAAGGTACATTAAATTAACAAAACATCTCGAATAAATAACGTGAGATAAATAGACAGTGCAAAATAAATATTTACTTATAAAGATAAAGATTGCAAATCAGAACTGTGCTCCAACGAATCTTTTTTCTCTTTCTAATGTTCACACTAAGTCAAAATCAAAAGCGCTTTTAAGTGAAAGTGATTAATCGTTAATAATGATGACACGGTTGAAACTGGTTGCCAACTTGGCACTCACCAAACAGGGTAGAGTGGACAATTAAGAAAGACAGGGGTAGTATAGTCATTTCATGGATAGCTCTTAGTTTGCTACAAATAGAACTCTGTCTGTCTGACGCTGTCACTGTCTCATTCGGCGCATCCAATAGTTTCTGTCAATTTTTTAAATTTCCCATTTTGCCCCCAACGGTTTGTCTTATTTTCTCTGTGTAAGAAAAAGAAAATCGATGATATTGGTCACACTGGGGTTGGAATTAAAGAGGTAGAAGAACAGAGGAAAAAAAAAAAAAAAAAAAATCTTTGGATACTTTCTCTCTTTCACACACTCTTCACTTCACCTCTTTCTTTTCTATTTTTCGTTTTGAGTCATAAAGCTGAAGACTTTATTCTTTTTTTACAGAAAAGTTTGTCTTTTTTTTTCCTTCACTGAACCCATTTTGGGTTTCTGATTGTATTTTTGACACCCTTTCTGATTTGCAATCTGATATTTGGTGAGACCATTCTGGGTTTCTATTTTTGACAAAACAATGAACACTTCAACAAGGTTGGATTCAGCTGTGTTTCAGCTCACACCCACTAGAACAAGGTAAAAGATGATATCTTTGTTATGTGTTTTAGTAATCTATGTAATGGAAAACATGAACATGTTGTTTATAGCTTTACTTGGGTTTGGTTGTTCATGGTGCTTGTTGTTTCATAAATCAGGTTTGACTTGGTTATAACTGTGAATGGAAAGAAGGAGAAGATTGCCTCAGGTTTGCTCAACACCTTTCTTTCTCACTTGAAAGCTGCTCAGGATCAGATGGACAAGGGTGGTTATTCAATTGTTCTTGAGCCTGACGGTAACACTGATAGTTCATGGTTTACCAAGGGAACTGTTGAAAGGTTTGACTTTTTAGTTCTTTTGGTTTATTGTTGGTTCAGCAGAGATTGAAAGTTGACTACATTTAAACATGCTTCTTAGAGATTATCATTGGTATTATACTATTATTGTATTGTATCCAATGCTCAGCCTGTGTCTTCATTGCAATTTTGAAAGTCCCTCTTCTAGTTGGTTTGTTCTTAAGAATAAAATTTCTGATATATCTCTTTTGTTTTACTCTTTCCAATGCAAAGGAAAGTTCTGGGGAAATGGCCGTGAAACCATTATTTGGAATTAAACATAGATATCATGACTTGTAACTAATGTTAGAGACTTAACAATTTTGCTTTTACAAATGTTTCTATGCTACATCTTATTTTTACAGAAAATTTAGCCTGCTGAACTATTTTTCTCTGCTTCTTTAGGTTTGTTCGATTTGTGAGCACACCCGAGATACTGGAACGTGTGTATACCACAGAATCAGAAATTTTACAGATTGAAGAGGCAATTGCAATTCAAGGAAATAGTTCTTTAGGGATTAGCACTGTATGTAAATATCTAGCACTATTCTGTGATTCATTCCCAGCTCTTAAAAGTCTGTTTAAATAGTCAAATTTCTGTGCAGGTGGAAGAAAATCAAGTAAAACATGTTGAAAGCACTGAAGGTACTTCTGAAAAACCAGTACAACTATTGCAAGTTGTCATTGTGTACAACTAATTTGGATTGAACAAATTTAGGTGTATTTGAAACTCTGCTAAGTTCTTTAATTGTTTACAGCTAACCAAACTTGCTGCTTTGCACAGGCAGGAAGACTCAGCAGGATACTAATGAGGAGAGGGCCATTGTACTTTATAAGGTTTGTCAATCTTTAATAATTAATACCTTATTCTTTTATTGATTTTATTATTTTCTAATCAGTCCATATGGTTATGTGCCAGCCTGATGCACAGCCACCACAAGCAAATGGAAGCACTACATCGGAAGGAAACTCAAAGTAAATTATATATGTCCTTCAATTTTCACCTTTTTCTATGATCATCTCTCGAGTAGAAAATTGTAATTTTAAAGCAAATTATTTGTTTGAGTAAATGGTAAATTCATCAAATGTGATGAATAAGTTTATTTATAGAGTTCCATTGCACTGTGAAACAGATTATTTACTCATTCATTTCTACATGTTGTATTAGAGCTCATCTTTTGAAAGTCCTGGAGACACGTAAATCAGCACTGCAGAAAGAGCAAGGCATGGCATTTGCTCGTGCTGTCGCTGCAGGTTTTGACATTAACAATATACCTGCTTTGATGTCATTTGCTGAATGCTTTGGAGCTTCTCGCATGAAGTAAGAAAAGTTATTTTCTTTTTATAGACCATTATGACCTTATTAGATATTCATTGGTGAGGTGTTGGGTTCTTCATCCACTGACCTGTAATGGACACATGGCTTGGACAACCTTGATGATGCTAATTTTCGTTACATGTCAGGGATGCTTGCACAAAATTCAGGGATCTTTGGAGAAGAAAACATGAAACTGGACAATGGCTTGAAATTGAAGCTGCTGAAACGATGTCCAATCGCTCAGACTTCTCTCCATTAAATGCTTCTGGTATTATATTTCCCAATATGGCCTCTGCATCCCATCATGAATTAGACTCTGAGAGTAATGGGAAAGCAAGTTCAGGTACCTGGCATGTCCAGCATATTATGAACTTGTGAATTTACGGATTGTTCGTGACTTAATGTATTTACATTCATAATAACTCATTTCTATTTCTTCCATGCACATACATAGACATGCACATGTTTGGACCAAAACTACATACATGTTTGGGCTTGAATTATTGAACTGCTAATCTAAGCATGTGCCTTCTTAATCTTGATTCTACCGCTGCCTGCCCAGTTACTTATTTGGGAACCCTAGAAAGAGCTAGAATAAATGGCTGTGATATATCTCTGAATTCTGAAAGTTATGAGACAGATGTAATATAAACTTGCAAAACTGTAAAATCTGCTTTTTCCTGTATTTTATGTTAGTTAGCACAATATGATCAATTTCTTTTAAAGATAAGAAATTTGGTTCTCTTGCAAAAATGATTTTTGTTTTGGTTTCTTCTTTTTCTTCACAAAGCTGAATACAGCATAAACCAAAATGTTTATGCATGATACTTGTGTGGAAGGAAAGAAAATTGTTTTAGAACAGTGGTATATAGATTTTGATGTCATAAGTAATGCAAACTGTTGCCTTGATAAAAATGAACTGCAAAACGTGTAGTAAGTTTTGAAAGGCAGCAGACAAGCACACATGTTCAATTGTTGAGCCATGATATCTGATCTGATTCATAACTTTCTTTTCGTGTGGAGAGATGACAATTTGATTCTTTCACTGAGATTTTTAAATGGTGATACACTTTCTATGCCTGGCTTTTTGGTTAGAAATATGGCTTGAGATTCTTGTTTACACATTTCCAGATGTGCCTTCAATGGATCGCCAACCATCTGCAGACATTCAAGATAATATTCAAGGTCAATTTCCACACCACATGTTCCCTCCTTGGCCTGTTCATTCTCCCCCAGGTGCTGTACCAATCTTTCAGCCATATCCAGTGCAAGGCATACCCTACTACCAACCATATCCAGGAAACAGTCCATATATGCAGCCAAACTATTCTCCTATGGAGGACCCCAGAATAATTGCTGGTCAAAGTAATGGGCGCAGAAGGCATTCCATGGATAGTAGACACAGTAAAACTGAATCAGAAATGTGGGATGAAGCTTCAAAATCAAGGTTGCAGGATGAATTGGATACAGAGAGGGAAGGTTCACATCAACGGAAGAAAGATAGGAAATCAGGTAAACAGAAATCTGGCATGGTGGTCATTCGGAACATCAATTACATAACAAAGACAGAGAACTCTTCTGGAAGTGGATCATATTCAGATTCTGCCTCAGAAACTGATGAGGATAATCAGGAATCTGGGAAGACCTCAAAGAGAAGGGAGCACAGAAAAGAATCTTTGAAGAAATTGGATTCATTTGATAGGGAAGAAACAGAGCATGGGAAGGACGCAGATGGAGGCCACTGGCAAGCATTCCAAAATTGTTTACTGAGAGATGTTGATGAAGATAGACATGCCATTGACCAAGACCAATATGATACGGAAAAGGTGCATGCCATGAGAAGAAAAAAACACATTGCTGATGATGATCCTTTAGTTTTTAATGAGCGGGAAATGCGTGAAGCTCAAGGAAGTTCTGCTATAGATATGCATAGCTTTAGCAAAGGATCAACTCGCATGCGTAAGGCATCCAATGATGATTTATTGTTATCTGTAAGGGCAGGACTGTCTGGTGATGGTGGGTCTGGAGATGATTTACAGTCTTTAGAAGTAAATGGAAAAAGGGGTGGTTATAGGAGAGCTACTGGTGATGATTTCATCGTTTCCAAGCAAGGAAGTGAATTTGGCAATGCTTACACTTCCTCAGATATAGAAACTACATTAGGTTATTCAAACAGCAAACTAGAGAGGAAGTTGTTTCATGATATGAATGATGATTCCTACATATTGGAGCATAGATCGATCGAAGTCAATAATGTAGGAAATGTTGAAAGAAATGCTATTGACATGGACTCTGAGATCCCAATGATGCATCAAGGGGAAGAAAAATCTTCAAACGAGATAAACCGTATCAATTATGAGCCAGATGAATTAAGCATGTTGCCTGAACGAGCAGCTGAGAGGGGATCAATGAGTTATGACCCTGCTTTAGACTATGAAATGCAGGCGCAAGCTGGTGGTTCCTTACAAAATAAGAACAAGGAGGTAGTGACTGACACCAAACCAGGATCTAAGAGGTTGGATAAGGTGCCAAAATCAAAACTTTCCCCAAATAGTTCAGATAAAAGAAAGACTGGTGGGCCAATTAGGAGAGGGAAGACTTCTAGAAATCCTTTGGATGAAGCGCGTGCACGTGCTGATAGCTTACGTAACTACAAGGCTGACCTCCAGAAAATGAAGAAAGAAAAGGTACTCACTTCTATTTCATAACTTCCAGCCTTCCTTCCCACTCTCATTATTCCATTTCATACAGATAGCTTAAAATGGATCTGAAACATTTAATCAAAATCAGCAACCTTATACACAGGATCTTAACATTGTTTTTAGTGCATTTTCATTTAGATTAATTGGATATTTATGTATTTAGGGCCATTAATCTGAGGAACATATCTAGTGAGAGATTACGAGGTGAGAAGAGTGAATCTTAGTCATACAGCCCTACATGGATGATTAAGATTTTTTAGTCAGTTTTACTCTTGATTGTCCATTTTAAATATATGATTGAGATTTGCTCCTCTCATGCTCTCATCTCTCACCTTATATGCTTCCTCTTCATCTATTATTCAACATTCTTTATTTCCTTTTATTTATAATAATTAGGAAGAGGAAGAGATTAAACGCCTAGAAGCCTTGAAGATGGAGAGGCAGAAGAGGATTGCTGCCAAGAGTAGCTCAGGTACTTCACAGTCACCATCACAGCTAACCAAGAAACAACTTCCAACAAAACCTTCGCCAAGCTCTCTTAAAGGATCAAAATTTAGTGATTCAGAGCCAGGCCCATCCTCGCCCCTTCAAAGATTCCCTGTCAGAACTGCATCTGTTGGATCTAATGATTCCTCAAAAGCCTCAAAAACCAGCAGATTGATTTCTAAAAGCCACTTGGATAGTAACAAATTAAGCCGATCAGTGTCTTCTTTGCCCGAATCTAAGGTGGAGAAGGATGATAGTACAACTGACACTAAGGCATCAATGGCAAGGATTAGAAGATTGTCAGAACCTAAAATGAGTAGTAGTATCATTCGTCAAACTTCCTCAGTTAAACCACATGGCACTGGAACAGTATCAAAGACTAAAGCAGCCAATGGACCTGAGAGCAATAAGATTTCTGCTATTGTTAATCATGATAAAAGCAAGACAGCAGCCCTCCCAGAACTGAAAGTCAGAACATCCAAAGCAAGTGACATTCCTCAGAACAGAACATCAGTCAAAGAGAATGCCCATAAGTTAAATGACAGCAAGTCTTCTATGAAATCAGAAGGTACCATGCTGAAGAAAATTGAAATTGGTACTTCATCCAATGATGATGGGGATGATAATCATGTAGTTGAGAAGACTGTTGTGGTGCTTGAATGTGAGAAACCTTATGCCCCTCCTATTCATAATTCAGAAGAAAATTTTGGGATACCAAAGAAACAATATGCTAATGAAGTAACAGAAAAAACAGAGGCAGCATCCACTTACGTTGCAATTCGTGCTCCTGTTTCACCATTAAGCATGGATATAATAGATAAAGAAACCTCTGAGGTCCAATCACACCTGCAACCTATACCTACTGAGGTATGCATTCATAACTTATAGTACCTTTGGCTATCGTTTAGCTTTCTTGTTAGTTCATAAAGTGAAGTGCATCAAAAACTTTTACATGAACATGATAATGAGTATGAGAACAAAAGTTCTGCCATTGACAGCACATCCTCGATTCTATGATAATTAGAAATTTGCCTATAATTGATTTTTGAATTTCAGCAATTATGTGTTACTTTAAACCTTGAACTATATGGACAAGAAATTTTAATTTGATTTTAGCTATGCTCATATATTTTGTCCAAATTCTCCATGGATGGGACGACTTCTTAGCTCATCAGCTAATTTTGAATATAATATCCGAAATCAGGTCAAAATGGATAATACAGGGAAAGAACCTTCAAAATCATCCAGTCTTGGTATTACTGGGGAAACATATCATGCCCCATATGCTCGAGTTTCTTCTATGGAAGATCCTAGTACAAGAAACAGTGAGTATGCAAAAGCAGCTCCCACAAATTTAGAGACTGAAGCAATTGGTATGGAGACTGTTAAAGCACATGTGTCTAACATTGGGAACTCAACACTTGAGAAGATTCCTGAAGCAATTGAGAGGCCTCAGGTAAAGGAATCATCATCCAAAGGGTTTAGACGGCTGCTAAAGTTTGGAAAGAAGAGTCACAGCTCAGCTGCTGAACGCAACACCGAATCAGATAATGTCAGCATTGATGGTTCCGAGGCAGATGAGATTGGAACTAATGGTTCCTCCAACGAAGGTAATTTGCTGATTGTAGGCATTTACATAATTGATTACTGTTCTGATATATGCTACACTGACACTAAATCTTCAAGTTTAGTAATAATTGAGTTGAATGTTATACTATTATCCAACAAACACACTGCTTTCACATGTTTTCTGAAGGACAAAACTGTGAGGACTGAGTTCCAGACCATAAGGTTAAAGCTGGCCATACTAAATGAGTTTGCGGATAACCCTGCATAAATATCAACACTGTTGGACTCAAGGAATAAACACACTAAATTCTGAGTAAAGATAGAAAAAATAGAAATAATCTGGTTTTTAGGCCAAATATGAGTACAAACACAGGGTTCTCCCTGAAAAGGAGTCCCCTTCTTTGAAACACATGTAATTACAATTTAAAAACTTAATTCCCTTTTACAAGACTGTAACACAAGTTATATCACTATAACTTTTACATCATAATCTATATCTGCCTATTCCAAAATCATATAAAAATACTTGCCTTGTTACTTCCTAATACATAATTATAACTGCCTAAATTATATTTTGGCCTATTAAACACCCACGTGGACTCTTTTTTCTTTGTTAGCCATTTATAGTCTATATACATAAAAATAAAGAAAGAAAGAAGGGTAAAATATGTTTGTAGTCCCTCTAGAATTCAAAAAGTTTGTTTAGTCCCTTTAAAATTTTCTGTCTTGTTTTATCCTTCTAATTTACAATTGTATCACTTTTGGTCCTTGGAATGGATTAGATAATGCTTTTTAATAGTTACGGAGCATTATTTAAATGACTGTAAGGACCAAAAATGATATATATTTCAAATTATAGGAATTAAAATAAGATAAAATATTTTGTGGACTATAACCAAACATTTCAAATTTTGCCGGGCTAGAACATATTTTTCCGAAGAAAGAAAGGTGTCATAACATAACTAAGCGAAGGTATTGAAGATTCATGATTATGACATTACAAAGTGTAAACATAAGAGTTAGAGAGTAAAATGAAAATGATTAGCAGTAATTAAAAAATGTCAATAGCCTACACCATTCAATGATTTTACATATAACTGATGGCTGATGCCTGGCAAGAGTGTATTTTACTATACTATACAACCTGTGCTTTAGAGCATCTAAATCTTAATGTTAAATGTTAGATTTTTAATATACACTTTTATGTTCATTTTTATAATTGTCATTTTGGTTACAAGTATGTGATGAATTTCACCAAATTCAATTTTGATTTGTGACATATATGTACTTCAACTGACCATTATATTTCTGTCATCTTCAGTACATACTTTAAAGAACTTGATCTCTCAAGATGAAACACCCACTGCCAGTGCAACTCAACAAAAGTGTAAGCACTCACTGCATACTGAATCTTCTTAAGATGACTTGAATCAACTCTTAATGTATCCTTACCCTCTTTGCTCCATTATCATCAATATTCCTTTTCTGAATATGGATTTTGGCATACATTGTTGTGCAGCTTCTCGCTCGTTCTCCTTGTTATCGCCATTCCGAAGCAAGAACAGTGAAAAGAAGATAATGATGGCTTGATAGAGGGGATGGTGTTAATGTTAAGATTGATGCAGCGGCAAGCTAGACCCTTTTACTTGATTTTTTTCATCTTCTCTTAGTGTCATGAGAAGATATTGTCTAGCTAGAAAAGAAGACCCAGTAATGTTTTGCTATGAAATTGGTCTTTGTATATTTGTGTTTCCTTGTGCATATGGCCAAGTAGTTTGTATATTTTACTCTTGTTTTTATTTCACTTTATACACATCTCTGGATTAAGGTTGTTTTCTCTTCTGCATTCACCGGAAACTAGGATGATAGTTGAAGACAATTTGGACATTTATTTTGTTACATGTTAAATGAGAAATGTTTATGATACATTTGCTGAAATACTTTTTTGAACTTTCTCTCTAATATTGATTGAAATTTATTCAAAAATCATATATTTATGTGAGTTTTACATGTTATTTGATGATTATCTTTTTTAATTTTGTAATTTTTAATAAATTTTGACTTATCATGAAGTGTGTTAGAGAATGAATTGTCATTGATCGAGTTAAAACAAAATCCCATTTTTTTTTTAAGTTTCGACTTAGTCACCAATTTTTATATCCGCCGTTATGAGATTTATATAATTTTCTTACGACGATAATTCCCATGAACTAAAGAGTAGAAAACCCATGGATTTGATTTTTTTTTTTTTCTAGTAAATCAATTACTTTCAAAAAGTCTCGGAAATTTTTACATGTGTATAACTATTGAGAGAATTTACTACGGATAAACTTGGAGTAAGTCATTTGATCATACCTATTAAACGAAAATTTCCTCTAATCGTTTCAACCTTTTTAGGGTGGTACAAATGATGTCTTAGCTAAATTCACGTAACAAAATTTAGAATAAATTGGGCTCAAGGATTGTGGGCACACATACTCCCAATAGCCCAACACTAACACCTCCCCATCCATTAATGCACAAGGATGGGTCCCACAAACAAAGATGCACAATTCCTAATGAAGTGTGTGTACAAGTAGTGATCCTAAGACGAAGATATCATATAATACTACAGAATGTTACTTGTCAATATTCAAGATGTCCTAATTTTTCTACTTCTTCTCAATAAATGTATAAACACAAAGATTAAATGTTTATCATTTGTTATTGTTGTTGCTATTCTAGTTCTAGAAATTCAAGATGAGTCTGTTTTAAAAACATACAAGTACCACTAAATTTCTATTATTTACAAAAGAAAAGGGATTATTTAAATTTGTTAATCATAATTTAATTGTATATAATCACTTCAATAAACCTAAGCTTTAGGGTGGGGAGGAAAGGTATATTGACCTTGTACCCATTTCAAAATATTGCATGAGGAGTATCTTTGGTTCAGAAAATGAAGTCAAGTGTCATTTTTTGAACCAAAAACGATGAAACTGAACCACGAAATGTGCAATTACTATGACCACTATAACAAAAGTCAATGCTGTAAGGAACTTTGGTACACAAAATTTTCAACGCATTAAGCATTGTACAAGGAAACATGTTTATCTGCCATTAGGATTGCATATGGTATGAAGTGTCAGTCAAAGCGAATAATTAAGCATGAAATGTTGCCTTTGCTCATCCTAATTAAAGCTTCCTTTGCCAAGCATTCCGCTGCTTCTTGTGGATCCTCTATGTGACTTATCAGATTCACAGCCTCTTGGCTTTTCATCACCTACACAAATATGGACATTCATAGGTTCTTAGCTTCTTTTTCTTGTTCCCAAATAATTGACTATAATAAAGTATGTTTTTAATTTGTATACGCTGGTATAAATATTTTCATACAATATAGTTGAAATTCACATATATTATAAATTTGCGATTGATTAACTTCATAAGGTATTGAGTACTTAATCTCACATTCAATTTATTTGAAGGCATACATACATACATACCAAGTGTGATTGATTAACTGCATATATATATTATTATGAAATTGGTATTTCATGTGGATGCCAAGTGTATACTATATAATATGTAATAGTTTATATTGAAACTTACCTCCCATATGCCATTGCTTGCTAATATAAAAAATTCAGTATCAGAATCGATCCTTTCACTTCTAACGACAAGATCAGAGCCTTTAGAATGCTTTGAAGCTGCTCCTTTTCCTGATTGACATGCCCGCATGTGTCATTTGTTACCACATGTATAATGCATATTATGACTTATGTGAATCAAAAAGATGTGCCTATTTACTGATGAACTAAAACAAACTGTGATAACATATATTCTGGTTTATTTTCTTTATCAATTAATGTCACTCTGACATAACATCATTTGAGTAAGAATTATTTGGTTTTCGGTAGTATTTATACACATGCATGATTAAGCATTTGTGTGGCAGAAGATATATTTATTTTAAAACACACTAGAAAAGTGAATGTGTATTTATTTGACCCTTTCGACAGAGAACAAGTTCAGTGATCTATACCTGCAAAGAGTCTTCGAGACCAGTGTATTTTGGCTGAATGTTGGTATGAGCCAGTTGTGTGATGAGCAATGCCATCTCTGCACACAACAGTTCTGTAATCTCCCATGTTGGCTACTACAAGTTTTTCTCCATTTATTACCATAACAGATGTTGAACCCACTCTGCATGTCTCCTCTTTGTGTTCCTCTCTGATCTTTGCTCTTACACCAAGGTAAGATCTCTTCAGAGCTTCCTTTCCTTTTCTCCTTATATTAAACTAACATATAAATACAAAACATTAGAAAAACACAAGAGACAAGAAATGAGGCAAAAAGAAGGAATTTATAAATAAAACAGATCAATCTTGACCTCTCAAGTTATGCGAGGGAACAAAAGATGAAATTTTCATATGCTATTATTGAACAGTCATCTTGCTATATATTACATGTTTTTCTTTTTTCGTATGTTACTTTACCTTCTTCGAAGTTCTACCTAAATGGATTCTGCAAGAATATTTCAAGAATTACATATATTTGGGATGAATTGGTTTGCTTTTAATCAAAATGTTCGTGTTTGGTGCAACCATGTAAAGAGTATAAATATATAGGAGAAATGAACTGATAGATTACCTCTTGAAACTTCTTGTCAAAGAAATGAGATTGCATGTATTTGGTAACCTTGTCTCCGATTAGTGCATCAAAGATTCCAAAATACCACAATTCTGTGTCATCTATTTGCTCTCTCTGTGCCACAACTGAATCAAAGTCTGAGTCATCAGAATCATCTCTAGCAATATTATGCTCCACTACATGATAACCATATGTCATTGGCATCATCCATGATTGCTTCCTTGCCACTTTGTTCTTTCTTTTTCTGCCTCCATGTCCTAACAGAAACCGCTTCAGCCTAAATGCCTGTTCAACTCAGATAGATTAGCTTTTGCTGTAAAAGACCAATTCTTGCCATGATTTAGCATTTAGCAACAAGGGAAAGCAAAATACATAAAAGTATCAAGACCCCTTTTATTGTTTTTCATTAATATATATATATATATATATATATATATATATATATATATATACTTCTTATGGATTCTAGAGGATTTTGTGTACCAGAGAACAAGAGAAAGATTATTGGCATACCTTGAATTTGAGATTAAGTCTGAATCCCATGCTTTCCCTTATTGTTTCATCAAACTTCCAGGGAAATTCCCTGGCACTTATAAATGGTGACCAAAAGAGTTAGCAAATCAAGTTTTCTTGATAGAAAATAAGAGACTTTAATTCTTTTGGCAACCCATATATGTGAACATATATATATATATATATATATATATATATATATATATATATTCAATTGAATATTCTATAATACAGGTGTTGAGTAACAAATGGGATTGAAATTTCTTCCTTCCCTGGCACTGACCGAAAGTGCTTCTAATGGGTTAGTAATCTTCTAGACAATAGTTGAAGTCCACTCACATGAAAAATTCAATTATGCATTGAGAATTGAACCTGGTACAGTAAATTAAGGGTATTAATGTCCAACTAAGAAAACCTTGGACTCCAAGATACAGCACCGTACAGTGAAACATAAAGCTAATTAAATGATACTTTAGTCAAATAGAAAATATCAATTTATAATTCAGTCATAATTAAGAGATTTAATTAAATATAAATAGTATCAATTTATATATATTTTAGGAGATTTTTATTATGTGTATATTTATACATATTTGTTTTCTTGATTGAGATTTTAAAATTAGCCATGCTATCTTAAAAATATTTGTGAATATTGACATATTCATTATATATATATATATATATATAATATATATTTGTGAATTTTACTAAAGGATAGATTAGACAGAATAATTTCTATCAAAGATCATATTTCAGAAATTCTGGAACTGCTTAAATGAGAAAAATAATTAACTTTAAATTTAATTACAAGTTAGAAGGGAAGTTTAAATAGGAAACAAGTCAAGGGTATCAACCTTTACTCTTTTAACACAGAAAATTTGAAAATTTAATCTAGTAATTAATTGAGTGAACATGCCAAATAACCGTATTAGTGGTTACTCAGAATTTTCTGAAAGTTATTCTGCGTGCAGTGAATGGATAACATTGGTAGCATTAACTATCAAGAGATGATTTCGTTCACTTCAAATTTCATGTGTATCCGTTACTATATAATAAATTTTTATTTGTGTATAATTAATATTCATAATAAATGAATATTTTATTATATAAATAGGAGTATATTGTAACTAATATTTGAGAAATTATGCTATCTAAGGGTGATGACTTAAAACTTTTTAGAGTAATTTATGCTCAAGATATGTAACAGAGAATTTTAGTGTAATATTTTGAAAATTAAAAATTAATTTAATATATAAAGAGGATGTTAATATAATATTTTTAAATGAAATAATTCATAAAATATAATATTTTTTAAAAATAATTAATGAGTTTTGTATAAAATGTCAGTGTAATGTATTTATGAAATTTTGCAAAAACATGTAATTTACATAACTTTTAATGTTAATAAGCTTTTAATTCTTAATAACAGTTATTCTAAAAATCTTTAAAAAGGAAAAAAGAAAAAAAAAGTTTACCATGATTAAATGTCTCAACAATCTGCAACAACAAGAAGGTAAACTCAACTGCACTTATTCTTATGACAAGTATAAGAAGAATAATATATAGGAGAACGGCAATACAACAGAATAAATTGTAAAGAAATGACACATGACACATCAAAATGCATTTTGGTTGCTTCATGTTCATGAAAGTGCTTCTAAATCTTCAATTTTGAGTTGGTTTACAATATTGAAAGTTAGTAGTTTGCATCATTATATTTATAATTGTTTACTTGTTTGAGTTGCTTCCATGTATTGCATGTACCTTTCCAGAAGATGGAAATCTTGGTGCAAGTATAAGTTATTTATTTGCTTTTTTATATGAAACGGCAGTTATATTTAAAACATTTTTCTCCTTCCGAGTTCTAATTAGTACATTTTCTTCTAGATGATTGAAACAAACATCTATAAACCCCTAAAAATATTTTCAACAAAAATGCCTAAAAATATCTTTGCAAACAAATTCCTGATCTAACTAAATGGGTTGGTACAGTTCAGGTTTTTGAGTTAGAACAATTATCATAATCTAATCTATACGTTTGGTGGACATTAGAAAAGTAATTTATGTTTCCATCAAAAGAATTTAATGTGAGTATAGAAGTGGGATTTGTATTTAGGGGAAGTCAAAGTCTTATCCTATCATAATAATTAATTGATAATATAATTTGTAATTCATACTTGGTTATGTTGTGATCTTTTTAGAAGTTTAATTTGATAAAATTTAATAAAATTAACTTATAAATAATAAAATAAATTAATTCATGGCAAATCATGTTAATGTTATTTTGTAGGCTTATACATAACAATGCCTATAATTCATTGAAACAAGGCATGTTTAAGAGAACTTATTCACGAAAAATAAAATCAAGGAGGAAAAATTTAGAAAAAAACATTTTTTAAAAAAACCAAAATTAATTTTTCATTATCTAATCTGATTTAAATTTTCTAAAAAATTTAGGACTCTCCAAATTAACTAATTAAAAGTAAATTTTAACTTAAAAAATATAAATATAAATTTTTCTTATTTTTTTCTTCTGTAATCATTCAAAACAACACTAGGCATATCCTAACTCGTTTATATAGTTTTCATCCAAACATCACCTCAAAAGAGGAGGATTAGCCCTACAACAGTTACATAAAAGTCTAAAATGACCATTTCACAATTCTCACCAATTGCTAGTACTCCACCTTGTATAATTCTCACCAATTTATGTAAAGATTAATACTCTAATTGACTCTAACCCAACAACTAAAAATTATTTTACCCATAGATTTCAAATTGCTGTTCCAAACCCATCATATTGGTTGAGCATAATTTTCAGTCCAATTCTCCAAGAATTATAACTCCTACACGAATTTGACAAATGCATGAATATCAATTCTTAACTCGACAGTCAAAACCGAGTCGTTGACAAATGGAGTGTCATATAAATGCAGTGTGGTTTAGTTAAATAGTATGTGCCTGTTTGGATAAAGCTAATAATGTTTATGCAAGGGCTCAAGAACATACAGAATCAGGTCGTGTCGAAAACAACATGAACAATTAGGGTGTGGAAAACGTATTGGAAGATCACTGAGATTAAATTTTAGACAAGCACACAAACAACAATATTTCGCTTCAAAAAATACATGAGAATAAGAGCCTATTCACCAAATTATAGTTGTTCCAAACATATTCCCAATCGTATATAATTGGATCAAGACATTGAATTTCATTGACAAACCACACTGAACACTTGCAACACAGCATAACTACAAATGCACCAGTGTTAAGCAAATGTAAAAGACAAGGAGACTGTACTACATAGAAGTATTTTTAATGGCGGAAGACCATATGTGGGCTATGGTGACCATATATAAAAATGTCATTGTGGGCTATGGTGCTCTTCCATAACAGAAATACCTTAACAAATTGCCATGGCACCCCCATTTAACAATACTGGTGAAAAGCAGAGCAAATGTAAACACATGTCAAACTTGATAAATATAAAATATGAAGGGAAAATTAAAAACCAGTTGCAGCCTAAGAAAATAAGTTCATCATAAAAATAACATTTTACAAAATCTGCCAACAAAAACAAGGGCAAGACATAAATCCCTAAAATAAATAAATATCTGAGATGAAACTTTTTCCTGTTAGTTACATAAAACTCTAAAATGACAATTTCAAAATTTACTCCTATTGCAAGTATAACTTATGTAAGATTACTACTCAGATTGACTCTAACCCAACAATTAAAAATTATTTTACCCATGAAGATTGACTCTAACCCAACAATTGCTGTTCCAAACCCATCATATTGGTTGAGCATAATTTCCACTCCAATTCTCCAAGAATTATAACTCCTCAATTTGGAGGATGCATGAATATCAATTCTTAACTAGTCGTTGACAAATGGAGTGTCATATAAATGCAGTGTGGTTTAGTTAAATTGTATGTGCCTGTTAGGATAAAGCTAATTATACTAAGCAAGGGCTCAAGAACATGCAGAAACAGGGTGTGTCCAAAACATGAACAATAAGGGTGTGGAAAACTTCATGGAAAATCACTGAGGTTAAGCTTTAGACAAGCACAGAAAATAAGGGTATATTAACCATTACCCCTTCAATAATATTTCGTTTAAAAATACATGAGAATAGGAGCCTATTTACCAAATTACAGTTCTTCCAAACATATTCCGAATCGTATTTGATTGGATCAAGACATTGAATTTCACAGACAAACCACACTGAATACATGCAACAGGCCATACCTTAACAAATTGCCATGGCACCCCCATTTAACAATACTGGTGCAAAGCAGAGCAAATGTAAAAACATGTCTAACCTAATAAATATAAATTATGGAGGGGAGAAAAAACCAGTTGCAGCCTAAGAATATAAGTTCATCTTAAAAATAACATTGTATAAAATCTGAGAACAAAAACAAGGGCAAAACTCGGAAATTGTGTACTGACATAAATCCCTAACATAAATAAATATCTTAGATGAAACTTTTTACCAAGTGTCTCAATAATACATGAAATCTTCATAACAACCGAGGTAAGCAAAATTCATAACAAGATTTAACTCAAGCCTGTGCGGTCTTTTTCAACTTAGCAAGCTCTTGCCTAACGACAGCTGCCCTCTGCAAAAATTAAAAACACAAGTCTCACCATTAACATCTACAAAACCCATACACATTGACAAAATAACATAACAAAACCAGCATAGTGGAACAAGAGCATTATTAATCAAGTTCTATGAAGAAATAAAATAGAAAATAATACCTTAATCTTAGCCAACATTAGCTTGAACCTATCAAAGTCATTAAGGGATGCCCGTGTCTTTTTGACAATGAGCTTTCTTCCCCACGAGCTCTTCTCCCACTTGTTCTTAACATCTATTCATTAACAGGTAACACATCAAAAAAATATCAATTTTAACATAAAAACAATAACAAAAAAAATTGATAGAAAAAGAACGAACCAGCAGCTTCCATGGCTTTAACAAGATCCTTCTTCTTAGGGACCCTCTTAATGTCAATCTTAATGTCAGTGAGGGAAAGCCTTTTGAAGTTCACTTGGGACCTAACCATGTCAGGGGCATCCACAAGTGCCTATTCAACAAAGCAAAAACCAATCATAAGAAAACACGCAAATCAACAAATGGGTATGCATTAAAGTGATAAAAGATGAGAACTTTGAAAGTGGGTTACTGACTCTGTTCTGGTCGATGACGTCAACGATGACGACGAGCCTGCCATACTCCTTGCCGTAGTTGATGAGAGCAACCCTTCCGATCTCAATGTATCTCTTGAAAGGCTGAAAACACAGAAACACAGAGCCATTAGGTTAGAATAGAAGATTGAAAGAGAAGAAGAGACGCAGAGAAGAAGAGAGGAAGAGGAATCACCATTTTGGGGCTGTGTTGTTGTAGAGAAGCAGAGACGGTGGGTGTTGGCAACAAACTAGGGTTTTGTGTTGACCTTCTCTTACTTTTATAAAAGAAACCTCGGATCCATTTTAACATGGGCCTCTCTGCCTATTCTCCAGGCCTGGGTTTGTAATAGGGCCTACGACATCAAGCAACTCCAGGCCCAAATGTAATACTAAATAACATTACAGGGGTATTTTAATATTTTTTGACACGTATTACATATATAGGAATTTTTTTTTCCACTTCTCTCTTTTCTAATTTTAACTACTTTTTCAAAATTTAAATCTATTTTTAGGTATTTTGTGAAAATAAAAAATATTATATAATTATTATATTAGTTCAATGATAGATTATATATTAAATGACATAAAATATTCTACTACTATGTTATATGCTTATTATCATATTATATTAAATAAAAAAAACTAATGATAAAATTATTATACTACTATATTTTATGATTATTTTTATATTATATTAAATTATAAAATTAATGACAAATTATATATTAATTTAATGATAAATTATATAATCATAAAAATAAAAAATAGAATTAGTGCATATGTTCATTTATGAAAAAAAAAATAGTTGGCAGATTAGAAGAATTTTTATCAAATAAATCATTACTAACTAAATTTTTTTTAATTGAGTGTTGTATAAATCAAAATAGATTATTGAATTATTTTGATTTTAGGTAATCAGAAATAAATTTGATCCATCGCATCCTTTTTGTCATGTTGTTATAAATTAATTGAAAATTTTTAAAAAGTTAACAGCGCTTAATGGTAAGCAAAATTATTAAATTAATATTATATATATATATATATATATATATATATATATATATTATCGTATGTAAGTTATTATTTCCTTCTGTCTTAATTATATTTAAATTATAAATATGCACAATTTTATCTTATATTATGTTACTTTATTTTATAACTAAATTATAAATAAATATGTTATCTAATATTATATTCTCTTACCTTATTTTATCTTATCTTTGTATTTTAATATTCTATTATATCTTAAAATTTATGGTATTAGAATTACATATATTATATGATACTATTTGGTATTAACTAATCTTAAAAAAATTAATCATATTTATATTTGGATAATTGATAAGATATCAATAAGGAAATTATAGATCAATGATAAACTAAGTCTACCTAAGATATGGGACACTTATTGTTATAAGTTAGAAAAAAAATTAAATATTTAAATTATAATAAGCAATAATAAAGAAAAAGTTGAGTCAGGTAAAAACTATGTATGTAACTATGTTAGAAGGATTTATTCTTAAAAATTAATCATATTTATATTTTGATAAATAATAATATATCAATAAGGAAACTAAAGATCATTGGTAAACTAAGTCTACCCAAAGTACAATACACTTATTCTTACAATAGAGGAGGTAGAAAAAAATTAAATATTTAGGTTGTAGTCGGCAATATAAAAGAAAAAGTAGAGTCGATTAAAAATTATGTATAGAACAATGTTAGAAGGATTTATTCTTAAAAATAAATAAAAGAAAAGACTATTATAATTAATATAACTATTAAAAGATGTAAATATATAAAACTTTGTAGACTTTATAGAAGCAATACAAATCATAGATGGTGTACATAATATTTATCAAAAACAATCTTCTTAACCAAACATAATAAAAGTCAATATCATTAACCATCACAAAATTCAACAAGGTTATTCATCATACCTCTCTTAGTATGCAAATATTAAAACTCATCATCAACCTTATACTCTGACTCAATCCGGGGTATATTTTTAAAATATAAAAGCATGTATTTATTTAACATCCTTAACTAGGTGAGTTTATCAGCGTTTAAGGGTCACCTAACGGCACCAAAACATTTCTCCATCATGATCAACATGGTGTCATAAGGGAACATTACATTAGATTCCTACCCCCAAACATCTAATCTAGGGCAGTCAAAAAAAAAAAAAAAAAAAAAAAAAATTGTGTAAAAACATCATTTTTATGCAAGTCTTTAGCTTTTTGACAAATATAGATATTTTAAAAAAATATTTTACGTAAGTAGTATTAGTTACAAAATATTTATGGATTTGGTGGTGTTTTGAGAAACACGGGATGAGTTTACGACAACGAAACCGCACCTCTTTTCACCTCATTGCGACACGTGATCTCCAGGGTTAGCGTGGAAGTTGACTAGGATCCGTACATGACAAAACCACAAATGGGTTTGCGGTTTCACCATCTCCAGGGTTAGCGTGGAAGTTGACTAGGATCCGTACATGACAAAACCACAAATGGGTTTGCGGTTTCACCAAAACGTGCCACGTGTCCACAAATTGTTGAGCGTTTATCTGAGCGATGTGGAGCTGCAACCGCAAATTGTGCTGCAGTTTAGTTGTTTTTAAATTGTTTGATTTAGTTGTTATGTTTGTGGGTAGTTATGGAATGTTTTAGTTGAATTTTATTGATTTGTGTTTTGTATTTATAGATTGTTTTGTTGTCGGTAGTTACGGATTGAACATTTTTGGCAGTTATAGAAATTTATTTTTTATTAGTTTAGGTTAATTTTATTCATTTGTATTTACAGATTGTTTTGTTTTTGGAAGTTACGGATTGCACCACTGTTCGTAGTTACGAATTTTTTTTTATTAGGTTTGTTTTGATTTTTCGGTAGTTACGGATTACATCATTTATTGCAGTTACGGAATATGTCGTTTCATTGAAACCGCATGCCCATTTGTGGCACTACATCACTCAAAACAACGCCCAACAATTTGTGGACACATGACGCGTCCTGGTGAAACCGCAAACCCATATCACGTACGGGTCCTAGTCAGCTTCCACACTAGCCCTGGAAGACCACGTGTCGCAACGAAGTGAAACCGCATAAACAACTACGGTTTCAGTGTCCAGCTCAGAAAAAATGAGACACGTGTCATGTTCTCATAAAATCGCAAGAAGAGGTGTGGTTTCGTTGTCGCAAACTCGTCTGCGGTTTCTCAAAACAACATCAAATTCGTAAATACTTTGTAACTAATACTACTTCGGTAAATAATTTTTTAAAAATATCTATATCCATCAAAAAGCCCAAGTCTTTACAACTTAAAGAAGTGAAGTCTTTAACCCTTCATTCTTTTAAATAGACTTAAATTTGATGATAATAAATATTAAGTAATTATGATTAAGCAAGTTTATTTTAGATAAAATAAATAGTAAAATACTAGAACAAGTTATCTTAAAAGTTTAAAAGCATTTATCTACTTATCACCTATCGTCAAATAGAGATAATAGGGAAAATTCCTGCTTATCGTTAAGCATCCAATAAAGACCTCAACAATTATATAATAATAATATTAATTATATATATACACACTCACGGTCCATTATTCAAGAGAATTATACTTATCTAAAATATAATATGGTCCACTGTTCAAGAGAATTATATTTATTCAAAATATTACATCCAACGCGTCTGTTTGTTCTTTCTAATCTTTGTTAACTCGTATATTCGTCATATCATTATAAGCTAATGCATTTATTGACTTTGTCTTCCTTTAACATTTTAAATTCAAAGTTTTACACCCACATTAACAGATAACTTAGTAGGATAATGTAGAAGTATTTCAATCTCTAAAAAGGGCACTGTGTGTCAGCCAAAAAAAAATTTGACCTTGGTCCACCTGACACTACAAGATGTCTGTTTTCAAAGCATCTACCTCATTTTTCCCAACATAGTATATAAAGTCAACTTACCAAAGAAAAACAACAAGAAAATCAAGGCAAAGTACCGAAACTCTATTGAGTGAAATACTCGTCATTATAAAAACTTTCTAAGTGCAATTTATTGTATAAAATCATTTATTTAGTAAAGTCATAAATGTTTGTAGTTAACTGTATATCCTTTTTTGGAGAGTAAAGTTAATCTCTTAATAAACATTGTTTGTGAAAATCAAGAGTGGCATAGTAAAAAATATTACTTGATCTAGTAATTTGAGTTATAAGTTTGTTGGGCTTGAGGCGGAGATGATTTTATAGGAAAGAATATTTGTATGTAATCCGAGTTTGGTTAATAGAAATTCTTCAAATATTTTAAAGGTACTGAACATAGTTCAATTTAAGAGAATTAATATAAACTTTTGTGTTTATTCTCTTATTCTCTTATCTCTTTGAACCTTTGAATGCAAACACTTTTACGAGGTGTTTGGTTGGGCATATCTTTAAAGATACTTAAGAATGTGACGATGGGAATAAAATATACTCAGGATTAGTTCAAGGTTAGAAAAATTATTCTTTGATAAAAAGGATTCCCAAGAAACAAATTCCCACCTCCCCCTTATGGGTATGAAAGATCCCCATCCCATAGAAGCGTTAATAAAAAATTATAATTATAATTATAATCATATTAACAATTAAAAATCTTAAATTATTCTTTCCTAATCCTTGTTTTTTTTTCTTTATTTAGTCTATCATCTTCACAACCTTCATCTCTAACATCTATCATTCCAACGTCGTTCGCTTGTTCTCGTCATTCCACCTTCATTTGCTCGTCTCACTGTTCCAGCGTTATTCATTCGTTGTCATTATTTCTCGTCGTTCAGGTAAGTCTCGTTCACCTTCGTTTGTATCTCGCTTTATTATTACTGAGTTGTTTCATTCAACTTAAGTGTATGCTTCTTTTTCGATTCTGCTAGCAATTTTTCTCAACTTGAGATTTTAGAAGAGGGAACTTTTATATCGTCATCATGAAAATGCATATTTTTTCTTTAATTGTTTTTTACAATGTGAGCTGTGAAATAATATTCCCAGGAATGCTATCATGAACCAAATACATGAATAATGCACTCCTAGGATTAGAATCCAGTTTACAAACTAAGCACAAGAATAAATTATTCATAGCAAAGTTGTTCCTAGGATTAACATTCGTGAGAATGTATTTCCAATTCTTGAACCAAACATACCTTTAAATAAGTTTTCTAGACTTAATATCCTTGTTTCTTAAAACTACATTTTCAACATACATATATCTTACTTCCTTTACGAAAGTTTTTCAAAAAGTTTTATGTTTCAAAAAGGTTTTAGAATAACAAAATTCAACTCCTCCTATTCTTGTGTTATTTTTGCTCTTTCGTAACTTTCATTAAGTTCATTAGGTTAAAATACATGTATCATAAACCCACTCAGTCAGATTGGCATTTCAAAGTATATTTTTCAACAAAAATCTATGATATTTCTAAGTACATGGAACATACATCATATACATTCAACATCATCATATATATAACATCCATCACAACATCATTATGCATATAGTTTACTTTTCATCATTGATTCATTATCATCATCAAACATATAACATATACTTCAAAAGTTAACACATAATTCACCCTTAGGTTTGAACCTACCACTCTTGAAATTTTAATTATACTCAAACTATAGTGTATTCCATTAGTTGAAATCCAACATATTATTTTCAAAACCACTAATACTCTAGGGGACACAAACATACAAGGATCATGGTTGAATCCTTTTCACCTAATCATGTCACCAGTCTTATCTTAATTTTAAACTCAATTTAATAACTTCCATAAATGTTAGTTGTTCACGTGTATATTTCTTGAAATTTCAAACTTTAGGACCCCACAAGTTCGGGTAATTGATGTAACTAGGGTCGTTACGTAAAGTAATTACATAACCAGGCCTGGTTACAAATTTATTACGGAAGGGGTCTCTTTGAGTCAAATGTGGCGATAGGTGGGCGTTATTGGGCTGTTATAGCGCCCAACTTACAGGCGCAGAAAGCCCAGTGTAAAATGCGTCTACAGCAGGAAGCATTTTGTTGGTATTGGACCACGTGGTGGAGCCTAAATGATTGGAAATATGATTGTTACAAAAAGCATTCCAGATGCTCTTTTTGTGTTGCAGAAAAAAAGCAGATCAGAGCAGGGTATAACCTCTGTTGTGGTGACATGTGAAAAATGTGTATAAGAAAAAGACGCGTTATGTACTGCATTTTTTGACCACTTCTCTTTCACTTTTATTGCATTTTTCTTCTCCAAACATTTCACACGCCCTCCTCCTCCTGTTATTGTTCTTCTTTTGTGTTGTAAAAAAATCTTAAGGTGGTCCTAAAACCAATTGGTTCTCATTGAAATTGAAAGTAAGTATGTTTTTAATTTATTCAATTTTTTTATTATTAATGAATTTACTTTTACGTTGCCGTAAGGCTGAATTTTTTTTTTTTGTAATAAGAGTTTTATTTTTATATTGTGTTATTTAAATGTTAGAAAATATCATAAATATTTTTTAATGTAGTAATATTTATTTATTGGTTGTGTATTAATTTCTTATTAGGAAAGTACTAAATTTAATATAATGTTGTAATTTTTAGTAGGAAAATGTAGGATATAAATATTTTTAAACTAGTAATTTATTGGATTGTGTAGTAATTGTTTTGTTAGGAAAATTACTAAATTTAATATAATGTTATCATTTTTAGTTAGGAAAATTTAGGAGCATAATTTTTTTTAATGTAGTAATTTTTAGTTATTGGACTATGTAGTAATTATATTAAGAAAATGGTAGATTTAATATAATGTTGTAATTTTTAGTTAGGAAAATGTAGGATTCTATTTTTTTTTAATGTAGTTATTTTTGGTTATTGGATTGTGTAGTAATTTTTTGTTACGAAAAATGATAGATTACCGGTAATGTTGTAATTTTTAATTAGGAAAATTTAGGAATTTTTTTTAATGTAATAATTTTTTAGTTAGAAAAATGTAAATAAATATAGATATTGTAGGAAAATATTATTTTAATAAAAATTTATGTTATAATATAATTTTTTATATTTATGTAATTAGAAATTTTGGTTATAATGTATGAATTTTTTTTTATATTGTATGAAAAGGATATAATTTGAATTAAAAATATTTGTTGAATGTTAGTTTTTAGATGTTATATACATGTCATGAAATCAGTACATTGTTAATTTAGTTAAATTGTTAATTTAGTTTTTGAAAAATATTTTAATGTATGAATTACATATGTGTTTTGTTTGTATGTAGTTTAAGAAAATTAGATTAGTAACAGTTTTTATTTTAGCACTTTACATATGTTTTTTTTTTAAAATTCAAAAAATAATTGTATGATTTTGTATTTATGTTGCATTATTTTTTGTAGGTTAAAAATGACATCTTCATCTTCCTCCGGTGATGTTAGAATTAACTCAGGACCTTTGGAGACTGATGTTTTATGAATGCCACCATACCTTATATCTGAGTATATTTGGAACACCAGTGATAACAAGAAATTGAAATTGAGATGAGATGGGTTGTTTCTATATGTCACTTGACTATTCTGAAACTTGATGTCGGGTTGTTGCATGCTTTCATTGAGAGATGAAGGCCTAAGACCCACACATTCCACATGCGGTGTAGGAAATGTACCATTACGCTGAAAAATGTATCGATATTAGTAAGATTACCAGTTGATGGGAAATCAGTTATTGGAGTGACATATGAGGATTAGGCTGACTAGGTAGAGGTCTTACTAGGTGTAAGGCCAACAACCGAAGATTTAAAAGGTTCTTATGTGAAATTAAGCTAGTTGGGTATTGCGATTCATTGGTGACATTATGTTTGTAGATAAAAACATCTCCAGAGTCTCATTACGATATTTGAAGTTTTTGGAGGATTTTACAGAAACAAGGAAATATGCATGGGGCAGTGCGTTACTAGGATATCTATATTGAGAGTTGTGCAATGCAACTAATATTAACGTAGTTTTTATTGGAGGGGTGTCAGTTTTAGTACAATTATGGGTTTGAGAATGATTTACTGTTTAGCCTCGCCTGTCATAGTGACTCGTGATCAGGAAACACCATTTGGCCACAAGATATATAATATTTTAATTAATTTTATATAAAAAATTTACTATTTAAAAACTAATATTCCAAATCAATTTATTTTTTCTATGTGACTTCCTTTCCAAAATAGAATTTCATTTGATGATGATATGGAGGTTATCCGACACAAATTAGATGTGTTACAATCACACCAGGTATTTTTTTTAATTAAATTCGTTATTTGTTTATCATATTTTATTATAAATTGTTTATAATTAATTGTTTTTGTGTAGTTTGTGTGGTAGCCTTACTCTGGACCGGTTTTTAATCTGTTACCATAAATTTCCTTGGTTGGCCACGAGATGTGGAGAGGTGTAGTCCCATTGATCTGTTTTCAGATTGTAGAGTAGCATCAACCTCACAGGGTCATTCGACAATTTGGGTTGCAACAATTTATTCCTTCTATGCCATTTTAACCACAAAGTTTACATCAACTAACATTGACAGGCAAAGATAACATAAATTGGTTGCAATTGTTTCAACCTGTACTACAATTCTGGGAAAATCTACTACAACTTGTCGTTGGGGGATACTACAGTCAGAGCCGATGAGCTACAACGATGAATATATGGTTTGATATCAGAAAAAAACAAAGTTGTATGTTGATAGGAAGAATGCAAAAGATGGATGTCTTGTATCATTTTACCTTATGCTAACATTGTTGTTATTAATTTTTATTTATTCATGACTAACAACTAACTTATTTTAAACATGTTGATTATATTATTAGGGTTAAATGGTGGAGTCCCTTCTATATATGGTGTAAAAGATAAAACACAAGAAGGGGGGTTGAATTGTGTTAATTAAAAAATTTAATCCTTTCGTCTATTGGTTTAAACAGGGTCAAACGAAACAATACTTATCTTCAAAGATTGATTTTAAGGACAAACGTTACACTTTGATTATCCCCGTTAGTCATAATCTTAAAAAGAATGAACACATATATTTTTATAATGGTTCGTCTATTCAAGACTACATCCAGTTACCCAACAACTACTGAGTTTTCACTACCAACCGTGAAATGGTTACAAGTATTGTTTAAACCCAGTCACTTCTGGCTAATACAAGATATTCTTTGGCCACAGTCTTCCCAGGCTAAACAACTAAGTATTCTTTGAAACACAGCCTCTCTAGGCTAATACAAATGGTATTCTTTGAAACACAGGCTCCTCAGGCTAAGGTACCACACAAGTGGATTTAAAAGAGATTTCTAAGAAAGGTTTTCCTCTTCGCAGAGAAAGGTATACAATGAAGTTCAAATAAGAACAGTGAGTGAAATCACAAAGTCTTAAGAATTGTAGGTGTTCACCAACTTGATATTGAGAGAGTGAAGTCCTTTTATAGGCAAGTATTCAAAGATCCGTTAGAGACATGAAGAATGTCGTTGAACTTTCCAAGTGAAGTTTTTAAAAGGTGTTAGAGTGCAATCAATGAAAAGATAGCTTACACAACGGATTTGATGGCGCGCTCAGAACCTTTTTCTGACTTGTACAAAGATCTTGTCAAAAAGGGTGTTGCCTTTTCGTGTTGAAGAGGTTATCTCGAATCCCCATACTGATCTTGGAAACACTTGAGAGTAACACTTGGATTTTGAAATTGGCGCGAGTTACTTCGTCTGAGCTTCATTTCCTTGACAGACGATGTATTTCTTCAGTCTTTAAGAGTTGCTTTGAATGCTTCGTCTGAAGAGTATCGTCTTATGCTTTCGTCTGATGACATGGCTTTGGGACAAACAAATGACTTCAACTTTGAGGGGTCATCTTTCGTTTGTGCTTGTTCAGTCTGACTTTGGCTTGCAATGCTTCCATCTGATGTGTTTCGTCTGTCTTGTAATTATTCAAAGCTTGAGACGTTAATCATATTGATCTAACATATGAGATCCCCGGAGAGGTGGTTGGCATACACCGTAGATGATTTGTTGGAACTTGGGAAGAAGATGACAGTTACTTGTTGTGATCCTAACCTTGTCACATAGCCAGCTACCAGTGCACCACCAGTTAGTGACAGATTCATGGTTGAGGATCCTAATATTCTTCCTCACAGCGGATAGACACGTGGACTGACACACAATCGTCGTTCCGTTAGTCATGAGTCATATATTCTTCCACCCATGCCACAGAGAGGAGCTGAGATGTGCTATACACTAACTCAGTTTATCCAGTTGCCATCTGAGATGCCTCATATGCACCGGTATCCACCTAGTAGTGATCCACCACGATAGATGCATATCGGTGATGCATCAGCTTCAAGGACTTGGGCATTTGAGCACTTATTTGGTTCTTCTCCTATGCAAGGAGAAGGATTTGATGTGCACACTCCAAGCCCACACATTGATCCACCGTGGGATATTCCTAGATTGAATGCCTCTTCAACCTCAAATCGTGTTACCCGAATGTCATACACACGCACTATGTGGGAACATGCTTCTGCTTGATGTCTTTGAATAGCTTGACGTAATCGTAAACATGACCATCAAATAACTCTTCTTGTGCTCAATGACCTCTTTCGACAAAAATTCACGACATCGACTGTACATTGACTTCACCAAAGCTGTTATAGGAAGATTTTTTCATCCTTTTAAGACCTTGTTTATGCATTGAGATAGATTTGTGGTCATTTGTCCATATCTATATCCTTCCTTGTCGTTGGCCATACTCCACTTTTCTTTGGAGATTCTTTGAATCCAAGTAGTGATTACTGAACTCTCCTCACAAAATTTCTCCAGATTTGTATCGAAAATGTGTTTTCAGGGAGTATAACCTAAAATAAACAAAAAAACATGAAAAATGTGTTACATTCAATAAATTAAGTCATGTGTTTAGATCTCCATATGATTCATTAACATACCTAATTTCTCCAAAGCTTGTTTATCTTTTTGGTTCCTAAATCTGTGTTTGACAACTGAAGCAATGTGTTCGTAAAGAATAAAACACAAGAAGGGGGGTTGAATTGTGTTATAAATTTTTTTTCTCCTATCGTCTGTTGATTTCAAACTGGTTCAGATGATGTGAAATTTATCTTGAAGGATTAATTTTAACAAATGAAGTTATACTTTAGTTATCACCGTTAGTCACAAGATTAAATAAAATGAACACAGTTATTTTTATACTGGTTCGTCTATCCAAGATTACGTCCAGTTACCCAACAAACACTGAGTTTTCACTATCAACCGTGAAAAGGTTACAAGTATTATTTAAACCCAGCCACTTCTGGCTAATACAGGATATTCTTTAAGCAAAGCCTTCTGTCTTCAACTCCCTTTAGTAGACGATGGGTCTTGAAAAAGACAGTCTTCAAAATGATATTTTGTAAGTGAAGTATGCGCCTACCATCTTTCTTGTATCGTCTGATCTTTGAGGCATAACCCTTATAAGATGAAAGATGTAGTAAAGAAATTAAACATTAAGGGGTCATCTTTCGTCTAAGGTGTCATCTATCGTCTGAGCTCACTTCGTCTGTAAGTATCGTCTGTCTTGTAATTATCAAAACAAAGAGTGTTAATCACCTTGATCTAACCGTGTCTAATGCAGTATACATGGTAGGCGTGAGGTCGGCTCCATCCTATTGTCTCATTGTCATTAGCCGACTTTATGGTTTGATGTCGATCAGATATTAGACAAATTCCATATTTATTTGTTACATAAAGACACAAGTGAGAGAGAAACCATGACCAAGCTAATAAAATTTCACCTTTAACAACAACAAATGCAAGTGATAATACATTATCATTCTCATATTGTGTTGTTGCAATCATAAGTATTCCTCGATATCTCCCGTACAAGTGCGTATCATCTATCTGAATTATTGGTTTGCAAAAATTAAAAGCATCAACACATTGACAAAAAGTCCAAAACACACGCTTAAATTGCCAATATTCACGGACTAGAGTGAATTTGCATACAAAAAAATCATCATAAAAAATTTGGTAGTAAGAACCCGGAGAGTGAATTTGCATGTAATGATGTCAAATAGGAAGTTCAGCGTATGATTCTTCCCAGTCGTCAAACACCATAGTCTTTGCTTTTTGTTTAGCTAACCATGCCTTCTTGTATGATATTTTGTAGTTAAACATACTTGCAATTCTCTCTTGAACTAGTTCAATTTTGATTGATGAATCTTCCCTGATCATACTTGTAAAAATTTCTTGTTTTTCAAAAACCTTAAACAAAATATACATGTTTAAACTATTAATACTAATTTCAAAATAACCGTAATTTGACTTACCCACAATACATGTACAGATCAAATTTGAATCAAGATTAACATGATCTTGAGTCAAACTGGCGTTTAAACAAGTATATGGCCCACCCCACTTTGTTACTTCCACCTATCTGTCCTTTTCGATTTTATAGCCCGCATATAAAATGGACAAGGAGATTCAGCACAATTTTTTGGGCAATGGATAACATACTTTGTTGATTTGAACTCATCTACCCTCATCGTTTGATGCACATTCATCAAGTATCTTACTACAACAGTGTAAAATATAAACACACAAGAAGGGGGTTAAATTGTGTTAATTAATTAAATCTTTTTGAGACGACGCGTGTCTATTAACTAAAACAAAGACAAACGCAAGATGATTTTTCTTATCAAAAGATTGATTTTAATAAAGACTTTCGTTTAAGTTGTTATCCCTAGTTAGTCAACAAATAATTTAAATAAGATTGTAATATTTTTATATTGGTTCATTTATAAAGACTACGTCCAGTTACTTAGCAATTTGCTAAGTTTTCACTAAGAGTATTCTTTGAACCCAACCATTCTTGGCTAACAAAACATATATTCTTTGAACCTAGCATTCTCAAGCTAAACATGTATTCTTTGGACCCAGCCTCTGATGGCTAAACAAAGGTATTTTTTCAATACTTAGCCTCTTCAGGTTAAAATAGGTATTCTTTGGACCTCAGCCTCCTCAGTCTAAAATTCAAGTATTCTTTAAACACTTAGCATCCTCAAGCTACAAACACCACAACAGTGATTTACAAATAAGTTCAAAGAACAAAATTCTCTACGCAGAGAGGGATTTTACAATAAGAGCAAATTACAGTTCAAGGCGAGTGAACTTTTGAATGAGCGAAGTTTAGAGAGCGAATGAGATTGATTGTTTGTAATGTAGTTCACCAACTTCAACCCGTTGCAATGAGAACATTTTATAGATAACTTCTTGAAGTATCTATTAGACCGAAGATTTAAATGTTTGTTCTTTGTCTTGGGTACTTCAACATCTGGTAGATTGAGCAATTATAACATTTAATGATTTCGCAGCGGAGGTCAGCGCGAGATCAGGCTTTGACTGACTTGTTGAGAGATTTCACCAAAAAATGTAATTTGCTTTTCGCGTTGCAGAGGTTTACTTCAAAATCCCTTTCCAACTTTAGAAGCTTCTGAGTAACAGCTTGATTTGAATGAAGACATATGTTACTCTTTGTCTGAACTTTATTAAACTTCACTAGACGAATGAATTTAAGACTGAGCTTCATAATCCAATCATTCGCCTGTCTTCTTTGTCTTCAACTTCAGTCTTCATATCTTGATGCTTGAAACCCATGACTTGAAGTTAAGATGACCATTACATTTTGATCTGTGAAGGTTCTTCATTTGATGTAAATGTTTTGAAGCTTGATGACTAGAACACTTCTTCTTAAAACTCTCGTGCATTTATCCTTGCAAATTCTTTCTTCGTCTATGCTCTAACAATGATCTGTCTGATCATTGTTTCGTCTGCATCTGATATCTCATCTGTCTGTTCTGTAATTATCAAAAATTAAGATGCTAAGTCATTTTGATTTAACAAACAGTTTGCACTTCACTTTTGATTTCAAACTCTAAAGCAATAGTTAATTCTTGTCCAATCGACCAATTTAAATCAACAGTTAAGCCTCATAAATCTTCTTGTTCAGGATAGTCCTAATTAATGTTTGTATAATGTGGGGTTGTATACCAAAATGGTTGTTCACTTCCACCTACATTAACATCAAATTAAGGAGTAACTTGTAAATAAAAAAAATTAACTATTAAATTATTTTATACTAACTTCCTTGTGTTTGAACAATAACATCACGTTGTTGCACGTTATGACTTAAACTTTGTTCATCTTCGTTCCTTTCATCATCATCTAATTCAGGTAAATTTCTCTCCAAATCTTCTTCATCGAATGATGATTCAATATACAAATCAGACATAAAGTAATCTTCATTATTGTCACTAGAGTTTAGCCTAGTGCAATATCCTTCGTATGAACTATGCACGCTTGCTTCAATTGTATCCGCATTATTCCTAGGTGACGCACCACCTGCAACAACTACTTCGACATATAATTCTATACGACTATCATCTTCTTGTTGAAGAAAGTTAGTAATCATAATATCAACATTTTCATCGTTGACTATTTGTAGTAGAGTATATTATTTTCCTATTAAATATCTTGCAGTAATAGAACCAATAACTTAATTCGAATTTAACTTAAATTTATTATAGATTCTATTTTTTAACGAATTAAAACTTATTCTGCATTTAATTTATAAAGTTCTTCTTGCAACTTCAAATTTATTCGTTAATTTCGATTATCATTCCGTTTATATAGACAATAACAATCACACAATCAACAAATTTTCTAAAAAAAATCAATATAAAAAATGTTAAGATAAAATTGATTATTAATAATTAAAATTATAATAAATTAAATCAATTTAATGTAAACTACATACACCTCACCTTACCTTGATAATATTCGTGCGACATGTGGATGAGTTAAAAGAGATGCACTCTCATGGAAACGGTCAATAGAGAAAAAGACACTCTGATTCTGGTAGCTGTTTTTGGTGGACCTTTCTAGGCCTCATCGCGTCTCAGGCTTTATGCTCTATGGCCTTTTTGCGTTTTATAAGTAGATTTACAACCAAATATACCCACTGATAAATAATTTCCAAATGGACACATTAAGAAAATTATTTTCCGTAAGGAAGAAATTATATCAATTATCCCCAGAAGTTTACATTTAGTGGTTCTACATACCAAATCGAAGACAATACACATTATAGTTTAATCGATTTATATTTTTCATTTGGAGACAAAAGAGGCCACTTGCAAACCAAAACATAACTAACTTCTATTGGTGTAAAAATGTAAATGTCAACTTTTCAAAACTTCAATGGTATCATCGTGGTCGGGGTTCACCAATGGTCTAAAAAAGTGATATATTTTACAAATATAATGAATTTTAATGAGATATAACTGAACAAAAGCTAGATTCATCCATACTCAATAGAAAATAAAGTTTAAAACTTACTCCAAAATACAAGACTTAAACATAAATACGTAAACATACATATAAGCATAAAAAAAATCGAACATTCTTCGAGAATAAATTTAAATATTTTCAGTAATTGAAATCTAAGGATGATACACACTACACAAAGATACTAATATTTATAAATACACACAAGAATATAACTTGTATACTAAAATTGAGAGTTACGAGGAGAGCTCAAAAATGATAATTTTTTAAAATGGTCAAAGACTTGTCTTTTATCACTTTTATTGCTTTAAATATTTTAATTACTATATCTTTTCGTTATAGTGAGAAAATGTATTTTTTTCAACTTGAAATACAGATAATTTTATTTTTCTAATTTAAAATTTTCTCCTAATTCTTCTATTTTTTCTTGATTATGTTTTGTCGCCCTTGTTTTATTTGTTTGTTTTATTTTTCAGATTATTATCAACTTCGTCTTCATTAGAAAAAATAATGGTTAGCACGTGACAATTATGTTTGTCTCCAAAACTAAAATTTTAATTGTTTATCACCATTTTCTATAAATGTTCTCGTCTGATAAACTTTCTTACTATTTGATGCGTGAGGATGATGACTAATTTTTCAAGTATTTTGAAGAAATGTGCGCAATAGTTGGAGCTAATTAATTCTTTAAAAAAATTATATAAAAAAGTTAAAAGCTAAATTTCCAGTGCGATTACAATATATTCTTTTAAGTTTATCAAGGATGAAGAGTTGCAATTTTTTTTAATTTATAAACTTTGAGTAATTTTTGCATTTATTAATTAATCTTGATTTTTGTAAACTTTTATTAATTTAAGAATTAAATTTCTTAGACATTTAGCTATCATATATAATTTCTTATGTCTTTGTTGCAATTCATATGTGATCTTTGTTTAGTAGTTTCTTTGATTTTATCAATGCTTACGATGTAAGTTGAACTTTTATTTCTGCGTGTTTAGATTTTTGCTTTTTTTTTTTGGCCATTGAAGTTTTAATCTGTGAATTTTGTTGCTTAAAATATTCAATTCAAATTTAATATTTAAATTCAATTATATATTTTGAACATCTAGTTAAGTTGTATATAACAGAAAAAAGTTGCACTTAATTAAAATTAATTTACATATTTTTCATAGAAAGGAATCACATTTAATTTGTTTTTAATTTGTATTTAAAACATGTAATATAAAGAAATATTGAAATATATGACATCTAAATTTAAGCCTAAAAACTAATTACAACATACGTACGGAGTTTAAAGTTGATAAAAAAAGTAACTTAATATCTTTTCTATAACTAAACTTTAAGTCTTTTAATTTTTTATATTCACATAATAATTAATGTAAAATTTAATTTAAATATAAAACAATTATGATTCTCATGATTCATCGTTCTGAGAAAAAAAAAATGATTTTGGAATGAAAAAAATTTTCAAATGAAGTTAGTATTACAGTTTAGAATTGTGATTTATATATTTAGATGTTATAAAACAATAAAACATAGAATTATCTTATCTAAGAATTTAAATTTCATTCTTAACATAACCTAAGTCCTAAAGTATCTACAATAATGTAATTATGGTGCAACTATACATACATACATGTGCTGATGTGCATCTACTGTTGTAGGTACGATCAGGAAATAAATATAGGAAGCTTCATCAATTAAATTTGTGCTTTGTACAACTTTGGAATTAGGATCACCTCTGCACGTTCTGCAATCACACTTTACAATCTTCCTTAGATTATATAAATATATCTCTTTAGCATTTAATTTAACTTTTCTTATAAATTTCATCATATTATTTTTTTAATATATTTTACAAAAAATGTCAGTATAATATTTTTCAAATGAATAATTTAGTATAATAGTAAAAGAAATAAGAAACAGTTGTACAGTCGTACACAACTTCAGAAAATATTTGTAAAATTTATTTAGAAACTATGTTCATTATTATTAGTTTTCAAATAACAACATTGTTATGATTATTCTCAGATGAAAATGTTGCTAGAAATTTTGTTCAGAAAAGAATTATTTTTTAATGAATTAGACTATTATCACATATTTAAGAAGTAAAATTCTAAAAATTATTTTGCTATAATATTTTTTATAAGTTGTTTCATCTCTTCCTAAATGTCTATAATAAAATAACTAGTGATGGTTAAGAGCATACATAAAAGTTTCCATATTTGCCACTGGCATGACAAAAGAAATATCTTTATTTAAATGTTAGGATATAAATTCTGCCTTTATCTTATAAATTAAGACGGTAATTGATTTGAGAATTTATTTTAATTTTTATTTTTTTAAAACAATTTTATGAAAATTTGAAAATGAAATTACAATGTTTTCTTATTTTTATCTAATTTTAAAAATATTTTAAAAAAATCAATCAAATATGTTTTTACCTTTATTTTTTATTTTTTATTACCAGTAAAAATGAAAATAGAAAAAACACTCAAACTAAACATTAATTAAAAGTTTTTTTTTTTCAAATTTTACAAAACTATTTTCAAGAAAGTGACTTAAAGAATACAGTATTCTTATTTTTAATATAAATTATAAAAAAAATAGTTTTATAAATTCTTTATTCTTAAAAATTCATATATTTTTAAAATTTTTGAATAACAAATAAAACATTTAAAAGAATCGCAAACATATACCGCACATTTTGATGAAAATAATATTCCCAAATAAAAATATCTTTTCCCAAGAATATAACCTCTTACGTGAAACAACCTTAATTCATTTCTTACAACAATTATAAATTCCTGTGATACGCGTTCAGTTGCTGTTCTCAGTTTCAGATCACCAAGGTTTTTACCAGTCTCGTTCAATGTATGTCTTTCTCAATTATATTTCTTTCTTTCTTTTTATCGATCCATCTTTGTTTTTGTTTTGTTTCGTTTCTTCACAAAATTAACATCCAAAATTGTGAAAATTTTGCGAAAATTACTTCATGGGCATGTTTGAACTCAATTCGCCTGCTGGATTGGGAAAAAGATCCTTCTTTTGAATTTTGTTTGTTAGTTCGAGATCTGACATCTTTATTTCATATTGAAGTTTTTGATTCTATGATCTGATCTGTAACTTTCTTCCTATTGCATTCTATTTGCATTTGGCGATCGCCAAAGTGGAGTTCAATTGTGTTAAGGAAAACAAATTCTGATGATCATTATATACAAGTTAGATGCACAATTCTATATAGCATTGTGAAACATAGGGGCTACTCACTATACAAGTTATTATTGTCTTGAATTTCAAGTTTTTGATGCGTGGTTAGTGCAATTTTCATTCTATTTACTTCTTTTGCATCCCTTTGTAGTGTGATTTTTGGATATTTCTGATTGAATCCAAACTTTGGTATGCATGCACAGATGAAAGTTCTATATTTTTCTTCCCTTGATTTTATAGTCTGAAGTTTATCGGATAGAGAAAAGAAATGGGATATATATTTATTTATGTACATAAAAGTGGCTTAAAGGCAGTTTGGATCTCTGTTAAAATTTTACTTATCTATTTATTGGGTTTTGGCCATGTTATGTGCAGCAAAACACAAAATGGAGGGGACTGTTTTCACTCCTGCATTGGAAGGAATTAAGCTTGTAAAATCTGAACAAGGAGAAATTCTGACCCAGCCCTTCTTGGATGCCTGCAAGCATATACTCCCTGTTATAGGTACATCAAGCTATTAGTAACATTGTATGCTTCTGACATGTTTTTTGGTTATCCTAGTGTCTGTAATTTTGTATCCTTTTTGTTTACGAGGAAGGATTTCGGTAAGAGAAAAATGAGCAAAAAGTAGGAGGAAAAACTTCTATATATATGTTAATTTGTAGTATTAGCATGGAACAATCTAAATAAAAACATAGAAATGTTCAACAAAATAGATTTTAACCTTTTGCAGTCGTTTGATGCTTGGTTAAACCTCAAATGTATCACAATATGAATTAGTGTTCTTTGATTAAATTGACTAATGCTTCTCTTATGGCAGATAAGTTTGGAGCTGCTATGGCCCTTGTTAAATCTGACATAGGTGGTAACATATCGGTATGTCACCGTCACCTGTTTTTATATTACATGATCCTTTTTTCTTTGTTTTGGTATATGTGAGGTCATCATATGCATGCTTGCAGCTTTATACGTAATGCTCCTCTCTCTTTTCCCCGTTAAGATGACATGCTATGTTTATACGGCTTTCCCATACCTGAAGTGTAACTTGGGTGTTCATTCATTTTTCTAATTCATGTGTAACTGGCTTGTATAAACATGCTTATGCTTTACTTTTTATACAACGGGTTTGGTATGCATTACGTACCTAAGCCTTTAATATTGGTTCAAAACTTCAAATGCTATGTGTTCTCACTCTATACCGTTTGATTTTCAATGCAGAGATTGGAATCTAAATATGCCTCCAATCCAACCAGATTCAATTACCTGTACAGTTTGGTACAGGTAGAGATTGAAACTAAAACGGCTAAGTCATCATCCAGTTGTACCAATGGACTTCTTTGGCTTACAAGGTAAGGAATACCAAGTAACTATCATTAACTATTAATTCATTACTGGTATGGCATTCCCAAATATGTTACTTTAGAGAGCTTTATTCAATTTTTAATGTTCCAAGCACAGAGGTAGCCGTCCATGAATAAACAAACAACCTAAAGCGAAAATATTATGATGAAAAAGGTATTGATATATGTATGGGTCTGAAATCGGATGAATTTTTTTCTTGTCTGTTTCATTTGAACAACTTACTCAAGGTGTTATGGAATATGGAGGTTTCATTTTGTTTCTATTATCTTTCAACTCAATGATGGATCCTTTCACTGACTTGAATTATAGAGCCTTTTGCTTTTCTTCAATTTATTGAGCTTATGAAGCTTCTGTTAGCGGAGCTCACCTTTCTAAAAGGGTCAGGGTGATAATGATGGGTACTCTAAACTTAAGAAAGACAGCACAGAGGTTCTTCGCAGGTTCTCTTTTCTTCAACATCCTATCACTTAGTTCTTGCCTACCCTCTCAATGCTCTCATCATTACATCTACCCCCCAAGTACCAAGTACCAACTATAACACAATATCACTATGTTACAGGAAGTTACATTGGAGTATGTCCCTTGTGCCTATTGGGCTATTTCACGTTCCCTGTCAATTCTACCTCATGAACCTTTGGTCCAATAACCTTCCCCCCTGGCTCTTCTAATGTAAACCTCAGTAATGAGGGGTTATTTATCTGTAATTATAGTAATTTACTACTTTTTATTTTGTGATCAGATTCAGAGACCTCAAGAAATGGTTATTGCATTTAATTCTTGTATTTTAATTTATGCTACATCTATTTCTCTGATCTTCAAAATTTTCAGAGCAATGGATTTCTTGGTGGCCTTGTTCCAAAACTTAATTCAGCATGCTGATTGGTCAATGTCACAAGCCTGTACAGATGCCTATAACAAGACTCTAAAGAAGTGGCATGGCTGGCTTGCTAGTTCAAGCTTCTCTGTAATGTTCTTTTGATGCTTTTTCTTCTTCCTTCTTATATAATCTTGAAATATCTTTATGGAAATAGAACCTTGATATTGAAAAATCTTGCTTCATATTGGCCAAAGTCTGTCACATGTCTCCAAAAAATAGTTCATAGTTATAGGAAATGCTTGAAGTTTACTGTTTCTATCTTCTTAATACAATCTTTGCTCCCTATCCCATGAATATTTTTCACAGTCTAATGCAGTGGGAAATGCATTCATCTATTCAAGTTATTATTTTTCTTATCGAAATTTCAGTCATTTAGAGATGTAGCATGTCAAGGTACAAGTTTACTGCCCGATGAAATGATCTGAACGATATTCTAAACCTGAAAGCCATTAAATTCTGATAATAAATAAACTCAAAATCCGTATGTACTAGTTCTGTATGTTAAAGTCTATTTGACTTTAACTAGTGCAATGTAAAGTCCATACAGTAATATTTATCCACCCTTTATAATAAATCAAACTACTTGAGTCCCCGTTCTTAAAAATAAGATAACATCTCTGTGTATCTTCTATCTCCATCAAAACACATGGCTTCCTCTCTGAAAACCATATATCCTTTTTACAATTGATATATGTCTGTTCTCAACTCCTTTTCTTTAAATTTTGTATATAATTTCTTTTCAAAATTACGTGTGTCTTCTTCATAATTACTCTTTATAATATTTTTTTTAAAAAAAAATAATTAAATTTAAAAATTCCCTACAATGCATTAGAATACTTATTAGTTCAACGTACACTATAATGTCTTTAGTACTTTGTTTTTGGCAATTGATTTTTTCTACTTTAGGAGGTAGAGTGTAGGATATGATGGTATTCAATATGCTTTTGTGACATAGTAAATTCTCTATGTGCAGGTAGCGATGAAGCTAGCACCTGATAGGAAGAAATTCATGGAGGTAATCCAAGGCACAGGCGATGTGAGTGCTGATATAGAGAAATTTTGTACCGCATTTTCTCCTCTCCTTGAAGAGAATCACAAGTTTCTGGTAAGATGTCTTGGTTTTCTTAGCTCATCGATGATCATTAAGCATATATCTAAAGGGGGTTTAACTCAATTAGTTGAGCAGAGTGCATGAATACAATATATATTCTGCATGAATCTTGTTCAGCATGCATCACCAGTGTCTTGTATATATTCTGCATGCATCATGTTCTGTATATATATTCTCCTCTCTTGACATGTTCGAGTCTTACAAAATTTTGAACTGTATGCATCATCATGTTCTGGATTAAGCCATATATATATATATATATATTATTAAATTAAAAATAAATAGAATACATGTAGTCTCATCATCTAAGCAACCAATTATATCACATAAAACTTACATGGAAAAGATATTACTTTATTATAGTTTTAAAAGGATGCAGGAACTTAAAGGGTTACTCTTTTGGCACAGGCTCGTTTTGGCCTTGATGATATGAAGGCGTCATGAAGTCATGGGTTATTCATGATCAAAAGTTTCTTGATGAAAGGCTAGCCCATGCATTCTCACTCTCGTGTTCAGTCCTTAAACTCCCATGTTTCTTTGTTGGCATCCACACCCAGTACAATGATACACACTCGTTCACTTTAATCATGGACCGCATTTCTTGTTTTCTGTTTGGTGATGTACAATCTTTGGATAAGCACAATTTCAATTTTCTCTGGTTAGAAAGAACTAGTTAAACTCCTTCCAGGATCCAATTTAAGATCTAATTCATACTATTTCGCACATGGTTACTTTATTATTTATAAAAATGGCGATGATTAACTTTTAGGCTTGATTGTACTCTTAGTTTAGTTTCCTTTTAAGTTTGAATTATTTTTTAATTTCTTTACTAATTAAGTTTTTCTGTTTAAATTTAAGTAAGTTTGGTTGTTTTAGTTTAAAAAACTTTGTTTTTACTCACTAATCAAAACATAATATTTCTTTCAAAATACAAAATCTCAATATTTTTCTCTTTAATCTCTAATATCACATCCAACAAATTCTTTCTTTTTTAATAAAACTTTACTAAACTTCTAAACTTTGATTTTATATCTCAAATTCATTGTTAACTCCTAAATTTTGAATGGTTAATAATTTGAAGATTTTAAGATGACACGACCAAATTTTTATTTTATTTTGAAAGGGGACACGATAAATTTTGCATAAGTTTAAAAATAGAAAAAAAAACTTGATTAGCTTCGAAAAATTTGGGAAGGAAAAGCCACTTCAGTTCAAACAACAGTTTTGTTTGACAGTGGCAAATTCGCTAGCTAGTAGTATATATGTAGCAAGTTAAGCGGCTGTTATATCAATTTGTAAAGGTAATATTTGATAGAAGGAGACTATGATAAATAACAAATAATAGTTGAAGTAAAGACTAAAAGTGAATTTTATGAAACGATAAAAACTTAAGAAATAGATTACCCACAAAATCTTTACACACAATTGTTGCGTTGGATTAGTAGTTCATGTGGGTAACTCGTGTGATTGCTGGTGGTCAAAATTTTGTTTAAGTATTAAAATGAAACTTGTCCAGAATTAAACAACTAAAACCATATTAATCCTTAAAATAATAGTTTGATATTTCTACTTTTTAATATTATTTTTCAGCAATTCTTTTCTACAGTATTTAGTTGGAGTTTTCAGTAATAATCAAGTCGAAAATTTTTCTGGGTAGCGTTATTAGATTTTAGGATTCAAATAAAAAATGAAAAGGAAAAATGAGTAAAATCTCGTAAATTCATTTTTTTCTTTAAAAAATTAACTTCATTAAATTTTTTATATTTAAGCCTTTTTACCTTTAAAATTCTATTTACCCCAACATTTTCTTGTAAGAAAAAAGAATACCAAATTAAACAAGTCAAATACTACTTTAATAGCTTATTAAAATCAATTGTTTGAATTTATTCGCACAAATTTCATATTTACTAAATAAATATATACTTAAGGTATTTGATCAAATGTGCCCTTCATTCATTATATTGTTTTAGAAAACAAAATGAGAGATCACAACTAAACATAAATTAGTGATAGCAATATAAAAATATATTTTTCCTATTATATTTACAATAATAGAAAAATGTATTTAAGCCTGTTTTACTCATACCAGGAATATAAATAATTCTCATTCAAAAAATGCTAATTGAAAAATCCCAATGATTTTTGTTGGTTTGTTTTGTTTATTTTGGTAACATGGGTAAAGAAAAGAAAGGCAAAGAGAAATAATGGTGTCTCTTTATTAATAGTGTCAAGTTAAATTTGCTTTTAATTATGGTTGAGCAAATTCACAAGTGCCACCCGATTATGGTTTTGAACCCGTTTTTGTCGCAGTTTAACTAAAAATAGTTTTATATGATATGTCCCATATTTAGCCTATGGTCAATGAAAATTACAATGAAACTTCTCTGGCTTTCCATCAAAAAACATGGTGAGTTATAGGTTTTTATTTGCCTAGCCACCAATTGGGGTCGGTAGATCAAAATCCAGAGCTCTCATTTTTACAATTTTGAGATTTTACAACCCCAAGTCTCTCTCTTCTTTGGTTGGATGCTCTTTCCACAACATCCAATCAAGAACTACCACAACTTCCATCACTTTTTTTTTTTGTCCCATCTTGTTGTCTTGAACATTTGTTCTCATTTTTGCCAACACTGACAAGACATCATATGATCGATTCAAACATTTTTGTCCTGGAGGTAGTCGGGTTGGTGTTTTCTAATCTTTTCTTATGTTTCTTTTATTTTTTTTTTCTTTATTTTTGTTTTTATAGACACTTAGTGCTAATCAAAATTCAGAGAAAAAAAGAGACATGTGAGATAGAATTATAGATGTTAAATATAATTTGATTAAAATGAATGAAATGATTAAATGGCAAGAGGAAAATTAGTTGGCTGATCCCCTTTTGGTTTCAGAAATTTGTAGCTGGTTCCATTGAAGATTAGAAGTACTAACACCTTTGAAGTGGAAGGTTTATATCAAAAAAAACTTCAACAATGACGTCAGGCACCGCAGTGAAAGGCCAGGTGAAAGGCCAAGTCAAAGGCCTCCTCAAAGGACTTCGATACATTTCCCAAATATTTGGTAAGCACAATTTTCTATTAATACAAACAAATAAAATAGCATTGTACAAATGAAATTCATTCAACAGAAAAATATGTGCACTAGTTCTGATTATGATTTTGTGTACGTCAAAATTTACCAATAACTTGTCCAACCAAAACGTTTTTCTATTTTTCATTTCTTCTGAGTCTTGGACGACAACAACCCTCTAATTTTTTGGAAGCTACGCATGCATGTCTAAATTTTTTATAAACTTGAAACTAAAAAGATTAATTTAAACAATAATAAACTTGCATTGCAGATGAGGAGGAAGAAAAGGAGATACAAATTGGGTTCCCAACAGATGTAAAGCATTTGGCACACATTGGAGCTGAAAATGCGCAAGCAACTGCACCAAGCTGGGTAAACATTTTATTGCATCCTAACTATGTCATTTTCCACGTTTAATCAATGTTTGGATGAGTAAATATTACAGAGTAATTCACTGTATATTTAAATTATTATTTTTTAACTGATTTGTTTGGATAAAATATTTAAGGAAATTTAAAATTATATGATCTTAAAAAAAAAAAATTTAATAATATAAAATAGAATTTAAAATTTCAATCATTCCTCCCGGAATTTTTCTGCTGAATTTTAAATTCTACTTAAAATGTAAGAATGGAAGAATTTCAATTTTATCTTTCCTCTTCCCCCGGCTGATGTTGCATTGTCTCATTTCGCAACTCAATAATTAATATTTATTTTTATTTAATATTAAAATTTTAATTTTTAAATAAAAATTTAAAAATAAAAATTTAAATTTTTTAAAATTAAATTACTTTACTAAAAAAAATAAAAAAATAAAATATTAAATTGATTAATCCAAACAAAATATAGAAATTTAAGACAATTTAATAGTTAATACTTCCAGGTTTTGAAACAAAAATGACGTGATTGTCACGAGTTTGGAAACATGCATGTGTAATTCAATTGGTTGTTAACGTGACATTGTGCAGATGAATGAGTTCGGAGGAGAGCAAAATTCAAACGCCACTAAGACACCACCACCTGAAGGTTCGATTCCATCGTATCCCGTACCAATACATAAATATTATATCTTTATATAAATCTTAAATGGTAAGATGATGATGCAGAGAATAACAACGATGGTGGGAGCAAAAGTGAAGGGAAGAAAAGCTCGAATCGAAAGTCAAAGGCTCGTTCATCAGAGAGTCAATCAGCAACGAGTTCTCCAAGCCGAGACAGCTCCACGGAGAAGCCCAGTCGACGACACCATTCCTCGGAATCTTCCAGAAGAATCCCGCGTTCCTCGGACGATGAAAAGCCGCCAGCAACAACAAAACATCGTAGAAAGTCGAAAACGACATCGTCGGATGAGAAAGATGGGTCGATTCGCAGGACATCGGAAGATAAAGAAGGTTCGTCGAGGAGAGCACCCAGAAGTCGAAGAGCATCAAAAGGAGATTCTTTAACCGATTTCTCATTCTCAGATTCTGGGTCTGGGCCTGGCCTTCACTAGACAAATTACACACAACAAGCACAAGCACAACCTCAAACCCAAACCCACTCATACGTGATTGCGTCTTCTTCCTCCGTTATAGTGGACCAGCAGCAGTTACAGTTTAGAGAGAGATTTCAGGGGCAACAAATTATTATTATTATTATTATTATTATTATTATTATTATTATTATTTATTTCATTATTATTTATATGTATAACCACCAACCAACAAACACCTCTTGCTTGGTGTCGCGACTTTGTGTCCGCTCGCTCTATATCAACCTTTTGTTTTTCCTTTTGTGGAGTTTTATTTTTTCAAAAAGTACAGTGCCACTGACAATTTTGGATCCCCTTCTCGATCCAATTGTTGCAATTTGTGTAACAATTTTTTTTGAATGATATAAAGTGCACCTATTGATACTTTGCTTATATTATTGTCACCCTCGCTATATGTTTCATTTCACGTCTAAAAGAATTTTGTTATTAGTTTTATATATAGTTGAAGATATTAATTGTACTTTTATGAGTTTCAATTTGACCGAAAGTCATGGAAAAATAAATTTTGCATTGAGTTTGAAAAATGTAACGACTTTTACAAATTTTGGTTGATTATGTAAGAAAAATTTACCTTTATTATTGTATCAAACTGTTTTTCTTGAAAACTTTACGTTAAGTTTTGTATCATATTTTTGCTTTCAGTTGAAAAATTTTACATTAAATTTTACTTCAACCTCGTTTTCAAAATAAAAAACACATTTAAATATAGATATATATATTTTTAACACTTTAAAATCAAAGTAGTACACACAAACTACCAACAACAAATCCGATGAAACTATACACGTTTCAAAAGAAACACTCCAAAAAGACAGAGAATTAATAATAGTAGAAGTAGTCACATTTCCAGAAGGAAATGTAATAATGTTGTACAGTTTTTTCATTTTTAAGTACAAACAAACAAATAGAGCTAATTTCCCAAGACATGATGTGGTTGGAAGTTCTCTTTGTCGGAGATTTTGAAAACTGAATCCTTGTCACTACTTGACTTGGCAGGAGAAAACTCAAATGTTTCATCACACCTCGTTTTTGTTGGCACTGGTGTTGCAATGTGCTGAGAGAGTTCTCTTTGGTTTCCACAAAGAGTGAATATATTCTGAATCCTCAGAAGTCTAGAAGTGTCATCAACTGAACTTACCTTGAAACAGTGATCATCTTTGTTTGGACTTGTGTTTGGAAGGTTTAATGTTGTTGCCAATGAACCTGCAGCTCCATGTTTGTCAACACTGCATACCCTCTTTTCCTCTATCACTTCTTTGTCCACTTCCTCATCTTCCCCTTTTTCTTCATCTTCATCTCCTTCTTCTTCTTCCTCATATACTGTACTAAGGCCTAACCTTTGGCCAAAGGCTGGTGTAAAAACATGAGCATCTTCAGTTACACCATTCGAAGTATTTGGACAAGGTTGACTTGAAAAGTCTTGCTTAAAATTGTAATCACTCCTGCACATAACTCCACCAACTATGTTTACTTCGCGGCCTAGGGGTTCTTGATCATCCATGTCCAAATCCATTGATTTCACCATTCCAGGATCATCCTCACTTTTGTAAACACGCATTAGCCTTCTCATGAACCCACTTGACTCCATATCCTTTGACTCGTTTACCTCACCACACCCTTGCTTTGAATTACATAGCTGCAGCTCAATCTCTTCCAGTCTCCTTCTCAGAGTTTCGACTTCCTCCTGTTGCTGCAGTATCTTCTCTTCCATTCTCTTCCTCTCCATATCAACAAATTCATTAGTCATTCTTTGGCATTCTTCCAACTTCTTTTCCAACTCTTGCCTCAGAAGGCGGGTCCGTTCATTTACCTTCAGGTTAATTTCCTCCTCACTAGCTGGAGCACCTTTGCCTTCTGCCATGTCCAGTTTAGCTCTTAAGGCAGCAACTTCTTCCTCTTTCTTCAAAAGCTTCTTGTGTGCTTCATTTCGTTCTTTCTCTCTTTGCTTGTTTTCCATCTGTAGCTTCAAGATAAATTCATCCATTGCTGCAATTCTTGATCCCAGAATGACAGCAGAAGAAGATTCCTCTTCCTTGACTGGAGTATGAGGGCCGCGGACTATGCATTTTGCTTTTGCCCCATATTCAAGTGTGGAGATTGTCTTGTGTATTTCCTTAGGATCAGGACTTGCACACAGTATCATTAGAATTTTTGACTTGTCATCTTCAAAGGAATCCTAAAAAAGGGAAGGCATGATAAAAAGTACTCACATCAAATCATACTTCAAATAACATAGAACATGAATTCAGTAATTCATTCAATAAAAGACAATATATTATTTACCTGGAGAAGCATGGTAAGTTTGCTGTCTCTGAAAGGCACATGTGAATCGCCATTTGCAATGGACTCCACCACTCTCTTCAGCGCTGTATTTCCTTGGTTGATTTTTGCAGTCTATGATTTTATTGGCAGTATAATAATATTCATCAGCAGATAACTTCATAATTCAAGAAAGAGAATCAAAATGGCGAAACAGTTACCTGCATTTTGGCTTCAAAGCCTGTTTGACCAGCTTGTTCAATATTTTCCGATCCTGCCATGTCTACAAGCATTAGCCTCCCTCCCACAGTTGGGACATCAAGGATTACCTGACCAGAATAGAAGGCATGTATGTAATCAATTACCAATCAATGGAGCTTAATAAGTGTAATCAGAAAAACCATCTATCAAAGTAACCATACCATGCAGTGACTTCTGGAACTTCTGTCATTACAGAGCGTGCTTTTAACAATCCTTCGCTTCTCCACTTTCTGAATTTCCTTGGAGATCTTCCCAGCTTCGTTTCCAGATATATAGGTTGCATTCTTAGCCTTTTTCCCCATTACTTCAAGTTTCACCTAAAAGTAAAAAAGCTAAAGTAAGAAAGCAACCCCAACCAACTGCCAAGGACAGACATTGTCAATTAAGGAGCAACAGTGCAGTTGCTACTTCCAAACTAACACCTGATTATCCACATAAGCACTTTTCAATTAATGGGTGTACATATATATGAGAAACATAGATGTTGACAAAGTCCATAGATTTTTCATTAAGCTGAAAAAGATCATGTAAGGGTACATCTAAGAGAAACATCACCAGCTTTTGCTCAATATCGTGTTCCAATCCAATGCTCTCAGCTGAATTATGCTCTTTCAAAACAAGCACTATAAGGAAACAATGTAATCTTTTCTTGCACAAAGTTTGAAAAAGTATCTAACCATCTAATAACATATGTTTTTCCAGTCAAAATTCATCTGCTTTTGCGAAGAAAGCACACCAACAACGGGAAATTATCTTCTTAAGAAAGGTCTCACAAACCCTTCTTCAGAAAGAAGCATATAACCACACAGCCAAGCAAAAATGAAAAAGCCAAGTGAGCCACAAAATAATTACATTAATCTAGCCAATTTCATACAAGTTATGAAAACAAGTAACAACATTCTATTTCACTATAAAAGAAATGATAAAGCAACATAGATCATATACATATATATATTACCTTTGAAGCACTACCGCCCTTAGGCCACCCAAATCCAAACCCTCCTCCACCTCCTCCATTGGTGGACAACAGATCATAGATCTCCTCATTGTAAATCTCTAAAACCGTGACTTGGACAAAAGTCCCCAACCCTCTTGAATCACCCCCACCATCTCCATCTCCTTTATCACCATCTCCAAGAATATCCCTCAGAGACCTATACACAATCCCTGCTTGCTTTGAACACCCAAACATTGTGTGACTCTTCCCAGACCCAGTTGGCCCATACATCATGATAGTGCACTTATCTCCGAGCTTAACCCCATTGATCCTTGACTCCACAAACTTCTTATAGAACACATCTAAGTCCTCTTCCTCAGACACGGAAACCCCATCAAGGGTAAAGTCCCGGTACCCAAAATCGGCCCGAACCCGAATGGAACTAGAGTTAGAATTTGTCTGAAGAACAGATAAAGGTTTGTCCTTTCTATCTGGGTAGTCACGGATTCTAGCAATTACTTCAATTGGGTGTTCTGAAGGGGGTTCCTTGTTTGCAACGGAATTAGGGTTCGGAGAAGGGTGTGTTTGTGGCGTTGATTTGACGCCATTGAAATTGAGACGGTGCTTTGACTGTGGAGTCTTCAATTGGGGGGTGTGGTTCGGTTTCGCAGAAGGAGTGGGAGCCATGAAAATTTGAATGTGATAAAACTCAGAAAGGAAATGGGATGAAAGATTGAAAATTTGAATTGAAAATGGCGACCCAATTGAATGAAACGGACGAGAGAGAAAGAAAGAGTGCAAGAAAATGTAGAATTTAGAAATGATGAAGATGAAAAATGGTAGAGTGAGAAACAAATCAGGGTTTTGAAATTTCGAAGAAAATGTAGCCGTTAGAGTTTGTAACGTCTCTATGCGTTCCCATTATATATTTTCACGGGACAAAAATGAATTTGACTAAGATTAATTTTATTGAAAGGACAATAAATAAATAAATAACTCACAAAATAATTAAAAACAAAAATTAGGAGGTTAAAGAATTTTGAACAAGAATCTATTTCTGCATTTGCTATTTTATGGCTGAGGTTTTTTTTTTTTTTTTCATAATTCTCTATAAACAGCACTAAATTGTATTGAATTTGGCTTAAAATTTGGGATGAAGGGACTATGACCATGGGTTTGAATTTATGATTGATCAATGTTGTATTTTAATTCAATCATATCAGATAAAGTAACAAGTATCTCGTGCGAGTCTATAAATACAAGTACAATAATAAAAATATATTAAATTTAGTTTTTTTAAAATTATTTATTTTTTATTGGTAAAAAATATTAATATTATAATTAAAAATATAATTGTTTAATTTTTTATGAAATCTAAGAAAATTAATTAATTAACAAAATATTATTTGAATGATCATTTTAAATATTATATAGTACTTAATGTTTATTTAAATTTATTATCTTTCAATGTCTTTTTTATCTAGTAACAATATTTTTTTTTATCAAACCAAATCCATTTTTTACTTTTAGTTAGTTACCAATTAGATAAAGTTTTAGTATCTCTAATCACTTTAAGTAATTCTTGAAAATTTTACTCAACATTAAATACAATAAGATGTTTAAAATCATCGTCTAAATAATTCAAATAATGTTTTGTTGATTATTTAATTTTAAAGGGTATAAAAAATAAAATTTTAAAATAAAAAATTACAGATTTATGAGTTTTATATATTAATTATATATCTTTATTACCAATGAAATAATAAATAATTTTAAAATGCTCTGAATTTATGTTCTAATATTTTATGTTCTAGTAGATATTTCACAAAGACTTTGCTGCTTCTTTCTGTTGTGTTTGACCGACATTGACACTAATTAAGACTTTACGTATGTTATGTATACTTTTCAAGTTTACCTTAATGCATCGTTGACATTAATTCTTTTATATAAATTAAAATAATTATATTATATTAGAGATTTAATTTTCTTTTTATATTTATGCTCATTTAATAAAGTATTAAGTTATTTTCTCTTTTCTTTTGACTAATTTTTTTATCTTAATAATAATTTTTATCTTCAATAGTATTTATCTTTCTCAACATCCTTTAATACTTATCTCTAACATTTTACTAATGATTTTAATATTTATTATTAGAACATTTTTAAAGTAAAAGTATCTAAAATAATAAAAAAAATATGTCTTTATATTTTCATGTAATTTTTTCATGAAAATGTTATCTCTTTTATTTTAGTTTTAGTTTAATTTTACTATTCAAGCAACATTGATTTTTATGTATTTTTTTTATCGTTTGTTGTATTTATTAACATTTTTATTTTGACTATCATTATTAATTTACCATAAATAAATAAATATTTTAGTAAAAAAATATTTTAGACCGAAAAATTCCAAGAAAAATATTATTTCAAAAAAAAATTTATTAAATTTTACATAATTACTTGATATTTTTTAGTACATATCATCTAAATATATTTTTAATACATAATATTAATCTATTTTAATTACATAACATATAATTTTTAATGTTTATAATTATAATTATACATGTTAATCCACGTCTCGTATCCTAATTTCTCACGAGAAGACCAATCCTAATTGTTATCTAATTTACCAAATAATTTAAAGGATAAATATTCCATATTTAACATAACCAATATTACATTACTTTACTATAGCGTGAAATATACTCAAATTTTGTTAAACGAATGCAAATTCGGTTATCATAATTTTTTTTTTACGTACATGTATCTTAAAAAAGAGAAAAATATTTGATAATTCATTTTTATTATTTAATATATAAAAAAGACAACAGTTTTTAATAAACATTTAATAGAATTACAATGAAAATATTTAATTGTTGCTTACTTTTTTAATTTAAATTATAAATTCTCTTTCAAAATATTATAAAATATTTCTCTCAGCAGAAAAAAATATTTATTCTTCATATAAAATATCACAAAATAAAATGATAATTCATGGTGAGACCTATTGTTAAAATACAAAATGTCAAGTTTTATGATCCATCAATTAATTCTAAATTCAAAGTCTTTATGATAAAAAAAAAAGAGTTAAAATTGATGTTTTATTAGATAAAAAGAAATACATGAAATATATAATACTTTTATTTAAATAATTATTTTCCGTGTCCAAGATAGGCATATTGTTCAAAACAAATAAATAAACACAAACCTAAGTAATTAAGGTAATAATTGTCTAACAATTTTATAATACTTAGATGGTTGAGAGTAAATTCGTTCAAATAAGTAAAGTAAATGTACATGAATATACTTTCTACCGGCATATAAGTGGAAAATATGTCTTCATTCAAAATTTTAAAATACACCTTTTAAAATATTTTATAATATTGAGTTTTAGCTTTACAAGTTACTATATTTATTAGGTGTTCCACTTTCAGAAAGTAAAATTATACAGTAGGAGTTGGCATGCTTAATCTATACCAAAAATAAAAAGGAAATGTGTTCTAGCTTCTATAATTAAAAATCATAACTTTAAAATAATAATAAAATGTTAAGATGTATTTATTTTTAAATAAAATAAATCTGAAATTTGATTTTGATTTGGCCTCATTACATTAAGAAAAATAATTGGGGTGAGATAGTGTATGATTTTAAACTTCTCATTTATTTTATCCAATTTATCGTCTCTATGCTTCAAATTAACCAAATGTGATAATGCGGTAGATTTTTTTTTTTAAAAAAAATCTAAAGTTTTAATGTTTATCTAAATATTTGAGAGGTCATGATTGATCTAAGATATAAACTAATTTTAAGAGTTTAGTGTTTATAAATTTAGCATAAAATTGATAAAATTTTATAGATTTTATAGGATATCTTTTAATTTTGAATGAATAAAAATATAAGTAAACATTAGTTTCATAATTTAACCAAATTTCCAATTTTACCCTAAATAAATTAGTGGTCACACACTTCTTACGAAGTTATTTGGAAAAACATGAACATCATGAAGGGTTAAGTTATATTACAAAAGGTAATTTACATAATATATCAAAAACAACTTTATTAGGAAAAGTAATTTTGGTAATGTTAAGAAATGTACATGAGGATTTTGGAAACTAATTTCTATAAGGCTGTAAAAATGGATTACAAAAACTACAAATGGGGAGATGAGTGAAGGTTTGGTATTTCCAAATGTGTAAAAGATGGGGAGGTGAGAGAAGAGAATTGTGAAAAAGGCTCTGAATTTGTACCTCACGTTTAAGTCTCCATCATGTTGGGCCAACTTATTATTTAACTAAAGCAATATAAGAACAAATCTACTAATGCCACTTGCCACTCAATACCACCATCGTTCAGCATAGAGCGTGGAAGTCACGGTAACTTACTAGCTTGTCTCCCTTAACTACTTAATACAAGAATTGAATTGGGGACCATTCAGTATAGTGGAACCTAACAATTAGCAAAAATAATAAAAAATTGTAACAAACAAGTTAGAGATTGAACACCAAAACTAAACAACCCAAATTGAGTTTTACTACTAGAGAAATATTTGATAGTAAGTGATACAAACTAACCAGCCAACGTCCTTTATATATATATATATATATGGCAGTTGGTCATGAAATATTACAGTGTGGCAACATTTCTCAACAGGAATTGAATTTTCCATGTAACACTGGGTCCCTCATAAAGTGATTGGAGAACCAGAATTTGGTTCTACTACTAAAGATGCTCTAGAAGGACATGGGTTCAATTTGTGTTGATGTGAGGGCCGCATTAGATGGATAATCTGTAAATAATTCTGCAAGTATTCTTTAAACCCTGAGGTCTGCTCTGGTCCTAGTACACTCCTGAGACCCAACTCACTTAAACTTTTCTTTATTAAAAAAAATGTATTAATAAGGAAACCCTCACCTTATAAATGTTCAGGGATCTTGGTGAAATTAGTCCGTGAATCACTTTGCAGAAAAAATGTGATAAATAGACCAGGTTACGCTTGCAGGTCATACACGTTTCATCTCATCCATGAACTCAAACATAAAGCAATTCAACATTCAGCTTCTCAAACTTGATTTCTTCACTATGACACGTAGTTCTTGTAACCACACCAGCCACATGTACCAGTAATAGGTACTGAAGGCAAATGAGATTTTTGTTACGATATTTCCTAGGTAAAGTTTCACTGTCATTTGTTCAGCCTTTTGACATTCAGGGCTGTCACAGATTAGAACTAAGAATTAGCTTTCTCACTCATTTGCAACTCACCATTGATTTCTTCCAAGTTTGAAGTTCTGCCATCCCGAAATTTGTCACACTTTGGGCACAATGAAGTTAAAAATAAATCAGCTAACTAATAATACAGCAAGATCTACATGGACTTCAAGATAGAAATGCATCACAAGAATGGCAACTACCACAGTAGTTCAATATAACAACATTTGACGACTTTCCCATATTCAAAATATTTTCAGATGTAATGTACTGCTACAACTTCACAGACCACAAAAATGCAGAAGATATGCTTAATAAAATCATAAATCAATTTTGAATCAAGGGAGTTTAACTCGGTTAAGCAGTATGTATCAGTTGTAAACTTTTTAGAACTAGAGTTTGACTCCTCCCTTTGAATAATGATGATTCATGATCTGAGGTAGAAGATATAAGCCACTAGAAATATCATTTTTCTCTTCATATAAGCATTTTTCTGATGAATGATACATCAGTTCATAAACATAATGTACTTGCTTGAAATAAAAACCAATTAGTACAAAACTATCCTCGTGGACAACTGAATACAAATCACATCTGCAAAACTGAACCAGCATAAAAGAATCATCACGCAGAAAATGTATTGAGATCCAAGATTGTGATGAATATATGCAGCTAAGTGTATTTATGGCAACGTTCCTCAATTAGATATACATAAACATAAAAGGAGATAGTAAACAAATCTCCCTAAAATGTAAGCAACAAATTACATAAGAAGTACCATGTAAGTAGGAGGACATCAAGCATCATGAAGACCAGAATAGGACTAAGGGGGTTATAGTTAAAGTCCAACCTTGATATTAGAGATATAACATCATGAAAGACATGGCACAATCTTTCCAAGAAACACCGGGGCAAAGAAGCATCAAGTTGATAACATTTCAGACCAATTCTTAATATATCTTTACTTTATACTCATTTGCTTTAAAACTTTAAGCTGTAAGAGAATGGATTTGAATTTGAGTGCCATAAAGGATTTTTAGCTGTGATGAACAAACATAGGAAATATGGTAGCAAATTAGATAAAAAAAAAAGAACAATACATCAATGTTAACAGGGTCTAAAACTGAAGGAATTCTCTAAACAGTGTATTCAAGTGTCCATATCTAATGATCTATAAGAAATTATTCCTTCAAAAGAAATATGTTACATTTAAACAAAAAGTATCTTGTTCCTTGGCGCTACATCATAGTTTGGTTTAGTTCCATCCATAAATCCTTGTTTACAATATTGAAGAACTTGCAACAAATACTATCAGGAAAAAAAAAAGACGAAAAGATAATATACACGGGTGTTGGAACATTTTTAAAGTCCAAATAATGCATAATAAAAAACACCAGGAACTCAAGAAATCACAAAGACCCTTAGCTCGCCTCTATCTCCTCTTGTGACACGGGTATCCGAGTCAAGATATGTGACTTCAAATTCACCACTTCCTGTATTAGATGGTGGTCTCAGTCCATCTGGAATTCGAGGCACCTCAAATGGAGGCAACTGTGACAAATTCCCAGTTGTTTTCACAGTGGTTTTCTCAAATACTATCTTTATCTTTGAAGATCCTGGAACAATTACAAACCCACACAAGATAAAAAGGCAGTCTCAAGACTGTACAATAGTACAACACTACAATTCACATATCTGGCAATTAGTAGCAAACATGCAAAATTTACTACACATATGCGGATAATTTACAAAAACAGCAAACATAAGACCAACAAACCTATGAGTTCAAATTTGTGAGCTAATGTGGCTGTTACTTCGAGGGGTGGTAGGGGCCATGGAGCACCCAATTGAAGCTCCACTATATTATCAAAATCTTTGCTTAAGATGTCAATTCGTTGAAAAACCTATCAAGTATCAACAGAAAAGAGCGTTCATGCAATAAATTTTATGTATTTGGCAACTAGTAATTCAATAAAACTCATCAGTTTTATTGTATGCAGTCAGTAACAGACCTGTCCAAGAGTTATAGGAAGGAGTCTTCCTGTGGGAGGTCCAGGACGGCTGCCACCAAGAGTACGAGACGAGAATGCACTGCTGTATATGAGTTTCCATCTTCCTTGCAATATATCAAGACCAAGTGAGAGATCCACAAGTCCTCCAGCAGCTTCAAGTTCCTTAGCTGCATCATCTGCCTTTCGTAGATCATCTTCATTTGCAGCAAGACCTCTATTTAGCCCAGAAACAGCACTCTGCAGTTATCACTCAAACGTAAGAAACAAGTTTTGGGAATCCCCCATAAAACAATCATTCAAAAGCAAAAGCATTATGAAAATTGTGATCATAAGATCATAGATATTCCAAATATAGGTATGAACATTGGTTTATGTAGCTGTGTAAAATATTTTATTTACCTGACAACCTTAAAAAAGAGGCTATCAATAAACTGCAACTACAGATTTTGTGATGCTTGCTTGCTGAGGAGAAACAACTGTGTACCTCAACTAGCTATTTTGGCAAGCCTACAACTACTTAGTTCTACAAACTAATACAAGGGTCACAAAGGATTGTCCTCAAACTATTTGGCACTTTACAATCGAGTAAACTATCAATGTGGTCATTGACTTTGTAAGGTGTGTCATATTAGTCCTTCACATTCAAAAGAAAGCAAAACAGTCCCTTACTTTTAGTTCCTTTAGTGTGTGGTTATACGAGCATTGGTAAACTTGATTTTGCAGAATGAATTTGGTTAAAGTTGATTTTAAACTGATGTGATATATATTTAGATGTTTTTATTACAAAATCAAGTTTGTAGCAAAATTCCGTGTAAAATATTTTATCCAACGCAAAATCTACCTAAAATTGCTTTAGTGCATAGTCAATTTTGAATTCATAATCAATTCTAGATTTTCTTTCAGAGTGAAATCAAACATATCAACATTTATCTAAAATCAATGTTGGACTCAAAATCAATTCTCCCACATAAATCCAAATACGCACTTAATCATTTTCATGGAAACATGAATTAAAATGAAAATAAATCATATAAGTTAGAGACTATGATGACTCCAAATTCGTACATGTCAAGGTGAAAAGTGACAATAAATTGTAAAAGTTATGGACTATAATAAAAGAGAGGATCTTATTTGTTAAATTTTGAATGTTAAGGACTAATATTACAGGGTCGAGGACCAAATTGGTAGTTTAATCCTTTACCATCTGAAGGACCAAGAAAAAGAATATATATGCACAAAATTGATCAACAAGGCAGTTTGAAAGAACTCATAATCCCATCAACATGCAGTATCACAGAAACAAATGCAAAGGAACAGTATATTCAGAAGGGGCATAAAATAAGAAGAAAAAAAAAAAAGAAATTGACATGGAAAAGAAGGTGAGAAGATACAGTAGAACCCCACCAGGAGATTGAGCTTGAAAGAGGAGATAGAATCAGAGGTGTCCCGAGCAAAAGAAGAAGAAGATGGAGAAGGGTCAGCTACATCAACAGCAGATTTGACAACAAGAGAAGGTCTGCGTAGAGAAGGTTTAGGCGTGAGAAGATGGATGTTGAAGCGTGGCCTGTGAAGGGAAGAAGAAGAAAAGTGAAAGAGAGAAGGCGGAGTGTGGTGAAGAAAATTGAGGGAAGCCATGAAAGTGTGAAAGTTGAAGAAGAGTATGTGATTGAGATTTCAGTGGCAAGGACAGGAAACAGCAACACAGAAGCATACGTGGACGAGAACTGACTGAGTTGTTCACTTTATAGTTCCTACGGTCGCTACTGAACGCCACGTAATAATGCTTAAATAACTGGTTTTTTATTAAAAAAGATATAACTATAAAACTTCTCATATATTCTTATGAAAAAACATTATTTAAAATAATTTTATGTTTGTTATAAAAATATTGCTAAGTAGTGTCATGAGAAGTTATAACTTATAAGAGTATAAAAGAATTGAACGACATATTAGGGTGGTTTCTTCGCTGCATATTTTGATTTGAGATTTAGAGGCTGCTTTGAATTGAACCAATGACACGAAGCTAATTATCATTATTCATTACGGATATCTTAGAGCATCGATTTACACCAATAGTTTATGTTAGCTGAAAGGCTACTTTTGTTTTGATTTTTTTTTTTCAAAATTAAGCTTGATTCAATATTTTTATAAGAATGATTGAATAAAAAAATTGTACTTATATATAAAACTATGGCTATGAATAAAAATTTATATTAATGCAACAAGTTTCATGGACCAACCAATACAGCATATCAAAATAATAAACATACATTTATTAATATTCACTATTTTCAAAATAAACTTAAAATTAGTAGTTAGGTTAACCTTTATTAAAATAAAATTCTTATATTTTTTATTATTTAAAAGTTTAATATCTCTTAATTAAATTAACCTTTTAACTTTAAAAAAATTTATAATATATGTTTGAGTCTTGCTCACTGAATACTAAAATCTTCCATGTTCTTGGGGATCAAATTGGAAAAACGGTGAGGAATTGATACTAATGTTGCTAAGGTATTTCATGTTCTCAGGGGTCGAATTGGAAAAAACAGTGAGGATTGCAAGAATACTTTTAGCTAAGAAAGATGAAAATATACAAGATTGTGTGTGTAATTAAACTTAACTAAGGCACATGCCTTATTTAAAATTGATAAAAGATAGTATAAGATAGAGTACGAAGGCCTTCATTATTTGCATAACAAATAGTGTGGGATAGTTGGTTATTATTTTAAAGGTTACTTGACAAAGATAAGCCAAGTTATTAGAATAGTAAGGAAAATATGAGAACTAATAACATCTAAGGAGAAAATGACAATGTATTTTTTTTAATTCATGATGAAAGGCCTTGAATATTTGTTAAGAAGGTTTGCAAGCTAACGAAAATAAAAGGAGGCTGGTTTAAAAGGGAATATTCTCACACAAGGTAAAGATAATTATGGTGGGTCTCATCATGCTTTTATACATGATCAGGAGTACAAAAAGGTACCCTAATCTCAACAACAATTAATTGTCAAATAAGGATCAGAAAGATAACTAAACGAGGTTGAATGGAAATTTAAGGGAATTTGATAAAGCTAAAATATTGGTGCAGTTTTGTATGGGTTCAAAACGAGGATAAATAGGCATTAGTCATGGATAAAAGTATAATAGTAAGTCAAAGACAGCTCTCATCATACAAATCTCAATGTTTAGTATTAAAAAGGTTAATTTGGAGCAACAAAACATAGAATTTCATAAAAAAAAAATAGAAAATATATGCTATTGAAGAGGCTGAATATTGGTGGAACAACACCCGCCAATATTTTGAGATTAAAAGTTAGGATATGATTTAAGAAGCTTTTAAAAAGGCATTTTTTAATAAGTATTTTCTTGAATATTAGAAGAACGGGGAGGAGATGGAGTTCCTTAAACTCAAGTAAGGGAATATGTTAGTACCTGACTTTACAACTTAATTTGAGGAATTGGTGAGGTACTTTCCTCATTATCAGGGCTCAATGGAGAGAACTCAAAGTATGTTAAATTCATCAATGAGTTGCGTCCTAAAGTGAAACAAGTTGTGAACTATTATGGAATTTGCTAATTCCTTAGGTTGGTGAACATATGTAGAGTATATTACGATGAAGTAAGAGAGAAGGCAATTCAATATACGAGTTTATTGGACTTGAAGTTTGAAGATGCTTGGAGTTCTCTCTCTAGTAGTTTTGATTTTGATGGTTATGTATTTTTGGGTTTTCTTAGATGTATTGTAGTAAGTGTTTTCATGTATTGATTGTTATAGCTTAGGCTTGTTTATGTAATTGCTTTAGTTTAATATGTCATAGTGTGTTAAGCTCAATCTTGTGTGATTTTTCATGAGTCAAATTGTTTAAATTTTCCTTTAAGTTTTGTTTTCAAAAATTATACATGAGGTAATCAATTACTAACTAAGGTAACAAATTAAATTAGCTTTTAGGTAACAAACTGAGATAATAGATTACCTGAAAATGGTAATCAACTACCAAAAGTGGGTAACCAAGTGGGGAAAACAATTTGCCACTAGGATAATCAATTACCCTTGGTTAGAAACACATGAAAAGAGCTTTTATCATTGGAATAATCGATTACCCAATTCTAGTAATCGATTACCCTCATCAGATTTTCAATTAACTTGCCCAAAATCTGTTTTCTTTGATCTTTAAATAAATCACTTTTTGAAAATTCAAATGATGATGTTGGAAATACTAAAAAGAAGAGTTCTTACACTTTCAAATCCTCTGAAAAACTGAGTTTTACATTTTCTCCAAGAAAGGCTTCAAAGATCTTCAAAGAATGTTTTAGCAAAAGGGAATCTTAATTGAAATGTGATGATTGACATTGTATATGTTATGTTTTGATCAAAATCTACACACACAGGTGTTCTCTATCTGATCTTTTACTTTTGAATTTGTTTTTGGGGTTGATTACTCTAAGAGAAAGGTTTCTCTAGGAAATAGTAAGTTTCTTTGAGAAGGGTATCTCAAAATTTTGTTTCTTGGAGGTGCCAAGAACAAGGAGTAAAGTTCTTTAGGTTGAAGAACTGGATTATATTGAATGTTTTGATTTCATTTTGTGTTACTTGTGCAGTGTGTATGTAAGAACACAAAGGGAACATAGTGGAACACCAATTGCAACTGTTGTTGAGTTGGGATTGGATGTAGGCCGTAAGCCAAACCAGTATAAATCTTTTGTGTAATCTTCTATCCCTTACTCTTTTAATTCTTTTTCAAATGATTGGTGTTAATGTTGTTCAAACTAATTTTCGTTTCATGATTAACACAGAAATTCTGGAAAGTTTGATAACATTATATGAATGTGAAAAAGTCTATATCGATGTCACGTTTCTTATATCTTCTTTGCATTTCGGTGATAATCTCTGAATCGTATTTTGTTTCAACTATTATCTTAGATCAAGGGGATTAACACTCTTAAGTTTTGATAATTACGAGACAGACGATACGAACAAACGATGCAAGTGTAGACGATGTGAGAACCACAGACGAAAGGTGACTTTTCAATATGAAAAGTCTTATTCCTTGTCTCCTAAAAAATGTTTCATCACAAAGAGTAGACGATGCAATCATGGTTGTAGATGACACTACCTTAGAGTGTTAGTCAAATGTCTTTTGCCTTATCAAAAATCCATCATCTACTAGAAGCAAAATGGAGACAAACGACACAGAAAGTGAAGACAGACGAAGTAACGCGTGCAAAATGTCATATTCAGCCGTTACTCTTAGAAGTTTCCAAAAAGGCTATTGGGTACTATGCAAAACCTCTGCAACACGAAAAGTAGATCACACTTTCGTTACCTAAACTGATCAAGTCAGAAAAATATGCTGAACATGCGCTGACTCCGCTGTGAATCATTAATTATTCTGATTGATCTCTGCCACTGATGGAAAGTTTCAAGAAAAAGGACAACGATCATATCTCTTGAGTCTAACGGATCTCTTCAGATTGTTGCCTATATAAAGGTCTTCATCGCACCATTTCAAGTTGGCGAAAACGCTATTACAAGCTGATTATTTGAATTCGCTCTTGAACTTATTCTTCATTGTAAAAACCCTTTCTGCGAAGAGGAAAGCTTTAGTTTCTTTAAACTTTTCTAAATCCACGTCTGTGGTACTTTAGCCTGAGGAGGCTGTGCTTGCAAAGAATACCTTTCTTTAGCCTGAAGAGGCTGTGTTTCAAACAATACTTGGTGGGTTAGCCTGGGAAGGCTGTGATCAAAGAATATCTTGTATTAGCCAGAAGTGGCTGGGTTCAAACAATACTTGTAACCTTTTCACGGTTGATAGTGAAAACTCAGTTTTTATTGGGTAACTGGACGTAGTCTGATATAAACGAACCAGTATAAAAACAATCGTGTTTTTTGGATTTTATCTTGTGACTAACGATGATAATTAAAGAATAACCTAATCTCTTAAATCGACTTTTTTCAAGATAAATTTGAATCGTCTGTACTGGTTTCAAAACAACAAACGATAGGATAAAATTTTATTAAGATCATGTTAAGTCAAGATGATTTAGCATCTTAGTTTTGATAATTACAGAACAGTCTGTTGTGCTTATAGACGGAAGAAAGAGAGCAGACTGAAGGAACAGACTGAAAAAGCAGACTGATGAGAGCAGACTGAAGGAACAGACTGAAAGAGCAGACTGGAAAGAGTAGACGGAAGGAACAGAGTGAACAAAGTAGACTAAACAGTTGGAAACTGAAGAGTCATCAGATGCAAACAGAGTAGACTAAACAGTTGGAAACTGAAGAGTCATCAGATGCAAACAGAAGAATGATAAGACTGAAGGGAGTAGACTGAAGGAACAGACGGAAGGAAACAGACGAATGAATTCAACACACAACCCATTCATTTATTCATTTGTCTACCTCGTTTAATGAAGTTAAGACGAAGTAACTCGTGCCCCAATTCAAATCTAACCGTTACTCATAGAAGCTTCCAAAGACAATATAGAGATCTGTGCAAAACCCCTGCAGCACAAAAAGCAACCATGCTTTTTGTTGATGTCTCTGATCAAGTCAGAAAAAGCCTATGTAAACATTAATTATTCTTATTGATCTCTGTCACACGTTTGAAGACCCCAAGACAGAGGACTAACGTTCAAATCTTCAGTCTAACGGATACTTCAAGAAGTTCTCTGTAAAAGGACTTCATTACTTTAAGAGAAGGCTGACGAACTGCATAACAAAGAAATTATATTCAAGCTTCAAGCTCTCAAGCAAAAGTTCACTCGCCCTGAACTTAGAATAGATCTCATTGTAAAACCCCTCTCTACGTAGAGGATAAACTTATTCTTTCATCTTCCTAAATCCACTGTTGTGGTGCTCTTAGCCTGTGTAGGCTGTATTCAAAGAATACCTTGTTTAGCCTGTGGAGGCTGTATTCAAAGAATACCTTTGTTTAGCCTGCAGAGGCTAGGTTCAAAGAATACTGGTTTAGCTTGAGAAGGCTGTGTTCAAATAATATATGTAATTAGCCAGGAGTGGCTGGGTTCAAAGAATACTCTTAGTGGAACCTCAGTGTATTGCTAGGGAACTGGATGTAGTCTTGATCAGACGAACCAGTATAAAAATATTTTTGTCTTCTCTATTGATTTATCTGTTAACTAATAGGGGATAATAACTTGAACAGTCTGATAATAAAATCAATCTTAAAGAAGAGAACAATCTTGCGTCTGATCAAGCTTTGAAAACAACAGACGCAAACGTATCGTCTTAGAGAAAAAGTTTTAAAAACAGTCTACACAATTCAACTCCCCTTCTTGTGTGTTTTTGTATTTTATAGATCAAAATTCAACCCCCCTTCTTGTGATTTATTCTTTACATATTATATATGTGATTAGTAATAACAAGATAAAGACATAATTGAAATTAAAAGAAGATAGAAATGAATCGAAATCGGGTTTGTTAAAAGGAACTAGAATCTATTCACCCCCCTCTAGATTCTCATAGGGACTAACAGAGTTTTCGACCAATGAAGAATAAGAACAAAATGGTCTCAAGTAGGCACCAAACCTATACTTCTTCTCAAGTAGACACTTCAGGTTGTTCCTTCATCCACCTTTGAAGTTCACAAATGGCAAAGACAACAATCTTTCTTATTTTCCTTCAATAGTGAAGTGTTTCAAGTGTGGCCAATAGGGTCACATCACTCCTAAGTGTCCCAACAACCCCATCATATGCCACAATTTAGTTAAAAGGGTCATGTGTAGAGAGATTTTACTATACCCAAGAAAAAGCAGAGTGGTGGAGGACTAAATGCTTAGACTAGTAAGCTAGGAGCAAGTGGGGAGTCTTTACACTCCATGCCGATGAAGCTTATTTTTCTCCTAAGTTGATCCAAGGTATTGGTCTCATCCATGTTATCCCTTTAGTTTTATTATTTGATTCTGGTGCAACAAATTCTTTTGTGTCTTATTCTTATGTTACCAAACTGGAATTGCTTGTTTCCACCTTAGAGATTGATTTGTTAGTTTCTACTTTGACTGGTAGTTTTGTTTTAACTTCTCAAGTTTGTTTAAAGTTTCTTGTGAATATAAATGATATGTATTTTCTTGTGGATCTGATTTATTTATCTTTAGATCATATTGATGTTATTCTTAGTATGGAATGATTATTTTCCAACAGTGTCCTTTAAAATTTTTTCAAATAGGACCATTGAGTTTGATAGCTTAGGAGCGAGTAGATAAGATTTTCATGTCTGCCAACCAAGTAATTTTCTCTTTAAGAGAGAAAGCTTAAGTATAAATGATCTTAGCCAACTAGAAATTGAGAGTCAAGTAGATTTTGTGAGGTGCTTATAGCTTGTAAGTTTTCCGATGTTTTACCTGAAGACATATCCTCCTCGGCTACTAAGACAAAGATAGATTTTGGTATAGATCTAGTGCCTAGAACTAGACCTATAGTTATTGCTTCTTATAGGATGTTTCCTGTAAATTAGTGGAGCTTAAGAGTTAGATAGAGGATCTCTTAAGTAAACTGCTAATTAGGCCTAATGTGTCACCTAGGGGAACTCTTGTGTTGGTAGTGAAAAAAAAGGATGGTTCCATAAGATTGTATGTAGATTATAGGCAGTTGAATAAGGTTACCTTTAAGAATAAATATCCTTTGCCTGGGATAGTTGATTTTGGTGGATTACTTGGTGAGAGCCTGCGTGTTTAGTAAATACATTTTAGGTTAGGTTACCATCATATTAGGGTTAAGTATAAGGATATCTCAAAGACTGCTTTCAGTACCTGCTATGGTCATTATGAGTATCTTGTGATGCTGTTTGGAGTGACTAATGCCCCTGGTGTGTTCATGGATTACATGAAACACATATTCCATCCTTACCTAGATAAATTTGTTGTGGTTTTCATAGATGACATCTCATTGTATTATAGTATTCTAAGACTAGGGAGAAACATTCTAAGCATTTGAGATTGGTGCTTTAGACACTTAGGAACCATCAGCTTTATGCTAAGTGGTCCATGTGTTAGTTTTGGCTTAGTAATGTTAGCTTCTTAGGACATGTGATTTCTGAAAGGGAGGGGGATAACTATAGTCCTAAGAATGATTTTAAGATTGGAAGTTTCTTGACTTTAGTTGGTTATTATCATAGGTTCATACAGAACTTCTGTTAAATCAAGTTTGTTTAAAGGTAAATTATATCTCTTAATTTTGATAATTACATATTATTACGATAAAAGTTTCATCTATAAAACGAATAAAGTTAGCACATGAATAAAGTCTTAGCAGATGATTCACGTGTTAGCAGATAAATGATGCAAATAAGACGAAGGCTATGTGCAGACTAATGAGCTAGTACATGAAGCTTCAAAACTAGATAAATATTAATTCTTCAAATAATTTATACTTTAAAAGACTTTAACCAATAGAAATACATTTTGCAGAGTCTTATCAAAAAGCTTATTGCTCAAATTATGTACAAGGAAGTCAACTAATCTTTTGTGAAAAGTTGAGTCAAATTAGAACATAAGAGGATATTTTTGACAGAAATATCTATGTATAAAGGACACATTTTTTAGTACCTAATCCTCATTTTTTTAAAGAATGTTGCTACTCTGATGTTGACAGCTCATATAGTTGTATTAAATACATGAGAATGTTGAGTACGCTTCTAACAGATGGATTGAAGATGTTGAAGTTGTAGAATCTAATGGCTACTTCAAACTCTCCATCTATATAAAGGCTTAAGATTGAAGATCTGGAGTTAGAAATTACTCTACAAGAAATAAAATTGTTGAAGTTTTATTTTTTTCAAATCTCTCTTGTAAAAGTCTTTCATTCTTCATTGTATCTCTCTCTGCGTAGAGGTTATCTTAGTTAAACAAATCCTTTGTTGTAAACCTTCACCCTTGCTAGTATTGCTAGCCTGAAGAGGCTAAGATCAAAGAATATTTGGAGTGTTTAGCCTGAAAAAGTTGTGTTTAAAGAATACTTGAAGTATTTAGCTTAAAGAGGCTGAGCCCAAATAATACTTGGGTTGTTTAGTATAAAGAGACTATGTCCAAAGAATACTTGGGTTAGCTTAGCCAAAAGTGGCTATGATTCAAATAATACTTGTAATATTCACTGTTAGTGAAATCTTAGCTATTGTTAAGAATTTGGATATATTCTTGATTATAAGACAAAGCCGTATAAAAATATCTTTTGTTATTTACTGTTTATGCTTTTATTCATCTAATTGTCATCTAACCAGACCTATCTTGTTAACATATTGTGTCTTTGCGAAAACTCTTTTCATAAAGAGTTTGAAAATATTTGTCTGACTCATCAAACGATATGACATCAATCAAAAGGATCAATCTGAATTTTCAAGCTCAAGTGATTCAAACCAACCCAAATTCGGTCCAAGTGACATTGAGGACTCTTTGAATGACATGACCGACCCAATGACAAGGTGAAGATGTTTAAAGATGCAAGGAGTCTTAGTGAATTTGATTTATACAAGTTGGGCCAAGGAGGAATGTAAATCAGATATGTTTAAGCCCAATTTTGTGCATTTCTTGAAGGTTTCCAAGGATGGGCTGCACTAACTGATGTTCAACCTAAAGTGATCAAGATGGAACTGAAATAATTATCTTAATTATGTATTTTTTTTTGTTCAATTTTCGTGCAACCATTGGCTGAACATTTTCTAAAGACTTTTAGTTTGCCTACTGGAGCCATAAATGCTTATTGGACTATTTAGTTGCTAAAAAAAATATGAATCATGTTTAGTGGGTATCTTCAATTTTTAATGGGTGTTTTCAATGTTATTGGAACATTAAATGCCTAGTGGCTAAAAAAAATCTGAACAGTCAACCACTTAGCTCTATAAATAAAGGTTTCACATAATGTGTGAAAATTTTTTGGATAAATAAAAAAAAAATCCTTTGAGAATTATTCCTTATTTTTCTTGTTTCTTTGGCTAGTTAGGAGTCTTGTAATTTCCTTTGTAACACTTAACAGACTTATCTATTAGAGTGTTTAATGTAGAAACATATAAGAAAAATCACTCAACTAGAAGAATTACTAGAAGTATGCTTAAGAAGGTGAAAGAAGAGGTTAGAAGGAAGCTCATCAAGATGAAAGCTCATGTTCAAGACTCTTCTTATACTTATAACTCTTATAATCTTCTATTAATTATAATTGAAGTGTAAATCATATTTGATGGCCTTGTAAGTTTACAGCCAAAGTGCATTTTCTTTTGAGTGTTTGCTTAACATTTTACTTAAAAGGCTAGTAAACTTAAATAGTGAAGCTTAGTAGGAGTGAGTGAATTTAAGTTCAAGTTCATATTAAATTCACATTTGAAATTTAAATTTAATTTGATTTAAGTTTGAATTTCAAATTGTGAATCCAAGTAGATTTGACTCAAGTAGATTTTCACTTGGATTAGGATCCATGTCTAATCAAAGAGCAAATCTCATCCCTTGATTAGATACACTCATCTAATGGATGAAAATCATGTGGAAAATGACATGTAACCTTTGCGAGTGACATGTAACCTTTGAAAGTGACATGAAACACTCTTGAAAGTGGCATATACTTGAACCTTTGAACTTGTGACTCTTATTCATTGACTAGTAGAGTACTCTAATGTGGTTTAGCTTCCTTTTCAAGTTTTCCTAAGTCTATAAAAGCCCAAAAACGAAATTGTAAGAAAAATTTTGTCAAAATTGAATGAAGGAGAATTTTGCTTAAAGAGAGGTTCTCTCTTATCTTCCTTAGGAAACTTTCTTGAATCTTATCAATGGATTCTTGCTCCATTGTAGCGGTTCCTCCTAGGCTTATTGGTCATGCCATAGCACCTTTCTTCCTTTCTAACCTCCATCCATCTTTTATCTTTTGGTTACTTTGTTCCTTTCTTCTATAGTTGGTCGAAACTCTCCTTAGAGTTTCTCTTGAAGAAGCTATATTGGGAATCCTATCAAGACCTTGAGAAACTCCTTCATGAGGCTTGTATCAGTGTTCCCCTTTAGTAGTGGCGTATTGGCTTAAACTCTTAGAATCCATTTGTGACATCCAAAGGTGTCAAGTTTGATATGCTTGTTGTTGTTGGGTTTCTTGGCTTAGAGTTTGGGTACCGACTTACTGTTCCTTCTAAATTCAACATTGTGGAGGTGTTAGGTTTAATATACCTATTGTTGTCTGATTCATTTAGTGGGGGTGGGACGTCTTGGAAAATTTCCATAAATCTTTCTAAGGTTTGACTCACAAAGGTGGTGGCTTTCATATACTCATTGTTGTTGTGATCACCAAGATTAGAGGTGTGACCTTATCCAGATCATTGAAGAAAACAATCCTACAAAATTCAAACATCTCGTAACAGGGTTGTTATCACGATATAATCTGTGTTAAGAATGAGCTTGTTATATTTTTAAACATAATTCAACCCCTTCTTGTATTTTTCTTTTACAACTTCTCTGCAGTAGCCTTACCTTTGACCACCTTGACTCAAAAAGATCAACCTTTTGTTTAGGATGAGAATTGTAAGTGTAGTTTTCAAACTATTAAAGAGAATTGACTATATAACTCCAATGTTAGCTATCATCCTTAAGTACTATGATTTTGAGTTTAGTTATCATCTTGGTATGACTAATGTAGTGGTTAATGCTCTTAGAAGTAAGTCTTTGCATGTGTCTGCCTTGATTGTTAATGAGATGGATCTTTTGACACAGTCCAGAGAATTTAGTCCAATTTGTGAGTTTATATCTTATAGTGTAAAGTTAGGTGCCTCAAGGATCACTAGTGGTTTACTAGATGAGATTAGAGAAGGCTGAAGTCTAATTCCTTTTTGAACTTTCAAATATATGCTATAGAGTCAAGAAGGATAATAGTTTCAATTTAGACTTAGATGGTATCCTTAGGATGAGAGACAAAGTTTATGTTCCCAAAGTGCCTGAGATTAGAAGAGTGATCTTAAAGGAGGTTCATAGGGGTAATTTAAGTATACATGCTGGTGCTACCAATATGTATCAAAATATGAAGGCTATGATTTGGTGATCTAATATGAAGAGAGAGGTTGATGAGTTTATAATTGCCTAGTGTGCCAGAAATCTAAGGTAGAACATCAAAAACCTTCAGATTTCTTACAACCATTAGCAAAAATCGAATAAGTCTACTCGGAAAAAAAAAGATAATATATTGACAATAAAAAATAATTTTACTAGAAGTGAGATAATATCTCTATGAATTTTGTTGTGGGTTTGACTAGAACCCCTAAAGGTTTTGATTACACATGAGATATAGTTGACAGATTGACAAAGTTTGCTCACTTTATACCCATTAAAATTAAGTACCTTTTGGATAAACTTACTTCCTTATACATCAATGAGATTCTTATATTACATCGTGTGCCTGCTAGCATAGTATCTGATAAGAAACCTAGATTCACCTCTAAATTTTGGGATAACTTGCATAATGAATTGGGAACCAAGCTTAAGTTGAGTTTAGCTTATCACCCTTAAACTAATAATTAACCGATTTTAGTAAGATTACTAGTCAAAATGAAATGAAAGATTATGCTTCTATTTACTTGACGAAATGCAAAATTTTTAAGAAAAGAATACATTCCAAAAATCTTTTAGATATTCACTTTGAGAGATTTCGATTCACGCGTACAACACCGTAAATATCACTTCACTTATTTAATAATGTGTTTACATGATTTATGTCGTGTATATTGAAGCAAAATGTGATTAAAAGAATTTTAGTTAAATTCTTGACCTATATTAAGTTAGGAATTTAATTCTTAATGATTTAAAATTCTTTTTTATTCTAGAAATTTTTTTATTTAATTATTAATTTTAAATTTTAGAATTTTATGAAATTTAAAATCTAAAATTTAATTAATTAAAATTATATTTTATTTTAATTTAAGTAACGAATATGTAGAATAACCCTTATGACAGATTCCCAAAAAATTATTTACTAAGTCAAATATCAAAATATCTCTTTACTCTATTTGTTTTATCTACAAAATTTAAATATAATGTTTTATTTAAATAATTTGAATTGCCTTGTACTTGGACCAAATCAATTCTGATAATATTAGCAGTTTTTTTTATATATTAAAAACATTTAGATTATTTCTGAAAAGCTTAATTCTTAAAAAGTATAATTCTTTAAAAAATATATGATTCCAGAAATGAGAAAACATTTCACTCCACACGCTCTTTAGAAATTTTAAATGCATTGGCCGCTGGTTTTGTCATGAGATGACTAATTGATTAATAGATTTACCAAATCTTTTGGACATATTACTTTCTTTCTTTGATTGACAGATGAACTAGTTATTACATCTTAAACAAGTTTAGTTTGTATACATTTGCTTAATGTTCACGCTTAGGAGAGTGTTTGACTTAATTAGGAAACATAATATTCATGCTTTATTATTGCGGGATAGTATTAGACTTAGGACGCATAATATTCACGAGAATAGGCACTTTTTATATAGGATTTGTAATTAGATTCTCGAGAAAATAATGTTTCTATTTTAATTAGATAGATATTTTTTTTCCAGTAAAAGAAAAAAATTATTTTAATTAATATTTTGTTAATTGTGTCAATTCTTTTATAGATATTAATTTGTTATATAAATATATGGATGTGTGACACGTTAGTTAATTGCTATTTCATGTATTTAATTATATATTGATTTATTTTTATTTATTTGATTTTATGTCTTTTTTCCTGTTTATTAATGTGTAAATCTTGTATAAAATATATTAAATTAATAAAAATAGTTTGAAATAAAATTTAAAAAATAAACTAATACATTATGTATGAGATGATATTTAACATGCTACTTCAATAGTTTTAACACAGTTACGTAGAGGACATTCGTAAAACAATTAATGTAATTAGCAAAATTTTAATTTAAACATTTTTTTTTGAAGCTTTTTGATTTTAAGGATCCAAGTAGAATTATTTATCAAATTCCAGATATCAAAATAACTATTTACTATAAATTCTCTTTGTAAGAATTTTAACCATTAAAATCTTATTTTTATTTTTATTTTTCTTTTATTTTTAGTTCTAAAAATTGGAATTTCGCTATAGAAATATGTAACATGGGAAGTTTCAAATTTTAATATCTACACACAGTATTGTTAAGTCTTGGAAGATTAAAGATACGTATTCTAAATTTTAATTATTATAATTTATTTTAATGTACAAAGATATATGATCATCATTGAATAAAAAAGCAAGCAAAGCTCGTACTGATAAATAGATAGATGAAACTCATACTAATGAATAGATGAAGTTACCAAATAAAAAAGAACTTAACATGGATGTATTAATGGGGGAAGTATTCTTTGTAATGGCTAATTCATAAAGTTAAGTGTCTAATTTAAGTTTCTCTTTCGTTTATTTGCAAAAAGTTATATTAAAGTACATAATTAGAGCACAAAAAGTTATATTAGAGTACGATGTATTTATTTATTATTTGCATAAAAAGACATGTCCTTTTCAGAAACAAAGAAAACAAAAGAAGAAATCTCTAAAGATTTGTTACAAAAAGCAACTTTCACAAGTTTGTACTTCTCAACTATAAAGCATGATTTGTTTCAAATATGATAACAAATCTCATATAGAAACATTAAATGTTAAAGGATGATCTTCGTAAGCACGCTTCCATCAGAATAATGAATTTGAGAAATTGAGTCTAACAACTAGTCTATATAAACGACAAGAGATTGGAGATTTGAAGTATAGACTAGTGTTGTGATAAATTTAAAATTTTTGAAAGTTTTCTTCTTTCACTCCACTTTGTTTCTTTCATTTGCTTCATTTTAAAATTTATATATGTGTAGAGGTTGAACTAAATTAGTTAGATTTAGTCTTATCATCTTTATTAAGTGTTTAGGTGCAACCTGAAAAGACTATATTCAAAGAAAACTTATAGTAGCCTGAAGAGATTGTGTTCAAAGAATATTTGTGATAGTCTGACGAGGCTAAATTAGAAGGATACTTATAATAGCATGAAGAGGCTCATGTCAAATGATACTTCTATCTTTGAGATATAATGGAACCTTAATAGTTGCTAAAGAATTGGATGTAATTTTAGGATAAGATGAACAATTATCAACTTCTTTCTTCTTTAAAAAGGGTAGTTTTCGTATGTAAAATCCTTTCTTATGAAAATAATCTATAATGACTAGGTATTGGTAGAATTCATTCCACTTGCTCCTCCCATTGTGACACTTGTACTTCATCTCTAGTGCATGTAATGATTACTGATCCCACGAAATGCTTCCACCTATTAACACCGATCTACTAGTGTCCATAGACGCATTCATGACTCTTTCAAACATTCAGTCTCCTCCAACTCATCTGCATTAAAACCTATACAAGTAAAGGCGAATTCTTTACCTTCATCACAAATAGATATCATATATTACATATTACAATCAACCTAATAACCACTGTTGTGGTTAACTAACAACACTCTTGTAAGCAGTTTTATCCTAAGCATGATTAAGTTTATCGTAATTCTACTACCTAGCTGCCACACAAGTCACTGTATGTTTTATGTTCTTATCATTATTTCTTGGTTGACTACTAAGAATACACCCAAATGAGTAATCAATGAACTCTCACTAGTTGATAATTGTGACATGATTCGTGTCTGGATCTGTCAATTTGTGTTGAGCTCATTTCTTACCCTATCGAACAGTACATCCTCAAGGATACTCAGACCACACGCTACAATCTCTACAAGTACTACTCAGTAGTCAACCAATACATAAGAGAATGACTCTCCTCTCACTCTCTTACAGGGTTTAGAAAGAGTTACATAAGGGATTTTCTTGTGCATGTGACACTAGACATTAGTTGGAATGGTGTAGAGTATTCTTACTCCATAACATTCAAACATATATTGCGGTTTTCGAAAATTTTGTTCCTATCACCTCTTCACTTCTTTGGAAGCATGAAACATTCACACCACAAGTTCACAGTCTCTATCTTTCAAAAGCAACGTAATTTATTTTTAACCATCTCCCAAATTAAGTTTCTTCTACTAAGTTCCTTTAATTGGATCCAGGCCTTTTAACCACATTCACTTCTTGGAACACATTACCCACCACAAGTCTTCAAACTTACAAACCATACAAGATTCTTCAGTATCACATCTTCATCGGCTCCATAGTCGTCAATCTCTCTCACCGTGCGTCACAATTTAATTTTAGATTCATTATGAATTCCTCACTTGTTCTAAGAAACAAAGATCACATATTAAGTTCCTAAGAAACAAAGATCACACAAACGGATTTAAAAAGAGTTTCTAAGAAACAAAGATTCTCTACGCAGAGAGGGTTTTACAAATTAAGTTCAGAGCTTTAAGCAAGAGAGCGAAATCACATATAATAGTTTTTTGCAGTGTGTTCGTCAACTTGAATTAGAGCTGGTAAAATCCTTTATATAGGCAACGATTTGATAGATTCGTTAGACTCATAAATTTTTCCGTTGTCATTTCCTTCCTTGAAGTCTTCAACTGTGTCAAAGTACAATCATGGATTTGACAAGTTTTTACAGCAGAGTCAGAACCTTTTTCTGACTTATCAGAGATAACAACGAAAAGTATATTTACTTTTCGTGTTGCAGAGGTTAAGCGCGAGTTCCTATTCTGACTTTGGAAGCTTCTTGAGTAACATAAATATTTGAATTCTGACACGAGTTACTCAGATGAATGACTTAGACTTCATTAATCTTCATAGACGATGAGTCTTTATATTCTTCAGTCTGATATTTTGTCTTGAAAAACTTCATTAAGCTTGATCTGAAAACTCTGTCTTAAGCATATCATCTTATGCTTTCATCTTAAGGCATGCTTTTAGGCAGACGAATGACTTGATCAGAGATAGACTTTGAGGGGTCATCTTCCGTCTGATCTTGTTCCATCTGACTTTGGCTTGAAATACTTTAATATGATATATTCCGTCTGTTCTGTAATTAATTAAAACTTGAGACGTTAATCATCTTGATCTAACATCAATTACACATACACCATAACTATCGCCACATCATTGTACTTCTTAATTCAATGCATCTACTGTTGCATACAGAGTAATCAAATTCCCAATTTCACTCATTCCACAAAGAATGATACAAATATAGTCATATTCACATTACAATCATATCTCAACGTTATCATATCCACCATCCATAAAATTACAAACAATTTTCAAACCAAATTCATTTTCAATATTGAAATATTTTGACAATCATACAATACAAGGTATAATCATATATCAACAAATTTCAATCAGTACCTAATATTCAATTTCCAAAATCATTTTCAACATTGCAATTTTCTAATAATTATGTAATATCAAACATCAAATAACAACACATACTGAGCCCTAAATCCTAATCACTTATTTATCACAACTCCATCGAACTCCAATTCCCCTACTCTCAATTTGGAAATCCATGCCTGCAATCGACGCCCAAAATGAAGTTTTTCCCCAAGGACTCAATTCTTAAATTGCAAAGTGAGAATTCCTCTTACCTTTAGAAAAATAGGATAAGAAAAATAAAGGTTGGTCGTGTTATGCCTTGTGCTAGCCTTTTCTAAAAATATTTGTTTATTGTAAGTTTCAATTGTATAGAATAATAATTATCATATACATTGCACATACTAAAATGTTAGTTAGAATTCATGATTATTGATAAGTAATAACAATGGGCTAGTAGGGCAAGAATTGAAGCTGAACTAAATTAGTATAATTCAATATCAATTACATGATTAATTTTTTTTAGTTGAAAGAAATTACACCAAGAGATAATTGAAAAGGTTCCAAACCTACCCATTTTTAGTTAGCTTTCAATTTATTCTAAAAAATCGTTTGGTTTACTTGGTTATATCTGCAACATAATAATTTGTTCATATTAAAGAGCGTGGACACTTTGCCATAGCGACAATCGTTGAAAGAAATAAAGTGCACAGCTCATACTTTTAAACGTGACACGAGGAGTAGTTAGGATAATAAGATATTGACTTTTGATCATGGTGTTGATATAACTTGAAATTTATTTATTTTCCTTTGGTCCATAGATATAACTTGAATAACCATGTATTGTTGGCACCTGGGGCATATGCTATAAGTAGTTTATGTTTCATTGATTGATTCATGAAGATTTTTTATCAAAAAGCTTTTGGGTCGTGCAAACAGTATTTAAACTTAACTTTTTGGTACAAAGTTGACTCATTTTTAGAAAACAATAGGGTAGTAAATAATACAACACCTATGCAGTTTTAATTTTTTTTTTAATTTTTAAAGAAACTTTTTAGTTATTTTTATGAAAAAATCATTTAAATTATATAAAGACCTAAAAATATTTATTATGTAATTTTATTATGTAAGTTTATTCTTGAAAAAAGAAGGTTAAAAAACCCCTCTTAATCGCCAAATAAATTTCAGGAAAAACAAACTGTTAAGAATGCCTCTTGATTCATCAAATTATAGAACACTTTTTCTTCTTTTGAATTTTTTATAAGTATAAAAACAAGTAGCCTGAAATGTCTTGAGATATTTAACTGAATAAGTGTTTATGATCTTAAAATGTTAGAAAAGACGATATATAGAATTTAGGATACTCAGAAAGAAAATAGAAATTAATGATCCCAGCCTTCTAATTAATTACCACACTGATCCATCTCTAGGAAGGGTGTGAAAATGGAACCACCGATTTAAATTATTTCCTAAAAATTATATTATCTTGGAGAAAAACTCAAACTAAATTATTTTATTAAAAATCTAATTTATATAGCAGTAAAATTTAGATAGTTGAATTGAACTGAAAAAGAATTAAATTACTTTAAAAAATCTAAACTCTTTATTCAAAACATGTAGTTTAAAAGGTACTTTTTATTTATTTATTTTGGAGGTATTAGTTGCTCACATGCTTTAGTGACAAATGCCTATTCATGCCCTCTCCAACTCGTAGGATCCCTCTGGAATGATCAATGCCTTCTTAACCTTTCATAATTAGTACATTGCCACAAGTTGGTGAACACACCTTTTTTCCCAATGGTTGGTAGTAGATAGTTAAACAATGACATAATAAAGGAAGTGCACAAATAAAAGAAAATATTTGAAAATTTAGAAAGCCAATAAAATGTTTTTTTTCTTCTTTTTTTAAGGTTATGTTTGGAAGGGGAAAAAAAAATAGAGGATGGAACACACTTATTATGGTATTTTCACTTACACAATAAGTAAATCCATCCATCTGATATATAATTTCTAATCATAATCTATTTTAGTGAATTTGTATCCTCTTTTATTTTTATTCGTCTAATCAAAACATACTTGAAAGTTTATAGACGAGGTCAGATCTACATGTATCAATTATTTTGTTTAGATAAAAACAAGAAGTTTTCTTTAAGCTTTGAAATGAAAAGTGGGCAACCAGAAAAAGACATAACCAACTTTCCTTTTTAGCCACAAACTCTAGCATGTGCTAAACAACAACCCGTACTAATTCTCCACGACAATATTTTTGGTAGTTGGTCCAAGCAAGAAAAATATCTATATTTGACTTAGGTTGAGATTTATTTTAAAATATATCAAGTGTTCCACTTACAGAAAATCTTCCTAATGATACTGAGGGTACAATTACATTTTATGATGATAAAAAACTACTTTAATGGTTTATGGGTACGTGCTTGGTTCACGTTTTGGTGTTAGATTTGGTTCCACCGTCTTCAGGGTTCCGTTGGATTGATTTCAATATCGAATCTCTTAGCCCTCTTCTTTAATCAGTTCTACCAAGCGGAAGGATTTGAACATACCCCTGAGAACATGAAGTCTGAACAAATAAAATAAAATATGTTTGAATCAAATTAATAACTACTTTTACTAAGTCAAAATATGCATTGCCCAGGGATAAAAACTTGATGAAATCACACAAGTGTATATAATTTTATTATCATTTCAATAATAAAAATCATTCTTTTACATGAATGTGTATTTGGCTTAATAAAAAAATGTATTCAAATAAGAATTCAAGCGTATTAATAAGGTAAAAAGATGGAAAAGATTTGGTCAAGAGAAAAATAAGATAAGTGGAGAAAGACAAAATAAAATTTGTAAAGATCATGAATCGGATAATTAAAAACAAGGTTTTAAATTTAAATTTTATAAGTTTCCAATATTAGAAGTTCACTAACATTTATTCCAGATTTCGATATTCTAATTGGTTTATTTGAAGGCGAATAAACATAAAGATAATACATATTCTTACATGTGGGAGATATATCTAATTGAGAATTTACTTCTATTTTCTGTAGTAATTATATAATTAGATTCTTTATGATTTGTGTTAATCGGTTTTATCTTCTTGAAAATTAAATCTATTTTTGTAATCTAAAATCTAAAATTATTATTATTTTTTTTTTTTTTATAGTTATGAAGTTTAGTTTTACCTTTCAGTTCTTCCATAAACATTTATAATTATAAAAAACACTTTGCAGAATATAAAATCGATTAAAAAATCAAAAGGAAATACTAATTAAAAATCAAAATATTTTATTAATCATCAATAATTTTCTAGAGCTAATTCTTCCATTCCAGAGAATTTAAAGAGATTACTCAGACATAACCATAGAAAAAGAATCATAGAGAAAGGGCATCAAACTCTGAAAAAGTGATGATGATGACACACATGTAGAATGCTCTATTCTAAGATTTCCCCTTTACTTGCTTGTTATCTAAGTTTGTTTCCTTTTTCTTAGAAAGAGCTATTTAAAGGGTCCATCCTGCTTAAAAAATAAAACATAAAAATTATTATAATAAATCTAGAGTATATCACATTTCGTGATAACTATTACGTTGTAGTGTTGACATTTTCTATACTAAAATGTTTATTTATCCTAAAATTTTATTATATGTTTAACGACGGTCATGTTTTTGATAATGACGTTTTCTAATATAATATAATTTATAAAATTTAATAATCTCCATCAATAAAAAATTTTCGTGAATACGAAAAATAGAAGAACTCTCGTAGAGAATTCTAAGTTCAAAGTGCAAAAACACAAAAACCCTCTTAAATAGAAATTAAAGAAAAATAGAAATCAAATACATTCTACTAACTACAAATACACGGAAACCTACATGAAACATGTGAAAAGCATAATGTAAAAAAGCATCAAACTCTATATTAGATAATAGCTTGAGTGAATATACAACCTTCCAACCTTGAATTTAAGAGCCACAGGGTTAAGATATATAAAATTATAAGTCGATTTAGAGAGTTCAATAGATATAAAAGTTTTTTGATTTGTGTTCAATTTAAGTCATTTTGTCTTAATCTATAGACTACTTGTTATTTTCTCATACTTTCTCGTAATTAAAAAAATCTATTTTAAATTTTTTTAAAAAATTATATTAGAAATGAAGTCTTTGTCTAATAATTTAATTTTTATCCAAAATTATAAATGATTCAACTTTGAGTATATTCAAGTTAATGGTGTTATTTTATAATGGGAATTAGTGTTGACGGAAGCAATGGGAGTGATTAATTTGAAGTCTAAAATGTTAACAAAAATAAGTGTGGAGAGTACGCAGTTTGCAAAGGCATTTCAAAGATAATGCAATGTGTAATATCAAATCGACGACGGTTTTCTAAGATATTTGTTGGCCTCACCCAATTTTCCAAGGAACAAGCCCTCGATCTCATTTGGGCTAACAACACATACATTTAACAAGGAAATTATATTAGTTCTCCAATTAATTTGGATCAGTTTTTGGTTAAAAAAACTAAATTCCAGATCTTAATATTTAAAAATTTATGGTTTAGTTCTAAAAATTCAATCCAATCCGATACAATTTGGATCGGTTCATTTTTAGTTTGTCTTTTAAACATGAAAAAAATTGAATAAAAATTATTTTTATTTCTTTTTAAATTTTTATTTTATTTCTAAATGCATGAATAGTGATATTATTAGACAAATTATAGCTAATAATAAAAATAATCATTAAAAACTAATATTATATAAACTTTTTCCGAAGTTGAAATAAAAAAAAAAAAAATTAGTTCCGGCAAATTCCTCGTATAAATGAATCGGTTTAGAAATTCTAAACTAAAACCAAATCGAACTAATTGATAATTTAAAAATTAAAATTAAACACATTTAAATAATATTGGTTTTTATTTTTATTTTTGATTATTTTGATTTATTTTTTATCTTGTTGGATTGACTTGGATTTGAACAACACTAACTCAGCTAATACCAAATTTAAATTTATTAGTACTTTGATAGTTTATTTCTAAATATTATGGTTGGAGTTAGTGTGCTTTTGCAATCATTGTTTAGTTTTTTAATGTTTAAGACGTTGAGTTTTAAACAAGCAAAATTCTCACATTACAAGTAAAATTACAAGAATAAGTTAGACTCTTTATTCATATTTTAAGATAGTATTTAAATATATTTTAAAATTTATTATTATTATTATTATTGGGTCTATCTATAGTATATGAACTTATCTTAAAATTAATTATTATTAGGCCAGTCACGAGGAATGACAAAAAAAAAAAAAAAAAAAAAATCTGCATATGTAGATATCCTTTTATAATATGTAGAAAGCGGCTATTAAAAATAACACCTAGGAGCAGATTTTTTTTTTTTTTTTTTTTTTCTAAAACTCATTTATTCTTAGGGAAAAGTGTGGATATCTGTTGCACATGCTTGCTAATTGTAAATATCACAAATACCATTCCCTTTAAATAAAACTAATTGATAATGTAATTGTATATGTGATTTAGAGTGTAATTTTATTGGATTTATACTTCTTGAGTGTCACATTTTTTAATTTATACTTTAGAATAATTAATAAATAATTTTAGTTAGACTATACAAAATAATTTTATTTGATAATTAAAAAATAAATTTATTTTTGTTTTAAGATTTTAAATAACTTTTTTTTGGATTTTGGGTATTTGTAAGTAAAAAAAGTCCATGAATATTTTTTTAAATGAATATCTAATAGGTGGGTTACTTGTATTTATTCTTAATATATTATATTTTAATATGTTATTATTAGACTATTTATTATTTAACTTTTTATATTTAAAATGTGTTGAAGAGATTTGTTAACCACTCCATGATATAAAATATGACATGTTGAATATATATAAATAAAAAATAATTCTTAATTTATAAGTAAATTTTGTGAAGATAAGTTAAGCTTTTAATTCATAATTTTTTTTAAAAAAATGGTAACTAATTATAAAAAGTTTGGTGATAATTTGTTTTAAAATAAAATATATAAATTAATTTTAATTTATAAAAAATATCATATATTCATATGGAAAAAATAATCAAAATTAGACCATAATTGACATTGAAGACGGGACCTTATGTTCTAATTAGTGATTACACGACGATGGTAGGTGATATAGGAAAAGGGTTTAAATGGAATGCAATGAGGAGTTGAGTAGGTCTTGTTGGGGTTTAGGTAAGTATCATATCCAAAAACACTTACTACACTCTTCTGGATACAGACTAGTGTAATTTAATATTATGGTTGATTTTCTTATCTGTCTTTGCTTAATTGTACAAGAAAAGCATGCACACACTATAAATGCAACACCATATTTGATAATTGTTTAATTACAAAGCATAGTGTAGAGTTTCCAAAGTGATAGTGTTTAATTGGTGGAAAGGGAGAGAAAGAGAAATGAGGAGAGAGTGTCATGCTAAGCTGAGAGGAGGAAGAAGAGAATGCAAATACACAAAATCTCTTTCTTCAGCTGAGATGGAATCAATGGCAAGCATATGTGAGGCTCTGCTGCCTCCTCTACAGTTGGAAAGTTTAGACACAACAAGCAAAGCTGTGCAACACTTCTGGAAAGCTTCTGGTTCTCAATTCCCTGTCCCTGATGAGGTACTACCATCGTCTCTCTCTTTCTCAGTCACATGTTCTTTCAACTTATTGATTAGAATTAGAATTCTATTTGGGTAATTTTAATTTTTATTAAAATAATTATCACATGAATTATTTAAGTAAAATTCAATTATTTTTTTATTAGTAAATATTAATTGTTAATTGTTGTGTTCAAACTGAAAACGTCCCTCTCTTTCATCCTTCGAAGCTCTCTTTTCTTTATCCTTTAAACCTTAAGATATTCATTACCATTAGGCTAATTTCTCTGAATGTGCATACCAATAAGTTGCTTTAGATTACCAAGTAACCTTGACTTTTAATATTAAATGTGTAGTCATGTCAAATATTCATTAAAAAAAAAACTTTATCTCTTATAATGATCTATTCAACTCAAACAGAATTGATACCGCAAAAATTTCCATACCCTATACAAACAAACAACATTAGAACTCAATCTCTTGAAAAATAATACTAAAACACTTTTCATTTTAATTTTCTCAATTTGTTTCTAGGCTTTAATTTTGCTTAATATCCAACAAAGAATTATCATGGAACATAATGAAACCAAATAATAAATTTCCGGAAAAGGGACAATTGGTTTTTGTTGTAAATTCAGCAAAATGCTTATTTATGTGATAAAGACAGGATATGATGCTGATTAGATGTTGGGCAAGTTTGAGATAGATATCATAAGGCTCAAAATTTGGGAAATGTCGTTATTACATGATCATACTTTTGGCTTGTCGGTGGGATTGTGAAAAAAGTAAGGTTGAAAATTGTGTTGTTTAAACATTATTGTTACATATTTTACCATTATCGTTAGAACACATTGTTGATAGCGTGGGGTACATTGAAGTGTACAAAACGTCTACGACATTGTTTTTTCTCTTTTACTTGGAAATTCCAAGTATTTAACTAAGTTGTGTGATAATGCTATAAGCTCACGAGTCCAACTCAAATCTACGCAAAAGACAATTTTATTAAAACCCACATCTTTTATGTTCTCCCAAATGTAGTAACCATTACTTATTTAAACTAAACCTTAACATATCCTCTGTTTCTTTGTGAACCTCTATGTATGTTGTAATCAAATTTTAGCTATATTTCAAAATAAAATAAAACTTTTATTATGTTTAAGAAAGTTTTTCTTAACTTTTAAAGTTTTGTTGAATTATAAACTGTTAGATATGATAAAATGATCGATTATGATAATGATTACTTTAAAATTTATGCATACAATATGGAACGTATCTTTTTCTGCATTTAATTGGGTGTTATAAATGGAATTAAATGATTCTCGTGGAGGTAATTGTCATAACTTTAACGAATCAATAATGAATATAACAACTTTAGGTTATAGTTAATGACTCTCGTGTTTTATTACAACTGGCCATTTGAGTGGAGTATGACATGTTACAATCCGTAATTAAGATTCTGTTAATTCTAAAAGTTAAGGTTTCATTAAAAAAAAAAAAAAAAAAACTATATTTGGCTGGCTCTATTCACTATTTTATTCTTATTTTTTAATATTATATGTAGTCATCCTTTTTATTAGAAATTATACATAGTCTTTAAAATTTGTATATTAAACATATTTAATTATTATTTTTAGTTAAGGTTTATTTGGTTAAATTTTTTTAGTATATATATATATATATATATATATATATCATATAATATAGACAGTTAATGGTGTACTTATATAATCTTTTTATATATAGTCTTTAGAATTAATATATTAAATATAGTTAGTTTTTTTCTTATTTCTAATAAATGGAAATTTGGCTATCTTAAGTGTAACACTTAACAGTGTTCCTAGTTGCTTCAGAAAATAAAAGGAGGAAGTATTTAATGTATAAATCGTGAATAAATGTAATTTTATGCATTCCATAAAATCTTTTTATCATTTTAATTCTTTAATCCGTGTCCTAAGAATATTGGTTATCAGTTATCATTAATTTACACCTTTTAATAACATTATGGATAAATAAATTTTAATCAATTAAATTGATTAATTTAATTTAACATTTTATTAATTAAATCATATATAAATAAAATTTAATAAAATTTCATAATTATTTATTAATTCAATGAATCACTTTATTTCAATATATAACATAATATTAAAAATATAAGTTAATATTAATTATTAGAGAACATACTTTTGAATATCTAAATTATATAAAATTTTATATACATGATAGTTAGATAATCTCTTAATAGTTGAATTAATTAAATATAATTTATATAGAAAATTATTGAAATATGTAAGGATAGATAAATGTGTAAAGTAAAGTTTGACTACTGACAATATACAAATTCTACTCTTTTATTTTACTCTACTTACTATTTAATATTTAAATATAATTTTAATGGTTAAATCTTTAGTAATATATTATGCATTATTTTATCCTTAAAATAAATTTTTATTTATTTTTCAATCCCTCTATGTTATATATTTTATTTTATTTTTTACTTTTTAATTTCTTATCCTTTTCTTTACATCCTATTTAGTTCAAGGAAAAGCAGAGGAGAGAAAGAAGGGGTTCTTAAAAAAAAATTTGTGTTTGGTTTAAATGTTAAGGAGAGGATGAGCCCAAAATCATTTGTCATCTAGTTTTAACTTGAGAAATTTAGAGGGAAGCAAAAATTTTAATATTATTTTATATAATTTGACTAAATTGTTTACTTTTTTAACCAAATATACTATGATTTTTCAATGATGATAAATAAGTAAATTATTTTTAAAATCTGTCTCCTTTTCCTTCTCCTCTCTTCTGTTGAACCAAACATATCTTAGTACAAAAATAATATAAAAACACGAGTAAAAATAAAATTTCCATGTATTATAGTTAAAGATTAGAGGAACAATTTATAAAATGTCGAGTTAAACGGAGTTTAGCTTCCATTCTTCTCTTTGCAAGGAAAAAAACAAAAGATTACATTCCTCTCTATTTAAAATTTTATTAATTTGATAAGAGTAATATTGGTTTGTACCTTAAGGGTAGTGTAGGTACGTACAAAAATGTTACAAATGAAAACTATTGGTGTAGATTAAGTACATAAACCGTTAAGGTACAAATAACTTTTCCAACTAACATAACATTAATGTTATGCATTGTTTTTACAACCAGTTATGATGTTTCATCATAACAACTAAAAGTAGCATTATTTTGTTAGTAATTGGTAACTAGAATGTCAGAATAATGTTAAATGTGCATAGGTTGCAGATATACTGATAAAAAGAGCTCTAAAGGAAGCATTGATACTGGTGAGAGTGATTCTATGGATGCTGTCAACAAGATTGGGTACTTTTTTGCTATGTGGGACTCTCTGTCTTTGTAAAAAATGGCCCTTCATCAACAACTTCTCAAACATTTCTTTGGACAACAGAGAAAAGGTTCTGCAGAAATGGTTCAAACATCGCTTCATCACACCAATTAGGCTTGCATTCCTTTACGTCAGAGTCGTTTGCATCTTTCTTTTCTTCTCTCAGGCAATTCCACTTTCTTGATTCACAACTTCTCATTAAACCTGAATTATTCTAAATAGTCCTTAAACTATCAAAAATGTATAAGTAGTTCTTTAAGTATTGAAAATTCATCAAGTTAGTCCTCTGAGGAACTATTTGGAAGGATTTTTCTATACTTTAGGAACCATGTAACATGATTTTTAATACCTTAAGAGACTATTTAGAAGAGAGAGGGTGATAGTTTAAGGGCCAATTTGATGATTTCACTGTGTTTCTAGTTGTGTGTGCGATGAAACATTCATTTCTGTGCAGTGTGATGAGAAGGATGAAAACCCTGCATGGGAAGCTATAGGATATAAGGTTGACACTGATGAGATCACACGTAATGTTCATCACAAAGAGAGGCCTCTTGAAAAGGGAATAGTGGAAACTAGGAATGAGAGTGATTCAACTCTGGCTCAGTCTCTTATTGAGAAAGGTCTTGAAGTTACTACAGATGCTAAAACCAATGTCTTAAATATAAAATGTGATGTTGTAATTGTTGGTTCTGGTTGCGGTGGAGGAGTTGCAGCTGCTGTTCTAGCAAGTTCAGGCAAAAAGGTTCTTGTTCTTGAGAAGGGTAACTACTATACCGCTAGTGATTATTCTTCTCTAGAAGGGCCTTCACTGAATGAGCTTTATGAGTTAGGAGGAACTTTTCCATCATGGAATGGGAAAATGGCAATTCTTGCAGGGTCAACAGTGGGTGGTGGTTCTGCTGTTAATTGGGCAGCATCTATTAGAACACCAAATAACGTGCTTAAGGAATGGGAAAAAGATCACAAACTATCACTCTTTGCAAGCCAAGAGTATCTCTCTGCCATGGACATTGTGTGTAAAAGGATCGGTGTGACCGATTACTGTGTGGAGGAAGGGCTTCAGAATCAAGTTCTCAGAAGAGGTTGCAAGAATCTAGGTCTTCAAGTTGAATATGTCCCAAGAAACTCATCAGAACATCATTATTGTGGGTCTTGCAATTATGGTTGTACAAGAGGGGAAAAACAAGGGACTGAAGTTACATGGCTTGTTGATGCAGTGGATCATGGTGCAGTGATCCTAACAGGAACCAAAGCTGAGAGGTTCATCTTGGAAAAGAACAAGGGAAAGGGTGTAAGAAGAAAGAAATGCTTCGGAGTGATGGCAAATGTTGTAACAAACAACATCACTTGGAGGCTGAAAGTTGAGGCCAAAGTGACAGTTTCAGCATGTGGTGCTCTTTCCACACCTCCTTTAATGATCTCAAGTGGATTGAAGAACAAGCACATTGGGAAGAACCTTCATCTCCATCCAGTGCTAATGGCATGGGGATATTTTCCAGACTCAAATTCTGATCTCAAGGGTAAATGCTATGAGGGAGGAATAATCACTTCAGTTCACAAGGTGCTATCAGAGGACAAAAATGTAAAAGCCATAGTTGAAACACCAGCACTTGGGCCAGGAGTCTCAGCCATATTGGTTCCTTGGATATCAGGACTTGACTTCAAAGCAAGAATGCTCAAATACTCAAGAACTGTTCATTTAATCACAATTATTAGAGACAAGGGTAGTGGAGAAGTTAGGAGTGAGGGTAGGGTGCATTATGATTTAGATGAATCAGACAATGAGAACGTAAGGGATGGACTTAAGCAGGCACTGAGGATTCTAATAGCAGCAGGAGCTGCTGAAGTTGGTACTCAAAGAAGTGATGGGCAGAGAATTGAATGCAATGGGAATAATGAAATGGAATTGAATAAGTTTGTGGAATCAATATATGCAGCAGGAGGGGCAATGTCAAATGAAGAAAAATGGACTATCTATAGTTCTGCACACCAAATGGGAAGTTGTAGAATGGGAGTGAGTGAAAAAGAAAGTGCAGTGGATGAAAATGGAATGAGTTGGGAAGCTGAAGGGCTATTTGTGTGTGATGCAAGTTTGCTGCCAACTGCAATTGGTGTCAATCCTATGATAACTATTCAGTCTACTGCATTTTGTGTTGCCAAGAGAATTGCAGCCTTTGTGAAAATGTAATAAAATTTGCTAATATGTGTGTTCTTTATTTTTTTCTTCAAGCAAGCATGCCCTTGCTAGTGTAGATGAACAAATTATGGTGCAACTAGCATACTCTTGATTGTTTGGAAGTTTGCATTGAAAGGCCAAATTCATGCTGTGAACATGTGATTAACAATATTCCAATTACTTTACATTTTTTTGAGTTTATATTCTTGAATTACTTCCACAATTTGGCCCTTTAGTTTATATTCTTGAATTACTTCTCTCATAGACACCTTTCTAGTAATTATCCATTTATGCCTCTATCGGTTTACATTACACTTTATTGTGTTACAATAAAATCATATTTACTACAAATAAATATAAATATTAATTTTATTCAACATTATTTTTTTTTACATGCTACTACACAACCCCTTTATTTTTCCTCCTTAATTTTCCCAAGTATGATTTCATTGTGAATTAATTAACATGTTGATGTAATTGATATATGTACATTAATTCTTAATCTAGAATGTGGGATTGATTGTGTTTTGGTTTATGGCCACATGATTTTCAGGAACTTGTAAACTCTAGATAAACAAATCATTCAGAGGAAAATGGTTGAAAAAATATCCAGCTTCTGGGGTCCAGTCACATCAACTACGGATTGTTGTGAAAAGAATTATGCATATTATTCTTATATTGCAGAATTTTATAACACAATATCCAATATTCCAACCATTATTTTGGCTCTTATTGGTCTCATAAATGCTCATAGACAACGGGTTTGAGAAAAGATTTTGTGTTCTTCACCTATCAATTATGACACTTGCCATTGGAAGCATGTCGTACCATTCTACATTACAACGAGTTTAAGTATTGATCCCCCTATCATTTTTGTCGTAATTTGTATGAAATTTTGTTTGTGTTTTTCATATTGATTTTGAGTTATTCTGCATTATACAAAATGAGCTTGGCATTGTTTTTGAGGTGATTGCAAAGGATACATCATACATTAATTCATGTTGTCACAAGAATGTATTGATTGAGATTTTGGTAAGTTAATGTCGCCATTCATCTAGAATGTATTAGTCATATGGTTGCTTATTATTATTATTATTATTATTATTATTATTATTTATCGACAATTGGCACTGCTTTATCTGACCCCAGAAATATCAAACTTATGTATATTCCACCTATTTAGTGAACATTATTATATTAAATTTATGTAATCTCAATCCATTCCTAAAGAATTCATTATTGATAAAAGCATGAACCCCATCAAACATGAGAAACTAAAAGACATAGACTTAGTTATAGATATACAATATAACGATTTAGTTCTAAGAAACCAATGGACAATATGATGACAGGAGAAAACCGAGATCACAAGTTGGGAGCACACTCCAACCAAAATAATTTCCAACCTTTGGAGTTGGGTTGGCTATTTTAAATTTGTCAATGAAAATGTTTAATGTGTTCGTGCATGGGTGAGTATTTATAGTTGAGTTGTTGCGCTTTGTTTTAGGCAACAACAAAGTGATGAAACTCCAATGATATGGGAGATTCTGCTTTACTTGTACATTCTCTACCCTCCAGATTAATTGGCACTATCGCCGTACAATGCCAATCTTTCTATTTCTATATGGTGTTGTTTTTGCCATTGTCCATTCAGTGGTCCGTTTTGGAATTGGCTTCGAAAACAACTATGTCATTCTCTGCCTCATTTGCATTCCAAGAATGTACAAGTATTACATTTATACCCAAGATAAAGTGTGCCAAGTGCCTTGCACAATTATATGTGGCAACTCTTGTATTGGGAAGTTTGTCTTGGTTAGGTCATCTTGTTTTCTGCAAAGAGATATCAAGTTGGCCTGTTAATCCACTAGGCCATGCTTTGTGCCATCTCTTGATGGGTTTCAATGCCTATTTTGCTTACACATTCTTGATGTTTTGCCGTGCCCAACAACGTGGCTGGTCTCCCAAAATTGTCCATATAATGGGACTTTTGCCTTAAGTGAAGATTAAGAAGCCCAAAGCCAATAAGAGAAAACAATGGAAGGTAAGTTTATGTCATGATACGTTTTGGAAATCCATGCTCTTGGCTTTTTTGTTTGTGGTAGAGTGGCTAAAATGATTATTTATTTTTTTTATATATATTTTGTTGTACACGTAGGACATGTATCATATTTGTACCACTATATAGATGCTCGTTTGAGCCTGGACATAACTATTTATTTATGACAACAAAATCTTTTGCAATAGTTGTTGTTGTATGATCCTCCGTTGTATAACTTTGCATATTTATTGTAATATTTTGTGTAACCCTTTTGCAAAGCAAGTTGGGAATCATGTTCCATGCGACCGAAAATGTGTATTTGTAGTTCATATTCTTTTGTACAGCTAAGGTGTAGCTTTTCTTAGGGCATAATATGATTAGATTATTTTGCATTCAATCATTTTCATTATAATAATATCTTAGAGTGCAATCTGCTAATGAAAAAGTGTTAAGCAATAATCTGCCTTCTTCTGACAGTGTAAATGCCAACAATATGTGAAGCACGGGTTGTATTATTCTGAAACTTGATGGAAAGAAAGCATAAATACGCTTCATGTATTAAAACGTCTAGAAGAGAGTAATGTTTTACTCCCAAGGAAATTCCCATGCCAAATCCATATTACATAGTAATTAATGGTTATAAAAAAAAAGTATCATAGAAATGTAATCTATATCCTATAATATAATTTTTCCACACGTTACAATCTGCGTTTCCATTCAAAATATTTGCAACATTTGATAGCAGAACAAAATGAATTGTTTATCACACTAGAAAATATCATCAAACGTGATTCAAACTACATTTAAGGTAATTGAAAAATAATAATCCCTCTCACCTCAAGGAATTGAATACAGCTTTGGCGTTCATTAATGCTATTGGCCATGTGAATTATTGAAGTTAATGACTAATGAGTGAACGGTAGCTGTTCAAGCAAAGCCATCAATTAACTATTCAACAAGAAAAGCAATGAAACTAACGGTAAACATACACTATGCACATCTTGACAGCTTCTGATCCTTTGATTCGTTTCACTCAAGATAGAAAACACATGTACAGAATATCTTGTCCTTTCCCCCTGTATGTGAAGGAAAACAATAGAAGATGAGAGAACAGATACACCACCATGGATCTAAGAGTTCCTTTGAATCCCCTGTTGTAAAATTTCCCCTAGCCTCCAATATAGAGCTTGTTGCTCATCGAATGTCAGGTTGATCAATATCTGAAGTGACGAGTGAAGGTTCAATAAATTAAACATCTTAAAATGTTAATAGAAACAGAAATATACTTAGTAAAATAAACATAATACCTGGTCCAAAATCATTTCAACTGAGAGACTCTGTTGCACAACAAATGACTGATGATATATATACGCAAACACGGCCATGACCATCTACACCACAAACGAGTTGGTCAAATTTTGCTAACTTCTACATCAAAGCTGGGTACTAGGATGGTTTTGACTTCCAGTCCTAGCCTCAACTAATGAAATGAACAGGACTAAAGATACAAAAAGTACACAGGCAGAAATGAAAAGGAGAGTGAAAAGTTAACAGTTGCAAAGGACAGGCAAATTTTAGTTTGTTATGTTTATACTAGCTAATGGCACCGAAAATGCAAATGAATTAACATTCATTCATGCAAAATACCAAAAACCAATTTCACAGTGATATTAAATCAGATCTGGGTCTAAACAAGTATGTATTTTGACACTCATACTCATTAGACAGTCCAAAGACTTCTTCTCTGCCAATTGCATGTCTTTATTTGTCCTTGAAGATCCTTTTTCTTGCTGAATTCTTTAAAGAAATTTTCAATGTGTTTTTTACTTAAAACTTGAATTAAGCGAGTAAAATTCTGTTCTACCTGTATATTCAATGTATGCAATTGTCTTTTACTGTTATATCATTCTTTTCCCCTAGGAATCCTTTTTCTCTGTTTTCAAACTTAGTAGGGACCAGGGCAGAGACATGGGAGAGGAAAAACACATTTAGCTTAAGTACTATGATTAGTAAAAGTTTTCCACATGGACAAAAAAACATAGAGAATCCCAAGTTGTTAAATATTACTGATTTAAAATAAATTTGTAGCTTGTATCATCAAAAAAGTCTACCTGGCAATCCATTCTGTCAGTAATTCCACCATGTCCTGGAATACTATCACCAAAATCCTGCAAAAAAATGGGAACACACAAGTCTGTTTATACCTGTCTCAAATGGATGATATTTGCTCCCGGATTAGAAAAACAAAAGTTTCAAAAGCATACCTTTATTTTAAAAGCCCTTTTAAAACCACTCGCAAAGAAGCCTCCAAAAGGTGCAATAATTGAAGCAAACAAGCCAAGACATAAAGCATGCCATTGAATTGGTAGGATTGATAATTCTTTCCAAGGAAACTGTATAAGACAACAGATATGTGTTTCAATAAGATTTTCATATGTTCCAGGAATCTTGATTGGTATCTCATGATTACAGAATGTGGAAATAAAAAAATCTATTATTTAGTGGTTGAGAGAAAATTTGTTTTTCTAGTCCTATTTAGAATATATATGCTCTTGCAATAGCAATTTTGGGTGCATTTGGGTAAACAACTTGATTAAGCACTTGTGTCAGAAGCTATTTCAGAAGCTACTCTCTGAATCTTATTGAAAGAAGTTGAAAACAACTTATGAGCAGGTCGCAAGCTCTTTACATTCATGATAAAAAGTTACCAAGAGAATGACTGACTAGGTAAATTTAAGCGAGTCACTGAATGAGCTATGCAAGTCTTTGACCCAGTTGTTTTCAAGCTGATCGAGCCCATGTTTAGTATGATTCCAATTCATGTTTCATATTTTCTCTTTCAAGTTTTTTTACACTCCACGTCAAATTTGATGATTTTGGCTATTTGAGACATCCAAATTGTGTATTTTGGTGATTTTTTTTGTTGCTAGTTTGACCATGCATGCACTGTCAAATAGATATTGATGTGGGTCATATTCAAAGTTCAGTTGAATTTCAAGAGCTACCACTTACCCAGTGAGGAATCCATCCTGGTAAGGAGTAAGATTCTGGCTTAAACAGTGGACCAGGATCACATTGAAGCCAACTAGTTGACAAATCCTGAATGTTATTCCCAGAGATGTGAGCATTAGTCAATTCGTTGATGAATAAAACCTTTCCAATATAACAATTAAGTATGGTATGTTACAGAGTTACCTTCCTTGGACACGTTAGCCACTGAGAATGACCCATGATGCCAGCAAGCTAAAAAATGAGTTTTAGACAATGATATTAGCATCTAGTTCAGAATAACTTGATTGGTGTATATAGACTTGATGAAGAACTTAATTTCCATAAATCTGATCAAGCTTTTGTTAGGTTGTTGCAATTATTTAATAATGCTATAATAAGAATAATATATAACATCACCAAGTGATTCTGGTTCAATGAAAAGCCACCACCCACCCCCCCTACAAAAACCAAAAAACAAAAACACCATTCCAACTGTTGCATCTTTCATTAACAAATTGCAATTATGCTCACCACAAATGCAGAGATGATGGTGGTAACGGATGCCCCTATAAAACCTTCCCAAGTTTTTTTTGGAGACAACTTAATCAAAGGGGTTTTTCCAAAGAAGAAACCAAAAATATAAGCAGCAATGTCATTAATGACAATCAGTGTTGCTGGGAGAAGAAACCTGTACATTAGGTCCAAGTGTTAAAGAAAACAAGACATTAGCATCAACAAAATTAAAAAAAAAAACAGTGCAGGACATGTTTTATTCACATAAAAGCAATGGTCAAACATTAAATACATGAACAAAATGATTCTATGAAAGTACATATCCCCACACGCATATAATCACTTCAAATTATTAAGATGATGCCATTGTCATCAATAAGAATGCAGTTTTTATTGAGGAAAAGAATTAAAATATACTCTCAACTATCAACTAAAACAAAATCAAACGGGAATACATTGTAAAAGTCAGTTCTCTGCAGTCTGAAAAGTTGGCAATTGATCTTGTTTTCCGGCTTTATTGATGAGAAATATAATTATTTGGTCACCTCCCATACAGTAGCGAATTTCACTCTTGGCTCAATCCCTAATATTTTCTCCATCTTTCCTATCCTAAGGCCTTTGATCCACCATTGGGGCAAGATCTGATAAAATTGTGTGATTCAGCCAACAAGCCCACAAATTATGCAATTTGTTCAACCACTCTTTAAGGTTACTGTAACGGTATCAAATACCTGTTAGATAACATTTTACAAGTCCAGCATAAAAAGTGTCTATATGTATGAGGAATAGCACTGTGAAGCATGATATAATTTCATGCAAAAGAGAATACTCAAAAAGTAGTGAATTTGTTTTAGCATAGTTGGAAAATAATATTACCAGAAAATCCCTTCAAAAATACTTGCCACAGTGAAGGAGGACTGGCCAAATACAACAATTAGAATCATATGTGTCCAAGCATACTGGCCAAACTGGTACTTATACATCTTCTTCTTCAATGTGAGAATGAACCACATAAATCCTGCTCCCAATCAGCAAAAGGGAAGCAAGCCAAAGTATTAATACCCTCACAATGTTGAAGGATAGCCAACAAAATCGCAAACTTTAAAAAACATAAGCTTGAAATTTGCCAGGCATCTGATAGAGACATTGCACAAGCACTGCTAATGAACATTACAAGGACAAAATAAATAAGCATAAGTTACCTGAAATGTACAGGGCGTAGCAGATAACCATATGATACTTTATAACACTGCTCACTAGTCGATACAAAACCATGTCTGAAGTCACTGTGTTAACCAGGCGTGGACTCAGAATCCGTCCATAAACAAATAACATTGCAGTGAAGAAAAAATGCCTGAAGCGGTATATGCCAATGAAAAATGAAACAAGTTACTAAGTAGTTTTATTTTATTTTTTTAAGAAAATAGTTTCTGGCCATTTAGTTACTACTAGTATATCATGAAAAGAAAGATTGTGCGGATGTGTGAGTAAGGAATTGAAAAAGATACCAATTTAATAGCCTAAATCCTGGCAGCTGTCTATCTTCATGAGCTCTCCTAAGTAGATTGAAAAGCTCCTTTGCCATGAAGATTTGGATAACAACAACCATTGCAGTGATGTAAAGGTGACCCATCCAGATGATCAACACAAAGCCCCCAATCATCCATATGGATGAACGTGCCCGAATTATCATGGACTTGTATTTGCTTTTGTCATTGACAAGTAACTGAGTTCCATTTCCTTTGCTATCTTCCGGAATAACCTAAGATAAAGACATCATAAAATTACCTTCAAATAGTATATAGAAGCTTTTCCAAAAAGGTATTACGAGATTCAGTTTCCATGTCATTGAAACCAATTAAATCCAATTCATCTACTGAGTCAACAACATCAAGAAGAAACCTAATAGTAATAGAAATAAAAAAGTAAAGACATGAACTTAGATTTAAAAAAGAAAAGAAAATCGAAAATAACCTTGCTTACAAATATTTGTTTATAGATACTATTGACACTTTTTCATGTTCTCTTCAAATTTCAGGATCACACAGAGTAGGTCAAATCAAAACTTTAAACAGTTAAGCGATTAACCTCATTTGAGCGTCTTCTGTGCCTAACCCGACCACTTGTTGTGGTTGATGGGACAGTGGTACTAGTATCTCTCTGCATTGCTCTTCAATCAGATTTCACCCAATTGGAAGACAATATAAATAGCACATGTGTAGCCAGAAAGTAGACAACTGCAAAGTAAATGACATAAAGCATATTCAACACACTTATTATATATGATCCAATTTGCAGATCTTCTAATTAAAAAACCAGACAAATTAGCTTCCATTTTAAAGTACAAACTCGGGATAAAAAGTCAAAGTATGACATGTATGAAGGTAACTGACCAACTAACTACAGGCTTAAATGTTGAGCAGAGAAGGTTAGCCAAATGAATTTTGCTAGTAATTCAATTTATTTTTTATAATTCAATCCAATTGAGATCTGTATACTTCACTACAACCATATAATCAATAGCCATTTGATCACGTCCTATTTACTCATATCACTGAGTCTCATTCTCCGGTTGGAATAATCATCATCTTCTTCTACATTAGGATGCCTACATAATCTTCTCGCACAGCTAAGGACCTCAATTATTTCCTACTATTATTGCTAATCCTATCCCTAATTCCTATATTTGACAAAACATTTGAATTTTTGCAAAAAAAAAAAAAAGTACAAATTGAGTTTTATTTAATTTTTGCGATTAGTCATCTGCTTTATGAACCACATATCCAATATACTAGTTCTGGAATCATAAAATATAATCCACATACAATAAATGCATAATATGTGTAATTTTATTATTTTAAAAGCACCATCAACCAGAGAAAAATTCACAAACACTTTTTGGTTGCTCTCATCCAAACTCAGCAAAACACGTCTTTGTCTGTCCATTTCGTTAAAAAAGAACAACAGAGAAAACCAAATAACAAACATACACCTGTAACCTCCACCCCCAAAAGCCAACCACTATCGACTTCAATAACAAATACATGTCAAATCGTGTACGTATCAACTTCCATTGGAATCAATGAATCGCCAACATCTGTTCAATCTCTCAATGCATGACTTCTAACTAGATACAGATATAGAGGCACAGTTGAAGAGAGTAGTAGTAGTAAACTGGTATCACCCAGGAGCACTTGCTCAAGGATAATTAATATCTATCACATGTTACAAGAACAAATTCATAACTTGATACCAAACCCAAACCCTGGGTTAATAAGAGCCATCAAGTGTTCATATAACTTGCCAATTTTGAGGAATCCCACATTTTCAATAAGTACACTGAACCCTAACCACATGGTCAACTATCTATTCAAATAGAAGTCACTCATTGTAGTAACCCTACATCACTAATCCAAAGTCAACACATTCACATACCCTATTATTCACCACTCCTCTACTCTCTACACAATCGTTAACCACACAAAGCCAAAACAATGCAAAGAGTTTGCAAAAAACACAAATGCGCACAACTAAACAGTAAAACGAAGCAAAACGACGAATCTCGAAGATGAAACGACTTCCAGATTCAAAATCAGAGACAGTTAGTTCCTTCTAGCAAAATCCAAATCACTCAAAAGCAGAGAAAGTGAAAAATAAACAAATAAATAAGTAATAAATAAACAAATAAAAACAGCACAAGTATGAGCGACAGTGGGAAGGCGAAACGCACGAAACCTGGTTTTCGTTGCAGCCGAAGCAGGACGAGAAACGACAGGAAGAGAAAGTAAAACGCAGAAGATGAAGAAGCGAATGATGAGAAAAATAAATAGTAAGGAGGAAAAGTGAGAATAGAAGAGAAGCAAAGCAAAGTAGAAAGAAGCGAAGCGGTGAGAGCCTTTTTGTTATTCGAAATTAGAAAACCAGAAATTCTTTCTTTCACAGCGCATCCAGAAGAAGAGGAACATTATTGTGACGGATTCTTTTTTTTTTTTAATTTATTTTTTGTTATTTTATTATAATGATATAATATTATTATATTTTGGAATAAAATTCCTTTATAATTTTTTAATTTCTGGTTCAGTTTTGGTTTGCTTGGTGTAGAACCTTTCTTAGAATGAATTACTACACAAGTGGGTCAAATAAGGATTGAGACTTGAGAGATGATGCTTCCTCCTTCGCTTCAAAATGGACCACACTTCACAGGTTCTTACCCCATGTTTAATGCTATTAATTCAGACAAAAATATGGATACTAATAATCATTTTATTATTATTATTATTATTATTATTATTATTATTATTATTATTATTACTTTGGTCTGTAGGTATTTTTTTATTATTTTTTGCAATATATTTTTCTCCATAAACAAGGCCATGGGTCAGGAAATCAATTTTCTATTACTGTACTTAAGAAATCTAAATTGTATTATACTTTGTTAATGATGATTTTTTTTACTTAATTAGAGAAAAGGAGAAAACTTGATTTTGAGAGAAAGATTTTATTTTTTTCCTATTTCTCTTTAATTTTCAATTTTTCTTTGACTTTTCTTCTAAATTTAATTTTTCTCTTTATTTCTTCCTCTCAAATGAATATAGACTAAATAAAAAAAAAAAAGGAAAAAGATAGAGAGGTATCAAAATTTTCCTGTTTGTTTGAAAGGAAAAGTAGAAAGAAAAAAGTTTAAATATGAGCTTAATATACGAAAGAATTTAATTAAAATATATTAATATGATAAATATTTATTACATGATTATTAAATCATAAATTGAGTTATATATTAAGTTTGTTAGCTTTTATAATAAATTAGTTTAAAATCATATTTAAGATAATTTCTAATTAATAACAGTATAAAATATTTGTCATCAGCAATATTAAAATTAAACCCTGTCTAATCCCTATGTATAAAACACACTTCTTACCTTTGTAAATAAAAACATACTTTGAAAAGGTTGAGACCAATCTTTCAATTACTTGAGAACAACGAACTTTTCCGATAATGTTTTATACATCACATAATAATTTGTTGTCCAATTCTTTTAAATCAAACACTTTCGAATCACGACTTTGAAACCTTAATTATGAAACGCCCTAGCATTCACATCTGAAACCAAAAAAATGTGATAAGATGGTGTTGAAGTTTTTTAAAAAAGATACAAATAAAAGAGCACGGAATTGAAAGACAGTTTAGGAAATTTCGTCCAATACTAGCTATAGGGTTATCTAAATTCTAATAATTCAGAACAAAAGAACCAATAGCGTATACAAAATTTCAAGGAATTATTGAGTTCCTCTTCAATCAAGTTATTCTGAACTAGATGCTAATATCAGTGTGACAAGGTAGCTCTGTAAGTTGTAACATACAATAAATAATTGGTATATTATAAGGCGTTATTCAACAACAAACTTACTGATGTTTACATCTGAGGGAATAACATGCAATGTTTGTCAATTGGTTGGGTTCACTGTGATCCTGGTCAATTGTTTAAGCACTTGAAATTCAACTAAACTTTGAATCCCATTTGACCCTCATCAATATCTTCTTGTCAGTGTGTGCATGACCAAATTTGTCAAAAGTTCACCAATAGCACAATTTGGATGCCTCAAAAAGCAAATAAATACATAAAGAAGAAGCTCAAATTTGACTTGATGGAGAATAAATAACTTGATGGAACGTGAAACCGAATCAGACTAAACATGGGTACCAATCAGCTTGACAACAATTGGGTCAACGACTTATTTAGTTCAGTCAATGACTAACTCAAATTGGCTCTGTCATTCACTTAGTAGTATTTTCTCTACTATTTCAACATAATTTATTTCACATTAAAGTTGATATTAATTTAATCCACGGACTACTTGAATAAGAGACTTAAAATCGTTACTATTTGTACCAACAAAGTTTGTGTTAAACAATTCATTTCATCCCATATTCTACATGTGATTAGAAAATAAAATTTTCTACAACCACTAAAGGTTCTATTTCTTATAAAATGTGAGCATTACATTCTGTAACCATGAGAATCCAATCCATATATATTCCTTGAACATATGAAAATCATAACTCGCGACACAATATATGTTGTCAGATAAAGCAATATGAACCTACCAGTTCAAAGGCACGCTTTATGTCTTTGCTTCGATTATTGGACCTTTTGGATGCTTCTTTTAAGTGTTTTTAAGAGTTTCCTACTCCCCTTTTATTCTTTACATTATGTATCAGAGCACATGGAATAAAGGTCATTATGCTCGAGAAACTAATATATTGATACAGTTAGTTAGAGTGAGGAATAATGGGATTTTCATGTATCATTTGGGTGGGTATCTGGTTGTGTGTCAAATTTGTATCTACAGTTCCTTCGTTTATATACATTATTATGATCATATTTTTAATAGATTTAGGATTTTCATTAGTTTACTTTATCGGATGTAAATAATGTCTTATAAAAAAAAATAAATGATTGACACATAAGTTTATAAACATAAAACTGTGCTCTTTCTATGAATTTTATGTTAAGTTCCTAGCGTACTTTGGCGGAAATATAAATAAGAGTATATGTAATAGTCACTATTCATGTTAAATAATGTTTGGGTGGCCTACTAACCCATCACTTATGGAGGGAAGGCAACTTGAAGCTATCTATGTAATGTTAACACAAAAGGCATTAGTTAAGAACATGATCATGATTTTTCAAAAGACATGTGTAGCTAGGTAGATTTTATGAAAGTATGATAGCCTGGATAGTAAACCAATCTCAACTCTAGTAGAGATAAACACAAGTTAAATGAAAGGAGTTGCAAAATGTACCTAAGTATAGGGAGCTAGTTGGTAGTTTGATCTATTATACTTTAACTTGGCCTCATATATCATATGCTATGAGTGTGGTAAGTTGATTAATGGGAAATCCAAAGAAGTCACATTTGAAGCATCACAGGATATGTGATACTGATTATACTAGTGACCATGACACTTGATAATTGGAGTGTACCGGGCTTAGACAACTACATGGCTATGCAACTATAGCAAGATTTACATCAATTGATTGATTATGCAATGAAATTCTAATTTTGCAATCAGTTAGCAATGCACCTGGAAGAAAATCTTATCTTTCATGACAGAATCAAGCATGTGAAAGTGTATTATCATTTTACCAAAGGAAAGATACTATGAGGTGACATTGCGAAGAACTATATTAGCAATGAAGGTTAGGTTGCAGATATCTTCACCAAGGACTCAGCAATGGTTCAAATTTTGAAGAGTTTAGAACACAATTTGCAATGATTTTGATATTAGCATCAAGGGGAAAAAGTCATTGAGGAAAAGTGTCAAAAGATCAACACATTTAGTGCAAAGTTGTTTTAATTTTACAACTTGGAAAACGAAATTATAAGCATTACTAACATTTCAATATTTACTAAAATTAGGAAAAAATAAATAACAGTTCCTTCTTTGTACGATTTTTAACATGTCCATTTCAATTGTCTAAAAAGGAGGAAGTAAACAAGAAATATATTAAGAGGAGTTTCTCTCTTCCTCTCCTTTTTATTCTTTACACTCCATGCCTCTATTTTGTTAGAATTTCTGATGGACATCTTTTTTTCTTCGTGGACAAGAAAATCACCTCATCATCAGTCAGAGTCTGTCTCTCGAAATGGTAGTGGAACTGTCTTCACTGCTCGGTAATGACCAACGTTATTTAGATGCTCATTTTCCAACCTGTTCAGACAAGTTATCAAGTTCATGAGTGAAACTGTGATTTTGTTCACTATTTAACAACTATTAAGGATAAATGTTTGAGAAGCTTAAGGTTTTAAGATGACTTTGTCTTTAATAAGGTATCAGAGATTATAAAACCAATTTATCGTGACTTAAGAGTTCTGTCATTGCCACCCTATTCTTGTAACATCATTGTTTTGACTCAAAGTTTGTGTAGGAATATGTTTTGTCCATGCTTTAAACTCGAATGGTTTTTATTTAAGGAGTATGTTAGAGTCTTGATACAGTTTTTCAAGAACTTTGTCTCAAATATGGGGGTTTTAATAGGACTTGTTAATTGGCAAACACTAATAGGTTGTGTCACATTGGATGAGATAGGCTTTAAAGTTCTGATTAAATAAATTTAATGTACTGTTCAACAAGGAAATTCGGGAGAATAAGAAATTCATTTAGCTCTTCTAAATATGATAAAAATATACCTATAGAAATTCCAATGCCCTCTTCGAATAACCTCAAATGCAGCTAATAAAAATTCTAGCAATCGTGATTGAACATGCCCTACTTTGAAGTGCATGATAGTCTGCACCCATGTTACTCTCAGGATAATATTTAAGACCTGCAATCAAATATCATGTCATGATATAAAAATCTTATGATATGTGACATTCAGTTCAGGAGACAAAGAAAACTTACAATAGACATATAGTATATGCTTTTATTCTTTAGAATTAGATCATCTCTGAGCCATGGATTTATAGAATTTGGATTAAGAAATCCCCAGTCCTTGATAAAATCCCAGTACAGTTGATACATTGTTGCCACCACAGAAGTGATTAAGACTATAGCAAACCAAAGATGATCATGTTGCCTGCTGTATGTTACTCTAGCCCCTGCTGCCACCATGGCTGAAACATACTTTCCCATGTTAGCCAAATGGTTCACATCGCCATCATCAAACCACCGTCTTGCGCACTTGTAATCAGGACATCCAATGAGCATGTGTTAGTTTATGAAATAATGGTGAAGTATAAGAGAAATTCAACTAGCAATTTAGCTTGCTCTTATTTTTGAAGTACTAGTAGTTAATTAGTTTCTTAGGTTGCAATGTCAAAAGAGAATTCAGTATTAACGATGTGCATCCAAGGCATACCTGCAAAGCACGCCAGTAGTATGGCAAAAATGAGATGATGTAAGTTATTTCCATATATAATCTTCCGGAATGGCAGGTCTCAGGGTGGTGCGTTTTGAAAACTCTAGCAAAAATGTGACAACCTGCAGTTTCCAAATGCCTTAGCAGTGGAATCTGTATCCAAAACCATAAGAAAAAATGTAATGTTACTTAGGATGCATAATAAAAATAAGTACACGTGAAAAAACGACAAAAATAAATTCAGTTTGCAGGCTAGTTAAGTTCATAAGATCACCTGGCTAGTTAGTTGGTCAGCCATAAAAAAATCTACTAGCAGAACCTGTAGATATGATAAATTAGAATGAAAAAAGATTGCTATGTATAATTTTCTACATACATGGTATTACAAGTTTTCTCAAGAAATCAAATGAGGGAAGTTTACCTTGTAAAAGGGAGAGCATACTATGTTGCGGATAACACGAATGAAGCAGTACCGTGTTGGGCGATAAAAAATGTCAAATGGACAAATGAGAAGTGCTATGAAAAACTGAAAATGGAATTTCCTAATCAGTACAAAGGTCTAAAATTACTTTTCAAGTAAACTAAGCTAGTTTATGTTATAAATAACAAGGAAAAGCTCATTAGACCAACCAGAAGAAGAATTCCAGGAATGGCATCAATTTGGCCAGGAGAAAAGTCTGCAGCCCTTAGAAGCAGATGTATGACCATTGCCCCAATCACAGTTGTCATTAAGGTAGTACTCATAAGAAATGCATCTCTGTGCTTGAGTGCTGTGCTTGGTGAGAATTCAAATATGAAATTGTAATTGATTCTTGTGTTCTTCCACATGAACAAGTTGCATCCATACATAAATAAGTGCAGGCTTAACAATGCAAACACACTGCTCAAAATCATTATAACCATTAGTACACCTATAATATAAGTATTTTTTGTCTATAATTCTGTAAATTACATTTTCAGGGAAGTTTTTACAATCTGCTTAGTTTAAGTACATTTGATATCATGGTTTATAATCATAAAGGCAAGTTAGAAAATAATTAAAGGACTCTATAACCAACTTTGGAAAAGTTTTTATCAAGATTTGGGATTAATGTAAAATCTTAAGGGCATCTAATAGAGATAAATTAGTAAGAGTTAACATGTTTGTAATCAGTTTTTGACTTAAATTATTTATGTTCAGCATATTTTTCAAATTGAAGAACACATTCATACATGATATATAGTATTTTTTGGTCAGTAAGTTATGATGTGGAGTAGAATGCTAATAGCACACAGAAGAGATAGTGTCTGAAATATGTTCAAGTTGGAACAGTGTGAAGTGACCTGAAAATGGGGTAGACTGTTTCCATATAAGCTGGCTCATTGCTACCGGAGAATATACCACACAAATGGGCCAATATCGCATATACACAAAACAAGGATACAAAACAACCAGTAGACAACCCTGCAAACACATTAAGGAAAAAAAATGAGTTGTTAATATGAAAAGGAAAAAACTTGGTTCTACACATCAAAATTTAGCAGCAAAATTTCTTAATTGTTTATTCAATGCTTTTTTAATTCTTACCCGAAATTTTTAAATTATTTGAACAATATTATATTAACACTTTTTCTTTTATTATGGTATTGGTACGAAATATACATTCTTGACAATAATAATTAATTTTGTCAGGACCTTAAAATACAGACAATGAGTATTTTCCTCTTAACTTAGTCTATTCAATACCCAAACTGATTAGAATTCAATCACAGAATCACTTGATTAAGAAGTATAATGGTAGCATACTAACGCTCTTTATACATTGTAATTATACTCTTTTAACTGTTTGAAAATATTATACTCGAATATCTTATAAAAGATCTTATTATAAACATTAAAAAATTAGAAAGCAGTGTTAGTGCAAGTTCATAAAACTTCACTAAATGTTGATGTAACTTTTTTATGAATAAAAATATATATATATATACTTGGTAGGTTCACACAGTTCCCAAATTAGTGGCCACTTAGCAATGAGCATAGGCTATAGCAGTACAATAAAGTTTTATTTGATTTGTCTTTTGGTAAATGCAGTGATCATTTCAACCATATTGCATTGCAATTTGAAGAGACACTACTGTCATTATAGGTAAAATACTTTTCTAGTGTTAGTCAAAGTTTTATGAAGGAAGACAGAGAAAGAAACATTACCGACAAGGAAGGTGACCATGTGAGAATCTTTATGTTGTTGGGGTCTTAGAAATTTCATGGCCTTTTTTCTATCATTGTTGGCAAAGTGCTTTGTGAATATGGATTCCACTTCGTCCATTAGTCTAACAACCTTATAAAACCAAATTATTATAATGATAACCAATTATTAGAATACCATATAACCCATTCTTCACATCAAGAATTAGAGAAGGCCACAATCAAAAGATTTAAAGTTGAATGAAATATGTTTCTTTTCTTATTCTACTTCCTTTTACCAACTTTTAAAATGAACGCATTTGAAGAAGAAACCTGAATAATGTACCTTATCAGAACTAACAAAATGGGATCTCTTCACTTCTTTTAAGTAACTTGCAGAAGCTTTTTGACAAGATACCTGCTCAATCAGATCACAATATGTTTACCATAGGAATTTATATTAACTGATTAGATAAGCAAATTTATATTAACTGATTAGATAAGCAAATTTAATTAAGGTTAGTAACAGAAAAAACTATCATTGCCAAGGAAGTAAAGTAAAATAGCTAGTGCATGAGTAACTTTGAGATCCCTCACAACTTCTAATGTTTATTAAAATAATATAGGAATAAATTATATTTTGTTTGTTTATAAATGCAAACAATTATTGATTCTTTGATTTTCTTTTTAAGAGAAAAATTACATGCATGCACTAACTATATTGATTGAGCACCATGGTCTATTGAATATGTGTAGCTAAGTTCTCTATGACTATGATCATAAACATTATATGCAAACACATTTTTCTTATATGCATACCAAAAATGCACGAGTACTGAGTCAAGAGTAAAGAGGAGGAGATATTTTTAAAGCCTTACCTTGTCAAATTTTTTTAAAATTTTTGAAAATGCCACCATATTCAATGAGCTGCCAAAATGAGAGAATGTGATATCAGAAGTTGCTCAACCATGAAAGTGATGAATGCTTTATAGTAAAAGAATATGATAAAATAACATTCATGATAATAATTATTTCATACTATGCATACACTGAAAAAGAAAAACCATTTGTATCTCACACATGCATATTAATGTCCTGTGTTTCTCGTGTTAGTATAGCCTTTATTTACAGCTAATAAATTATCAAAATAAACATCATAGATTGATACTAATAATATAATGTATGTTAATAAATAATTTTATTAATATAAAACATTGATATATTCTATTAATTGTTATATCATAATATTATTAGCAGAATGTATCATATGTTATTAAGGTAGATTCACTATGCTTGGATCAACTTCTATTTTTTAGACAAAAGCAGACATAGTAAGGGAAATAATCTTAATACTTAACATATTTTATTGGTTTATAACAATTAATTTTTTTGTGATTATTTAACACTATCAATTTTTTCAGGTAAAGAAACTTTCTACACGCTAACAAAATGTCTTTTTTGTCTCTGTAGATATAACTTTTTTATGCATATTTTAATATATTTTTTGTCTAAATGAAGTTAAATTAATGGCATGGATATTATGATCATGCTATGTACATTAAAAATGAGACATTATACTGACATTTTATGTATTGGTAGTATATATAAATTTTCTAAACTAAAAAAAAAATGTTTGCTAATTTAAATATAATATATTATATTATTGTTAACGGTCTCAGCTGATTGAGGAGGAAATGCATGAATTGTTATATAAAATTTCTTATATTCATAATCAATTTTTGGGGATGAAAAAATATATATATGATAAAATTAAAAAATGTCACAAAAACATAAAAATATTATTTATTAATTTTAGTAATATTTAATTGTACCATATCACAAAATATTGTTAATAAATTTTATATATATATATATATAGTAATATTTATCATTAAATACTGTTAAAAAAATTTATAATATCTATATTAACCATTTAACTTTTGTTTGTCAGTTTTCTAATGAAGGTTGTTAATCTAAAGCCAAGCCGTTATATACGGTGTGAAAATTATTATTTTATACTGATATTCAATTATAGATTATCATAAAATTAAAAATTGATAATTTTTATAATATTTTATTTAAAATTCATATTTAAGATTATTTATCAACAATTTTCATCTTTATATTGACAATGTCTTAAAATTAAATTAATCTCTAATATATGAAATTTTTTTATAGTATTTTTTTATTTCGTTTTCTAGTATATGTACTTTCTTTTGTTAATTTATACACCGATCTATTGAATTTTAATTAAGATCTCCAATTCTTTTAGTAACTATTATACAAATTTTAATTAATATTATTTTTAAAACAATTTGACAGTATAAAAAATATCTGATCAGCAACACAATGCGACAGCATGCAGATAGCCTTATGTGATTTTCTAAAAGTAAAAAAAAAAAAAAAATTGTGACAAATCTTTTCAAAACATTAATTCTTAACTATATTACGCTATTAATTCTAATAAGCCAACTAATCAATTAACTTACAAAATATATTTATATTTTTTATTAATTTTTTTCTTTTACATATTATAAATAATTATATAATGATTTGCGTACAGGAATTCTCAACTAAACATTTCTCTTCTTAAATATAATAGAAGTTTTTTAATTACTACTATAATTCTATTAGGTGATTTAAATGGGTTACCATTACATTAGTAGAAGAAAGGTTCTTACCAATTTACTAGGATTTTCTAAACATTTATGCAATTAATTAGTAAAGACTTTGCAAATGCATATATGATTTTTTGTAGGTTTCTCATTCATATATGCCTAAATTAAGTAACGAGAACAAAATCTTTTAATTATTAAATAGTTTGGTTTTATCTATCCCCTCCTTCCCTCTTTGTGGAATCCATACATCACCGCATTAAATTTATCGGTGAAATGTAATAAATAATGAATTGAAAAGGAAAAATTTAACTTAGTAAAGAAAATGAAATGAAAAGGTAAAGCAAAATTTGACGATAAGCAACCCAATTTGATTTTGTTGGCCACTATTTAGAAGTGTGTATGCAAAAGTTAGCTTTATAGATCCTAACACAAATATCTTGTCCCATTCCCATATAATGTAACTATTAGATGCCCAATTTTACAAAATAAAATCACCTTGCATTCAAATATTTAAAAGAAAATTTTCATTATGATTAAATACTAAAATTAATTATTATTATAAGTGACCTTTATTGTAAGAATGTGTTGTGTGAATCATAGCACCTTCATTTATTCTTTCTATATATCCACCGAAACCTTCCATGGTGTTGTGAATCGCCATGCTACTCATCCTTTCATAGGCCTCCTTATCATTTCTATATAATTTTTCCAATTTTGGCTAAGATAGGTACGAAATCAACATCCCCTTTTCTCTATAGGTTTTTTAATTTTTCACCATCAAATTGAAATTGATGATGATCATACTAATAACAACGAGTACCAACCCTGAATTAAATGCTAAGAAGTTTGATCTTTTTAAGTAAATTTTATTGTTCAAATCTGATGAATTGAAAAGTATAAACATTTACAGGGTTCTAAAATTTTAAATGACGGTAGCTAGTCAAATAAAAATAAAAGTGAAAAACTAATCAACACTAATTTTGTGTTAAATTGGTGTTAAATCAATGTTTAAAGCAAAACCTACCATTTACGTGTAATATTAAAAGTCCTAAACCAAATAGAACAAAAGTATTAATACAGTACTGTTAATCTAGAGATTCTTTTATATAATGGATTAATATTGAACTTAAGTCCTAATATAAGGATATACATTAATTTTTATTAAGTATATTTTATCCTAGACTCGTTAAATAATATAAATTTAATTAATTTTGATTATCAGTTCACACTATAAGATTGAATCCTTTGCTTATTTAAAAATAAAAACAAAATAGTTAATTTTAATTAATTTTGATTATTAGTTGACATTATAAAATAGAGTTCTCTACTGTTTTTTTTTAAAAAAATTGAATTAGTTAATTTTTTGTGTATAAATTTGGCCATTTATTTGATTAAATCTGTGATATTATAGACACTATTCAAATATATTACTCTGTGGTCGATTTTATTGAGTATTGATAAGGGGTGGATCTAAAATATAACTGGAAAAAGGTAAAAAAAACACAAAAAAAAAAAGTTAAAAAATTATTTAAATAATAAATATTATTATAATATTTTATTTTATATTTATTATTTTTCTGTTAATTTATATTTTAATTTTTTATGATATAAAAAAAAGTGATTAAAAAAAATAGAAAAATAAAAGAGAACCTGTATGTTTTGAGTAGGCCAAGGGCTCTATAGAGCTCAACAAATGCACTTCTAATCATTTTCTCAGCACATTGAATCTTCCTCTTGTGAACGAAATCATTGGTTGGATTGTTCACTAAATCTTCCCAAAGCATACTCGTAATTGCTGTAATGGCTCGACTTGGATTGGTGGCTGGTACATCAATTCTCATTCCCATTTTAGGTTTTCCCTTCTTTGTCTTTGTCCTACTCCCTGTATTCACATAACTTACACCATTTTTCTCTATTCTTGTCATTGCCTCTTCCGTTTCTGATACTACTTCTGAATTTGTTTCATCTGATTCTCCTAAATTTTCTGCACAATTTCATTTAGTTACTATGTATTCTACTTAATCATATATACTTTCACACATGAAGAAATATTATCTATAATTAATACCATCAAATTAAATCATCTGTAATTGTACAGGAAATGTTATATTATATTCCCATTTTATATCTTTGTTTGATGTTTTGCTATTTTCTGTTGTTGTTTTACAAACTGAAATGTTAATATTTCATTATATCTTAATCATTTCTTCTTAAATAAGAAAAATAACAGATTAGTGAAAATATAATTAATATAAAACATTAAATTTTTTTTAAGAAATTGATAATATATTATTTCTTTTTTCTTTACCTCAACAATATTGTTGTCTTAATAAAGGTAAGGGGAACTTAAAAAGAATGTTATCTACACATATTATATTGAAACTTTATTTATTTAATTACTTGAGAAATAGAAGAAAAAAAGATTTTTTTTTTTTTAATTTTCATTGTGTAATCTAAAAATAATGTATGCACTGTTTACTTTTAAGATTTGTTGCATATACATTCACATTATGTGATGGCCGGTCGACAATTAATGTTACGTAGTCCACGTAGACATACAATTTCTATATGATGGATGATGTCATGGAGCACTTAACAAAACAAATGGACACTATGAGAGCTTAAATTAACCCAAGCTCCAATTTCTCACTTGAATTAAATACTATATATATCCATTTGTTGCAGTAAAATAATATTATGATTATAATAATGTAAAACTGCACAATCATCTGGTTAAGAGTTATTAAATAATTATGGACTATCACCATTTCTTTCATTTCAACTATTTTTATCTCATATGTTCCATATTCAGCTCTTAAAGATTTCTGCTCCTGTCTGTTTCTTTTTTTAATCCGAGTCTGGGAGAAAGAAAAAAAAATAAATAAATTTTGTGTACAGTGTCGTAATATTATATAAATTAATTAAATATTAATAAGGATTAATCATATTTTAATGATTTTAACCTTTAATTTCTAATAACTTTTTTATTATTTTTAATTTTTATTTAATTTTTTTGTTAATATTTTTAGTTATTGAGATCAAATTAATATTTAAATATTGAGTTAGGGTGTTATCTGACTCATTTTGTGCGATCTACGTTAATATTTAATAAATTTAATTTATTATAAATGATTAAAAGTCGGTAAAAAATTTATTAAAGACTAAATTTATAAATTAAAAAAATTTAGATACTAAACATTTAATTATATTTAGTAATCAACATGTATAATTTTATATTTTACTATAATTTAAAAAAATTTAAATGTATAAAATATTTTCGTGAAATAATAAGATGAAAAAATGAAATGAAAGGAAAGAGAAAGAGAAAATAACTGACCGGAATAATCAGAATCACGGGTGGGAGAATATTGAGGGGATATACCGGTGCTATATGGCTTTGACAACGGAGAATTTTTGCGGCGACGGTCACTGATAATTTGTTTGAGTTCAACCAATATCTGAAGCTGCTTGTTCAGTGTTTCTCCTCTCTCAAGGAACTCACTCTCTTGTCTCCGGTAAAATTGGTTCACCTTGTTTAACTCTTCATCCAGCCTCGTAAAAAACACTCGTACCTTTACAATCCTCACAATCAATCACAAATTATAACTCATATCTAGTAAAAACCAATGTTTAACTAAGTTAATTCTTAATTAAAAATACTAATTATTAATAAATTAAACATTCAAGCCACAATTCCTCAATTATTACATTAACCTTATCACTTATATAAACATTATAGTTATTTAAATAAATTAATATATGGTACCTCATCCTCTTCTGAAAATAACTGTGCAAGCTCTGTCTCATAGATTTCTTCTTCGCCACCCTTTGAGGTTTTCTTCCTCACCTGCGTACATCGCAAAATTAAATCTGAAGTTTTCCACTAAATAGGATTAATTTCTAATTTAGAACATCAAACACAAAAATTCTCTACTAAATAGAATTAAGTTGTAATTTTTTGAGTTAAGTAACCATTAACATTAATTTTTCTTTTGAGAGACTTGATTATTAATTATTTGTTTAGTACATTTTATTGTTTCGTGAGAGATTGAGAAACTCCCCCGAAAAGAAAGGGTAAAGGGTTTCAAAAAAAAAAAAGAAGAGCACTAAACCCACTTTATTTAGTACTTAACCCCACACTATGTTCACATCGCAACATTACTTCTCAGATCTCTTTCCGCCCAACCCCAACTTTTCTTAATTTTCATTTTGTCTTTGTTCTTTCCAATAATCATTCATTGTATTTTCTCACTCTTTTTTACCATTCACTTTTGAAAAAAAAAATAAAAATGAAATATCAACTTCATTGATGTCTAAGTGATGCCATTTAAATAGCAAAATCCAAAGGAAAAAAGGAACATAACTTTCATGCATAAATTATTGTTGTCATGAGTTGAATTTATCATGTATACGTTACTCTATAGTATACGTGTTCATACATCGTTAAAAGCATTAAGTTCTTAAGTTCTTTAAGTATTGACAATTACAGTAAAAACATTATCTTCAATGATTTAATAATATCTAATTAATTAATTCAAGAACAATGATAAAAAAAATTATGAATGCATTTTAATTTATCGTGATTTTTAAAGCATTTTATCATGATTTTTAATAAAAATAATTACTTTTCTAATGAATATTTTTTATATACTAGCTTGTTAGTTATAGATTCTTAAATCAATTAATTAACAATTGTACTATCAAACATGGATGGTTTCTAGAATCGCGAGGAAAATTTTATTGGACCAGAGACAGTCCAACTACACACACTCCACGTTGGTGTTATTACTAAGTACAATTTTGGCAATCACATTAATTTTCTTTCTTTGTTTTGTTTTCAAAATTTATTTTTAAAAAATAAAATAAAAGAAAATCTACACATTAAAGAAAGATCAAAACGACCTAGATTAAGGACCTACAAAACTTTTGGTAAAAAAACAGCATATATTTATTGCATTTTAACGTATATATTCGTGTTATTATTGACCATACATAGGATTAAAAATCTGCTGGGGATTAAAAAGTAAAAACGGATTAAGCCAAGAGTTTCAGCCATAGTATTGAATTCTCAAAAACAAAAAATTATTGTCAGAAAAAGATGTCGCATTAGTTCTGTCCACTTTTCATGCACTAAAACACATTGAATTTGAATAGAAGAAAAAGTAGAAACAAAAAACTAATCTTTGGTTTCTAAAATTATTATCTTTTTTAAAAAAAAAATGTATCATTGTTCATATTATTTTATAATATAAAAAAATTTAAGTTATAAATAAATATAAAATAATGAAACACTAGAAGACACATTGAGAACTATAGAACTATAGAGAGACACGCAAAAGTGGCACCGAGCTTTCAGCGTATAGTGTGTGTGACAATTTTGCTGCCACCAGGTTTTCTGGTACGTGCCAGATAGACACTGATGTATATTTCATTGCCACAAATCAAAACACCGTAACGTAACAAGTCAAAATTTCCTGGGAAACTAAACTTGCAGGAAGCAATTAATAAATCACAAACTCTTATCAAAGATAATTATGAACTACTATATGATACTATCTCTCATCCAGGACTTTATATAAGAAACATAATAATATTTTTAATACTATTATTTATTTCTTATATATTATTTAATTGAGTTCAACATCACTCACAAATATGACATTATAAGTTCAATTTTTAAGATCTGTAAAGTTGAGTTAATAGTATTCAAGAATTTAACAGAAAATCATAATTATGCATAAAAATTATTTATATTAACGAAAATTACAATACTACGAGTAAGATTAAATTTTAATAGACTAAAAATACTCGTATTAAGATCAAAAGGTAAATGAAAAATATAAAATTTAGGTAATAAAAGAGAATATATTTAAAAAATATTTTGATATAGGTAGCATTTGTTTGAAAATGAATTACCTGAATGTTGTTGAGGTCATGATGACGGTGGGAAGATGAGAGGTTGAGAGGGATATTGTTAAGAAAGGAGCGAAAAGAATCGAAAATGGAGAGAGCAAAGTGAGGTTTAGAATGGTGAGATGATGATGATTGTTTGGGAAGTGTTGAGAGTTTGATTCTCTTAATCTGTTTCTTGAGTTGCCAGTAATTGACGAAGGCTTCTTTCCATTCTGGTATGAGCTGTGCTTCTAGCTCCTTTGAGAACTTGACCATTATTTCTTTGCTTTTTTTGTTTGTTGGTGATCAAGAGAGAAAGGAGAGATGAATAACAGAGTGATAAGTTCAGTTTCAAAATATGGTATTTCAAGTGCCTCTGTCACCATCGAATCTCATTACACATTTTTTGTGTGTATATATACACATATATGCACACACAAGAGAGAGAAGCCGTGTGCAAATAGATTATTCATTATTAAAATATATGCTTACAGTTTAAATTAGTTCAAATCATTTTAAGCATTTCTTTTTAACATTTTCTTTTGTTAGATACTTTATATCTAAGAAAAATAACATGTATTAATCTAATATATACAATCATGATAGATGATAACATTAAAGAAAAAATACACATGATTTTTCTAAGTAGTTATGTAATTAATTATATGATATAGGTTTTATTATTTATTAGAAAAGACTTATTTTAATTTTTATGTTATTATATATTGTTGCATTTTGTTACATGTAATAAAATTGATTATCCTACACCAATATTTCATGTTATATTTGATTATTTTATATTATATTAATACGAATTCACATTTATATTATTTATATTGTGATATAAAAGAATTATATCATCTTTTAAATTATTATAAAAATAATAAAACTGGGTTTCATAATAAACAAAATAGTTAATAATTAAAAAGTCTCATTCAAGACACTGTTAACCCAAGTGACTGAGATAAAGTCACAAAATTGAAGTACCGCGTTAAGAAAATCATCTAATTCCGATGGATTGGAAATTAATATGTGAGTTATCATATAGTTAATGTCGTTGGAAGCAAAAAATGATTTTGGACACTTATAATGTTATGTGAGACCAAGAAATATAATGGAAAGAATATAGGTACATTGGTTAATATAACATGATAGGAAAAAGATATGAATAAAAATAATAATTTTAATTTGATGAGGTGTTTACGATTAAAAGTGATTAAATATAACTGTTGCATATGTGACTCTTGGACTTCTGTGATATGCTTTTATTTTAAATAATTAAAACTAAGTTAGTTAGATATAATTAAACAATAAGAAGAAAAAATGATTAAATAATTAATATTGATATTATTATTACTAAATAATGAATAAAGAAATAAATTAGTTAATATAAAATTTGTGAATTATAAATAATTAAATTGATTAAATAATTTTATTGAATTGTTTATGAGATCAAATAACTTAACAATTAGGAGTTATTATAATAGATATTAAATCATATGAAAACTAAATAATTTTTTTAATAGATAGAATACCAATGTCATTTTTAAATAATTGAAATATTTAACTAAATTTATAAATTAATTAAAATTTAAGTTAATGAATATTTAAATAAAATATTAATTAATAGAATACCAATTTCGTTTAGGAATTAATTATAATACGTATTAAACTTCGTAATTGAAACTTATATTTCAACCTTAGCTAAAATAGAAATCCGTATCAATATTAAAGTAATTAATTATTTTATATATTTGAATTATATAACAAGAGGTGACAAAAAGAAATCACATTTTTCTAGAAGAAAAAATGGAGATATCCCAAATTTATTCTCTTCCCTCTTTAACTCTTTTCTTAAATAGAGATAGGAAGGACATATTAGTTTTTGTACTTTCATTACAAATTATAAATTGTAACCGTGTGGTAGAGAAGTTATTTGTCGTAGACACATTTTATATTATAAACAAAAATATAAAAATAGTCTAAGTTTTCTTACTAAGAATCTTAATCTAAAATATGTAAGTTGAATTTGCTTTTTTAATTCAATAAAAATTTGTAGTCCTCATAAAAATATATGTTTAGTATATTCAAATTAGAAAAAAAAAATTCAAGTTTTGAATTTTTAAAAAAATGTACTCACTAAATTAATAATTTGGTTAGATTGTAGTTAAATTAACCAATTATAAAAGTATTTTCAGTAAATCTCTTGTTTAGTTCGCATACAAAATAACGTAATGAGTTTTTTTAATTACTCATAGAATTTCAACTATTCTAAGATAAGGTAGTTGCATCGTACGTTATTTAAAATATAACTCTTTTCAATATCTTTTCGTAATTATTCTTGCAAATAAATATAAGTTTTAAAGTAAAGCACAGTTTAAAAATAATTAATATAAGTTCCAAAGTGAAGTGCAATTCAAAATTAAATAAAGAAAGAGAAGAAGATGAATATAAATGATTTATATGGGTTCTTTGAAACTAAGTTATGTATGATATTTTTTAAAATATTTTGATGGTCTATTAGAAAAATGTTAGGTTAAAAATATTAAATCACTCCTAATTTTCATAATCAATAAATGTTTGAAGAGATTATGAAAAACTACTGTAAGGCATAGTGTATCTCAAAAAACTACCCTAAGACATAAGGCTTAGTGTATCTCAAAATAAGTATATATACCTTAGAATTAATATGATAATATTATGTTTATATATAAATATGAAGATACGAATTGCATAAATATAACTTTAAAATAATCTTATTACAATATTGTTAGAAAGATATAAATTATTGTTATTTTGAATTCCTTTTTATGACATTAAATTTATTATTTAAGATTTATAATATTAAATTAAAATTTCAATTCAACAAATAAAGTTATTATGTCTTTTGATATTTAAAAAGAATGTATTCAACAATTAAAATATTTAAAGGATATTTAAAAAAGAATAAAAAATTTTGAAAGCTTTTCGTGATAGTTGAAAATTTTAAAGGTCATTAAAAATTATTCCTAATGATGTATTTTTGTTAAAAAAATATGCAAAATTACATATGTTTTATTTCATTTGTCTATTTTTTGAATAATGTGCAATTTTGTAATTTATAAAATTAATTTGTGTATAAAAAAGTATCTTATAAAATTTATGTGCTTTCAAAACTTTGAATTTGTAAGAAACAATTAAATTTGTTACTTTATCTTTTTATTTTATTTAATGTTATTAACAAACAGATTATCTCTCATCATTACATTTATGCATTGATAAATATGTAGTTGACAATTTTTTGATAGGTTTTGGTTGATAACTTTGTTTGTAAGCATAGAAATCGATAGTTCATTCTTATTTCTAGCTATCATGTTCAATTCCTTTTAATGGAAACTTATGGTTTTTCAACCTTAGCTAAAATAGAAAACCCTTTCATCGAAGTAACTTATTATTTTATATATTTGAATTGTATAACAAGAGTTGAAAAAAAGAAATATTTTTTTCTAAAACAAAGATGGAGATATCTCAAACTTATTCTCTTCGCCCTTTAACTCTTTTCTTAAATGGAGATATAAGTCCATATTAAGTTTTTATACTTTCATTACAAATAACATACTTGTTAAACTAGTTATAAATTAAGTCATTAACGTGGGAGCCTCAAATATGAAAGAGAAGATAAAATGGCATGAAAAGATTCGTACTACAAATTTATATGAAAAAACAAAAATACATGATAACAATTTTTTATTGATAAATATTGATAGTTAGTAATTCTTAATTTTTTTTATTAGAACCTGCACCTTTTTCTTCCTTTTCTTAGTATTTCGTTCTTTAATCACCAAATCAATTTTATCGAATAATCGTACGAAAAAAGTAATTTAGCCAAAAATTAGTAATTAGCTAGACTGTAGCACGTGTGTGAAACATTTGTTTTGGCCGAAAAGCAGAAAGAACTTACTTTGTTATAATTTCTTAATGGTCGTAATTAAAATTAATTTCTTAAAATCATAATTTGCTTAAATTCTATCCAAGACTATGACCATCTATCCAAGACTAGTATGTTCTAGTAAGGGTAAAATATTAAAATTACTTGATGATGAAAGTTTGCATAAATTATTTTTGCACTTCTACAAGCTAGAAGATTAATAATATAAGCATTGATAATTTATTTTACCTTGGAATTTCTCTTACAGTTTTGCCTTATGTTTGGAGCTTCTAGACACGAATCTTCTCTTAATTAGTAGAGTTATTCTACTTAATAATTCTGGCCACACATTAAAAAATTTATCATACAATTTCTAAATTAAATTTTCTTATTAAATATATAAGTCTACAATATTTTTATAAAGTTTAAAAATTATTTAATACTTTATGCGTGAAATAATTTTTGTATTATCTACAAATATTTTTTACTAGAGATATATAGACAATCATATGTAAATCAAATAAGATTATTTTGAATGAGAAATTTTTTTTTATTTATTTAAATTAATGTATAATATATTCTTCTAAAATATAAATAAATGTCGATGATCGATTACCTAAATACAAATGCCTCATTTATTTTAATTTTAGTGAGCATGATTATTGAAATACCATTAAAATGTTTATTAATTTTAGAAGCTACAATATTAAAATATACTATTTTCTTTTATAAAAGTTTAATATTGCTACATATATTGTTGTTAAAAAAAATATTGCTAATATATATTAGACTGTGTAACATAATATACTAGTATAAATGTATAATGTAACATATACATCTAGTTACGTAACATAACCTTCTACCTTAAAATCTTCATTAACTAGATTCATATGACATAGTTAGATTCATGCAAAATTTATAAAAATCAAAACTGAAAACAACGGTGCTTCTGAAAAATTGAATGAAACAACAGAAAGAACTAACATGTGTAAACCTCCACGAGCAGAAACAGGAACCTCGATAACAATGCCGTTCTTGAAAAATTAAAATGAAACAAATCTAAGAACAGATTGACATTTGTAAACTTCCATGGCCAGAAACTCGATCTCGATTATATCTACTAGACCACAAAAGTTGGGACACAACGGTCTTGTAAGATTCAGACATGAACGTGAAGGACACAGTAATTAAGGTCCTGCCTTCACTTCCTCAATTTATTACTTATAAAGATGAGACCTTTCTCCAAGAAACAATAATGGGTGGGGACGTGGGGTCCTGGTCTCCTAAATTACGTTTGGTCCCAACAATGTTGCAGACGCACCTCTTTTCAGTTTTCTTCAGTTTGGAATATTCTCGGTAGATCCTTGGTTCTGCTTCAAAGTAAAAATCGTTAAAGGAATTGAAAAGGGATTGATAGACTACTAGCAGAAAACTTTTCTTTGGTAATTTTACATGTGGTTGTTCTAATAATTAAAACTTTTCTATGTTTATTTCTGTTTGATGAATCAATCGAGTCTGCAATTTGTATATTATTCACGAAACTTGTAATTTGGGTGAATTTGATTAGTGTTTGAATTCTAATATGACAGTGATCTCATCTCAACATGCTTCTGAATCACTATATAAATTAAGCCTAAGTCTAATCTATAATATATATATATGATAGTTGATCTCATCTCAATATGCTTTCGAATCACTGTATAAATTAAGCCCGATTCTATTATCTGTTTTATTTAGTTATAATTCAATGATTGAATTGATAAAATATTATTTGATACACAGTAGAATAAATAATAGGTCAGAGATTTGGAAATTAATTAAATCAAACTCAAGGACCTGATTAAAAAATATATATTTATATTTCTCCTTCAAAATTCAAAGAGAATTGACACTAAGGATAATGATAAGAATATATTTTGATCCATGATTCTTGCTTAGAGACAAGATGAATTTGAACATTTTCTATTTGATATGCAAAGTGTTAGAAATGAAATACTTATGGAAGAAAGATAGACGTACAGAATAATAGGTTTATACTTAATAGAGGACTATAACCTCTTTATATTTTGATTAATATAATATTTAATTTGGTCCCTCTTAAAATAAAAAATTATACGATGGTCTCTACATTAAATAATTTTATGTTGATATAATATCCTTCCAATTCAATTTTTAATTTTATTAGATCAAAATTTATATTAAATTTGTCCATACTCATTTAATTTCTATAATAATCTTTCACTTTTATATATTATCACTTACATACGTATATTTAGTTTAAACATCACTATCTTTTAAATAAGGTATTCTTTAAAATATTGTGTATTATTGATGTAGGATTAAAGAAATTTTTATCACACTTAACGTGGCTAAATCCATCAGTAATCATGTATATCAATATAATCATATGTCAATATAATCAAATCTCATAGATAATCATGGATACGTAGTATGGAAATAACATGAAATATGATTTAAACATATCTATTTCTAGCTAGTCCTACTTTTATTTTTTATTGAGATTAAAATATAGTTTAATATTCATAAAATGAGATTGAACTAAAAACTTTATTTCTGCATAAAATACTTAAATACACAGAATTGTCAAAAAATTTAAAATAGAGCACATAATATAAGTAAGGAAAAACTCTAGCTATACGAATAATATATTCTAAGAAAACTTTAGGTAATATTCCCTTAGTAAGGATTTGCAACCATAGAACGAGTAATATATTCTAAGAAAACTTTAGGTAATATTCCCTTAGTAAGGATTTGCAACCATAGAATTTGTCATAACGTGTTCTATAAAAATTTGTCCATTATGTATCCTTTCTTTCACCGCCAAGAACTTATGTTAATAAATTTTAATTGAGAAGAACTTCTGTTGTTGGAATATGAAATCGCTGAGTTATTGTCACCAAAAATCTTTAATGTCTATCAACATCACTCACAGTACACAACACAGTGACAAAGTTTCACAACCATATTCCTTTATTTGATGCCTAAAAACATATTACAAATTCTGCTTCCATAGTGGAGGAAGTTATAAGTGGTTGTTTGACACTTTTTCATGATATAGCTCCCCCAACTAAAAAGAAAATGTAATCTGATGTGGATCTTTTACTATCTTAGCATCCATCATAGTCAAAATCAAATTGCTCAATGATCTCCGAATAATCTGACCTTTTGGTATGTGAGCATATAATTTTTAGTTATGTGTAAATATCTTATTAACATTTTCCTTGCTTTCCAATGATCCATTCCAGGGTTACTCAATTATCAGGCTAACATTCCAACTATGAACACTATATCAGGATCTGTGCAAACATGTGTATACATCAAACTCCCAATAGCTGATGTACGGGGAATCTTTTGCATTTCATTAATTTCGCATTCATTTTTGGGCACTAATTGAGATAGGATTTGTCTCCTTTTGCAACAAGGGTGTCAATTAATCTGCAATCTTTTGCATTTCATTAATTTCGCATTCATTTTACGGGAACTAATTGAGATGGGATTTGTCTCCTTTTGCAACAAGGGTGTCAATTGATATGCAATCTTGCATGTCGAATCTCTTAAGAACCTTTTCTATATAGTTCTGTTGTGACAACCCAAGAGTACCCTGAGAACGATCTCGATGTATCTAAACTCCTAATACAAAAAACGTTTCATCAAGATCTTTCATATCAAAAGTTTTTTTTTATAAAATAATCTTAGTTTCATGCAGTAGGTTTTTATCATTAGTTGCAAGTAGTAAATAACCAATATATAAAATTAAGAATATGAAATTACTCCCACTGAACTTGTGATACACGCAATCTTCAACAGGATTTGTCTCAAAGCTAAACAAGACAACTACCTTAATTTGAAGTACTATTGACAGGAAGCTTGCTAAAGTTCATAGATGGATTTCTTTAATTTGCAAATCATATTCTTTGGATTGCCAAATACAATATTTTATGGTTGCATCATATATATTGTTTAATCAATGTCACCATTGAAAAAAGTTGTCTTAACATCCATATGATATAATTCAATATCAAAATGTGCAACAAGTACTATCAATGTTCTAAATGAGTCTTTCGAGGAGAGCAGAGAGAAACTCTCATTATAATCAACATCTTCCTTTTAAGTAAAACCTTTAGTTACAAGACAAGCTTCATATCTCTCCACATCACCATTAGAATTCCTTTTTGTTTTAAAAATCCATTTGCAACCAATAGGTTTCTTTCCTTTTAGTAATGGAACAAGATCACAAACTTTATTGTCTTGCATGGATTTATACTATTCATTCATGGATATATCCATTTTTTAGAGTTAGAATCCCTTTATTGCTTGATGAAAGTTGATTGGATCATCTTCCGTCGAACCATTAGTGTTTTCACATTCTTAAAAAAATATTATATAATCATTTGAAATAACACTTCTTCTTTCTTTTATGGATCTTCTTAATGACACATTTTGTTGAGGTTGTTGTGTCAGGTCTGATTATGGTGGAGAGTGCTACGGAAAATATGACAGGTTAGGAGAATAATGTCCAGGACCATATGCTAACTTCCTTAAAGAATTTGGAATCCTCTCATTGTACACAATGCCAGGATCACCTAGTATGAATGGTGTGGCTGAAAAAAAAAATAAGACACTTAAAGAATATGGTAAGAAGTATGATTAGTCAATCCACCTTACTTGAGTCACTTTGGAAAAGGGAATTAAGACAACAACTTATTATAGCTTGAACAGAATACCAACTAAAGTAGTTACTATAACACCTTATGAGCTTTGAACAGGTCAAAAACCTAGTTTAAGGGAGTTTCATATACAGGGATATCCATCTAAGGCTCGACTTTACAAACCTGATGAAAAGAAATCGGACTCCAATATAGTTAACAACTAATTTATAGGCTACTCTGAACCATCAAGGGGCTATAAGTTTTATGATCCTATAGTAAAATCAATTTTTGAAATGAGAAAAATAACATTTGTTGAGAAAATCCTCTTCACAAATAAGTGTTTACAAATGAAGTACTGTTAGATCAAGATGATTAACATCTCTAAAGTTTTGATTATTACAAGACAGATGGAACATCAAGTCAGACGCAACGAGCACAGACGGAAGATGACCCCTCAAAGTTGAAGTCATTCGTCTGTCTCAAGTTAAGTCATCAGACGATAGACTAAGATGAAAACTCTTAAGACTGAAGAAGTTCATCGTCTGCCAAAGAAGTGAAGCAAAATATAAGTCACTCACGCTGATAAGTGCTAGATTATACATATTTTCCTAGGTGTTTCCAGTCCATTTCCATCCATTTTCAATAGGTTTAGTTGTAGTTTAGACAAGAAAACATTGAAAATATCATGTGTTGTTTAGTGTAAGTTCTTGATGTAGTGTTTTGTTAGTTTTATAAGTGTTTCTTGTGTTTTTTAAGTCATTTTATCCTCTTTCTTGTTAATTGCAGGTTGATTGAAGAGGAGATAGAAGTTTGGAATGAAAGCCATGGACCCAAGAGAAAGACTTGGAGTGCAAGCCATCAAGAAGAAGAGAAGTTGAAGCTCAAGTCAAGGGAGCACATCCATTTGAGCCCAGCTTTCACTCAATTTTCACTCCGAATTGACTCTTCGTGTCTTCATGAGAGTTGTAGCTCTATCTAACCTCTTTCATTTGCAAAAAACCATAGCTCAAAACGATATCTGTGGAGGAAGTTATGCCTATTTTAGTGAAAGTACTCAAGCAGTTGCGAAATCACTATTCACATGCTGTCAAAACGCGTCAGGGCGCGTGCTGGGGCGCGTTTCAGCCCAGCTCTCGGCCAAAACGCGCCTAGGCGCGATTTAGGACCATCCTGGGGCGCGCGGGTGCGCAGGGCGCGAATGGGGGCGCGTTTCATTGCCCTTTGCGGCACAAACGCGCCAGGGCGCGATCTGCTTAAGTTGGGGCTCGTTTCTGCACTTATATATAGCTGTTTGGGCGCGAAAATGAGGAGAACAACTTCAGATTTGAGTTTCTTCCTCTTCACACTTGTGCTCTGTCTATTTTCTCTTCTCCACCTTCGTTTTCCTTCCTCCTCCATCAAACCAAGGAGATTCTTGAAGATTTGGAGCTTGTGGAAGCAAGATCTAAGGCTTCATGGAGCGCTTCTTGTGTTTGATTTCTATTTTCCTTCTTTCTTTTCTCATTTCCATGTTAGGTTAGACCTTAGGTTAGGATTGGGGATTTTGATTCTGTAACTCTTGTAATGAATTTCTTATGTAAATTCAAGTGTAATTTCACCGAATTGATTGATCTCTTCCCTGCTTAATGCTTATTCTTGAGATTTAATTCATGAAATTCAAATAGAGATAGGAATATTAATGTTTGATTGAATTGAACTATTTCTTAAGGATTTGTATCTCGTGTCAGCTATGCCTTCGGAAGATTGATAGTTGAAGTAGGAGAGGAAGTGTATCACTATAGTAATGCATGAGTCTAGAGATAGAACTTGCATATTATGAGATGTTATAAAGAATTCATCTGTTCGCTTCTTGAATGATTTTCTGTTTTTACCTAAGGAATTAGGGATCATAGTGGTCATTCAAAGGGACTAAAGACCTAGGAATAGGATTAGTCTACGGTATCACGAATTCTAGTCTCCAATTGAGTGATATTTGCTGAATTGATATAGGGAGTAGTTACTTGAGAGAAGAATCAATTGAACCAATTCCCTAACTGTTTTCATCATCTTTGAAACTTAAACATTTACTTACGTTATTTACTTTACAATATTACTTATTTTTACATAATTACTTAGTTTTACATACATGATTCATTCCTTGATTCGTCCTAATAGCAAGCATGCTAAGCATTCGATAATTCACAACTAGTCTCTGTGGTTCGACAACCCTTTCTCACTATTTCTAAACTTTTGATGATCGGTACACTTGCCGAAAGATTGACACACACGTATATTTTTAAAGTCAACACACGCTAAGATTTCAAATCTTAAGAAGTACTCATTAGAAGCATCCAAGATCAGTATAGAGATTCACGCTTACATATGCATCTCGAAAAGGTCATCACCTTTTTGTCAAAGTCTCTGTGCAAGTCAGAAAAAGTACTGCGCACGCTATCTAAATCCACTACACACGCCATCAATCACTTAAGTACTCTCTGACACCTTTTTGGACTTCGCTTGGAAAATGCTCAACGGCTTTCTTCTGTGTCTAACGGATATATGAAGATTTTGCCTATTTAAAGACTTCGCTTCTTCAAAGTTTAGTTGGCGAACACGCTTCAATATTCTATCTTATTGTGAATTCGCTCTCTGTTACTTCTGCTCTTTATTGTATAACCCTCTCTGCGAAGAGGAAACTTTCTTTTTAAAGAATTCTTTCAAATCCACTTATGTGGTGTTTTAGCCTGAGGAGGCTAGTTGTTCAAAGAATACCATTGTTGTTTAGCCTGCGAAGGCTGTGTTCAAAGAGTATCATGTTATAGCCAGAAATGGCTGGGCGCAAATAATACTTGTAACCCTTTCACGGTTTGTAGTGAAAACTCAGTTGTTATTGGGTAACTGGACGTAGTCTTGCATAGACGAACCAGTATAAAAATACATGTGTATTTGTTTTATTAATTTTTTGACTAACGGGGATAATCAAACTATAATGTCTGTTCATTAAAATCAACCTTTAAAGATTAAGATTGTTTCGTTTGAACATATTTAAACGCACAAACGAAAGAAACAAATTTTTTTTTTAAGTAACACAATTCAACCCCCCTTCTTGTGTTCTATCTTTTACAGTTTGGTATCAGAGCTCAACCTCTAAGGGTTGAGCGCTTTACAGCTGCTAGAGGAAAAGATGCAGAATGGAGTCTCAAAGACCTTCGTTCTTGTCTGGAGGGTCATCCATGAACAAGCCACCGACGTTCTTTGGTGATGACTATCCCTATTGGACTGATCGGATGGAGATGTACATCAAATCCACCTAGTACAGACTGTGGAACATCATAACTCAAGGAAACATCCCTATTGTCAAACCCGAGGTTGAATGGGAAAATGAAGAATACTCGCTTATGGAACTCAACAACAAAGCCAGATATGCCATCATGTGTGCATTATCAAGGACAGAGTACAACAGATTCTGTGCCTACAAAATTGCTAAAGAGCTTCGGGATGCCCTCAAGATTTCGTATGAAGGAACTGAGGATGTGCGTATAAGGAAAGCTGTCACTCTTCAAAGAGAATATGAGATGTTCTCAATGAAGAAAGGAGAATCCATTGACATGATGTTTGGAAGATTCCAAACAATATAATGGACTCATTGCGCTGGACATTACATTCACCAAGGCCCAGAACAACATGAAGATATTGGATAGTCTTCCTCCTCCATGGGAAGCTATGTCCACTGCCATCTCAGTTGGGCGTGATATGAAGACATTAACTCTTGATGAGTTAATAGGAGCCTTGAGAGTACATGAGGTATTTCTGTGTAAGAGAGACAAGATCAAAGTTCAAGAGCCCATTGCTTTTCCGACTGTCAACAACATGCTGAAGGAGGAAACTCCTAAGAAGGTAAGAAAGAAGAAGCACAAAGTTCTGAAAGCTAACACCACTGAGTCTGATTCGTCTGACGGATCGTCTGATGATGAGATTTCTCTCATGGCCAAACGCTTTAAGAAGATGATGATGATAAAGGGAGAGGTCAACGCTTCTTCAAGAAGAAGGAAAAGAAGCTCACTGAAAAACATTCAAGCAAGGAGGAGAGCTCAGAAGTTATCTGCTACGAATGCAGAAAACCTGGACACATGAGATCAGAGTGTCCAAGATTGAAGAGAAGATGGAATCCTCGCAAAGACAAGGGTAAGAAGAGTCTAGTGACTTGGAAAGACCTTGATAACAAAAGTTTAGAGGAATCCACTAAAGAAGAAGAAACTGTAAATATCTGCCTCATGCCTGGAGACACTGTCTCATCAGAGGTAATTGAATTTGGAACTTCTTCATCCTCTTCATCTGAGTCTGAGTCAGAATCAGAATAATTTTCATATGATACACTTTTGGCTAACTCACATTTTATTGCTGAGCAATACAAAGTATGCAAAGCCAAGTTGAAACAAACTTTGGAAGAAAATGCTACTTTGAGAACTGAAAATGAGTTGCTGCAAAAGGAAGTATCAGATAAAAATCATCTGAGTTTGAAAAAGATACTTTTATTTCTGAAATTGTAAGATTGAAGAAAGAAAATGAATCTTTACTCAAAGACTTAACAAAGTTCACTAAGGGATCCTCAATGCTAGAAAATATTTTAAAATATGGGAGGTCTCCGTCTGATAAGAGTGGACTTGATTATGTTGAAGAGTCAGACAAAAAGAAAAATAAATTTGTTTCGTCTGCTCATAAGAAGAAGAACAAAAATTACAACAAGGTTCCAAACAACTATAGAAAAGATAAAAGAACCTTAAACAAAAAGAAATCTTCTTCCACTGACAAAGGAGGACCCAAAAAGATTTGGGTACCAAAGTCACTTATTATTCTTGTTAAAAACATCCTTAATAGGAAGAGAGAGGACTTCAAGCTGATACCTGGACAGTGGGTGCTCACAACACATGACGAGAGACCTGTCTATGTTCCAAGACCTCAAACCAAGTAAAGAGTCTGTATCATATGGTTCAGGGAAAGGTAAAATCCTAGGTATTGGGACTGTTGGTAAGACACCCAATCCTCTTATCCAAAATGTGTCTTATGTTAAAGGTCTTAACTTCAATCTGCTTAACATAAGTCAATTTTTTGACAGTGGATATGAAGTAGCTTTTAACTCCGATGAATGTATAGTCAAGAACAATGACAAATCCATTCTGTTTGTTGGGAAAAGAAGGAATAATCTCTATGAGGTTTGTCTTTCTGACCTTAGTGATCAGAATGTGACATGTTTGATTTCAACAGATGATGAACGAGATATTTGGCACAAAAAGCTTGGACATTTAAGTCTCAAGTATATTTCGAAAATTTCTAAAAAAGATCTTGTGAAAGGTTTGCCAAACATATATCTTGGAAATCCAATCGTCTGTGTGAATCTTGTCAGCATGGGAAACAACTCAAAGCATCTTTTAAATCAAAAAATGTTGTTTCCACGACAAGACCTCTAGAACTGTTACATATTGATCTCTTTGGACCTACTTAGACTGAAAGTCTTGGAGGAAAGAGATATGTATTTGTAATTATGGATGACTGTACTAGATTCACATGGGTATATTTCCTAGCACATAAACATGGGTCATTCAGTGTCTTTGAAATATTCTGTAAACGAGTTCAAAAAGAAAAAGGAATATGTATTGCGTCTGTTAGGAACGATCATGGAAAAGAATTTGAAAATTCTGAGTTCAATGCCTTCTGTTTTGAAAATGGTATTTTCCACAATTTTTCGTCTCCAAGAACTCCTCAATAAAATGGAGTTGTGGAAAAGAAAAATCGTACCTTACAAGAAATGGCTAGAACTTTGTTGCATGAAAGCTCTCTTCCAAAATATTATTGGGCAGAAGCAATTAACACTTCCTGTTATATTCAAAACAGAATATTGATAATGCCAATATTGAATAAGACTCCATATGAACTATGGAAAGGAAGAAGGCCCAACATTTCTTACTTCCATCCTTTTGGATGTGAATGTTTCATCTTAAACACTAAGGATCAACTTGGCAAGTTTGATTCAAAAGTGGTGAAGGGATTCTTACTTGGATATTCCAATACTTCTAAGGTCTATAGAGTATTTAACTCTAAGACGCAAGTTGTAGAGGAATCAATTCATGTAAAATTTCAAGATAACTCAAAGGCTGATAAGGAAATATCAGACCTAGAAAATTTATTTGATAATTTGCAGACTAACCCTTCTAGTCAAAGTCCAAGTTTAAATGGTCAACCTAGGTCAAACGCAAGAACTGACACAAGAGCAGACTATAGAAGTACAGACGAACCCTCTTTGTCTGATGCTCACCAACATGATGATCAAGCTCCTATAAGAACGTGGAAGTTTGCCTCAAACCACACAGAAGATCTTATCATTAGAGATAGACATCAAGGTGTTCAAACAAGATCAAGATTTAAAGAATCGTCTGGCTATGCTCTCGTGTCAAATATAGAGCCCAAGAATATTGAGGAAGCTCTACAAGATAATGACTGGATTTTAGCTATGGAAGAAGAGTTAAACCAGTTTACCAGGATTGACGTTTGGACTTTGGTAGAAAGACCAAGAAGCAAAAACATCATTGGAACAAGATGGGTGTTCAGAAATAAACTTCATGAAGATAGGAAAGTGGTAAGAAACAAAGAAAGGTTAGTAGCTCAAGGCTATAACCAAAAGGAAGGTATAGATTTCACTGAAACCTTCGCTCCTGTAGCTAGATTAGAAGCCATTAGAATTCTACTTGCTTTTGCTGCTCATAGGAATATCATCTTATATCAGATGGACGTAAAAAGCGCTTTTCTAAATGGTTTTATTGAAGAGGAAGTATATGTAAAACAACCTCCTGGATTTGAGAGTTCATCTCAACTAGATCATGTTTTTAAGCTGAAGAAAACACTATATGGTTTTAAAAAGCTCATCAAGCTTGGTACGATAGACTGAGTTCTTTTCTTCTTCAAAATGGTTTTTCAAGATGAAAGATTGATACTACACTCTTCAAGAAAACTGTTTCAAAAGACTTTATTATTGTCCAAATATATGTAGATGATATAGTCTTTGGAGCAACTAACGAATCCTTGTGCAAGGATTTTTCTAAGTTAATGCAGGATGAGTTCGAGATAAGCATGATGGGATAGTTAAAGTTTTTCCTAGGACTCTAAATCAAACAGACGAAACAAGGCATATACATTCATCAACAGAAGTATACTAAGGAACTTATAAAGAAGTTCAAGATGGAAAATGCCAAACCAATGAAAACTCCCATGCATTCGTCTGGAGCCAGTCTCAACAAAGACGAATCAGGTAAGACCATTGATCAGACGTATACAGAGGTATGATTGGATCTCTTCTCTATCTCACTGTTAGTAGACCTGACATTATGTTTAGTGTCTGTCTATGTGCACGTTTTCAATCTGATCCTAGAGAATCATATTTACAAGCTGTTAAACGCATTTTAAGATATCTTATTGGAACCACTAATCTCTCTCTGTTTTATAAGAAAAATAGTGATTTCAATCTTAGTGGCTATTGTGATGCTGATTATGCTGGAGATAAAGTGGAGAGGAAAAGCACAAGTGGTGGATGCCAATTTCTTGGTTCATCACTAATCTCTTGGTCAAGCAAGAAGCAAAACTCCATTGCAATCTCAACCACTGAAGTAGAATATATTGCTACAGCTGGGTGTTGTTCACAACTACTTTGGGTAAAACATCAACTTGAGGATTATTCCAGGTTCGAAACCCAAATACCAGTATTTTGTGATAATACAAGTGCAATTAATCTCAGCAAAAACCCTATTCAACATTCAAAAGTCAAACATATTGAAATCAAATTTCATTTTATAAGAGATTATGTTCAAAAAGGTATTTTCGATATACACTTTGTTCAAACTGATTTTCAATGGACAGATATCTTTACAAAAGCTTTATACGAAACTCGCTTTAATTTCATTAAAGAAAATTTGGGAATTGTTTCTTTAATTGACTAAGTTTTTCCGTCGAGCATTTCATTTCGTCTGTACATATTAAATGCCTTCGTTGTGATATTTCACTCTCGTGTTAAGACAAAACATTGCGTCTGATCAAGTTGAATTAGTTTGAGAAAATTCAACAGACGCAAGGTTATTATTTAATTAATTTAAAGTTAAGCGTGCAGGGACAACTTAAAGACAACATTAAATGTGTCTGTCATTTATTGCACTATTCTAGGACATTGAAGAGTACGCGCTGTGAATTGCAGAAGTCAAATCAATCATTAAAAGGGAAATGATGGGGCCACGTCAAATCAGGGACGATTTCAACTTCTTTCGTCTGATGAATTATAACCGTTTTTGTCTTTGACTATAAATACTCTCAAAGTTTACTCTTTTACTCCTTACTGCATTCTTACTATCTCTGAGTATTTTATTCACACACTTTCTCTCTCTTTTCAAACTTAGAACAATGGCCGCCAAGAACATCAAAGCAACTGAAGCAACCTTTTTTGCGCAAGATCTCTTCTTGCCCAGCAAGTGGGTTTCAAGGATCACCATTGAAGGCATCTCTGACAAGGTATCAAAGATGTTAATACACAATGGCTGGATGGACTTCGCTGAGATGAGAGGCCCATGGTTGATGGAGGCCTACGCAGAGTTATGGAGTGACGCGAAGGAGTTTGATGATGGTATTGTGGGTACCATTGACAACAAGGAGTATATTACCACAATAGACTCCATTGCTGAAGCTGGAAGCTGCAAAGCTGAAAGACGCTTTTATAGCGCTGACTAGGTGATGTTAGAGTCTGAGGAGCATGTCGACAAGATTCTCTATGGAAAGGTTCGTGACCCCGAAGATCTGGGAATCTCTATCCTACAGGCAGAGTCATCCACAACCTTCTCTACAACATCTTCACACCCAGAACAGGCTCACGAGACAATGTGGGTACTCGTGACAGATTCTGCATCTAGTACTGTCTGAGGAAAGCAAGGTTGAGTCTTCCTCACATTATTCTCGACCATTGGATAAATGCGTTGAAGAATAGGAATATTCATAGAAAGAGCAGTATCCCCTACGCCACTCTTTTCTCCAAAATCATCTTAAACCAAGGTTTTGATGTCACTGGTGTCGTATGGCATGATGAAGGAAAGGAGGTCAAAGGAAGCACTTTTGTCAATATGCGTCTGATCCCTAGTTTTCTTCATCACAATAGGAGTGAAGATGAAGTTCCTCTTTCTCCTATCACCAAAGATCCTCCTCACAGAGCCCGCATCAAACGCGCCAAAACCTAAACACAAACCCAAATACAAGCCCAAACACAAACTCAAACACCTATCCCTCTTCCACCTGTGATTGTATCTGAATTCCCTTTCGAGGATGTTCAAGAAGAGCCTCTAAGAAAGAAGAAGAGGACTATCAGAATAAAACACGTTGCGTCTAAGACGCAGGAGAAGGAGATATCCCCAATGAAGATGAAGGGGTTAAGAAAACATCTAAGGGTGTAACATCTGTAAAGATTCTCACAGACGAAGAAAAGCAGAAGAAAGCAATTGAAGAGAAAGTAAAAGCTAGAGAGATTGCTCTTCAAAAGGCTGCCAAAGGCAAAGAGAAGATGAAGCAGAAGCTTGCGTCTGTGATTGTTGGAGAAACAGACGAAGCAAGGCAACTAAAAGAGGCTAAGAGGGTTTCTATGCTGCTTCAAGCTGAAAGAGAAAGAATCTTTCTCGAGAGCGTTAAGGGCATTGGATCGTCTGAAGCTGCGTTTGCACCAGCAACTTCAGAGGGCATGAATAGTGAAGAAACTGCCCAGATCTAGAAGGAAAATGCTCAGTTAGCAGAGGAATTAGAGACTATGCTTAATGAAGAAGCAACAACTATGGAGGTTTCTGCATCAACACTCCAAGACGAACATAGGATAACTGTCTCTAATCCTATTGTTGCGTCTCTTCTCAACATTGCTTGTGATCAGACGATACCTGCTGCGTCTGAAGAAGCATCCTATCTACAAACGATGGAGATTTCGTCTGAAGTAATAATCATTGAAGATGCATGTTCTTCGTCTGATGTAGAACATGTTATTATAAAGAAGATGGATGCACAATGGGTGAGATCTCACGCTGAGGTTTTAAATCTAGAAGATCTTCCACCTAAGCACAAGACAGACTATTCGTTCCTTAACGAATTAGTTATGAGAAAATTTGCAGAGAGTTCTTGTGCTGAAAGACCAGTCAAGCCTGACTGGATTCTTGGACATGAGCTTGAAGATATCTCCAATAAAGGTGAATCGTCTGAGTCTGCTAAAGATGGTTACTCAGCAGACGATGAAGACTGCTTTGTAAAGGACACTCCCTATATTGAGTTGAAGAACCCTTATCAGTACAGAGGTAAGAAGGGATTCCAACTTGGGAGATTTGTCAACCTCATCATCTATCACAAACCCCCTAATGCCAGTAGACTTCAAAGAAGATCTCATCTATACTCCTAAAGAGCAACGCGAATGGCTGAAGTTTCTGCCTTGGGAAAAATTGGTCTCTTTAGACATCAAGGGTTTAGAAGAAATAAACAAGTACAAGGATCATCTAGCTGATCAGTGATTGAAGGACCAGCTCTTGGCTATGAACCCCACATTCCCTTCAGAGAGAATATCAAGTGGAAGGTTCGGCTTGAACCCAATGCCCCTGCATTTCACCATTGCAGGTATGGAGGTCCCAGCTCCACCATCTATGAGGCAAAAGAGTGTTGTCATTGGCATCTGAACGCCATTGATCGCCATGATCCTGTACCCTTCACAATTCCAATGAACCAAACAGAGTATGTAGGTCTAGGACATACTTTTGGAATTGTTCTCCCTTGGACAAGACCTCATTGTTCAGGTATTTGTCCTCGCTACTCCATCCTCCTAAATGAATATGAAGATCCCGAAGAGTTTGCTCATGCGCTTCCTGAAGATTACAACACAACATTCAAGCTTATGGCGAATGCGTATAGAAAGGAAGAAAAAGCTAGATTGGCTTCCTTCTATCACATTGAAAGGAGAGCAAAGAAGGAGTCGAGATACTATCCCTTCATGATGGGATCTCAATTCTCTTCTCTCGTCTCAAATGTCACCAAGTTCTTCGTTGTCTTAGACCGGAAACGACCTTGCTTGGTCAAGTTTTTGGCTAAAGGGAAGGAGAAGAAGACTCCGTCTGTCCCCAGAACCTTCAAGTTTTCAAGGCACATCCCCAAGAGACTTCAGTCTGCTGCATACTCGCACCTCAAATCCATTCAAGCCAAAGCCTCAAGGCATATCAATCCCAAGATTCAAAGGTTGATAGAAGATCATGAAGCCACTTCTGCCTTTTGCTCTGGAACTTCATTTGATGAAGATTCTACAATTTGTGGCAAGGTGTATCCTGGAGAAGCTTTCACTTATACACATCCGTCTGAGGAACATCCAGATCTTGAGCTCTCTATTCTTAACAAAATGTTCACTTGGCAATGGAAGAGAGACTACACTGCGTATCTCACACTTCCTCTTTTCACTCTGCGATTGTTGAGGACTCCAACTGTGTTCATTGAAGATGATGAATCTGTCCCCATTGTTGAAGAGCCTCAAACGCCTCTTGTGGAGAATGATGATAACGTGGAGGTTACTGTTGTTGAGGGTGAAGTTGTGAACGCTGATGAGTATCACACTCTGAAGCGTAAGTATGATGCATTGGAGGAGAATTGCGAGCATCTGAAGAAGAAGAATAAAGAGCTTGAGGACAATCAAGCATCTCTCACATCTGAGATGCAGCAGCTGCGGGAGATCGTCATGGGACTTGTCCAACAGAAGCCTAAACCTCCTTCTTGAATAAGCTTTTGATGATTCTCAGTCCAAGGGGGAGAATATCTTAGAAGTAAGGAAAAGTGGTGCTAAGCTAAGGGGGAGATTTCGTCTGAGGGGAAGTTATCCGTCTGAGGGGGAGTTAGCATTTTTGTTTGTTTTGTTTTTGCTCTGTTTTATTTTATTCTTTATTAATTTGTATAGCTTTATACATGTATTCTAAGAGCATTTGTTTTCTGTATACCTTGTAATACTGTAAATGGTTTACATCACATTGATGTAACAATTCTTATAAAGAGGTATTATTTCAGAAAACATCGTCTTGATGTAAATCTGACTTGTGCTTAAATTGTTTTTAGCTAATTTTGTCTTGTGCAGATGCTTCCTTGAGAAAGTTATTAGTATGGTCTGTAATCATAAAAAAGGGAGAGATTGTTAGATCAAGATGATTAACATCTCTAAAGTTTTGATTATTACAAGACAGACGGAACATCAAGTCAGACGCAACGAGCATAGACGGATGATGACCCCTCAAAGTTGAAGTCATTCGTCTGTCTTGAGTCAAGTCATCAGACGATAGGCTAAGACGAAAACTCTTAAGACTGAAGAAGTTCATCGTCTACCAAAGAAGTGAAGTAAAGTATGAGTCACTCGCGCCAAGATTTCAAATCTTAAGAAGTACTCATTAGAAGCATCCAAGATCAGTATGGGGATTCACGCTTACATATGCATCTCGAAAAGGTCATCACCTTTTTGTCAAAATCTCTGTACAAGTCAGAAAAAGTATTGCGCACGCTATCTAAATCCACTGCACACGCTATCAATCACTCAAGTACTCTCTGACACCTTTTTGGACTTCGCTTGGAAAACGCTCAACGACTTTCTTCTGTGTCTAACGGATATTTGAAGATTTTGCCTATTTAAAGACTTCGCTTCTTCAAAGTTTAGTTGACGAACACACTTCAATATTCTATCTTATTATGAATTCACTCTCTGTTACTTCTACTCTTCATTGTATAACCCTCTGTGCGAAGAGGAAACTTTCTTTTTAAAGAACTCTTTCAAATCCACTTGTGTGGTGTTTTAGCCTGAGGAGGCTGGTTGTTCAAAGAATACCGTTGTTGTTTAGCCTGTGAAGGCTGTGTTCAAAGAATATCGTGTTATAGCCAGAAGTGGCTGGGCACAAATAATACTTGTAACCCTTTCACGGTTTGTAGTGAAAACTCAGTTGTTACTGGGTAACTGGACATAGTCTTGCATAGACTAACCAATATAAAAGTACGTGTGTATTTGTTTTATTAAGTTTTTGACTAACGGGGATAATCAAACTATAATGTCTGTTCATTAAAATCAACCTTTGAAGATTAAGATTGTTTTGTCTGAACATATTTAAACGCATAGACGAAAGAAACAATTTTTTTTTAAGTAACACAATTCAACCCCCTTCTTGTGTTTTATCTTTTACAAGTACAGAGTTCAAGTGATAGAGAGCGTAATCACAATGAATAGCTTTTTAAGCGTAAGTTCCCTAACTTGAACTGAAGATGTTGAAGTCTTTATATAGGTAAGGTCTTGAGAGATCCGTTAGATTCATCATTGAGATCGTCGTCCTTTTCCTTGAAGCTTTCAATTGTGTGTCAGAAATCAATAAGAATAATTAATGATGTGCAGCAGAGTCAGCGCGATTTCAGAGCTTTTTCTGACTTGATCAAAGAGATAAACAAAAAACATCATTTGCTTTTCGTGTTGGAGAGGTTTTCAATAGTCTCCTAACTAACTTTGGAAGCTTCTATGAGTAATGTCTTGATTTAAAATCTAGCGCGAGTTACTCAGACGGATAACTTAGACTTCACTTGATTTTCATAGATGAAGGGTCTTCATTTCTTCGTCTGTCTTCAATCTTCTGATTTTTGTCTTAGGGCATGACTTGAGTCTATTAAGAGCAGATGATAACTTCATAAGAGGCAAATCTCTTCGTCTGTATATTGATCATCTTGATCTAACATTTATATAAAAATAAAAATTTTATTATAAAAATTAAAACAATCACCCATCTATATAATTAGTTTGCAATGAGTGATGTTTTTAAATTTGTAAACAGGGGTGGAGCAAAATTTAGGAGACTGTTCAATTTTTCTAATTTTTTTTAATTATAAATTAAAAGAAAAGTAAGTATTTTTATTAAAAAATAAAATATTTAATATAAAAATATATAAATTATATTCTAAAATAAATTAAAATATAAAAAATAATCTAACAATAACCCATGTGAGTAAAAAACTTGATACGTGGTATGGAAATAATAATAAGAATATTAATGGAATTAATTAAAATTTAGGTGAAATTAATGTAAATCAATGAAAAAATTAAAAGAAAGAGTGATGAGAGAATATAATTATTATTGCAAATTAATTGAATATCGGACGGTCTCATCAAATTTTATTAGTTTTTCTTGAAAAAAATAAGATGAATAAAACAATTTAAAAAATAAAAATATAAACTTAAAATTGAACCCTTAATCATAAAGATGAGATGAACTAATGAAGAATAATTTTTTTTTTACCAATTTCCCCCTGAAAATAATTCTTTATATATAATAACAAATAATAAGGTTTTAAAATCTTATAATTTTAAAAAATTAAGCCCTATACAGTTGTACATCTCACACGTCATCGTAACATGCCCTCTTGTAAATAAGAGTACATTTGTTTTTTGAGTCCTATTAAAAATTAATTTTTCCAAAGAATCTTATCATGAATAAATTATTATATTTTTGAAATAATAAGAAGAAACATGCGAAAAGTCAATAGTTAAATGATATTATGGCTTCATTTTCTTAATTCACAAATGGAAACTAAAATTTCATGATGAACTTTACTTTGCTTAAAATTAGTTTTATGGTAATAATTAATTTTAAATTCTTTTTAAACATAAAATTAAATATGTCAAAATTTATCTAACATCAATATTTAATCCTAATTATTTCTTTTAATCCAAATTATTTATTGAACATAAAAATAAACATGCATGTAAATGTTAACAAACCTCACTTTACATGTAATTTTTTGTTGAATAATAATATAATATAAAATCCTTTGAACTATCGGTCATGTAGATAATTTTTTTTTTTTTTTTTACTTTATATGCATGCTTGATAGTAACATTTTAGATTTAAAACTGATACATTATTTTTAAAACTCAATGAAAATGATAAAACTTTATACAGTGTGTGCTTTGACATAAAGGGTTTGTTTATTTAAATAATTTTTTTATTAAAAAAAGTAAGTGTTGAAAATTTTGAAATATTTACGTAATTGTTTCCCTAGAAAAACACGAAAAGGAAATTTTATACTCTTAAAAAAAAAGCCTCGAAAGTAATTTTAAAAAAAAATGATTTTAAGAATAATTTTTCAAAAATACTTTTAAGATTGTACACTATAGTCTTATCTTATTTTATTCGTATGACAGTTAGTATTTAATTAACCTTGACAATTTATGTGCATATTATTAGCAGCGCTCCAATAACTCTTCCTTATTTTTTATTTTATTTTTTAAGTGACACCTTTAAGTAAAACTTATAAAATTGTAGATAAATAAAAGTGATTAACCAAAGACCATGTGATTAATTTAGATAAGTATTCAGCCGTGTAATTAACAAATCATCACTTGCTGACACAGTGAACCAAGCCTCTAGTAATGGATGACTTTACAAAACAACGTGTAAAGATTCCGTGGCAGGTTGTACCCAGATGCAAGTATGAAATTGGGGCTTCTAATCTATGTACAAGAGAGGATCATTCATGATGATGACTTGAACTATTTGGAGAGTTGTTTTGTAAAGTGCATGGAAGGGACAAAGGAACTTGTTTTAGTGGGTTTGAGTGTGGATGACGTTGGAACCCTACAAAACTATGTTGCTCCCACTAAGACACAATTTCCCTCAAATATACCATTTCTTTAAGTTAATGGGATTGTGCAGCAGGGGTGACTTTTGGTGTGTTCTAATTTTAAAAGACTTAAAATTTCCCATTACTAGCTGCGGGGTTTCATGATCAGATTCAAGAATACTTTAGTTTAGTGTGTGAGTTACTGCTGGCAACTCACCCTTTTTGGTTCACGACATCACACTATATTGTGGTCTCCAGTTTTTAACATTTTGAGCCACACTACATCACAATACTCTTCTAGGACTGTTTTCTGTGGATTACATTCATTCAATATATATATATTCTTGTAATTTAATTTCTTTTATATGTAAAAATTGAACATGCAAAATGCAACATGACAATTAAGATTCATAATAATTTATGCTCTTTACTTAACTAAAAAAATGAGTTAAACCCTCATCAATATATAGTTTCTAAAAGCAGAAATTAGAGATTTTTTTTATTACTGAAAATTAATATTAAACGAATTAAATTAAAAATAGATAGAAATAAAATATATACCTTTTACGTTTAATATAAAGGATATAATTACAACCTTTATAATACAATATTATTTAAAAGCATACTAATAATGAGAAGGTATTTTATCAATCAATTGATATAAAATAGTATTGAGGTAAAATGTATGAGTATTAATAATTGTAGTTCAATTAATAAAATCATATATATACACGTATATAACTGTATTATCTTACATATATTTAAATCAAATAAATACTTTTCGAATAATTTTCCATTAAAAAAACACATTTCACCATATATTTTTTTACAAGTTCATCATATGTATATAGACTATAAAATGTGTATATGCATGGTTTCAAATTTCAATTCATTGTATTATTTTAAATATATTTATAAAAACTTTGAAATGTGAATTTAAATTAAAATTTAAAACTTTAAATTAAATGAACTCTATCAAGTAGGTTTTTCAATTAAAATTTATAATAATGAATTTAAGATAATAAAACGTATAAATATTATATTATACAAATCAAAAAGTTTATAACAATGAAATTAAACATGATAAAATTACTTATTAGTATTCTTTCAAACTCCTACTTCTGTATCAAGTTACGTAGTCGTATGATTTTCTCACGTGATTGTGTAATGTCTCCGACATCATGTGATAAATATTAGTACATGATTACATTGTGTTTTTATATGACTGTGTAAGGTATTTTAAGCCTGTCTAACTTGTCCCTATTTTAAATTAAAAAGAAAAGGAGACTCCTAAAGTTGAAGACATGGCTCTAAGATATTAAAGGGTTTTGACTTTATTCTCTGTTTTCTCTTACTCATCCTTCTTCTTATCTTTCAATGGGTAGTTTCATGGATTCTAATTTAAGATTTTGTTTTGTTTCCCTCATCAACAACTGAGTGTACAGATAAGATTATGTAATTCACATTTTCCTTTAATTCAATTGCATTCTTCAACCAATTTCTCACAACCTTGGCAGAGCTTTATCATACTAGCATTTTTTATTCTATCATAAACGTGCTAAAGCAACAACTATATCGCAAAATTAATTCCCAAAATACTAAGATTTATTGAAAAAATTTATCTCTCTCAATAAATATTATTTTTCTATAATTATCCATCAATCATATCAAACTATTTTGGTATATCTATTTCTATATTAACAATAATTATTCTAAAAAAATCGTATTAATAAAGATAAATACAACGTCTAATCCTAAATATACTATTTTTTAAAATTTTCTTCATAATTGAACTTGACACATTAATGATAACAGGAAAGAAAATATGCAAAATAAATTAATTTTATAGCTATCACAATAATTAAATAATTGATTACTTTTATAAAAAAATAAACGGATAATTTGATATAATAAAACCATTTTCAATAGAGTATTATCAACTACTCTATCACCAATTTTTTTTTCTTTTTAGTAAAATGATTATATATCTTTCCACAAGAGTCAGGATGCGGCGAGCTACTTTCTTTCTTTTCGAATGCACTAAATTTCAAAGCACAATTTTTACTTAAGATATCATAAATAACTTACTCTCTTAAGTGCTCACTTTCAACAATTGTTCATTGTCGATCTGTATAGCAATAACGAGTAGTTTTTATTGGTCACGTTTTCAATAAAATGAAGTAACTTTATTATAATTCTGAAACAATTAACATAGTGCATTCTACAGTAGGCCACTCATTCTCCATGCCCTCTTTTTTCACCTATGTTTTACATTTTGCCCCATATTGGCTACTTTACAATCTATATTAAAATGAGTAATTTTTTGGCATGCTTGAGCGAGTCAGTTAGAGGGGTGTAATCCATTATCCACATGTGCATTCTTAATTGACTAACAAATGCCATAAGAATATAGTGGCAAGCACGACCTAATCTCAAAATGCACGTATATCCAAGGAGATGGTCTACATGAGGTAACATAATCCATGTCCCCACTTTCCCCTGAATCTTCATTGGTTTAAAATGAGTAATCAACTACGTATTTTCCTCATAAATTGTCTAAATTCACACGCAGTGGATTAATGCAATTGCTGTAGATTCCTATAGTGGCAGTACACACTATTCATTTTTTAACTGTCGTGGGATTCATGATTCATGAGGCGTAGACTTTGGTGCAACTTACTGATAAGCATCATGTGCATTTAGAACGTTGTTATAATTAAATATTGAATAACAATTAAGTTTGGTCAAAACAATTTATTTCATATTTATGATCATTAATATTCAATCAATAAAAAAATTATTTAATTAAGAGATATAAATTGTTGTGCAAACTGATAATATTATAAAATCTATATTTTATCTAAGGTGGCTTGTTAGGTATCAAATCGTGTGGTTGCTCGACATGAGCCCATGTTTTAAAAGAGATATCATACCGTATCCTTTTTAGTGAAGTCTGACTGTAATTTCTTCCTCACAAGGCAAGTAATCAACAATTGACACGATCAACGGTTTATCAAAATATTATATGATCTTTTTTCATGATGAAAATAGTTATATCAACATTTTCCAATGTGATATGTACCTTTTTTTTTCTCACTGCAGAAATTAGCATCATGTTGATCTTTTGAGTTCTACATCAATCAAATAAACTAGTAATTAGGATACGATTAATGAAACTTATTATTTGACCCTACCATTATCATTTATAATATATAATAGTAAAAGTAGTATAGTGATATAGTGGCGATTCTTTGGCCATCATTTTCCGGTTATTTATCTAATGTCAACCTATGGACTTTATAATAGCACCATAAGCTTTATCCTGTGCTATCTTTTCATTTCTGTTGCATTTTTTTCTTGCGTAGGTGAAAGGGAAAAAATGCGATTTTTAGTGGTTAATTTGACCTGAGGACTAAGAGAGCAAGATATTTTGCCAAAATAAAATAAGAATTCAAATAATGTCAAATTTGGTTTGCTCAGTGCTGAAAAAAAGGTGGTGACAATGAAAATTATCTCTACATTAAATTTCAAGCCATAAAATATGAAAAATGTTGAAGATTTTTTTTTTTTATCATACCTATCATAAACCATATACTAGAAGAGTAGAAATTAAGGGGCATACATGGATACAGATCACCCCACAATTACATACCTTTAACAAAAGCTCTACATTGTTAATTGGGTCCATTATCACCACATGCTCAAGAAGCGGAAAGATTCATTGATTCACACGTGAAATGACAATGAAAATCACCTCGTATCAAATAAACTAGTGATTCTCCTAAAAAAATTAACCTTTATTATAGTAAGAAAGTTAAGAGGCAGCTCATAACTGCATTCATTCTCTATACCTCATCACCACCCCACCAAGGAGTAGTGTTAAAAAAAAAGGGAAAAAAGGAGGACCAAACAAGAGGGGTGGTTACTTTTGTTATAAGTAATAATAGCCAAGCATATATATGGGAAGAGGGGTGCTTGTACATGAAGAGTATAAGTTGATTTTGAGCAAAACTGTAGAACTTTTAAAGTGGAACAAAAACCATATATATATCCATCCATTAATTGATTGCTTGTCACACTTATCACATAAGGATCTCATCTTTGCAAATGATAAAGACGTTTAAAATTCCACCATTACATTCTCCATCCGCAATTCAAGTGTGCAAGCTAGTACTTGTCTCACTTTTTGGTCAACCTGTCCAATCATCATGGGGACATACAAACTAATAAATCAAGATTCGTGTCAATTGAAAGTATTGCTTTGAAAATCTTTAAGCTTTTTTGTACAATTTATTTTTCTCTTGCTCTTTTCCATTTTAACACTTAGCTGCCAAAAGCTTAGACCCAAAAAATTTGTTGCCATTTCCATCCTTGAATGTCTTTCAATACCCTTAGCAGTTCTGTTGGTGCACCAATTTTTTAATACTTCCATGTTTTATAATATTATATATATATATATATATATATATATATATATATGTATGCACACACACACACACATATATATATATATATATATGTTATATGTATATAAGGAATGGCTCTCCTTCAAGTGCGGATTGACCATTCAATAACTTTAATATTTTAGATTAATAAGAAATGGGAAGACCACTAAGCTTTCTGAGTGGAGAATGTATAAAAGAGTGATAGAGACATTAACGGTAAGCTAAACCAAACAAGCCAGATATAAAGAGAGAAAATAGTAAAAAAGAAAAGCAACAAAGTGAAATGCACAGAAGAGTTCTTTGGCATATTCTTATTTGGTGCCATTATCATAAATTAGATCATATCAACCTAACTCCAACTTCCAATACATGCTCCCTCCAGGCATTAACTTGAGACAAAACTAAATTTCTTTTGCCATTAAATTTTTGTATTTTATAATGTTAACATTTCATATAGTAATATTCTTTATTTTTAATAGAAATTGAGAAAATATTTACTAACACTGTAAATGAGACCATTTTTTTTTTCAAAAGTACATAAAAGAATGAAAGTAATAATAATATTTGATGTAAAATTTGAGCCCATGATCTCAAAAGTTGTTCCAATAATTCGATGAGAGATTGGTTGATGTCACAAGAAAATAGTACAATATGGAATTCACCGTGAGACCACTGAAAATGGCATCAATTGCTACTTTGCCAAATAACGAATGAATATTTAATCTGTATGGAAAGGTGAAGTAAATTGCAACCGAGGAGACACTATCATATCATCAATTGCTGGGCACTTAAAGAATATGATGAAACAGTTGTTGATCCTTTAACTAGTAATGGCATGTTATGTAGTAGATTCATCTACAATTCTGAGCTACTATAAAGTCACAATCGACAAGATATTGATGCTATCATGACATCAATATCATCATGGTATCTTGATAATTCTACAATTACATTAAAATGTTACATGATAAAATAGTTACAAAAATACTTATATCATCAATGGCCCTGCAGGTGCATAGAAATTCTTTGGACCCATACACAAGGGCATTTTCTTCTGATACCCAATAAATTTCAATCTACACCTTTTTTTTCACATTTTAAAATAGCCATTCTAGAATGTATTTACAATTCATGTTAGAATTCAATGGTCATAGGAATATATGTACAGAAAAACATTTGTCAATAGAGTTAAGTTTTTAAAATGAATTATCATATATTGTGAATTAGTTAGTCTCTAACTATCGGTTGAAGCATACTCTAATTTTAAAAAAGAAATTAATTTAGGAAGAAAAAACAATAAACTAGCTAGCTGGATATATAGCTGATGTATATTCGATTATACCCAATAGATATTTGGGCTCACTTTATAGCAAATTACCCAAAAATAGTTTTGATCAGTTATTTATTTTTGGTAAATTCGAGTTTAATCAAAGTCATCAAAGTTGTTTAACTAATCCGTTTCCATGCAATATTAAGATATCTACACGCAAGAATAATGCAACATAGAATATTTTTACATCTCGTGAAGGAAAAGTATATATATATATATAATAAAGATGGCAATGTAAATTTTTTAAAACTAAATTTACATGTGATTGGGGAAAGATGAAATTATATGAATTCAATTTTTTTAAGTAAAAAAAATGCTGTTTAAAAATAAATTGTGTTGTTTGGTAATATAGTTTAAATTTATAAAAAAAATCTTAAAAAATAAGCTGATTTTTATATTCAGAAGTTTTGAAATCTATGATGATTTTCAACAATTTATTTCTTTTTAGCTATTTTTATACTCTTTTATTATGTAAAAGCTATGTGTTCAATCAAAATTAATTATCTTTAAGCTACTTTTCAGAAAACGTACCAAAAATAATAATTTTAATTATAATTGATTATAACAATGATCGAAATCATTTAATTTTCATAGTTATCCCAAACACACCAGGTTTTCGATTTTGTTTTCCACGGACGTGTCACACTCAGAACAAGCTGAGAAATCCCACTTTGGGCCTTGCCCATTTCCCAATCATTCTTAATTGGGTCTAATGTGCTTTTTGGTCAGCATTTTATCAATCTAATTAAAGTCCAATACAAGATGTTATGTAGGCCAGCCCATTAGCCGGTCAATTATCTCTCTCATTTTTTTTAATACAAATACACAATAAAGATAATCTTTAAAATAATTAAATCAAACAGAATTAAATCATGACAAGTCAGTTCAGGCTTACGACAAACATGGTAGAGAAATAACCAATTACCCAATAAAAATTAACTAGCAACTAAAGAAAATTACCCCAAAGCAATTAGTAATACAATAATGGGTGTAAAGTGAAACTAAGAAACGGGTAAACAATGTGATTGAAAAAGAAGAGAAAGAAAATGAAAAATAAATACAAGAGAAAGAAGATGTAAAATTTTCTATAAAGTAATGGAGTACTTACTCATGAGACGGCAGAATGAAATAATGCAAACAAAACAAATGATTAAGGCATGAAATTAATCCAGTTGGCATTTCTATGTTTGAATGAGTTCGGCATGCACAATTTATTGTGAAACATATTTCATCTTTTTACCTAAAGACAATTGCATGAGTTTCATTAAGTCGATGTTTCCAATAGATATTGTTGGGCGTGGAAAGATAATATATATAAACAACAACGTCCCAAGTTGAAGGAGCTCATTTTGTTACCTCAATTTTATCAACATCATAGACATTAATTTTTTTGGAATATCAAACATGATTGGTGGTCGTTCTTCCTCTCCCAAATGGTCAGCTGAATTTTGTGGCTGTGGAGATGACCCTAAAACATGTAAGCTCTATATCTTTATAGCTCCAACGTACACACTTATGAAATACAAATATCGATCACTTCCTAATTTTCTTTTGTTGCATACTTTACGTACTCATAGAATTCAATCATATATAAGTCGATTTCTTACATGATTAATTCAATGATTAATAATGCAGGTTTGATAACTTGCTGTCTCCCGTGCATCACCTTTGGCCAAATTGCAGAAATTGTTGATGAAGGCCGTAGTTGTAAGTTCAATAAAACGAAGAAATATACATAATACTATATACAATTGAGTTTAATTTCTATGTAATTATATAATTGCAGTATAAATTCCCAGCACTTCTCTTCATGTGTCTGATTGATAACTATATGACCGATAACTCTCTAATAATAGATGATAGATAGATCCTACAACAAAAATAATTTTGAAGATAAATTCTAATGTTATCTTAAATTTTACCTTAAACCAATTGAGAATAAATGAAATTGTTAAATTGCACCTGAAAAATAAAGACAAGTGATATGAGATTTTCCGATAAAATATTTGAAGATAGTTAATAAATATCGATAAAATTATTAGTGTAAAAAATTATACAATTGGTATAACTTTGAAACATATTTATATAAAGTAATAAATATATCATAAATGATAATTTTTTATTAAATGACTATATAATTTTTTTTGTGTGTGTTAATGAATACTAATTAAATTAAATATGAAATAATTTAGGATGAGATAATAGTAAGGATTGATGGTGCATACATTATTTACTGATATTATAACAGGTAGTTTAGTGTTATAGTGAGTATATATGAATTAGTTGAATTGGTGCATCTAATATGATTGGTGTTGTTTTGAAAATGTGAGAACGTAGCTTGCGTGGGACAAGGGTGTGCCTATGGGATACTTATGTTGGTGTCGTGTCATTGGCTCTACTCGTGCCTTTACAGAGGGAAACTGAGAGCAACGTTTGGGTTACCAGCTGAACCTTGTTGTGATTGTTGTGTTACTTTCTGCTGTGATCCATGTGCTTTATGCCAACAACATGCTGAGCTCAAATCAAGAGGTTTTGACCCTTCCAAAGGTATTTCCTAGCTACTATATCAAGAATTTTCTCATAAGAGTTTATTATTTTACACACACCCATTGGAAAAGAGTATATACTAGTAACATGTGTCTTATATATAAGTGATCGTTACACTGTTTTTGAAATTCAATAGTGGCTTTTCCTATCTGAAGAAATTGAAGATAAAAATGTTGCACAAAAATATATGCAGGTTGGATTGGGCCACCAAATGCTCCTCCACAAATGCCACCCTCCATGTATAGATGATCCATCCATCTGCCCTAGTGAAATTTCATCATCAAATATAATTCGTCGCTGTTTTTCATCTTTGCAATTCTAAAAGAACTCTTGTCCATTGCTCAGGAAAGTTATAAAATATCATTTGTAACGGAGCTGATGAATTTTCTGATAAATTTTCTTGCTTTGTTATTTCATATTGCTTCAATTTATCCCAAATTACTTGTCGACCGCCCAACATTATGAAAGCGCTTAGATATATTAATATATATTAAGAAAAAATGTAAGGGAGGCTGAATATTTTCATCATTTTCTTTTTACTGGAATATAGCATGCATGTTGAAAAATCATGGATGAGTAAGTATTTTGAGTTACTCTATTTCATTTTCTCTGTGTCTATAAACTCAGGTTCTCGATTTAGGAATTTGGATGTATTTCACTGATATTTCTTTTAAATAAAGGATTATGATACTTAAGAGTACATTCTATTATACAATAGTAAGATATCGTATGTGTTTTTCATTTTTTATTCGGTTAACGTGGACTTTAGTTATCATTGTTGACCCGAATATCATCATTATTACTAGAAATTTCCTAGTTACGTGGAGATTTTGCTACAGAACTTTTATAAAAATTCACAAAAAAATTGATTCTACGAAATTTCCTACTAATATATGTTTAGTAGGTAATACCATGTTGGATAATTAATTTCTACAAAATTTTTAATCCGCAAATAATTTGCTACAAATTTTTCTATGAAAATTCCACGGCAAAGTTTGTTGTGGGTGTGAAATCCCAAGACAAATTTCCTGCGGATTTGTATCTATAGAGAATTCCGCAATTAATAGACTTGGAACCTATATAATTGAAAGGAAGTTTCTTAATGAATAATGAATCAGAGAAGTAACATTTAATATCTACTCTCTGTCCGCTTGTCAAACTTATCTGGAAGCAAAAATTTTGTACTTCGATCTCGGGAATCATGGCATCCATATGGTGCTTATGATAATTATTCAAAATTCCTTCTTCCTTGTCACATTCCTTTGCCTAGAAAACTACTCATACTCTTCGGTAGGATCTGAATCTTCTACTCTACAAGAATGCAAATTACTGATAGTATAAGATTCAATTCTTATACTATACTTTTGGTATTGGTAAGGTTTAAACAAAGTTCACACCTCTGTAATATACTTTTGAAAAATCTAAAACTAACTTAAGTGATAAACTTGTAGATACCAAGATGCAGGGGTGGAGCCAGAAATTTGGGATGGGAGGAGCAGAAATTTATATTTTCATTTTCATTTTAATTTTATTTTAATTTTAATTTTGTATTTTTTAATTTTTTTTATTTAATTTCTTTATTTTTTATTTAATTTCTATAGAGTGATATAATGTACTTGTAAAAATGTAAGTTAAAGTTATTTTAGTTTATTTAATTATAATTTTTGTATAAAATAATAAGAAATAAATACATTAATGGTTAAAAAAATTTTCTAATTAAGAATTTCTTAAATAAATATATAACATGACAGTAAAATTTTAAAACTAAAGATGAATATTAAAAATTTTAATAATAATGTTTGGGTAAAGTAATAAAAAATACATCATCAATGTTAAAAAAATATTATGATCAAGAATTTCTTAAATAAATATATAATATGACAGTAAAATTTTAAAACTAAAGATGAATATTAAAATCTTAAAACTAAAAATCATTCAATGTGATTTTTAAACTAAAGATAAATATTAAAAATTTTAAAATTAAAAATCATTTAAATAGTTTTATATTTTCAAAATTAAATATAAAATTATAAATAAAAAATAGAAAGTCATCAAAAATAAAATTTATTATTATTATTTTTATTATTATTATATATAATATATATTATTTATATATATAATTATTATATAAAATAATTAAATATAATTAATTATTTAAAATAATTATATTTATATAATTATATAATAATAATCATAGTTATTTATTATATATATATAAAGGAAAAAATGAAAATTTGGGGGGGGGCATTGCCCCTTGCATTCAAGGGGCTCCGCCACTGCCAAGATGTCAAGTTATATACTAGAACATTACAACACCTCTAGAGTATGCTTGTACACCTCAATCCAAGAAATGAAAAAAAAAAAATCGAAAACCTACAAGACTTCCCGACGAACCTAAGACTTTCAAAATTCTAAATATTAAACCAACAACAATTGAGATGTAGAAAAGAAGATATCACCATACCTCATCATCAAGGCAGACCAATTTCTGAATCCTGCAATGCAATAACAGATAATGAATATCAACATCAAGTTGGAATATCTACAAAAAGTGTGCAAAAGTAATCCAATTTGGTGTAGCAAATCACTAATACAAAAATTTAGACACCACAATTTGTATCTAACGTGATGTTTTTTTCTATATTTTTTATCATTATACCATTAATCTTATCTATGATGTTATTTTTACTAAATTTTATCTCTTCTTTAACTTAACAGTGGAAATAGACCATACAAATGTTTTCAAGACTTTATAACTGCAGACTTAGAAATGTTTCCTTTTTCTAATTTTGATCATTATCACATAACATTTATGATAAAGGGTAAAAACACGAACAGATAACTTACAAGAATAGAACACAAAGATAAAAGGTGAAAAAAGTAAAAACGAAAATTGACAATGAAATGATTTTATGATAAATGAAAATGAAAAAATAAAAATAAAAAATGGAGCTATTATTATCACTTTACCAGTAATTTTTGTAGGTTGGGGTATATATACAACTCTAAGCAAACTTCACCACATCTTTAGGCTGAGAAAGGCAAGAGGCCAAGCCTGACAGAAATGTAAACTTAGTTAACTGGTCCTAATTCTTTTATTAAAAAATTAAATATGTAATTGAAAAAAAGATTCGAGATGTGCAAAGGAAAAAAATAAAAATAACATAGAGCTTACCAAGCTCATAAGCCTTAGCAGTAATTGGCAGCAACGTGTGGTGAAATCTTTCTGATATTCATGAATAATGGGTTTCTTGGCTCACTTGTGCAACCAAAGCCTCCATTGATCCATTAAATATGGCATCGTAACATATATCACCAATGGTTTAAAAGTAAAAACACAACTGGTTTAACTATGTTAATAAAATTTTTTTACAAAATTTTTAAAAACCTTTAAGTATCATCTTATCGTGCAAACGCAAGCTTATACAAGGTTTTATATAACAGATTTAAAAAAGACTTTTTTTTTTTTTTAATTAAGTCAGTATCAATTAGTAAAATTAAAGATAAAATAACAAAGAAATAATAAAAAGATTTTAGACTGATTCATTTATTTTCGAGATTACATCCAATTTCTTGTTCGTCATAACTAAGATTCATTATCTTTTGCAAGATACAAGTATTATTACAGTGTCTTCATGTTACCAAAGTATTCTTTACAGCATAACTTCCTCATGCTAACCCAACCAATCAAGAGTATTATTTGTACCTAACTTGTTCAGGCTAATGCTTAATACAAAAAGTATAGAATTTATGAAAAAGGTTTTTGTCTAATAGAATCAACTTCTGCACAGAGAGAGTATACAATAAAGAAACACTAAGATTATTTTACAAGAGAGATATTTAAGTTTTCATATTATAAGCTTCTCATATTTTTATAGACTAAGAAAAGACTTATTGGACTACATTCCTACTAGGCATTGGTTTTTCATGGGTACTTATTTCCTACTAAACATTTAATCCTCGTTAACCATCACAATGATTCATTAAGCTCCAGTTGTCATGATAATGGATTAGGAAGTTAGAAGACACTAAAATCCGACCAAGAAATATGAAAAAACTTCTAAACTAACTACAAAGAAAAATAAATGTGAAATTCATAAATAAAAAGAAATGGGCCTAATTCATTCTTTAGTCCAAAAACTATGTAATCCAACCAAATAAACATCAATACATGGATGCATATTGAGTATTAAATGTTGAGCTCATGTTGGCCTTAAAATTATTATTTTTAAGTTATTTGTAATTATATTCAAATGGTAGGTTGTGAAAAATCTTTTTCTTAGAGCTTGCTAGATTCTTCTCACTAATGAAATGATATTTTATCTCTATGTGATTAGCTTTAGAATGTTGAATTGGGTTTTTAGTTAGATTAATTTCACTATTATTATCACAAAATATATGGATATTTTGTTCAAACCTAGAGCAATTTTCTAACTGATACTTTATCTAAAGAACTTATAAGTAACAACTTGCTTTAGAAAGATATTGTTGCTCCACTGTTGTCGTCGAGAATGAAATTTGAGTTATGCTTCTTTTTGGCCTATAAGATGAGAGACAAATCAAGAAAGTGACAACCTCCACTTGTGTTCTTCCTCTCAACTTTATCTCTACCATAGGCAACATTACATGACCCACTTAACCTGAAATCTTGATGTTCCTTATAAAATCAAGAGGTTAGTGGGGCTAACCAGATATCTCAGAATCCTTTTTACAGTTTGGAGATGTGACTCTCTAGGATCTGATTGAAATTTGGCGCACAAGTAAACACTATACATAACATATGGTTTACTTGTTGTGAGATAAATGAGTAAGTCAATCATACCTTTGTAATTGAGTTATCTATAGATTTACTTGATTCGTCTTTGTGCAGGATGATACTAAACAAACGTATATTTGTCTTCATTGGCTTGACATTATCCATCCTATATTTTTTTTAGAACTTCATTTGAGTACTTCTATTAATGGATGTAGATGCCCTCCTTTGTTTACTTCACTTGCAAGCCTAAGAAGAACTTCAATTCCCCTATCATACTCATCTTGAACTTACTCTACATTGAATCAGAAAAGTCTTTGCATAAGGATTCATTAGTAGCACCAAAAATTACCATCAACATAAATTTAAACTATAATGAAATCCTAATTTAACTATTTTCTAGAAAGAGTTGTATTTACTTTACCTCTCACAAATCTATTACTTAAAAGAAAAATACTTATTCTGTCATACCAAGCTCTAGAAAGCTTGTTTAAGACCATACAAAGTATTTTAAAGTTTAAAATCATGGTTTGTATAAGTGTGATGTTCAAAACTTGGTTGTTTAACAAAAAAAATTTCTTCAATAAATGCATTTAAAAAGCATTCTTAACATTTATTTCATAAAAATTAATGTTTTTGTGAGGTACAAATGCAAGTAGGATTCGAAAGGCTTCTATTTTAGCTATAAGAGCAAAGGTTTTAGTAAAATTGATACTTTCTTGTTGGTTAGATGTAAAGTAGAAAAACATACAAGAAGGGGGGTTGAATTGTGTAGACTGTTTAAAATCTTTTTCTCTAAGACGATGCGTTTGCGTCTACTGTTTTCAAACCTTGATCAGACGCAAGATTGTTTTCTTCTTTGAAAATTGATTTCATTAACAGACTGTTCAAGTTATTATCCCCTATTAATTAACAGATAAATCAATAGAGAAGACAACAGTATTTTTATACTAGTTTGTCTGATCAAGACTACATCCAGTTCCCCAGAACAACACTGAGGTTCAACTAAGAGTATTCTTTGAACCCAGCCACTCCTGGCTAATTACAGATATTATTTGGGCACAACCTTCTCAGGCTAAACAGGTATTCTTTGAACCCAGCCTCCATAGGCTAAACAGGGTATTCTTTGAACACAGCCTCCATAGGCTAATACAAAGGTATTCTTTAAAACACAGTCTCCTCAGGCTAAGAGCACCACAATAGTGGATTTAAGAAGATGAAAGAATAAGTTTATCCTCTACACAAAGAGGGGTTTTACAATGAGATATATTCTAAGTTCATGGCGAGTGAACTTTGCTTGAGAGCTTGAAGCTTGAATATAATTTCTTTGTTATGTAGTTCGTCAGCCTTCTCTTGAAGTAATGAAGTCCTTTTATAGAGAGCTTCTTGAAGTATCTGTTAGACTGAAGATTTGAATGTTAGACCTCTGTCTTGGGGTCTTCAAACGTGTGACAGAGATCAATCAGAATAATTAATGTTTGCACAGGCTTTTTCTGACTTGATCAGAGACATCAACAAAAAGCATGGTTACTTTTTGTGTTGCAGGGGTTTTGCACATATATCTATTTTGTCTTTGGAAGCTTCTAGGAGTAACGGCTAGATTTGAATTGGGGCGCGTGTTACTCCGTCTGTCTTCATCTTCTATGTCGTCTGTCTTCACCTTACTTCTTGTAGACGATGGGTCTTTGATAGAGAAGAAGAACTTTAACAGATAAAGCTCTAAGATAATGTTGTCTACCATCATTGTTGCATCGTCTACTCTTTGTGATGAAACTCCTTTAAGAAGAATATGGGATAAGATTTTTCAGATTGAGGAGTCACCTTTCGTCTATGGTCCTTAATTGTATGTACTTGCTTCGTCTGTACGTATCGTCTGTATGTATCATCTTTTTTTGTTTGCATCTGATGACTCTTCAGTTTCCAACTGTTCAGTCTACTCTGTTTGCATCTGATGTCTCTTCAGTCTGATGCCTCTTTAGTCTGATGCTTCAGTCTGATGCCTCTTTAGTCTGTTCTCTTCAGTCTACTCTTTCTTCAGTCTGCTGGCACAACAGACGTTCTGTAATTATCAAAACTAAGATGCTAAGTCATCTTGACTTAACAATCTCCCCCTTTTTGATGATTACAGACCACACTAGCAAATCCTTGATCTTCTACTTGAGACAGAGCAAAAGGATGTATCAGAGCTAGAGATATGATCTTTATCAGACTGGACTTGAAAGAGTAACAAAACAAAATTTGTTCTTCATCCTCTTTCTTCTTTTGCATCTGAACTTCCTTTCAGACTGAGCACTTGTATTATGCTCCCCCTCAGCTTCTGATCTCTTCTGATCTTTTCTTTTCATTTTTTATTTTTATTTTGCTCCCCCTCAGCTTTTGCATCTTTCTTTTTCTCCTTCCCCTTGGGCTATACACATTTTTTTTTTATTTCTTCAATCCTTTTCTCTTCCATTCTTATTTCTCTCTCATCCTTATTTCTTATTTCTCTCCCCCTGCAATCATCAAAAACAACTTTTCTTAAATCTTTTGCATCCTCTGGGTTTTCCATGGAGACTTCCAAGGCCTTCTTATCTCTCATTACCTTCTTTCGTCTGATGCGATGTATATAAGGATAGCGTGTCTCTTGCTTTAAAAAGCTAGACATATGTAAAGCATTAAAGAGCTTTGTCTTGTACACTCAACAGAGATGTTAGAAGATAAGATGACGTTGCGTCCACTAAAGAGTCAGATAGACGATTTCAACTAAAGATCAGACGCAACATTTTGTCTATAGACGATAAGGATAGACGATAAGGATAGACGATAATGATAGACGATAAGGATAAATGATAAGGATAGACAATAAGGATAGACAGTAATGATAGAAGGATAGACGAAAGAAATTTAAATAGATAAGAAAACTTATTAAGATGAGACAATTATTTTTAAGTTTTCAAAAAAGATTTGTTTAAATTCCTTGTAAGAGAATATTGAATCATTGAAAAGCATTTTGAATAAATTAATATCAAAGATCTTTTTTTTTGTTGGATGTACACATGAGCAACTCACCTTGCTTAAAGCATTATTTTCAGCTTTATTCAATTGATGTTTGAATGCACTTCTTCAATGCACTTGGGTTCAATTTTTCTTGACACTAAAGCATGTTCAAAAAAGTCTCTAAAATTTGACCTTTTTGCATTCTTTGAAAATTTTGCTTCTTCCGTCTGAATTGGTGAATATGTCATCTCAAGACCCATAGATGGTAGATCTCTGACATGATCTATTGATTTGGAACAAGGACATGTTGATGATCACATGTTACATGTATCCATTGTACAGATTGTACCATCTTCATACATTCTCTCTTTCTATCTGCAACAAAAATTGTTAGATCAAGATGATTAACATCTCTAAAGTTTTGATTATTACAAGACAGACGAAACATCTACAGACGGAGCATCAAGTCAGACGCAACGAGCACAGACGGAAGATGACCCCTCAAAGTTGAAGTCATTCGTCTGTCTCAAGTCAAGTCATCAGACGATAGACTAAGACGAAAACTCTTAAGACTGAAGAAGTTCATCGTCTGCCAAAGAAGTGAAGCAAAGTATGAGTCACTCGCGCCAAGATTTCAAATCTTAAGGAGTACTCTTTAGAAGCATCCAAGATTAGTATGGGGATTCACGCCTACATATGCAACTCGAAAAGGACTTCACCTTTTCCTATCAAATCTCTGTACAAGTTAGAAAAAGTACTGCACACGCTATCTATATCCGCCGCACACGCCATCAATCAATCAAGTACTCTCTGACACCTTTTTGGACTTTGCTTGGAAAACGCTCAACGGCTTTCTTCTGTGTCTAACAGATATCTGAAGATTTTGCCTATTTAAAGACTTCACTTCTTCAAAGTTCAGTTGGTGAACACGCTTCAATATTCTACCTTATTATGAATTCGTTCTCTGTTACTTTTGCTCTTCATTTATAAAACCCTCTCTGCGAAGAGGAAACTCTTTTTTTATAGAACTCGTTCAAATCCACTTATGTGGTGTTTTAGCCTGAGGAGGCTGGTTATTCAAAGAATACCCTTGTTGTTTAGCCTACGAAGGCTGTGTTCAAAGAATATCGTGTTATAGCCAGAAATGGCTGGGGGCAAATAATACTTGTAACCCTTTCATGATTTGTAGTGAAAACTCAGTTGTTACTGGGTAACTGGATATAGTCTTGCATAGACGAACCAGTATAAAAATACTTGTGTATTTGTGTTATTAAGTATTTGACTAACGGGGATAATTAAACCATAACGTCTGTTTATTAAAATCAACCTTTGAAGATTAAGATTGTTTCGTCTGAACATATTTAAACACACAGACGAAAGAATTTTTTTTTTTAAGTAACACAATTCAACCCCCCTTCTTGTGTTCTACCTTTTACAGTTTGGTATTAGAGCTCAACCTCTAAGGGTTGAGCACTTTACAACTGCTAGAGGAAAAGATCCAAAATGTAGTCTCAAGAACCTTCGTTTTTGTCTGCAGGGTCAAACATGAACAAGCCGCCAGCGTTCTCTGGTGATGATTATCCTTACTGGGCTGATCGGATGGAGATGTACATCAAATCCACCCAGTACAGACTATGGAACATCATAACTCAAGGTGACATCCCTATTGTCTAACCCGAGGTTGAATGGGGAAATGAAGAATACTCGTTTATGGAACTCAACAACAAAGCCAGATATGCCATCATGTGTGCATTATCAAGGACAGAATACAACAGATTCTGTGCATACAAAACCGCTAAAGAGCTTTAGGATGCCCTCAAGATTTCATATGAAGGAACTGAGGATGTGCGTATGAGGAAAGCTGCCACTCTTCAAAGAGAATATGAGATGTTCTCAATGAAGAAAAGAGAATCCATTGACATGATGTTTGGAAGATTTCAAACAATATTAAATGGACTCACTACGCTGAACATTACTTTCACCAATGCCCAGAACAACATGAAGATATTGGATAGTCTTCCTCCTCCATGGGAAGCTATGTCCACTGCCATCTCAGTTGGGTGCGATATGAAGACATTAACTCTTGACAAGTTAATAGGAGCCTTGAGAGTACATGAGCTACTTCTGTGTAAGAGAGACAAGATCAAAGTTCAAGAGCCTATAGCTCTTCTAACTGTCAACAACGTGTAGAAGGAGGAAACTCCTAAGAAGGAAAGAAAGAAGAATCACAAAGTTCTGAAATCTAACACTACTGAGTCTGATTCATCTGACGGATCGTCTGATGATGAGATTTCCCTCATGGCCAGACGCTTTAAGAAGATGATGATGAAAAAGGGGAGAGGTCAAGGCTTTTTCAAGAAGAAGGAATAGAAGCTCACTGAAAAACCTTCAAGTAAGGAAGAGAGCTCAGAAGTTATCTGCTACGAATGCAGAAAACCTGGACACATGAGATCAGAGTCTCCAAGGTTAAAGAGGAGATGGAATCCTCGCAAAGACAAGGGAAAGAAGAGTCTGGTGACTTGGGAAAACCTTGATAGTGAAAGTTCAGAGGAATCCACTAAAGAGGAAGAGACTGCAAATATCTGTCTCATGGCTGGAGATTCTGCCTCATCAGAGGTAATTGAATCTGAAACTTCTTCATCCTCTTCATCTGAGTCTGAGTCAGAATTAGAAGAAATTTCATATGATACACTTTTGGCTAACTCACATTTTATTGCTGAGCAATACAAAGTATGCAAAGCCAAGTTGAAACAAACTTTGGAAGAAAATGCTACTTTGAGAACTAAAAATGAGTTGCTACAAAAGGAAGTATTAGATGAAAAGTCATCTGAGTCTGAAAAGGATACGTTTATTTCTGAAATCAGAAGATTGAAGAAAGAAAATGAATCCTTACTCAAAGACTTAACCAAGTTCACTAAGGGATCCTCAATGCTAGAAAATATTTTAAAATATGGGAGGTCTCCGTCTGATAAGAGTGGACTTGGTTATGTTAAAGAGTCAGACAAAAAGAAAAACAAATTTGTTTCGTCTGATCATAAGAAGAAGAACAAAAATTACAACAAGGTTCCAAACAACTATATAAAAGATAATAGAACCTTAAACAAAAAGAAATCTTCTTCTACTAACAAAAGAGAACCCAAAAAGATTTGGGTACCAAAGTCACTTATTATTCCTGTTGCAGACATCCTTAATAGGAAAAGAGAGGACTTCAAGTTGGTACCTGGACAATGAGTGCTCACAACACATGACGAGAGACCTGTCTATGTTCCAAGACCTCAGACCAAGTAAAGGATCTGTATCATATGGTTTAGGAAAAGGTAAAATCCTAGGTATTGGGACTATTTGTAAGACACCCAATCCTCTTATCCAAAATGTGTCTTATGTTAAAGGTCTCAACTTCAATCTGCTTAGCATAAGTCAATTTTGTGACAGTGGATATGAAGTAGCTTTTAACTCCGATGAATGTATAGTCAAGAACAAAGACAAATCCATTCTGTTTGTTGGGAAAAGAAGGAATAATCTCTATGAGGTTTGTCTTTCTGACCTTAGTGATCAGAATGTGACATGTTTGATTTCAGCAGATGATGAACGAGATATTTGGCACAAAAAGCTTGGACATTTAAGTCTCAAGTATATTTCGAAAATTTCTAAAAAGGATATTGTGAAAGGTTTGCCAAAAATATCTTGGAAATCCAATCGTCTGTGTGAATTTTGTCAGCATTGGAAACAACTCAAAGCATCTTTTAAATCAACAAATGTTGTTTCCACGACAAGACCTCTAGAACTATTACATATTAATCTCTTTGGACCTACTCAGACTAAAAGTCTTGGAGGAAAGAGATATGGATTTGTGATTGTAGATGACTATACTAGATTCACATGGGTATACTTCGTAGCACAAAAACATGAGTCATTTAGTGTCTTTGAAATATTCTGTAAACGTGTTCAAAAAGAAAAAGGAATATGTATTGCATCTGTTAGGAGCGATCATGGAACAAAATTTGAAAATTCTGAGTTCAATGCCTTTTGTTTTGAAAATGATATTTTCCACAATTTTTCGTCTCCAAGAACTCCTCAACAAAATGGAGTTGTTGAAAGGAAAAATTGTACCTTACAAGAAATGGCTAGAACTTTGTTGCATGAAAGCTCTCTTCCAAAATATTATTGGGCAGAAGCAATTAATACTTCATGTTATATTCAAAACAGAATATTGATAAGACCAATATTGAATAAGACTCCATATGAACTATGGAAAGGAAGAAGACCCAACATTTCTTACTTCCATCCTTTTGGATGTGAATGTTTCATCTTAAACACTGAGGATTAACTTGGCAAGTTTGATTCAAAAGTGGTGAAGGGATTCTTACTTGGATATTCCAATACATCTAAGGCCTACAGAGTATTTAACTCTAAGACGCAAGTTGTAGAGGAATCAATTCATGTAAAATTCCAAGATAACTCAAAGGCTGATAAGGAAATATCAGACCTAGAAAATTTATTTGATAATTTGCAGATTAACCCTTCTGGTCAAAGTTCAAGTTCAAATGGTCAACCTGGGTCAGACGCAAGAGCTGACATAAGAGAAGACGATAGAAGTACAGACGAACCCTCTTCGTCTGATGCTTACCAACATGATGATCAAGCTCCTATAAGAACGTGGAAGTTTGTCTCAAACCACACAGAAGATCTTATCATTGGAGATAGACATCAAGGTGTTCAAACAAGATCAAGACTAAAAGAATTGTTTGGCTATGGTCTCGTGTCAAATATAGAGCCCAAGAACATTGAGGAAGCTCTACAAGATAATGACTGGATTTTAGCAATGGAAGAAGAGTTAAACCAGTTTACAAGAAATGACGTTTGGTCTTTGCTAGAAAAACCAAGAAGCAAAAGCATTATTGGAACAAGATGGGTGTTCAGAAATAAACTTGATGAAGATGGGAAAGTGGTAAGAAACAAAGCAAGATTAGTAGCTCAGGGCTATAATCAACATGAAGGTATAGATTTCACCGAAACTTTCGCTCTTGTAGCTAGATTAGAAGCCATTAGAATTCTACTTGCTTTTGTTGCTCATAAAAATATCATCTTATATCAAATGGACGTAAAAAGTGCTTTTCTAAATGGTTTTATTGAAGAGGAAGTATATGTAAAACAACCTCCTGGATTTGAGAGTTCATCTCAACTAGATCATGTTTTCAAGCTGAAGAAAGGACTATATGGTCTTAAACAAGCTCTTCGAGCTTGGTATGATAGATTAAGTTCTTTTCTTCTTCAAAATGGTTTTTCAAGAGGAAAGGTCGATACTATTCTCTTCAAGAAAAGTGTTTCAAAAGACTTTATTATTGTCCAAATATATGTAGATGATATAGTCTTTGGAGCAACTAACGAATTCTTGTGCAAGGATTTCTCTAAGTTAATGCAGGATGAGTTCGAGATGAGCATAACGGGAGAGTTAAAGTTTTTCTTAGGTCTTCAAATCAAACAGACGAAACAAGGCATATACATTCATCGACAGAAGTATACTAAGGAACTTCTAAAGAAGTTCAAAATGGAAAATGCCAAACCAATGAAGACTCCCAGGCATTCGTCTGGAGCCAGTCTCAACAAAGACGAATCAGGTAAGACCGTTGATCAGACGATATACAGAGGTATGATTGGATCTCTTCTCTATCTCACTGCAAGTAGACCTGACATTATGTTCAGTGTATATCTATGTGCACGTTTTCAATCTGATCCTAGATAATCACATCTGTAAGTTGTTAAACGTATTTTAAGATATCTTATTGGAACCACTAATCTCTCTCTATTTTATAAGAAAGGTAGTGATTTCAATCTAAGTGGTTATTGTGATGTTGATTATGCTGGGGATAAAGTGGAAAGAAAAAACACAAGTGGTGGATGTCAATTTCTTGGCTCATCACTAATCTCTTGGTCAAGTAAGAAGCAAAACTCCATTGCACTTTCAACCACTGAAGCAGAATATATTGCTGCAGCTGGGTGTTGCTCACAACTACTTTGGGTAAAACATCAACTTGAGGATTACTCCAGGTTTGAAACTCAAATACCAGTGTTTTGTGATAATACAAGTGCAATTAATCTCAGCAAAAATCCTATTCAACATTCAAAAGCCAAACATATTGAAATCGAATTTCATTTTATAAGAGATTATGTTCAAAAAGGTATTTTCGATATACAGTTTGTTCAAACTGATTTTCAATGGGCAGATATCTTTACAAAAGCTTTAGACGAAACTCGTTTTAATTTCATTAAAGAAAATTTGGGAATTATTTCTTTAATTGATTAAGTTTTTCCGTCTTAGCATTTCATTTCGTCTGTACATATTAAATGTCTTCGTTAAGACGAAACATTGCGTCTGATCAAGTTGAATCAGTCGAGAAAATTCCAACAGATGCAAGGTTATTATCTAATTAATTTAAAGTTAAGTGTGCAGGGACAACTTAAAGGCAGCATTAAATATGTCTGTCATTTATTGCACTATTCTAGGACTTTGAAGAGCACGCACTGTGAATTGCAGAAGTCAAATCAATCATTAAAAGGGCAATGATGGGGTCACGTCAAATCAGGGACGGTTTCAACTTCTTTCGTCTGATTAATTATAACCGTTTTTGTCTTTGACTATAAATACTCTCAAAGTTTACTCTTTTACTCCTTACTGCACTCTTCCTATCTCTGAGTATTTTATTCACACATTTTTCTCTCTTTTCAAAATTAGAACAATGGTCGCCAAGAACATCAAAGCAACTGAAGCAACCTTCTTTGCGCAAGATCTCTTCTTGCCCAGCAAGTGGGTTTTAAGGACCACCATAGAAGGCATCTCTGACAGGGTATCAAAGATGTTAATACACAATGGCTGGATGGACTTCGCTGATATGAGAGGCCCATGGTTGATGGAGGCCTATGCGAAGTTCTGGAGCGACGCGAAGGAGTTTGATGATGGTATTGTGGGTACCATTGACAACAAGGAGTATATTATAACTATAGACTCCATTGCTAAAGCTGGAAGCTGCAAAGCTAAAGGGTGCTTTTATAGCGCTGACTGGATGAGGTTAGAGTCTGAGGAGCATGTCGACAAGATTCTCTATGGAAAGGTTCGTGACCCCAAAGATCTCAAGTTTCTGAGATCTGGGAATCTCTATCCCACAGGCAGAGTTATCCACAACCTTCTCTACAACATCTTCACACCCAGGACAAGCTCACGAGACAATGTGGGTACTCGTGACAGATTCTGCATCTACTACTGTCTGAGGAAAGCAAGGTTGAGTCTTCTTCACATTATTCTCGACCATTGGATAAATGCGTTGAAGGATAGGAATATTCGTAGGAAGAGCAGTATTCCCTACGCCACTCTCTTCTCCAAAATCATCTTAAACAAAGGTTTTGATGCTACTGGTGTCGTATGGCATGATGAAGGAAAGGAGGTCAAAGGAAGCACATTTGCCAAGATGCGTCTGAGTCTTCATCACAATAGGAGTGAAGATGAAGTTCCTCTTTCTCCTATCACCAAAGATCTTCCTCACAGAGTATGCATCAAACGCGCTAAAACCCAAACACAAACCCAAACACCTATCCATCTTAAACCAGTGATTGTATCTGAAGTCCCTTTCGAGGATGTTCAAGAAGAGCCTCTTAGAAAGAAGAAGAGGACTATCAGAATAAAACATATTGCGTCTAAGAAGCAGGAGAAGGAGATATCCCCTGATGAAAATGAAGGGGTTAAGAAAACATCTAAGGGTGTAACGTCTGTAAAGATTCTCACAGACGAAGAAAAGCAGAAGAAAGCAGCTAAAGAGAAAGCAAAAGCTAGAGAGATTGCTCTTCAAAAGGCTGCCAAAGGCAAAGAGAAAATGAAGCAGAAACTTGCGTCTGTGATTGTTGGAGAAACAGACGAAGCAAGGCAACTAAAAGAGGCTAAAAGGGTCTCTATGCTGCTTCAAGCTGAAAGAGAAAGAATCTTTCTTTAGAGCATTAAAGGCATTGGATTGTCTGAAGCTGCGTCTGCACCAGCAACTTAAGAGGGCATGAATAGTGAAGAAACTGCCCAGATCCAGAAGGACAATGCTCAGTTAGCAGAGAAATTGGAGACTATGCTTAATGAAGAAGCTCCAACTATGGAGGGTTCTGCACCAACACTCCAAGATGAACATAGGATAACTGTCTCTGATCCTATTGTTGCGTCTCCTCTCAACGTCGCTTGTGATCAGACGATACCTGTTGCATCTGAAGAAGCATCCTATCTACAGACAATGGAAATTTCATCTGAAGTAATAATCATTGAAGATGCATGTTTTTCGTCTGATGAAGACCATGTTATTATAAAGATGGATGCACAATGGGTGAGATCTCACGCTGAAGTTTTAAATCCAGAAGATCTTCCACCTTAGTACAAGACTGACTATTCGTTTCTTAACGAATTAGTCATGAGAAGATTTGCTGAGAGTTCTTGTGCTGAAAGACCAGTTAAGCCTGACTGGATTCTTAGAGATTAGCTTGAAGATATCTCCAATAAGGGTGAATCGTCTGAGTCTGCTAAAGATGGTTACTCAGCAGACGATGAAGACTGCTTTGTAAAGGACACTCCCTATATTGAGTTGAAGAATCCTTATCAGTACAGAGGTAAGAAAAGATTCCAACTTGGGAGATTTGTCAACCATATCATTTATCACAAACCCCTGATGCCAGTGGACTTCAAAGAAGATCTCATTTATACTCCTGAAGAGCAACGCGAATGGCTGAAGCGTCTGCCTTGGGAAACACTGGCCTCTTTAGACATCAAGAGTTTAGAAGAAATAAAAAAGTACAAGGATCATCTAGCTGAGTCGGTGATTGAAGGACCAACTCTTGGCTATGAACCCCATATTCCCTTCAGAGAGAATATCAAGTGGAAGGTTCGGCTTGAACCCAATGCCCCTACATTTCACCATTGCAGGTATGGAGATCCCAACTCCACCATTTATGAGCCAAAAGAGTGTTGTCATTGGCATCTGGACGCCATTGATCGCCAAGATCTTGTACCATTCACAATTCCAATGAACCAAACAGAGTATGTAGGTCTAGGACATACTCTTGGAATTGTTCTCCCTTGGACAAGACCGCATTGTTCAGGTATTTGTCCACGCTACTCCATCCTCCTCCATGAATATGAAAACCCTGAAGAGTTTGCTCATGCTCATCCTGAAGATTACAACACATCATTCAGGCTGATTGCAAATGCGTATAGAAAGGAAGAAAAAGCTAGATTGACTTCCTTCTATCACATTGAAAGGAGAGCAAGAAGGAGTCGAGATACTATCCCTTCATGATGGGATCTCAATTCTCTTCTCTCGTCTCAAACGTCACCAAGTTCTTCGTTGTCTTAGACCGAAAACGACCTTGCTTGGTCAAGTTTTTGGCTAAAGGGAAGGAGAAGAAGACTTCGTCTGCCCCCAAAACCTTCAACTTTGCAAGGCACATCCCCAAGAGACTTCCGTCTGCTGCATACTCGCACCTCAAATCCATTCAAGCCAAAGCCTCAAGGCCTATCAATCCCAAGATTCAAAGGTTGATAGAAGATCATGAAGCCACTTCTGCCTTTTGCTCCAGAACTTCATTTGATGAAGATTCTACAATCTGTGGCAAAGTGTATCCTGGAGAAGCTTTCGCTTACACACATCCGTCTGAGGAACATCCAGATTGTAACATCCTCAAAAATTTATTTTCATACGTATATTAAAAACGTAGTTAAAACATTTACTAAAAATTCTATAAAAATGTGCAAATAGTAAATTACTGTGCAAATAGTTAATTACTGTGTAAATAGTAAATTACCGTGCAAATAGTAAATTCTTTTGTACAAATAATAAAAATTGTGGTAAATAGTAAAATTACTATGGTAAATAGTAAATTTCTTTGTGATAAATAATAAAATTACTTTGTGGTAAATAGTAAAATTACTTGTAGTAAATAATAAAATCGAGGTAAATAGTAAAATTACTATAGTGGAATATTCTCGTGGAATATTCGTGGAATATTCGTGGAATATTCTATATTCGTAGAATATCTCTGTATGAAATAGACTTAGGAATTCTATAAATAGGGCAAGAGTTTCGGATGAGGAAACAAACAAAAGAACATTTCTATATTCTCTCAAGCTCTCTCTTAGGAAGAAATATCTCTAAAAGAGGAACAAGTAAGTAGAGGAAGAGTATAGGAAGCTGAGAGAAACAAGTAAGGGGAGCTATCCTTATCTTACTATTCTTTGTTGTTATTATCTTTATTTTATCTGATACTAAGGTGCTAAGAAAATTCTTAGTATGCTCTGTGGTTGCGGTTTTGTCCGATCTTCCACATCAGAACAGAATTATTCTTGTTGTTAAGAAAAGGGTGGTAGTGTGAAAGTGCATGTCTAGGAAAGTTCTGGCTAAGGAAAGACTTGCTACTTAAGTGTGTCCATTAGTGACCCACCTCTCTTTCCTGGGAACTTACCTGGTGTACTATTCACGGACTACGGTCACTTATACGGTACTGTTCACGTATACGTTACTTTTGATGGGTGTTTTCTTGGTGTTTTTTTGATTTCCTGGTTTCATGATGTTTATTGGTATTCTTGGTATTTGATGGTATATCAAAATATGAATGATTATAAATGATATTCTAGAAAGGGGTAAAATTTTTATTCATGCATACATGCCTCAAAAGAGGTGGCCTCGGTTAGAGGTGCGGATAATAACTTAATCCGTGCGTCTTGGTGGGATGCGGACTTGGGGGATTTCCAACGGTGAGAATTCATTTAATTCATGATGATCACATGTTTGTTTATGAGATTATGCACCACCTTGTGGAATCCCAACTGGTCGGTAAGTTTTAAGATGATGATGTCGTATTATCTGAGATGGTACCACATTACATATTTTTGGAGTTGAGGTTGGAGCATGCATCATATAGAAATTTCATTTAAGTTACAATTTATTATTTATTTATTTGATTATGATATGTATCATATTGATATTTTTATATGATATGTATTGTATTGATATTTTTTATATGATATGTATTTTTATTAAAATATTGGAACTTACCCTTGCGTGTTTGTGTCGTGGTTTGACACTGTGATGATCTGAATTTTATTCGGAGGAGCAGATTGATGGTAGATTCGGTAATCACGTGTGGAGATGTCGGAATGTTAGCTAACACGAGGATGTAATAGAATAATGTATATATTATAATTGTCACAATATTACGTATCTATGTGACGTTTTGTAAACAACTTTTGATGTATGGTTATGATGTAATCTATGTGATGTTTTTTTTTATGGTGACGTTTTTTAACAAGGAAATTATTTTAAGATTTTATTCAAAGAAATCTAAATGAAAGGATATATTTTCAATTAATAATAATAATAAATAGATAAAAAAAAAAATTTAGTAATGAAAAATAGCGGGCGTTGGTTAGTATCGAAGCAAGATATGTTTTCTTGGACTTGTGAATTTTGAGCTAACCATGTTTTTGTTGTGATTAAGTAGTGAGCTTAGAAGCAATAAGGTTGTGTGAATGATTGTTTGTTTATGTGTTCTATATTCTTGTTTGATTGTTAGTTGATGTGCTTTGAGATTTTATTTTTTCGTAAATAGATGGTGGAGGAAATGATAAGGCAATTCTTTGAGGCACTCGAAAAACTTGCTCAAGCAATTGGAAGTCAAAGTAGGAACAACAACGAACATAACGAATATCGTGGCTGGAGGCGTTTTCGGAGGAATAATCCGCCTACTTTTGGAGGTGGATATGACCACTGAAGGTGCTCAACGATGGGTAAGGAAATTGAGAAAATCTTTCGGGTAATGGGATGTTCGAGGATAAAAAGGTAATTTTCGCAACTCATATGTTGGTGGATGAGGCGAGAATATTGGTGGGAAAATACTTACCAAGATTATGGTATGAAGGAAGGAAGGAGAAACAATAAAATGGGGAGAATTTAAGGAATTGTTTTTAGAAAAATATTTTCCTGAAGATATAAGGAATAAAAAAGAAATGGAGTTTTTGGAATTAAAACAAGGGAACTTAACAGTAGCTGAGTATGCGGTTAAGTTTGAAGATCTAGTCAGATATTCTACACACTACCATGGAAAAGAAGGTGAAAGGTCAAAATGTGTTAAATTTTTAAATGGCACGTCTGAAATAAAAAGCAGCTATAAATTATCAAGGTATTCACCAATTTCCAATGCTTGTAAATATGTGTAGAATATATGATGAGGATTCTCGTGCTAGGGTTGTATATTATAAAAATAAAAATGTTGGAGGACCCATTAAAAATAAAAGATTTGGGTTCGAAAATAAAGGGAAACCATACCAAACTTCTCAAGGATTTAAGGAATGTTCTGCTGGAAATTTTTCTAAAACTCCTATGAGAAATCGTGAATCTAATCCTGTTAATGTCAAGTGTTTTAAGTGTGGAGAATTTGGACATTATGCTTCATCATGCATCTGGTGCTACAAATGTAACATAAAGGGACATCTAGCAAAAGATTGTCCAGGAAAGAGAAGCATGTCAGAAAATCCGTCTGAAAAACCGAAGGCTCAAGGAAGAATTTTTTCTCTTAATGGAACTGAGACTTCAGAACCTTTGATTCGAGGTAAATGCTTCATAAATGAAACTCCTTTAACTGTGTTATTTGACTCTGGTGCTACTCATTCTTTTGTGTCATATTCTTGTGTACAAAAATTGAAACTCCCTGTGTCTTCATTAAACTTTAAATTAGAAGTAAATACTCCAACCGGGACTTAGGTTTTAACCTCGATATCCGTCTAGATGTAAAATAAAAATTGGTGATAAAACTTTCTGTGTCAATTTGATTTGTTTACCCCTTCAACAAATTGAAGTTGTTTTAGGTATGGATTGGTTGTCCACTAATCATGTTTTGTTGAATTGCTTTGACAAAACAATTATTTTTCGAGACCCGGAGGTGAGTAGGGATATTGAAATTGTTTCCATAAATAAAGTCTTAAAATCTTTAAAGGAAAACAATACCCAAGTATACATGATCACCGCTAATGAAACTAAATCTGAAAATGAGGTGAGTAGTGTGCCAATAGTAAAAGATTTTACAGAGATATTTCAAGAAGTGGATCAATTACCTCTGAAAGAGAAATAGAGTTTTCCATTGATTTAGTTCAGAACAGGACCAATTTCCATAGCACCATATAGAATGTCTCTGTAGAATTAATGGAAGTCAAGAAACAAATTGAAGAATTGTTAAGTAAACAGTTTGTAAGACCTAGTGTATCACCCCTGTGGAGCTCCAGGTTTTGTTAGTTAAGAAAAAGGATGGAACCATGAGAATGTGCATAGATTATAGACAATTGAATAGAGTAACCATTAAGAATAAATATCCACTGCCTAGGATTGATGATCTTATGGATCAATTAAAAGGAGCATGTATTTTTAGTAAGATTGATTTAAGATCAGGATATCATCGATTAGGGTAAATTCCGAGGATATTCCAAAATCGCTTTCATGACCAAGTTTATGGGCACTATGAGTATTTAGTTATGCCTTTTGGAGTGACTAATGCTCCCAAAGATATTTATGGATTACATGAACCAAATTTTTCACCCTTATCTTGACCATTTTGTAATTGTATTCATTGATGACATATTAGTGTATAGTAAAACTAGGGAGGATCATGCCAAACACTTAAATATAGTATTACAGATTTTAAAGGACAGAAAACTTTTTGCTAAATTATCTAAGTGTGAATTTTGGATGGAGAAAATGAATTTTTTAGGTCATGTGATATGTCAGGGAGGAATATCAGTAGATCCATGTAAGGTACAATCTGTTTTGGAATGGGAAAGACCTAAAAGTGTAAAGAGATTAGAGTTTTCTAGGATTAGCGAGGATATTATAGGAGATTTATTAAAGATTTTTCTAAAATAGCTTTGCCTTTGACTACCTTGACTAAAAAGAATCAGGCATTTATTTGGACAACTCAATGTGAGGATAGTTTTCAAACTTTAAAGGAAAGATTGACCACTGCTCCAGTATTAACTCTACCTGATCCCAAAGAACCTTTTGTAGTGTATTGTGATGCATCTAAAATGGGTTTAGGAGGAGTATTGATGCAAGATGGTAAAGTGGTAGCATATGCTTCTAGACAACTTAAGATTCATGAGAAAAATTATCCAACCCATGATCTAGAATTAGCGGCTGTAGTATTCACACTTAAGATGTGGAGACACTATTTGTATGGAACTAGGTTTGAAATATTTAGCGATCACAAAAGCCTTAAATATTTATTTAGTCAAAAAGAATTAAACATGAGACAAAGAAGATGGATGGAATTTTTAAAGGATTATGATTTTGAACTTAATTACCATCCGGAAAGGCTAATGTGGTAGAGATGCTTTAAGTAGGAAGTCTTTGATTATGTCTTCATGATGATTAGAGAAATGGATTTATTAGAACAATTTGAGATCTTAGTTTAGTGTGTGAAACTACTAATACGAGTATTAGATTAGGAGCTTTACAAATTTCTAACACATTTTTGGAAGAAATTAGATTAAGCAAGAATTTGATCCTTTTCTGAAAACTCAAATGGAAATTTTGAATCAAGGAAAAAGTAGTGAGTTTAAGATTGGAATGGATGGTATTTTGAGGTTTCAAGATAGAATTTGTATTCCTAATATAACAGAAGTTAGAAAAACAATTTTGGAGGAAGCACATAAAAGAAAATTAAGTATTCATCCTGGTGCCACTAAAATGTACAAAGATTTGAAAACCATGTTCGTGGCCTCTAATGAAGAAAGAAATTTGTGAATATGTGTATTCTTGTTTAATTTGTCAAAAGGCTAAAATTGAACATCAGAAACCCTCAGGTTTATTGCAACCTTTAGAAATACCACAATGGAAATGGGATAGCATATCTATGGATTTTGTGGTAGCTTTGCCAAGAAGCCCTAGAGGATTTGATTCAATTTGGGTTATAGTAGATCGTTTAACTAAGTCTGCACATTTTATTCCTATTAATATTAGGTATTCTTTAGAGAAATTAACTAATTTGTACATAGGTGAGATTGTAAGATTACATGGTGTACCATCTAGTATTATATCAGACAGAGACCCTAGATTTACTTCAAGATTTTGGGAAAGTTTACATAAAGCTTTAGGCACCAAATTAAAATTAAGTTCAGCCTATCATCCCAAATGATGGACAACTGAAAGAACAATCCAATCTTTAGAAGATTTATTGAGAGCTTGTGTTCTAGAACATAAGGGTTGTTGGGTAGACTTTTTGCCTTTGATAGAATTTACCTACAATAATAGTTTTCATTCTTCCATTGGTATGGCACCGTTTGAAGCTTTATATGGAAGAAAATGTAGAACTCCTTTGTGTTGGACTGAATCAGGAGAAAGTTTAATTTTAGGACCTGATATTGTACAACAAACCTCAGAAAAGATTAAGTTAATTCAGGAAAAAATGAAAATGGCACAAAGTAGGCAGAAAAGTTATCATGACAAAAGAAGAAAAGATTTGGAATTTGATGTTGGTGATCACGTATTCTTAAGGGTAAATCCATGGACTGGTATTGGAAGAGTTTTAAAATCCCGAAAACTTTCACCGCGTTTCATTGGTCCCTTCCAAATAATAAAAAGAGTAGGCCCCGTGGCTTACCAAATTGCTTTACCTCCAATTCTTTCTAATCTTCATAATGTCTTTCATGTTTCACAACTTCGTAAATACATTCCTGATTCATCACATGTAATTGAGTTAGATGATATACAAATAAAGGATAATCTAACCTATGAAGCATTACCAATGAGAATTGAGGATAGAAGAATCAAAACCTTAAGAGGAAAAGATATTTCTTTAGTAAAGGTTATCTGGAAAACGGATGATGCGACATGGGAATTGGAAAGTGAGATGCAGAAAAGCTATCCTACATTATTTCAATGAGGTAAATTTCGAGGACGAAATTTCTTTTTAGGGGGGGAGAAATGTAACATCCTCAAAAATTTATTTTCATACGTATATTAAAAACGTAGTTAAAACATTTACTAAAAATTCTATAAAAATGTGCAAATAGTAAATTACTGTGCAAATAGTTAATTACTGTGCAAATAGTAAATTACTGTGCAAATAGTAAATTACTGTACAAATAATAAAATTACTGTGGTAAATAGTAAAATTACTATGGTAAATAGTAAATTTACTGTGATAAATAATAAAATTACTGTGGTAAATAGTAAAATTACTGTAGTAAATAATAAAATCACTGAGGTAAATAGTAAAATTACTATAGTGGAATATTCTGTGAAATATTCTGTGGAATATTCTGTGAAATATTCTGTGGAATATTCTGTAGAATATTCTGTGGAATATTCTATATTCTGTAGAATATTCTGTAGCAAATAGTACCTTGGGAATTCTATAAATAGGGCCTAGGAGTTTCAGATGAGGAAACAAACAAAAGAACATTTCTATATTCTCTCAAGCTCTCTCTTAGGAAGAAATATCTCTAAAAGAGGAACAAGTAAGTAGAGGAAGAGTATAGGAAGCTGAGAGAAACAAGTAAGGGGAGCTATCCTTATCTTACTATTCTTTGTTGTTATTATCTTTATTTTATCTGATACTAAGGTGCTAAGAAAATTCTTAGTATGCTCTGTGGTTGCGGTTTTGTCCGATCTTCCACATCAGAACAGAATTATTCTTGTTGTTAAGAAAAGGGTGGTAGTGTGAAAGTGCATGTCTAGGAAAGTTCTGGCTAAGGAAAGACTTGCTACTTAAGTGTGTCCATTAGTGACCCACCTCTCTTTCCTGGGAACTTACCTGGTGTACTATTCACGGACTACGGTCACTTATACGGTACTGTTCACGTATACGTTACTTTTGATGGGTGTTTTCTTGGTGTTTTTTTGATTTCCTGGTTTCATGATGTTTATTGGTATTCTTGGTATTTGATGGTATATCAAAATATGAATGATTATAAATGATATTCTAGAAAGGGGGGTAAAATTTTTATTCATGCATACATGCCTCAAAAGAGGTGGCCTCGGTTAGAGGTGCAGATAATAACTTAATCCGTGCGTCTTGGTGGGATGCCAGACTTGGGGGATTTCCAACAGTGAGAATTCATTTAATTCATGATGATCACATGTTTGTTTATGAGATTCTGTGCACCACTGTGGAATCCCAACTGGTCGGTAAGTTTTAAGATGATGATGTCGTATTATCTGAGATGGTACCACATTACATATTTTTGGAGTTGAGGTTGGAGCATGCATCATATAGAAATTTCATTTAAGTTACAATTTATTATTTATTTATTTGATTATGATATGTATCATATTGATATTTTTATATGATATGTATTGTATTGATATTTTTTATATGATATGTATTTTTATTAAAATATTGGAACTTACCCTTGCGTGTTTGTGTCTGTGGTTTGACACCTGTGATGATCCTGAATTTTATTCGGAGGAGCAGATTGACAGGTAGATTCAGTAATCACGTGTGGAGATGTCAAGGAATGTTAGCTAACACGAGGATGTAATAGAATAATGTATATATTATAATTGTCACAATATTACGTATCTATGTGACGTTTTGTAAACAACTTTTGATGTATGGTTATGATGTAATCTATGTGATGTTTTTTTTTATGGTGACGTTTTTTTAACAAGGAAATTATTTTAAGATTTTATTCAAAGAAATCTAAATGAAAGGATATATTTTCAATTAATAATAATAATAAATAGATAAAAAAAAAAATTTTTAGTAATGAAAAATAGCGGGGCGTTACACAGATCTTGAGCTCTCTGTTCCCAACAGAGTATTCACTTGGCAATGGAAGAGAAACTACACTGCATATCTCACACTTCCTCTTTTCACTCTGCGACTGTTGAGAACTCCAACTGTGTTCATTGAAGATGATGAATCTATTCATGTTGTTGAAAAGCCTCAAACGCCTCTTGTGAAGAATGATGATAACGTAGAGGTTACTGCTGTTGAGGGTGAAGTTGTGAACGCTGATGAGTATCACACTCTGAAGCGTAAGTATGATGTATTGGAAGAAAATTGCGAGCATTTGAAGAAGAAGAACAAAGAGCTTGAGGACAATCAAGCCTCTCTCACATCTAAGATGCAGCAACTAAGAGAGATCGTTATGGGGCTTGTCCAACAGAAGCCTAAACCTCCTTCATGAAGAAGCTTTTGATGATTCTCAGCCCAAGGGGGAGAATATATTAGAAAAAACAAAAGGAAAGGTGGTGGTGCTAAGCTAAGGGAGAGCCTTCGTCTGATGAAGTTATCCGTCTGAGGGCGAGTTAGCATGAGTTAGCATTTTTTTTTTGTTTTGTTTCTGCTCTGTTTTAATTTATTCTTTATTAATTTGTATAGGTTTACACATGTATTCTTAAAGCTTTTGTTTTCTGTATACCTTGTAACACTGTACATGGTTTACATCACATTGATGTAACGATTCTTATAAAGAGATATTGTTTCAGAAAACATCGTCTTGATGTAAATCTGACTTGTGCTTAAATTTTTTTTAGCTAATTTTGTCTTGTGCAGATGCTTTCTTGAGAAAGTTATCAGTATGGTTTGTAATCATCATAAAGGGGGAGATTGTTAGATCAAGATGATTAACATCTCTAAAGTTTTGATTATTACAAGATAGATGGAACATCTACAGACGGAACATCAAGTCAGACGCAACGAGCACAGACAGAAGATGACACCTCAAAGTTGAAGTCATTCGTCTGTCTCAAGTCAAGTCATCAGACGATAGGCTAAGACGAAAACTCTTAAGACTGAAGAAGTTCATCGTCTGCCAAAGAAGTGAAGCAAAGTATGAGTCAATCGCGCCAAGATTTCAAATCTTAAGAAGTACTCATTAGAAGCATCCAAGATCAGTATGGGGGTTCACGCCTACATATGCAACTCGAAAAGGTCCTCACCTTTATGTCAAAATCTCTATACAAGTCAAAAAAAGTACAGTGCACAGTATCTATATCCGCTGCACACGCCATCAATCACTCAAGTACTATCTGACACCTTTTTGGACTTCTCTTGGAAAGCGCTCAACGACTTTCTTTTGTGTCTAACGGATATCTGAAGATTTTGCCTTTTTAAAGACTTCGTTTCTTCAAAGTTCGGCTGGCGAACACGCTTCAATATTCTACCTTATTGTGAATTCGCTCTTTGTTACTTCTGCTCTTCATTGTAAAACCCTTTCTGCGAAGAGGAAACTTTCTTTTTATAGAACTCTTCCAAATCCGCTTGTGTGGTGTTTTAGCCTAAAGAGGCTGGTTGTTCAAAGAATACCCTTGTTTTTTAGCCTGCGAAGGCTGTGTTCAAAGAATATCGTGTTATAGCCAGAAGTGGCTGGGTGCAAATAATACTTGTAACCCTTTCACGGTTTGTAGTGAAAACTCAGTTGTTACTGGGTAACTGGACCTAGTCTTGCATAGACGAACTAGTATAAAAATACTTGTGTATTTGTTTTATTAAGTATTTGACTAACGGGATAATTAAACCATAACGTCTGTTCATTAAAATCAACCTTTGAAGATTAAGATTGTTTCGTCTGAACATATTTAAACGCACAGACGAAAGGAACAAATTTTTTTAAGTAACACAATTCAACCCCTCTTCTTGTGTTCTATCTTTTACAAAAATTATTTTTGATCTTGGTACCCAAATTTTCTTGGGTCCAACTTTGTTAGTTGTAGGATTCCGTCTATCATAGGTTCTTGAATGACCTTCAGACTGTTTTGGAGACCTCAGATGAAAAATATGCATGCTTCTATATACAGACAAATTAATATATGACTTTCTTTCATCTGTCACAAGATTATAACCAAGTTCACTCTTGTTAAGAAGAGATCTTCCATAATATAAAGTATTTTCGAGCTTGGAAGAACTCAAGGTGAACTTGTTTAAATCTTTCTTTAAGAGTTCATTTTCTTCTTTTAAATTTTCAATTTTAAGAAGAAGATGACTCTTTTCAGTATCAGACGAAGAGGATGATTCATCTGATATGTTTTTCTCAGATAACTGGACATTTATAGCTTTCAGATTTTCAATTTGTTCTAAAGTCTTTTTGAGCTTAGATTTGCAACTTATATATTCTTGAGCTATAAAATGTGAGTTAGCGAGAAGAATATCATATAACATGTCCTCATAATTCGACTCTAAATCTGAAGATGATGATGAACTAGATATATTTAAACGATCTACCTCAGATGATAAAATGTCTCTTGCCATGAGACAGATATTTGCATTCTTTTCTTCAGATGATTCGTCTGAGCTTTCATCATCGAGATCATCCCAAGAGGTTTGTATCTTCTTTCTTCTAATCTTTTTGGGATCCCTCTTCTTCATCAATCTTTTGAATCTTCTTGCCATCAAGGAGATTTCTTCTTCAGAGGAATCTTCTGAGTCTGTTAATTCTGCTTTCTTCATACTTGACTTTTCTCCATCAAGCTCATCAATGTTAGATAGAGCAATAAGCTCTTGAATTTTCAGCTTCCCCCTTTTACACAAATGAACTTCATGCTCTCTCAGTGCTCCAATGAGTTCATCCAGAGTAAGGGTCTTCATATTTCTCCCAACAGAAATAGTAGTGGACATAGCTTCCCATGGTGTAGGTAAGCTATCCAAAATCTTCATGTTATTTTGGGCTCTTGAAAAAGTAATTTCCAATGCAGCTAGCCCATTCAGAATAGTTTGGAATCTTCCAAACATTCCGTCTATAGATTCTTCTCTCTCCATAGAGAACATTTCGTACTCTCTTTGAAGGGTGACATTTTTCCTAAGTCTGACATCTTCAGTTCCTTTATAAGAGATCTTCAACACATCCCAAAGCTCTTTGGCTGTATTGTAGGCACAGAATCTGTTATATTCTGTCCTAGAAAGAGCACACGTTATGGCATAACGCGCCTTGTTGTTGAGCTCTGCGATTGTATATTCTTCATTTCTCCACTCTGATTCAGGCTTGGTCAGGGGAATGTCTCCTTCTATTATGATCTTCCAAAGTCTATATTTTGTAGACTTGATATACATCTCCATCCGGTCTGCCCAATAAGGGTAATCATTTCTAAAGAAAGCTGGAGGGGTGTTCATGGAGGAGCCTTCTGCAATGAGCATCGTCTGAGAGTTCGTCATCCCGGATATTTTTCTCTAGCAGTTGTTAAGCGCTCAACCCTTAGAGGTTGAGCTCTGATACCAAACTGTAAAGTACAAAAACACACAAGAAGGGGGGGGTTGAATTGTGTAGATTGTTTAAAAACTTTTTCTCTAAGACGATGTGTTTGCGTTTGCTATTTTCAAAGCTTAATCAGACGCAAGATTATTTTCTTCTTTTAAAATTGATTTTATTAACAGACTGTTCAAGTTATTATCCCCTATTAATTAACAGATAAATCAATAGAGAAGAAAATAGTATTTTTATACTGGTTCGTCTGATCAAGACTACATCCAGTTCCCCAGCAACACACTGAGGTTCCACTACGAGTATTCTTTGAACCCAGCCACTCCTGGCTAATTACAGATATTATTTGGGCACAACCTTCTCAAGCTATACATGTATTCTTTGAACCCAGCCTCCACAGGCTAAACAAGGTATTCTTTGAACACAGCCTTCACAGGCTAATACAAAGGTATTCTTTGAAACACAGCCTCCTCGGGCTAAGAGCACCACAACAGTGGATTTAAGAAGATGAAAGAATAAGTTTATCCTCTACGCAGAGAGGGGTTTACAATGAGATCTATTTTAAGTTCAGGGCGAGTGAACTTTGCTTGAGAGCTTGAAGCTTGAATATAATTTCTTTGTTATGCAGTTCGTCAGCCTTCTCTTGAAGTAATGAAGTCCTTTTATAGAGAGCTTCTTGAAGTATCCGTTAGACTGAAGATTTGAACGTTAGTCCTCTGTCTTGGGGTCTTCAAACGTGTGACAGAGATCAATCAGAATAATTAATGTTTGCACAGGATTTTCCTGACTTGATCAGAGACATAAAAAAAAAGCATGGTTACTTTTTGTGCTGCAGGGGTTTTGCACAGATCTCTATTATGTCTTTGGAAGCTTCTACGAGTAACGGCTAGATTTGAATTGGGGCGCGAGTTACCCCGTCTGTCTTCATCTTCTATGTCGTCTGTCTTCACCTTACTTCTTGTAGACGATGGGTCTTTGACAGAGAAGAAGAACTTTAACAGATAAAGCTCTAAGATAATGTTGTCTACCATCATTGTTGCATCGTCTGCTCTTTGTGATGAAACTCCTTTAAGAAGAATATGGGATAAATTTTTCAAATTGAGGAGTTACCTTTCGTCTATGGTCTTTAATTGTCTGTATTTGCTTGTCTGTACGTATCGTCTGTACGTATCATCTTTTTCTATTTGCATCTGATGATTTTTCAGTTTCCAACTGTTCAGTCTACTCTGTTTGCATCTGATGTCTCTTTAGTCTGATGCCTCTTCGGTCTAATGCTTCAGTCTGATGCCTCTTCAGTCTGCTCTCTTCAGTCTGCTCTTTCTTCAGTCTGCTCTTTCTTCAGTCTGCTAGCACAACCGACGTTCTGTAACTATCAAAACTAAGATGCTAAGTCATCTTAACTTAACATTATAACATTGATCTACTAACCTAGTCTTATTCCTTACCACTTCTCTAGCTTTATCTAACTTATTTATGAACACTCATTTAGTTCTTATGATTCTTTTCTGGGTTGGTCTTGGAACTAGAGTCCAAACATCATTTCTAGTGAATTGGTTAAGTTCATTCTCCATAACAAGAATCTAGTCATTATCCTGAAGAGTTTCTTCCATGTTCTTTGATTCTATTTTAGAAACAATAACATAGTTTGCTTCATGTTTGAGAGATGACCACCTTACTTTTTGAGTTTTATCTCTAATAATCAAATCTTCATGTGATTGATAATAAATTTCCAATTTTTTTGATTTGATTCTTGGGATGCATTTGGTTGAGGAACAGACAAAGGATTGACAGGTTCCTTTGCGAAGGTTGCTTCATCTAACTTGGTACTATCATTTGGTCCTTCTATTTGATCTGCTGGTTGATCAAACAATTCAATCTATAGAAAATCAAATGATTTTTCTACGAACAAGTCTTTGTCAACCTTGAAGTTATCATTGAATTTTACATAAATAGATTCTTCTACAATATGGGTTCTAGAGTTATAAACTTTAAATACCTTTGAAGTATTATGATAGCTAAGGAATATTTTCTTGTCCACTTTAGAGTTAAAATTTTCAAGTTGATCTCTAGTGTTTAGGACGAAACATTCATAAGTATGAAATATTGAGTCATTTTCCTTTCTACCATTCATATGGAGTCTTATTTATAAGTGGTCTGATTAATATTCTATTTTGAATATAACAAATAGTGTTTACTATCTCTGTCGAGAAGTGTTTAAGAAAAGAATTCTCACACAGTAAAGTTCTTGGCATTTCCTACAAGGTCCTGTTTTTTCTTTAAACTACCACTTTCTATTGAGGAGTTCTTGGTGAAAAAGAGTTATCAAATATATCATTATGATAACAAAATGTTTTAATGTCTAAGTTTTTATACTCTTTTTCATTATGACTCTTGATAGTCCCATTTAGAAAAAAATTCATTTTGCACTTGCTTATAAAACATCTTAAAAAATTATAAAACTCATGTTTGTAAGCCAAAAAATATATCATGCGATTCTAAAATAATCATTTATATGACAAACTCATTTCTCTTCTAGACTCTGTGCATGACACTAAAGAAATTAATATGTAAAATTCTAATGATCATGTAGTGATAAAAAAATTATGACATTTAAAATTTAGAAGAGTTAAAAGTTTAAACTATGGAAAAAAATTTAGTTAATCCTATTTTTATTTTAATTATTGAAGTTTTTTTATATATTTTATATTAAAAAATTCTACGACACATTTTTTAAGATATTTTTTCGCATTGATTAGTTAATAATTCTTGCACTGAAGAAGTTCTCCACACTCAATTGTTTCTAGATGTTTAATACTCTTTTAATAATTAATTAAAATGATAAAATAATTTGATAAATTTTATCTGTTATTTAATGACTCTCTTATCATTTAGAATAAAAATTTATTATTTTTTAATTTTTAGTAAATTTTAATTAATTATAAAAGAAAATATTTAAAACAATATTTAAAAGTGTGACAACAAGAAAGCTACTGAATAATTCATCATTGATAGTAAAATTCATATTTTAAGAAAAAGAGAGAGAAAATGAAATAAAATAAAGTGGTCAACAAATATAAAGTGAGGTCACTGGGGTTGGAGTTCATTAAAAAGGTGAAAGGAAATTCGGTTCATGGTTTAGTAGGGACGGTCAACTCAACTGTGCTTCGTTCCGGAAGCCAGATACCGACAAACATTAATATATCATAAAAATGAAAATGAAAATATATTCCAGAACTAAACAATAATATATCATTATTTTATTTTAATAAATGTATAAATTTATTTAATATAAACCAAAACTAAAAAAAAAACTTGAGGCTTTTTTTTATTATAATTATATTTTGATATAAATATTTCATCACAAAAATATATTAACTAAATTTTATACTATTCTTTTCAATATAATTTATTATATATATACAGTAGCCAGATTCTCTTTACCTACTTGATTAAAAGGAAAAGTCTTGATATTAATTTTGATCTTTATATTTTTACCGTTTTTTCATTTTGGTATAGTAGATTATATAAGTTTTATTTAAATATTTTTTTTAGTTTTTCAATAGTTTTATTTTAACACTGTATTTTAAGAATTTATTTTAATAGTTAAGTCTTTAAATATTTAATTTTAGTCTATCAAATCTAGAAAATTCAATCATAATATAATTTAAACATAAAAATAATAATTATCATTCACGTAAGAATAGATTAAATAACGATCATCTTCATCCATCATTTATTTTAAATTAAATAGTTCTAGATTGTCTTCCTCCGTCTCATAATAATCAGATATTATGTAAAGAAAAAAATATTTTTCTAAAATTAATTTATTTATAATAAATAATAAATAAAAATAATTTTAATTAAATTAATTGTCACATTGAAGATAATAATTATTTCTTTACTAAATTATAATATTATTGAATTTCGTAAATATAATTGATTATATAAGGACAATTCACCGTATCAAAACAAAATTCATTAAAAATTTAATATCTCTTCAAATATAATATATCAAAATGAATTTTCTTAAAAGAAATATATTATGATATTAAATTTAATGTTAAAAATAATTAAACAAATATTGACATTAAGCCAGGAAGAAAAGTTGTATAAAAAGAAGTTTGTGCAAAGTATACATACAAAGCCTTATTAATAAATTACATTAATATTTGTTTATGATTTAGCTCATAAATCAACACACAATAAATCCATAGAGTACTAGACAATGAAGGGATAGAGAACTTTGGCACCAAATAGTTTTACCCTACTGTACAAAAAGAAGAGAGTTCTTCACCATAGTCATTCTTTCTTTTTCTGGTTTGAAATATTTATGGTAGACATTAATTAATAGCAAAGAATTTCTGGGAAGGAATCAAATTAATGGCCAAGTCATTGGTCAATGAGTATACCCTTTTGCTATGCTGCGTGTGAATCGTGTGATTCATCATGTCTAACAGCCTAACTAGTTTATGCCACCTAACCCTTTTTGTATTTTAGTCTCTTTCTTATGCTTTTGATTTGTCTTTCTGTGTTTTCTATGTTTCTGTCGCTCTCTCCATCTCCCTCCATCATCTTACTTACGACTAAGTAAGTAACTATCAGAAACAACACAATCCAACACACACAAGATCCGAGGTTGATCAACCACCATGTCTGACCAAGTCAACCATGTTCTCAAGAAATATCTCAACCAGCTTCAGCTCCACCCTCTCAGAACCAAGGTTTCAACTCTCTCTTTTCACCCTTTCAGTTTTTCTCATTTTTATTTCTATCAGAATAATGGGGTTGAAAGAAATTGTTTTTATTTGTTTATTTTTCACTTTGGTTTGTAAGAGCTTATGGGGTTGTATAAATAAACAAACTTGTGGACTGTTAGGCAATTACTGCAGCAGTTTTGGCTGGTTTTAGTGATGCAGTGGCACAGAAGATATCTGGGGCTAAGAAGCTTCAGTTGAGAAGGTTGCTTCTTTTCATGGTATCTCCATTTCACTTAACTATGTATGGTTCTTATAAATTATTCTTTGTGATGAATCACTGTTTCAATTTCATTTTCAATCTCGAATTTATCTGTGTCTGGATCAAACTTTCTGTAAGTCAGGATTTTTCATGAAGCTAACTAGAGTATATAGTCTTTATCATTAACCATTTCATAGCTCTGAACCAATCAATGGTCATATGAAAAAAATCAACACGTGTGCTAACTGTTTCACTTTGTTTTCCCTGAAAAGATGAAGCAAAAATTAAAGTTTGTAGTGAATTTTTTAAGGACTGCGAAAATTTGGAATCAAATTGTTTTGCAGCTCTATGGTTTCGCCTACTCAGGACCCTTTGGACATTTTCTCCACAAATTAATGGACAAAATCTTTAAGGGGAAGAAAGGCAATGAAACTGTTGCTAAGAAGGTATTGTAAGCTTGTGTTATTGTCTGTTGGTCTGTCCTCTGGACCTTTCACTTATAGGGATATCATTTGTGTTGTGTTAGGTTCTATAATTTCTTTTTCCCTGCTACAAAATTTTGACTAATTCTCTAATGGATGAAATATTCTATTATTAGGTGATCCTTGAACAGATAACCAGTTCCCCATGGAACAACTTTTTCTTTATGATGTATTATGGCTTGATTATAGAAGGTATGCTCATTGATAAAATATGTTCTGATTTGTATTTTTACGCCTCAATGATAGTAACTTTGAAATATTTACATTAAAGTTTAATGTCAAGCTTTGTTATTGATGTCTCATCTGCCCTTTACCCACTCTACTCAAAACAGAAGCCATTCATTTTTTCGCTGTTCGTTGAATACCTGATTTCATGTTTGTCATGATTATTCTGCCAATGCAAGAAATTGGTTGCTTATTGCTGCTTCATTCTTAACTTTGGTTCTGTTACTGTTGTATTGCTGAAGTTAGTATATGTCATCCTGAGTTCTAACTATGAATATTTGTATGTTGGTATGATGTTTGCTCTGAAATATGACACTTTAGAAAATGAATTTCCTTAGTGTATTCTTACGTTTCCTGGCATAATTGATAACACTGATATTGAATTTCAACATATGGGGAATGCTATGCAGCAGTTATTTTATTATTTAATCCTTTTAAATAAAAACAATTTCATTGGGTTATCATTGTCAGAAGGATAGAAATTTCTTTTGATGCACTTTTAGTGCTTAACAAAACCAATTCAGTTCAAAACTTTTCAGATTTATTGAACATACCCTTAGCTAATATGAAACTTGTGAATGATAATTAGCAAAATAAATAAATAAGAGTCTAACAATGCTTTTATCATTCCTACCTCAGAAGCATATAAAGGGATCTAATAACTGAGTTTTTATTTTCCTAAACTGTCTTGTCCCAGTGAAATTTCGTATTGGATTTAAAACTTGGTGGAGTGGAATATAGGGCACTACTTGTATGTGTCCGAGTTACAATCTAGAAGAAAGTACTTACTAAAACTCCCACAGGAAGGACTTCACCAAACCAATAATGGAGACTGGAAAGTTTTTTGTTTTTTATTTGATTGGAAAATGTTAGTCATTAGTAATTGTTAATTTTCTTTTTATTAGTGGGAGGGTTCAACCCGCGATTTTCCCCTCTCCCTTCCCCCTACCCCCTTTAATCCCCCTATTTTCTAACCGCCAAGCCACTGTATCAGTCCTCAGATTCCGGAAGTTGAATTTGAAAAAGAAAAAGAGAAAGAAATAGAGAAAAAAATTGTCAAGATTTAAGAAACTGGTATACATTGAATGATAGATAAAATTTAAGCTTAGAAAACACACTTAATATTTCTCTCTGATTTTGTTCATGGATTAAGCCAAAATGTAGGCATGGCTTTGTTAAGTGTTCAAATATCTTTTGTCTTTTTAAGACCTCATGAATTGTGATTTAAATATAACAAAAGAATCTTCTGAAACATTTTCTGTTCATTGCTTGATTCATACAACTTGTAAATAAAATATCCTAATTAATTCATGTGCATTGCTTGGTAATTGGTTTGCAGGAAGACCTTGGAGTACAGTCATAAACAAAGTTAAAAAGGATTACCCTTCTGTTCAGTTGACTGCATGGAAGGTATGACAATGAGAACAATCTTCTGCTGTTTAGCTCATGGGGTAGTTTGAAAAGTTAGTTTTTTGAAATTATATTGTTTTATACTCGCAGTTTTGGCCTATAGTTGGTTGGGTGAATTACCAGTATATGCCTCCACAGCTTCGGGTTGTATTTCACAGCTCTGTTGCTGCATGCTGGTGAGCTACATCTTCCAATATGCTATTTATTATTCTTTCATGCTTAGTTCATCCTATCTCATTTGTTCTATAAAATTAATGAACAAGCATCATCAGTTGATAATACTATGATAGGTATGATTGCATTGTAAATTACAATAAGGTTCTTATGGAGTGAAATTGTCCTTACTCAAAGAAGCAGGTAGTTCAGTTTTGACTTTATGGGGGAAGGTCATGAGAGAGGATATCTTTTAGAATGGATAAAACACTCTTGATAATTGTTTAATCCCGCTTACTGTGATATTGTTGTGGACTTGTAGTTTGGTTTTTTGTTATGTAGATTAAATATATTTTTCCTGTGAAAAAGGAATGAACATAAGCCATTTGAACTTGATTCTATAAATGTTGATGGTGCTTAATTCTTACTGAAATCAAGATCTTTATATCTTAAACAAAAGTTGTTTATCTGCTTATAGTTCAGAACGTTTTAGGAAACATATTCTTAGTGCCTGTTGTTAGTATGGGAGAGTAAACCTAAGTTTTGAATGTCAACGGAACTGACCTTCAAACAAGTATTTTCAGGATTGAAGTACTATAACTAGATGCTTAGGGTCGGATTAAATTATGTCACTAGGAATTTCATTTTAGCATGAGGTTGAAGTGCCATAATAGCTTTAAGTGAAGGCATTGGGTGACACACATTGCTTTGGCTTTCTACATGTTCCTCACTTGACTAAAAATTTTCTCTGTCCATTATCCAATGTGGAAACTGAGAAACATTTTGTGTTATCCTTATTTCCCTTGATTTGAATTGTGCAATAAGGTGGTTAGCCGGTTATATATGTTGAAAACACATTAGCTTATTCCATCTTGCTCAAAATAACATGTATTATGGCAAGCCAAGTCATGTATAGTTGTACTGATTTATGATCATGTTTCATCTCTAATCCTCTATTTTTTTTTATTATTATTATAAAAGAAGAATGTAAAGTTTCTTTCTTGTTAAGTTTGATCTGACATTTGAATCAATTATTTGACTATGGATGTTTTCTTAATGTGGCACATGAAATAATAATTGATGGGCCTCTGATTTACTTTCTTGCGTCAGGGCAATCTTTCTGAATCTGAAAGCAAGATCTGTTGCAATCAAGGCCGCCTAGTACAAATTTCAGACTTTTGGGTCCTTCCTATGTAAACTGGGATGGAAAATAAAATATACCATATTTGTTAACAGGAGCATCATGATAGTTTGTTTGCCGAGTACACATATTACATTTTCAGGTATAATTTTATTATTTTTTATCTTTGAAAAATTATTTTTGTTATTTTTCATCTTTTAAAAACTATTTTACTATTTTTCATCTGTCAAAAAACTAAAACTAAATTGTCTGACACATGGACTTTTAGGGTCCAAGATTATTTTAGTTAGTCATTCGATTCCTTAATATTACCATATTGTTTGTGTTCAATTTTATTTGACTTATACACAGTTATTTTATTTTTTTAATGAGTACTTTAAATTATATTTGATGAAAGTAAATATTTTTTAAGGATATAGAAGTTTATCATAATTTATTCAAAATAATAATGGAATAAATTAAGAGACAATTTTTTTTATATATTTATCACATATATATTATTATTTATTATTGATTAAAAATTAGTTCATAAAATTCTAATTAAAGACATTTTACTAAATTATGTGTTGTTATTTAGTTAGCAGATTTTGGTGTTTTACATTAATGTTATGATTTAAAAAGTAGGATTTTTGTTTAGTGCAAAACTAGTATTTTAGTCTTTGTATTATCCTTGATTAATGATAAATTATATTTTAGATTCATAATGAATAATTGAAATTTTAGTTATCGATAAATTTTAAATAAATTATATAGAAATTCTATTTAATCATCGATAAATTTCAAGCTAAAAAAAAAGAGAGTATTTTGGTTTCAATCGAAAGAAAGAAAATGTATTAAGTAAAGGACACTCTTATCCTTATACAAGATAAGCCTAACCTTTATCGAATGCAACCCACATGCATGGACCATTCACTCGAGGAGAAGAAAAATTGTTCATTCTATTTGACAGCCAAATCTAAAATCAAAGTAAAGGACCTCAGAATGGAAAACAACATCAATCGTTTCTATGCAACCAACAAACAACGATAAAATCAAACAAATCATCAAGTCTTCTTCATATTCTTACCAAAGAAAATTAGCACCACTTGGATAGGAAGCAACCTAGAGCAATGATACTTGATGAGTAATGAAAAGTCGCATGCAAACATCACTCAAGCAATTGTTTACCCTTTTAAACACCATAATTTGACTCAAATAAACTATTATTTTATATTCCATGTTTCATTTTCACTTCACGGCTTATTTTTTATGAGAATCTTTTCTAGTATATACAAATTTTACGTGAATATATTCTTTATATGCTATGTTTCATTTTCATTTCTCGGGTTATCTATTTACGTGAATTTTTTCTGGTATATACAAATTTTAATCCAAATTAATGTTGAAATATTAGAAGGTACATAATAGACACATACTAAAGCAATAGAAAAATACATAACAACAACTTCTTCATATTTATACTAGATGTCATTAAGTAAACTACTTGACAACTATTAGGTTAGACATTGTTGAGTACTAGCAGGTTGAACACACAAAGTCAAACACTCAACCAAAGAATAATATGGAATCTGAATACTAGTAGGTCGAATATTTGAAATTGACTACTCACTCTAAGCTAAATATTAGTAGGTCGAACATTTGAAACTGACTACTCACTCTAAGCCATATACTAGTAGGTCAAACACATAAATCAACTGATGCCTAATGGGAGGTTGAAACCTTAAGGTATGAAACTCAAGTCTGAATATTAAATAGAAGTGATATACAACACAATTAGTTTTAGTTAAGGATGAAACCTTAATCAATATGTTTATTAGAAGAAATGATATGTTAAGTGGCTTAAGCATAAAATGAGAAACATCAGATCTCACAATAAAAGTGTATAAATATGTGACGAATGTCACAAGGTAAGTCTTAGTTGAAAAAACTTTTCATAACACTAACTTAAATGTCAGATTATCTTGTGCAGAGAAAATCCTCCTCTTTTAAAAGTCTAGGACCAGAGGTTGAAGATTAAAGGTAAAATACCGAAAGCATAAGATCCAAAATCAATTTAATTTAAAGTTTATTCACTTAAAAAATAAAATAAATTAATAAAATCACATCTCATTAATTAATTAAGTCACTTTAATATAAGAAATGTTAACCAATCATTAATTACTTGATAAACACTCAATGTGATAATAAAATTCATATTTGAATGGTAAATTTGACACATAAAAATTTAAGTGACATACCTCACCAAAACATTAAAATTGGGTGGAAAAAAATTATAAATAAGCCATGTTTATTAGTATTTTTTTGTTTTTTATTATTATTATTGACTTTCTTTAATTATATACACTAGCTTTTATTTATTTATTTTATTAAAACTTCATATACATTATATTACTCAAACTTTTCTTACTACATCGGCCACAACTAACAGATAGTTAGTCATCGACCACAAATATGATTAATTTTCGAGTTCGTTAATCAAATTTGTTATTGGAGTAAAGGAAAATCTGTGTTTGCTTTAAAAAACAAAATTTCAAAAATAAGGAAGTTTGTGTTTGGAACTTAGTATATTTGACCTTTTCGAATTTCTCAGATTTTGTTTTTCCCTTAATGTAATTGTAATTGTGAGTATTCTTGGAGAGTAAAATTTAGGTAGTTGAATCCTTCAAACAATGTTATGCACACAAATAATTTAAACGCGAAACCACGATGAGTAAGTTTAGCAAAAATTATGTTTAGATAATGAATTTAACCGCTGCTTCAAGATCCCAGTGTGAACAAATGTACTAAACCTAATAATCATAAACTTTAAAAAGCTTCTAACTAAGCGTAAAGTGTGTTAAAGAAAATGAGTAAAATGTGTTAGACTCAAAACACAAATGATGAGATGAAACTCTCAACACTCAATATGGGATGCGCCCTAATCTTAAGCGCATTCGCCCAACATGTGACACGTGATGATGTATCTTCTTTGAAAGCGCTCACAGCTTGAGCGCGTCCGTTTAAAACAGCCCAAAACTATAAATAATTTTCAAACCGAACCCAATTTAATAAAAGAAAATAATAACTCATTTAGGTCAAAAATTAATTATATTTCACCTACATTAATATACTTTAATTCGTACTCCTTAACCACTCAGAAACTCACTCTCGCGACATCGATTAACTCCAAGCCCCTAATTAATTATGTGACCAAAAAATTATGCATAAAAAAATAAATAAAGGACAAAAATTTAAAATTAAATATAATTTATATTCTTTTCTATCCCATCATTTCAAATATCTATTTTTATTATATTGTATTTTATTTTATTTAAATAAATTTTTATTTATAACTTTATTGAAATTTATTTCTCACCTATTCTATTGTGTTTTGTTTTCGTCTTATTTCCCTCCTACGTACCGGCTAACATAACAACCAAAACCATCCCGAAGTAGCATACACTTATGGAAGAATCAGAAAACATGGATATCAGTAAGTATTTCTGAAAACACAAATATTATAATATTTGGCTAAGAACGCAACCCACACCACCTTCAAATTCAAACTAACCTGTTCCTTCAATTATACGATTCATGTGTGTTTGCATTACAAACGTCATCATCTCTACACAAAACTCCACGTCATCATCACTCGTTAATCCAATTGGAAAGTTGCGTGGGGTTCACAATGCCCTTTATGTGGGTCCCATCTGTCTTCAAAATACTCGTTACCTCCACGTAACTATCGTGCTCCTTCCTCGCACTCTGTCTCGGCTCCACAGCTTGCAAGTTCAGCTTGCTTCTCTTCGGCTCGCCTGAGCTGGACCCACCCAAGCTGTGCTCAAATTTCCGACCCAACAGAGTCCCTTTGGTCAAGAACTCGTGCGCAAGGTACCCAGCCAGAAGCCTATTCGAAAGTGTTGCTGTCGGCTCTGCGGCTCTTGCCGAATCCAGCATGTCGGCTTCGGTGGCGTGCTTGCCCTTTCTGGTATTTCTACGTGGCAACTTCCTGTGGGAATGCTGACTCATCATCGAATGGATAGCAAACGTAGACACTACTTTTGATTTCGAAGGGTAAAATCGTCAAATTGTGAATTCTTCAATATCCGTTTGCTGTGTAATCCTAAACCGGGCCCACAACTAAAAGGGTACCAGCATCAACATGCAATTAAAAATAAATTTAAGAAAATTAGAAGATAATGAAAGTCACAACGGTAGCATAAGAAAAATTATAATAATAAATTTGGGGTTAAAAGATGTGATTAGGGATTGTGAAAGAGAGGGAACCAGGAAGCGCGTTGGGAGGAAGAAGGAGCGGCGAATCTGTAAAGGCAACGATGATAATCGCCGCTGGATACGACGGAGAGAGAAAGATGATTGGTGTTGCTCCGACAGAGAGGAAGAAGAGGAATTGGGATTTGGGAACGAAATGAGGGAAAGGAATAATATTGTGTTTTGTGTGAGAGAAAAGAGGCTCTATTTATCTGCTCATTTGTTTTACACATTTATCCCTAAATTTTCAATTTATATAGCTGCTATCACACTAACTAGTAAGCGCTATTGATTAATAACTATTGTTTCTTTATTTATTTTAATTATTAATATTTTATTCGAAAAATATTAATGAAATTTAACTTATATGTAAAGATAAAAAATAGATTAAAAATGATAAATAATTAAGAAAAATAGTATAAAAATAAAATATAAAGAGGATAGTTTAAAATAGGTGAAAGAATTTTTTTTTTAATTTGTTACATGAGTAATATATGGAACTTATTTTAGAGCAATTCTAGGAATATGATCACACTCACATTCTATTTAATTGGTTCACGTTACAAAATTTTTTAAAACCAATACCGAATAGTTAGTTCTAGTTTAATATTTTTATGATTTTTAAATTTATTTTAGTTTTGAAACCTAAACGTCGTTATTCTTATTATGCAATTTATACTATCCATCAGGTTGATCCAGATCATTGCGTTACACTTCCATGTTCCATTTTTCTCCGAACAAATCAAATAAACTTATCTATGGCATGCCACCACTTTACATCTCCCACAAATCAAATCTAATTTGAAAATAAATGCATACCGTAGCTATTCACATACATGAATGAACACAAATCAAATCAAATCAAATTTAAACAAAAGCCTTCCATGATCTTCCGTATGACCTTCTTACCGAGGAAAGATCGGTGCAAGTTTTTATAGTTTTTATTTCTAATGGGTTTTCAATAAATTACCTTAACATATATTTTTGTCCTTTTCTTAATTAATTGTAACAATGGCATAATCCATTATTTAAAGTAAGATGGGGGAATAGAATACAGTAAATTGCAAACAGGACAAACTTCTTTGTTAAAGTTTTTGAGAGAAGAAAAATGGGCAGTTACACAAAGGATTAAAATCATGGTTTTGGGCTCCTAGAAATAAATAAAAAATAAAAGAAAAAGTGTAAAAACTATGATGGTTTAAAAATTAAATGACTCGGATCAATTAAACGGAGAGTGTTCCAAAGAGTGCTAGTGGGGGCGTGTTATTAGCAATGTTTTTATCTTTTAAATTATATATTTTAATATATAACATTTCTATCATTATATATATATATAATATACTTAGATTAATGTTTTCAACAGAAAATGCTTTTCTTTGTTTTTATTTAATTGACTTTTTATCTCATAAAAAAATCATAGAAAAAAAGTTATTCTACAAATGAAATATAAAATTGTATGCATTTCTTTTATAAAATGCACGAGATAATAATTTACACAATTATTTAATTATAAATTAGAAAAATTATATATATTTTTATCCCAACAAAATTATTATAAAGATGCACTTTTGTCACTGTCAATTTCCAAGTATTTATAAGTTTATAGTTGTGTAACCAATAGGCTAGTGTATGTTCAAGTAAACATTGATTTGTATGATTGGATAATATTATCGTTGTGTAATGGTACTCTTGATTCCTATTATCATGTGCAAAAATACAGTAAAGGTAAAGTTACACTGAAATAGTAAAATTATTCTTTTGTTTGCTTACTTACAAGGAGTAAAATATAATTCTAATACCCTCCCCTCTTGCGCACAAGCTCAGGAGGGTGAGTGACCAAAACGAGGACTCATCACTTTGAGCTTGTCCCTGAACATAGTGAATCGGGTTGGAAAGAGGTCTTTAGTGAGAATATCTATTATCCGGTTAAGATCCGGAATGTGAGAACAAATAATTGTCTGCCAACAACCTTTTCTCGAACAAAAAATACGTCTACTTCCATGTGCTTGGTCCGAGCATACATTATTGCAAAACAGAGATGGAATGGAGTGAGGAACTTTCAGTTCATACAACAAAGTCTGAATCCACATAACTTCAGCAGTGGTATTGAGCAAGACTTCTTTACTTTGCCTCTATACTTGATCTAGCTATGGTGGATTGCTTCTTGCTTCTTGCTTCTTGGACCACCACAAAATCATATTAGAGCCAAGCAAAACAACAACACTAGATGTTGAGTGACGATCATCAAGATCTGATGCCCAATCTACATCATAATAGGCATATGACTCAAGACATTACAAGTTTTGAATACAATGTTCATAGCATCTATATGTGGATGACCTAAGCGACAATGCCACAAGGCTGATTTTATTGAATTCAAATGGGAAGTTTTTATAGTATGATTTTTATATAAAACTGAAACAGTAAGAACTAGAGACACAATAAAGACAGAAACATGATCAATGCTAGACGCAGGTCTATGTAGCATGGAAGGAAATTCATAAAGCATGTCTTCACCAACATGTCCTTGAAGAAGCACCTCATGAGTGGCCTGTGATTTAACAAGACAAATGGATGGGTGAAATTCAAAATAAATAGAGCTATTTTTGCAAAACTGACTAACACTTAAGTTCTTAGTTATGGAAGGAGCATATAGAAGATTTTTTAGAACGAAAGACAAATTTGGATTAAGCAAGAACTTGAAGTTAGTACAACATGTGGACTTAATCTGAAGCCCCTGACCATTACCAATGAGAACCTGATCAAGCCCTTCAAAAGGTGTAAACTGTTGAATGTTTGTTAATGCATTTATCATATGTTGTGAAGCACCCGAATTCGGGTACCAAGCCGAAAGGGAGGATTCTCAACTATGAAGACCTGAGGGTATGGTACAGGTGAAGAGGTAGTGAGTATAGCATGAGGAGCATATCCAAGCCGAGGACCAAGAAGTCTCCTGATTGAGAATTGGTGGGATTATGGTAAAGTTGAGATGCTCGAGGCTGAGAGGTGTTAGCTGGATAGGTATTTGGATTTACCCTGGTGTTGGAGTAACTAGCAGTGACTTGCTGAGATGACTAAGAAGAGTTCTCATCAAGAGGTTGAGAAGGCTGAAAATTTTCATTGTGCCTTTGGCAACAAAGAGCAGCAAGGTGCCCATACTTATGGCACACTTGGCATTGAAAGGTAGCATATCTTCCAGATATTATCTTTAGAACCTTTGTGGAAGTTACGATTATTGCGATAAGAGGAACGTCCATCCCGAGTTTTGGATTTGGGATCGAGAAAGCTTTGGATACCATGTTAAGAATCTGAAATAAGAAAAAGATACAGAGAAGAAGAGTAACGGAACCAAAATCAAGAAGAAATAGCCAGAAAATCTTTTATTCAAAATCTCAACTGTTATTGTAGATACAGGGTATTACATAGTCAAAGGAGCTTGCACAACAAACCTAGCCCTACTATGGTAATGATATTCCTGATTTCTATTATCATGTGTAAAAATACAATAAAAGTAAAATTACATTGAAGTAAAAATAGTAAAACTATTAATTTATCTGTTTACGAGGAGTAAAATATACTCCTAATAAAAGGCAATTGACGAATTTATTTTTACACTCAGTAATGTTGTTTTCCCTAGCTTCTCATTATCATTTTACCCATTTTTTAGTTTTGAAGTCTCTTCCTCTTATTCAATTATGTGTTTCTTCTTTCGATAGCAACTTTCTTGTGCAATTTCCTACCTAATTTAAGAAGATGCAAATCTATCCATTTTCTAGCAAAGAAAATAAAACTCACGAACAAGGTCAAAATTAGTGTTCCCAGGTTATAATATATAGCTTGTTTCCAAGCAAAGTGAAAAAAATTAGCACCGATAACCAATTTGCGTACATGGGACATCATACATGTCAACGTATTCCCTCGTGACATGTTTGGTGAATGACAACAACAAAAATGTGCAAATAATTTTATAGAAACTAGAAGCGTATAGATTTATAATTTTACAGGAATTAAAAATAATTTTTTTTATAAATTATTATATAAGGTATTTTTGTTAATGTTTATAAAAGTCTATAAAACATAATTTCTAATTGTTCTTAACTGACTCTTCTACTCTAAATGTGTAGTCGATGGAGGCATGAGTTTCTCCGTATGTCCCGCTTGGCTCAGCCTAATGTTCGCGTGATGTGACCTGATTTGACAATACAAAGCATCGGGTAGTACACCAGCCCCCAAGCTTGGGTGAGTGAGTTTGATAAAGGGCTTAGATAATGGTTAATTCGAGTATTTTTGAGAAAGGACTTAGATAATGGTTAATCCGGGCGTATGCTTGAGAAAAGGGGTTAAATAATAGTTAATCCGAGTATTTTTTAGAAAAAGGGTTCGGATAATGGTTAATTTAAGTATAAGTTTAAGAAAAGACTCGGATAATGATTAATCTGAGTATAAGTTTGAGAAAAAGGCTCAAATATTGGTTAATTTGAGTATTCTTGAGAAAAGACTCGGATAATGGTTAATCCGATTAGTTTGAGAAAATGGCTCGGAAAAATGGTTAATCCAATTGTTTTTTAGAAAGGGTTTAGATAATGGTTAACCTGAGCATAAGTTTGAGAAAATGGCTCGGATAATAGTTAATCCGAGTATTTTTGAGAAAAAGGGGCTCGGAAAATGGTAATCCAAGTATAAGTTTGGAAAAAGTCTCGGATAACGGTTAATCCAAGTATAAGTTTGAGAAAATGGCTCGGATAATGGTTAATCCAATTATTTTATAGAAAAGGCTCGGATAATGGTTAATTCGAGTATAAGTTTGAGAAAAAAGGCTCGGATAATGGTTAATGAGTATTTTTGAGAAAGGGCACGGAAAATGGTTAATTCGAGCATAAGTTTGAGAAATGGCTCGGAAAATGATTAATTTGAGTATAAGTTTGAGAAAAGGGCTCAGATAATGGTTAATCCGAGTACTTTTGGATAATGGTTAATTCAAGTATAAGTTTGAGAAAAATGTTCGGATAATGGTTAATCCAAGTAATTTTGAGGAAAAGGCTCGAATAATGGTTAACCCGAGTATGTTTTTGAAAAAAGGCTCAAATAATGGTTAGTCCGAGTATTTTTGAGAAAGTTCTGGTAATGGTTAATCGGGGCATAAGTTTGAGAAAAGGGTTCGGATAATAGTTAATCCGAGTATTTTTGGGAAAAAGGCTCAAATAATGGTTAATCCGAGTATTTTTGAGAAAAGGCTCGGATAATGGTTAATTCGAGTATAAGTTTGAGAAAATGGCTTGGATAATGGTTAATCCAAGTATTTTTGAGAAAATATTCGGATAATGGTTAATTCGAGTATAAGTTTGAGAAAAGAGCTCGGATAATGGTTAATCTGAGTATTTTTTAGAAAAGGCTTGGATAATGGTTAATCTGAGTATTTTTTAGAAAAGGCTTGGATAATGGTTAATTCGAGCATAATTTTGAAAAAAGTATTCGGATAATGGTTAATCTAAGCATATGATTGAGAAAATGCTCGGATAATGGTTAATATGATATGTTTAAGAAGGAGACTACGAAAGTTATTCTCACTTTTGGCTTATAGGTTATCAGCAAGCTTAATAGGTGTTTTAATGGTGTTACTATGAGAATTTGAGGTTTAACTTCTATTGTTACATTTCCTGATATGACATGTCCTTTTTATTGTTTATGATTTTTGTGCGTTAAAAGACAAAAACACAAGAAGGAGGTTGAATTGTGTTAATTAAAAATTTTGATTCTTTAACTGTTGATTTTAATTATAAGACAGTTTGATAGTTATCCCTGTTAGTTCAAAACAACAGTTAAACACAAGATATTTTTATACTAGTTCGTCTATTCAAGACTACATCCCGTTACCCAGCAGCTACTGAGTTTTCACGATGAACTGTGAAATGGTTACAAGTATTCTTTGCACCCAGCCACTTCTGGCTATATCGATATTCTTTGAACATAGCATTCTCAGGCTAAACCACTGGGTATTCTTTGGAATGCAGCCTCCCCAATCTAATACAAGAAGTATTCTTTGGAACGCAACCTCCTCAGGCTAAGGTATCACACAAGTGGATTTAAAAAGAGTTTCTAAGAAACGAAAATCCTCTTCGCAGAGAGGGTTTTACAAATAAAGTACAGAGCTTTAAGCAAGAAAGCGAAATCACAGATGATAGCTTTTTGCAGGGTATTTGCCAACTTGAAAAAGAGTTAGTGAAGTCCTTTATATAGGCAACGTCTTGAGAGATCCGTTAGACTCATCCTTGGTGACCGTTGTCCTTTTCTTCTTGAAGTCTTTAACTGTGTCAGAGTATAATCATGGATTTGACAAGTTTGCATAGCGGAGTCAGAACCTTTTTCTTACTTATCAGAGATAACAGCGAAAAGTAGATTTACTTTTCGTGTTGTAGAGGTTAAGCGCGAGTCCCTATTCTGACTTTAGAAGCTTCTTGAGTAACGTAAACATTTGAATTCTGGCGCGAGTTACTCAGATGAATGACTTGGACTTCTTTTGACTTCATAGACGGTGGGTCTTCATAAACTTCAGTCTGATACTTCGTCTTAAAAAGACTTCGTTAAGCTTGATTTGAAGACTTCGTCTTAAGCATATCGTCGTATGCTTTCGTCTTAAGGCATGCTTTTGGACAGACGAATGACTTGATTTGAGATAGACTTTGAGGGGTCATTTCCATCTGTTCTTGTTCCGTCTTACTTTGACTTGCAATGCTTCAGTTTGATATGTTCCGTCTGTTTTGTAACTAATCAAAACTTGAGACGTTAATCATCTTGATCTAACAGTTATGCATTTAATGCTTTTGTGCGTTAAAGATTGTTCACACACGTTTGTGCGTGACGAATTTAATGCTTTGCTTTATTTTGAGAACACTTGTTTTCTATACTCTATTAACCATTTGACTCTAACATCTATAAATAGTCGTCTTCTCCTACTAACCCTTCCTGTCTAGACCTTTTGTTTTCCTCTACCTTTTCTCTTCTTATGATGAAGAATTTCTTTGCTTTTCCACGAGCCCTATGGATATCCATATTTGCGTAAGGTGTTTTCCCATTAGGGTCAGTGTTTTTCCTTCGAAGGTCATAAATATTGTTTTTTCATCATCTGTTTATGGAGAATGTTATTTTCATACAAGACCTGGCATGTTCCCCTCTTTGGGGGATCTTGAGCTAATTATGCAATTACTGACTATGTAAGGGTATTTGGCCTCATGTTGCCTCGAAATGATGTCGACTGAAGAGAAAATAGTTGTTCCGCTAAGCCGAAGTTATGAGATAGAATGACGGTCTTGTCTGAGACCCTTTGAGCCAACAATTATGGCCCTAAACCTATGTTTCGGTCTTCCAAGTGCTCGTTGGGGTTTATTCTTCATGTAAATGCACTTGGTTGTCGTCCCATGTACTTTTTAGGTTGAGCGTGCTAGGAATCGTACCATGCCGAGGTGATTCTTGCCTTGGAGCTTAGGTATAAAAAAAAGATTAATGTTGGATGAAACGAATGGCGGAAAGAATGACAAAAGTCGGATAGCTTTCTGAGCTCCTTCACTTCATGTTTCTCTTTTTCTTTTTGATCCATGTTGTAAATACTTAGCTAAATGATGCTTATCTGTTGTACTCTTTCTTGGTGAATGTTAATGTATTTTCTTCCGCGTTTTTAGTTGTTTGCTACTTTTACTTGCTTTTCAAAAGGGTGAACTGTTGCCTTTGAGTTTTTGATCATAACAAAAGGTGGTCTCTTTATAATTAACTTTATGATATGACGATTAAAAGGATATCGTTTTAGACTTTTTATGAGATGACGTACATAACCGCCTTCGGATCTATAAAACGAGGTCGTCTTTAGGCTTCTTGGATCTTTGAAGATCATCTTTGGACCTTCTCGAAAATGTTAACTCGAGGTCGACTTTGGACCTTTAAATATCATCTTTGCATCTTTCCAAAAACATTAAACCGAGGTCGACTTTGGACCTTTGAAGATCATCTTTAGATCTTCCCGAAAATGTTGAACCGGGTCGACTTTGTACCTTTGAAGATCATCTTTGGATCTTCCTGAAAATGTTGAATTGGGGTCAAATTTGAACCTATGAAGATCGTCCTTTGGTTCTTCCTGAAAACATTAAATTGGGGTTGACTTTGGACCTTTGAATATCATCTTTGGATCTTCCCGAAAACGTTGAACCAAGTTGACTTTGGACTTTTGAAGATCATCTTTGGATCTTCCCGAAAAACATTGAACGGGGTCGACTTTGGACTTTTGAAGATCATATTTGGCTCTTCTTGAAAATGTTGGACCATAGTGTCATCGGCTATCCGGCGTCATCGACTCTTGCGTATTTCATAAAAGCTTTATATTTTTCTGATCTTAGGTAGTCCTTTTTTTCTTAAGAATAGTGCTAACCTTTCTTGACCGTTACGACTCTTTTTAAAAGGACTTAAATGTTCATGATGGGATGTGTCCCTTGCGTCGTCGTTTCGTCTTGGGAAAAGGCATATCATTAAATGTTATGTTCCTTAAGAATTGTTGTGTCGCTTCATTTTTTAGCTTTACGTCTTTTAACACCCCCTTTTTTGGTTACATATTGTATTCTTTGCTGCTTATAAATAGTTTCTTTTTCGTTCCCTTTTTTTGCTTACCAAAACCTTCAAGTTTCTACCATTTTCGTTCTTGGTTGCCCCTATTTCGTCTCATTTTTCTTTTCATCATGAGTGAATACTTCAGCCAAAGACGCCTTCTCATCAATGCTGGGTTTTCTTCCTCTTCAACTCCTTCAAGAGTTTCTATTCCAGCAGGAGGTACTCCTTCTTCTCTCGCGCCCACAAACGTTTTCACTTGCAGTGGCCGTTCAAGGGGCTCTCATGGGGATGTTAAAGCTTCTTAGCCTAGGGACAAACATTTCCTTTCTTCTTCTAAGAATGAGGGTAACCCTCATTTTTCAACTGAGACTCTTTTTAAAAGCTTTGAAGGTACTGCCTTTTCTCAAGGAGCACCCACTCCACCTAGGACCATTTCATTGATAGGACAGTCTCTTCCTCCTAGAGCTTTTTGCTCAAGAAAAGGGTCCAAATTGATCAAATCAGAACTGTTGCTTCCTCTTTAGGTTCATTATGAGACATGTATATGACTTATGCACGTTTTGAACAGAGGTCGAGGTACATTTTAGGTCGGTATAATGCCGACTTGCTCAACTTTGTTGATGTTTCTGCTTGCTTAAAAAGGGTGGAAATGATGTTGATTAGATCCATGACCACTCTTCGGCACTACCAGGAAGTTTACTCTCATGTGATTGAGCGGCATGCCATTATCAAGGATCTGGAGGTAGAGAATCACGAACTGTTGAAGGCCAAAGTTGAATCTGATCTGATCTCAGATCTCCATTCTCCCAAGATTAACGAGTATCGTGCTAATCGTAACACTGCATCAGACGAGCATAGCTCCATCTGGGGCGCCTTGAGGAAAGCTCGTGTCGCCACCGATTAGGCAGAGATAGAGTTGGAGGAGGCTCATCGTGAGCTTTTATCATCCAAAGTTCAAGAAAACAAGCTTCAAAAACGGCTCAAAGAATCTAAGGAAGCTGCCGACAGGTTGAGGTCCGAGATCCGAGAGACATCTAAGCGCGCACTTCAACGGTTTGAAGTGGGGTTTTCCTAGGCAGCCCAACAAGCTCGACTACAGTTCCAAGCCTTTGAATTTTCCTTTGATGTAAACAAAAGAATTTTCGGTGGTAGGTCGGTTAATGATGACTAAACATGCCTATTTGTATTTTGTATTTAACTTCGCATCATTTTAATGCAAATATTTTTCTTTTTCACTTTTTTCGAGTTATTGTTTCGAATGGTAATGGATTAATCTAATATATCATTTTGTAAGTTCGTCTTTATACAGACGAAGAACTAGGTATAGGTCACCTTTGGACGTATAGCCATGAGGTGTTAACATCATTTTATTACTTAGGCTCGTGCCTTTGAACAATTTATGACGTTTCTAGTTTCTTAAACATAGTAATATAACAATCATGGCCCTTTTTGAGACTGTCAATATTTATTTACAATAAGCAATAAAAAAAGTTTTGTACCTTTGAGGGTTTGGGATGCTACTTCTGGACATTCTTTTGTTTGAGGACGAGTACAACGAAATCTGGATGGTTTTCTATCTTATCTTGACTTCGAGTAGTTTGTTGATTCGACAAAAGGTAGGCTATAGATAGTCTTTGACCCAACATTGTACTTGGATAATGGTTAGTTTGAGGTTTTTGCAGAAGAGGTATGGGTACTCTTCGACCCAAACTTGTATTGTATAGTGGCTAATCTGAGGTTTTCGTAGAGGAGGTGCGGGTAGTCTTTGACCTAATCTTGTACTCAGATAGTGGTGAATCTGAGGTTTTTTCATAAGATGTATGGGTAATCTTTGACCCCACCTTATACTCGGATAATGGTTAGCTCGAGGTTTTTGCAGAAGAGGTGTGAGTGATTTTTTACTCAACCTTGTACTCAGATAATGGTTAGTTCAAGATTTTTGTAGAAAAGGTATGGGTAGTCTTTGACCCAACCTTGTACTTGGATAGTGGTTAATCTGAGGATTTTTGTAGAAGAGGTACAAGTAGTCTTTGACCCAACCTTGTACTCGGATAGTGCTTAATCTGATGTTTTTGCTGAAGAGGTATGGGTAGTCTTTTACCCAATCTTATACTCGGTTAATGGATAATCTGAGGTTGTTTTTGCAGAAGAGGTATGGGTAGTCTTTGACCCAACCTTGTACTCAGGTAATGGTTAATCTGAGGTTTTTGCAAAAGAAGTATGAGTAGCCTTTGATCTAACCTTGTACTCGGATGGTGATTAATCTAAGGTTTTTATAAGGAGTTTTGGTGGTAGATATCCTTAAGCCCGTAGAAATTGAACTTTATTTAAGTCTTCTTCGAATCCATTGAATATTTCTCTAGATTATTTACAAGGAGGTCATCTTTTGGACCTTTTTACATTACAAAAATGTCATCTTTGAACCTTTCACGTTAAAAAGAGGTTATCTTTGGACCATGGTAAGTAATAAAATGAAGCTAATTTAATAGTGAAAGATGTTTTTTTTTCTGGTTATTCACTACTAGTGCAATATCAGCCTTGGGTCTTGTTCCCTTATAACCAAATACAAAGAGAAAGAGAAAGGTGGAAAGGGAGGCGGTTCACCGTTGATTGATTCATTAATTCTACCAGCGCCATGGTTCCTCCTTTTTCAACTCTAGCTCCCTCAATGAAAGTCGTCGCTCCATATGTTCGCATGGGTGGTGTGTAAGTCCACGCCACATTTCTCACCACCCAAGACATCGTAGATGTCGTGGTTTTTGTAGCCGACTTCATTGGTAAGGAGGAGGGTGTCCACGGGAGTTTCTCCATGATCACGGTGGTCATGGGTCTCGCTTTGGTATATGCATATCCGGTAGCAGATACACGCTTGTTAACTTTAGGAGATCTGCCAGCCTAGGGGTCACACACGCGTCGTACGTGCGTTAAATAATACTAAATCGGTTATTACTTTGCAGTAGTAGTGGACCTAGATCGTTCCCATGGATTACTCTATTAATGCTCAAAGCCGAAATTATAAAATGCAAATTGGGGGTTTATGCGCTCAGGAAAGTTAATAATGCAACAAAGATCAATTAAAATGCTATAACAACTAAGGAAAGCAATAATATTTTTATACTAGTTCGTCTATGAAGACTACGTCCAGTTACTCAATAACTTGCTAAGTTTTCACTAAGAGTATTCTTTGAACCTAGCCACTCTTAGCTAACAATACAAATATTCTTTGAACCCAGCCTTCTCAAGCTAAACAAGTATTCTTTGGACCCAGCTACCGCAGGCTAAACATAGGTATTCTTTCAACACTTAGTCTCCTCAGTCTAAAACAAGTATTCTTTGGACCTCAGCCTCCTCAGGCTAAAACTCAGGTATTCTTTAAACATTTAGCCTCGTCAGGCTACAAACACCAGAACATTGGTTTACAAAGATAATCACAAAGAAAGAAATCATCTACGCAAAGAGGTATTTTACAATGATAACAAATTTATAGTTCAGGGCGAGTGAACTTTTGAATGAGCGAAGCTTTGAAAGCGAATAAGATGATTGCCTGTAATGTAGTTCGCCAACTTCAACTCGTTGCAATGAAGTCCTTTTATAGACAGCTTCTTGAAGTATACGTTAGACTGAAAATTTGAACGTTTATCCTTTGTTTTGGGTACTTCAACATCTAGCAGTCTAAGCAATCAGAACATTTAATGATTTCACAGCGAAGGTCAGCGCGAGATCAGGCTTTGACTAACTTGCTCAGAGATTTCACCGAAAAGTGTAATTTGCTTTTCGTGTTGCAAAAGTTTACTTCCAAATCTCTTTCTACCTTTAAAAGCTTCTAAGTAACGACTTGATTTGAGTGAAGACACATGTTACTCTTCGTCTAAACTTCATTAAACTTCACTAGACGAATGAATTTAAGATTAAGCTTTATAATCCAATCATTTGTCTGTCTTCTTTATCTTCAACTTCGGTCTTCATATCTTCATGCTTGAAACCCATGACTTGAAGTTGAGATGACCACTGCGGTTTGATCTTGAAAGGTTCTTCATCTGATGTAAATGTTTTGAAGCTTGATGACTTGAACATTTAGTCTTGAAACTCTTGTGTGTTTATCCTTGTAGGTTCTTTCTTCGTCCATGCTCAAACAACGATCTGTCTGATCATTGTTCTGTCTGCGTCTAATACTTCATCCGTCTGTTCTGTAATTATCAAAATTAAAATGCTAATTCATCTTGACTTAACAGAAATAGAATTGCAATATTAAATAAGTTACAGAATCAGTTAACCAAAATAGGCACCAATCCGATCTCTGTCGGTTTCCAATTTCCTTGACTGGTTCAATAAAATTAGTACAATCATTTATGCAATGTATTGAAATCAAAATTCATGTGTTTCAACACTAAACTAGCGCTCCAAAATGTCGAAGTATCTTCATCGAACACTTGGTGACCTTTAAACTCACACAATCGCATGAAAGCACATAACTCGGTTTCGAATCAATTAATTAGTTTTTTGCATCTATTATTGATGAATAATGCTAGAACAACCAGAAAATCAAAAATATCAATTGATTAATTAAAATTTAAATTCCAGCAACCAAAACGAAGTGCTCTTAACAATTAAAAATAGAGAACTTAAGGAGATTAAGGAACCTATTGAGATCGAATTGGTTAATAAAATTAGCTACTCATAATTGCAATTGAAGAATACAGAAATTGAATATGCATAATCGAAACTCAAAACATAAAGAAAAGAGGGGAAAACGAGAAGGGAATTGCAAACCGTATCATAGCAAAATAAGAGAAGAACAACAGTGCACAAAAACGAAATCTGGAAAATTAAATTGCAAGTGTAAATTGTTTTCAAATTTTTGTGTTTGGGCCTATAAATGGAGTGCAAGTCATGTGCTAGTCCCATAACATTTTAATGAGCTCAGGTCCCTCATTCGAATTTCATACATAACATAATTAAATGGTTCAATTTTACATGTAAGAAAATGGGCCTAAAACTTAAGTAACTCGTTCGAAAAGTCTGGCAGCATTCAAACGCTAGTTTTAAGCTTAATTTCATCCTACATGCAACTAGGCTTTGGTGCCTTCATAGATTTTGTGACTCTTTAAGTCCTTTTTAAAACGACACTAAGTTCAGCTTAAGCAGAGTTTTGTGATCCAAATTATACTCGAAATACTAAACATAGTCAGGAACAAAATCTGAAGTGAATTAAGTATAAAATTCATACTTTAAGCTCAATTAACTCCTAAATCGTAAATGCATTTAAACATATTAATTTACCATTAAATATGTTTTAATATGATGTAATAAATGTAAAGAAATTAATTAAAAAAATAATAATGTATTAAGGATCCTCCTACCCAAGTTAAGCTACCGCTTCGTACTCCGGCTTCATGATTAAACAAGAAGTCGGCATTTGAATAATTTTAATTTTTTAAATAATCTAAAAAATCTTAAAATATTTGATTTACAAGAAATAAAGTAGGTATAATATTTTACTAAAGATAAGAAAAAGATAAAAGAAAAATAACCTAAATATGAAAATATAATAAATAACTTCCTATATTTAAAAAGGTAAATTTATTTAACAAAAATAAAGACAAAAAATATAAAAAAAAAAGATCTTTTATAGACAGTTATAAATATACTTGATTCGACTAATTATTTTATCATAATATTAATATGAAATATCATTAATTAAAAATAATAATTAACTTTATAATGAAACTTTAAATATTTAACGTAATTTATTCTGATTCTTAATATTTAATTTAAATAAAAGACGTGAGCACGTGTTCACTTTATTTCTAAATTATAATTGAAACTTACCTCTCATGTACCATCTTCTATTTTTTATTTATCTTTTTTATTTTCCTTTAATCTTATTTTAATTTTTTAAAAAAGGATATCAAGAAGCACGAAGTATTTCTGTTTTCCCTAATAATAATAATAATAATAATAATAATAATAATAATAATAATAATAATAATAATAATAATAAATTACAGTGACATTGATATATAAGGATTATAGTGACAGTAATAAATAGTGAGAAAAATTGTAATTATGAAAATAAATTAATATTTTAATATATACTTACTTTTATGGTGTTTTCAATTATTTACAAAATTATAATGCTCATTATGCAAATATAATTGAAAGATAATTTCTTGGGGTGAGACTAGTTTCACACCAACCTAGTTAAGGATAAAGTAACTAAAGTCTGACCTTTAAGACCTAATATTGATAGTTATAATAATATCTATAAGTAGTGTTATAGAAATAATTTTATTTTTTTAAGGCAAATAACGTAGTTTAAACTTATAAATTTACTTTAAAAAATATTATTAGATTTAAAAAAAAATTACTAAAAATCCAATTTTGGCCATATATATGTCGGGCTTTTTTGATGTGGACGGGTAGCTTCTTTAGTCCTAGAGATGAGTTTTATCTATTTTTCCCTCATCGTCTTAGTGGGTAAAGAAATTTGAATAGTTACCAATTGTCAATAATTAACCAGCTTCCTAGGAATATTTAATACCATTAAACAGAGTTACGAATTCACCATACTTTATTTAATCCACCCCACATTGCCATAATATGCCATCGTATCAGAGTTAAAATATTTATCATTTTTTTATTTGTATATTTTAAAAATCATGCTAACTATTGTTTCTAATTGGTATGACCAGTATATGACGCTTAAAAGCTCATGAATATATATATATATATATATATATATATATATTGGGGTATTTTTTTATTTTATAATAAACTATTATGAGAATATAGATTTGAAAAAAAAAAATGTTATATATATGATAATAGTTTTTCCATTATCATGCAATCTTTGAATTATTATTCACTATTCCAATTGTTTTTTACATCTTTTTACTTAGAGTTTAATGATAATGAAGAATAAATATAAAATTGTTTTACATTATTAATTAATTATAAATCAAGTTTAATATAATTTTTAAGATGATATTTGTAGTCTATTACTAAGAAAACATACAAAAAAAATATAAGAATTATTGGCTTAAACGGATACATGTACACTGGGATGTGTATTCCCCATAATATAACAGTTCATTTCCAATTGAATTAACGTAGCACAACAATGCGTAGCACAACAATGCATACGTATACAAAATAGGAATAGAGATAAAAACTCATATATTTATGAATTAAAAACACGATAAGTTATCAAGAAAAAAAATTATTACTGGAATTGGAAGGATTGAGTAACAACATATAACTATAGTTAAAAATCGAATTAAATGAGTTTATGGTCGTTTCTATTAGAATATTTAAAAATAAAAAATAATATTTTTATAATAAATTGCTATATATGTAAAAAGCTTAATATAGATGTATTTTACTCAAAAATCTTTTTCTGTTTTTGAGCAACCTTTATCATGGAACTCAACTTATAAATTTACTGTAATGCAAAGTTTTCTACAAGAATTTCTTAATATTATGTAGGTCTTACATTTAATACTTTATATTCATTTTTTAACATAAAATATTTTTATTAATATTTTAATTATATAAAATATTCATACAGGAACTGCTTCTTATATTAGCACATAAACAAGCATAAATAGTTATGATTAAGAATATATATATATATATATATATATATATATATATATATATTTAAAAATTTTGCTTTTGGAAACAGATATTGAAATTTAATGAAATTTGAATAATAAGTTGATTTATAAGGAAAAAAACATGTTTTAGAAAACAGACTTTAAAACCAAAAAGAGAGAGAAGGGATTCAAACAGGCCTAATTGCCTTTTCTATTAAAGTTCTAATGAAATTCAATGCATGAAGTTTGTTTAGTTTTAAAAATGAGATGTATGGGTCTTGGCTTTTATGATGGTATATATGCGATATTCTATGGATAGCCAATTCATGTAGGATATTCAACCCTCGGACAGCTTGGTCATATTTGGATGCTCGAAAATGAAATACCAAACTGCACAACTCATCTGCGATTTCCAATTGCATGTTAGTTGAGATCGGCATTAAATTTTTGCTTTTTATATCTTTGTGCCTACAGGGAAGAAAGAGACACATAACTAAGGATATATAACATCAAAACCCAAAATAAAATTCGTTCCAAACTTCCTATAGCACATGCATGTGTGTGTTTTATATTGTTAGAAGATAAATTATATACTCCAGAAAACATTTCAGGAATTAATGCGGAAAGTCATGATACCGTGCCTGACGAGACTATATATGCTTTTATACACAAGTAAAATGTTGTATTCTATTCATTGCAAAAAAAAAAACAAAAACTTCAGCATGATAATTAACGATCTATTAATCCAATTGTTATTGTGGATTAATTTCTTCCATTTTGAGTTAATTAATTATTGTTCTTCAAAAAGAGCTTGCGAAAGTATTTTTCGGTAATTGATGTAATATGAGTACTAGAAAATAAGAAAACCTTATCATGTTCTTGTAACTATTGACTAGGTATAGACATTATGGAAAAGAATTGCAATAAGGATATTTTACATACAAGAAAACATATACGGTTTGTTTACCTACAAAATTAACTACGAATTATGCATAGGAGTACTAATGCGTGTTTATCTGTATGAATTTGGGCAGTAAAACAAAATCTAATGTGTATTTGGAAACCGTTAATAAGCAATTAAACATAAATAACTAAATCATTTCAACAGTTGAAGCCCGGATTAATTATTTCAATATAAGAAATCACACTACTAGAGAAAACAAAGCCTGGTTTTTAAAATTACTAAGTTGTTCGATCAAAAAAAACAATTGCTCCACTCATAGTCCAGTTGAATCAGCTGGAAAAATCAAACTTGAATGTTTAACTTTGACAAGATTAAATAATTCATAAATTTATAGTACATACTTAGAAGAATATTAATTTTTATATATAAAAATTAACATAAACATTAAGAATTTATAGCAACTCTACCTTACTCAAGTAACTTGAATATATATGAAAAATAATTTATCGACACTTAAATGCTATAAGACATCTAGAGATAATGATAAAAGAGAAAAAAGTATAAACATAACATGTGATATGATTTGATACAAAGAAATATACAAAAATAAATAATAGATGTTGACGCAGTATTTAATGTTTTTGGGATATATTTAAATATTATTACTCATGTACGTTCATGAGGTATTGTCTGTTATGAACTTAAATTTTTACATATTTATTTTTGTTCCTTACCCAAGATGACCTCTTGAAAATATTAATTTGTGTGTATATAAACCAATGTTATAACTGTTTTCTAAATACGGTATATATATATATATATATATATATATATATATATATATATATATATGTATGTATGTATAATAAGTATTATATATATATATATATATATATATATATATGTATAATAAGTATTGTATAAGATGATTATAAAAGCCCAGAACAATGATATCTCCCGCCAGAATTAGATTAGTCCTGATGTAAAAATTAAAGATGTATGACTTATTTACAAGGGGAAAAAGAACCTTGAAAAATACATATCAACGTCCTTATATATATATTGTCAAACCATAATTAATATATGGCGGGACATATGAGGAACAAATTGCATGCGTATAATGTTGAATTCGGAATTAATCTTCTGCATGAATAATTGATGTCATTAAAGCATTTACGTACCAATGTAAAACAAAGACAAAACCGAATAAAAAAGAGTAAGTAAAATAAATTGAAAGCACGCGAGGGTGATTGCATGGAACTTTCTTGCCGTTAATATCCGAATACTTAATATGGTGAGATATGGATGCCAGCCAAACACAGAATTGGAGAAGAAAACAAAATAGCACCGGGCAATAAATTGTTCATCTGCCAAGCACATGCAAATCACACACCTTTTTTTCTAAAACTTGATGTATGATGTATCCTTCTATTTCACCTAATTTTTATGTCTCACTTCACTTGGACCCATCATCTTTACTTTATGTACGTTACCTAAACCGAGTTAACCTATATTTAGATTAGGAAATCCCATGGTATACATTGAGAAAATCAATAATTACATGACGTGAAGAGAAAGAAATATAAATATATATAAAAAATATGAAGAAAAAAATACATATATATTTAATTAGTATTATATTATAATTATTAACGAAATAAAATGACTTAATAAAATGGCTTAAGTTATGGTTACGGATGATCACGTACACTTCCCTAAACCCATCAAATCTTGTCTAAGATATTTTTATCAATTGCCTCAAATTAATTAACAGAATTGCACGTACTGCGCAGTTCACTGCTACAGGCGACATGCACTTACTAAGAACAATAAATCCCAACAAACTAATATATATAATGCTTAAGTTTAAACTTATATTAATTTCATGTCATACATTTTCTGAATGATCAAATTCTATACGCACAAAATAGGATATGTTTGCGTAAATTTCTGCATAAAATATTATAAGAAAAAATATAATGAAAAAAATATATATTTTTTTTATACATCATAATTAATTTTTATTTATGTTAATTTATAAAAGTTTTCTTGTATTAATTTATGGTATTTGTTATAGTGTCGTGTAATGCATATCGACATCATACCCTTCTGTCTTTTTAATTATTATTTTTTTTAATTTTGAGTTTTTTACAATATAAAAATTTTATATACTTGTAAAGAGTTAATTGATCTATGTGATAACGGCACGGTGTCACCTACCTAAGAATAAAAAAAATTTTAAAAAATCAACTCGTACGTGAGAGGAGTGTAATTTAAAAGATAAGATGTACTCTCAACCATTAAATTAAAAATCAAGGATTGAGATATTTATGTTTAAATTTTGTTGATTATGCAAGTATTTAATTTTATTACAAATCTCAACCATTAATTTCTAAATCTAACAGCTGAGCATCCTCAACATTACATCCAGTCACACCAGTTTATTTGAGTTTATAAAAAAATTTATTATTATTTTCTTTTTTATAAAATCAATTTATCTGAGTAGACTCCTAGTTAGTAACTTGTACAAATCAGAAAAATATTCATGCAACTCCTTTTCATTACTCTGCCATGTATTTGACTCTTCTAAGGTGTGAGGGGAGTGTAATTTAAAAGATAAATGTACTCTCAACTTTTAAATTAAAAATCAACGATTGAAATTTTAAGTTTAAATTTTGTTAGGTATGTATTTAATTTTATTATAAATCTCAACCATTGATTTCTTAATCGAGGGGTTGAGAATGTAAGTTATCCTCTGGATTAAGACCAGCCATATCCGTGTATTTGAGTTTATAAAAAGATTTATCATTTTTTCTTTTTCTTTTCACAAAATCAATTTATCTGTGTAGACACCTAGTTAGTAACTTGTACAGATTAGAAACGTATTCATGCAACTCCTTTTCATTATACTGTCATGTATATCACACATGATAACCAAAGGTACATTTGTATATAGTAAAATTTAAGGCACACAAGATGAACGGGAAAAGAAAACAAATTGCACCGACATGGACAGAAGTTGCAGAAGTATATTGGTGAGTTAAACAGAAAACAGTAATGACATATAGGCAATGCAAGATTGGCCAATGAGAGAAGAAAGAGCATAGTCCACATGTGAATCCTACCAATGTAGCAGCACCCATGTGTGAATTGCAAATTGACGCTAGTTTCAGCCTAGTAGCACAAAGTTTTGAAGGTTAAACTTTACTTCTTTCGTGTGAAAGGCAGGCAGGTGTACCAAACTAGCGATGAATAATTGTGTTAAAACAGTGTACATTAAATGCTGCAAGCAGTTAGTGGTTGAATCCAATTAAAGTCATAGAGGGGTCCAGCTTGTGAGTGTGATATCGATTCTCGGCGTTATAAAAAGCTCTTCCAAGTGCTGCAAGTTCAACCAACTAGGATTGAAGAGTGTGTCAGTGAGGTTTCAGAGTGAATAAAAATGTTGGTAAGGGACAAAAGAGTTGCTTTGTTGTTACTGCTTTGTGCTCATGTCTTTGTGGCCAGTGTGGTTGCAAGGAGTGTGAAAAATGATGAAGAAAAGAATATAGGGTTTGGGAAGGGAGGTGGGTTTGGTGGTGGAATTGGTGGTGGAGGAGGAGCTGGTGGTGGGTTTGGTGGAGGAGGAGGAGCTGGTGGCGGGTTCGGAGGAGGTTTCGGTGGTGGAGCTGGTGGAGGACATGGAGTTGGAGGTGGTGCAGGTGGAGGGTTTGGTGGTGGAGCTGGTGGAGGACATGGTGTAGGAGGTGGTGCCGGTGGAGGTTTTGGTGGTGGAGCTGGTGGAGGACATGGTGTTGGAGGCGGTGCTGGTGGAGGGTTTGGTAAAGGTGGTGGTGTTGGTGGTGGTGGAGGGTTTGGTAAGGGTGGTGGCATTGGTGGAGGTGCTGGTGGAGGATTTGGGAAAGGTGGTCATGGTGGTGTAGGTAAAGGTGGAGGTGGCGGTTTTGGAGGTGGCATTGGAAAGGGTGGTGGTGTTGGAGGAGGAGCTGGTGGTGGATTTGGAAAGGGTGGTGGTGTTGGAGGAGGTGCTGGTGGTGGATTTGGAAAGGGTGGTGGTGTTGGAGGTGGAATTGGCAAAGGTGGGGGTGGAGGTTTCGGAAAGGGTGGTGGTGTTGGTGGTGGAATTGGTAAAGGTGGAGGTTTAGGTGGTGGTGTTGGTGGTGGTATTGGAAAAGGAGGTGGAATCGGAGGAGGAATAGGTAAAGGTGGAGGTTTTGGCGGAGGTGTTGGAGGAGGTTCCGGTGGCGGCATTGGTGGAGGAATTGGAAAAGGTGGTGGCATTGGAGGAGGAATAGGAAAAGGTGGTGGCATTGGAGGAGGAATAGGTAAAGGTGGTGGTTTTGGTGGTGGTGTTGGAGGAGGCTCCGGTGGCGGCATTGGTGGAGGAATAGGTAAAGGTGGTGGCATTGGAGGAGGAATAGGTAAAGGTGGTGGTTTTGGTGGTGGTGTTGGAGGAGGCTCCGGTGGTGGTATTGGTGGCGGAATTGGAAAAGGTGGTGGCATTGGAGGAGGAATAGGTAAAGGTGGTGGTTTTGGAGGTGGTGTTGGAGGAGGCTCCGGAGGCGGCATTGGTGGAGGAATAGGTAAAGGTGGTGGTTTTGGTGGTGGTATTGGTGGAGGCTCCGGTGGTGGAATTGGTGGCGGAATTGGAAAAGGTGGAGGTTTTGGTGGTGGATTTGGAGGAGGAGCAGGAGGAGGTGGAGGTGGAGGAGGTGGTGGCGGCGGTGGAGGAGGTGCCGGTGGTGGGTTTGGAGGAGGAGCAGGCGGCGGATTTGGTGCCGGAGGTGGATTTGGCGGCGGTGCCGGAGGAGGTGGTGGTGGTGGAATTGGACGCCATTGAGAATTAGCAACGTTGCATGCATGAGAAACTTTATTATATTTTAACTTCCTTGCATTAGCTATGATAATTGGTTTATTGAAAATGTTGTACCACTAAGAAGGAATTATTATATTTTGATCATAAAATATGTTACTGTGCTCAGTTTTCTGTAATAATTAATGTTTAATGAAAGAATCAAAAAGATACTCCATATTTCTACGACTTATTTTGAATTCAGTTAAATGCATGAAAATCACTTTCAAGCTTAACAACTGACTCTGCATTTTGTGGGGGACGTTTATGATGAGTTGACTTGTGCTGAATACTTGATGTGATCGATTAAGATCATCATGGATAGTAAATTAATTTTTTAAAATTAATAAACATATAAAAAATAATTGATAAAAAGTTTCTTTTATTAAATACATTACTTATTCGTCTGATAAATTTATGGTGTTTATCATGGTGTCTTTTGACTTGACGATATTATTTTAGCTTTTTCAATTATACTTTTTAAATTTTCAAAATATAAAATATTATATTTATTCAATAATTATTATGAATTTATATGATAACTACACTATGTTTTCTTTTTAAACAAGGTAACATAAAATTTACTTAAATTTAAATAACAATTTTTATAATATTATTCAATTTTACTCTATTTTTTATCACACTATACGAACTCTCTCTTTTTTCTTATTTGCATAATTTTTTGGACTAATTTTCTAATATAGCAATACAATTTTTATCTTTAGAAAATGATTTTAGATTTTCTCACATCATACTTCCAATAATAATTTTAATTTATAAATATAAAATTTATAAATATTTTAATTTATATTTCATATTTTTATAAAATATTGATACGATTATTAATCAGACATTGTAAATAATCAATATATTTAGCATTAATTTCAAAAGAATCAATTCATATAATCCTAATCTAGGTTAGAAGAATGTTTGGTTGTCAAATCAAAGTGTGTTGTGTAATTATGAAGCGTGGAAAATAACATTTTAAATAGGTAGTAACATTTAAGATTTATTATTAGGGTTTGTATAGTGAACTGTAGACCTAATTATATTAAAAAGTCATATATTCAGAATGTAAATTTATATTTATATGTTGGCATAAAGAAGAGATAAGTTAGTGTAGGGTTATGATTAGAATAGGTATAAATAAATAATTGGGAGGTTTTGGCCTTTTGGGTGGATGGATTAGCATCACATCACATTCACATTCACATTCACATGTCTGTCTATTTCACGACATCTAAGAGAATAAACGCGTTGCTGCAGATATCGATACGGAATCACATGAACCAATCACATAAATAATTTACCAAAATTTATTGATTTCTTAAAAATTATTACCATGTACTCAGTTTACCTTTATTTAATATGCACGTATACTTTTAATCACTTCTCAATTTTTTATTTCATTAGTTAATAGAGTTTAAAAATTATTTATTAATATTATATTTAATTATAAATAAAATTTTATATAATTTTTAATAGTTTTATTATTAAATTTAATCAACTTATTATATATATAGCATGTGATTAATTATGTAAAACAGTTTAGTGTAAAACCTTTTTTTATATTATATATGTATAGATATTTTAAAGATGATTTATTAATACGATATTTAGTTATAAATAAAATTTTATATGATTTTTAATAATTTTATCATTAAATTTAATAAATATATCATATATATGTGCTTGAATTTTCTTTCTATTTTATAACTAAACAATCATTTTTTAATATCTTAAGTACTCTATCATTCTATCTTTCTAAAACATAAAAAATCGAATTATTTTATGTATTTATTTTATTAAAGTCATAAATATATAATGCCAGATTATAAAAGTTTGAAGATTATAGTTATTATTTGTTTTGGACCATGGTCCACCAAACAAATTATTTTGGACCGAATTTTGCGTACAAAAGGTCCAAAGATCCCTCACATAATCGGCCCAAAATCCCAAATAGAAAGCTGCTAATACATAACCCAACAATGCAAGTGGGGATGACAATGTGATGGAGAAGGTATGGGAACTACTCTCTTGTCACCCATCTCATATCAATAAGTAGATATCTATAAATTATACACATATATAAGATATATTTAAATATTTGCTAAAATATTTTTTTTGATAAAAAATAAAAATCTCAAAACATATATTTATGCCAAAAAAAGATAATTTTGTAACCAATAAATCAGAAGAATTTACTTTATAAGTGTGGATACTTTTTTCTGAGAAGCACAGTGTGAATCATTTTCAAGCTATCATATTTACTAGTTCACTTTAAATATCCTATAATATCCATTCTATGCAATATGTTTCATCTTTTTAAGACATTCTTTCTTTTAAAAGAGTTTTAGATATGGAAGGTACTCAACCAACTGAATCAAGACTTTATTAGAAAATAATATGCAAATATATATATATATATATTAATCCATAACCGTTTGACAAATTAAGTATTTAACCATGTAAGTATTTTGTATGTAAATAAGAACTAACTATTCATAAACTTTTCTAATGTAAAAATTAAAATGTATGGACGGCCAACATGGATTTCTCCAAAGGCTGCATCATAGAGAGACAGGCCGTATGCCGGTGTTATGTCTTTCTGGTACTTTATGTAAACAAACATTTAATAGAAATCTATGTGTCAAATTATCTTTAACATACTGTTGAATTATATTTAATAATTCAAAAATAATTTATTCTACTACAAAATAAATGAACCCTAATTTTCTACATTTGCCCTATACTTTTCAAAAGTATACAAGAAAAAGATGACGGGATTTGAGGTTATTTATTTGAAAATTTGACAATAAGAATAATGAAAAAAAGGTGTGTAAGTTTCAGTACATAAATAACGAAATCCATAGAGAATCTGGAAAACGTTACATATAAGAATTCATTGGATTCGATAGAGGCACGTTAGATTTTTTTAAAAGGGAATTCACGAATTTTACTGAGTGTATGCACTCTCGAGAGAAAAAAAAAATTAAAACAAAAATGAAGATAAGAAAGGGAAAAATTTGGATTGTTTTATTTTACATAGTATCTGTAATATTTTGGAGCTAACATTCCTGTCAGTTGAATTAAAATTGGACAACCGTGTCAGTGTTGTTGTTTGTTCTGAGAAATTTTTATATTAACTTTGTTGCAGGCATTTTATTCATCACCGAACATGTATAAAAATATGCAAGAATTTTTCACCGAAACCGATAGAGAATGGTTGTTAGTTTGTCATTAGTGGTTTCAATGTCAAAAGTGCCATTTTCAGATAGAATATTAATTAAAAAAATAAAAGAGAAAAAGTATTGAAAGTGAAACGAGTCATGCTTTATTTTTATGGTAGAAGATTTCAAAGTTCAGGATTCAGAAGTTAGATATGCATAATTTAATGCACTGTATCATGAGTTACTAACTATTAAACGTGAAGCAGAAGAAGCAGTCAACTCAACACATACAGCATTATTGAAAATTACCAAAACAGACAAAAAGGTTGGTTCAAAGCATCTGCAGCTTTGGATTCTTGTTTTACAAGAGAAAATGATTTCATGGAGCCCTTTCTTTATTTTGGGTTAATTTAACAGAAGTTGGATTTGCACAAACACACTCATTTTCTTTTGTCTTGTGGGCTAAGTCTATTGCTTTTTGTGTAATGGAAAAGCTACTTTTTTCACCCTCTTCTTACCTCTTTTACGTTGTTTTCTTATCATTTCTTATCATAAGGAGCTTCCTTACATTCAACTTTAGGTAAATGAACAAATCAAATCAAAACAGTCACCCTCTTTCCTTTTACAACGGTTTGCGATTTGCATTCAGTACTATATATGGGAGTAGTAGGTAGTTTGATCATTTCTGCTTTCAATTTTTAATTTTTTTTTTCAAAATAACTTTTTTGCTTCTTAGTTTTGTTGATCAGCAATTTGGGTATTTAAATCTTGAATTTTGGTCAAATCCTTGATTTGGGTTTGTTGATTTGGTCCAATCAGGTGTGAATGTGATGACCTTAGTTCTGAAAATTCATGTACTACAAAGCAAGCAAATGCACAAAATTTGATGTTAAAAGCTGACATAGAAGGACTTTGAGATGCTAAAAAAAATTGAAGGTCTTTTGCATAGTTGATATAAGGCATCTCACGTGGTAACATGAAGTGCTTATTCTTAATTCTTATGTTGTTTCTATGAATTGATGATGTTTCAGGAAAGTGTCGAGTGGCATGTTTTGCTATGAGAGCTAGGAGTTTGACAAGTAAGAAGCAGATTACCATAAGATTGAGAAAAATGATAAATTGTATATGTTCAGGGGAGCAGCAGTTAAGGGTAGATGAGTTAAGTTACTCATCAGAGTCCCTTGCAACAAGGGACTATTCAGCAAGTGCAAGTGGTGGTTATTCATCTCGACCTGGTGAAATTGACACAAAGTTGGATAATACCAACATTGAAGAAGCAGAGTCCTCTCTCCGTGAAAGTGGTTATCTAAATTATGAGGTCAGTCAGTTGAATTGTTTTTTTCCCCCTTTTAAAATCACATGTAGAATATCTTATATTCTTGAACTTTCTTTCAAAAAAAAAAAAAGAAAGATTCTTGAACTTAAACTACGAGGTCAGATTAAATTTGCTTAAGGTGGTTAGATGTATTAATAGAGTTGTTTGACAGGACTTAAAATAAAAATAAAAAAGGAACAATAATTATTTTCTCATCCAAAACATGCACTTACCCTACCAAACATATTCTAAAATTTATATTACCAATATAGAGAGATGCTAATATATTTTTTGCAGTGATATTGAAATTGGAAAACAGTGAGATAATGAGAAAAAATGAATTTAGTTATATCAATTTATAGCACTTTGTAACTATTGAAATGGTACATGAAATCATTCATTGTGAACAATAAAATCAAGTCCATCCCACCCTGGGAGGTTAAGATCTTGGTCTAGTGGACAAGTGGTTGTCTTACAACCGAGTTTTCTGGTCTATGCAATGATTAAAAGAAAGATCGAATGACTTTCGGAACAGAGTCCTGGTGTATGTAATGTTTTAAGCGATACGTAAATGGTATCTGCATTTATTGAACAAAATATCAAATATCATTTATAGATTTCAATATATAGGCCACAAATCCATGAACATTTATTTTGTTGCCAACAATTTGATATTCCTTCTGAACAAAAATTGAAGTTTCTCAATTTCTGTTGCAAGATATATCACAGATTCGAGGATGGAAGCACTCAATTTAAAGTTTAGGCCTCTTATACTTCTATCCTAACTCCTAAGCTGTAATAATTGGCCTTCTCCCATTATTTGATATCATTGATACGTGAGTTGAGAGGTCTCTTCATTATAAGATCAAACTAAATTACCTTTTTCATGATAGGAAGCTAGAGCCTTGCTTGGAAGACTTGAGTATCAGAAAGGCAATATAGAAGCTGCACTTCATGTATTTGAAGGCATAGATATTGCTGCTGTCATTCCCAAGATTAAAGTTTCTATATCTAAAAGATGTGAACCCGATAGACGCCGTTCACAAAGTGATGCAATGCCTCTTATGTCAATGCATGCTGTTAGTTTACTTCTTGAAGCCGTCTTTCTCAAGGCTAAATCGTTGCAATCTCTTGGAAGGTTTCAAGGTTCTTCTTTCATCTTGTTCTTAGTTCTCCTTTAGCTATATCCATGCATATATATCACCTTGATTCTAGGTAAATTTCTATATGTTTGATTTCATGTTGAAGAAGTGTTCCGAATCGATTCTGGACCTAGAATTGATTCTGAGTTGAAGCAACTTTGAGTAGCTTTTTATGTTGGATCAACAATTTTAACTGAGTTTTACTACAAACTTGGTTTTATGATAAAAACATCCAAACATAAATCATCATTTTAAATTCAAATTTGACCAAAATCAATCCTATTTCATAATCAATTTTATCAACGCTAATCCAAACACACTTAGTTTAAGTCTATGATTTTGTTTGTAACATTAATTTATTTATTTGCAGATGCTGCTCTGTCATGCAAGTCTATTTTAGACACTGTTGAATCTGCTTTACCAGAAGGTTGGCCGGAAAACTTTTTTTCAGACAGTAAACTACAAGAGACAGTGGCAAATGCTGTGGAACTGCTTCCAGAGTTGTGGAAGCTTGCAGGATCTCTTCAAGATGTTATCTCATCATTTAGAAGGGCCTTACTTTTTCATTGGAATCTTGATATTGAAGCCACTTCAAGAATACAAAGGGAATTTGCTTTGTTTCTTTTGTATAGTGGTTGTGAAGCAAGCCCTCCAGCTCTTCGCTCTCAATTAGACGGTTCCTTTGTGCCGAGAAACAACATAGAAGAGGCCATTCTTCTGCTTCTGATTCTGATGAGAAAATCTGTTCTTGGAAGCATTGTATGGGACCCTTCATTAATTGATCACCTTTCTTTTGCCTTAAGTGTTTCTGGGGAATTCATGACTCTAGCTCAACAGGTTGAGGAATTGCTTCCTGAAAACATGGAAAGAAAAGAGAGATATTATTCTCTTGCTCTTTGTTACTATGGTGAAGGTGAACATATCACTGCTTTGGAACTTATGAAGAACTCTTTGAATCATAGAGAGAACTCAGATTGCATAAGAGAGTTAGTTCTAGCTTCAAAAATTTGTGCAGACAAAAAGGTTTGCACTGAAGATGGAATAAAATATGCTTGCAAAGCCATTTCTCAGTTGTATAGAAAGTGCGGGCAGATCGTAGCTGTTGCAAATTGCTTACTAGGTGTTCTACTGTCATCAAAATCAAGGTTGGCTGCTTCTGAATCAGAGAAGGTTTTGATGCAGTCTGAAGCCCTCAATGCTCTAAAAAATGCCGAGAGAATGGCGAGAGAAAGTGATCCTTACATTGTCCTTCATCTTTGTCTAGAATATGCTGAGCAGAGGAAGTTAAGCATTGCCTTTGATCATGCAAAGAAACTGATTAAGCTTGAGGGTGGATCTAGTGTTGGTGGTTATATATTACTAGCACGGATTTTATCAGCTCAAAAGAAGTTTGTAGATGCAGAACATGTTATCGATGCTGCTTTAGATCAAAGTGGGAAATGGGATCAAGGAGAATTGTTGAGAACTAAAGCTAAACTACGAATTGCACAAGGAAAATTAAAGAATGCAGTGGAGACATATACTTTTCTTCTTGCTGTTCTTCAGGTCCAAAATAAAAATTTAAGCACAGCAAGTAAGGTTGTGAAGGTATGCGTCAATGATAAGTGCAGAAAATATTACATTGATTCTTTATTAACTCAAATTATCAATAGGGTGTGCTGCATGTGATCGGTAGAATTTTTTATGCCAACCTAGTTGAGATTGGAAATTCTATAGTGAAGTATTTGCATGCGCTCTATTACAAGATACATACCTTAGGCAGATTATAGTAGTATAAATAAGATGATTGTAACCATTCATTATCTTTTATCAAACAAATCTCAATATGATTTTCTATGGAATTCCCTTGCTCTGTTTGTGCTCCATGATGTTTGGCCTCAATTTGTTGATGTTACTTGTGTTTTTCCTCAATCCAACTTCTCACTGAGAATTATGCTATCCTCCATCTTTTACCAAAAAAAGTTCTTCATAATTCAAAAAAAAAAAAATTATCAACAGGAAAGGAAGATTAGCAGCTTCATTTAATATGTAGAATAGTATATTACTCTCTGACTTCGCTTTATTACAGGGTAAGGGAAACCGTGACAGAAGACTGGAAATGGAAATTTGGAATGATTTAGCCAAAGTGTACACGGCCTTATCACAGTGGCAGGATGCTGAAGTTTGTCTTGCAAAATCTGAGGCTATTAATCCTTATTCTGCTTCTAGATGGCACACAAAAGGTACATTGCTTATCTTCTATTTCTACTCCCTAGCCTTCATATATTCTATTTGTTTGTTCAGTTTCTTCCTTGTCATGGATATAGATTCTTAGTTACTGAAAAGTGGCTCATATTTACACAAATCTGATGGTTTATATTGAAGGATTAAACAGTCACTTTAGTCCTGAAAGTTTAGTGCTCATGTTTGTTGATTAAATTTACATATTGAAATCATAGTAAATAGTTGTATTCATGGACTAAAATATGAGTAACCGATCAAGTTTATGGACTGGTCACGCTTCATACTTATCAGCTTTTACCCGTATTGAATTTGAAAGGTGTGAATGTCATCATACTAATAGCTATAGAACAAGTAGCTTCTCACATAAGTTAAAATTAACTAGTGCATGTATTTTCTTGGGAATACTTTTCTTTCTTAACCCAACTTGGTGCCAAGAACTAGTATCTCTTAATAGAATCTACATTATCTTCCAAAGAAGAATATAATTGCACACAAAAATATGGAATCTTGAAGCTTAACATGTTTTACATTTCACATATCCTTAAAGTCCTTCACTAACATTTTCTCAAGGGTAGACTGGTAGTTACTTACATTCTTCGTGCAGCAAAATTCACAAGTTAGTATTTTGCAGGTATACTTTTAGAAGCCAGAGGTCTTCATCAAGAGGCTCTGAAATCATTTAGGAAAGCATTAGATATTGATCCCAACCATGTGCAAAGTTTAATATCCACAGCATGTGTCCTCAGACAACTTGGTGGTCAATCATATTCAATTGTTAGAAGCCTTCTCACAGATGCACTACGCCTTGACAGAACAAACTCATCTGCTTGGTACAATCTTGGACTTGTTTACAAAGCTGATTTGGGTACATCAGCAACGGAAGCTGTTGAGTGCTTTGAAGCTGCGGCTTTTCTTGAAGAATCTTCTCCAATTGAACCCTTTAGATAATAACACAGTCAATTTTATTTTCTTGACATATATTATAGTAAGTTACTAGTCTAGTTGTATTTTTCAGTTCTTTACTTAGATTTTTTGGGTTGGTATAGTTAATAGATGCAAATGATCATCTTTAAGTACATGAAAAAATTGAACTTATAATCTTTTATGGGATTTTTAACTTATTTTTACTTGAAGAAAGTTAGATAATCCCTTTTTTTAGGTGAAGTAAGAGGAGAAAGAACACATGTCAATTTGTCTCTATGTGCCATAATGTAATTAATCATTTATTTACCCTTTATGCGGTTTGCAAGATGAAATTTTTTTTCCTGACGAACTTGAATATATAGTTATTTACATAAAAACCAATACATAATTATTTACGTAAAAACCAATACACGATAGCTAAAATTATTCCTCTAAGGAGCGACGTGGAACTAGAAATTTTAAAATCCAATATTCGCACTTCACATATAGATTTCATCAATTCTGTGTGTAATTAACCTCTTCACAGGAATCCGTCAAAACATACAGAAAACCAGTTTGAAATTGTCTTTTTCAAAAATAAATATCATTTTACTTATTTTATTTTGATTTAAAATAATTTAAGATAAGTAGAAACATAAATTAATTCAAATACAAATTTTACAAAATAATGCTTTATTCTAATGTTTAAATATATAAAAAATAATCTAGTATAATTTAAATACTATTATTATACAGCTGACTCAACCACAATTAAACTTTAAACCAGGACAATGATTGACTCAATAATCGTTCCAATTCTAAAAACATGCTTTCACACGCTTGTATACATAGTACTAGTTTCTGCTGAATATGCGTTAGGAAGACTTTGGCACCCAAAAAATTTTGGGTTTAAGTTAACGACCTTAAGTCTTTTACTGCAGACAATCTGCATCCAACATGTCCATAATTTCCGGAGCAATGCTAACTGAAACTTCTTTTCATGTCGAAGATGCTTCCTAGGTGACCAAGCCTAGCAACACTTGTATTCCATTTAAAACTGAAGGTATATCTTAGTAGTTCTATACAGTATAATGAGTATATAAGTTAAATATTTGGCTCGCATTGACCAAGCTTTTCTCAGATTGCGTACTAAAGCTGAACAGTAAACACAACTTCAGAATTCTTTTCTCCAGTATAGCTGAGAGAAATCAGACATGCCAGGTAAAAACTAAGTGCAAAGTAGAGATTCTGTTTATAGCAAAAATGATAACAAATAGGCGTCCATCTGATACAGCCGTGAAGGTTCGACTACAGACATCGTCAGTTAAAACCCCCACCATAAATTTATCAAACGTATCCAAAGGTAATACTTAAAATGGTGCATAGTATATGTACATTGTCACAAATTGGTACTTCACTGCGTGTTTTCTCTGCGCCGGACATACCTTGTCCTGTCATTGTATCTTGGTCTGTCTTGATGTCTCTGTGGCTGAGGCTCCACCCTTCTCTGCCTTTCAGGTGATCTCTGGACAATCTCTCCATTCACAAGTAATTCAGCTGCATGATGGGCAACAAAAAATTGTAACCAATTATTAACTTAAGTAAATGTATTGTGAGTTAATAGAGACCACTGGTTAACAAGAACAACATAAGCACCAAGGGTTTAAACTATATTCCATAACAGTAAAAATTTATGACGATCACAACAGATGAAAAGACAGTGATGAGAATTAAGTAATTTATGTATCAACTCCAAAAAATCTGCAACTCCATAAGTTAGTTAAATAACATAATAGGTGGGAAATTGTCAGTCAGTCCATTAGCATTCAAAAACTTAACATTGCCGAAAAGTTATTAGCTTTGCCAAGATAGACTTCTATTAAACATTAACCATTCCACTACATCCGCATGCACTTAGAACTAGAAGAAAAATAACACAATCACTTTCTTTACACAAGGCATTCAAAATGCACATAATAATCTCCTCAGTTTATATATTGATGCAAGTTTGAAGCATAATATCATTAACTAACAAATGCAAAGATAAGCAAAATACTCAATCTGAGAATAAAGACAGACAAGACAACCACTTAAAGTCAACCTAATTTATTTAAAAAATGGCAATACTGGAGTAAAACAAGCATATTAGATGGTTCTATGTATCAACTACAATGATTCTGAAACTACATATGTTTGTGAAGCAACAGAACAGGATAGAAGAGAATTTTCATGTGAGTCCAGTAGCACTGAAGGGAGAAAAGATGGGTAATCAAGCAAACTACATCAGATGGTTCTATATATCAACAGCAGAGATTCTGAAACTCCATAGCAACAGAACAGGATAGAAGAGAATTTTCAAGTGAGTCCATTAGCATACAAAGCTAAACATTATCTATTGAGAAGTTTTCACTTCACCATGATGGACTGTGGGTGCTCTCACAATATCAGATGGTTTATGTATCAACTCCAATGATTCTGAAACTCCATATGTTTGTGAAGCAACAGAACAGGATAGAAGAGAATTTTCATTTGAGTCCATTAGCATTCAAAGCTAATCATTACCCATTAAGAGTTTTTAGCTTCGCCAAGATGGACTATCACTGAAGGGAGAAAAGATGGGTACTCTCACAAACTATATCAGGGAGTTCTATGTATCAACTTCAATGATTCTGAAACTTCATATGTTTGTGAAGCAACAGAACAGGATAGAAGAGAATTTTCATTTGAGTCCATTAGCATTCAAAGCTAATCATTACCCATTGAGAGTTTTTAGCTTCGCCAAGATGGACTATCATGGGTACTCCCACAAACTATATCAGGTAGTTCTATGTATCAACTTCAATGATTCTGAAACTTCATATGTTTGTGAAGCAACAAAACAGGATAGAAGTGAATTATCATTTGAGTCCATTAGCATTCAAAGCTAATCATTACCAATTGAGTTTTTAGCTTCGCCAAGATGGACCGATTACAAAGGGTTTAAAAGAATGGAACTCTCACAAACTATATTGAACATTTAATAAGTAACATCAATTTCGATCACCCTCTCCTAGGACAAAAGCTCATAATGCTCAATTAACTATTATAAATTTCCAATAAATTTTTACAGAGGATGCAAACACATCATAAGCAAAAATTAGCTTAAAAGTTAAAAATTAGGTTTTATAGAAACTAATTTCATTTTCCCTCTTATTTTCTTCTCGCATAAGTTCTTATTGGAAAGTTATTTCAACCAGGCCCGCACCAAAAACTATACACAAATGCTGATAACAAGTATATGTTTCATCTCTACTGATCTGCATCTTCACAAAGTGCATAAAGCAAAGAAGTACAGGACAGTGTTAGAGAGACAGTTGATGTAAGTCCATACATTATAAGCTAAACCTTACATACAACATAATCTAGCTTTTTAAACATGGACTACCATTTTTAAGAAAATAAATACACAAAATAAAAAACAAAAAATTAAAATCCGGTTTCACATTTTCAAAAGGAGATGCATTTGTCAAATAAACAATCAGCCATAAAACCATAGATACCCACAAAAAAAAATCCCTATAAGCACATAAAAAGACAACCAACAAAAACCAAAATCACAGCATAAGAAAAAGGAAACAACAAAGCCTTAAATTCTCACCTCCATAGTCTTTGTTCTCAGGGTCAACATACGAATCCGGTAGCACGAACAGAACTCCAGGCAACCCTACAAAATCAAAAATGAAAAAAAAAATCACACAAAACCTAACAAAAAAAATTCACTTAAAAATCATACAGAAACAAACCTTCTAACTTATTAGACGTTTCCTCGTCAATCTCACACCCGAATCCGAAGTACCTATCGCAGGAAATATTGTAAATCTTCTTCTTAGCTTCTTCTTCGGAGCCGAGAACTTTCGCTAGGGTTTGGATGTAGCAATCGATCATTTGCTGCTTGGTGGCGCCCTCACCGCCGGGCTTATCCATCACGATGAGCCAGTGGTTGTAGTCGCAGCCGGGGAAGAGCGGAGCCATCTCCGTGGGAGGACGGTCGCTGAACGATGAAGACGACGAGCCTGAGTTGAGCGGCGAGTAGGCCGAGTCGCCGGCACGGTTGACGCGGCACCGGATGCCGGCGACGCGGGTGGAAGGAGGGACGATGGCATGGGATAACGGGAAGAGGAATCGACGACGCGATGAGAGTGAGAGTGAGAGTGATGAGGGTTTGGTTAGTGTGGCAGTGGCGGTGGTGGAGAAAAGACGCATTGTGAGGCGTGTGAAGGAAGAAGAGGAAATGGCTCTAGCCATTTTCAACGGGATTAGGGTTTTCAAGGGCTAGGGTTTTTGCCTTTGCGAATGGGTGCGAACCTGATCCTTTCCTACCCTTTTTATTCACAAATGTGTCTGTATTTTAAAAATGAAAATAAATAGACAGACCATCACGTGGCACCCATGATCCACTATCCATGAAATCAGTTCTCAAAGGCCCAATAAGCTGTTAAATAATAACAAAATACTAAAAGGTTTTTTTTCTAGTATCCAACTTTATAAGTATTTAGCACTTAAAAATATATGTATCTTAATAACATGATAATGATACCATGAAACAATAACTCCTGCAGAATATAAATCCTATAAAAGGCTACTTGCTGGAAGAAATCAAATAAATGTAGAACTAATATCATGTAAGAAAATAAAAGCAAAATATTATACATTTTTATTGTGCAAAATAAAAAAATTTACAATCTCACTCGTGAGAGGACAAATTTATTTTAAGAGAAAATTATATTCTTCAAATTTTGATAATTATAATTTGTTAAGATAAAAGTCTAAATTTATAGACAGATAAAACTTATTAGATCAAGATCAAACTAAATTAATGAAGAGGTCAACAAATTAAAAAAGAAAACAAGATAAATTTTAATTTTGTTTATTCCTTCAAAATACTTAGATTTTGATCTACTTGTTATTTTATGTAGAGTTTATTTGAAAAAAGTATTGGTTTAACAAAATTAACAAAATCAATTAAAACTTTCTTAGAAGATGTGTTTAACAAAATCAAAGAGGATGTCTTCTAATTGCAGAAAGCATAATAACATCTCAATATTTAATCATCGGATTATGAAGAACTTTAACATTGATATTTGATAAGCATGTACTATATTAAATGCTGAAAAACATTAGACATATTTTCTTCAAGTAGATAAGATTCTTGAAGCAACTAAGTCAAATGGCTACTTCAACACCTACATCTATATAAAGACTCAAATTTGAAGAATTGAAGTTAGTGAATATGCTCACTTTCAGAAAAGATAAAGTTTTGATAAACTTGTTCCGAAAAACTTCCTTTATTTCTTTGTTTGTAAATAATCTTAACCTGAACTTCACTATATATCTTTTTTTACGCAAAGGTTGAATTCTTATAAGTTAGATACTTTATCTGTAAAATCCACCTCTCGTGATAGTTATCTTGAAGATACTAGGATCAAACAATACTTGATTAGTCTGAAGAGGCTGGGTCCAAAGAATACGGGGAGTAGTTAGCCTGAAGAGGCTATGATCAAATAATATTTGGTTAGCTTGAAGAGGTTGGGTTCAAATAATATTTTGGTTTAGTTAGCATGAAGAGACTATGTCCAAACAATACTTGGGTTAGTCAGAAGTGATTGTGGTCAAATAGTACTTCTATTCACCAAGTAATAGTGAAATCTTAATTGTTGTTAAAAAATTAGACGTAGTCTCTTAAAACAAACCAGTATAAATTTTCTTGTGTTTTTTTTTTACTGTTTTGTTGTTTATTACTAATTAGTGTTGCGTTGTAAAATATTTCGTTTAAAAATAATTTAATTCGTCTGGTAAAATCTTGTGTCTGAATTCTATCACACTAGTCTTAAACAATTCAAAAAGTTTATAAAAAAAATTTAATTCATAATTTAACCCCCTTTTTGGGTACTTGTCTTTACATCATTGTATGGACGAAGCTAAAGTTACAAAGAAAAAAAAAAACTTACCTTAAATTTAGGAGATATTCACATTATTACACCATCTACTTATTAAAGCCAATAACATTATTCCATAATAATTATAGTACAACAATGATTTAGTTAAAAGTGATCCTTGCAACTTAAGATCAACATCAGTAATTAAGATCCTTATAGTTCAAAGTCATTAAGTTATTAGTTAAAGATGAGACGGAACTTTTGAAAGAGTTGGGTTTCTCTGCCCTAAACTCATAATTTAATATAGCAAAATAGTCAAATATAAAATATCTATCCATGTACCTATTTAGATAAGTTAATTGTCATATATCGTTTAATTTTAAACCGTGAAATTGAATTTTTTATCTTCCACCAAAAATAAAAGTTATAACTTTTGGCAATTGAGCTCATTTACAATAATAGAGCTCAATGATTGATTGAGATTAGAATTAAATTCTATCATAATAGTTACACCCAGAGATCTTATAAGTCATAATTTTACACAAAACACAATAAAAGGATTTATAAATCTTGCAAAAGGTGGTAAGTTGGTAGAAATAAATTGATTTCTACTATAACTTGGCTCAAGAAAAATCAAATAAAAGTAACAACTACTTTTGATACCATGTAAGAAAATAATAGCATAACATAATGTATTTTCATTATACAAAATAAAAAGATTGCAACCTCGTTATGTAGAGGAAGTTGGAGTTACAAAAGAAATGGAGTTACAAAAGAAAAAGATAGGTCAGAAGATATTCACATTATTAAATCATCTATTAGAGTAACAAAAAATTTATTCCTTAATAATTGATAGTACAACAATAATTTATTATAAGGTGATCCTTGTGGCTTGTAATCAATATCAATAATTAATATTCCTATAGTTTAAAGCCATGAAATTATAGTTAAGGAGAGGCAAGACATCAAAAGAGTTCAACTTATCCACCTCAAACTCATAATTTAATAAAGCAAAATATTCAAATATAAAACCTCTAAACCATGTAAATATTTAGATGATTTGATTGTTATTTATTGTTTAACTTTTATAAATGAAACTAAATTTTAAATCTTCCACCAAAAATAAGAGTTATAGGTTTTGGCAATTAAGCTCATTTAGCATAATAGAGCTCAATACTTTGGTTAAGAATTGGAGTTGAATTTTGTCCTAACAGTCAAACATAAAAATCTTATAAATCAAGGATGCACTTTTGGATATATTATAAATCTAGCAAGAAATGCAACTAAGGCAACCAAAATAAAAGGTAAGAATCTTTTACCATTATAATCCTACAAACTTAGCTTAGCAAGATAGCAACATGGAAATTCAATCTCCAAATTTGTATTATGAAATGAATAAGGAAAATAAAATAAGTACTTGACAAATACAAATAAAGTTTTTGTGATAACCAAGCGGAATGAAAAGTGCAATTAAACTTATTGATTCTTAAAGGCAACACCAATAAACCTCCTAAAGCAATGATGACATCTAATTTAGTTACCTCTAAGGTGACTTTTCGCCAAAAATTACATATTTGAATCAACTTTTAAAGCTTGACATGTGCTAATAAACTAAATAGTACGAGGTATACGTTGTTAGGTACTAAAATCTTAAAAAATAAAAGATAAAAGAAAAGAGGAACAAAATAAAACAACTTACCTTATCATGACAGTAAGAAAATAATGTTTAGCACTTAGAAAGAGACATGAAGAAATTGATTGAGAATGAATACTGCCATGATGGCCGAGGAGCATACTAAGTTCAAAGATGAAAAGGAAGTGTTATCAGACAAATAAAAAATTAAAAACCTGAATTCATGTTATAGAAGAGGAAGATATTTCCCTTCAAACCTCTCTAGGAGAAGTACTACCGAACATGTAACTAGTAGAAAATAGGTTTTTAATGTCTCCATTCCCATGTCAGTTGCAAAATAAACGACATAGTTTTATTTTCCACGTCGGTTAACTTAACCGATGTAGTATTGTAAAAGATAAAACACAAGAAGGGGGGTTGAATTGTGTTACTTAAAAAAATATTTTTCTTTCGTCTGTGTGTTTAAATATGTTCAGACGAAACAATCTTAATCTTCAAAGGTTGATTTTAATAAACAGACGTTATGGTTTAATTATCCCCGTTAGTCAAATACTTAATAACACAAATACACAAGTATTTTTATATTGGTTCATCTATGCAAGACTACGTCCAGTTACCCAGTAACAACTGAATTTTCACTAACAAACCGTGAAAGGGTTACAAGTATTATTTGCCCCCAGTCACTTCTGGCTATAACACGATATTCTTTGAACATAGCCTTCGCAGGCTAAACAATACTTCTGGCTATAACACGATATTCTTTGAATAACCAGCCTCCTCAGGCTAAAACACCACACAAGTGGATTTGAAATAGTTCTATAAAAAGAGAGTTTCCTCTTTGCATAGAGAGTTTTATAAATGAAGAGCAAAAGTAACAAAGAGCGAATTCTCAATAAGGTAGAATATTGAAGCGTGTTCGCCAACTGAACTTTGAAGAAGTGAAATCTTTAAATAGGCAAAATCTTCAGATATCCGTTAGACACAGAAGAAAGCCGTTGAGAGTTTTCCAAGCAAAGTCCAAAAAGGTGTTAGAAAGCACTTGATTGATTGATGGTGTGTGCAGCGGATATAGATAGCGTGCGCAGTACTTTTTCTGACTTGTACAGAGATTTGATAGAAAAAGGTGAAGACCTTTTCGAGTTGCATATGTAGGCGTGAATCCCCATACTGATCTTGGATGCTTCTAAAGAGTACTTCTTAACATTTGAAATCTTGGCGCGAATGACTCATACTTTGCTTCATTTCTTTGGCAGACGATGAACTTCTTCAGTCTTAAGAGTTTTCGTCTTAGCCTATCGTCTGATGACTTTACTTAAGACATACGAATGACTTCAATTTTGAGGAGTCATCTTCGTCGTACTTTCGTTGCCTCGACTTGATGTTAAATCGTAGATGTTCCGTCTGACTTGTAATAATCAAAACTTTAGAGATGTTAATCATCTTGATCTAACAATCTCCCCCTTTTTGATGATTACAGACCATACTAATAACTTTCTCCAAGGAAACATCTACACAAGACAAGATTAGCTAAACAATTTAAACACAAGTCAGATTTACATCAAGACGATGTTTTCTGAATCAATACCTTTTTATAAGAATTGTTACATCAATATGATGTAAACCATGTATAGTATTACAAGGTATACAAAAAACAAAAGCTCTATGAATACATGTATAAAGCTATACAAATTAATAAAGAATAAATAATAAAAAAAAATATCTCCCCTTCTATACTAACTCCCCCTCAGACGAAGGCTCCCCGTCAGACAAAGGCTCCCCCTTAGCTTAACATCCATCACCTTTTCTTTCTTTAAGATATTCTCCCCCTTGGGCTGAGAATCATCAAAAGCTTCAAGAGGAAGGTTTAGGCTTCTGTTGGACAAGCCCCATGACGATCTCCCTCAGCTGTTGTATCTCAGATGTGAGAGAGGCTTGATTGTCCTCAAGCTCTTTGTTCTTCTTCTTCAGATGCTCGCAATTTTCCTCCAATGCATCATACTTACGCTTCAGAGTATGATACTCATCAGCGTTCACAACTTCACTCTCAACCACAGTAACCTCTACGTTGTCATCATTCTCCATAAGAGGCATTTGAGGCTCTTCAACAATAGGAACAAATTCATTATCTTCAATGAACACAGTTGGAGTCCTCAACAATCGCAGAGTGAAAAGAGGAAGCGTGAGATATGCAGTGTAGTCTCTCTTCCATTGCCAAGTGAACACTCTGTTGGGAACAGAGAGCTCAAGATCTGGATGTTCCTCAGACGAATGTGTATAAGCAAAAGCTTCTCCAGGAAACACCTTGCCACAGATCGTGGAATCTTCATCAAATGAGGTTCCAGAGCAAATGGCAGAAGTAGCTTCATGATCTTCTATCAACCTTTGAATTTTGGGATTGATAGGCCTTGAGGCTTTGGCCTGAATGGATTTGAGATGCAAGTATGCAGCAGACGGAAGTCTCTTGGGGATGTGCCTTGCAAACTTGAAAGTTTTGGGGACAGACAGTCTTCTTCTCCTTTCCTTTAGCCAAAAACTTGACCAAACAAGGTCGTTTTCGGTCTAAGATAACGAAGAACTTGGTGACGTTGGAAACGAGAGAAGAGAATTGAGATCCCATCATGAAGGGATAATGTCTCGACTCCTTCTTTGCTCTTCTTTCAATGTGATAGAAGGAAGCCAATCTAGCTTTTTCTTCCTTTCTATACGCATTTGCCATCAGCCTGAAAGCTGTGTTGTAATCTTCAGGCAGAGCATGAGCAAATTATTCGGGGTCTTCATATTCATGGAGGAGGATGGAGTATCGTGGACAAATACCTGCAAAATGCGGTCTTGTCCAAGGGAGAACAATTCCAAGAGTATGTCCTAGACCTACATACTCTGTTTGGTTCATTGGAATTGTGAAGGGTGCAGGATCATGGCGATCAATGGCGTCCAAATGCCAATGACAACACTCTTTTGGCTCATAAATGGTGGAGTTGGGATCTCCAAACCTGCAATGGTGAAATGCAGGGGCATTGGGTTCAAGCCGAACCTTCCAGTTGACATTCTCTCTGAGGGGAATGTGGGGTTCATAGCCAAGAGCTGGTCCTTCAATCACCGACTCAGCTAGATGATCCTTGTACTTGTTTATTTCTTCTAAACCCTTGATGTCTAAGAAGGCCAGTTTTTCCCACGGCAGACGCTTTAGCCATTCGCGTTGCTATTCAGGAGTATAAATGAGATCTTCTTTGAAGTCCACTGGCATCAGGGGTTTGTGATAAATAAGAGGATTGACAAACCTCCCAAGTTGGAATCTTTTCTTACCTCTGTACTGATAAGGATTCTTCAACTCAATATAGGGAGTGTCCTTTATAAAGCCGTCTTCATCGTCTGCTGAGTAACCATTTTTAGCCGACTCCGACGATTCACCCTTATTGGAGATATCTTCAAGTTCATCTCCAAGAATCCAGTCAGGCTTAACTGGTCTTTCAGCACAAGAACTCTCAGCAAATCTTCTCATGACTAATTCGTTAAGAAACATATAGTCAGTCTTGTGCTTAGGTGGAAGATCTTCTGGATTTAAAACTTCAGCGTGAGATCTCACCCATTGTGCATCCATCTTATTTATAATAACATGTTCTTCATCAGACGAAGAACATGCATTTTCAATTGTTATTACTTTAGAAGAAATTTCCATCGTTTGTAGATAGGATGTTTCTTCAGACGCAGCATGTATCGTCTGATCACAAGCGACGTTGAGAGGAGACGCAACAATAGGATCTGAGACAATTATCATATGTTCGTCTTGGAGTGTAGGTGCAGAACTCTCCATAGTTGAAGCTTCTTCATTAAGCATAGTCTTCAATTCCTCTGCTAACTGAGCATTGTCCTTCTGGATCTGGGTAGTTTCTTCACTATTTATGCCCTCTGAAGTTGCTGGTGCAGACGCAGCTTTAGACGATCCAATGCCCTTAATGCTCTCGAGAAAGATTCTTTCTCTTTCACTTGAAGCCAAGATAAAAACCTTCTTAGCCTCTTTTAGTTGCCTTGTTTCGTCTGTTTCTCCAACAATCACAGACGCAATCTTCTGCTTCATTTTCTCTTTGCCTTTGACAGCCTTTTGAAGAGCAATTTCTCTAGCTTTTGCTTTCTCTTCAACTGTTTTCTTCTACTTTTCTTCGTCTGTGGGAATCTTTACAGACGTTACACCCTTAGATGTTTTCTTAACCCCTTCATCTTCATCAGGGGATATTTCATTCTCCTGTGTCTTAGACGCAACATGTTTTATTCTGATAGTCTTCTTCTTCTTTCTAAGAGGCTCTTCTTGAGCATCATCGAAAGGGACTTCAGATACAATCACAGGTGGAAGATGAATAGATGTTTGGGTTTGTGTTTGGGCTTGTGTTTGGGTTTGTGTTTGGGTTTGTGTTTGGGTTTTGGCGCATTTGATACATGCTCTGTGAGGAAGATCTTTGGTGATAGGAGAAAGAATAACTTCATCTTCACTCCTATTGTGATGGAGGAAGCTAGGGCTTAGATGCATCTTGGCAAAGGTGCTTCCTTTGACCTCTTTTCCTTCATCATGCCACACGACACCAGTAGCATCAAAACCTTAGTTTAAGATGATTTTGGAGAAGAGAGTGGCGTAGGGAATACTGCTTTTCCTACGAATATTCCTCTTCTTCAACGCATTTATCCAATGGTCGAGAATAATGTGAGGAAGACTTAGCCTTGCTTTCCTCAAGCAATAGTAGATGCAGAATCTGTCACGAGTACTCACATTGTCTCCTGAGCCTGTTCTGGGTGTGAAGATGTTGTAGAGAAGGTTGTGGATAACTCTGACCGTGGGATAGAGATTCCCAGATCTCAGAAACTTGGGATATTCGGGGTCATGAACCTTCCCATAAAGAATCTTGTCTACATGCTAAGATTCTAACCTCATCCAAGTCGAGCAATAAAAGCGTCCTTCAGCTTTGCAGCTTCTAGCTTCAACAATGGAGTCTATTGTGATAATATACTCCTTGTTGTCAATGGTACCCACAATACCATCATCAAACTCCTTTGCGTCGCTCCAGAACTCCGCGTAAGCCTCCATCAACCATGGACCTCTCATCTCCGCGAAATCCATCCAGCCATTGTGTATTAACATTTTTGATACCCTGTTAGAGATGCCTTCTATGGTGGACCTTGAAATCCACTTGCTAGGCAAGAATAGATCTTGCGCAAAGAAGGTTGCTTCAGTTGCTTTGTTGTTCTTGGCGGCCATTGTTCTAATTTTGATAAGAGAGAAGAATATGTGAATAAACTACTCAGAGATAGTAAGAGTATAGTAAGAGGTAAAAATGTAAACTTTGAGAGTATTTATAATCAAAGACAAAAACAGTTATAATTCATCAGACGAAAGAAATTGAAACCGTCCCTGATTTGACGTTGACGTGGCCCTGTCATTGCCCTTTTAATGATTGATTTGACTTTTGCAATTTGCAGCGCGTGCTCTTCAATGTCCTAGAATAGTGCAATAAATGAAAGACACATTTAATGTTGCCTTTAAGTTGTCCCTGCACGCTTAACTTTAAATTAATTAAATAATAACCTTGTGTCTGATGAATTTTCTCAAACTGATTCAACTTAATCAGACGCAATGTTTCGTCTTAACGAAGGCATTTAAAATGTACAGACGAAATGAAATGCTCAGACGGAAAAACTTAATCAATTAGAGAAACAATTCCCAAATTTTCTTTGATGAAATTAAAGCGAGTTTCGTCTAAAGCTTTTGTAAAGATATCAACCCATTGAAAATCAGTTTGAACAAACTATATATCGAAAATACCTTTTTGAACATAATCTCTAATAAAATGAAATTTGATTTCAATATGTTTGGCTTTTGAATGTTGAATAGGATTTTTGCTGAGATTAATTGCACTTGTATTATCACAAAACACTGGTATTTGGGTTTCAAACCTGGAGTAATCCTCAAGTTGATGTTTTACCCAAAGTAGTTGTGAGCAACACCCAGCTACAACAATATATTCTGCTTTAGTGGTTGAAAGTGCAATGGAGTTTTGCTTCTTGCTTGACTAAGAGATTAGTGATGAGCCAAGAAATTGACATCCACCACTTGTGTTTTTTCTTTCTACTTTATCTCCAGCATAATCAATATCACAATAACCACTTAGATTGAAATCACTACTTTTCTTATAAAACAGAGAGAGATTAGTGGTTCCAATAAGATATCTTAAAATACGTTTAACAGCTTGCAAATGTGATTCCCTAGGATCAGATTGAAAACGTGCACATAGACATACACTGAACATAATGTCAGGTCTACTTGCAGTGAGATAGAGAAGAGATCCAATCATACCTTTGTATATCGTCTGATCAACGGTCTTACCTAATTCGTCTTTGTTGAGACTGGCTCCAGACGAATGCATGGGAGTCTTCATTGGTTTGGCATTTTCCATTTTGAACTTCTTTAGAAGTTCCTTAGTATACTTCTGTTGATGAATGTATATGTCTTGTTTCGTCTGTTTGATTTGAAGTCCTAAGAAAAACTTCAACTCTCCCATCATGCTCATACTAAACTCATCCTGCATTAACTTAGAGAAATCCTTGCACAAGGATTCGTTAGTTTCTCCAAAGACTATATCATCTACATATATTTGGACAATAATAAAGTCTTTTGAAACACTTTTCTTGAAGAGAGTAGTATCGACCTTTCCTCTTGAAAAACCATTTTGAAGAAGAAAAGAACTTAATCTATCATACCAAGCTCGAGGAGCTTGTTTAAGACCATATAATGTTTTCTTCAACTTGAAAACTTGATCTGGTTAAGATGAACTCTCAAATCCAGGAGATTGTTTTACATATATTACCTCTTCAATAAAACCATTTAGAAAAGCACTTTTTACGTCTATTTGATATAAGATGATATTTTTATGAGCAACAAAAGCAAGTAGAATTCTAATGGCTTCTAATCTAGCTATAGGAGCGAAAGTTTCGGTAAAATCTATACCTTCCTGTTGATTATAGCCCTGAGCTACTAATCTTGCTTTATTTCTTGCCACTTTCCCATCTTCATTAAGTTTATTTCTGAACACCCATCTTATTCCAATAATGCTTTTGCTTCTTGGTCTTTCTACCAAAGTCCAAACGTCATTTCTTGTAAACTGGTTTAACTCTTCTTCCATAGCTAAAATCCAGTCATTATCTTGTAGAGCTTCATCAATGTTCTTGGGCTCTATATTTGACACGAGAGCATAGTCAGACGATTCATTTAGTCTTGATCTTGTTTGAACACCTTGATGTCTATCTCCAATGATAAGATCTTCTGTGTGGTTTGAGGCAAACTTCCATTGGAGCTTGATCATCATGTTGATGAGCATCAGACAAAGAGGGTTCGTCTGTACTTCTATCGTCTTCTCTTGTGTCAGCTCTTGCGTCTGACCCATGTTGACCATTTGAACTTGAACTTTGACCAGAAGGGTTAATCTGCAAATTATCAAATAAATTTTTTAGGTTTGATATTTCCTTATCAGACTTTGAGTTATCTTGGAATTTTATATGAATTGATTCCTCTACAACTTGCGTCTTAGAGTTAAATACTCTGTAGGCCTTAGATGTATTGGAATATCCAAGTAAGAATCTCTTCACCACTTTTGAATCAAACTTGCCAAGTTGATCCTTAGTGTTTAAGATTAAACATTCACATCCAAAAGGATGGAAGTATGAAATGTTGGGTCTTCTTCCTTTCCATAGTTCATATGGAGTCTTATTCAATATTGGTCTTATCAATATTCTGTTTTGAATATAACATGAAGTATTAATTGCTTCTGCCCAATAATATTTTGGAAGAGAGCTTTCATGCAACAAAGTTCTAGCCATTTCTTGTAAGGTACGAATTTTCCTTTCCACAACTCCATTTTGTTGAGGAGTTCTTGGAGACGAAAAATTGTGGAAAATATCATTTTCAAAACAAAAGGCATTGAACTCAGAATTTTCAAATTCTGTTCCATGATCGCTCCTAACAGACGAAATACATATTCCTTTTTCTTTTTGAACACATTTACAGAATATTTCAAAGACACTGAATGACTCATGTTGTTGTGCTAGGAAGTATACCCATGTGAATCAGTATAGTCATCCACAATCATAAATCCATATCTCTTTCCTCCAATACTTTCAGTCTGAGTAGGTTCAAAGAGATCAATATGTAACAGTTCTAGAGATCTTGTCGTGGAAACAACATTTTTTGATTTAAAAGATGCTTTGAGTTGTTTCCCATGCTGACAAGATTCACACAGACGATTGGATTTCCAAGATATTTTTGGCAAACCTTTCAAAAGATCCTTTTTAGAAATTTTTGAAATATACTTGAGACTTAAATGTCCAACCTTTTTATACCAAATATCTCGTTCATCATCTGCTGAAATCAAACATGTCATATTCTGATCACTAAGGTCAGAAAGACAAACCTCATAGAGATTATTCCTTCTTTTCCCAATAAACAGAATGGATTTGTCTTTGTTCTTGACTATACATTCATCGGAGTTAAAAGCTACTTCGTATCCACTGTCACAAAATTGACTTATGCTAAGCAGATTGAAGTTGAGACCTTTAACATAAGACACATTTTGGATAAGAGGATTGGGTGTCTTACCAACAATCCCAATACCTAGGATTTTACCTTTCCCTGAACCATATGATACAGACCCTTTACTTGGTCTGAGGTCTTGGAACATAGACAGGTCTCCCGTCATGTATCGTGAGCACCCACTGTCCAGGTACCAGCTTGAAGTCCTCTCTTTTCCTATTAAGGATGTCTACAACAGGAATAATAAGTGACTTTGGTACCCAAATCTTTTTGGGTCCTCTTTTGTTAGTAGAAGAAGATTTCTTTTTGTTTAAGGTTCTTTTATCTTTTATATAGTTGTTTGGAACCTTGTTGTAATTTTTGTTCTTCTTCTTATGAGCAGACGAAACAAATTTGTTTTTCTTTTTGTCTGACTCTTCAACATAACCAAGTCCACTCTTATCAGACGGATACCTTCCATATTTTAAAATATTTTCTAGCATTGAGGATCCCTTAGTGAACTTGGTTAAGTCTTTGAGTAAGGATTCATTTTCTTTCTTCAATCTTTTGATTTCAGAAATAAACGTATCCTTTTCAGACTCAGATGATTTTTCATCTAATACTTCCTTTTGTAGCAACTCGTTTTCAGTTCTCAAAGTAACATTTTCTTCCAAAGTTTGTTTCAACTTGGTTTTGCATACTTTGTATTGCTCAGCAATAAAATGTGAGTTAGCCAAAAGTGTATCATAGGAAATTTCTTCTGATTCTGACTCAGACTCAGATGAAGAGGATGAAGAAGTTTCAAATTCAATTACCTCTGATGAGACAGAATCTCTAGCCATGAGACAGATATTTGCAATCTCTTCCTCTTCAGTAGATTCCTCTGAACTTTCGCTATCAAGGTCTTCCCAAGTCACCAAACTCTTCTTTCCCTTGTTTTTGCGAGGATTCCATCTTCTCTTTAACCTTGGACACTCTGATCTCATGTGTCCAGGTTTTCTGCATTCATAACAGATACCTTCTAAGCTCTCTTCCTTACTCGAAGGTTTTTCAGTGAGCTTCTTTTCCTTCTTCTTGAAAAAGCATTGACCTCTCCCCTTTTCTATCATCATCTTCTTAAAGCGTCTGACCATGAGGGAAATCTCATCATCAGACGATACGTCATATTCTCTTTGAAGAGTGGCAACTTTCCTCATACGCACATCCTCAATTCCTTCATATGAAATCTTGAGGGCATGCCAAAGCTCTTTAGCGGTTTTGTAGGCACAGAATCTGTTGTATTTTGTCCTTGATAATGCACACATGATGACATATCTGGCTTTGTTGTTGAGTTCCATAAACAAATATTCTTCATTTTCCCATTCAACCTCGGATTTGACAATAGGGATTTCACCTTGAGTTATGATGTTCCATAGTCTGTATTGGGTTGATTTGATGTACATCTCCATCCGATCAGCCCAGTAAGGATAGTCATCACCAGAGAACGCTAGCGGCTTGTTCATGGATGACCCTGCAGACAAAAACGAAGGTCCTTGAGACTCCATTTTGGATCTTTTCCTCTAGCAGCTGTAAAGCGCTCAACCCTTAGAGGCTGAGCTCTGATACCAAACTGTAAAAGATAGAACACAAGAAGGGGGGTTGAATTGTGTTACTTAAAAAAAATATTTTTCTTTCGTTTGTGTGTTTAAATATGTTCAGACGAAACAATCTTAATCTTCAAAGGTGATTTTAATAAACAGACGTTATGGTTTAATTATCCCGTTAGTCAAATACTTAATAACACAAATACACAAGTATTTTTATATTGGTTCGTCTATGCAAGACTACGTCCAGTTACCCAGTAACAACTGAGTTTTCACTACAAACCGTGAAAGGGTTACAAGTATTATTTGCCCTCAGCCACTTCTGGCTATAACACGATATTCTTTGAACACAGCCTTTGCAGGCTAAACAACAAGGGTATTCTTTTAATAACCAGCCTCCTCAGGCTAAAACACCACACAAGTGGATTTGAAATAGTTCTATAAAAAGAGAGTTTCCTCTTCGCAAAGAGGGTTTTATAAATGAAGAGAAAAAGTAACAGAGAGCGAATTCTCAATAAGGTAGAATATTGAAGCGTGTTCGCCAACTGAACTTTGAAGAAGTGAAGTCTTTAAATAGGCAAAATCTTCAGATATCCGTTAGACACAGAAGAAAGTCGTTGAGCGTTTTCCAAGCAAAGTCCAAAAAGGTGTCAGAGAGCACTTGATTGATTGATGGCGTGTGCAGCGGATATAGATAGCGTGCGCAGTACTTTTTCTGACTTGTACAGAGATTTGATAGAAAAAGGTGAAGACCTTTTCGAGTTGCATATGTAGGGGTGAATCCCCATACTGATCTTGGATGCTTCTAAAGAGTACTTCTTAAGATTTGAAATCTTGGCGCGAGTGACTCATACTTTGCTTCACTTCTTTGGCAGACGATGAACTTCTTCAGTCTTAAGAGTTTTCGTTTTAGCCTATCGTCTGATGACTTTACTTGAGACAGACGAATGACTTCAATTTTGAGGAGTCATCTTCCGTCTGTGCTCGTTTCGTCTGACTTGATGTTCCGTCTGTAGATGTTCCGTCTGACTTGTAATAATCAAAACTTTAGAGATGTTAATCATCTTGATCTAACAAGTATTTCCAATTCTCATTGGTTTTTTTTGGAACCGACATAAAAAATCACATTTTAAAATATTTTTCCCTTCATTATACATCTTTGTTATCGCCCTTTCACATTTTCTTTCTTCATTGTGCTTTCTCTAGTTTGCATCTCTCTCTCAATCTCTTCCATTCTCACCCTCATTGCTTCCATTCTGCCTCTGCACTGTTCCCTCTTCCCCACATGTTTTTGCTCTATCAAGTTTTCACTTTTCTCTTGCTCTCTCGCACGATCTCCTATGTTCTCGCCTCCATTGCCTCTGTGCTCCTCACGTCGTTCTCTCCTCTCCGCACCACACATTAGACGACGAGGACCATCCTGAGACTCCTAATCGCATTAGGACTATTGGGAACAAACTTCAATGCGCTAGCATTCTCGAACGATAATTGATTCATCCATGTTTTGTTAAGGTTTTGCATTGCAAAATGAAAATCTTTGTACTTTTCTCATTTATCTATCTGTTTTTACTTTATTGTATTCTAGTTTCTATTTTTAATGATTGCTATGCAATTCCAATTTGAATACTTGGCAAATATTTGTTCAATTAAATCCATTAACTGGTTGTAATTTGACAGAGGAGTAATATTTTTTATCTACGTATATTTTGTCTCTCTGTCAGATATATAATTAGTTATTGATTACTTGATGCACATTTGTTAAAAACTCATAAAAAGAAACCAAATATTTCTAACTAGGAGCTTTTATTTGTAGGGAAATTCCTCAAGCAAAGCAGTGGAGTGGACCTGCAGTCAATGTAAGAAGAAAATAATGTTGATAAATTCACTATGGGAAGATAGATAAAATCCTTATTGCTACTCATTATTTATACTATATCTAAATTTTTGCCTTTTCTTTTGTAGGATAACTGAAAGATCTAATAATCCTCCTAAGATGCGTAGAAGTGCATCTCCCTCGGCAAATATGAGTCACAAAATAATCCTACAAATTCAGATTGCTTCAAGAAACATTTAAAATGATCTATTAGAACTGTTAGTTTTTCTTGATTAGTTTATTACCATATGCCAAATATATAGTTTTGTGTAGAGATCCTGAATTAGAAATACTATGAACGCCAGCAATATGAATTTGAGAAAAAATTCATACAATGTCATCATATTTTTCTTTAATAGGTTTCAAAACTGAACCCAAATTTTTTAGTACATTGTGTTATGTTAAAATGACTTAGCATCTTAATTTTGATAATTATAAGACAGACGGATGTATCAATAAATGCAAAGGGAACAATGATCAGACGGATCATTATTAGCATAGACGAAAGATGCACCCTCAAAACACAAGATGTTTCAGACGCAAGGTTCAAGTCGTCATGCTTTAAGGCAATCTCATCAGACGAAGAACTTTCAAAGATCAGACAGAGAGCGCGTCTCAACTTCTAGTCATGTGCTCAAGTGTGAAGATTTGAAGACTAAAATTGAAGACAAAGATTGAAGACAGACGAATGAATTCAACACACAACTCTTTTGAATTGTTCATTCATCTATCCTTTTATGAAGTTCAAGACGCTGGGTAACTTGTGCATTCGTTTCAAATCAAACCGTTACTCATAAGCTTCTATAGGTGGAAAGAGATTTCAAAATAAACCTCTGCAACACGAAAAACAGTTGTACATTTTAGTGAAATCTTTGAGCATATCAAGTCAAAGGCAGATCTCACGCTGACTTTTCATTAAATGTTCTGATTGCTCACTCTGAAAGTACTCAAGTCAAGGACTAACGTTAACATCTACAGTCTAAAAGTTACTTCACAAGAACGCGTATATAAGAACTTCATCCCTATGAGTTCAACTTGGCAAACTACTCTGATCAAGACTATATTCATATACTCACTCAAGCTCTCATCATACAAGTTTGCTCGGTACAAATTTAGAGTAGAATTCTCATTGTAAAATCCCTCTCTACGTAGAGGATATTTTCTATTTGGTCTTAATTGTAAACCGTTGTTGTGGTAATTTGTAGCCTGAGGAGGCTAATTGTTTAAAGAATACCTTGAGTTTAGCTTGAGGAGACTAAAGTCCAAAGAATACCTATTTTAGCCTGAGGAAGCTAAGTGTTGAAAGAATACCTTGGTTAGTCTGTGAAGGTTGTGTTCAAAGAATACCTGGGTTTAGCCTGCGAAGGCTGGGGTCAAAGAATACCGCTTTAGCCTGAAAAGGTTGTGTTCAAAGAATATCTGTATTTTAGCCAGGAGTGACGGCGTTCAAAGAATACTCTTAGTGGAACCTCAGCAAGTTGCTGGGTAACTAGACATAGTCCTGAATAGACGAACCAGTATAAAAATATTATTGCTTTGATTATTTTATCTGCTTACTAACCGAGAATAATAACTTAAACTGCATTCTTACTTAAAATCAATTTTTGAATTATAAGTATAAGTTTGCGTCTGATCTAAACATTTTAATACAGACGCAAAACGCATCGTCTGAAAAAGTTTTAATTGAAAAACACAATCCAACCCCCCTTCTTGTGTATTTGTATTTTACACATTGTCACGTACTTCTAAGTGATTTGTTGCAATTTATTGGTTTATAGGATTTGTTTAGTACTTGTAATAAGATTCATAATCCTTTAGAGTCAAAATTAAAGCCAATTTCATCAAAGTTATCAACAAGCATTTATAGGAAAAGAAAATGAGATGAATTTAAGAAATAAAATAAAATAAATTTCTCTCATTAAAATCAATATGCGGTTCAACTTATGGAAAAGTTGAATTGGTGGACTTCTAAAAATATTAAGGTAAATAATCTTGACTCATTTTACCTTTTTTATTTTATTTTTTCTAAGTATTTTTTCTTTTTGAAAGTATTTCATTCATCCCAACTCTTAAATTAAGCACTAGAGAGTTACTTTATTACAATTAAGTTACACATGTCATCTTTACTATTCTGTTGCATTGACTCTCCAACTCTTTTTTTTTATTGTTCCTATGAATTATATAATTTCAAACATTTGTTGACAAATATGAACATACAGGAAGTTCCACCAGATAATGAGTTTAAGAAAAGAATAAGACTAGAGGTAATACCAGTACACAAGGTTCTCTATTATTTGGGTTCTCCTACTTAGGTTCTCTGTTATTTTATGTTTATTATGAATTTAGTTTGTTAATTGAACTTGGTGAATGAGTATGTGGTTTAATTATAAGAATGAGAACAAGTGAAAAGGAAACATTGTAAGGAACAATTCTTCTAGATGGAAGTAGTTGCACTGTTGAATATCCAAAACCATTGCTTATGATAATTATGCTTAAGTTAGGTGCAAAGACAAGGAGAGTGTTGCTTGGAAAAGTAACAAATATAAATCATGACATTACTCTTATAGTTGGTTTTAACATCACTGAGAAAACTTTTAAGAAGAAGTATAAGTGCAATTATGGGAAAGGTATGTAGATCGGAGAAAAAGACTAGCCATTGAAGGACATCACGCTAGCATGCTTGCTGCTTCCTTTGTTTTGGGCAAGTACTATCTCTGACTACACTTTTTATGTTTCTCGCATTTTCTGACCACAATGTCATGATATAGGTAACTAGAACCCCAAGAATCGTTTAGCTACACATAATTATTTTTCTCTAAGACATTGTTTAATCATGCTAAGATTAATTTGTGCTAAGCTATAAATAGTCTTTGCCTATTTGGATAATTATGTTTTTAGGATTTCTGTTTCAAATTTTTGTTGTTTTGGATGATAAATTTCTGTTGTCACTTGTGAGTGTATCTAGGAATAAATTAATCATGTGATTGAGAAACTTCCAAATGACATAGGATTTTCTTCTCATTTTTTTCATTATGACAATGTTTGTTATGCAATTTTGAATTGTTAGTGATATATCTTCTTTGTTATGGTTTACAAGGAGAATAAGGTTACGTGAGTTGTATTGTGTAGTTAACTTGTTAGTGGATTGATATTTTTGATTGGAGAGATATTTCCTAGGACCTTCAATGATAATTCATTTCCCTATATCTTGATTGTATAGTTGTGTTATCATAATGATTTTTTTAGTCTTACTTGATTATGAAAAACACTTACTAGATTTATACAAAATATCATTCTTGTATTCATCTTGTTTTGAGGAGATCTGACACCGGAGAGCTCTCTCTATTTTCTATGCTTCAATTTCCTCTCTTCATGCTTCCTAATACTCTAACTTAGGTTATTCTCCTTTGCACTACTCTAATGTTTCTTTGATTTTGCAGCAGGATGCCTCTTCTTGTTTCTCTAGTAGATTTTTGTTGTTAGACTTTTTCTATCAAATCAATTTCTATTAGATATGTCTTTCACTTAGTGAGATTTGTCTTCCGTTAATGTGCAACCAATGTTGCCATTAGTGAATGAGATTTCACTATAGAATCATATTTACTGCTAAAACAAAGATCCCTTAAGTAATTGAGTATACAGTCGCTTTTTACTTCTGAATTTGATATTTGAGTATAAAATTGTTAACTTGTTACTAACATTACATTGGGCGTACTCGATCTGAACTCATATTTTTCAACTCATAACATGATGAATTATACTTAGGCTTAAAATGTGTTGCATGTGTATCTGAATTCGATATTTGAGTATAAAATTGTTATTTTATACTCAAAATTTTCACTTCTGAATTTGATATTTGAGTATAAAATTGTTAACTGACGTGAAAGCCTCTTTTTGCATTAGTGAATATACGCCTTGGCTATGTAGACATTTTACATTCGAGTACATTTTGATTTGTGATTTGTTTAGGGAGTTGGAGTAAATTTTGGTTTGTTTAAAGACCGACCATTAATCCTCAATTGAGTTTTTGCAAAATATTTTGGCAATGCATATTAAATCATGTTCTCAAAACTTGTGGTTCTCTCTATCGCAATACCATAACTTCACGATTTATCACACAAACTTATGTAACTCTTTGCCCTAATCTTTCCCTGACAAAATAATCTCACTTGAATTCTATAACATCTTTGACATTGTGTTCCAGCACCACTCCAACATTTAGCCTATCAAACAAAGCTGCAGATATTATTAATACATAAAGCTACAAATATTAGCACACAAAAGAAGAGGAAGTTAGTGTTTAGCTATATTTTTGCAAGAAAAATAAAAGGAAAAAGAAAGAGGGTGAAATCCTTAGTTGGAGAAGAATCATTACTACTAAGAGAAGGGGCGTGAAAGAGCATACTAAGAGCGAAACCTGCCATGTTGCGATGGTGAAGGGTGGTGCAAACAACACTAATGATAGAAGTGATACATGATAAGAAACATAAAAATAAAAAGATAAAAAAGATTTTGAATTTAAATTTTGAAATAAGACAAAGTTTGGAAGGTATAAATTAGAAGTGAGAAAGATGTTGGATGAAAATACAAATATAGTTTTAATAATTAATAAATAGATATATTGAGATGGCAAGGATCACATTTGAAATATAGAAATTATTATTATTATTAGTTATTAAAAATAATATTTTAAACACAAAAAATTACATCTAAAACATAAAATAAAACATTTTATATTTAATATAATATACGTCTACTTAAATTTATTCTTGTTTATTTGTTTATCATTTTGTTTACCTATACTAAATTTTACTAATTTAAGTGTATTTTAAAGGGACGACGCAAATTAATAGTAAAAATGAAAAGAAAAGAAGTAATTCTCATGATAATAGATAACAGAGAGAATGAGATAGTTTGCTTGAATTGACTGCTTGTTTGATTTAGCAAATTGTCTTCCTAAAGTATGTTTTGATTCAAACTAAAATATTTTTTAATTGAACTGAACTTTTTTTGCAATAATATGGAAAGTAGAAGAACATTTACACTTCATTGTAATTGAATTTCCCTTTCTTTGGAGTGAGCTTGAGCCTGTTTATCACTTATGATGAGAAATTTAACGCTTTGAACACATTAGAAATGATGCAAAAATTAGGGTTGATGATCCAACCAAACCAACGAAAATTGAAGCAAATCAACATAACTAAAATGAGGGCATGTAAACAAAGTTCAATCTTACCAATTTCAACAACTTACAGGCCGTTAGATGAGAGGCAAGTGAAGCACATCTTTGGGCCACAAAATATGAATTCAGTGTCGCCATTATTTGGGAAATAAGCCCCCAACTTCTGAGGCCTGTATAGCAGCCCAAACGACAAACAAAATCGCCCTACCACAAAGGGGAAATTAAGGAACATCATGGGATTGAACTTTTATATATTCTAATAGTTATTTGGTAAAATAGGTCTTGTTGATCAGACTTTAAAAATTAAGAAAATTTGTAAAATTTTTTAATAGTAGAAAATAAAATTGAACCAAATATATATAAAAAATTAAATTAATAATTTAACTTAATTAATTATCTTTGACAAATAAGATTAAAATAGAAATTCATCTACTTTTAAGCGTCTTGTTATCTTGACTATATTGTTGATTGATAAAAATATTAAAAATAGTAATTGAAATTACCTTTGCGGGGCCAAGCTATAGAAGTTTTTATAATATTAATGCATGGCGTTAAAAAAACTAGTTGAGTGTAAAGTATATAGACAGTGGTATAACTTTTGAAAAAAATGGTTTTTACAAATATTTATGAGAATATTTTAATTATGATTCTAAAAAATACTATTTATTTTAAAAATTATTTATAATTATAACTTTTTTTTTAAAATTACTTAATATTTTTTTAAAAAAAAAATAACAATAAATTTTCATTTTTCTAAAGAAGAGAGATTAACTTACACCATTAATTTATTAGATATTTTATCTAATAACTCGTTCCAATATATTAAAATTTCCTCAAACCACGGATTATGTTTACAAAACATTACGTAGACTCAAATTTATTCAACACTTTGTACATCAAATTTTTTTAATTATTATATATTTTAGGGTGTGTTTGAAATAGTTGTAAAAATCATATTATTTCAATAAGTGATTGTAAAAATAATCGATTATAACCATAATACATCATCAATATTAGTTTTCATTTTGGGTAAATTTATTGAAAAGTAGCTTAATGATAATTTATTTTATTTGAGTGTAACAAAAATTAGTTTTTACATAATAAAAGAATATAAAAGTAGTTAAAAAAACACCATTAAAAATAATTACAAATTTTAAATCTTTAGATTTAAAAAATTAGTTTATTCTTTAAGAAATAAATTATTTATCAATTTAAACCATTTTACTAAATAATATAAAGTTTTCAACAAAACTTTTCCTAAAAATAATAAAATAGTACAATTTCATTTCCCTCATCATAATCTCGACAGAATAAAAATAACATTTAACACAGATGCATTAAATTTTTAACAAATTAAATCATCTCACATGAAGATAAGTGTCTTGACCCTCTTTTTCGTACCACTCTTTCTAATATATAATTGAATGGTTTAAAAAATAAAAATTTGCTATGAAATTCAAAATACCTGATAGTAAGCATTGAGCAGAGAACAAGCAAGCATAAGATAATCTGTAAGTAATGATTGAGACTGAGTTAGACCTTTTACTCAATTTTCAAGATAAATTATATTTTACCTTTTTAGTATATTTATATTTATTTATTTTTAATGTAGAATACTGTTCTTCTATCAAAAATTGATTTATCCAAATAAGGGAAATTGACTCAAAAAATAAAATCCAAAACTAACTATTAATTCCAAAATTAAGAGTTGAAATGGTAACGAGTTAAGAAAATAATTGTATTTGTAATTGTAAATAATTTTGCATATAACTTATTATATATGCATTTCAATTTATCAAAATTTGATTAACAACAATCAATTCACTTTATTCTCTATAGAAGAAAGGTCACAAGATTTTGCTATGAAAACGGGTCCAAACTCCAAAGGCACGATGAATTGCATCCAATAAATTAGTCAATCGCTTTTATGACAGAATATATTGAACTGATGACGACAAGAGAGGATCTCGTATCAGGTTCACTTTAATATAATTTTTTTATTGGTTAATTTATCTTTAAAATAAAAATAAGTTTAAATAATTTAATAAAATATATTGATTTATTTTTCTTATTATTTTTATATTATTTATTTTATTAAGTTATTTAACTCTATTTTTATTTGAGTATGTTAATAAACTTTTTTTTTCTTTATTTCACACGCTTCCCACGTAATATAGTCCACTAATTTATTATAATTTTCTTTTCTTTAGTTCCTATAACAAAATCTTGCTTTTTATGTTACAAAGAAATTTAGGATAAGGAATTATATTAATTAGCTCACTCACAAAAAAAAATAAAATCTTGCAGTATAATGTAACAATGCATGTGATTAAATTGAATATAAATAATAAATTTAATAAAAAAAAGTAGAATAGAAATAATTATAGAAGAAGTCTCATTATTGATAATTAATTTTTTTTAAAGAATTATTATCATTTAATTATAATATTTTTTATAACCTATTTTTGGTTTGATAAAATTGTTTTTAAATTTTAAGAAACCTATTACTCATTGATCAAAATTGTTTTTTTTTTCAAGTTCTATATATAGTCTATTAATTTTTTATTTAATAATAATAATAATAATCACAATGAACAGGTCTAATTAATTTTCTTATTTAATCTTTTATCATTTTTCATATTAGAAAGAAAAGTTATCTCGTACCAAAATAAAGTACGTAATAATTTTCAACCGTTGATGTTGGAAAATAAAATATTACATAACATGTGACAATCTCAAACATATTTATCACGTTCCAACTTGTCAACTTTTGTTATTTCATTGAATATTATTAACCGATTTGGCAACTTTTGAATCATCATTTATATGTATTTTATACACGGAAAAGAGAATAGGAGTAGTAGATATTTATGGGAGGGATCCAAATCATATAAACATTGGTTTGCAACTTTAAATTAACCATTCTTTTTATTTGAGATTGTTTTGGGCTAACATTTGAGGCCTATAACCTTAAATTAAACATGTTGGTCCAGGCATGTTTATTAAAATTAAGAGTATTTCTGTTCAAGCTCAAATATTGTGCATTTAAAAGTTGATGGAGTATAAATGATGATGTAATCACGACACATCAGATACAATTCAAAAAATATCTTCCAACAAGCACTCAAAAATTGTAGAAACCAGTGTAATAGGTATATGCTCAGTTCACATACAAGTTACAATGACACTATAAAAGTAGCAAGTCACTAACAATGAAAGAACATTATACATAAAAAGATAATAGATAAACATTCCTTTTAATTTCTATTCCTCTATTACTTCTTAGGGTTACTCATCAAAGTCGTTATAGATTATCTGATAAGCACCACAAAACCCTCCCCTATGATTCCTTCCTCCAGCTAATATTCTCTCCCTTTTGTTGGAGAAAAGTATTTAAATTCAATTCAACTTTTTTATAACAAAGTATGATAATTAATTGTTCATCATTTAAATAACCCAAGAGGAGTAAGTGTCTATATTTGAGTCAATAAAATTGATTCTGATTAGATTGATATTGCAAAAGTGATTTACTTTGTCTTTGAATCAAGTCCAAAAACTTAGGGTCAAATTTTTAATCTAATACAAAAGTTCATAATCAATTCTAAACTCTTATATGTGAAAATTCTTCTAGAATCAGTTTTGAATTAGTTAGAATTAATTTTATAATATGAAACCAATTATACACACTAACAATGATGTAACATGTATGACAAATAAACTTGTCTCTTAAAATTGGACTGAGAGATTAGATTTCTAATTTATGCATATAAATAAATATATATCGAAAGTGATGAATTTCTAGAATAAATTTCAATGGGTCATAGAATTAGTAATTTAGTGTCAGTTATGGGATTGGTGAGCATATGGAATATTTGTAAAACATGGAAAAAGCACGTGAGCTAGGTACACGAATAAGGAGTAAGTGTAACACAATTTGCTTAATCCTTTTGAAAGTTCAAAGTTTAGAAGAAAAGGAACTAAAAGTGGGGATGGAGAAAATGAGCATAGAAAGCAGATTCGGGTTGTTTTAGGTATGAATCCAATAACAGGTGTTAATGCTAATCAATCAACTATGAAGGACGGCGAAGAATTTGCGGTTCCAATATTAAGTCAAATTCTTCACGGGATTATTCTCTCATCACTCAAAAACAAGCTTTATTCATAATTCCTTATTTTCTATATTGCTTCCACTTTTACCATACTTCTTATTTCATATATATTCTCGATTATCTCTCTCTCTCTACCTAACCCAACTTGTTAGTACGAAAAAGGGTTCAAGTTGAAAGAAATTCAGGTGTGAAAACTTAAAAAAACTTAAAATAAATTTATTGTATCATGATTGTTTTAAATTATTGATGAGATGAAATGAAAAAGAATGAAAAAAAATATAATTAATGATATATATTTTTTGTTTGGTTGAAATTAAATAATATAAGTAGGAAAGGAGCAACAACCATCCCTTCTTCACTTATTTTGTCAATGGTGTTAAAGTTGACGTCACTGTCACCAAAGATAGAGGTGTGGAGGCTAAGCTTCCCTAGTTTGAACTTTTTTTTTTTTTTTTCTAAATTTCTTAATTAAACGAGTTTTTTTTTTTTTTTTAGATTTTTCAATTTTAGAAAACCAAAAATTATTTTGAAAAACGTTATAAATCATTATGAATATTTTTTTTCTTAATTTTTAATTCAAATTCACACGTTTTTTCTTTTTTCCTTGTTTTCTTTTCCTTGCTCCCAATAACTATCGAACAGTAGTATCACATTAATTCAAGCTTAACCATGATGGGATTATAATTAATTTGGTCATGTAATTAATGTAACTTAGTATAAATAATTAGTAATTTCTGCCTTATATTTTTATAAGCCAGTGCCTATTTGAAGCAGCTTACAAAAGTATGTTAAAAACTACTAAAAGAAACTTCAATACTTAAAAAAAAAAAAAAAACTATTTTGATTGGTCAAAATAGTTTATGAATAACTTGAGTGACTTACGACACTTTATATGTGTAATTATTAGAGGTGAAAATTGAATTCGAAACAATGCGTCAACAACCTATAAGATCGAACAAAACATTTGAATTTTAGGTTTGAAAAAATTTAGATAAAGTATGGACTAATACAAATGAAAAGATTCATAAACTCAATGTTTCAAATTTGTGATTCTTTTCGAAAATATAACTTTGTTTATACACTGCGTAAAACTTGGTGCAAGACAAGTTGTTGGAGAAGCATTAATTATATTCATATTTGTCCTGTAGCTAAAAGACGTTAGTCATACAAGTGTACAACCTTCCATGTTTCCCTCCTAGGAACCTTAGAATCAATATTTATTTTGGATTAATTTACTTAATTAAATAATTTTACTAACACATACTATAATTACACGCTTAAGAATCCAAGAAGATAATGAAACATTGTAAATTAATCGTATAATCCAATACAGATAGATTTTTTAAATTACAAAGGCTTGGAAAGCCCTCAATCACACGAGAAGGATTGGAAAGAGCCCTATTTTTTTATTTTTTCTAGAAAGGCAGTGAAAGGAGGAAGAATGCCATGGGTGAGGTTTATTGTAGTGATTTGAGAATGAGATTAATCTAATGATTATAAATCATGCTCAACATTAGCCTTGGTCCCTTTTTTTGTTTTTGAAATCAGCTTCTTTTTTATTTTTCCCAAAAATAATCTGAGATAGGGGTGTTTCTTTAAGGAGTTTTATATATTTGGATAAACAATTTAATTGAATACGTATTAGATAAATATTTATTGTGTAGGCATTTATGTATAGTTTATTTTTTTTAATAAAGACACAAATGCCGTTAAATTATTATTTTTTATATATGTACGAATCGGAAATGTACAATTTATCAGCAATGTACAACAAATCTAACGAACAGCATTAGTTGTAAGTTATTTTAAAAGATTGAAATATATTAAGAAAAAAGAAAAATGTTTATGCATTATTAGCACAAGATATTTTACACAATTAATTACAACCCACTTTGTATGATACTATGAAAAGTGAGTATAGTGGGTTTATCAATTTAAATAATAAAATATATGAATTTTGATGAATGATTAGACGATGTTTGTAAAATTATTTTATATCAGTGTATAAACATTTAAATTTTTGAAAAAACCGTTTATGAACATATAAGCTTTCTCAAATACCGTAATTTTTCAAGAGCTTTGCCAAATATTACTTACCAAGGGCGTGTGTTGTCTTAAACTAAATCTAAATAATTAATTAAATTCAAAAAAAAAATCTTTTAAACATACTTTAAATTAAGTCATTTCGTTAGGAAGAAATATATATTTGAAACTATGAAAATATATTTGACACAAATACTTTTGTTAAGTTAAATATATAACTCAAGTAATGAAATATAATACACCTTATTTCTTTTCTGAGTTTTCTCTGTCAATATTTCTGCTGGAGCCGTGTAATAATTTGCTGCATTGTTTGCCACACGATGGACATCTTCTTCATACATGCTCTTCTTTTTGTAAGTCTACCCATCCATCATTAAGGTGCTTCCCGTTTTCTCTCAATGATTCTATGTAATTGATTAACCTCCAATGTCAATTTCACGTGTTGCTTCAATTATTTGACTCTTATATATATATATATATATCATGGTAGGTTCCATATTATATATTAAAAAAAAAAAAAGGAGATACTACTATCATGGTAGGTTTGTCGGTTACATTCTATGCCTTACATTGCAACCGATTTCACTCCTTGCCACATTGAATGTCATGCCAATCTTGTAGAAAAAAGATGCAATGCAATACGTTTGTGTGCTTTCTTTGAATATGATATTAAGAATGACTACTTGCTCCCCTTTACTTAAGTTAGGTACTAAAACTAAACTTTAAAGGTCTAAATTCTAACCTATATAATTTAGATTTTGATCACATACTAGTATATATTGCAATTAAATAAAAACCAATTTTCTTCTATATTATAAGATTTTTAAATAATAAATCAACTTTTGAAAATGATAATTTTATCGTATGAAACCTAATAGCCCATTTTAGACGAGACATTTAAAAATATTCAATCTACTTAAACAAGAAAAACAAAAACATATTCTTACTCCATGTGTCAAATAGAAGTATGTCAGAAATAGAGGCGTTTCTCTCTTTTTCATTGCACCTTTTTGAGGATTATGGAGTGAATAAAGTCTAGTAATACCTCTATACTACACTCTACAGTTGAAGGCACAAGTCACAACATTAAAACCAAAAAGCTGTGTGATCTTTAAAGTGGATATGATGCTTGAAAAACAATTGGAAGTATTTTGGTCCAAAAAAAAAAAACACCGGATTCTGGATTCTATGGTTCATTGGAGAGAATCTATATAAGCTAGCATGTATATGTAATGTCATTCATTAAAATAGAATTATTCAAAGCCTTTATAAATATTTGTTGACCGTGGTGCAAGCTAGGACCATATATTTTGGTTCTTTTCTCTTACCCAACTAATATGAATAAAAATAACGTTTTTGGTTTCGTGGGTTTCAATTGATTTCAAAAGAGATTGATTTGATTTGCACTTTGTATACTGCTCACAACTTTTGGAAAATTCTATCCCTCAATTTCATGTGTTTAGGGAGTCAATTTCTCAGTTAAGACTATCACAAGTCACAACTGTTTTCTTAATAGCGTCCGGGACTCAACATAAAATAAAACTTCAATTTTGTTCCTCCTACGTTGCACCACTAACTTCTTATTTAATATTATTATTAAACAAATGCTTTCTGCGGTGTGATATTTCACTTGTGAAAATTTCACATCAATTCATTTTTTTCTTTATAAAGATCAGAAGTATGTTTCATTGAATTTTTTAAGAGGAAATATTTGTAATTTCCTAAAAAAAAAATAGTCGATATGAATTTTCTTTCTAAGTGAAAAATATTTTTTAAAAAATATTGATCAACTTGACTAAATATTAATAAAATTAGTTAACTAAATATCCAGTTCGATACTAGACAATCAATATTACATAATCCAACTTTTAGCAGACGGAATTATGTAAACTTACTAGCACCGTTCGTTCTAGTCAAGTACAAGTTTAGTTAGTATGCATTATTAATTATCACGCAGAAGGTTTTTAAATATTAATTAATTATAAATTAATATGATGGTAAATTTAATAAAATTTAAAATAATTATTTTAAAAATGTACAAATAGTTACTTTTAATTAATGGATAGGGTACTTCAGTCAAAAAAATATTATTTTGTTATAGTAATTGATACGATTAACAATGTTTTCTAAATGAATGGCAAACCATTTTACAAAGTTATTGTTGTCGCTATTATTATTATTATTATTAAATAAAATTCATAAGGATAATAACGAGAAACAATTCATGCACTTGTGGCACAGAACACTTTACGTATTCACCGATTACAATTTAATATTGAATAACTGTGAATTATTTACATATTTTTTTTGCATAATCTTTAAACTTTACTATAAATATTTGTTTTATTTTTTAAAAAAACTTTTAAATGAATTAAAGCATAAATGGTCAAAACAAATATATACTTTTAAACGAATTTAAGGTATTTTTGGGCTAACAAAATAGGAACTAATTTTTTGAGGTATGAAAAGAAGTTGACCGTTGACCTCTCACAAGGTAAAAGAACCATGTCATTCATTAGAACTTTTTTTTGGAACATTATACATAAGCAGCTTTTTCCTCTAGCATTTTAATTATAAATATTCTCTGTTTTGAAGCTTACGTTATAAAATACTATATTTTTTCTTCACACTTGTTTTTCTTGGGAGACAATTATGTTTTTGGCAGGATTGAGTGTGGACATCAAATATTAATGCTGAGCATCTCAGAATCTAAACATTGATTTACTACATTGAAATACACTAGTTTCATCTACTAGACTCAATCAGTGTTGGTTTTATAAAATATTTTCACACAAATATATAATAAGATTTATTATTTTCATATTATTTTAAAATTAATGAGATGTAACGATAATTTTTTTATCATGTTATAAATGAAAAAAATATTTAATTCTTTTCATAATAACTATGAAGTCTTCCACTTTCTAGCGAGATCTTTGAAATATCTCTATATAAGTTTTAATTCTTTTGTCTAGCGTCTATGCAATTAATGTTCTATAATCAAGTCATATTCAGGATTGGTTTAATGGTTAGTAAATCATCAAAGTAAATTTTGAAAGAAAATTTCTTATTTTAAAAAATAAATTATATATTATATAATTTAGGATTTTTTTATCAACAACATTTGATATGAGACTCTTTTAAATGTCTTTTACTTTATAAAAACTATAAAACTGATCAGAAATATTTTTTTATATATATGAATCTTAATTTAAACTTATTTACCTTGAAACGGACACTCATCGTACCTAAAGCTACTCGCACTCTCACATACAAAAGTTATAGGAATTTTTTTTAAAAAATATTATGTATTAATAATGTAAAATAATTTTATATGATAAAATAATTATAAATTAGATTTTATAAAAATTTTAAATTTTTATTATCAGATTCAATGAATTTATTATCATTTTTCTCAAAAAAAAAATATAATTTGAATTCAATATCATATAAAATTAAATATAGTTATTTATATAATTTTTAAAATAATTATCATAAAAATTAATAAATTTTAGTATATATTAAATTATGATAAAATGAAAGTATAAAACTAATTAATAGTCTATTTTGTGATATAAATAAAACTTGAAGACAAAAACATAGGCTTAAATCTAAACGATTTTCAACCATCCAGGTGAGGTGGACTCAACCCATTGCCACAACTCGTGGAACACTAAGACAAGGATTCGGTTGGATGAAATTCCAAGATTCCCCACTATCTACCTTTCACCTTTATAATACATATTTGATTAAATTATATTATTTCAAGAATGACTTGATTTTAATATATTATTTTTCAACGAATGATACATGGTATTTTCTTTTTAATTTTTTTTAAAATTAATCATATATTATTTTTTTTTATAAAATTTGAACATGTTTATCTAACTAAATTATACATATTTTTCATATAATTTTGAACATTTTGTATTTGCCAATTTATATTGTTTAAGTTTTATGTAAATTTTAATTAAAATATTCTCATAATAAATGAAATTCTTATTAATATATTATAATTAATGTTTTTATGGACTTCTAATATCAAAATTTGTGGAGGTGTAATACCAGAATTTTCTGTTTTGAATTGCAGATTCTCTTGGGCCAAATTTAAACCATCAAAAGTGTTTCATGTTCATCATAGGTTCGAAGAAAAACAGGGAAACGATAAATACAGTCAACAAAAAGAAATAAAAGAAAGAAAGAAATTAAAAGAATCTGCATAAACAAAGTCTAAAGCTTCATTACCTTTTCCCAAAAGTAGCACTTTGAAATTGAATAAAAATGATATAACGAAATCTTACTAGATTTCTTTTGGAGAAAATTTAATTAGCCACCCAATTAACTTTAGCCACTTAAATATCTTTCCACATATTTATCATATGGTTTTCATTTTTTCATAATTATACTTTTAAAATATTTTAAAAAAATATGTACCAAAACAAATATATAAATATAAATATAAATTTAATTGACTCACTAATTTTGTAAATATTTTTTTTACATTATCAACTAATCATAAATATCATATTTTTAAAAACGAAACTTGTTTTTTTATCTAATTTTATTAAACACGTGCCATAAAATGTGATTTATTAAACATAAAATACCTAACTAATGCACACCAATCATGTTAGATTAGAGTCTCATTTAAATACATAAGCATTACAAAATCTTCTTAAGAATTTTATTCACGTGAAATCCGTTCAACTCTCGTTAATAATATTTCTTTCTTAAGAATCAGATTAACTCAAATAAAAAAAAAAAATCTAGAAATTGGCTAAAAATATTTAATACTATTTATATAGTCTACTAGTCAATACTATTTATAGTATACTATTCTCATATTTTTTTCATAATTTTATTTCTTCTTTAGTGATATAAAAAATAAGAAAGGTTAGTTTTTAATATGTATGTAAATTTTATTTCTATTTTTATTTAAATTATTTCAAAATTTAAAATCTATTTTTTGAAATACTAAATGTAACTAAACATGTTTTGTAAATGTAAAATGCAAATACACAAAACGAGGTTGAATTGTGTCTATTAATAAAAACTTTTTCAAACGATGCATTTTGGGTCTGTGTTGGAAAAACTTAATCAGACGCAAACTTAAACTTCTCTTTTAAAAATTGATTTTAATTAAAGATTCAGTTTAAGTTATTAGCTCAAGTTAGTAAACAGTTAAAAACAATCAAAACAATAATATTTTTATACTGGTTCGTCTATTCAAGATTAGTTCAGTTACTCAGCAACTTGCTGAGGTTCCACTAAGAGTATTCTTTGAACCTAACCATTCCTAGCTAAATACAGATATTCTTTGAACACAACCTTCTCAGGCTAAACCGATATTCTTTGACCCTAGCCTCCGCAGGCTAAACCCAGGAATTCTTTGAATCCAGCCTCCCCAGACTAACCAAAGATATTCTTTTAAAACTTAGCTTCATCAGGTTAAAACATGTATTCTTTGGACCTCAGCCTCCTCAGGCTAAACAAAAGGTATTCTTTAAACAATTAGCCACCTTAGGCTACAGATTACTACATCAGTGGTTTACAATGAAGATCAATAAAAATTATCCTCTATGCAGAGAGGGATTGTACAATGTGAGTTATATTTTAAGTTCAGGGCGAGTGAACTTTTTAACTTAAGAGCTTTGAGCGAGATTGAATGTAGTCTTTGCAGTGTAGGTTGCCAACTTTAACTCGCTGTGATGAAGTCCTTTTATAGATGCCTTCTTGAAGTATCTGTTAGATTGATGACTTGAACGTTAGTCCTTTGTCTTGGAGTACTTCAACATCTGACAAAGTGAGCAATCAGAACATTTAATGCAAAGTCAGCGGATGTCAGCGTGAGATTGGACTTTGATTGATTTGTTTAGAGATTTCACAGAAACGTGCAACTGCTTTTCGTGTTGTAGAGATTTACTTTAAAATCTCTTTCCACCTTTAGAAAGCTTCTGAGTAACGGTCTTGATTAGTGTTGGACTTAAAGCTTGATGATGCTTGAAGCTGCTCAACCTTTAGTGTTTTGCTTTTAATGTTTATGTAATCTTTTGTTTTCCTTAAATAAACTATAATAAGCTTTCTATTGTATTGATTGTTTAGGATAAGCTGGTGCTTGTGATTGTTCTTGTGTGACAAGTCTTGGTAAGTAAAGTCATTACTTGTGTTGAAATTCTTGATTTTGCTCAGTAATCAATTACCATGGATTGGAAATAGATTACCAAGCTTATCAAGATTCAAATCACTCATTTCCCTATTGTTTTCAAGCAAAAAGTTTTCTGGTAACTGACTAAGGTAATAGATTACCAGAAATGGTAATAGATTACCCCAGATTGGTAATTGAGTGGAAATTTGTGATCTGTCTCTGTGGTAATCGATTACCACTCAGGTTAATCGATTACCAGAGGTTAAAAACACTTGAAATGAAGTTTGTTTGCTGGGATAATCGATTACCAACAGCTGTAATCGATTACCACCATCAAAAATCAATTAAATTGTTCAAAATGGGTTTTTGTCTTTAATTATAAATAACCCCCTTTTCAAAATCTTTCATAACATCTTTGGAAAAACGAAAAGGATTAGTTTTACACTTTCATATCCTCTCTGAAACCGAGTTTATATTTTCTCCAAGAAATCCTTCAAAGAACTTCAAAGATTTTCAAAAACAGTTTTCAAAGGGCAATCTTTATTGAAGTATTGATTGGTTGGTTTTGTCTTGTGCTTCATGTTGATCAGAATCTACACTTCTAAGAGTTATCTTGACTGGTCTTTATTGATTGTTTTGTTTTGGGTTGATTAGTATAGGAGAGAGGTCTCTCTAGATAGAGTAAGGTGATTTGAGAAGAGTTTTCTCAAAGGTTTGATCTTGGGGGTGCCAAGATCAAGGAGATTTGGTTCTTGGAGATGCCAAGACCAAAGGAGATTGTTTTTTGGGTTAAAGAACAGGTGTTTGGTGTTTTGATTTCTTTTTGTGTTGCTTGTTGCAAAGTGAATGTAAAAAAACACAAATGGATCATTATAGTGGAAAACCAATCGCAACAGTTGTTGGGTTGAGACTGGATGTAGGCAATGGGCCGGACTAGTATCTATCATCATGCAATCTTCTTCTCCTTTATACTCTTTATCTTTTGCCTTACTTTGATCTTTATCATCGATTAATTTTTGTTTTACGTTCGGTAATTGACTCGGTAATCAACTAAAACTGGTATAGTTAGATATTGAAATTGATTACGCATGCCTATTGGTTACTAACGTGTTTCTTGATCTTTCTTTTATGCTTTTTGCTGTGCATCTTTGATTTATCTTATTTTTTCTGTCTTAAGGATAGATAGTTAATCAAGAATAGTATTTGGTTGAATTAAAAGAAAGTAGAAACACACAAAATTGGGCTAAATAAGAACTTGAATCTATTCACCCCCCTCTAGATTCACCCATAGGGACCATCATATTGCTTGTGCTGTTTTCTTTCCCATAATGAATTAACTTCCCCTCTGATTGGAAGAACAATGTAACCCTAATTATCCATTTTATATGATTCTCGATGTTATTCAGTATATGTTTGAGTGTTTGTTTTTCGTTCTTAATGTTATTTATTAATTGACGACTAATAAATTGATAAGTTAACCTAGGGTCACTCTGACAAAATATACCTAGTAATACTGAAGAATTAAACCATTATTACGTTAGGATCCTAGATATGGGAGTAGGTAGTAATGCGGACTGCACCTAAGTTTGCTCTGGATTCATAGAACTAATTCCCTAATTAACTTAATATTAACTTAAGAGATTAATTAATCCGGTTAACCTAGGCAGCGTGGGTGATCCTAAGAGGGACGATCACGATGGTGGGTGATAGACGAGGTCACACTCGTTCAAAATAATACAATTAAATGTAGTAAACTAGGAAGTGACTCATAGGTCGTCTCTCAAGGACCATCATTGAGTTTCTATCAAAGAGAGGACACGAAAGGGGGGGTTGTGATTAGAACTATGACAAAATTATAAAGACAAAATTATAAAGACAGAACTATAAAGACAAAAAAATTAACAAGAATTAAAATAGGATTACCTTCTTGATTAGATTACAGATTCACTTATCCTAGATTTCATGATTAATTAACTAAGCGATAATTAATCACATCAAATGCTCAATTTACTCAACTCTTAATCCAACCCGAATTAATTAACTAAGCGATAATTAACTCAAGGTTTTCCTTATGCGAATTAAGCATCCACACACATCAATTATCCTAATTCCAGCAATTTGTAAATCAACCCATTAAGCATGAACAAAGATACAATTTGCCTATGAACTAAACATTAAACATGTACAACAATTGGGGCTTTTAAGCACATGAATAATTGATGAAGAATTAAGCACAAAGAGAGCATAACAATATATAACAGAAACCTCAAAGCTTCATTGTAACCCAATTCAAGGGGATAAGCCTAACTAAATTAAAGATCCATTAAAATGAAACCCATTAAGTTGCAGAATTGAAATTGGAACAACAAAGAAATTAAATAGCAATGAAATTAAATGAAGCAATGAAACGGTAAACGAAAGTGAAATTGAAATTGAACCTTAAACAACAGAAACATAAACGAATTGCATTAAAATAGAGAAATGGAATTGAAATGGCATGAAATGAAATTGCACTTGAATTGAAATAGGGAAGAAGAAAACAAACTGTAATTGATCGATGAACTGGAATTAAAATATGGAAATAAGTTGCTGAAAATGAAGAAGAAAGAGAGAAAACCTAACCTAACCTAAAACTAAGAAAGCTAAAACGTAAATGTAAAATGTGTAGAGAGTGAGAGAGCCCCAAGTCTAAAGGTTTTTCCAATACAAATAGAAACCCTTCACTAATGCTAATTGGACCTCTCTCCAAATCTGTCCCATTAATTATAATTAATAAAATAAAAAGAAATAAAAATAAAATGAAAACAAAATATAAAAATCTGATATGGATTAATGAAGTGATGACTTGGCAGCTGCTCTTCATGTCCAGAAATAATTACCAATCCCAATTAATTTCCAAAATTGCCCTGAAAATAATAATAATGAAATTAAGCCTAAGAAAGTCCGAATTAATACTAAAAACAAATTTCTGGACCAATGAAGCCCAAACAGTGAAAATGAGAAATTAATAAGCAGTTAAGCACAAATCACTAATTAAAATGGGTGCAGAAAGACAATTAAATATGGGAGAATAATGACGCATCAGTAGGAATCCGATCAGACCATGATTATACATAAATAACATAGGAGAAAAGTATAAAGGGGAATTAATGGTGAAATCGGGATCCCAATCACTCTTCTTTCTTGATCTTAATTCTTGCTCTTTGCACTTTACTTTATAATTTAAATCAATTTTTAAATCAAGAACTCATTCTCATGCTCTTTTGGGAAATTAATAAAACAAATAAAAGTATAGCTTCCGAATTGCTTGTCCTCGTGGGTACGACAACTCTGATCTATAAATGCTATTACTCGACGACTGTGGTATACTTGCCATAGTAAGCGCAACAATGTACTCACCGTTCACGCATCAATTATCATATAACATAGTTGATGTAGGAACATCAAGGAGGATCACTAGGAGCATGCAAAGAAGGCTAGAAGAGGAAGCAAGAAGACTCCAAGACCAAGAGGAAAATAACATAGGATCACTTGATTGTAACCTACTTGTAAACATGTATGAACAAGGTCCTATGTAATAGCTTAGACGCCTAGTTCTAAGGATCCAAAGCCATCGAGTTCATATAGCCAAAAGCAAGCCAAAATCCATAAGAGTCAAGGTTCCCACAAGGGTTTTAAAATGGTCTCAAGTTTTGGTTAAAAATGTGTGGAACCTTGAAAATCACTTGGAATCAAGGGAGGAGTCTTAGGTTAAGCTTGGATCCGTGCCTTGCTTAAATCAAGAGATCTCAACCCTTAATCCCAAGTGATTAAGGATTGATGACTTGGCTAATCACATGGGTAACAAGGGAGACAAACCCATATGCACCCATGTGAAGCCATGTGCTTCTTAACAACCAAGTAACTCACATAGTTACTTGGTGGTCAAGTAAGCCACGAATTAGCCTAGGAATCTTAACTAGGATTAGGCTTAGTTAATCATAGTTTAGGCTAGCTTGGAGGCCAAGCATGGGTACCTATAAAAGCCCTTGGCCGAATCACTTGTAACACTTTTGATGAAATTTTAATGCAAAGAGCTCTTAAGCTTGTGAGAGGTTTTCTCTTGTTCCCTTAGGAAAATTCCTTGAATCTTATCAATGGTGTTCTTCTTCCATTGTGGCGGTTCCTCTTAGGCTTATGGGAGCTTCTCCTTGGCGCCACCCTTCATCTCTTCCTATTCCAATTGAACCTTTTCTTCTAAACACTAAAACCCCAAAAACCATCCATGGTCGAGAGCATTCTCTTGGTGATCCTTGGTGAACCGAGGCATGAAGACTAGACTTGGGCAAAATTCGGAAGCTTCATTGGATCACTCTCCAAGGAGGCCTTTATCAAGTGGTATCTAGAGCTTGTTGTCTTCACCATTTGATTCATCACCACCAGTTAGTTTTGAGTCTCCATGAGTCTTTTAGTTTTTCTTTGAGTTCTTCAATCTCTAGAGTCTTTCTTTCATAAAGTAGCTTGTTTGATTCCTTGAGTTGTCTTGTTCATAGTTTTGAGTAGGAGCATGCTTTTCTTCTTTTGGTTATAGCCTTAGGCCGTGACTCACCTTGGCATGTTCTTTCTTTGATTCTTGAATGCATGATTTACTAGCTTGCAAATTTGACTCCATAATCTTCAATGATTTTTGTTCTTGCAAGTTTTTGATTCATGTATGCCTTTAGAATTTTGTTTAGTCATATTTCTCTACTTCACCGTGAGGCATGATTACTGGTTGGTACTGCACATTAGTTTCAATTACATGCATAATATGATCTCTAAGTGCTAGGAACATCTACTAGTGAATGCTCACATGATCTTTGATTTTTAGTAATATTTAGATTACCATTTACTTTGTAGTTTCGGTTAGTTCTTGTATGGGCTGTGATAGACTAGGATTTGAACCTAGAATTGGCTTTTAGTTCCCTAAAGGTTTCAGTCCAGCCATCCAACTTACAAAAGAAAAGAATCAAAATCAAAAGAAAGAAAAGAGAAGAGAAAGAAAAACAAGTGAAAAGAAAAACTAGTAAGTGAAAAGAATGTGGTTCTAAAACAAAGTGAAACTTAAAGAACCATAGAAAAGTGAAAAGAAAAGTAGTGTACAGCAAGATCAAAAGCAAAAGAAGTGAAAAAAAAGAAAAGAGTTACACAAAAGAAATACCTTAGACCTAGGAGAAAGCCTACACATTCTAGTTGAAATTCTAGTTTTGAACTTTCTAGTGTTTTGTGTATCTTTTGATGCTTTGTATGTAATTTTCTCTTTGGCCGTTGTACAACACTTTCTGGACATCTTAGAATAATGCACACATAGGCATTATATTAGAATTTGCATGAGAAGTATGATAGCTAGCAACATATAAAAACTAGGTAAAATCGGTTGCTAAATTTTTTTGCTGATTTTTACTGAAATCGGTCTCTAAATTCGGTTTCTATTTAGTTTGTGTGCTTGCTGTCCAGTTTTGAATGCCTCTGTTTTGACATGTTTCCTTGGGCAATTTTATGATATTTTGTTGCCCTAGTATATGCCATTGTCTCATTAAATTTTCTCCACAATTTGAGTTGCCATTCATTTCATTTTGAGCTTTTGTTGCTTGTCTCCTTTTGGAATCCTTGATTTTGTCTTAGAGTCTTTGTCTTTGTTGGCCTCTTAAGCCTAACTTGGTTACTGTTCCTATTTCATAATGGATTGATAAGAACCTTGGTAATTGATTAGAGGATAATTTCTAAGTGAGCATAAGAGAAATGAGGGGTAAAAGGCAAGAGAGAATCATTAGAGAAAAAGCCGATTTTTATGTGATACACGAGTTGTTTGAGTGGATACACTTGGAGAGCTTGTGAGGTTTATTGCTTTCCTTGTTTTTCTTGTAAACTAATTTTTCATTGCAGCCATGACTAGTCCACCTAGTGTTGGATAAGATTTGTCACCAAAGACCCAAAGGATATTGAATTTGGTAATGGAAAGAATGGGTGACATGCAAAGGGAAATTAATGAGCGGTTGCAAGAGAGTGAGGAACGAATTAGAATTGAAACACAAGGGAGGGAAAGGCCAAATAATAATGAGGGAGATAGGAGGGAAAGGAGGAGTGAAAATGAGAGAAGAAATGGGGAAGAGGGAGAAAGGAGAAGTAGTAGGGAAAGGGAACATATGACTTCCATTGGTAGTGATGTGGGGAACCCTTTGAGAGATAATCACCATGAGCATGACCCTTTTTACCATGAGAGAAGAGATGGGAGAGGGGCTGGCCGTGAAGGTACAAAGGGGAACCGAGAGTATAGGAGAAACCAATGGGAGGAAGAGGAAAGGTTTGATGAGAGATTTGTGAAGATAAACATCCCAAAGTTCAATGGAAGTGGGGGACGCGAAGCATACCTAGATTGGGCTATGAAGGTAGACCAAATTTTCTCAAGTTACCCATTGTTGAGTGAGGAAAAGAAGCTGCATTTGGTGACCTTGGAGTTTGAGGAGTATGCCATGATATGGTGGAATCAACACGATAGAGGTTATGGGTGCATAAGGCCGAGAACTACCACTTGGGAAGGCTTGAAGCATGCTTTGAATGAGAGGTTTGTACCACCCACATACATGAGGGATCTTCACAACAAACTACAAAGATTATACCAAGGGAGTAGAAGTGTTCAAGAATACTTCAAAGACCTTGAAATTACCATGCTAAGGGCCAATATAGAAGAAAGTTTGGAAGCTACCATGGCAAGGTTTGTGAATGGCCTCAATAGGGAAATTCAAGATGTATTGGAATTGCAAAGGTATTCTCACCTTGAAGAAGCTATACATCTAGCCAAGAGAATTGAATCACAAATCAAAAGAAGAAGTAGTGCCAAGAGAGTTTCCATGCCTAGCTCATCCAATTGGAAAGGTAAAGGTAAAAGAGATCCATCACCAAGGCCTAAACCAAAGGATGACCGAAACTTCACCAAGCCAAAAAAGGTAATTTCTTCTTCCAATCCTTTGAAATCAAGTAACATCAAGTGCTTCAAATGTCTAGGTAAGGGACAAATTGCATCCCAATGCCCAAACAAGAGAACCATGGTGTCAAGAGGAGGAGAAATCACAAGTGAGTCTTTACAAGAGTTTTCAAGTGAGAAAGAAGATGAAGATGAAGCAACTTCCATCCAAAGTGAAGGAGCCGAAGAGGGTGACTTGATTATGGTAAGGAGATTGCTTAAAATGAACCTAGAAATGGATGATACACAAAGGGAAAATATTTTCCATACAAAGTGTAAGGTAAAGGGTAATGTATGCTCTTTAATAATTGATGGAGGTTCATGTACCAATGTTATAAGTGAAAGACTTGTAACTAAACTTAGTTTACCAACTATAATGTATGTTAAACCCTATAAGTTGCAATGGCTAAGTGAAAATGGTGAATTAAAGTAAATAGGCAATGCGTGATAGACTTTTCTATAGGGAAATATGTTGATAGTGTTTTGTGTGATGTAGTTCCCATGGAAGCTACTCATTTACTTTTTGGTAGACAATGACAATATGATAGGAATGTTATTCATGATGGTCTTGCTAACACTTTCTTATTTTCCTTTGAAGATAGAAAAGTGCTACTAAAACCCTTATCCCCAAGAGAAGTATTTGAGGACCAAGTCAAGATGAGACTTAAGAGGTCCCAAGAGCCTAAGAGAGGCTTGGCCGAGAGTTCCAAGGCAAACAAAGCCTTGGCCAAGAAGCATGTTAATAGGAAAAGTAGTTTAAAAATGTTGTAAATGATTCTAAATGTAAAGTAGCTAGTAGTAGTAGTATTAAAGATTGTAAAGAGACTTTGCTTATTGAATGTAAAGAAATAAAAAGAGAATACTTAGCTAAAAAATCTATGTTTTTGTGTATGTCAAATCCATTAATTTTGAGTAGTACTTGTGTAGGTGACACAAAGGCAATAGAGGAAGTCTTAGAAGAATATGAGGATGTGTTTCCTTTAGAGCTACCCCACGGTTTGCCTCCACTTAGAGGAATAGAGAATCAACCAAACCTCATATCGGGATCACAATTGCTAAACAAGCCATCCTATAGGACCTCACCACAAGAGGCACATGAAATTGAGAAGTAAGTCCAAGATCTCTTGAAGAAAGGGTGGGTAAAGGAAAGTCTCTCTCCTTATACTTATCCCATTATTTTGGTTCCTAAGAAGGAGGGTACATGGCGCATGTGTACCGATTGTAGGGCTATAAATAATATTACTATTAGATATAGACATCCAATTCCTAGGTTAGATGATCTATTAGATGAATTACATGGATCCACCATATTTTCTAAAATAGATCTTAAAAGTGGTTACTACCAAATTAGAATGAAGGAAGGTGATGAGTGGAAAACCGCATTTAAGACTAAATTTGGATTATATGAGTGGCTCGCAATGCCTTTTGGATTATCTAATGCTCCAAGCACATTCATGAGACTCATGAATCATGTCTTGAGGAATTTCTTAGGCAAATTTGTAGTAGTCTATTTTGATGATATATTAGTGTATTGTAGGACTTTTCAAGAACATGCAAATCATTTAAAACTTGTATTAGATGTACTTAGAAGTGAAAAATTGTATGCAAATAAGGAAAAATGTGCAATAGGAACTGAGAAGGTTATCTTCTTGGGATTTGTTGTAAGTGCAAGAGGGGTGGAGGTAGATGAAGCCAAGATACAAGCTATCAAGGAATGACCAACTCCAACATTTGTGAAGGAGGTCAAAATGATGATACAAACTTGAGGACAAGTTCAAGCTAAGAAGGAGGGTTTGATGTAGGAACATCAAGGAGGATCACTAGGAGCATACAAAGAAGGCTAGAAGAGGAAGCAAGAAGACTTCAAGACCAAGAGGAAAGTAGCATAGGATTACTTGATTGTAACCTACTTGTAAACATGTATGAACAAGGTCCTATGTAATAGCTTAGACGCCTAGTTCTAAGGGTCCAAAGCCCTCGGGTTCATATAGCCAAAAGCAAGCCAAAATCCCTAAGAGTCAAGGTTCCGATAAGGGTTTTAAAATGGTCTCAAGTTTTGGCTAAAATGTGGAACCTTGAAAATCACTTGGAATCAAGGGAGAAGTCTTGGGTTAAGCTTGGACTTTGCCTTTCTTCAATATTTTGAGCAGCTGGGCTATGTCTATCATTTTGACATTGTCTGCTTCATCTATTCTTCTTGCAAACTCAGATTTACCAGCCTTCCTCTTTATTCTCCTCCCAGAGTATGCGTCTAATCTCTTCTTTTTCTTGGTTACTTCTTTCTGAGACTTTGATGATTGATTTGGGTCAATTTTGAGAGAGTGAAGACGCTTTGGTGCAGAGGTGATTGTTGGTAAATTATCAGTGAGTGATTCATTTACTTGGCCTTGTCTTTGGGTTTGTGTTTGTGATGATCAGGTGAGTTTGATGGACAAATGAGGTTTTCTTTTAAGAGAGGATGGAGGTGGTTGTTCTGTTTGGGTTTTTTTGATGGGGAGTTTGATTCTCTTGGTTTGTTTTGAAGGTGAAGGATTCTGTTCTGACACATCATTCTTTGATAGAGACTCAGATGATAGACACATCTTGGAGAATGAGCTTTGCTTGACTTCTTGGCCACAAGGATACCATTTCTCGTCATTAACCTTGAACCCTAGGTTAATAATGATGTTGGAGAAAATGACAGGATAAGGAACACTTGATTTTCTTTTCAAGTTCCTACTTCAGAGTGCACTCTGCTAGTGGTCCAACATGATGTGAGGAAGACTTATCTTCTCCTTCTTAAGCAGATGATAGAGACACAATCTATCTCTATTGCTTACATTGTCCCTAGACCCAGTCCTAGGGGTGAAGATGTTGAAGAGAATATTGTGCAATATTCTGCTCTTAGGAATCAAGTTTCCAGCTCTCAGAAACTTCCTATCTTCAGAGACACGAGCCCTACATACAGAGCTCTGTCTATTGATTCTTCGTCCAACTGTGCGTTCTAGTTGGAATGAAAGATAACTCCTTCAGCTTTGCATCTTCCTTCAGCTTTGCATCTTCCTTCAGCAACGATGACATCTGGATTTATCAGAAACTTCTTTTCTGATACAAATCCACATATAGTGCCATTAACGTCTTGAGCTTTACTCCAAAACTCAACACATGGTTCCTTCAGCCATGCCCCTTGCCATTTTGCGAAGTCCATCCACCTAACATCATCAAGCATCTCAAGAGTATTCTCAGAAAGAACCTTGAAAGTTTCTTGTTTGATCCACTTGCATGAGAGGAACATTTCTTCAACATAGAAGGTTTTTGTCCTCTCAAAAATCTTCACATTCTTGGCGGCCATTTTAGTATTTGAAACAATTTTACCAGTATTCTTGATTGTACTGGTATTGTCACAATATACATGTATATGATTTTCAAACCTGGAGTAGTCTTCCAGTTGATTTTTTACCCATAATAATTGTGAACAGTATCTAGCAGCAGAAACATATTCTACTTCTGTTGTAGATAGTGCTATGGAGTTTTGTTTCTTGCTAGATTAGAAATTGACATCCTCCATTTGTAATCTTTCTCTCCACTTTATTACCAGCGTAATTAAAATCACAAAATCCACTCAAACTGAAATAATTATTTTTCTTGTAAAACAAAGAGAGATTGATTATTTCAGCAAGATATCTTAATATACGCTTTACAGTTTGTAGATGAGATTCTTTTGGGTCAGACTGAAATCTACTACAAAGACAGACACTAAACATAATGTCTGGTTTGCTAATAGTTAAGTAGAGTAGAGATTGATATGAGTTATGTGAGTGATAATTATACCAAATGGATCCCTTGCTATGGCAAGTATACCACAATCATCAAGTAATAAGTATTTATAAACGGGGGTTGTCGATCCCACGAGGACAATCAAATCGAAAGATTATATTTTTATTTAATTTATTTTATTAATTTCTCAAGAAGGGAAGAAAGCATGTTGGTTCTTAATTCAAGAATTGATTTGAGTTATAAAGAGCAGAAAGTGAATTAAAATAGATTTAAGTTCAAGAAAAGAAAGTGATTAGGATCCCGATTTCACCACTAATCCCCTCTTATAATTTCCTTTTATGCTATTCAAGTATAATCATGGTCGGATCAGATTCCTACCCTCGTGACCGTTCCTCTCAGAATCACTCTCGTCTCCTAAGTTAACCGGATAAATACCAAATTAATTAGAGATCTAGTTCTATGAATCCAAAGGCAATTTAGGTGCAGTCCACATTACTTCCTATTCCTATCTCTAGGATCCTAGCGCAATAATGATTTCATTCTCTTGTTTCCTCTAGATGTTTACTTTGTTAGATAGTCTCTATATTACCTTATCAATTTATTAGGTTGTCAATTTAATAAATAACATTAAGAACGAAGAATAAAACACCCAAACATATACTGAATAACATCAAGAATCATATAAAGGGGATAATTAGGGTTACATCGTTCTCCCAATCAAAGGGGGAGTTAGTTCATGATAAAGAAGGAAACAACACAATTAATAATTGAAAGAGAATACATAGTGAAGTCTAGAAACTCCTTCTTTTCTTGCTCGTGGTTGAATTCTGTCGTCGTCTGTGAACTGGAAGAGTTCTCAGCCGAAGAGTAGTTGCCGTCTAGGGTTAGCAGTCGGGAGTCTGAGGGTTTAGGGTTTTAGAAATTATCTCCAGAATGAGCGTACTCACTTCTCTTGCTGAATGTGCATTACAAATATTTATAGCCTTTTAACACCTTTAGAATTGGGCCTGCTGCGAGTCCAACTCGCGCGAGGTATTAAACAACTCACGCAAGTTCATGTTCCAGAGAGGAACCTTGTGTTGTACTTCAAGTTACTTTGTGTGAGATAAAGGTGCTAGGCGCGAGATGAGGTACCAGAGAATTAGCTTCTTCTTGAAGCTACACCATCTCGCCCGAGATGATGTTGTTGAACGCGAGATGAGGTGCCATAGAGTTAACTTACTCTTCAAGAAAGGTGTATTCGCGTGAGATGAGCGTGAGATGAGGTTCCAGAGAGCTTTTCTTTTTTACTGGAGCTCCAAGTCGCGCGAGATGCCTTCTTAAGCACATTTTCACCTGTTTTTGGCTATTTTTCTCCCTAAAACACTTAACACACCATCAACAAGCTCTAATGCGAATTATTGTGAATTAAGATTAATTTAGAGTTAATTTAGGTGGATTAAGAGCTTGAGAAAGACAATTTATATTATAAAAAAGGTATAGAAATAGCTCACTTTTGTGAGTTATCAAACACCCCCAACTTGAACTTTGTTTGTCTTAAAAAAAAAAGGATTTTTAAAAACTTCAGCAATTATTTTTACCATAACCCGAATAACAATTAAGCTGAAAATTCTTAGCAATACATTTTACCAATCCTTACCTATGATGAATGAGAAATCAAGTTACCAAATTTTTCATTGTAGTTCATCCTTGGATTGCATTAGCTTACTGCACAAGAGAGTTAGTCATGAATGCATTTCAGGTTATGACAGTGGTTATCCGTGTGTTTGTGATATTTGTTCCAAGTTCCCAATGAGATCAAGTGGGTTTAGAGTTCAGAAATTAGTATTACCCTCTTCACCTCATGTATTTCCTGTATTATCTTCCACGCAAGTTAGCATTCATTAGAATCAATAGGGCTTTATAAAACTTGTAATGTTCGGCTTAGGCATAGGTATGATGACAAGTCAATTTTAAGCTCATTACCAATCTTCAACTTAAGAAACCATAGAGTCCAAGCTGTCTCCTAGATAATCTCTTAGCACTTGTAATTTATTTTTGTGCTCTTTATTGATTTTTAGGGAATTATACCAATACCTCTTTATTATACTATTTTTTTGGGTGCCACAAACTGGTGGCTTTTTCAGCAATTTCTAAATTTTTTGGCGATCACAAATTGGTGATATTTTTTATTACTTTTGTGATTTTTTGGATTCTTTTTCTAGAGGTTTGATTTTTCCCTGTTGAACACATGATTTTGAAAACCAAGAGAGTTCTCTAAAATAAACTTGGGTTTTCCAGCCTGGAGTATGGTGGATTTTTCAAAAAGATTAATAAAAAATATGGAAATAATTAGCTCAAAGATTGCTTTTTATGAAAAATCTGTTTAGGCTCAAAGTGGGTCAAAAAAAATTATAAAAAGAAAAATAATAACATTCTAATATGAACCTATTCTAAAAGAAAACATAAAAATCATAAAACGAAAAAAATTAAAATCAAATGGCAGAAAATTAAAGGATAGAATGAGTAGCCACCCCCAACTTAAAATTGTGTCGTCCTCGGCGCCGAAGAAAGAAGGAAATAGGCTACTCTACCTAATGAGAAGGACCGGCTGGTAGGAAACCCCACTGCGAGGAGAAGAACTCCTCAAAGGTCTCGAGCGCGGGTGGAGGTAGAGGAAGGGTGCTATGCTCAGATGGTGGTGGTCTAATTGACTCAAACAGAGCTTGTTGGTGTTGTGCATTCTTATTCAGGTACTGACCCTGACTATAGATATGCTGATTTTGGTACTTCGCCTGCGCTCTGGCAATAGTCAACAGCTCTTGCATGTGTGCATCTGAAACTGTCGGCTCGGTGTGTTGGACTTAAAGCTTGAAGATGCTTTAGTGTCTCTCTTGGTGTTTTTGATTTTGATGTAATATATTTTTGGTTTTCCCTAGATGAAGTGTAATTAGGATTTTTCTATGTATTGTTTGTTGAGTTTAAGCATGGATGTGTTTGGTTCTTTGTTTGATGCCCCAGAGAATGGTTGAATCTTGTGTGTGATTACTCATTTGACAAATGGTTGATTTCCCTATCAAAAAATAGTTTTGAAAAACCTGGAAATCCATTTGTTCAGTGATGTAATCGATTATCATGGTATGGTAATCGATTACCAAGTTCAAAAATCACTCAAGATTGGTTTCCCTCTCTGGTGTAATGGATTACCTTCCCCTGGTAATCGATTACCATGTTGTGCTTCTCTGGTGTAATCGATTACATCCCCTAGGTAATCGATTACCATGGCAGAAAATATTTTGAATCCTCTTGCTGCTTGATTTCACCCTATATGCACTCCGAATTGGCTCTTCGTGTCTTTATGAGATTTGTAGCTCTATCAATCCTCTTTCATTTGCAACAAACCAGAGCTCAAAACGATATATGTAGAAGAAGTTATGCCAATTTTGGTGAAAGTGATCAAGCAGTGTGCGCCTGTGCACAACCGAGGAGCATTACTCATCGGAGTAATCGATTACCAACATTTGGTAATCGATTACCACGACAAAAATCTCCAAAAATGCATTCTTTGCTGGAGTAATCGATTACCCTCCCCTGGTAATCGATTACCATGTTTGAAAATGCACCCGAAATCAGTGAACGGCTAGTTTAATCGATTACCCACTTATCGTAATCGATTACTTAGACCGTTGAGCCCTCAGACAATCCAATTTGAGGCTCCATCTGAGTCTATAAAAGTTGCTATTTCGAAAATCAATGTGTGGGTCTTGGAATACACTTTCATATACTCTCTAAAAGAGAGTTTATCATTTTATCCAAGAAACTCATAAAGAACTTCAAGAGTTAGGAAGAAGTTTTCATAAAAGGCAACTTGATTGGGTGGCATTCATTGTGTTGTTATTTGTGATCGAATCTACACTCCGGTGTTTTCTAAACTGATCTTTTGTTTGTCAATTTGATTGTTGAGTTATTACTCTAGGAGAGAGGTCTCTCTGGATAGAGTAAGAGTATTTGAGAAGTGTTTTCTCAAAGGTTTGATCTTGGGTGTGCCAAGGTCAGTGAAGAACGGTTCTTTGGGTTAAAGAATTGGTTTGGGTGTTTTGATTTCGTTTTTGTGTTGCTTGTTGCAGAGTGAATGTAAAAGAACACAAAAGGGATCATTTGATAGTGGAAAACCAATTGCAACAGTTGTTGGATTGGGATTTGGATGTAGGCGATTAGGTGAACCAAGTATAAATCCTTTGTGCACTCTTCTTCTTCCTTACACTCATTACCATTTACCTTACACTGTTATTATGATTGTTTAAATTTTGCAAGTTGTTTGGTAACTGAATTGGTAATTAACTCAGTAATTAACTTGGTAATCAACTTAAACTGGAAAGGGTAGATACAAACATTGTATAAACTGAAAATTGATTACAAACTGATTTTTTGAGTATTCCTTTGTTAATTCCGTTGTAAATTTTGAATATACTCTGTTTGAATTAAAAGGAATTAGAAACTCAGAAAAATAGGCCAAAGTGAACTAGAATCTATTCACCCCCCCTCTAGATTCACCCATAGGGACCAACACTTGGTATCAGAGCTTTATCTAGTAAGTTACTCTAGATTTTGATCCATAGTTTCTTAGAATGGCCGGTAATCAATTACCATTCGCTGAAGATGCCTCTATGAAAAAGAATAACATGAAGTTCTTTGCATTTAGACAAACCAGTAAAAACAAAGCTTTCCCATGCAGTTATTGTATGAAATCTGGACATAATTCTTATAATTGCATGATTAAGAAAGAAAGGTATATCTTGTGGTTTGTTTAAGTAGGTTAAGAAAGTTTAAACTTGATGATGCTAACATGGTTGGACCCAAGAGAAGATGGGTACCAAAAGCAAAGTAAACTTTCTTATGCAGGTATGACTTGAGAGCCAAACAACTAACAATTAGAATCATGGAACAATTGGTATCAAGGGTCATCTTTTCATTCCTTCTCCAAAGGATGGATAAAATGGAAGTAACAACGACTTAATATTTTTCTGTTTTTCCATTCTTATTTATATTCTCTATATTTGATTATAATTTTCTCTGTTTTTGATTTTGATATACCAAATAGGGGGAGAAGTATAAGTTGACAGAATATAGTTGATAGGGGGAGTAAGGAGTTAGTAGAAATTTGTGAAACGCAATGCATGTCTTGCATATTTGGAAATCTCTATCAATTGCAGGATTCTTAGAAGAACAACACACATCCTAAACCTGTAGGAAAACCTTGGTTGAGATTTGGTACATCAAAACCAAAAAGGGGGAGATTGTTGGACTTAAAGCTTGAAGATGCTTTAGTGTCTCTCTTGGTGTTTTTGATTTTGATGTAATATATTTTTGGTTTTCCCTAGATGAAGTGTAATTAGGATTTTTCTATGTATTGTTTGTTGAGTTTAAGCATGGATGTGTTTGGTTCTTTGTTTGATGCCCCAGAGAATGGTTGAATCTTGTGTGTGATTACTCATTTGACAAATGGTTGATTTCCCTATCTAAAAATAGTTTTGAAAAACCTGGAAATCCATTTGTTCAGTGATGTAATCGATTACCATGGTATGGTAATCGATTACCAAGTTCAAAAATCACTCAAGATTGGTTTCCCTCTCTGGTGTAATCGATTACCTTCCCCTGGTAATCGATTACCATGTTGTGCTTCTCTGGTGTAATCGATTACATCCCCTAGGTAATCGATTACCATGGCAGAAAATATTTTGAATCCTCTTGCTGCATGATTTCACCCTAGATGCACTCCGAATTGGCTCTTCGTGTCTTTATGAGATTTGTAGCTCTATCAATCCTCTTTCATTTGCAACAAACCAGAGCTCAAAACGATATCTGTAGAAGAAGTTATGTCAATTTTGGTGAAAGTGCTCAAGCAGGTGCGCCCAGGCACAACCAGGAGCATTACTCACTAGAGTAATCGATTACCAACATTTGGTAATCGATTACCACGACAAAAAATCTCCAAAAATGCATTCTTTGCTGGAGTAATCGATTACCCTCCCCTGGTAATCGATTACCATGTTTGAAAATGCACCCAGAAATGCTGTAACGGCTAGTTTAATCGATTACCCACTTACTGTAATCGATTACTTAGACCGTTGAGCCCTCAGACAATCCAATTTGAGGCTCCATCTGAGTCTATAAAAGTTGCTATTTCGAAAATCAATGTGTGGGTCTTGGAATACACTTTCATATACTCTCTAAAGAGAGTTTATCATTTTATCCAAGAAACTCATAAAGAACTTCAAGAGTTTTGGAAGAAGTTTTCATAAAAGGCAACTTGATTGGGTGGCATTCATTGTGTTGTTATTTGTGATCAGAATCTACACTCCAGGTGTTTTCTAAACTGATCTTTTGTTTGTCAATTTGATTGTTGAGTTATTACTCTAGGAGAGAGGTCTCTCTGGATAGAGTAAGAGTATTTGAGAAGTGTTTTCTCAAAGGTTTGATCTTGGGTGTGCCAAGGTCAGTGAAGAACGGTTCTTTGGGTTAAAGAACTGGTTTGGGTGTTTTGATTTCGTTTTTGTGTTGCTTGTTGCAGAGTGAATGTAAAAGAACACAAAAGGGATCATTTGATAGTGGAAAACCAATTGCAACAGTTGTTGGATTGGGACTGGATGTAGGCAGTTGGCTGAACCAGTATAAATCACTGTGCACTCTTCTTCTTCCTTACACTCATTACCATTTACCTTACACTGTTATTATCATTGTTTAAATTTTGCAAGTTGTTTGGTAACTGAATTGGTAATTAACTCAGTAATTAACTTGGTAATCAACTTAAACTGGAAAGGGTAGATACAAACATTGTATAAACTGAAAATTGATTACAAACTGATTTTTTGAGTATTCCTTTGTTAATTCCGTTGTAAATTTTGAATATACTCTGTTTGAATTAAAAGGAATTAGAAACTCAGAAAAATAGGCCAAAGTGAACTAGAATCTATTCACCCCCCTCTAGATTCACCCATAGGGACCAACACGGTGGCGGGAGGTGGTGGTGCAGGACTGGATGGAACGGAGGGTGCCGGTGGTGGTGATGATGGTGGAGTGACCATCAGCTCATCAGTGTCTGCCTCTGGTGCCGCTCTAGGCTGTGGTTATACTTCCTCATATAAACGATCTATGTCGGTGAGTGTGAATGGCCGAGGATCCGGTAAGACTACCTCACCGACATAGTGTGGAACTCCAGCAGCTATGGCCATGTCGGTGATCATTGAGGCCAATCCGAAATTGTCGGATGTGATGGAGGTGATGGCCATCCTGATTTCGTCTCCCAAACGAATCTCTGCCCCTGTCATAAGTTTCCAGATCAAGAGTGCTCTAGAGTAAGGGACTACTCTAGGCCTATCCGCTGGACTCACCCTGATCTCTATCAGCTTCAGCAACACCTTGGCTGTAAGAACAAGATCTTCTCGGGCTAGCTGAGGTGGTTGTTGACTATTTTAAGAGTATGTGTATGTGTCAATCTTTCGGCAAGTGTACCGGTCGTTACAAGTTTAGAAATAGTGAGAAAAGGTTGTCAAACCACAAGAGACGATTGTGAATTACCAAATGCTCAACATACTTTGCTATCAGGACGAATCAGGGAGTGACTGATGTATGTAAAACTAAGCTATTGTGTAAAATAAAGCAATACTGTAAAGTAAAGAAGCAAGTAAATGTTTAAGTTTCAGAGATGATGAAATACAGTTAGGGAATTGGTTCAGTTGATTCCTTCCTCAAGTAACTACTTCCTATGTTAATCTAGCAAATCTCACTCAATTGGAGACTAGAATTCGTGATACCGTAGACTAATCCTATCTCTAGGTCTTAGTCCCTTTGAATGCCTACTATCATCCCTAATCTCTTAGGCGAAAACAGAGATTCATTCAAGAAGCGAACAGATGAATTCGTTACAACATCTCATAATATGCAAGTTCTATCTCTAGACTCATGCACTACTATAGTGATACATTTCCTCTCCTTCTTCAACTATTCATCTCTCGATCTCATAGTTGACACGAGGTACAAATTCTCAAGACAAAGTTCAATTCAATCAAACATTAATATCTCTATCTCTATCTGAATTTCATGAATTAAATCTCAAGAATAAGCGTTAAGCAAGGAAGAGATCAATCAATTCGGTGAAATCACACTTGAATTAACAGAAGGAATTCATTACAAGAGTTCTGGAATCAAAATCCCCATTCCTAACTGCAGAATTTAGCTAAACATGGAAACGAGAAAAGAACGAAGAAAAACAGAATTCAAACTCAAGAGGAACTCCATAATCGCTTGATTCTTGCTCTCGCAAGCTCACAAACTTAGGAATCTCAAGATTTGATGGAGGAAGAAGGAGAATGAAAGTGGAGAAGAGAAAAACGAGAGAATCGTGCACGAGAAGCAACTGAAAACTGAATTATGAGAGCTCTCCTGATTTCGCGCCCAGCAAGTGTATATATAGACTCAGAAATCGCGCCACCCACTTAAGATGGACGCGCCCTGGCGCGTTTTGAACGGAGAAGAAGATATGAGTGCGCCCTTGTGCGCGCCCTGGCGTGTTCGTCTGTTGTATCGTCTGTATAACTCATTGTATCGTCTGTTATGGTGCTTGGTATCGTCTGTCTTGAACTTGGTATCGTCTGTCTGAACTTGATATCGTCTGTCTTGGCTATAGACGAAATCATCAATCTGGAGACTAAGACAAAACAAGTACAGACGGAACAACTTAAAAGAGGCAGGCTCAGACGAAGCACTCCCTCAGAAGCAAGAGCAGACGAAACAATTCTTAAAAGAATCAAACACAGACGAAGCAACTCCATAAGAAGCAGGTACAGACGGATAACTCAGATGAGGCAAGCATAAACAGAACAGTTCTCAGACGAAGTAAGCATAGACGAAACTAATCCATTGCGTCTTGATCCCTTCGTCTGAGCTTTCATAAGGTACGAAACGCGCCCCGTATTGAGTGAAATCGCGCCCTGGCGCGATTGAATAAGTAAGGATGGCATGAGCGCGCCCTTGAGCGCGCCCTAGCGCATTTTTGTCGCAAGCAGGGTATGAAGGCGCCTCATGAGTGCGCCCTGGCGCGTTTCTTCAGACGATATCATTTTGACAGCCTTGGATGCTCATCTTTGGCTTGCTCTACTCTCTTGGTTTGAGCTTCTGTTCAATTATTGGATCCACTCCTTGTTGCTTATCTCTTCTTCAATCCTTCATTGCACCTAAAGATTAACAAAAGAAGAATAAAAATGACTTAAAACTCAAGAAAAACTTACAAAACTCACAAAACACTCACTCAAGAACTAACACTAAGCATTTATGATATTTTTACTGTTTTCTTGACTAAATTATAGCTAAACCTAGTGAAAATAGATGGAAATGAGCTTAAAACACCTAGAAAAACATGTATAATTTAGCACTTATCAAACTCTCTGATGTACAAATATGGCCCCCGGTACACAAAAGGTGGCCAGAATCTCTAATAATTCCGGTGTCGCACTCTAAAAGTGTGGTACCTGCGGAATACCAAAGTAAGTGTGAATGGTCTGGGCTGAGAAATCTACCTGCACTCCTCGGAGAAGTACTGTGTCGTGCTCCTCATGTCTAAATTTCGCATAGAACTTGCGAACTAGTGTCGGTCGAACTGGCACAAGTGGTTTAGCTAGCCACGAAGTCCACTGCCTTGCCTCCAAGACAGCTGCTATAAGCGCCCACCTCGCTAAGGCGGTGCAAGTGAAGGGTCTCTCCGGTATGATTGCCCAGCTGATGGTGTGCTAGTAGCGCTCTTACGCGTCCTCATGCCCGAACTGCTGTTCGTAAGGCTCCGCTCACTGACCTCTACTATATGTGTAGCTGAAGTGCCTGTGCCATCTAGGCGTTTGCTTCTCTTTGGTCTATGCATCTGCACAAACAGAGAACCCAATTAAATAAAAAGGGGAGGTGCAGTAAAGAGATTCACTAACAGGCATCATGTAATCAATTAATTCGAGAATTTGCTCATGTTAGGATTCACAATATAACAAGGCACAATTAATCAATAATGGATACACAACAGTACATATCAAGCATGGAATAATCAACCTCATATATGCATGGTGTATAATTGGAATGATCAAAACAACATCTAAGTTATGATTTTTTGGAAAGACTTGGGTATCTCGCGCGAAGCAAGGTTAGATCGCACGAGATTTGCTTCAGAGGGAAAATGGTTTTCAAAATTAAAGGTTCATCTCACGCGAAGTTGCAGAGATGCTTCTGCAACTCGCGCAAGATCATTTCTGAAGCTAAAGAATTTGAAGCGTTATCCACTTCGCACGAGGTTGCTGATAGCACCCTGCAACTCACGCGAGGTGGGCTCGAAAATCATAAAAATTTTATTTTAATACTCTTTCTCACAATGTAGCATGATTTTCAACTTAGATCTATCTATACAAACATGCAACAATCAATTCCAACCGATCAAAATCATCCTAAGCAGTCATTTTACACAAAGTCTCTTCAAACTCCTAGAAAACTAACAATAAGCATACTAAGGTACTTAACAGGGGATCCTAATCGAATATTAAAGCATCAAAGTTATGTTACATACCTTGTAGGATTGAGTAGTGAAGATAGAACTGAGTTTTGGTGCTTAAGGGGTGAAGTTAAGTTCAGAGAAAAAGAGTGCAAGGAAGGGGTTTGGAAAATGAAAACCTGAAGTAACTGACCCTTCCCTTTCCCACTATTTATAAACTTTTCAAATTCCTTCCTTCTGTCGTGCTCATCTCGCGCGAAGTGGTTTTGGGCATAACCCAACTCACACGACGTAAATTTTCAGAAAAGAAAATTTCTTCTCTGGAAGTTCATCTCGCGAGAGATCTAGTGAGATCAACGCGAGAAGGAGTGGCAGAGAGCACTGGAAGGTTGATCTCGAGCGAAGTAGATGTAACTCTCGCGAAAAGCAAATTCTTAAAAATTTATTAGCTAACTCGCGCGAGGTAGTCAAAATCCTGAGCGAGTTGCTCTCTGTGAGTCTCAATTTGAAGAAATTTGTGAGGTTTTATGATGTGTACCTTGTATTCTGTGTTCCTCTTAATGATTGTATCTTATGCATTGACTCTATGACTTAGTTAGTATAAACACAAAGAAAAGAAAAATTAATAATTCAAAACCGAAAGGGAAAAGGGTTAGAATACTCGGGTTGTCTCCCGTTAGCACTTTGCTTTCAAGTCCCTAAGTTGGACTGAGATGTATCTTATGTTGGACTATAATTTGGGATGGAGTTCTTGTGCTCAATAGGATCTCCTTCATCACTTGCGTTTAGCAATAGTCCAATGACAATAGCTTGCTCCAAGTTAGGAGCTGCTTTGGGCTGCACTTGCAAATTATGGTCATCCTTAATCAAATTTACATAGTTTAGAGAAGAAGGATGCATACCTTTATCACAACAGTAGTGTAACTCTTGTTTATGTTCTTCATTGCACGTTACCTCCGCCGGCTCATTTGATTTTTTAGGATTTACCTCCGGGTTTGGTTTGTGGTCCTTTGGTGAGGAAAGGGGTTGAACAAGTGACTCCCTCTTCTCAAGAGTGACTGAACCTGTGATGTTAGTGTCATAATTTAAATTAGGAGCAGGTTTCAGTTCATTACCTACGTCTTTGCATGCAGGTGTGATGTGGTCCAAAGTATTTGCCGCTTTGCAAGAGTTGTGTTGCATGGATCGCTTGGCTTCTTCAAACACATTGAAGGTGACATGCTGCCCAAAAACTTTTAGTGTTAGCTCTCCTTTATCCACATCAATTAGAGCTCCTGTAGTTGCTAAGAATGACCTTCCCAAGATCAAAGGTATTTCCCGGTCTTCCTCCATGTCAAGCATGATGAAATCGGTCGGGATTAGCAATTTATTCACGTGTACTAGCACATTCTCTAGTACACCCTTTGGGAATGCTAGTGATCGGTCCGCCAACTGTAGTGAAACCTTCGTGGGTTTCAATTCTCCTACCTTGAACTTTTGAAATATTGATAGGGGCATTAGGTTGATGCTTGCACCAAGATCCAACAAGGATTTCCGGAAGTAGGTTTCCGCTATGTGGCATGGGATCGTGAAGCTTCCCGAATCCTTCTTTTTAGGTGGTAGCTTGTTGGTTAAGATGGCACTACACTCCTCATTCAAGACCACTACCTCTTTTTCTAGTAGCTTTTGCTTTTTGGTGCAAATCTCTTGCATAAACGTAGCATAGACCAACATTAATTGTAAAGCTTCAAAGAGCGGGATAATTACCTTAATTTTGCTGAAAGCCTCCAAGAACTTTGCATATTGCTGCTATTGACTGTCTTTCTTGCCATTCGTTAGTCTATTCAGGTATGGAATTGGGGGCACGTACACTGGAGGTTCCTCCCTAGGTGTCTCCTCTTGGCTGGCTTTGTTTGCATCTCCCTGCTTTTAGGGAATTGTGTATACACCGGTCTTTTCAGCAGTAGAATTTCCTTCCCTTTCTTGAGTAGGTGCTAAATTTTCTACATAAGGGTTAGAAATTTCTTTATCAGTTCTCAAAGTTATAGCTTTTACCTGTTCTTTTGGGTTTGGAGTGGTGTTTCCGAGCAAAGCTACTTGTTCGCGGCTTGAGAGTTGTTGGTTTATTTGACCTATTTGGTGTTCCAAATTACGTATGACAGCTTCATGGTTCCTTTGGATGGCGTCTTGACTCTTTTGGGTACCTGTCACTTCTGCGAATTGGCCTTTCACCTCCTCCCTGAATGAATTGTGAGCCTTAAGGAGTAGCTTGTGAGAGTCCATTAGCATTTTGTGGCTGTCCGCAACCGGTTTAGACAATGCCTCAAATTCGCTTTTCTTCTCTTGTTGAGGCTGGAATGGAGGCTTTTATGTTTGGGATTTATCTTTCCAAGAGAAACCAGGATGGTTTCTATAATTGGAATTGGGGGCACGTACACTGGAGGTTCCTCCCTAGGTGTCTCCTCTTGGCTGGCTTTGTTTGCATCTCCCCGCTTTTAGGGAATTGTGTATACACCGGTCTTTTCAGCAGTAGAATTTCCTTCCCTTTCTTGAGTAGGTGCTAAATTTTCTACATAAGGGTTAGAAATTTCTTTACCAGTTCTCAAAGTTATAGCTTTTACCTGTTCTTTTGGGTTTGGAGTTGTGTTTCCGAGAAAAGCTACTTGTTCGCGGCTTGAGAGTTGTTGGTTTATTTGACCTATTTGGTGTTCCAAATTACGTATGACAGCTTCATGGTTCCTTTGGATGGCGTCTTGACTCTTTTGGGTACCTGTCACTTCTACGAATATGCCTTTCACCTCCTCCCTGAACAAATTGTGAGCCTTAAGGAGTAGCTTGTGAGAGTCCATTAGTATGTTGTGGCTGTCCGCAACCGGTTTAGACAATGCCTCAAATTCGCTTTTCTTCTCTTGTTGAGGCTGGAAGGGGGGCTTTTATGTTTGGGATTTATCTTTCCAAGAGAAACCAGGATGGTTTCCATAATTGGAGTTCCTAAAATTGTTATACCCAAATTTTTGCTGCTGCCTTACATAATCGACAGATTCGTTAGCGGAAAAATAACCACAAAAGTAAGGATTACCTCCACAATTTGAGCACATAGAAGGTTGAGTTTGTTGTGGGGGTTCGGTGGTAGATGGTGCTATCGTTTTTCCTGCGTTCTCTGTCATTAGCTTCTCCAAGCGTTGGTGGCTTAATGTGAGTGCCTCTAATTTCGCTGCTAGGGCGATTTCGATTGATACCGCGTGCACACCTCTAGGGTTAGGAGTTTCCCTCTTGCTAGGCTGTGAAGAACACGCCATTACATCGAACAATTCAATGCATTGTTCCGTTGTTTTGAGTTCTACCAGGCATCCTCCAGCTGTTAGGTCAAGGTTCCTTAGTTCTTCATGTCGTAAACCTTGAAGAAATAGTTCTACTAGCAAGGTATTTTCCATGTTATGCGAGAGGCATCACACTTAGAGTGTTCTAAATCTATGCCAAGCCTGTGCAAAGTTCTCATCATCCTACATCTTGAACGCATATATAGCACGGGATTGGTTGCCTCGCCTACTTTGGTTGGTAAACTTGCTCAAAAAACAATTCAAGGTCAGTCCAATTTGAGAATTTACTTGTAGGTTGCATTTGTAGCTAGATTTTGGCTTCCCCATGGAGTGTGTATGGGATAAACAACAATCTAGTGACTTCCGGGTTTGCTGTTCCAATCACATGGTTGCATTCGTAGAGGAAGTTTTTAATGTGGTCAGTTGCATCCTCATGAAGGTGTGTCCGTGGAATTGAACATTTTGGCAAAAATATGGAATGAGATGTCCATTTTCGCCATGTGTGATTCCCGGTGGTAGCATGATGGGTGAGCCAATTCTCAGATTGCTCTTACTTTGCTGAGCAATGGTCCTCGGTTGATCATTTTGTGGAGGATCCATGTCTAGGTTTAAGAGGCTGCTGAAAATTGTGCTCATGCTTCTCTTCTTGCTTTTGAGAGTGAGCGAGCTGTTCTTTCGATCTCAAGATCAAGGCCAAACTTCGACTCTCCGTGTTTCCGTAATCTCCTGCAAAATAATAAAATTCCAGACCAAGTGAGGGTATCCAGAAAATAGACTTGAAATAAAAAATTGCAGGGGAGTTAAATTAAGCAATTAAAGAGAAGTATCAGAGAAGAAGAAAGAGATTTTAAAAATTAAAAATTAAAGAGTTAGAAGAAGAGAGAAAATTTTCATAAAATAAAATAAAAATAATGTTGGCAAGTTAAGTTTAGTTACAAGTCTTTCACTAACTACATTGGTATATGAACCACCATCAATTATAAGGGAGCAAACATTGTCCTTTACCTTACACCTTGTATGGAAAATATTTTCCCTTTGTCTTTCATCCAAATCATGGTTCAATTTTAGTAATTTCTTACCATTAACAAGTCCCCCTCCTCAGCCTCTTCACTATAGGTGGAGTGTGCTTCACCTTGGTCTTCCTTTTCACTTGAAGAATCACTTGAATCTTCACTTGTGATCTCTCCATCTTGTCTTAGCACCATCACCTTCTTATTTGGGCATTGGGATGCAATGTGGCCCTTTCCTAAACACTTGAAGCATTTGATGTTACTAGATTTAAAAGATTGAAATGAAGGAATTACCTCTTTACCTTTGGTGAGCTCTCGTTCATGCCTAATTGGAGACTTAGGTGAGTGATCTCTTTTGCTTTTGCCCTTCCAAGTTGAAGTACTAGTTTTGGAGATCCTTTTGAAGCTAAATCTTCTTCTCAATTGGGACTTTATCCTTTCGGCCAAGTGGATTGCTTCTTCAAGGTTGGAGTACCTCTGCAATTCAAGGACATCTTGGATTTCCCTATTGAGTCCATGTACAAATTTTGTCATTGTAGCTTCTAGGTTCTCTTATGGTTTCTAGATCCTTATAGTAATATTGTACACTCCTATTACCTTGTACAAGCCTTTATAGTTTGTGATGCAAGTCTCTCATTTATGTTGGAGATACAAACCTCTCCTTAAGTGCTTGTTTCAACTCATCCCATGTAGTGATCCGCGACCTTAGGTACCCATTTCCTCTTTCTTGATGATGCCACCACACAAGTGCATACTCTTCAAATTCTAGGGTGACCAAGTGCAGTTTTCTCTCCTCACTTAGCATAGCGTAACTTCCAAGAATTTGGTCCACTTTCATGGCCCATTCAAAGTACACATCCGCACCACCATTTCCATTGAATTTGGGAATTAAGAACTTCACACTTTTATCATCAAACAGATCATCATCCTCCCAATTTGTCCTCCCATAGCCACGGTTTCCTCTCCCCCCAACATGTGCAACACCTCTTCCACCCCTCCTATTATTCACAAAAGGGTTCCCTCCTTGTGCTCCATGTCCATAGAAGATCCCACCATCACTACCCATGGAAGACATGTGTTCTCTTCTTCTACTACCTCTTCTCTCACTTTCTTTACCACTTCCCTCTTCATTTCCTCTTCTACCTCTCCTTCCTCCCTCTTCGTTATTTTGTCTCTCCTTCACATGTGTCTCTCTTATCTCCCTCACATCCTCTTGTACACTTTCTCTCAAGCTTATTTGGATCTCATTCATTCTTTCCATCATTCTATCCATCAAAGCTTAGGTTCTTGGTGAGTATTCATTACCCACACTTGGAGAACTTGCCATAGCTCCAAAGAAAGGTTAGTACACAAAAAATATATAAAGGAAACAAACCTCACAAGCTCACTAAGTGTATCCACTCAAGCAACTCGTGTATCACACAAAACTCGGGCTTTTTCTCTAATGTTCTCTCTTGCATTTTACCACTTTTTTCTCTTATGCTCTCTTAGAAATCTTTCTTCTAATCAATTATCAAGGTCTTATCAAACTATTATGAAAGAAGAATAGTAACCAAGCTAGGCTTAAGAGGCCAAGAAAGACAAAAACTCTAAGACAAAACCAAGGATTCCAAAGGAGACAAACAACAAAAGCTAAAATGAAATGATAGGTTACTCAAATTGTGGAGAAATTTTAATGAGACAATGGCGTATACTAGGGAAAAAAAATATCAAGAAATTTCCCAAGAAAACACATCAAAACAGAGGCATATCATAAGGCATTCAAAACTGGACAGTAAGCCAAAAAGCAATTAGAAACCGAAAATTAGCGACAGATCCAAAAATCGGCAAATTTTAGCAACCAAATTTTTTTTTGTTCCTACTAATGGCTATCTATCATGCTTCTTATGCAAAAATCAATTAAATTCCAATATGTGCAGTGCTATTACAGTTCCAGCAAGGTGCAGTACAATGGAGAAAAAAAAAAGAAAATTACATGTAAAACATCAAAAGATACACAATTCACTAGGGAGCTCAAAACTAGAATTTCAACTAGAATGGTGTAGGTTCTTTCCTAGGTCCAAAGGTGTTTCTTTTATGTAACTCTTTTCTTTTTCACTTTCTTTTGATCTTATCTTGTTGTACACTTCTTTTCTTTTCACTTTCTATGGTTCTCTAATTTTTCACTTTGTTTTTAAAACCATTACCTTTCACTACTAGTTTTTCTTTTCTCTTCTTTTCTTTCTCTTCTCTTTTCTTTCTTTTGATCTTGTTTCTTTTCTTTTGTAATTGGAGGGCTGGACCGAAACCTTTATGGAACTAAAAGCCAATTCTAGGTTAAAATCCTAGCTTATCATAGCAATTACCAAAACTAGTTGAATTTACAAAGCAAAGGGAAATCTAAAATTTACTAAAAGCATGTATCATGTAAGTATTTACTCAAAATTGCTTCTAACACTTAGAAATCATGTGATACATGTAATTGAACTTTAAGTGCAATACAATCCAGCAAGCATGCCTCACGGTACAGTAAAGATACAAGACTAAACAAGAATCCTAATGGCATACATGAATCATAACTTGCAAGAAAAGAAGCTAAAATTCATGGAATCAAAATTGCAAGCTAGTAAGCCATGCATTCAAGAAACAATGGAAGAACATGCAAATATGAGTCACGACCTAATGCTATAACCAAAAGAAGAAAAGCATGCCCAACTCAAAAACTAAATAACAAGACAACTCAAGGAGAACTAAGACTAGCTAGTCAATGAAGGAAGACTCTAGAGATGAAGAAAAACTCAAAAGAAAAACAAAGACTCTAAGAACTCAAACTAATCGAAATGATGACCCAATGGTGAAGACCCAATGCTCTTGATACCACTTGATACGGTGCTCCTTGGAAGGTTGATTACATGAAGCTCCAATGTTTCCCAAATCTAGTCTTCAACAAAGGTTCACCAAAGGAAGCCAAGAGAAGGTCTCGGCCGAGAGGAGTATTTGGTGTTTTAGGTTTAAGAAATCAAAGAAGAAAATGGATGAGGAAGAAATGATGGTGGCGCCAAGGTTAAGAACTCATACGCCTAGGACGAACCACCACAATGGTAGTAAGATCCCATTGATAAGATTCAAAGAAATTTTCCTAAGGGAACTAGAGACTATCTCTCAAAAAGCCTTAAGCTATTTTCATTCAAAATTGTCAAAAGATCCATACATGGGTTCAGCCAAGGGTATTTATAAGCCACCCTAGCTTGGCCTCCAAGTAACCTAAACCATGATTAGGCTCACTAATCCTAGTTAGGATCCTAGCCAATCCGTGACTCTCCCTTGAACCCCAAATAACTAGGCTAGTTAGTTGGTAGTTAAGGTTAGTTAGGATTGCACATGTCATCACATGGCCTTCACATGGGTGCACATGGGCTTGTCTCCCACTCTCACCCATGTGATTAGTCAAGTCATCAATCCTAAGCACTTGTTAATTAAGGGTGGAGATCCTTAATTAAGTGTTGGCACGGATCCAAGCTTAATCAATGCCTTCTCCCTAATTATCAAGTGTTTCAAGGTTCACACCAATTTTTAGCCAAAAGTATTTAGCCGAATTTTTAAAGCTTTGTGTAATCCTTGACTTTAGGAATTTATGGCTTGCCTAAGCCCTATGAAAACTCGTGGGCTTTGGACCTTTGTCTTACCCTAGAGCTATTACAATATAAGACCTAATCTTGCTTAAACAAGTTTACAAGTAGGTTACAAGACATAAGCCCTATACTAGTATCTTGCTCTTGGAGTCTTCCCACCTCCTCTTCTAGCCTCCTTTGCATGCTTCTAGTAATCCTCCTTGATGATCCTACATCATAATTTGTCGTACCAAGCTCTTGGAGCTTGTTTCAGACCATACAAGACTATCTTTAGCTGAAAAATGTGATTTGGCAAAGATGGATGTTTGAAACCAGGTGGTTGTTTCACAAAAATTTCATCTTCAATAAAGTCATTTAAAAATACACTATTTACATCCATCTGATATAAAATAATATTTTTGTGAGCAGCAAAGGCAAGTAAAATACGAATAGTTTCTAATCTAGCAACCGGTGCAAAAGTTTCAGTGAAATCAATACCTTCTTGTTGATTATACCCTTGAGCTATTAACCTTGCCTTGTTTCTGATGAATTTTCCTGCTTCATCTAGCTTATTTCTTAAAACTCATCTTATTCCAATGATACTTTTGTCTTTAGGATTTTCTACCAGCGTCCATACATCATTTCTTGTGAACTGGTTTAGTTCTTCTTCCATGGTAAGTATCCAGTCATCTTCTTTAAGTGCTTCCTCAATGCTTTTAGGTTCAATCTCTAAAACTAAGGCATATCCAAAAAGATCTTTAAAATTCGACCCAGTTTGCACTCCTTGCTGCTTGTCTCCTATGATAAGATCTTAAGAGTGATTTGAGGCAAATTTTCACGTTCTGATAAGAGTCTGGATATTGTCAGGGTGGAGAGTAGACGATGATGGTTCGTCTTATCCAGCAGATGCACTTTCGTCTGGTTTGACTTCTGCATTTGTTCTGATGATGACATCATCTTGTTAACTTGATGGATTAACCTATAGCAGATCAAATGAAGTTTCTAGGTCGATATTTCTTTACCCAGCCTTTGAATTATCTTGGAATTTGACATGAATGGATTCTTCTATAACTTGAGTTTTAGAGTTAAAAATTTTGTAAGCTTTAGATGTATCAGAATAACCAAGAAAGAATCTCTTACAGATCTTTGAGTCAAACTTTCCAAGATGATCTTTTTTATTGAGAATGAAACATTCACATCCAAATGGATGGAAGTATGATTCAACATGGAGTCTTATTCAATATGGGTCTTATTAAAATTCTGTTTTGTAAATAACAGGATGTATTTATTGCTTCTGCCTAAAAATATTTTGGAAGTGAACTTTCATGTAAAAGAGTTCTAGCCATTTCTTGTAAAGTCTTATTTTTCCTTTCTGCAACTCCATTTTTTCGCGGAGTTCTCGGAGACGAAAAATTATGGAATATACAATTTTCAAAACAAAAGGTTTTAAAGTCGGAGTTTTCAAATTCAGTTTCGTGATCACTTCTTACAGACGCAATACATACTCATTTCCTATTTTGAACACGTTTGCAGAAAATTTCAAAGACATTGAGTGACTCGTGTTTATGAGCTAGGAAATATACCCATGTAAATCTAGAGTAGTCATCTACAATGACAAATCTGTATCTCTTTCCTCTAAGACTTTGCGTCTATGTCTCTTGCCGAATTGAACCAAATAGAAAATTAATTAACCAAAACGAAGTGAACCCATACCAAATTGAACCAAATGAGTTGAACCAACATAAAATTAAACCCAAAATAGAAATAAAATTGAAATGCACATATTAGAAGAAAGCATAAACGAAAATGGAAAAGAGAGGAAGAAAACGAACTAAGATTATATTGATTGATCAAGTCTGGAATGTGAACTACAAGAGCAAGGAACTCATATTGCAGTAGCCAAATGAAAGAGAAGAAGAAGCTGGAAAAATTATGGACAAGGCAAAAACCCCAAGAAGAACTTGAAACCCTATGATAAAATTGAGAATGAAAAATGCTCCCTCTGTAATCACCCCCATAATGCCCCTTCACAATCAGATTTTCAATTACAATTGGTAGTCCCCCATGTGCCTTGCACATGCCACTTTAAGTGTCAAAGGTCCCAAGATCAAGTCCCACATACAACATTTTTATAAAATGGCAATTACACAATTTAAATGACCCAAATTCGCTAAAATTCTCGTCCAGGTTCCGTGCGTCAACTTCAAGGCAATATTCACCTTAGATGCAGTCCGAATTGGCTCTTCATGTCTTCATAACTTTTGTAGCTCTGTCAATCTTCTTTAAAAAGAAAAAAATTCGAAGCTTAAACGAAGATTTGTGAAGGGAGATATGCCTGTTTTAGTGAAAGTGATCAAATCTAGAAAAATATAGTGAATTGGAACAAATTAAATACTTAAAGCCCAAGTGAACTCATAAATGTATTAAACCATGTTAATTTACCATTAATCATGCTTTATTAGGATATAAAATATGCAGAGAAAGTGATCAAAATAATAATTCATCACAGACCCGTAGGAGACAGACCCTTTACTTGGTCTGAGGTCTTGGAACATAGACAGACTTCCTGTCATGTGTTGCGAGCATCCATTGTCTAGATACCAGTTTGAATCCTTCTTTCTTTTTGTTAGGGATATCTGCAACATGAATAATAAGTGATTTTGGTACCCAAATTTTCTTGGGTCCTGCATTGTTAGTAAAGGGTTTTCTTATGTTAAAAGCCTTTAGGTGATTTTTATATACATTTGGAACCCTATTATAATTTGCATGCATGCCTTTGCGTACAAAAGGAACAATTAATGACTTCTTTTTCATCTGTACTGGGATTGTAACCAAGTTCACTCTTATCAGAAGGAGGTCTTCCATAAGTTAATATATTTTTAAGTTTGAAAGAGCTTGATGTGAACTTGATTAAATCTCTTTTTAAAGAATCATTTTCTTATTTTAATCTCTTGATTTCAGGGAGAAGATGATTCTTTTTAGTTTCAGATTGAGAAGATGATTCGTCTGATATTCCTTTTTTAGACAGACTTTCGTTTATAGATTTCAGTCTTGAGACTTCTTCCACAGCTGTCTTTAGCTTGATTTTGCAAGATTTATATTCTTGAGCTATAAATATAGAGTTCGCTAGAAGAACATCATAGGACATTGATACGAGGTCGCACTCACACAAATTAATACAATTAAATATGTAGTACTAGGAAGTGACTCCTAGGTCGTCTCTCAAGGACCATCACTCAAGTTTCTATCAAACACAAGCCACAAGACACAAACACAAGACACAAACACAATACACATAAAGGGGGGGTTGTTTGTTTGATTTTTGAAAACAGAATTGTAAAAACAGAATTTCTAAACAAGATGAAATAATAAACTAAAATAGATTAACCTCTTGATTAGATTGCAACTCACTTATCCTTGATAACCAGATTAATTAACTAAGCGAAAATCAATCACATCAAATGTTCAGTTTACTCAACTCTCAATCCAACTTCAATCAATTAACTAAGCGATAATTAATCTTAGTTTTCCTTATGTGAATTAAGCAAACACATATATCATTCCTTCCAATTCCAGCAAGTTATATTTCATTCCATTAAGCATGAGAACAAGATATAAGTTGATATCATTGAAAGCAAGATTAATTGACTAAGCGAAAATTAATCTTGGTTCTCCTTATGTGAATTAAGCAAACACATAGTCATTAAGAGCTAGAATGAATGATGAAGAGTCTATAGCAAATTGAACAAGCAATCATGAACATAATCTCAAAGTATTTATGCAATCTAATTCAAGAGATTAATCCTTAAACTTAGCCTTCCATTTAAATTTAATTCCAGCAAACTAATTGAATTGAAAGTGCATAGAAACTAAATTAAAGACACTTAAATATCAAAGAACGAATTGAAGAAATTAATGGCAGAACTGGACTTTCACAACTTGAATTCGAAATTGCAGTGCAGTAAAATTAAAAGAGCAATGAAATTGAAAGTGCAGTAAGATGGAATTGCAGTAGAAGAGATAAAGAAATCAAACCGAAATGTAATTATATTAATTGAAAAGCAAGTCTGGACCATCCAACCAAAGAAGAAGAAAAACAGAAAAAGAAAAAAAAAAAACAGAATCAGAAGAATAGCCCCCTCCTTCATGGCTGGAATGGTTTTTATGGAGAAGAAAAGGAGAAAAGAAACAAAAAAAAAAAAAAACAAAGACCCCTAAACTAAGGACCCAAAACGTGAAAATGAGGGAGTGCATGTTTCTTGGCATGTTTTCTGGTTGTCTCCAAAGTGCATTTTTTTTCAATTCAATTAGGTGGTCCCTCATGCCTTGCACATGCCAAAATTAAGTGAAAAAGGATCTCATGTTCGATTCCCACATACAGCAAAACAAGAAAAAGAATTAATTGCATGATTTACATAGCCTAATTCTTTGAAATTCCGTCCGGACTTCGTGGTCCAACTTCAAGGCCATATTCACCCAAGATGCAATCCGAATTGGCTCTTCATGTCTCATGACTTTTGTAGCTCTGTCAATCTTTTTTAATTCGATATAAAGTGGAGCTCAAACGGAGATCTGTAGAGGGAGTTATGCCTATTTTACCGAGACTTGTCAAATCCTTAAATGCTGGAATTTTCATAACAGTTCATATGCTGCATTCAAAGACGTTTTTACACCAGATACACTCCGACTAGGAACTTTATGTCTTCATAAATGTTGTATATCTTTGAGTCCTCTTTAATTTGATATAAAATGCAGCTCAATCAGAGGTCTGTGGTGAAAGTTATGCTCAGTTTGGTAAACCTTGTCAAATCTGAATAACTAACGAATTAGACCAAATTTATCATTTAAAGCCAAAATGAGTCTAAACTCATAAATACATTAAATCATACTAATTGATTCTTAATTGTGCTGTATTAGGATATAATAAATGCAGAGAAAATGATCAAAATAATGACTCATCAGACATATCTTCATCATCTGAGTCTGAATCAGACTATGATGAAAGAGATTTGTTAAGAATTTTTACCTCAAACGATATTGAGTTTCCTGCCATGAGACATATATTAGTGGTTTCCTCTTTGCAGAATCATTCTGAGCTTTCTGTATCAAGTTCCTCCCAAGTGACAAGATTTTTCTTTTTGTTGTCCTCTTGGAGTTCCACCTTTTTCTCAACTTTGGGCAATCTGATCTCATATGCCCAAGTTTTCTACATTCGTAGCAGACGACTTCAGATTCTTCTTCTTTGGTAAAAGGTTTCTCGGGGAACCTTCTGTCTTTTCTTTTGAAGAATTTCTGACCTCTACTCTTTTTCATCAACTTTTTGAATTTCCTTATCATTAAGGATACTTCATCATTAGATGATTTTTCTGAGTCCTCAGATTTTATTAAGTCAGCTTTTAGGAATTTGTTTTTCCTTTTATCCTTTTTACTGAACTCTTCTCTAGGTTTTTCTTCAATAGATGGAAGAGCGATTGGCTCCTGCATTTTGATTTTGTGTCTCTTACACAGATGAACCTCATGAACTCTCAAAGCCCCAATTAATTCATCAAGTGTTAAAGTTTTCATGTCTCTTCCAACTAATGTTGCAGTAAACATGACTTCCCATGATACAGGAAGACTATCTAGGATCTTCATGTTGTTTGGGCTTTTGAGAAGGTGATGTCCAATGTTATTTGGCTTTTAAGTTTTAAAAAAGTTTCATTTCAATGCTATAAAAGTGTCTTTATTATATCAAATTAAATTTTTATAAATTTGATGTACTAACTTTTTTATCTTTGATTGATGTTATAAACGCTCATCTAATTTTATTTAGCAGTTTCTTGTGTGACACTACATTGATTAAATTAACGTAATAAACAGACAAAATGATAAATTATCTAACAAATACTACATAATGAATTAGAGTTAAACTTTTTAAACTTAGGAAACACTAAAAACTTACTAGTTCAAAAAATTATTTTATTCTATATTTTTAATATCACAAGTACCTTTTTTTTAATTAGACGTTGCTTATTATTTTACCTTTATTAGTGTTTAAACATTTTATAACAAATTGAAAAAAAAAATAGATATCAAATCCTTTGAACAAATTTCTTAATGATATATTCATAAAACATTAACTACACGAATTAAATTTAGATTCTTTTCAGCTTTTGATTATTTTAGAAAAGCTGAAGTAATATGTCTATTAATTTTTTTTTTTAAAAAAAAGTTATTCTTTTTAATAACTGTAACAATAGAATCGCTATAATCACAATATAACAGTTAAAATCCATCAAACCATTTGAATAATTGTGCAAGTTGAAAGAAATTAGTTTGGTATTACCGTTTGGGATATCATTCCTTCACACAAAAAATAAAGTTGTAGAACGTTAAAAAAGTGTGTACAAAATCTTAAGAAAAACTTGAAATCGCTTCCACGTATGTGATTCAAATATACCATGGATAATGAACTTTACTCATTTTATATTACTTATAACTTAAGTTTGATTATCGTCGCAATCTACTTTAGAGTTTGGATAAACGAAACCTACGCCCATCATTATTATTTAATTAGTTTAGAGGTTTAGAGTTCATAATAATGTGACTTTTGGTCTGGGTTAAACAATGATGTTACCTGTACTTTCTTTTTTTAGGAAATTTTGTTATACTTTTTATTATGTGAAAATTTGATAGAACGGCGAAATATTTCTAATATTATCGAATAGATTAATATATGTAATTTTTATAGACAATGTGTGGTTTTATAGATATTATTAGTAAATTTTTCGGCTATAGTATTATGTACTATAATGGTATGATTATACATGAGGAGATGTCTTTAATTACCTATGTTTGAATCTTTTAATGAAACTTGTCTCTAGTCTTTAACAAACAGAGGAGATGATAATGCAAAATACTCTCCAGATGTTTAAGTTAATAAATGTTAAATGAATATTTTAGTAAAATAAATTGAAAATAAAGATTTGAGAGTGAATAATAATATAAAAAAACTTTTAAAAGTCATATAATATTTAATCGTTATTAAATTGACCAGGTGAAGAGACCTTGAAATAACATTAAATTATCCTTTTTAGATAGAAATAGAGTAAGATAAATATCTTATTTAATTTATTCTTTAAATTTATTGTATATTATAAATTGACCTCTGTCTTATATCTAATTTAATATTTAAATAATAATATGGCATAACATTCTCGACCTTTACTCGACGTTAATCATTAATAATGATGTGATTGGAATATCAATTCCTATCAACACTGTAAAATAATATTTAAACTAAAATTATATCAAATAATATATATATAATAAAAAGTTTAAATGTTTATTCAGCTTGAGAGTTAAAATTTAATTATAATTGAAAAATAACACTAATAATATTTATACAACTGCATCTAAATTATATATTATTTACTTTTCTTTTGGCTTTCCTCGTTTTAGTTTATGATATATATATATATATATATATATATATATATATATTATGTATTTCTTTAGTATTTTGGAAGATGTTTGATATACAGATTTTTTTGTGATTTTTTAAATTAAGAAGCACAGTGAAAAATGCTAGTAACAAGATTTTATTAAATAAAATATAGGCTTAATATATAATTTTGGTCTTTCTAATTAAACCTTTTTATACTTTTAGTTCCCCAAATTTTTCTTTTGATTTTATCATAATTAATCTTTTACAGTTTTTCATTTTTGTCCTTGCATTTTATATATTTTTTTTAATTTTTTTCCCTGTAATTTATTTTATTTTTAGACTTAGTCAATGTAACTTATTTCTTTTTCATATTTAATTCTTATAAATCAATTTTAATACAAGGACTAAAAATGAAAAAACCTAATAATTTATAACGATTAAATATGGGGAAAAAATGAATTACAAGAATGAAAAATAAAAAAATACAAGGATTAAAAATAAAATATCACAAAAGATTAAGGATGAAACAACAAAAGAACTTACAGAGATAAAAAAAAATATTAAATTACATAGACCAAAATATATATTAAACCTAAAAGATATTTATATTACGCAACAACTAAAAATTAGGTTTAATATACCTTTTATTTCCTATAGTTGAGTGTCCTTTTATTTTTAGTTATTATAAGTTTCTTTTTTTTTTTTTTTTTTTTTTTTTTTTGTCCGTAATTTTTTAAACATTTCATTTTTAGTACTTGGATAAACTAAATAGTGGCTGACAAAATAAAATACCTCTAACTTCATAGGCGCGGTGGAATTGGGGATTTCGCTTACAACTAAACGCTGCCTTCATTTGTGTCTTTATTCATTGCTTTATTCTATTTGTTACTAATAATATTATGTTTTCAAGAGAAAAAAATAATTTCAAGATTCAAATCTTAAATCTTAGCCGAGATATGATATGTGATAAACACAGTGTAACATCTGAGTTCTTTTTTCCTTATTTATTTGAATGATTCAATTATTATATGAAATATACTTAATGATTTGTCCTAATTTAGATTAGGAGAATTTAATTTAATTTAATTTTTTTAAAGTCTAAAAAATTGTGAATTTATTATTAACTTTAGGTTATAAACTTTTACGTATTTTATGATTTAAAATTAATTTAATTAGAGTTATATTTTTTTTAGTTAGGTTACCATGTTTTAAAAAAACTAGGATTAATTAGCTAACTACTTGGGTTGAATAAATGATAAGAATTTTTAGATTTAAAATAAAATTTTGAGCGGACAGTGATATTTAGAATAGTTCTATGCAGGAATTGTCAAAATATTTTAAGTACTCACTTTCCTTCTTTTTTTTTTATCTTAAGTTTTTTTAATTTATGTTGGTAGGTAGACATAAAAAAAACAGTTACATTTTGCTTTTCAGCATTTTTCGTAACCTTTTTAATTCTAATTATATGTTCCTTTTTTTTGTCCTTCTCAACTAACAAATCATCCCTTCTTTGATTCTTTAAGTACAAAACATTAGAGTTTAAAACGATAATAATTACTTTCCATTTCTCATTTTTTGTGTTTCACGTTTGAAAATTCAGTTAGGGTTTCAAAAATTCTGTATTATCATCTCTTAATTCCTCTTCTTTGTAAGTGTTTTTCCCCTTTCAGGTTAAGGTAAGGGTATTTCTAAATTCAGTGGTAGTATATGTGATCTTTGTTTAATTGATTGCAATGAATGAGTTTGGATAATGTGTCGTTATTATTTCCTAATATTATTAAATTACTGTAAAATGACTTGTCATAATGAGTATTTTGTATCCTTCATGAAATTGCTACTATTGAGTGTGTTTGAAAATAATGGTCACTGCCCCACTATATTGTTTTGCTTTGCCTTGGAGAAGGAGTGAGAGTTAGAGAGGGGAAGAGTAAAATTAGAGAGAAATTAGATTTTAGGGAGATAATGTTTGACTTTGGGGTTTTTAGGTGGTGACTTTTAAGATTATTGAGAACCGAACCTTATTAACCCTTTGGACAAGTTTGTCAGACCATTGTAGATCTAATGAAATCCATGGATTGGTTAGAAATGCCTTAGATCAGGTTTGAAGCTCCTTAGAACTCTTAAATTAGTAAGTTTGTTGAATTTGAGGTTTAGAGGACTAAGATCAAAGTTAGGTTGTTTTAATTGTAATTGGATTGTAAATCAACTTTAGAGTAAGTGGTTACACGTGTTTGGATGTTTAGAATAGATTTGGAATGATGGAGAGGGGTCCTAGAGAAGTTCCAAACCAAACATTAGATATATAAATTTCTACATTTTTGTTGTCATGCCATGTTCACTATGGCATATGACCTTCATTTAGGTCACCAAGGGGATGGTCTGAAGAGTCGTGCTACCACACTGAGCTTGAAATTATGTTTTCACTCAGCGTGAGTGTCCAGAGAGGGGGAGTTGGTCTTTGGAGTCCTAAGAGAGTCCTTAGAGCTCCACCCCGGAGTTTGAGGGCATTCCATGCTTAGTGTGAGTTCCTTATTTTTCATATGTGTCTAATTCCACTATGTTAAAATGTGATTAATTGTTGGCTTATATATGCTTCCTTAACGATGTCTGTAATGATTTTTTTGAGCAATGGTTTAATGATAAGTAATGTAACTATGTTTGAGAGAGTAACATGAGTTGTGTAAAGCATTTTGTATACATTTTATCACTGAGAATTATACAATAATCGTATTTTGAAAATGTTTAGGGCATATGTGAGGTAACCTAGGCTTTGTTCATGCATTATGGATAGGTGACTACATTGTTATGTATTATATTATTGTATAACTTTATTATCTTTTAATTATTTTTACTGTCGTTGATTTTATGAACTAAATTTTTTATACTTTATATGTTTTAACACTTACAATGACCTAGTGATTTGGGCTAATAGATGAGTAACACGTGAAATAATCTTGAAAAATATGAGAAAAAGTATTTTATGCTGAAATATTTTTACTTGAAAATCTTTTATTACTTATTTTTCATAATTTTATTAGCCTTATATTTTATTAAAATAAGAGCTAAAATGATGTAAGAATTATACTTATTATTTAATTTAGATTTACAAATTTTAGATATAAAAGTTAACGTTTTGACGATCACAGAATTAATTTTGACGTTTATTTTTTTTCTTTTAAGAATATTTTTAAATATTAAAATTAGATCACAAATAAGATTACTGTATCACGTGCAAAATCTCTTGCATTGTTCCTTATAAACAAATACTTTGATTTTGTAATTTTTTTTATCAAAATAGTTTAAAAACAGAATTTTAACATCTCCTCATATTTATTTTCGCGTGTTTTTTTAAAAAAAAGGTCTTAATTACGATAGATTACTCAAAACCATCTAATTTAATGGGCAATAATTTTATTTTATATCTTACCTAAAATAACTTTTATTTAATTTAGAATCTCGCTGTTCACCGAAAATAAAAATAGATAATCGAGGACAGTAACTCACACACCCAGACTTAATCAACCCCTCGTTTCTTAATTTAGAATTTAAGAATATATTAGGATTTTGTAGTATAATAGTAGAAGAAAAGGAATCTTAAGATTCTGTTGGGAAGTCAAAAGTTGCAGAAAAAAAAAATCTAATTTTATCGGAAACAGTTTAAATTGTTGACACCAATTTTTTTTTTTTTTTTTTTTTTTGTAAAGGCTACGTATATTTATTATTAGAGAGAACCTTGTTTCAGCAGCGTAATAAAATTATTATCCGTTAAGGTTTTAAGTTAAGTTGAAATAACCGCTTAAGCATAGTCACACTTTATGACTTGAATTAATTTGTTCGTAAATCATTAATATTTGGTCATTTGATTATTAATTTTTCTCTAATTTAGTCGTTTATTATTGAAAAATAATAAATAATTTCTAAATTTTCATTAAATTTATCCAAATAATTTATTTCGTAGCTGTTTTTAAAGCTATTAGAATGGACTTGAGTTACTAAACAAGTCTGGTGTCCGAACGAGTTAGGGTAGGTTGAGTTGAGAAAAATTAACACCTATAAAAACAAGGTTAAAATAAGTTAGTTAAACAGTCTTTTTTAAGTCTAACCTGTCACGACTCATTGTATTTTTAGACTGATTTATTAGTTTAAGTCAATTTTGATAGTTCTAATAATTAATAGTAATAATAATGGGAGAGACTATCCGGACAAATTTAATAAATGTATATAAATTATATATTATTTTTCAATCATAGAGGGACTAAATAAGAAAAAAAATTAATAATCAGAATATGAAATTGAAGATTTTATTCGGTAAAAAATAAGTAAAAGATTTAATGGTATTTATTTATTAATATAGAAAAAATAAAGAAAAAAGAAAAGGTAATGACATAATGGTGATGATGACGGGCCCATGTCAAGTAGAAATGTATGGAGAGAGCACAGAGCGTGAGGTCTATAAATTATGTTTAGTTTCACTCAAAGGAGAGAGCATAGTGGCATATAGCTAGAATTCTCTTATTCTCGTTTTCCAACGAGAATAAAAAAATCCTTCTTCCTACGGATTCTTAGGTTCCATCTAAGGAACGATAGAAAAGGGAAAGAGGTTTGTTATAGTGTTGAGTAAACAAAATTTAAATATAACTATGGAAGATGGCAGGGTGGAGAACGAAGAGTACACACAAGATGGAACTGTGAACATTAAAGGGAAACCTATTCTTAGATCCAAAAGTGGTGGTTGGAAAGCTTGCTCCTTTGTTGTTGGTAACCTTTCTCTCTTTTTACATACATCTCGTCATTTTCATTTTTTCTTTTACTATAAAGTTATTCTCTCAAACGTGGATAACAAACCGCACTTGATAACTATATCATCACTTGATACTTATGAAGGACACACTCTCCTTCTTCCACTTCTTAACTAAACACACTTTACTTTCTTCTTCTTGTCTCCCAGATTGTGCCACATCTAGCTTTTAATTTCTTTTTAATTTAACTAAGTAATTATTCAATGAGTTTGTGAATTTTAAAAAAAATTACAACCTTTTCATGATATCAACGCAACATTTCAAAATTACGTCTCTGTATATTTAAGATGGGTATTTTTATTAGTGATTGTTCTTTCATTTTCAAAATTTTCTACTTGAATTTTACCATATTCTGCTGTTCTCTGCAACTTGTAAACCGTTGGTGAGAATAAATATATTTGATTTCTTGTTTCATGATACGTTTTTGGGGCTCAGCTTCGCTGGGTAGAGAAATGATGTTATAGTTGTACCTACAGCTTCTGGCCTTGCATAAATATCTTTTGCTTGGTTCGTATAATAAAAAAAAGTGTTCTCATCACACACACATTTTATTTATTTATTTTTAAACTCGGTTTTCTTTTGCACTTAAATTATTTCCAACAAATATTTTTTAATCATTAGATCACCCTTTTTTCCCTAGCAATATATTTTTCTATAGGTGATGTTATCCATACACGTAGTTTTATCCATCTTTTGTGCTTATTTAAGTCAATAAAATATTCATACATCCATTGTTTTTTCGATATAATGTTATCCATCATATTATATAGAGTTAATAAATAAATTGATCATTAATTAAAAGTAGTACTGACTTATTTTGGTTTTGACCCCTAAAAGTATATGTCTACAAATTAGTCTTCCCCAAAGTAATTTATTAATGAATTTGATAAATTTAGAACCTAAGGCAATGGAAAATTTTCTAAGGTGTCCTTGTCTCCTCTTTCACGGTGTTGTCTTCTTTTGTTTTTATTTTCCGCATCCCAATGGGTCTTCCAAATGCATTCAAGCTAGAGTTGTCCCTCTCCAACTGGTTCTAATCGATCATAGTGGTTAGTGGGCTCGTGATGTGAGAGAATGAGAACATGTTCTATAATAAGATGTGTGAAACCGCAAGAAAATGATGTATTAGGAATCTCGCAAGAGAGTAGGTGTGGAACCACAAAAACCAATTTTTTTCATTCCGTGACAAATTTCCCAAATCGTTGGACCCAGATGCAAACTTCTCATAGTCATTAACTCCTCTAAAACAATATCTTCTTCTTTTTTTTTTTTCCCGAGAAAAGTATATTTTAAAATCAAGACTAATTGAACAAAATTTTCATCTTTTGTAAGTTCTTAAAATTTACTTTTAAAATATATATTTTAAAACAAAAAACTAAAAACAGAATCGAACAAAATATATAGAATGTTAGCTGGATTACACAATGCATGATTTTTATAGAATATATCCAAATAGAGTTTACAGTAACTTTTAAAATATTACTTGTTGCATACTTAACATGGGTTTGTTTCGGGTAGGATCAGTGTTCATTTCGGGTAGTGGTACTGTTTATCAACTTGCATTTTTCCTTCTAAAAAATTGCACTTGCATTTAATTGTTGGTTCATCTTAAACTTCTAATTAATTCTACAAGCACAAATATTTTGTTTTGGTTATATTTTAATTTCGAAAATGATGTGAGACATATTAAATTAAATTATTACAATGAAAAAATTTTTTACTCCAAGAATTATTAAAATAATATTTTGTTATTCAAAATCTCTAAGTAACTAACTAATAGCTTTGAAAATGAACGGTTTACAAACTTAACACGCTTCTGATTCAATTGTATTGATACAAACTTAACACGCTTAAAATTATATAATAACTTGATATATTTCACGGGGTCACGTATCTCTCTTTTGCTTACTACAAGTAACTGAGTTTACCAAAATAAAGATATTTTATTTTAACCACGGCTACATAACAACATACATGTCAAAAGAAAGGAAGTAAACACTCTTAGTGACAAGACTTAAAAGAAAATGTGTAGAAATTAACCTTATTGACTCATGATTTTTTTTGTTGGTTGAATACGTTGATGCAGTATATGAGGTATTCGAAAGAATGGCTTATTATGGGATATCATCGAATTTGATCTTGTATCTTACAACAAAGCTTCACCAAGGGACAGTAACCTCTGCAAACAATGTCACCAATTGGGTTGGCACCATCTGGATGACACCTATATTAGGAGCCTACGTTGCTGACGCTTACCTTGGTCGCTATTGGACTTTTGTCATAGCCTCCACAATTTATCTCTCGGTATGTCATTGCTATAGCTTTCTTTATGCCCCCCTAGAGTTTATTATTAATTATTAACTCTTTAATTTAGTGTAATCTAATAACATGTTAACACACCATTCAAATAATTTGACTTCACGTATTAATTATTCTTAGCATGATCAATTGTTTAATGATATGTCACAAACCTCAATTAGTTTGTGGGTGAATCCCTTCTAATCTCACATGGGGGAGGTTGAAAAATGCCAGCTAGGTAGGACTGGTACAGGTTTGAAGATATTTTCCTCTCTTTTTTTTTAAATTATATAAATTATATTAATTTAATTACTCATAATTAAGGAAACAATTGATTGTTTATGATCTCATTTTAAAGTTTTCGTGTTAGTGAGAAGGAGATTAAGATGGGTGTTAGTTTATAATTATTAATCCTAGTATGATTGATTAAAGTCAAACTACACTCTCTGACCTACTTGTCACTGCATTTCAACTCTCCACTCCCACATGTTAGAAACTCAGAAAAATCTCGCCCAAGATCTTTGGCGTATGTACCCCAGTTCTGAATATAAAAATGATCATAGACACATTTTTATTCTTAATATATTTTAAGCCCGCATATTTTGACCATAAATTTGACTGCCATAGGGTATATACTGGTCATATTGTGAATTATTGGTCTTAAATTTGTTTTTATATAGTCATTTAATCTTATAATGTTATATAAATAACACTAATATGATGTAAAATATATATAAAGATTAAAAACATATTTAAACTAATTTAATTCATTTTATATATATTTTTTTCCGATAACAATTCATTACATACTTGATCTTAAAGTAGTAAGTGTTCTTTTAATAATTAAAACATTTAGTTCTATAAAAAAAATTATAAGAAATTTTCACTGGTTATGCATGGAATCCTTGTCTAAATTAATAAGAATAAAATCTTCTACTGAGTGCATTTTGAATTTTTTTTTACACGCTTAATTCAAATTATTTAAGGTTCATATATTTTATGTCACAAGCTGATTACTGTACACAAATTTGTCATGAAACAACCAACCAACCAACCAGAGCTAATAGGATAAAACTTTCACCTTTTGGATCAAAGACTTTTTGGCATATTTTAATGCAATATTGCTAGTATGATAAGTGGACAGTAGTTATGCGTGGACCAATAATACACTAATTCCCGCGTTTGATTAGTGATTCGAGACAAAAGAAGAATCTTGCTGCTCAACCAGTGATTCGGAACTTGACTTTTGATGATGAATGATTATTAGTTGATACACTATTTTTCTGACTATGATATTTAATATGATTGTGAATATTTATTGATTGCTAATTTGATATATTACCTATTTAAAGTCTATTAAATATAATTTAATAGAAGACAAAAATTCTGAACTTTGTATACTAGAAAAGTTAGAATGTTTATGGATTATATATATATATATAGAGAGAGAGAGAGAAGCAAAATAATATTTTACAATATTATCTGATTACAATTTATCTTTTACAATAAATTTTATAAATTTATTTTAAAAATCATACTAACCATGATTTGTTATTAAATATTATTATAAAACATTTTTCATTATCAGATCGATCACCGTTGAATTCTAAACATTAACTTTATAAAAACCAATTGTGATGTATTTCACTAAAAAAATATCAGTGTTAAATTTGTTTCCCTGGATACGATTCAAATTTTTATATTATAATTTTATCCTTTACTGGTGTCCCATTAAAAATGCTTGATATGTTAAGTTGCCGTTACTTTAATCATATTAATATTTTTTACACCAATATCAAAAAATAATATAAAGACTAGCGATAGATTAAAATTGACTTTTGTTACACACTGATTGTTTCATTATTAATTTTCCAAAGTGAATATTTGATAGAACTTAGATAAGACATCATGTTATAAATATTGGCAAAGTATTAAAATTTGACCTCATGACAGTGTTGTCTAAGAAAAAGACATGGAAGGTAGTAGGAGAGTGTCTAGTTTGGTTCAAAGCATGTGGCATTCTTTTCATACTTGTGACGTTAGTGGACCGCGCTTTACATGGTTGTGTGTGCATCCTTTCTAAAGTGTGGTTTTTAAGGTCCACAATATAGGCTATCATGTTTTTGTACCTGCATGAAGTAAAGCTTAGTCATGAACAAGTATACCACACTAAGTCCAAAACTATATATCAAGTTCAAGTCAGAAACTGGGACATGGTGCTTTTGTGGGGCTAGAGAGTGAAGCATAAAGTAAAGACAGGTAACAAGTTGTATAGGAGAATCTAATAGCAAAAACAAAATTGTCTAAAACTTTCAAATAGTATTGTACTAAAGATGGATAATAGATCAAATGTTGTTTGATGTGAGTAGTGCAACATTCTCATCCCTTAATTAAGCTATTAGGATTGATTTGTCTTTAGATATAGAGTTACAACATGGGCCGATCAAGGGGAATTAACCAGACTTTCGATTTTGGATACTACTTAGTTATAAAGTGAATATAAACTGAAAACAGGACACTTGTTTTTGTAACACCTTTTATATATATTTATTTATAATTGTAATACTAAGAAAGATTACATAATTTTCATTCTAATTTGAGTATTTTCCACGTACTCAATATATCCAATGATATCTTAACAAATCTATACAATAATACAAATAAGTAATTTTGATTAGTTTCTTTTGTAACATTACTTTTTTGGGGAGGGGTTGTAGGTGGTATATAGGAATGTATGTATTATAAAGTTATCTTGTTCAAAGTCAATCCTGTCATGTCTGATTCAATTATTGTATCTTCAAATTTCATTATCCTTTTATCATGGGGTGGTATATACTACATGGTAGATTATAATATTAAACTAGTTACCAAGTTATAGTATTAAACTAGTTACCAAGATTATAGTATTAAACTAATTACTGTTATCTGTGTTGGTATGATGGCAGGGTATGTCTCTGCTTACTCTGGCGGTGTCCCTTCCTAGCTTGAAGCCACCTCAATGCATTTTAAAGGATGTGACAAAATGTGAGAAAGCCTCAACACTGCAGCTAGCTGTGTTTTATGGTGCACTCTACACTCTAGCAGTGGGAACTGGAGGAACCAAGCCTAACATCTCCACCATAGGAGCTGACCAATTTGATGATTTTCACCCAAAAGAAAAGTTACACAAGCTCTCTTTCTTCAATTGGTGGATGTTTAGCATCTTCTTTGGGACCCTTTTTGCAAACAGTGTTCTAGTGTATATCCAAGACAATGTGGGGTGGACTCTTGGTTATGCTCTTCCAACTCTTGGTCTTTTAGTATCAATCATGATATTTGTATCAGGCACACCTTTCTATAGGCACAAACCCCCTGCAGGGAGTACCTTCACCAGAATGGCTAGGGTGGTAGTAGCTGCTTTGAGGAAATGGAAAGTACCTGTTCCAAGTGACTCTAAAGAACTTTATGAGCTCGACAAGGAAGAGTATAAAAAGAAAGGGAGCTACAGAATTGATCACACTCCAACATTGAAGTACATAATTCTATCCTACCTTCTCCATGGTTTTAGTTTTACAAGTCTCTAACTTCAAAAATTAACACATTAGTTTCTGATTTTTAATTCTTAAAAGTGATTTAGATAATGCTTATTAACATTATAAAGCACTATTTAAATTGTTTCTAAGGACCAAATTGAATAAAAAATGTAAAAATCAAGAATTTATTTATTTATTTTTAAAAATCATGACAGTGCCCAAAATTAAGAACTAAAATATTACTTTGTTCGTAGTCTTACAATGCAATTGTCATGTTGTTAAGAATAAGACATGTATATGTGTGCAGGTTCCTTGATAAGGCATGTGTGAAAACAGACTCAAATACTAGTCCATGGATGTTGTGCAATGTTACTCAAGTAGAAGAGACAAAACAAATGATAAGGATGATTCCGATCTTGGTTGCTACATTTGTTCCCAGTACAATGATGGCTCAAATAAACACCCTTTTTGTAAAACAAGGTACTACTCTTGATAGACACATTGGAAGCTTCAAAATCCCCCCAGCAAGTTTGGCTGCATTTGTTACTGTGTCCTTGCTTGTGTGCGTTGTGCTCTATGACCGTTTCTTTGTCAAGATCATGCAAAGGTTTACCAAGAACCCAAGAGGCATTACCCTTCTACAGAGGATGGGAATTGGCCTTGTAATCCACACACTGATCATGATCATTGCATCAGGGACAGAAAGCTATAGACTCAAAGTTGCAAGAGAACATGGTGTAGTTGAAAGTGGAGCACAAGTTCCTTTGAGTATATTCATTTTGCTTCCTCAGTTTATACTAATGGGAACTGCTGATGCATTCTTAGAGGTAGCAAAAATTGAGTTTTTCTATGATCAAGCACCAGAACACATGAAGAGTATTGGAACTTCATATTCCACTACTACCTTAGGCCTTGGTAATTTCATCAGTTCCTTTCTTCTCACAACAGTGTCACGTGTCACAAAGGAACATGGTCATAAAGGGTGGATCTTGAACAACCTGAATGAGTCTCATCTCGATTACTACTATGCATTTTTTGCAGTACTAAACTTCCTGAACCTCATCTTCTTCGCATATGTTTCTAGGTTCTATGTATATAAGGTTGAAGTTTCTGATTCCATAGACGTGCTTGCAAAAGAGCTGAAGGAAAAGACAGTGTCTAACGTTGTCAATCCCAAAGACCAGTTGGTTGGATGAATATCCAATGGGAGAGGATTAAGACTTAAAGTTTCAAAAGTGATGTGTGTGTACAAATTTGGGTGGTAAAAGAACTATGTAATGTGTCTGTGGAGGTGTGTGCATGTTAACTTTGGAATGGTTTTAGTTATTGGAAGCCACTTCAGAAGAGAACCTAACCAAGTTGTAGTTGTTGGGGGGTCGTTTTAGCATGTGATCATTTTTCCTTATCTTGTGTAACACTGTCACATACATCTTGAGAAAAAGAAGATTGGAAAAAGGAATGTAATATGTTTAAGTTTTTCTTTCTATATCTATTGTGGTTATTCAAGCTCTTCTTTATAGTCAAGAAATTGTAAAATAAAGGGTTGAAGACAAAATCTATTAGGTAGATTTTCATCTTCAGTCCTTCAATATAGTTGTTTTTCGAGTTTTTTATGTTAAAGATAAATTTTTCAGCTGCTAATGATTTTTGTTTTAATGTTTTATTTTTTATTTGTCAAAAGTCTGTATAATAAGAAATAAAGAAAATAATAAATATCGTCAATGAGTAAACTCAATGACTTTTAGTTTATATAAAAGAAATGAGTAAACTCAAAGTAAAATGTCAATTCAAGCAATTATATCGTCAATGAAAATGATAATTAAGTGAAATTTCGCAACGTATATTTTAATTTTGAAAAGTTAAGATAAAATAAATTATAATTGGCTTATTATATATTTTAGTTTAAATTAGCGTTTATTATTATATTTTTTTTCATTCCTAACCTTCTGTAATGTTTTGTGTTTACTTTTTGTATTTTTTTATTTTTGTCTTTATAATTTATTTTTTTAGATTTAATTCCTATAAATTATTTCATTTCTATATATAGTCCTTATAAATATTTTTTTATGAGGATTAAAAAAAATAATTTTTAAAGATTAAATATTAGAAGAAATAAATTATAAAGATGATTAATAATATAAAGATCAAACATAAAAAAAACTTATTAAAATGAAAAGCTATGAACAAGACGGAGCCATACAATTTTACAACTATCCAAATAATTTTTGTTTATGAAAAAGTAAATCAATCCTCAAAAGTTTGTGATTCCAGCGCAGACAAGTACACTTGTACCTTCCTTTTCTTCCATTCTCGATTCTTCTTGGAATTACATCCATTTGTTCATGTTCTTGTAACTATTTTGAGCCCAAGCCCACATCATGCACCTAGCTGCTTTTTACCACATGATTCATATTCACTTCTTCCCTCTCATCTTTTCCCTACTGATTTTGATGTCTCAAGCAACCGTACAATGATCATCAACTAGTGCTTTGGCACTTTCTTCGTACCTGCATGCCACATTTTTTTTTTGCTCAGTGTGAAGTGTCTACCGACTTTTGCTGAATGATTAATTCTATGAAACAAATTTGATGTTTTTACTTGATTTTAATTTCTTTCTGTATGTTTAATGTATAATGCAAGTTAATTTGAAATGGCAGAAGAAAAGTTTGCATTTTAATTATACCAATTTTGGCCTGCATGTGATTCCAGCTTGGTAGTTCAAGCTTTCACCATTGATAGTATAGTTTCCTTGCACATTGAGAATACGTAGAATAATTGCAAACTTTTGATTTCGAGTACGAACTTCAGTTTTGGTCATTTGTGAAGAGAATTTTTGCGCAGATAGACTTACATTTTATAGAGCAACCATACAGAATTCTTTTTGGTGAGATACAATTCTCTCTTTCATTAGACATGATTTTAATACGAATAGATTCTTACTTCTTAATTACATGTTCGCTAAGTTTTTATTTGTCATGATGGGGTTTTGGTTATGTCTCCTATGTCCCTTTGTTCTTGCTTTTATCTTTTTCAATAAAATTTGGGTGTGTTGCATATGATCAGTGGCAGACACTCTCTCTATATATAATATATATAGTTTGTATGTTTTTAACACTTCAACTATTTTATCATTTGAGTAAATAATTGTTTGGCTTTATCCAAGTTCTAATTGAAGAGAATGATCAAAGTTTTTCTTTTATATTGGAAGATTACATTTTGTTATTATAATATATGAACAAATGGTGATAAATATGTGAGAGATATTAAATATTTACTACCAAAAGTTTGAATTGTGAATAGATTGAATTTTTTATTTTTTCAGCTCAATAGGAGGGTATCCTCAACTTACTCAAGAATATAAATTTTTTAAATAAAAATATCCTTCATTTATCGTATTTTAAATGTAAAAGATAGAACACAAGAAGGATGGTTGAATTGTGTTACTCTAAAAAATTTGTTCATTTCGTTTGTGAGTTTAAAGGGGTTCAGACGAAACAGTTTTAATCTTTCAAAGATTGATTTTATTGAACAGACGTTATAGTTTGATTATCCCCGTTAGTCAAACACTTAAGAAGATAAATACACAAGTGTTTTTATATTGGTTCGTCTATACAAGACTACGTCCAGTTACCCAGCAACCACTGAGTTTTTACTACAAACCGTGAAATAGTTACAAGTATTATTTGCGTCCAGCCACTTCTGGCTATTACACGATATTCTTTGAACATAGCCTTCGCAGGCTAAACAACTTGGGTATTCTTTGAACAACCAAGCCTCCTCAGCTAAAACACCACATAGGTGGATTTGAAAGAGTTCTTTGAAAAGAAAGTTTCCTCTTCACAGAAAGGGTTTTACAATGAAGTGTAAAAGATACAGTGAGCAAAATCACGGTAGATTGAATAATAGAAGCGTGTTCGCCAACTGAACTTTGAAGAAGAGAAGTCTTTAAATAGGCAAAGTCTTCAGATATCCGTTAGACAAAGAAGAATGTCGTTGAACATTTTCCTCGAGAGCTTCCAAAAGGTGTCAGATAGTACTTGAGTGATTGATGGCGTGTGCAGCGGATTTAGATAGCGTGCGCAGTACTTTTTCTGACTTGTACAGAGACTTTAACAAAAAGGTGAAGACCTTTTCGAGTTGCATATGTAAGCGCGAATCCCCATACTGATCTTGGATGCTTCTAATGAGTACTTCTTAAGATTTGAAATCTTGGCGCGAGTGACTCATACTTTGCTTCAATTCTTGGGCAGACGATAAACTTCTTCAGTATAAGATATTTCGTCTTATCCTATCGTCTGATGACTTGACTTGAGACAGACGAATGACTTCAACTTTGAGGGGTCATCTTCCGTCTGTACTTGTTTCGTCTAACTTGCTTGCTGATGTTTCGTCTGGAAAAGTTTCGTCTGTCTTGTAATAATCAAAACTTTAAATATGTTAATCATCTTGATCTAACATTAAATTACATCAGAAATGACATAACATAATCTCACGTAACACTGACACGTAAGAATAATTGTCTCTCACTTATATATTGTAAAATATGTTTGTTTATTTTCAATGTCTGACTTGCATGTATTTTCTGAATACGCCCCCTCACACCCAATACTATTGGTCTTGGTGTATGGATTATACAATAAGTAGGTGATCCCTTTCTAGGATTAGCTCTGCACCATCTTAAAAATGTGGTTGAATGTCCTTATTTAACTTCACAATATCAGTTTGTAAAGTGATGGTTGCCTTTTATATATATTATAATTTGTGTCCGTTTTTTTATGCGGGATTTGGCTTCTAATATCTTGTACCTTTTATTGTTCCAATTTTCTTATTATAAATACTAGACATACAATAATTTTAACATAGACGGCCGAGTAGATCTGCTGACCACGGTAGTTAAATCAGGATACAAAACATGTATTAGAAAGCTTTAGAATCATATCATGAATCGAGTCGTTTTATGAATCGTAATATTCATAATAATAAGAATCATTTTATGAATCGTAAGATTCCTGATAATAAATAAAACATTTTAAGTTAAGAAAATAGATGATCAAATTAGAATAAACATTTTATAGCATGTTTGGAATATTATAAGGTAATTTAGATATAAAATAATAGTAGCCACAAGCAAAAATTAGATATAAAATAATAGTAGCCACTAGAAAAAAGTGGTTGCAAGTGCACAAAGTCAACAAATAATATGTTTGCTGCAACACAATTCAACAACATATCCTCAAAAAACTATAGTTTATGTTGCTGCATAATTTTCAAAAAACAGTGGTATGCTACTCCTTCTGTTTCAAAATACAGCCATTCTAAAACCATAATTACAAAATATGTAATCACACATCTTCCCTCAAATCTATATCGCTTAAGTCATCTTCAACATCTTCTAAAATTTCTTCTTCAATGTCTTCCATTTCATCTTCAACTTCCATTGTAGATTTCTTCTTAAAATTCAAGTTTCTTGGACCTATGTAAAATTCACCTCCATCTTGGCCATTCTTCAATCAACAACAACAAAAAAAAAAAACATACTCGCACCCTTGATGAGTAGGAATCAACAAATGCAACAATGGAGGGAGAAGAACAGAAAAGAACGAAGGAGAACGGAGGGAGAATAACCTTCAATGGAGACGAATGGAGGAAAACGAACTGGGGGAGAAGAACCATAAAGGGAGAAGAACGTAGCTTCGAGGGAAACATCGTCGCACAAAAAAAAACCTAATTTTTAAGGGTTTCTTAAAATCGGTTTGCGCTTGACCTGACCTGCCTGACCCATTTTGAAGCGCGATCCAGTTCCTCCATGATCGCACGAAACAGAGCTTGAATCGCGATTTACAACGATTTTCCATGGATTTACACGATTCAGCCACAATTCATGCGCAAAAAATGATTCATCATCGATTTGTATCGTTTTAACGTTGAATCAAATCGAATTGCTTGAATCGTATCAGGATTCAAACAATTCTAACTACACTGCTGCTAACTTACACGCCCCAAATTATAGCTTAACACATTAGTTCGGCGTGTGGTCCATGACCACCTGCATGTTCCACTTGGTCAACTCGCCAATTTATAAATACCCTATTCATCATCAAGAAATATCTCTAGACTCTCGTACTCGCTTGTACTACTACTCTCTTTCACTCCCAAAAAATATGTCTTTCATTCATAACCAAATACTGACTTAAACATTGAAGAATGTTTCGCGGATATCATCTCTCTACCCAAAGACAATCGTTCCCATCGACATCTAAGCTCTTATGACTAGTTCAAGCACCAGACCTGTTTTATGCCGCTTTAGACTCATAGCTCGGATATAGGAAGCAACAGAGAGTGGAAGAAAATGACCTTAATATCGTGAAAGAGGGTATGCAACTTTGTCCTCAAAAGTTACATTGTGGGAAAGGAATTGTAGCTTCTAATGTTGCAATGGATTTTTGAATTGTAGTTAAAAATATTGTATGAAATGAATGGTAGAAAAGAGGTCTTAATCTATCATCAAAAGTACTTTTGACTCAAATTTTTATTTGTTTTTTCAATGGCACAGCAGTGGTAGAGGGTATGCTACCATTTTTGTTCAAAAGTTTATTGCGATGTTGATCATATCTGAAGGTATTAGGTAGGCACGTTGATCAACCACGTTAAACTTTGTGAGATATTTCTCATTTCTGGAGGTAGGCACTTTTGGATCAACCACGTTAGCTTTGTGTGACATTTATTTCCAAATACTAATATTTATCAATATAAAGTCTTAGGTATCAGAAGTTCAGATCTTGTGATGCTCGTTTTTTATTTTAATGTTACCCACCAACATCAATAACGCGTGGTATTCATATCCTTCTTTCAAATGTGACTTTAGTGTTATCCACCAACATGCTTTGCATCATCACTAGTGATGCTTTATTTTAAATGTTGGTTTATTAGTTCTTTTTGTTAGAAAAGAATGATGCATACAAAGGCTCCATTACTAAAATTCCGAAGAGTTATGTTTAAAAGTTTTTCTTATCAAACAGAATAAAAAATGTAGTTGAATTGGCATTCATAAGGCATGCATGATACCCTTTCTATGCATTCATATCTGAATCATGTATAATATTTCCACAGAACTTGGAAGCACGGATTGTGCAAAATCTTTTTGCAATCAAACTAAGAAAGCTGAAGTTTAAGAGAGGAATATTCTCCTGATTTTTGAATGTCAAATTAACCAGGGGATGTGTAGGCACAAGTGCAAAATACTTGTATCAGTATTCAGTAGATAAGATCCGAAAGAGAAGGGGTAAACTTAATGGTGGGGACCTGTTTTCCACAATGAAAAGGTATCTAAAAAGAGAATAATACTGATGGTGGGGACCAAGATGGACTAATATTAACGTTAAAGGATCATATACCCACTCATTGTGGTTATCTAGTTCTAGATGAGAATAACTATTAGTTCCTCTTGTACTGTTGTATATGCAGGTCATTAGTTTAATAATTGGAGGTGTCTCTCAACTTCTAAAGGGAGTAATTGGCCTGAGTCTTTTCAAGACTCTACATCCTCATTGTGATAATGCTCCTCTTTGTGTGGTTCAAGACTCTGCATCCATTCTAAGGTAACTAGCCTTTGACATGTTGATTGTGATGGCTAAATCTAGCTATTTGTCTTGTATCAACGACTAGACTAAAATAAAGTAGTTACTTCAATTGATTTTTAATAATGATATCAATATGATTGGTATATATTATGGACACATGAAAGACTTCTCAACAACAAAATCGTGGCTCATTCTTTAGTCAAATTTATATGTTTTATATTAATTAACTAATTTATTCCTTTTTACTGTGGTGTAATAATTTCATCCATAGTATTGATTATTGGTATAAATTTATCTATATAGTAACATGATAGCACTTCATTTTATTTTTTTTTATTGTTACTTGTCAATTTTTAAATATCGTATCTTATATTACACCCTTTGTGTTCTATTAATTTCCATTTTATTTTTATCAAAATTTCATCTCTTTCTCATTTTTGACCTAAAATAACTTATCTAATTATTTATTGTTCTATTATCTCATTCTCATATACACTACCATTCTTATTAAAACTGGGATGTATTATTCTTTTGTTCTGTTTTTTCATAATTTCTTTTTTCCTTTTGTATTTTTTTACCCTTGGTATTTTTTCTGACATGTAATTTGAAATTCGATAATCAATTTTGTATGACAAAGAAAAATCACAAACCAAAGGAATATTGTTTTTTTTCTAATAAAATCAATTTTGGGTTTTCATTTCAATGCTGCACGAGATTGACTTACAAAGTGTGAGAAGACATTTGAGACTCTAAAATCATGTATAAAGAGTATGATACAAATGTGAATTCCATTGTTATTGAGCGATTAGTTTTAGTGTTTTGATTTATTTTTTTTCATTTATGAATGTGACTTGCTGACGAAGAATTTTGAATTATTTATTAGCATAAAATCATTATGGGGATAAAATCTTAATTTTACATGAGATGGGAAGAGAAAATGTTGTTTGAAAAATTGAAAGAGATTAAGTTTGAGTCACTAAAGATATTAAATCTTGCAATATAGGACAAGTTGAATCAATGAAAAAAATTAAATATTTTTATATTAGTTTAATAAAATTATTATGTAAAACCTTCACTTATTTTCAATTGTCAATCACAATAAGATAATGTTATGTTTATTATTTTTTTAAAATGTTAATTTCATGATTTTTTATGTGTTCCATCCACAACACTCCGGTAACTTTCATGCCCGTCATCTAAATGTTTTCTTTTCTTTTAATTATTATTAGAAATTAAATGTGATAAGAGATATATTATTTACATGTGGTTTTCGGAAATGTTATTTTTTTCCATCTTTTTATATCATCATATTACAAATTATTTCGTAAATCTCTCTTCTTCTGTCACTCATATTTTATCAACAAAATATCCATTTAAATTTTAATGAAACATATATAACTATTATTAATAATACGTTACCATTAGTATTAAGAAACTGGTAACTTAGAATTATATTTATTATCAGTCAAGCACGTAATGTCTATATTAATTTATAACTAAGAGAACGAATTTCATTAAAAGGTCAGTTTTTAAAAATAATAAATATTAAATTATTAACAATAAGTATAAGAAACAGAGAGCAATGTTTTTAGGGTAAAACTATAATGTTACAACAATTAGTATTAAATAGATAATAATTTTAATTTTTATTTAATTAGTATTTATATATAATGATGATAGTAATTTGTAATTAATTAATAGTTCAAAATTTGATTAAATTTTCAATTGTGGAAAAATAATAAATACTGTAATAAGTAGTATTAATTATACACAATAAAAAAGAATATTTTTTCTTGCTTGGATAAATTTATCACTAGCCATGAAGTTCTTTTAATTTTTTCAATTATATAATATTTTATTTTTCATGTTGGGCTAAATTATAATGTTTCTCTAACGTTAGTCGTGATGAACAATTGATAATTTGAAATTATATTTAACTAGTATATATATATATAAATGACTTAATTAATTGATATATTGAATTTTATTAATTTGTTAGTTATAAGAAGATCTCATATAATATAAAAAATAGTATTAGAGTATAAAGACTAAAATAAATTTCATATATTTTAATATTTATTTAGTGATTGAGTTATTAATAATCATTACTTATCTAATTTTCTTAAAGGTAGCCACTGAAATAAATTTTCTATATTATTTCCTTATAACTTCCTTAGGTTTTTACTCAAGGGCAGATCCAGAAATTACTCAAGGGTAGCCACTGAAAGAACTTATCTTTTTTATATGAACTAAATGGCATCTTCAACCAACTGCGGCCGGGAGTGTAATCTTTTTGAGATGAATAGAACTGAAATGGATTCAATATTTCCTTTTTAAGTCTAAGGAACCAAACTATTTCTTAATTACAATCTTAAATATATGTTCAGTTTAAGGCACGTTTTAAAAATTCAGAAAATATTTTTAAATCTTATAAATTTATAAACTATTTTCAAATTTTATAAATTTTATAATATATAAATCCATTAAAATTTAATTATAAAATTTTAATCATAAAAATCATTTAAGAAATTGCATAAATCATCAAATTGATAGTTAATATTTTAAAATATAAAGAAATAATTATACTAAAATATTATTTTAAAATGTCGTTCTGTTGCATTGCAACCTTCTTAATGTACTTTGTATAGTTTATGACTTGACATGATGCAGTTTGACAACCCATTCACATTGAAAGGTGAATGTTGGTGGGAAAGAGTTTGCTACCTACTGCCAACAATGAAGCTTCTTTGATAATTACAAAATGTATTCCTAAATTATGTCTAAGCATGGGATAATGGTGCACAAGATTTGGACCAATTTCATTTCAAGAAAGTCCATGTGGCCATAAATTAGGTCTGGTTCCATAAGCATCGGTATTGAAAGTTGCAGAATTGATTAAACTCGCACATGTAAACAAAATTAAGAAGGATTAATTAAATTTTATTCTCTTGTCTTTTTAAAATATGTTTTTTTAATGTTTAGAATTTTTTAATTATCAGTTTTAGTCTTTTTAATTAAATTTTCTAATAAATAATTAAATGAATAATATTATTTACTGGTGGGTAAAACAATTTTGTCTGGAAGTAAAAACTTGCCATAAAATAATAGTTTTTAATAACTTAATAAAAAAGTTCATAGAAGTGACTAAAAATAGTGATAATTCTTTTTAAAAAAAATTAAAAGCAGTAATCGTAAATTTATATAATTGGGTTAAATATTAGAAAGAATTTTATTATTTAATGAACTATCCATCTTGACAGAAATTTTCTAAATAAAGAAAAAACCTGTAATCTTTATAAAAAATCATGTAAAGAATAAACACACATAAGCAAGATTAATCCAATTACAATTTTCTTTTTTAAAAAATACAAAATACACGACAAAAGATATATAAATAAAGAGATAAATTATGTATTTTTTTTTTTATATTATCATCCGATGATAACAATCTTTTTATGCATGATAATTGATAAGTTTATTAATTTAATAAAAAATATCTTTATAATCCTTCCAAATTTATCTTTAATTAATTGATAATATAAAATGTTATTCGCTTAAACTGATAAATAAAAGAGAATCAAAGAAACAACGGTCACTTTTTAAATGAATCAAAACTAAAACTTTAATGGCAAACGTATATTACGCGTTTGTCAGTGAAGTACACTGTCCACGCAGTTACAAATATGCAATGATCAATTGGTAGAACAGAAATTAAGAGGCCGATTTGTTGTTTCTTTAATAAGTGATTTTGATATAAAATAATGTAGAGTCTGATTTTTATTTTCCAAAAAATTATTTTTTAACTATAATATTTATTGTATTTATTTTTGTTTCTGAAAGAAATAAAATATAAAAAAAATATATTTGTTTCAAATATTTATTTTGTTTCTAAATCCATTTGTTAAGTATTTTAATCTTGATTTTGAAGTATGTACATTGCATTGTCCATTGCAACTTTACTCTTGCATGAATACTGAATGGTTTTATCCCCCATTAACATTTGCAAGCTCTCAGAGAAGAAGTGCTAAGGAGAAACAGAACATGTCATCATGCTCTTCTTCGAAGTACGATGTTTTCATCGGTTACAGAGGAGAGGACATTCGCCACAAATTCCTTAGCCATCTTCGTTCTACTCTCCAACGACACAACATCAAATCATACGTTGATGACCATAACCTTCGAAAATGAGATGAGATGTGGCCATCTCTGTCCAAAGCAATCAAGGATTCGCTGCTAGCCATCGTGTTTTTCTCCGAAAAGTACGCTGATTCAAATTGTTGCTTGAAAGAACTGGTGGAAATACTGAACCGCAGAGAAATTCAGAGACTGGTGGTCACACCTGTGTTCTACCAAGTGGATCCATCCCTCGTAAGGAAGTATATTGGCTAATATTTCTGGATGGGACTCTCGTACCCGTGACTTCAAGTAACTAAATATTACTATTTTCTCTTTAATTTCTTCAAACAAGACAAAACTATTTATTTTCTTGCAATATCACGTGCCTAATTGACTCATGATGCTAAATTCAAGATTAAATCAATGGCTTAGCTCCATGTTAGTATTAAAATAAGTATTATGGTAATGCCGAAAAGTTTACTTATAACTGCATTACATTACATAAAATTAGATTATCCTTTTTAAGAGTTATCTCATAGTTCATTTAATTTATTTTCATTCTTGGTTTAAAATGGTAGTCTACTTCTATGTGTTTAAAATGGTAGTACAGATTGATTGTCACGTGAGTAGTAGGGCTTAAGCAACGCACTTGTAGTGAGGAGAGCAAGCTTCTAAGGCATATAATTTCTCTAATAGCATGGAACATTGCCTTATATTTGGCGTCAGTTGAAGATTTTGAGACTTTCATTTGCTTTTTAGTTTTCCATGAGATTGGGACGAGTCCAAGTTTCATAAGATAACCAGTAATCAATCTTCTAGTTATTGGGCAAAGATGCCCAATCAAATCACTGTAACCTACTAGAGTTAAATCATTGTCTTTGGGCAGAAAGATACCTTGACCTGGAGAGGATTTTATACAGTGGAGGACTCTTATAACAGCGAGCCAATGTTCTTGCTTGGGTGCTTGCATAAATTACACGAGAAACTAATATAAGTCATTGCTACATACATTCATTCATGATATTATTTTTGTAATATTTTATTCCTATAAATAAGTGATTAAATAAGGAAACAAAGACTAAATAAGTAAAAATAGAAATTAAAAATAACAGTAATCTTGATCATGCAATATTTTTATGGTTATGCGCTATTTTTTATATTTATATAAATATAATTTTGACTAATTAGATATTCTATTTTTTCAACACCCCTCGTCAAGTTAGTAAATAGATGTCATACATTCCTAACTTGTCTAATAGTCTCTCAAAAATCTGACTTATTGAATATCTGCTAGCTGATCTTTATATTGAATATTTGACAATTCTAGAATATTTTTATCAAGCATTGAATATTTGAAAATTCTAGAATATTTTTATCAAGCTTTTCCTTGATAAAAAATCTGTCAATCTTCACATGTTTCATACGATCATGTTGGACAGAGTTGTCACTAATGTCGCGCGCAACTTTGTTATCACAATACAAATGAATGAGTCATGTATGTGCACACCTTAAATCTGGAGAGAAGTAGTTTGAGCCACATACCTTCACAGAATCCAAGAATCATTCTTCTGAGTTCAGGTTCAGCGTTGGTTGGAACGAGTTATAACATTTTGCTTTTTGCTTCTCTATGTGACAAGATTACCTCCTGCAAATGTAAAGTATATCCAAAAGTTGATCTCATATCATCAAAAAATTTGTCCAATCTGCATCAGTATAAACCACCACATCTTGATAGTTTGAGTCCTTCTTGAACAAAATTCCCTTTTTAGGAGCAACATTTCTGTCCTTAAAGATTCATATGACCGCATTCATGTGTTGTGCACCAGGATTGTGTATGAACTGACTCACCACACTAAGAGTATAAGCTAAATCTACTCTAGTGTGTGCGAGATACATCAATCTCCCTACAAGTCTCTGATATCTTCCTCTGTTAGGCAAAATTTGATCTTCTTTCATACACAACTTCAATTCTCCTGAGAATTTGTTGGTTTGCACGTTGTCATCCCACTTTCTTTTAACAAATCCAATGCATATTTCCACTCAGACAGAAAAATACTTGATTTTGATTTTGAGACCTTAACTCTAAGAAAGTACTTTAAAGAACCAAGGTCCTTCGTCTCAAATTCTCTTGCAAGTATTCTTTTAATGAATTGCATCCTCTTGATCATCTCCCGTGATTATCATGTCATTAGCATAAATAATAAGAATTGTAATCTTTCCCCCTTTCCTTTTTAAAAGTAAGGTATGATCTCGATTGCTCTATTGATATTCGAAGGCTATGTATATCAAGAATTTTATATCCTTTAGCTCACTATAAACTTCTTCAGATAATTCTCCATGTAAAAAGACATTTTTTACATCAAATTGTTGTAAGTGTCAATCAAGATTCTCGAGGCGTGAAGACTATTCAAACAGGTGGTCCAATATCGGTCCGACAACAGGTGACCCAATATCTACAAACAATAATAGGATAGACTCTAATACAAAGTTAGAAATGTGGGTTAAGAGCCTAACTCAATTCTACAAAATCGATGATGTGGTATTTCTAACACACTCCTCTACGAGAACTGGACTTCTTGAGCGTAGAAACTATTCAAATGAGTAGTCCAATGTTAGATTTCCAACAAAACTAGCTTAAAACGTGAAAAAAATATGACTACTCTGGACGAGTGTTAGTGAGGTATACAAGCTGACCAACTGGCCAGCGATATTGGAATGAGTCTAAGAGAGGGGTCCTTGATGCACTCGACAATTGATGATGTTGTTCCATGGGAAAAGAACATGGCTTGTAATCTATCATTCCACACTCTTCCAGGATGTCTAATGTAATATTTAAGAAGAGATCAACGGGACTTTGAACAAGCTCCAGCCCTAGAAAGTATTTTGAGATCCCAAGTCTTTCATATGGAAGCAATTGCTAAGATATGACTTGAAACAATTATATTCTGTGTTGTTGTTACTCACAATCACCAAATCATCAACATAAACAAACATTGTTATGAAAAATGTAGCTGGAGCAAGAGGCTGTGATCTGCACTACTTTGATTAAAGCCATAATGGACCAACGCTTCTAAGAGCTTAACATTCCAGTTTCTTGATGCATGACGTAAGCTATAAAGGACCTGTAGAGGTAACATACCACCCCTTTGCTTGATGTAACATAACCAGGAGGCACTTTCATATAAACTTCTTTATGGAGTCTGCTGTGAAGAAATGTGTTGCTAACACCTATCTTATATAAACTCCAGCCTTTGGATATACCCTCAGCAAGTAAGCAATGAACAATGGTCCTTTCTGTAATTGAGGTGAAGGTTTCGGTGAAATCTTCTCCTTCCACTTGTGTATATCCTTTTATAACAAGTCGAGCTTTGTGTTAAGAACAAAGCAGCAATAATATAACAAAAGAATATAAGGAAGAGAGAAAAAAGAGACTAAGGAAATAACGTGGTTTGACAAATTGCCTACGTCCACAGGCACACACTATGTATTTCCTTTGTTGTACAATGTGCATTGTGTTGTGCACTTAGAAGCTTTACAAGGAATTGTTTATATAGACACATAAGAGCAATCACTCTCATTGTTTACTCGACGTGGGACTAAAATTATATATCAAACTACATATTGCTAACAATCTCCCACTAGGAGTTTGATTTATATCACCACCTAATGTAATGTCTTCATAATCAATTATTCTCCTGTCCACTCCATTGACGGGTCTTCTGTCCACTTCAATGACGGGTCTTCTGTCTTCAATGACGTGTCTTTTGTCTTGTCCACCGATGATTCTTCTGCCTGTCCACTGATGGGTTTTCTGCCCTGGTCTTCTGCCCTATTTGGTCTCCAGCAGAAAGCTCCCACTGCTTCTCTTCTTAAGCTCCCATTGTTTCTCTTCTTCCAATGTTGCAGGTCCACCTGACCTGCACTTAAATTCACTCTCATCATTGCATCACTAGTCGTCTGAGTTGGTCACCGAACCATCGGCTCTGTTACCACTTGTTGGGTAACCCGGGAAATACTTCACTCCTTTTAATGCGCTATTATTCTTGTTGCTTTCTAGGAAAGCTCCCACGGAAAGCACCCTCACGACAAACTAAATCTTTTCTCATCAAACAAAGTCGCGACCACATAACATTCTAAGAAATTGGATCTGATACCAATTGTTCAATTGTTAAGAACAAAACAACAATAATATAAAAGAAGAATATAAGAAAGAGAAAAAAAAAGAGACTAACGTGGTGTTAAGAACAAAACATCAATAATATAAAAGAAGAATATAAGAAAGAGAAAAAAAAGAGACTAACGTGTTCCTTTGTTGTACATTGTGCATTGTGCTGTGCATTGTGTTGTGTACTTAGAAGCTTTACAAGGAGTTGTTTTTATAAATACATAAAAGCAATCCCCCCATAGTTTACTCAATGTGGGACTAAAATTATGTATCAAACTACATATTCCTAACACTTTGTACTTGACAGCCTCTTCATTTTCCTTGTATTAGATTTTATAAACCCACCGACATTCGACAAGTTTCTTACCCGTGGATAATCGCTCAGTGTCCAAGTTTTGTTGGCTTCTGCTATTTCTTGAGCCATAGCATTTCGCCATGCTATACTTTTAACTGCCTGTGAATAACTTTTTGGCTCATTGTTAGCGAAGATGGCCGTTAGGAAACCTCGGTGAATGGAAGAAAAGTTATCATATTGAACAAAGTTTGAAATTTGATAAGGCTTACCAGAGGAGTCAGATGGCTTCTGTGACATTTGTGAAGGGTTACTTCTTGTTGTATAACAACAAAAATTTCTTAAGTTAGCTGGTGATTGTCTTGTTCGCAGACCAAGAGTTGTGGTGGAGGTTGTTATCCCTATATCATTGCCTACATTCTGTGATTTTGAGGGACTAGTCTCTAGTAAGGGATCTTCATGAAGTGGAATTTGAGAATTTGACTCTGTCGGAAATGAGTGTTCCTGTAAGACGGTATCTGAAATCGTTGGTGTAGGCAGATCACCTTCAATATTAGTTGTTGACAAATATCTTTATGTGATAAGCTTCGCTCTGAGCTACTTAGGACATTATAAATATAATTTTGCAGGATAATAATACAATTTGAAGAGGCTCGGCAGTAAAAATGGTTTTTAATGTACTTGATGATGTAGATAGTGCTGATCAATTAGATAACATAGCCCCTGCAGATATTGTGGAAAGAAAAAATTTACTTAATGACAGAGCTTTTAGTGTTGCCGGCCCGATCCGGTTCTCTGTGTAAAAGACACAGAGAAGTTAAAAAATATGAATGACCGGAGTTAATTACATTAAAATATGAAATAAAATATGCAGAATGATTGGTGTTTCTGAAAATCAGCCATACAGAATGATTGGCCAAAAGTCAGTCATATATGTCCAAAATAAAGTGGGGGTAGATATTCCCATTTGCAAGCCTGCAGGTAGAGATCGAATCATCGAAGAAGTGAAGTGCTATGGCGAAACAGATCATGCCATCACGCTCTTCAACAAAGTATGATGTTTTCATCAGTTTCAGAGGTGAGGACGTCCGCGCGAACTTCATTAGCCATCTTCGTTCTGCTCTCCAGCGACACAACGTCAAATCATACGCTGATGACCATGACCTTCAAAAAGGAGATGAGATGTGGCCATCTCTGTCCAAAGCAATCAAGGACTCACTGCTAGCCATCGTTGTTTTCTCCAAAAACTATGCTGACTCAAAGTGGTGCTTGAATGAATTGGTGCAAATACTGAACTGCAGAAAAACTCAGGGACTGGTAGTCATACCTGTGTTCCACCAAGTGGATCCATCGCACGTTAAGAAGTATAGTGACACTTATGGAGAAGCAATTGCAAAACATGAGACATATTTTGGTGATAAACACAACGAATCCATCCAAGCGTGGAAAGCTGCTCTTGCTGAAGCTGCCAATATATCTGGATGGGACTCTTGTAGCCATGCCCACAAGTAACACAACTAACTATTATCTCTTACTTTAACTTTTTTACTCATACTTACAATTATCTCTTCTTTTATTCAATGAGGGTAAATCAATTCAGTCTCTGATAGTAGAGCAATTTTTAAGATCTTTGATTCACTTCTAATTTATTTTTTTTGTTTTAAAAACGGCTTTCAAAAATAATTATTATCTACTCAGCAATCAATTTCTTATTCTTTACTACTTTTGTTCTTCTTTTGCTGTTTTATTTAAAACCATATTAGGTATTTTTTTGCAGATTAAAGTATATGATTTGTTAATGTATATCAACCTATCATAAAGGGTGTTAAAGGAAGTTTGTTAATAGCATTTATCTTATGCTAATTTAAAAGTTAAATGGATGTTTTATTCTTCACTAAGTCAATATTAAAAATGGTAATATGGTAAGGTAGAAAAGCTTCCTTTTAAGTGCACTACATGAAATTATATATTGATTTCAAATTTATGGCAGTGTAGTGTATATTTCACAGTTTATTTAATTTGATTTCATTGTCGACACATTGTTTGTCCATTCCATTGTTAGGGATGAATATCAAGTGATAGAGAAAATTGTGGAAGATGTAACCGAGAAGTTGAGCCTGAGGTCCCCTGTTGAACTAAAAGTAGAAGAACTTGTTCAAATTGAAACAAGCTGTGAAGAAGTCAAACTGTTGCTGTCTAAAAAGCAAAGAATTGGAATTTGGGGTATGGGCGGGATTGGCAAGACAACTATTGCCAAAGCCTTGTTTTCTCAACTTTTCCCGCAATACGATGGTGTCTGCTTCGTATCAAATGTTAGAGAAGAATCAAAAAGGATTGGACAAATATGTTTATGTGATAAGCTTCTCTCTGAGCTACTCAAGGAAGGACATCATAAATATAATTTTGCAGGATACGAATATAATTTGAAGAGGCTCGGCAATAAAAAAGTTTTGATCGTACTCGATGATGTGGATTGTCCAGATCAATTAGATGGGTTGTGTAAACAATGTGACTATGCTGGTCCAAATAGTAAAGTTATTATAACAACAAGAAATAGGCATTTGCTTAGTGGGAGAGTTGATAAGATTTATGAGGTCAAGACTTGGAACTTTCCCGAATCTCTAGAGCTTTTTAGCTTACATGCCTTCAAGAAAAGGCTCCCCAAAGAGGGATACGAAGATCTCTCAAAAAGGGCAGTGACCTATGCAGGGGGAGTTCCATTAGCTTTAAAAGTTTTGGGTTCTAATCTGTATGACAGAAGTACAGAATTCTGGGACTCTGAACTTAGAAAACTCACGAAATGTCCAAATGACAGAATTCAAAATGTGTTGCAAGTGAGCTATGGTGGATTAGACAACCTGCAGCAGAAAATATTTCTTGACATTGCATTCTTTTTCAAAGGTGAAAATAAAGGTGATGTCATAAGAATACTAGATGCATGCGATTTCTACGCTGCCAGCGGAATAAAGGTCCTTGAAGATAAAGCTCTTGTAACTATTTCATATTCTGGGACAATACAAATGCATGACTTGATACAGGAAATGGGTTTGAATATAGTACGAGAAGGCAGTGAAGATCCTGGAAAACGCAGTCGATTAAGCAATATTGAAGAAGTTTGTGATGTACTTGAAAATAAAAAGGTAAGGAAAATACATTCACTTTCTATCCCAAATCAAACTACACATGTTTTATTGTTATAAATATTTGCAGTGAAATTAATACAATTTATTTGTTTTATCAGGGGAGTGGTTTAGTTGAAGGGATAAAATTAGATTTGTCTTTGATAGAGGATTTACACTTGAATGTTGACACCTTCAACATGATGACTAATTTGAGAATTCTTAGATTACACGTCTCTTCAGGTAAGAGATCAGGAAATGTGCACCATTCTGGCATCCTTAGTGCATTGTCTGGTAAATTGAGGTTCCTTGAGTGGAATGGATGCCCTTTGAAGTCTCTTCCTGTAACTTTTTGTGCTAAGATGCTTGTTGAGATTCGCATGCAGCACAGCCATGTTACAGAGCTTTGGCACGGTTTGCAGGTAAAATATATATATGAAAAGTAAGATGAGTTTTTAGTTAAAATGAAATTTGAAGATTTAGGTTCCATAGTGATTGCTCATTTTGAATTGTTGCAGGATGTTGCGAATTTAGTGCGAATTGACTTGAGTGAATGCAAGAACTTGAAAATGCTCCCAGATTTGTCCATGGCGTCAAAACTTAAATGGGTTAATCTTTCTGGTTGTGAGAGTTTGTGCGATATTCATCCATCTGTTTTTTCTTTTGACACAATTGAAACTTTGACACTGGATGGCTGCAAAATGCTCAATAGTCTTAAAAGTGAGAAACATCTAACATCTCTGAAGTATATCAGTGTGAATGGATGCACTAGTCTCAGGGAATTCTCAGTGTCATCAGATTCAATCTCAAGCTTGGATTTAAGCAGCACAGGAATTGAATTGTTGGACTCTTCAATTGGAGATCTAAGAAATCTTGTGTCACTCATTTTACCTAGTTTGGGACAGGGTAATCTTTGAAATGGGTTATCATTCCCAAAATATCTTGAGGAGCTTAGGATTTGTAATTGTAGAGTAGCTATTGAGAAACAGAAGCTGCATGTGTTATTTGGTGGCTTAACATCTCTTCGACTGCTACACTTGCAGAATTGTTGTAACTTGTTTGAGCTCCCTGACAACATCAGTGGCTTATCAAACTTACATGAGCTAATACTAGATGGAAGTTGTGTGAGGACACTGCCGGCTAGCATCAAGCTTCTAACAAATCTGGAAATTCTGTCCTTAGCAAATTGTAGGAAGCTTGAGAGTCTACCAGAGCTTCCACCAAATGTTACAGTGCTTGATGCTGTTGACTGCAGCTCATTGGGAATAATATCCACTTTAACATCTTTTGCATTTATGAGAGGGAAGGGCAAATACATTTCATTCCAGAATTGTGTCAGACTGGATGAACCTTCACGCCACTGCATAATGGAGGGTGCTCTTTTAGCAACAATCAGTGCAATGTTTCTAAATATGCTAGTAAAAGCAGGTTATGGACTCAACAGGTACAGCTATATTATGGTTAGTTTGCCAGGAAGAAGAGTTCCAGGGCAGTTCAAATATAGAAAAAGAGACTCCTCAATCACTATTAATCTTCCTTCTTCCAAATCTCACTTTGTGGGATTAACTTTTTGCGTGGTTCTCTCACCCTCCCCGGGAATGAAGAATATTAATTTTCGAATCCGGTGTCAGTGCTACTTGGCAGATGATGGTATGGGCTTGAAAGATGGGGTCACATTGTTTAATTTTGCTTCCACTTCATTGATTTCTGATCATGTTTTTATGTGGTACGACCCGTGGCAATTTGACAGTATCCTCAAAATTTATAGAACTGGTAACCGACGGGTTTCCTTTGAGTTCTACGTTACAAATGGTATTGGGCAACGTGTTAACATTGGTATCACAGAGTGTGGGGTTTGGGTGTCCCAAATATTTTACTCACAAGGAGATCTAGAAGAGGGAGTAAATGAAAGGGTACTTGGTTTGGAGTTGGAATCACAGCATGATGCAACCTCAACGGCAACTGCAACTGCAACTACCGATGAGAACGATTGCATTGACACAAATAATCATGAGCGGTATTTGAGTCAACATTGTTCTTCATTCGGCGACTGCTCAGTCGGTATGGAACTTAACTTACTATGTAATATTCCCTTTCATTTTCATAAGATTTTTCTTTAAATCACACCATTTAAGAAAATTAATTAATCTAGTTAAGAACATTAAATTTGTCGACAGTTATTATTTTTTTTTCAAAACTACCCTTACAATTATTTTGACCAACTATAATACTTTCTCTCACTATGTTGATTTAACACTTAGACTCAGAGAATTCCCTTCCATTTGAGGCACACAATTTTTGCCTTGTAGGCCTGCCAGTTATTTGATGCACTAGGAACAGTGTGTAGAATCCAATTTTTTAGGAGGAACATTGGCATAAAGCACAAAAATTGTTGAACCATGCATTGCATAGAGGGAAAAAAGTGAGTTTGACTCTTGAAAAACTTGACACTATTCCTACATGTTTCTACTGACTCTTAAAACCTCTACCGATGCATCAAAATTCTACTTCTAATAGTATTTATTTCTCTGAACATTTTATGCAGATACGAGTAAGAGAGTCAATGATGAGGCCCAAAGTGAACCTTCTCCAGAGAAAGAGGCAAAGCTATATCATGATCTTGAAGTACAACTTGATGTCTTCGACACCAATCAAGGTGCTTCAAAAAAAGATCCCAATGCTGCTGTGGACAACAAGAAAGACTCAGAAAGAGTTAGAGGAGAAGATCAAGACCATTCCCAAGAAAATAAGGAAGAAGAGAAAGGTCCTGAAAAAGAGCAAAACCAAAATGTCCAACCATCAAGTTCAACAAAGACTAGTGGTTCATTATCCCAAATTCACCTTGAAATGCTTGAAAATGATCCTTTCTCATTGTTAGACATGTGGTCTACAAATTCTCTTCCTTCCCATGGTTCAAAACCTTGTCCTGACACTGGAACAATTGAAGAAGCCAACATAGCGATTGCTCAATTTCAAGAACTTGCTTTTGGAGATTTCAAAATTAAGCTGAGTACTCCTGGCTTCCAAACTAAACTGCAAGAAGTTGTTGGCAAACTTGAAATCCTTGAGAAATCAATCCCTGAAACATTCAAAGACAAAGTAGAAGAATTCATGAAGATTTTTAATCATGCTTTCGAGGCCAACAAAAGACACAACATATGCATCAAATCCATTGAAGAAATCGAGGCTTCCACCCAAGAAGATCGCTCAAAACTAGCACAAGCTAGGGAGGAGCATACCAAACTACAAAAGACCTTTCAGGAGATAAGTCTTGTTGAATCTGAGCAGAAACTTGCCAAAGAGGAAGAAGAAATAGCGAAACAACTCAAAAGTTTACAACATAAGTGGAATGCAATTCGCAAACAACAAGAAGACATCAAGGCTGCCAAACTGGCTAATAAGGAAAAGCAAGAAACTTATTTCTTTATGGCCAAACATATCACATCTCTGCTGAAGAATCAACTCCAAGAAAAGAAGAAATTGGAACAAGAACAAATTGATTTGGAAAAGGTGCTCGATACTCTTCTCGAGGCCTACACCAACTTAAAACTTAAAAGTGGTGTCTGAGTTTAGTTCTCTTTACATATGACTTTGCCTTTTGTTTATGATACTCATTTGTCTTCGGGTACATTTTAGCTTTCGGTTATGTTTAGCTCAGTCAATGTGGGCCGATAACTTTTCAAATGATTCTCATTTATCAAACTTATCACATATCTTGGTTCTACTACTTGAATGGAATAAGGGTTTTTAGAGAAAACTTTCTCTATTTCATAATGTCTGTCTCAGTAATGATACCATTTCTCATATACATTTGATTTATCTATGGATAAAAATAACTTTCTAGGAACTTATGCTCACGTGTTAACTGTTTGTTCCCCTCTCAATTGTGTGTTTGAGCTCTGTATACGGATTGCTAGGGGATAGGATTTGAACTTTTCCTTCTCAAAAGTCCCAGCCCCTAAACCACCAGTGTTAACTAATATATGTCGATTATTTAATTCAATCGCCACATAGTCCCAGGTGGTGTGAACAACCTAATTTTCTTATCACAAATACTATATTATCATATATTATTTTTATTTATCTTTAATTTAGTAAGACAGTTACTTTTACTACCTTATAAACTAATTTTATTGAAATGTGAATTTATATATAATCCCGCTGGACTGTGCAAAAATTTCTTCCCCCACACCTGGGTCTGGCCTTGTGGAAAGAAATAAGATTTGCTTAAATCTCCGACTCTATAGTATCCACTACGTTGCAATTGATAAATGAAAAGAATATTTTATTTTTGCACAAAGTTTTGTGATAAAGGAGATAGAAGATGATTAAAAAATATAAATGATTGGATATGCAGAAGAAAATATGCAGAATGATTGGTGTCACTTAAAAATAGTGATAGCGAATATATTTCTAAAGTCTTGTCTGCTTTTGTAATTGAAGTGTATATTGCAGTAGATTGGATTGTCTATCTAGTACAACTTTACTGTTGCATGAATAGAAATTCCAATTTTCAACCCTGACAGAGAAGTGAACTCTTGAAGTATAGCCGTGACTACAAGTAACACTACTCACTGTTGTCTCTTCTTGTATAAGAGGAGAGAAAGTCAGTTCAGTCTCTGATGAAAGAGTAATTATTAACTTTTTTTCTAAAATAATTATTACCTATTCGGCTATTAATTTCCATTCAAAATCTATTAGATTTTAAGAACTGTTTTAAAAACTAGACAATAAAAATAATTAATATATGTTTCTCTTTCGTTTTCTATAAAATTGAATCTAGCTCAGAACCTAATTAAGCTCCTAGAAAAAGTCATCTTTTCTCTATTTTTAAAAAACTAAAAGAAGGTTTTAGAAAAATATAAGCCTAATGGAACCCTAATTAACCTTTACTTTAACCACCATCAATTTTTTTGATCGTAACATTTGCTAAGTCACTCACTTTACTCTCGCAATTTACCCACTACTTGGTTTATTAAGTTCCATTTTTAACAACACATTACTAGTCACAAACCAAATTGATTGATGTATGTGAAAAGTTAGTGATCAACTTGACTTATAGTTGCAAAAAGTCATTAAATTATTTTAGGTAATGTCACATGAAATTATTTTTAGAAGAAAAAATACCGTTAAGAAGAGATGTTTCACTAAAATGGTAATTCAGGTTTTTATATATTGATAAAGCCTAAAGATACTTTCACAACTACAGCGTAGTAACAAAAATTTGATGACTAAATATATTCATTTCAAGGTTAAATTGATGTTTTATTCTTTAACAAGTTTATATTAAAAATGATAGGATAAATTATATTAACACCGCATGAAATTTTAACCACTTTCCAAAACTCTCCAGTATTCCTTTATGCATTGAACTAAATCTTTTAATTTGAAAAATATTATACTACAACCATCCTGTACGGAGTAAAGTGGTAAAAAAAATGTCAAAAATAGAGAAGTACCTAATGTAACTTTAGAAACATAAATGGCGGAAGTTTAAAGTATAATGGTTGTATTTCGATAGTATTACCAAAGGCTAAATCTTGCGTCATTTAAAATAAGAATGCTATTTTTTTTTTAAACCTATAGAACATTCTCATTAGTGGTTTATTACACCAAAATTTCTCTCCATCTTTTTTACCTTAATTATTTAAGAGAAGTTCAAAGTTCAGGTTGTATCGTAGAGACTTGTTTGATAGTGTACCATCCTAGGAAGTTTTATATTGGTCCTTATGCAAAATCTAGAGGGATGAAATAGATTCTAGTTCCCTCTCTCCAATTTTTCGGCTATTACAATTTTCTTCCTATTTATTATTGATCTTGTAATTATTGACTTTTCAATTTAAGAATCAATATTAATTTAAAGTTATCACAGCGGAATGATAAAGGAGAATAAAATCCTTTTCTTTTACAAACTCTTTCGAATCAAGACATACACAAAATTGCATTCAAAATATGATTCGTCAAAATAAAAGAGTTCAAGGTAGAAAGAGATTTGCACAGTGAATTATACTGGTTCGGCTTTCGGCCTACCTCTAGTCCCAATACAACAACTGTTGTGATTGATATTCCACTATCAACAATTTTGATCCCTTGTGTCAATTACAATCACACTGCACATACACAAAACGAAATCAAAATAAACCAATACATATAGTTCTATTCCAAGAACTTTTCTCCCTAACTCTTGAAACCTTCAAGAATCAGCCTTGAGACTCATTTCTCAAGTTCCCAAAATCTCTTTTTCCAGAGAATGCCTTTCTCAAAGAGTTTACACAATTCTAAATCAAAAACGAAAATTAAAGATCAGAAAGAGTACACCTATTGTACAAGAACTGATCAACCTGTAGACCAATGTAGATGCTTCAATCCGTCACAAACAATTCATCTCTTGAGAAAGCTTTTGAATCTTTTTGAAATCTTGGAGAAAAAATTAAGAACACAATGTTCTTCTCTAAAACTTGTTTTTCGCTCTCTTTTTTCTTTTTTCAAACTGAAAGATTACTTCTTCTTAAAATCTTTCAAGAAGGTGTTCATATAAAACATTTGAAATACAGTTGAGACGAATTTTTGATGGGGATAATCGATTACTCTAGAGAGTTTTAATCTCCCTTTGTTTCTCAAGCACGAGGTAATCGATTACGGATACAGGGTAATCAATTACTCTAGAGAGTTTTTGGATTCCCAATTTTAGTTACTGTTGGTAGTCGATTACTTTGAAATGGTAATCAATTACTTCAATTATAAACACTTTAAAACTGTCAAACCAAGTGTTCTATCACTTAAGTTTGGTTTTCCTCTTTTTCAAAAACAAAATATGGGTTTCCAAATCACTTAGCTTGATTATCAAAGTAGGTTCAAATTCTCTTAGAAGCATAAACAATTCAAATCACACACTCAAAGCCTAGTCTAATCAATCAATACACTTGAGATCCTATATACACAACTATTTAAAATTCAAGATTACAAATGCATCAAAATCAAAATACAAGAGTTAGACTTCTTCATGCATCAAGTCTAACAATCTCCCCCATTTTGGTTTTGATGTACCAAATCAAGGTATGGTGCTAGAGATTTTGTGTAGATGGCTTTGACGTTTCCTATAATGTTAGTAAGCTTTGTTTAGCTTCTCATGCTATACATCATTGTTCACATATTTTTAGTTATCAGAGACATATATCATGCATCCAATATAAAATTTTCAAATTTCTATTACAATTATCCAAAATATAATTGTTCTGATCTGCTCCCCCTAAGCAAAATAATACCCCCAAAAAAAATTTAAAATTCAATAGAGTTAGAATTATAAAACTTAACAATCCAAGATAGCATAATGCAATTTTAAAATAAGTAATAACTATCACACTACTAATCCCCCTATTTGGTATATCAAATAAGATTTTGAGAGGTAGAGTTGAAATTACTAATTTGTATCATCCTGGTTAAGTCTTTCCATCATAGTCTCCATCAGATTTTTCATTTCCAAATATTGGATATCTTGATGTTTCCTAAGATCATCAATCTTCTTGTTCACTATTTCCTCTAGTTCATCAAGTCCATCTATCATGATGGATTCGAATCTTGTCTTTGGAATGTATTCTCCTGACGCAAGATTCTTCCTCTTCCTCCTCTGCTTGTATTCCTCCTTCTGGGATTTCTGGTGGTGGAACTTGTTGTTGTTCTTCTCTTGTTATCCAGCCAGCATCAGTCTTTATCAGCCTCATCATCTTCAAGGCTTTATCATCGATGATGTAGAATCTTTGACTAACTCCCTTGTTTCATCTGTTGTATCAACCTGAAAAAGTTCAATTAGTCTAGAGATAAACAAAGATTATGGACATTTGTTGTCTAGAAGCCTCCTTGTCTTGAGCATGTTGTCCATTATGATATGTGTCCAATCTATCTGAATTCTATTTTTTAGAGCTGCCATCAATATCATGTCATCTTCGCTAATTTGAGCATGATTAGCTCCTCTTGCCGCCAATATCCAACAAACGGTGTAGTGTAGAAGCCTGTCATCTGTGTTTAGGCCTCCTGTGTTATATGTCACGTTTTTGCCTTGTGCTCTCCTTGTTGTCTTTTCATCTTCCCAGTTTTGTGGGTTTCTCAGCATACTCATATAGAAGGTATCCTTCTGTAGATCAAATCCTTTCTCACTGAGTTTGTCTACATGTGCAATGATTCCTTCTTTCCTGATTCCAGCAATTTGAAGAAAATGTGCAAGGGTTTGTGTCATAGTAATACCCTTGATTTCAGAACTTACAGTCCTTGATGCCATGTTTGGTTTGAGATTTGAGTAGAATACTCTAATCATGTCGGGGTAGACAAAACCTTTCATCCCTACGAATTTCTCCAGATTTTGTTGCCTCAGATAGGTCTGGAAAGTGAAGCCTTGTTCATTAAGCCAACGCAAGTCGAGAATCTTTGGTGGAACTAAGTCCTTGTTTGTGAAATCGAGGTTGAATCTCGTCTCTTGCTCTTTTGATGTGAACCAGCGAGTGATGGGGTTTGGCTCTGTTGGTGGAATAGGATTTCCTTCCGGTTGAGTGGATGAAGAGGGGTTCTTCCTCTTTGATGATTCTCCTTCCTTCTTCTTTCCATGAATCTCCTCTTGAGAGTACATGTTTGCTCTCATTTTGATTCTCTTTCCTCTACCTTGGTTTTCCATGGTTGTAGTGAAGAGATGGTTTTAAGGTTGTTGGAGAAGATGGTGAATAATGAGAGTTGGAATGTGAGGGGTTTAACCTGTATTGCTTATAAAAAGAAAAATTCCAAAGCAATTAGTCCAAGAACAAGTTAATTGATTAGCCTTCTTTGGTTAATTAATTATCCTGTGTCTATATATAGAAATTAGAGAAAATCAAGTAACTAGTCGTGGTAATCGATTATCTTCTTTTGGTAATCGATTATTCCAAGGGGGGTTTTAAAATGGTTTTAAACACTGGTGTTGTGGTAATTGTTAGATCAAGATGATTAACATATTTAAACTTTCCCAGACGGAACATTAGCAAGCAAGTCAGACGAAATAAGTACAGACGGAAGATGACCCCTCAAAGTTGAAGTCATTCGTCTGTCTCAAGTCAAGTCATCAGATGATAGGATAAAACGAAATCTCTTAGACTGAAGAAGTTTATCGTTTGCCTAAGAAGTGAAGCAAAGTATGAGTCACTCGCGCCAAGATTTCAAATCTTAAGAAGTACTCATTAGAAGCATCCAAGATCAGTATGAGGATTCGCGCTTACACATGCAACTCGAAAAGGTCTTCACCTTTTTGTCAAAGTCTTTGTACATGTCAGAAAAAGTACTGCGCACGCTATCTAAATCCGCTGCACACGACATTAATCACTCAAGTACTATCTGACACCTTTTGGAAGCTCTCGAGGAAAATGTTCAACGACATTCTTCTATATCTAACAGATATCTGAAGACGTTGCCTATTTAAAGACTTCGCTTCTTCAAAGTTCAGTTGGCGAACACGCTTCTAGTATTCAATCTACTGTGATTTCGCTCACTATATCTTTTGCACTTCATTGTAAAACCCTCTCTGCGAAGAGGAAACTTTCTTTTCAAAGAACTCTTTCAAATCCACCTGAGTGGTGTTTTAACCTGAGGAGGCTGATTGTTCAAAGAATACCCAAGTTGTTTAGCCTGCGAAGGCTATGTTCAAAGAATATCGTGTAATAGCCAGATGTGGTTGGGCACAAATAATACTTGTAACCATTTCACGATTTGTAGTGAAAACTCAATGGTTGCTGGGTAACTAGACGTAGTCTTGTATAGACGAACCAGTATAAAAGTACTTGTGTATTTATCTTCTTAAGTGTTTGACTAACGGGGATAATCAAACTATAACGTCTGTTCATTAAAATCAATCTTTGAAAGATTAAGACTGTTTCGTCTGAACCCCTTTAAACTCACCAGACGAAAGGAACAATTTTTAAAGTAACACAATTCAACCTCCCCTTCTTGTGTTCTATCTTTTACAGTAATCGATTACAGATTCATGTTAATCGATTACTACAGTGCCATTTTTCAAAGAAATTCAATTTTTTTGTATGGTAATCGACTATCTCGACGAGGTAATCGACTATTTCTTTCAGAAAACTCATTTTTGAACTGAAATTTTCATGAAATCATGTTGTTGTATTAATGTAATCAATTAGAAGGGTTTAGTTTAGATGTTCCTCACTCAGTATGCCGAGGTTTGTTCTAAGTTTGTAAAACCTTTCTTTTGGCAGTGCCTTGGTGAAGATGTCAGCAAGTTGGTTTTCTGTGTCGATGAATTCGATGTTACAGTCTCCTTTCTCCATGTGATCGCGGATAAAATGATGTCTGACCTCTATGTGTTTTGTTCTTGAGTGAAGGACAGGATTCCTTGTGATACTTATAGCACTCGTGTTGTCGCATTTTAAGGGAATATGATCTATCTTTAGCTCGAAATCCTCTAGTTGGTGTTTCAACCAAATAGCTTGAGCACAACAGCTCCCTGCTGCCACATATTCAGCTTCTGCTATAGATAATGCTACACAAGCCTGTTTCTTGCTGTGCCAAGATATCAAACATTCTCCAAATAGATGACATATTCCACTAGTGCTTTTTCTGTCTGTCTTGCTTCCTGCAAAATCAGAATTGCTGAAACCAACAAGTAATGGTGAGGTTCCTTTTGGATACCATATGCCACAGTTAATGGTTCCTTTTAGGTATTTAAGAATCTTCTTCACCGTCAGCCAATGTGATTGTTTAGGTGTAGATTGAAATCTAGTACATAAACATAAAACATACAAAATATCTGGTCTACTGGCTGTTAGGTATAGTAAAGATCCTATTAGTCCTCTGTATAAGGTTGGATCCACATCCTGACCTGATTCATCATTCTTAAGATAGGTGTTAGTAGACATAGGTACATTTGACACTTTGCAGTTTATCATATCATATTTTTTCAATAGTTCATTAGTGTACTTAGCCTGGTGAATGAAGGTTCCACCTTCCATTTGTTTGACTTGGAGTCCAAGAAAGAAGCTCAGTTCTCCTATCATGGACATGTCAAATTCTTCCTGCATACTGTTCACAAACTTTTCATAAAATACTTGATTAGATGATCCAAAGATAATGTCATCAACATAAACTTCAACCAAAAAAAGGTAGTTAGATTTGTTTTTAATAAACAAAGTCTTTGGAAATCTTTTGATATGAGAAGGGGTGAGGAATGGTAAGGGTTGGCGCCATGGCAAGCAAATAAGCCTAGGGAGAACCGCCACAATGGAGGATGGAATCCATTGATAAGATCCAAGAAACCTTGCTAAGCAAGACAAGAGAATACTCTCTCAAAGAAAAGCTCAAAGCTTATTCCATTTATCAATTCGTCTAAAAGTTCCTTTACAATTTCGATTTTGGCTTTATATAGGCTTAGGAAGAAAATGAAGAGGAAGCTAAACAACTTTAGAGTACTCTACAAGTCAATGAATAAGAGCCACAAGTTCAAAGGTTCAAGTACATGTCACTTTCAAGAGTGTTTCATGTTACTTTCAAAGGTTACATGTCACTTTCCATTTGATTATCATCCATTGGATGAGTGCATCTAATCAAGGGTTAAGATTTGCTCTTGGATTAGGCATGGATCCTAATCCAAGTGAAAATCTTCTCGAACCAAAACTACTTAGATTCACAATCTGAAATTCAAACTTAAACCAAATTAAATTCAAATTTTAAATGAGAATTTAATATGAACTTGAACTTAAATCCATTCACCCTATTAAGCTTCACTCTTTAAGCTTACTAGCCTTTTAAGCACAATGTTAAGCAAACACTTAAAAGAAAATACACTTTTGGCTGAAAACTTACAAGGCCATCAAAATTATTTACAATTCAATTACAAAAATCAAATCCTAAGCTAAGGTAACTTGGAGCTTCTAGTAATTCTTCTAGGTGAGTGATTTTCCTTAGATGTGTCTACATCAAACCCTCCTTCTTAGTTGCAACTTGTCCCCAAGTTGGCTTGATCTTCACCTACATTAAAAAAGACAAGTCAATAATATTGAAAGTTTTCCATCCAACAATTCACTAGGTAGATCAAATTAAAAAAAGTTTTAGGTCCTTTAGGACTCATGTCTAAGGAATTTTCTCAACGGACTCTTGCTCCTAAATTGAGTCCTCTTTGCCTACAAACAAATAACCACCCGGATCAAATATCACAATGTCATCATTAATAAAGGATAAGTCATTCTTGGTAATATTCAATGCAAGTGATTTATTATGTTTGTATGATTGCTTTCTACATTGAGTACTTTGTGGTAAAAGCAATTGAACTTAATATTAGCATCTAGTTGAAGCAAATTACAAATTTCACTCACTTACGAATCATAGGACAACAACATGTATTTTTTCTCAATATCAAAAATATCAATTAAAGAATGAAAGAAAAATTTTGAGTACTCATTTGGGCTATAACCGAAACTATTAGGAGTTTCTAATCCTTTCCCCACTTGTGTAGACACTTGTCCCTCAATCAACATTCCTTCCCTAAGTGTGGGAATTTGTGGTGTGCCATCCTTCTTAACCTCTTCCAACAACCTAGGAAAACATTCATCATCATGAAAACAAAGGTTAATAGGCACAATTAAAAATTCCAAATCACCAAACTCAAGGATTTTCCAAGGCCCAATGCCAAAAGATTCTAGTGTAGGGTGTGGAATATCATTCTTATTAAAAGTAAAAGGAGTAGTAATTGATAAGAAAATGTGCTCAAAAGGTAATTCAAATGCTAAAGGTATTTCCTTCTCTTCAAAATGTTTGCTCCAAGGCTCTTTTATGTGCAACACTTCATTAGGAATCAAATCAAAAGGAGGTTTATAAAGTTGACCACAAGCATCTTCATAAAAAGCTTTAAGTTCATTCCTTTCTACATCTTCACATAAGAGATTATCAATTTGCTCTTGGAAATCCTTCTTTGGAACAATACCTACAACATTTTCCAAATAAGAATAAAAAAATCAAATAAAGGGTTAATATAACCAAGTAAAGAATCACATTTCTCCTTCATTTGTTTTTCCATCAACACTATTTCCTTAACTTCTTTTTCTCTTAATTCTCTTTCTCTTAACTCCTTTTTCTTTCTTAAATTCTCGGCTTCATTCTTTTCATTTTCTTCTCTTAACCTTCTTTCTTTTCGTTCTCTCAATTCCCTCCTAGATTCATAAGAATCTCTACCACTTCTTTGATGCGAGTGATGGTACCTCTCTTGTTTTTCTCTTCTCTCATTTTCGTCTATCTTCTTTCTAGCTCTTCTTTCATATTCCTTTCTATTTTATCTCTCAAGACATTGTTTCCCTCTCTCATTGTCCACTATTATTTGTTGTATTCCTTCATGCACACTCTCCCTCAAACTAACTTCCATTTGATTCATTTTCTCCATCATTCTCTCCATGAACATTTGAGTTCTTGGTGAGTACTCATTACCAACACTTGGAGAAATTTTTATTGCTGCAAAAAGGGGTTAGTACACAAGAAATACAAAGCAATTAAAAGAACCTCACCACTCTCTAAGTGTTTCCACTCACTCTCGTGTTTCACACTTAGTGGCTTTTTTTCTAATGATACTCTCTTGCCTTTTTCCTCTCTATTTCTTGGTTCTCACTTAGAAATTATTCTCAATTCAATTATCAGGTTCTTACCAAGCCAATGTGAAAGAGGAACAACACCCTAGCTAGGCTTAAGAAGTCTAAAGAGACAAATACTCAAAGACAAAACTAGGAATCCAAGGAAGACAAGCAATAAAAACTCAAAATTGAAAGAATGGGCTACTCAAATGTGGAAGAATTTTGATGAGACAAAGGCACATATAAGGGTAGCAAAAGAACATCACAAGAACACAAATTTTACAGCAAACCAAAAACGTGTAGCAACCGAAATTGAAACCAAATTTGTGACCAATTTTGGCTACTCTTGTTTAGCGACCGAAATGAATATTGCTGTATAAAATTTCTAGCCTTCTAAAATGCAATTTGAAATCAATAAAAGGCCAATACAGTAATGGTACCATCAAGTTACAACAAGTGCAATATAAGGAAATTGTGAAAATTACACCCAAAAATCAACTACACACTCAAGTCCAAAGGCAACTTGCACTAGAAATTCAACTTGAATGATGTGTGTTCAAAACAAGGTCCAAGGGTGTGTCTAATGATCAATCCTTTCACTTTTTCAATTGATCTCTTACTGATCTTATTCTTTTTATTTTGTTCTTGTATGGTTCTCACTTAATTGATACTCTTTTTGAACCCATACACTTTTCATTTCACCACTACTTCTTTTTCTTTTTTTTTTCTCACTTGTTTCTTTTCTTTATTTTGATTTTTGTATTTTTTCACACACTAAGTATGGCTGGACCGAAACCACAAATTGAAGATGAAGAAGAGAAACCTCCAAGTTCAATTTCCACAACCCAAAACGAAATTCACAAGGTTATACACAAATTGGACCTAAAGAGTGCTCTAGAAGCTATTACAAGCATGTACATGTGAGTCTTACACTAGAAGTTTCTTCTACAACTTGAAACCCATGTAAAAACTTGAAACCCACATCATCAATGGTGCAGCAACATACATCTACTCATGGTTATGGAAAAGAAAACACAAAGGACTAAACAAAACTACAAGAAAACAAATCAAATAAAGAAGCTTACAAAGGAAGTTACTCTAGAACCATGAATCTTGTTATGGAAGCTAAAGTAACTATGGGTAAAACTTCAAGAAAAGCATGCATGGACACTTAAACCCACGGTTTGAAGAAGAAAGAAAGAAGAAAAGCATGCTTAGACACAAACCAACCGAACAAAATGAAGACAACTCAAGGAAACTAAGACTAGGCTATAGAAAGAAGACATAGAACAATGAAAACTCAAAGAAAGCTATGGAAACATATGAAACCCATAACTAACCCGTTGAAGATAACCCATTGAAGAAGACAACAAGCTCTGATACCACTTGATAGAGGCCTCCTTAGAGATTCTTCAAAGAGTCCTTGAAGTTGCCCAATCTAGCTTCTTCATTAATCTCCAAACCAATGCTTAAGGAAGCTTTCGGTCAAAGCTTCAATGGAAGGGAAGAAAACCGAAAAGGAAAAAGAATGGAAGGGGTGAGGAATGGTGAGGGTTGGCGCCATGGCAAGCCAATAAGCCTATGGAGAACCGCCACAATGGAGGATGGAATCCATTGATAAGATCCAAGAAACCTTGCTAAGCAAGACAAGTGAATACTCTCTCAAAGAAAAGCTCAACACTTATTCCATTTATCAATTCATCAAAAAGTTCCTTTACAATTTCGTTTTTGACTTTATATAGGCTTAGGAAGACTTGAAGACGAAGCTAAACAACTTTAGAGTACTCTACAAGTCAATGAATAAGAGCCACAAGTTCAAAGGTTCAAGTACATGTCACTTTCAAGAGTGTTTCATATCACTTTCAAAGGTTACATGTCACTTTCCACTTGATTATCATCCATTGGATGAGTACATCTAATCAAGGGTTAAGATTTGCTCTTGGATTAGGCATGGATCCTAATCCAAGTGAAAATCTTCTTAAACCAAAACCACTTAGATTCACAATTTGAAATTCAAACTTAAACCAAATTAAATTTAAATTTCAAATGAGAATTTAATATGAACTTGAACTTAAATCCATTCACCCTATTAAGCTTCACTCTTTAAGCTTACTAGCCTTTTAAGCACAATGTTAAGCAAACACTTAAAAGAAAATACACTTTTGGCTGAAAACTTACAAGGCCATCAAAATTATTTACACTTCAATTACAAAAATCAAATCCTAAGCTAAGATAACTTGGAGCTTCTAGTAATTCTTCTAGGTGAGTGATTTTCCTTAGATGTGCCTACATCATTTTGGGAGCTGAAAAGCAGTGTGTGATCCCATATTTTTTGCAGAAATTTTCAAAAGAACTATTTTTAAACTCAGATCCATTATCACTTTTCAAGGTCTTGATTTTCAAATCCTTTTTGTTTTGAATTTTCTTGGCAAGTATTTGAAAAGCGCCAAAGGCTAGATCCTTTTTCGGGATAAACAAAACCCAAGTAAACCTTGAGTAGTCATCTACAATGATCAACCCATAGAGATTACCACCTAAACTGGTTGTCCTTGATGGACCAAATAAGTCTAAGTGCAAAAGTTCAAGAGGCTGAGTAGTAGAAACATATTTGATACTTTTGAAAGATGTTTTTGCCTGCTTGGACTTTTGACAAGCCTCACAAAGTCCTTCTTTAGAACACTTCAGTTTTGGTAATCCAATGACTAAGTCTTTAGACACTAGTTTATTTAAATGCAGTATGTCAATGTGAGCAATCTTTCTATGCCATAGCCATGACAAATTATCATTTGATGTTAAACATGCAGAGTAAAAGGATGAATGATCTATTTCTAGAATATAGATATTGTTTAACCTTTTGTCGACCATGAGTAGCTCATCTGAGTCTCTGCTACTTATCAGACAGTGCTCATCATCGAATGCTATTCTGTAATTCTTGTCGCATAGTTGACTGATACTCAGAAGATTAAACTTCAGTCCATCAACAAGAAGTACATATTCCATAACTGTGTTTGCTTTATATCCAACTGTGCCGAAACCAAGAATTTTTCCTTTATTGTTGTTTCCATACACTACTGATCCTGTCTCTTTTGGTGTGAAGGTGCTAAGGTTCCTTTTGTCACCTGTCATATGCCTTGAGCAGCCGCTATCCAAATACCAGATTGAGTTTTTGCTGCTCAGGTTTTCCTGCAAGAGAGAAGAGTTTATTTTGTAGTTGGTACCCAACCTTTCATGGGTCCAGTCATGTTAGTGCTATAGTTTTCATTTCTAATCCACTTATACATACCACTAGAGATACCTTTCTTTCTAATCATGCAACTAAAAGCATTATGACCATGTTTCATATAGTAGGTACATGTCAAGTTAGCATACTTAGAATTTCCAGTTTTCAGGTTATTGTCCTTTTTCATGTGAACACAATTCCAAGAGTAGTTCTTAGTTTGTTGTCTTAAGTTGTGTTCTTTACTTAGTTTTGAAAGTTCATTGTTTAAATCATAGACTTTTTGATTTAAAAAAGAGATTTCCTTTTTCAAAACTCTGTTTTCCTTTTCAAATGTTTCAGCTTCTTTACAAAGCTCACAAAAGGCTGTATGCAATTCATCATAATCATCCAAAACAATATTTGAGTCACTTACCTCACTAGATGACTTGACCATTAAGCACAACTTTGCTTCCTCTGTTTCACTTTCAGATGTTGAAGAGGTGTAGCTTTCATCCCAAGTTATGTAAGCTTTCCTCTTCTTCTTTTCTTTTTTGAATTTTCCTTCATTTTCAGACTTTCTTACTTCAGTGATGTTACTTTTTTTCAGGTTAAGGCAGTCTGATTTGCAGTGTCCAATTTTTTCGCATTCATAACGTGTAACTTTGACCAAAGTGCTGTCTTGTCTTTTGACTCCTTTTCTCTGTTGGGCAAACTTTCTCTTAGAGTTCTTTCTCATGAACTTCTTGAATTTTTTGACCATCAGATTCATTTGGTCTTCTTATGATTCATTTTCTTCTTCAGAGGATTCAGATTCAGTTTCGGTATTTTCCATTTTGAGAGCGAGTCTTTTACTCTTTTTTCCTTCTGTTCCTCATCTGCCATGCGAGACATATCCATATCATACTCTCTCAATTTGCCAAACAAGCTCGCACTTGACATTGCAGCTAGGTTTTTTGATTCTGTTATTGTTGTCACGGTTGGTTGTCACTTTCTATTCAGAGATTTCAGAATCTTGACATTCACTTCTTCTTCAATGAAGTTCTTACCAAGTCCTTTAAGATGGTTGATGATATGTGTGAACCTTTTTTGCATATCCATTATGGATTCGCCTTGAGACATCCAAAATGTTTCATATTCCTGGATGAGTGTGTTTTTTCTTGCTTTTCTGACTTCAGCTATGCCTTCATAGGTTACCATGATAAGTTCCCATGCTTCTTTTGCTGTAGAACATGCAGGTATTCTAAAAAACTCATCAGAATTCAAGGCAGAATGTATAATGTTTAAAGCCTTGGCATCGTTTTCAGCCCTCTTAATCTCATCTATATCCCAATCCTCAAACAATTTTTCTATCTCACTCCCATTTACTATATGAGTTGGGACTTTGTATTCTGTCACCACAGCTTGCCAGATGCTTCTGTGAATAGATTCCATAAAGATTTTCATGCAAACTTTCCAGAACGGATAGTTATCACCGTAGAACAATGGAGGTCTATTTATAGATGCTCCTTCAGCAAAGGGTAAAAGATTACAAGCCATTCCAGGGAACCTATGTAGGATTACTAGATTATCTTACTAGTCCTTGCTCTAGATACCAATTGTTGATCCCTATGCAGAATCTAGAGGAGGGGGGGATGAATAGATTCTAGTTCCCTCTCTCCTATTTTTTGGCTATTACAGTTTTCTTCCAATTTACTATTGATCTTGTAATTATTAACTTTTCAATTTAAGAATCAATATTAGTTCAGAGTTATCACAACAGAATGATAAAGGAAGAATAAAATCCTTTTCTTTTACAAACTCTATAGAATCAAGACATACACAAAATTGCATTCAAAATACGATTCGTCAAAATAAAAGAGTTCAAGGTGAAGAGAGATTTGCACAATGAATTATACTGGTTCGGCTTTTGGCCTTCCTCCAGTCCCAATACAACAACTATTGTGATTGGTATTCCACTATCAACAATTTTGATCCCTTGTGTCAATTACAATCACACTGCACATACATAAAACGAAATCAAAATAAACCAATACATCTAGTTCTTTTCCAAGAACCTTTCTCCCTAACTCTTGAAACCTTCAAGAATCAGCCTTGAGACTCATTTCTCAAGTTCCCAAAAACTCTTTTTCCAGAGAATGCCTTTCTCAAAGAGTTTACACAATTCTAAATCAAAAACGAAAATTAAAGATCAGAAAGAGTACACCTATTGTACAAGAACTAATCAACCTATAAACCAATGTAGATGCTTCAATCCATCACAAACAATTCATCTCTTGAGAAAGCTTTTGAATCTTTTTGAAATCTTGGAGAAAAAATTAAGAACACAATGTTCTTCTCTAAAACTTGTTTTTCGCTCTCCTTTTTCCTTTTTCAAACTGGAAGATTACTTCTTCTTAAAATCTTTCAAGAAGGTGTTTATATAAAACATTTGAAATACAATTAAGATGAATTTCTGATGGGGATAATCGATTACTATGGAGTGGTAATCGATTACTCCAGAGAGTTTTAATCTCCCTTTGTTTCTCAAGCACGAGGTAATCGATTACGGATATGGGGTAATCGATTACGCCAGAGAGTTTTCGGATTCCCAATTTCAGTTACCGTTGGTAGTCGATTACTTTGAAATGGTAATCAATTACTTCAGTTAAAAACACTTTAAAATTGTCAAACCAAGTGTTTGATGGTCCCTACGGGTGAATCTAGAGGGGGGTGAATAGATTCTAGTTCCTAGGTAGCCCAATTTTAATGCATTTCTACTTTATTTTAATTCAACCAAAATTATTCTTATTAACTATCTAATCCTTAAGATAGAGAGACAAGATATATCAAGGGTACATAACGGAAACAACAATAGAAAGAATAAGAAACACGTTAGCGATCAATATGCAACGTAATTAATAACAATATCTACCTATTCCAGTTTTAGTTGATTACCGAGTTAATTACCAAGTCAATTACGAACGAATTGCAGAAATTAAACAGTGATAATGAACAATGTAAGGTAAACTATAAGGAATAGAAGGGAGAAGAAGAGTGCACAGTGATTTATACTGGTTCGGCCCACTGCCTACATCCAGTTCCAACCCAACAATTGTTGCAATCGGTTTTCCACTATAATGATGATCCCTTTTGCGTTCTTTTACATTCACTCTGCAACAAGCAACACAAAAACGAAATCAAAACACATGTTCTTTAACCCAAAGAACAGTTCTCCTTGACCTTGGCACCTTCAAGATTAAACCCTTGAGAAAACCCTTCTCAAAGACCCTTACTCTATCTGGAAAGACCTCTCTCCTAGTGTAATCAACCCAAAATCAAATGGGAAACAAAAGATCAGTTAAAAAACACCTGTGTGTGTAGATTTGATCACGTATGAACACTATGAATGTCAGCTAATCAGAAAGGTCGATCAAGTTTGCCTTTTTATGAAGACTTCTTGAAGAACTCTTTAAGTTCTTTATGAGTTTCTTGGAGAAAAAGATTAACTCAGTTTAGAGAGAATATGAAAGTGTAAGAACTTTTCCAAAACTTGTATTCCAATAATTTTGAAATGATTTTCGAAAGAGGGGTATTTATATGTTCATTTAAAAACTCAATTTAGGCAATTTCATGACTTTCTGATGATGGTAATCGATTCCCAGAAACTAGTAATCGATTGAACTAGAGAGGCAAAACTTCTCAAGGTGGATTTGCTCATGGTAATCGATTAACCCGAGGGGGTAATCGATTACTCCAAAGACAAATGAAGGTTCCCAACTCTGTTACCCACTGTTGGTAGTTGACTACCTTCTGTTGGTAATCTATTACCTCAGTTGGTTACAAAGACCTTTTTCATAACATTTTAAGAGGGAAAACCAAACATTTGAATCATGAGATATCACACAAGATTTGCTTAGCTCTCCAGGGCATTCCAACCAAGAACAACCACATACAAGCCTAAACTAAACAATCAATACATAGGAAACACCTAGTTATATATCATCTAAGAAAACCAAAATTACATAGCATCAAAATCAAAACAACAAGAGAGACACTCAAGCATCTTCAAGCTTTAAGTCCAACAATCTCCCCCTTTTTGGTTTTGATGTACGAAATCCGAACCAAGGTTTTCCTAGGAGTTTAGGATGTGTGTTGATCTTCTAAGAATCCTGCAATTGTTAAAAACTTCTAAGTACGCAGTATATGCATTGCAGATTCACAATACAATCCAATATATTTTCAGAGCATTATAGTAACATTCAACATTGTAATATCATTCATACAGTAATATAAGACATGATTCAAGATAAAATCACAAATCAAGACCATATAGATGTTGGTCCCTATGTGTGAATCTAGAGGGGGGGGGCGAATAGATTCTAGTTCCACTATAGCCCAATTTTCGCGAGTTTCTAATTCCTTTTAATTCAAACAAAACTATTCTTGATTACCTATCAATAATTGAGACAGATAAGCGAGAAATATCAAAGATACACAACGGAAATACCAAAAGGAAAAATCAGAAACACGTTAGTAATCAATATACAGCGTAATCAATATCAGTATCTAATTGTTCCAGTTTTAGTTGATTACCGAGTCAATTACCGAGTTAATTACCAAGCCAATTGCAGAAGATAAACCAAGATAGCAGCAATTAATGGTAAATGGTAAAGAGAAGAAGGAAGAAGAAGAGTGCACATTGATTTATACTGGTTCGGCCCACTACCTACATCCAGTCCCAACCCAACAACTGTTGCGATCGGTTTTCCACTATCAAATGATCCCTTTTGTGTTCTTTTACATTCACTCTACAACAAGCAACACAAAAACGAAATCAAAACACCCAAAAAGCTGTCCTTTAACCCAAAGAACAGTTCTTCCCTGACCTTGGAACACCCAAGATCAAACCTTTGAGAACACCCTTCTCAAAGTCCTTTACTCTATCCAGAGAGACCTCTCTCCTAGAGTAACAACTCAGAAATCAAAAGGTAAACAAAAGATCAGTTTAGAAAACACCTGGAGTGTAGATCTGATCACAAACGAAAACACAATGAATACCACCCAGTCAGAGAAAAGATCAAGTTTTGCCCTTTCTTTATGAAAACTTGATAAACTCTTGAAGTTCTTTATGGGTTTCTTGGAAAAGATGATAAACTCAGTTTAGAGAGAATTTGAAAGTGTATGAACTTTTCTAAAACTTATGTTCCAAGATCTTATGTTAATTTTTGAGAAAAGAGTATTTATAGATTCAATTAAAAACTCAATTTGGGCAACTTAATGTTTTTCTGATAGGGGTAATCGACTGACAGGGGTTGGTAATCGATTAAACCAGTGAACAAAGGTTTCCAGGGTGACTTTTAGCCATGGTAATCGATTAACCCGAGGGGGTAATCGATTACTCCAGTAACAAATGAATTTCCACACTCTGTTACCTACTGTTGGTAGTTGATTACCTGTTGTTGGTAGTTAACTACCTTCTGTTGGTAATCTATTACCTCAGTTGGTTACCAAAGACATTTTCAAACCAATTTTGAGAGGGAAATCAAACATTTGACACATGAGAAATCACACTAGATTCCCAAGCTCTCCAGCGCATTCACACAAAGAACAACCACATACATGCCTAAACTAAACAATCAATACATAGGAAACTCCTAATTACAATTCATCTAAGAAAACTAAAATTACATAAACATCAAAAGCAAAACACCAAGAGAGACTCCAAAGCACCTTCAAGCTTTAAGTCCAACAATAGAAAACAGAGCGGAATATAAAATCATAACTCGATTCAAAGAGAAAAAATATTACAACCCAATTGAAATAGTTCAAATTGTTCAAATGTATTGTTGGACTTGAAGCTGAAGAAGTCGTCTCTTATTTTTTTACTTTTGATCTACTTGTACTCTTGAATTTAATGATAGATTGTAAATAAGAGCTTAATTGTATTGATTGTTATAGAATAGGCTTTGAGTGTGGTTTCTATTCAATTTCACTTCACAGAGAAGTTGAATATACTCTGAGAATCAAGCTAGAGCAAGTTTGGGAACCCTAACTTTGATTTGACAAGTTGAAAACTGTTTTTAAATGATTTTAGCTAAAGTAATCGATTACCATATATCAGTAATCGACTACCAACAGTTTGAGAAATCAGGGAATCCTAAAACTCTCTGGAGTAATCGATTACTACATCCTAGTAATCAATTACCTTGTGCTAAAGATAACAGAGGAGTCTAAAACTCTCTGGAGTAATCGATTACCATATTCTAGTAATCGATTACCCACACCAGAACTCATCTCAAAAATGTTTTTAAATTGTTTTAAATTGAAATCTCTTAGAATTCATTCAACAAGAGAAATCTTTGAGTTTTTTCAAGAAGAAAGGAAGAGCGAAAAACTGAGCTTACAAAGAACACAAGTTCTAAGAGTTCTCTTCAAGATTTCAAAAGATTTTCTCTAGAGATGAAGAGTGTGTGAAGGATTGAATACTTGGTTATAAACTTGATCAGATCATACACATCAAGTGTAATCTTTATTGATCTTTATCTTATTTTTGTATTTGTTTTTGTTCAAACTCTTAAGAGAAAGTTGTTCTCTAGAAGAAGAGTTAAGGAATTTGAGAGAGGTGCTCTCAAAGGTGATTCTTGAAGGATTCAAGAATTAGAGAGATATGTTCTTAGGAGAAGAACATGTATTTTGGTTATTTTGATTTTGTTTATATTTGTGCAATGTGTTTGTATTAGACACAAGAAATTATTATAGTGGAAACCGATCCCAACAATTGTTGGGTTGGGACCGGACGTAGGCCGAACGTCGAACCAGGATAAATCTATTTCCAAACTTTCTCTCTACCTTATCTCTTATCTTTACCTGAATCTACTGCTTTACAATTACTTTTACTGATTCATTCTAAAAGAGTTTTGAAAAGGTGTATCAATTTCTTTCTATGTCCGCTGCTACTTCTCTGAATTGTTATTCTTAACATAGATAAAACTGAATTGGGAAAGAAATTGACAAAGGCTAAAATTGAACATCGGGAACTTGAATCTATTCACCCCTCCCCTCTAGATTCAACATAGGGACCAACATGTATGTTGCAGTGAAAATAAAATGCAATCAAAGTAAACTAACTCAAATTAATTCCTAAAGCCAAATTTTTTAAATCCATTAAGCACAATACTCAATACTCCCCCTATCAAGGATAACCTATACTAAGCACTTCTCCCCCTATTTGGTATATTAATAAGCAAAAAGAGAGATGTGATAGAAAGGAAATACTAGAGAGTATTGAAACGAGTATGGAGAGACTCCATCTACTCCTTGAGATCCATGAATCGAGCATTACTGGCAGCCTCCATCTCGTCAAGACGTTTGGCGGTAGTAGATTCAATCTCATCCAACCAATCAATAACGATTGACTCAAAGCGAGACTTAGGGATATACTCCCTAACCACCGAATCATCATCATCATCAGAAGGAGGATGAGCTGGAGCTTCTCTATGTTATGTGCTTCCCCCCTTGGCACCTGATGAGTCATTATTTTGATCAATTTCTCTGTATTTAATACATCATATTACAACATTATTAATGTTCAATTAGCATGATTTAGTGTATTTATGAGTTTGGGCTCATTTGGGCCTTAAGTGCTTATTTTTATTCTAATTCGCTAAAATTTCTAGTTTTAACAAGGTTCACTAAAAAAGGCATAACTCTCACTACAGAACTCTGTTTGAGTTCGTTTTATGTCAAATTAAAGTGGACTGAAAGAGCTACAAAATATTTGAAGACATGAAGAGCCAATTCGGACAACATCTATGGTGAAAATTGCCTTGAAAGTGACACATAAAATTAATGCGGGAATTCCAGCGTGAAGAATTAGTGTAGGCCCATTTCAAATCATGTAATTGGACCATTTAAATTATTGCATTGAGTGGGCTTTGAACCCTGCACCCTGAGTCACTTAAAGTCATGTGACTAGCACATGACTCACTTATTATAAATACCCCAATTCAGAAAATTGTAACACACTTTTTACCTTTCAATCAATTTCAATTTTTAGCATTGTTCTTTTCCTTTCAAGTTGGTCTGTTAGGATTTTCAGGTTTGCCATTCCAATTCTTGTTCTCTCTCCCTTCTTGCAATTTAATTCTTCTAATATGCAATCCCAATTTATGCTTAGTCTAATTTCAATTATGCGCAACTAATTTCATCAACCAATTCGATCTCAATAGGATCCCTAATTTCCTTAGGTTCTCCGTTTTCAATTGCATGTGCACTCGTTTTAGATTCTATAATTTTGATTTCATTATGTTGATTAATATTTTGAATTGATATTGTTGATTCTATCATTGTTGATTGATAATGAATGCAGAGAACTAATTATATGATTCGAAACCAAGTTGTGTGCTCTCATGCGATCGTGTGAGTTTAAAGGCCACCAAGTGTTTGATGATAATTCTCTAAGATCTTAGAGCGTTAGTTCAGTGTTGGCATGCAGAGATTTCGGTTCCAATGCACTGCATAGATGAGTGCCCTTTTTTTGTTGAACCGATGAGGGAAATTAGGATCTGACAGAGATCAGATTGGTGCTTTTTAATCATCTATTAATTACTTTTAAATTATTGTTTAATTACTGTCATTGGTTAATTTTTACTATTTAATTGCCTTTAATTTTTCCTCTACACAAAAACCCCCAAAAATTGCATTTAAAATTTCGGCTACAGAAAAGTAACAAAGAAATCAGTAGGGAAACGATCCGAGTCCACTATTATTGCAAAGTAGTAGCTAGACTTTGGTATTATCTGACGTACGTTCGGCGCGTGTGTCAAATTTGGCGTCGTTGCCGGGGATTGATTTGTTAATTCTCATTACTTATATACATTTTTTTGATTATTAGACTTAGAATAGGTTAGTTTACATTCAATAACTTTTGCAGTACACTAATTTTATGCTCTGTTTTGCACTTGTTTGACCTGTTATATGTTGTTTGGTCAATTGATTTTGGATTTTTGGATCTGTTCGATCATTCTAATTACCTTTCCTAAAGTAATTTGGCCTTCTGAGCAAACCTTTCACCTCAAAGGGGTGAAAAATTGCATTATTTTTACGAAATTCCTTCCAGATTTTTCTGTTTTGCAATTATGTTCAATTACACAACGGGTATTTTTGAATTGTTGAACTAATTCCGTTAGTTTTGAAATTTTTCAGGGTAGTAGATTTTTGAGGAATTGGGTATAACCTCGTGTTTTGCACGAGGCATCACCCTATCTAGGCCAAATTCCATCGTTTAGACCTTCTTTTCAAAATTTTTAAAATTATACACTGCATTTTAGGGTCCCGGGATGGTTTAGAATTGACCTGTTGCTAGACCTATAAATTTTAATTGAGCATGGTTTGCTCCTCTAGCAACCAGAATCCAGCAGATGGTGTAGTGGAAAAGACGATCGTCGACGTTCAGCCCGCCGGTGTTGTAGGCGATCTTCTTCCCGCGCTCCTTTCGTGAAGCCTTTTCTGCCTTCCACGATTCGGGGTTCTTGAGCAGGCTCATGAAAAAGGAGTACTTGTGCAGCTCAAATCCTTGTGCTTACAGATGCTCAACCGTAGGACAGATTCCTTCATTCTTAAAACCAGCAAAACGGAAAAATATATCACGAGTAAAAATCATAGGTTGGCCCTTTACCTCGGAAATTACCGTTCCAGTGGCTTGGTAAGGTCGGAGATTGAAGTAGAAAACTCTCACTAGATCGGGGTAAATGAAACCCTTCAGACCCACAAATTTCTCAAGGTTCTGATCTCGGAGCATTGAGTGGAATGTGAACCCTTGATCATCGAGCCAACGAAAATCCAAAATCTTTGCAGGAACAAGTTCCTTGTTTGCAAAATCTCCATAGAAACGTGATTCTTGTGCAGTAGAGGTGAACCACGGGTTGATTGGGCATTCCACCGCTTCTCCAGGAGATGTTGGGTTCTTCCTCTTGGAGAAGGATTCTCCCTTCTTTGATCGGGATGAAGTCCTTGGCTTAGGCTTGTGACCTGCGTGCTTGATCTGTTTGCCTCGTCCTTGCTCTTCCATTGATGGTGGTGGTGGAGAAGATGAAGAAGGTGAAAAGGGGGTTTAGGGTTAGAGAGAGAAAGAGATTTTAGGGTTTGTGAGATGTGTAGAATGAAGCCCAAAACTTGAAAATCACTTATAAAAACTCCACAATTTAGGTTAGATTCAATGAACAAAGTATTGGACTCTAAGAGATTGTAATCGATTAGGCCCAAAACCATTAACCATGTGAAATAACCTTCAGTAGTGAAGGTAATCGATTACCAATACGAGGTAATCGATTACCAATACGAGGTAATCGATTACTCCAGTGAGCAACCAAAACAGTTTTGAAAACAGGGGTTGCGGTAATCGATTGAAACGAAGTGGAAATCGATTATCTATATCAGAAAAGTTGAAAACACTTGATTTTACATGTTTTGAAAGAACTTTGGTCATGATTATGCAATGTTATGAATACATACCTTGTTGGAGCACCATGAATGATCAAACTTACCATATGTAGAGAATTCAAGAGAGATGTTCCTCACTTAGGATACCAAGATTGGTTCTTAGTTTGAAGAATCTCTCATTTGGTAAAGGCTTTGTGAAGATATCCGCGAGTTGGTTCTCCGACTCAACAAACTCCATGTCACAATCGTCCTTCTCGACGTACTCTCTTATGAAATGATGATGCACCTCAATATACTTCGTTCTTGAGTGCAAAACTGGGTTCTTCGTGATGTTGATGACACTTGTATTATCACACTTGATAGGGATATGTTCAAGCTTAAGTCCAAAATCTTCAAGTTGATGCTTCAACCAAATGGTTTGAGCACAACAGATACCCGCAGCTACATACTCTACTTCTGCGGTTGACAAAGCGATAGATGCTTGTTTCTTGCTGTGCCATGAGACTAAGCATTCCCTAAACAAGTGTCAGATACCACTTGTGCTCTTCCTATCTGTTTTGCAACCTGCAAAATCAGAATCACTAAAACCAACTAGGGTAGGAGACGTACCTTTGGGATACCACAAACCACAGTTCGTTGTCCCTTTGAGATACTTCAGAATCTTCTTCACAGTGTCATGTGAGATTGTTTTGGTGCAGATTGAAATCGCTCACAAACACAAAAACTGAACATTATATCTGGTCTACTTGTTGTGAGATATAAGAGTGATCCAATGATCCCTCTATATTTCGTTTGGTACACACCCTGTCCTGTTGCATCATTATCTAAATAGAGATTAGTAGACATTGGAATGTTAGAAACCTTACAACTCTCCATTTCGAATTTCTTCAGAAGTTCCCGTGTATACTTTGCTTGATGTATGAAAATTCCTTCTTTCAGTTGCTTGACTTGAAGTCCTAGGAAGAATTTGAGTTCCCCTATCATGGACATATCTAACTCACCCTGCATGCTAGCCACAAATTCCTCACACAGAGATTGATTAGTTGATCCAAAAATGATATCATTAACATAGACTTGGACCAATAGTATATTGTTAAACTTTCTTTTAATGAAAAGAGTTTTGTCAACATTGCATCTGTCGAACCCATTTGACAAAAGAAACTTACTTAACCTTTCGTACCATTGTCTAGGGGCTTGCTTCAGGCCATAGAGGGCCTTTTTTAGCTTGTAAACATGCTTAGGGAAACTGAAATCAGTGAAACCTGGTGGTTGTGAAACAAAAACTTCTTCATTGATGTAGCCATTTAAGGACGCACTTTTCACATCCATCTGAAAAAACTTGAAATCGTGAATGCAGGCAAAAACAAGTAATACCCTTGCAACTTCTAATCTAGCAATAGGGGCATATGTTTCATCAAAGTCTATTCCTTCTTGTTGATTATAACCCTTAGCTACTAGTCTCGCCTTATTACTAACCACAACACCATTTTCATTTAACTTGTTCTTAAACACCCATTTTGTTCCAATTAGATTCATATATCTATTAAAAGGCACTAATTCCCAAAGTCATTCCTTTTAAATCGATTCAACTCCTCATGCATAACATTCATCCAAAATTCATCATTTATAGCATCATCAATACAAGAGGATTCAAATTGAGATACAAATGCAAAATCATCACAGAACATATTATAGGAGGATCTAGTGGGTACTCCCTTATGGATGTCACCAATAATGTTGTCAAGAGATAGATTCCTTGGTTTCCTCCATTCTCTTGGTAGATCATTTTAAATGGTTGGTCGTTCTTGTTGTATTTTCTTGGTAGATAATGTTGTCAAGAGGCTTTTTGCCATTATTCAGAACAAAACATTTGCACTCAAATACCTTAAAATGAGAGATATTCAGCTTTTTGTCTCTATAGAGCTCATAGGGGGTTTTCTTCAAAATAGGCCGAATCACAATCCTATTCAGAACATAGCAAGCTGTAGAAACTGCATCAGCCCAAAAGTATTTAGGCAAAGCATTCTCACTCAACATTGCTCTTGCTAGTTCCACTAAGGATCTGTTTTTCCTCTCAACAACCCCATTTTACTGCGGAGTTCTTGGAGCGGAAAAGTTGTGATCGATACCAAATTTTTCGCAAAATTTTTCAAAAGATTCATTTTCAAATTCACCTCCATGATCGCTTCTAAGAGATTTAAATTTCAAATCTTTTTCGTTTTGTATCCTTTTGACAATAATTTTGAAAACTTTGAAGGCATTATTTTTACTTGGTATAAATGCAACCCAAGTAAACTGAGAGTAGTCATCTACTAAAACCAATCCATATAGGTTTCAACCCAAACCAGTAGTCCTAGAGGGTCCAAATAGATCCATGTGCAATAGGTCAAGTGGTCTAGAGGTTGAAACAACATATTTAGTTTTAAAAGAGTTTCTAGATTGCTTGCCCTTTTGACATGCATCATAGAGACATTCTCTATTGACCCTTAAGTTAGGTAACCCTTGTACTAGGTTCTTAGATGAAAGCTTATTCAGCTGATGAACATCTATATGAGCTATGCGTCTATGCCAAAGCCATGATAAATCATCGTTTGACGTAAGACATGCATGATATGATGAAGAATGATCAAGTTCAAGAATGTAGATGTTATTATGTCTCTTACCGACCATTAATACCTCACTCGACTCGTTGCCACTGATTGTGTAGCACCCATTGTCGAACGATACTTTGTAGCTTTTGTCGCGCAGTTGGCTAATACTCAGAAGATTGAATTTTAAACCTTCTACAAGCAGAAAATCTTCAATAACAGTGTTGGACTTGTCTCCAACAACACCTATACTCAATATTTTGCCTTTGTTGTTATCTCCATAAACTATCGAACCGAACTCTTTTGATTTGAAGGAGATAAAGTTGCTCTTGTCACCAGTCATATGCCTTGAGCAGCCACTATCCAAATATCAAGTTGAGTGTTTGGCTCTCAAGCATACCTACACAGAAAAAGATATCACTTTGTTTTTGGTACCCAAGGCTTATTGGGTGCATGAGTGTTAGAGCTGTGATTATCTTTCTTAATCCATTTAAACAAGCCACTAGTTATGCTTTCCTTTATAATCATGCAATTATAAGATTTATGTCCAGATTTCATACAATAACTATAAGTGAAAGTTCTGATTTTACTGGTTTGTCTAAATACAAAGAACTTCATATTACCCTTTTTCAAAGAAGCATCAAAAGACTTACACTTTGAACATGGTAGTTTTAAGGCATCATTTTCCTTTCTCAAACTTTGAACATCAGTTTTTAAAGCAGAAATATTATTTTCCAAATCATTAATTTTTCTTTTCAAAACCTTGTTCAACTTGTCTAGTGTTTCGGCTTCCTTGTAAAGTTCACAAAAAGCAGTTTGCAACTCATCATAATCACAAGTAGATGGACCGGAGTCACTTACCTCATCATCGGACGTTGGATTTTCCATGAGACACAAGTTTGCTTCTTCATTGTCACTTTCACTAGAGGTAGAGGAATCGTTGTCTTCCCACGCTATGTAGGCCTTTTTCTTGCGATATTTGTCCTTCTTGGACTGTTCTTCATGTTTCACTCTTCTAGACTCATTGTTGTTAGACTTCTTCATGTTGGGGCACTCAGATTTGTAGTGTCCTACCTTTCCACATTCGTAGCAAGTAACCTTTGAAGATGAACTCTCATTCCTCTTGAAGCCTTTCTTTGAACTGTTGAACCTTCTCTTGTCATTGTTCCTTCTCATGAACTTTTTGAACTTTCTTACCATAAGGTTCATGTTCTCTTGTTCTGATTCACTTCCACAGCTGGATGCATCGCTCTCACTAGTTGTATCTTCCATTTTCAGTGCTAGACCTTTGGCTTTCTTGTCTTTTTGTTCTTCATCAGCAATCCGGGACATATCCATCACATACTCCCTCAACTTACCAAACAACTCTGCACTTGACATCAAGGCTAGGTTCTTGGATTCGGTGATTGCTGTGACCGTTGGTTGCCACTTCCTACTAAGGGATTTCAGCACTTTGACATTTACCTCTTCTTCAATGAAGATTTTACCAAGTCCTTTGAGATGGTTCACAATGTGTGTAAAGCGTTTCTGCATTTCCATCACGGACTCACCTTGCGCCATTCGAAATGTTTCGTACTCTTGGATCAAGGTATTCTTCCTTGCCCTTTGTACTTCAGCGGTTCCTTTGTGTGTGACCTTTATTAATTCCCAAGCTTCTTTGGCTGTAGTGCAAGCTAAAATTCTGAAAAACTCATCGGAATTCAAATCAGAATGTATAATATTTAAAGCTTTTGCATAGTTTTCAGCTCTCCTAATTTCATCTTGTTCCCACCTCTCAAATGGTTTTTCAATCTCATTCTCATTCTCTATATATGTGGGGACCTTGAAATTAGTCACAACCGCTTGCCAAATTCTTATATGTACAGACTCCATAAAGATTTTCATCCTCACTTTCCAAAAAGGATAGTTATCACCACAAAACAGAGGAGGTCTGTTAATAGAGGCACCTTCAGCGAATGGTAATTGATTACCGGCCATTCTAAGGAACTGTGGATCAAAATCTAGAACAACCTACTAGATAAAGCTCTGATACCAATTGATGGTCCCTACGGGTGAATATAGAGGGGGGGTGAATAGATTCTAGTTCCTAGGTAGCCCAATTTTAATGCGTTTCTACTTTCTTTTAATTCAACCAAAACTATTCTTGATTAACTATCTAATCCTTAAGATAGAGAAACAAGATATATAAAGGGTACACAGCGGAAACAACAAAAGAAAGGATAAGAGACACGTTAGCGATCAATATGTAGCGTAATCAATAGTAGTATCTAACTGTTCCAATTTTAGTTGATTACCGAGTCAATTACCGAACGAATTGTAGAAATTAAATAGTGATAATGAACAACGTATGGTAAACGGTAAAGAATAGAAGGGAGAAGAAGAGTGCACAATGATTTATACTGGTTCGACCCACTTCCTACATCCAGTCCCAACCCAACAACTGTTACGATCGGTTTTCCACTATAACAATGATCCCTTTTTCATTCTTTTACATTCACTCTGCAACAAGCAACACAAAAACGAAATCAAAACAACCAAAACACCTGTTCTTTAACCCAAATAACAGTTCTCCTTGACCTTGGCACCTCCAAGATCAAACCTTTGAGAAAACCCTTCTCAAAGACCCTTACTCTATCTAGAGAGACCTCTCTCCTAGAGTAATCAACCCAAAACAAAATGGGAAACAAAAGATCAGTTAGAAAACACCTGTGTGTGTAGATCTGATCACGTATAAACACTATGAATGCCAGCCAATCAGAAAGGTCGATCAAGTTTGCCTTTTTATAAAGACTTCTTAATAAACTCTTGAAGTTCTTTATGGGTTTCTTGGAGAAAAAGATGAACTCGGTTTAGAGAGAATATGAAAGTGTAAGAACTTTTCCAAAACTTGTATTCCAAGAATTATGAAATGATTTTCGAAAGAGGTGTATTTATATGTTCATTTAAAAACTCAATTTAGGCAATTTCATGACTTTCTGATGATGGTAATCGATTCCCAGAAACTGGTAATCGATTGAACCAGAGAGGCAAACCTTCTCAAGGTGGATTTGCTCATGGTAATCGATTAATCCGAGGGGGTAATCGATTACTCCAGAGACAAATGAAGGTTCCCCACTCTGTTACTCACTGTTGGTAGTTGACTACCTTTTTTTGGTAATCTATTACCTCAGTTGGTTACAAAGACCTTTTTCAAAACATTTTAAGAGGGAAAACCAAACATTTGAATCATGAGAAATCACACAAGATTTGCTTAGCTCTCTAGGGCATTGCAACCAAGAACAACCACATACAAGCCTAAACTAAACAATCAATACATAGGAAACACCTAGTTACATATCATCTAAGAAAACCAAAATTACATAGCATCAAAATCAAAACAACAAGAGAGACACCCAAGCATCTTCAAGCTTTAAGTCTAACAAGTATCATAGTAATACCCTTAATTTCAGAACTTATTGTCCTTAATTCCATGTTTGGTTTGAGATTTGAGTAGAATACTCTAACCAAGTCGGGGTAGACAAAACCTTTCAACCCTACAAATTTCTCCAGATTTTGTTGCCTCAGATAGGTCTGGAAAGTGAAGCCTTGTTCATCAAGCCAATGCAAGTCGAGAATCTTTGGTGGAACTAAGTCTTTGTTTGCAAAATCAAGGTTGAATCTCGTCTCTTGGCCTTTTGATGTGAACCAGCGAGTGATGGGGTTTAGCTCTAGTGATGGAGTAGGATTTCTTTCTGGTTGAGAGGATGAAGAGGGGTTTCCCTTCCTCTTTGACGACTCTCCTTCTTTCTTCTTTCCATGAATCTCCTCTTGAGAGTATATGTTGTCTCTCATTTTGATTCTCTTTCCTCTACCTTGGTTTTCCATGGTTGCAGTGAAGAGATGATGTTTTTAGGGTTTGTTGGAGAAGATGGTGAATAGTGAGAGGTGGAACGTGAGGGGTTTATCCTATATTGCTTATAAGAAGAAAAAGCCCAATAGCAATTAGTCCAAGAACAAGGTAATTGATTAGCCTTATGTGGTTAATCGATTAACCTGTGTCCATATATATAGAAATTAGAGAAAATTAAGAAAAACTAGTCGTGGTAATCGACTATCTTATTCTGGTAATTGATTATTCCAGGGGGGTTTAAAAATGGTTTTAAACCCTAGTGTTGTGGTAATCGATTACGGATTCGTGTTAATCGATTACTACGGTGCCATTTTTCAAAGAAATACTATTTTTATGCATGGTAATCGACTATCTCGACGAGGTAATTGACTATTTCTATTAGAAAAATCATTTTTGAACTAAAATTTTCATGAAATCATGTGATTGGATGAATGTAATCAATCAAAAAGGTTTAGTTTAGATGTTCCTCACTCAGAATGTCGAGGTTTGTTCCTAAGTTTGTAAAACCTTTCTTTTGGCAATGCCTTGGTGAAGATGTCAGCAAGTTAGTTTTCTGTGTCGATGAATTCTATGTTACAGTCTCCTTTCTCCACGTGATCGTGGATGAAATGGTGTCTGACCTCTATGTGTTTTGTTCTTGAGTGAAGGACAAGATTCCCTGTGATACTCATAGCACTTGTGTTGTCGCATTTCAGGGGAATGTGATCTATCTTTAGCCTGAAATCCTCCAATTGGCGTTTCAACCAAATAGCTTAAGCACAACAGCTCCCTGCTGCCACATATTCAGCTTCTGCTTTAGATAATGCCACACAAGCCCGTTTCTTGTTGTGCCAAGATATCAAGCGTTCTCCAAATAGATGACATATTCCACTAGTGTTTTTCCTGTCTGTCTTGCTTCCTGCAAAATCAGAATCACTGAAACCAACAAGTAATGGTGAGGTTCCTTTTGGATACCATAAGCCACAGTTAATGGTTCCTTTGAGGTATTTAAGAATCTTTTTCACCGTCAGCCAATGTGATTGTTTAGGTGTAGATTGAAATCTAGCACATAAACATACAACATACATAATATATGGTCGACTGACAGTTAGGTATAGTAAAGATCCTATTAGTCTTCTATACAAAGTTAGATCCACATCCTGACCTGATTCATCATTCTTTTGTTAGTAGACATAGGTACATTTGACATTTTGCAATTTAACATATCATATTTTTTCAATAGTTCATTAGTGTATTTAGCCTGGTGAATGAAGGTTCCACCTTCCATTTGTTTGACTTGCAGTCCAAGGAAGAAACTCAATTCTCCTATCATGGACATGTCAAATTCTTCCTACATACTATTCACAAATTCTTCACAAAGTACTTGATTAGATGATCCAAAAATAATGTCATCAACATAAACTTGAACCAATAAAATGTAGTTAGATTTGTTTTTAATAAACAATGTCTTATCTACTTTACCTCTGTAGAAATCTTTTGATATAAGAAACTTACTTAATCTATCATACCATTACCTAGGGGCTTGCTTTAGCCCATATAATACTTTATTCAGTCTGTAAACATGTTTAGGCCAAGTAGTATCTGTGAAACTTGGTGGTTGAGCTACATAGACTTCTTCATTGATGTAGCCATTTAGGAATGCGCTCTTCACATCCATTTGAAATAGTTTGAAGTTATTGACATATGCATAAGCAAGGAGTAGTCTTACTGCTTCAAGTCTAGCAACTGGAGCGAAAGTTTCCTCAAAGTCAACTCCTTCCTGTTGATTGTAACCTTTGGCTACCAGTCTCACTTTGTTTCTGACTACAACTCCATCTTCATTGAGTTTATTTTTGAATACCCATTTGGTGTCGATAACATTCATATTGCTTTTGTTTCGAACAAGTTTCAATACTTCATTCCTTCTGAACTGGTTCAATTCCTCTTGCATAGCTATGATCCATAATTCGTTACTCAAGGCTTCTTCAATGCTAGAGGGTTCAACCTATGACACAAAAACATTGTTATAGCAAAAGAGATTTAAGGAGGATCTAGTGGTCACTCCTCTTTGGATGTCACCAATGACATTGTCCAGAGATAAGTTTCTTGGTGTCCTCCATTCTCTTGGTTGAGTTGGCACTGGAGATGTTTGTTCTTGCTGATGCAGTTGTTCATTTTCTGTGCTCGCTTCACCTGTTTCATCATCATTAAGTAGCAAGCTTTCCTTTTGGAAAGTGTTAGTTTCATCAAATCTAATGTGGACTGACTCTTCAATACACAATGTCCTTTTGTTAAAGATCCTATATGCTTTACTTGTATTTGAATATCCAATGAAAATAGCTTCATCAGCCTTTGTATCAAATTTTCCAATATGATCCTTGCCATTGTTTAAAACGTAGCACTTGCTTCCAAAAACCTTAAAATAAGAAATGTTTGGTTTTCTGCCATTGAAAAGCTCATAAGGGGTTTTAGCAAAATGAGTCTTATAGATACTCTGTTAAGAACATAACATGTTGTGTTCAGAGCATCAGCCTAAAAGTATTTAGGCATCCTTTGCTCATTTAGCATAGTCCTTCCTACTTCTTTAAAAGATCTGTTTTTCCTCTCCACTACTCTATTCCGCTGAGGAGTTCTGGGAGCTGAAAAGCAGTGTGTGACCTCATATTTTTCGCAAAATTTTTCAAAAAAACTGTTTTTAAATTCAGATCCATTATCATTTTTCAAGGTCTTGATTTTCAAATCCTTTTTGTTTTGAATTTTCTTGGCAAGTATTTTACAAGTGCCAAAAGCTTGATCCTTTTTCGGGATAAACAAAACCCAAGTAAGCCTTGAATAGTCATCTACAATGACCAACCCATAGAGATTACCACCTAAACTGGTTGTCCTTGATGGACCAAATAAGTCTAAGTGCAAAAGTTCAAGAGGTTGAGAAGTAGAAACATATTTGATACTTTTGAAAGATGTTTTTGCCTGCTTGGACTTTTGACAAGCCTCACAAAGTCCTTCTTTAGAAAACTTCAGTTTTGGTAATCCAATAACTAAGTCTTTAGACACTAGTTTATTTAAATGCAGTATATCAATGTGAGCAATCCTTTTATGCCATAACCATGAAAAATTATCATTTGATGTTAAACATACAGAGTAAGAGAATGAATGATCTATTTTTAGAATATAGATATTGTTAAACCTTTTGCCGACCATGAGTAGCTCATCTGAGTCTTTGCTACTTATCAGGGAGTGCACATCATCGAATGTTATTCTGTAATTCGTGTCGCATAGTTGACTGATACTCAAGAGATTAAACTTCAGTCCATCAACAAGAAGTACATCTTCTATGACTGTGTTTGCTTTGTTTCCAACTATACCGAAACCAAGAATTTTGCCTTTATTGTTGTTTCCATACACTACTGATCTTGTCTCTCTTGGTGTAAAGGTGCTAAGATTCCTTTTGTCACCTATCATATGCCTTGAACAGCCGCTATCCAAATACCAGATTAAGTTCTTGTTGTTCAGGTTTCTTGAAAGAGATAAAAGTTTATTTTGTAGTTGGTACCCAACCTTTTTTGGGTCCAGTCAGGTTAGTGCTATAGTTTTCCTTTCTAATCCACTTATACATACCACTGGAGATTCCTTTCTTCTAATCATGCAGCAGGTACATGTTAAGTTAGCATACTTAGAATTTCCAGTTTTAAGGTTATTAACATTTTTCATGTGAACACAATTCCAAGAGCAGTTCTTAGTTTGTTGTCTTAAGTTGTGTTCTTTTCTTAGTTTTGAAAGTTCATTGTTTAAATCAGAAACCTTTTGATTTAATAAAGAGATTTCCATTTTCAAAACTTTGTTTTCCTTTTCAAATGTTTCAACTTCTTTATAAAGTTCACAAAAAGTTGTGTGCAATTCATCATAATCATCCATAACAGTATTTGAGTCACTTACGTCACTAGATGACTTGACCATTAAGCAAAAATTTGCTTCCTCTGTTTCATTTTCAGATGTTGAAGAAGTGTAGCTTTCATCCCAAGCTATGTAGGCTATCTTCTTCTTGTTCTTTTCTTTTCTGAATTTTCCTCCATTTTCAGACTTTCTTACCTTAGTGGCGTTGCTTGTTTTAAGGTTAGGACAGTCTGATTTGTAGTGTCCAATTTTTCTGCATTCATAACATGTAACTTTGACAGAAGTGTCGTCTTGTCTTTTGAATCCTTTTCTCTGTTGGCCAAACTTTCTCTTAGAGTTCTTTCTCATAAACTTCTTGAATTTTTTGACCATTAGATTCACTTGATCTTCTTGTGATTCACTTTCTTCTTCAGAGGATTCAGATTCAGTTTCTGTATTTTCCATTTTGAGAGCGAGTCCTTTTGCTCTTTTGTCCTTTTGTTCCTCATCTGTCATGCGAGACATATTCATCTCATACTCTCTCAATTTGCCAAACAGCTCTGCACTTGACATTGCAGCTAGGTTCTTTGGTTTTGTTATTGTTGTCACGGTTGGTTGCCACTTTCTATTCAGAGATTTCAAAATCTTAATATTCACTTCTTCTTCAATGAAGTTCTTTCCAAGTCCTTTAAGATGGTTGATGATATGTGCAAACCTTTTCTGCATATCCATTATGGATTCGCCTTGAGACATCCTAAATGTTTCATATTCCTGGATGAGTGTGTTTTTTCTTGCTCTTCTAACTTCGGTTGTGCCTTCATGGGTTAACATGATAAGTTCCCATGCTTCTTTTGCTATAGAACATGCAGATATTCTAAAAAAACTCATCAGAGTTCAGGGTAGAATGTATAATGTTTAAAGCCTTAGCATCATTTTCAGCCCTCTTAATCTCATCTACATCCCAATCCTCAAAAGGTTTTTCTATCTCACTCTCATTTACTATATGAGTTGGAACTTTGTATTCTGCCACCACAGCTTGCCAGATGCTTCTGTGAATAGATTCCATAAAGATTTTCATGCGAACTTTCTAGAACGGATAATTATCACCGCAGAACAATGGAGGTCTATTTATAGATGCTCCTTCAGCAAAGGGTAAAAGATTACAAGTCATTCTAGGGAACCTATGAATGGATTACTAGATTATCTTACTAGTTCTTGCTCTAGTACCAATTGTTGGTCCCTATGCAAAATCTAGAGGGGGAGTGAATAGATTTTTGTTCCCTCTTATGGATTTTTCAGCTATTTCAATTTTCTTCCTATTGAATATTGATCTTGTATTTATTATCTTTACAAATTTTAGAATCAATATCAGATCAGAGTTATCACAACGGAATGATAACGGAAAAATAAAATCTTTTTCTTTTACAAACTCTTTTGAATTAAGATATACAGAAAAATGCATTCAGAATATGATTCATCAAAATAAAGGAGTTTAAGGTAAAGAGAGATTTGCATGGTGAATTATACTAGTTCGGCTTTCAGCCTACCTCCAGTCCCAATACAACAACTGTTGTGATTGGTATTCCACTATCAACAATTTTGATCCTTTGTGTCAATTACAATCACACTGCACATGCATAAAACGAAATCAAAATAAACCAATACAACAAGTTCTTTTCCAAAAACCTTTCTCCCTAACACTTGAAACCTTCAAGAATCAACCTTAAGAATCTTTTCTCAAGTTCCAAAAACTCTTTTTCCAGAGAATGTCTTTCTCTAAGAGTTTAAACAATTCTAAATCAAAAACGAAAATAAAAGATCAGAATGAGTATACCTGTTGTACATGAACTGATCAACCTATAGACCAATGTAGATGCTTCTATCCATCACAAACTATTTATCTCTTGAGAAAGCTTTTTGAATCTTTTGAAATCTTGGAGAAAAATGTTAAGAACACAATGTTTTCTAAAAACTTGTTTTAGCTCTCCTTTCTCTTTTCAAAAATCAAAGATTACTTCTTTTTAAAAAAAAAATCTTTCAAGATGGTGTTTATATAAAAATATTTGAAACTCAGTTGAAATGAATTTCTGATGGGGATAATCGATTACTATGGAGTGGTAATCGATTACTTTAGAGAGTTTTAATCTCCTATTTGTTTCTCAAGCTCGTGGTAATCGATTACGAATGTAATTATCGATTAATCCAGAAAGTTTTTGGATTCTCAATTTTCAATTTTTGTTGGTAGTCGATTACTCTGAATTGGTAATCAATTACTCCAGTTAAAACATTTCAAAACTCTCAAACCAAGTGTTCTATCACTTAAGTTTGGTTTTTCTCTTTTTCAGAAACAAAATACGGGTTTCCAAATCACTTAGCTTGACCGTCAGAGTAGATTAAAATCCTCTTAGAAGCATAAACTAATCAAATCACAAACTCAAAGTGATAGAGGCCTCCTTAGAGAATTTTCTAAAAAATCCTTGAAGTTCCCGATCTAACTTCTTCAATGATCATTCAATGGAAACTCTAGGGGCGTTTCGGTCAAGACCTAATAAAAAGAACTCAAACAAAACGAAAAAGGAAAAGGTGGAGGGAGGAAGAAGATGAAAAGAATGGTGCCATGGAAGATCCAATAAGCCTAGGAGGAACCGCCACAATGGAGACAAGAGTCCATTGATAAGATCCAAGAAACCTTCCTAAGGAAGATAAGAGAATCCTCTCTCAAAAGCTCAAAGCTTATTTCATTCAATTTCGTCAAAAGGTCCCTTACAATTTCGTTTTGGCATGTATTTATAGGCCTAAGCTACTTGGGATGCAAGTTAACCTAACTTGGGCACCAAGTTTAATCTAAATCCAAACAAAATCTAATTTAATCTTGGGCTCCAAGTTTAATCTAAATCTAAATGTATTCTAATCTAATCTTGGCCCAATTATTATAAAACACTAAACAAAATATTCAAAAGTAATAAATGATTTTTGGACGTGAGCTTTGGGCTCATTTACAAGGCCTTACAATTTAAACAATTCGGTAGAAAATTTTGACACCATCCAAACGTTAACTTCAAGGCCAATTTTCTCCAAGATGCATTCTGAACTGAGTTTTGGTGTCTTCATAACTTTTGTGGCCCTTTAAGTCAACTTTAAAACGCCACCAAGACGAACGTAATTGGAGTTGTGTAGCCGAAGTTAAGCCAAAAATACTGAACCTCCTTCTCTAGCTTTGACTTGGAGAGTTTGTTGGGCCTTTGAGATGTTCCTACATCACAAAGCCTAGTCTAAACAATCAATACACTTGAGATCCTACATACACAACTATTAAAGCTCAAGATTACAAATGCATCAAAATCAAAATCCAAGAGTAAGACTTCTTGATGCTTCAAGTCTAACAACCGACAAAGGTAACATAGAGTAAAGAACCCAAACAAGAGTTGCACCACTGCTATAATAAAGGTATGCATCCTTCTTCTCTAAACTGTGTAAATTCGATTAAGGATGACCATGATTTGCAAGTGCAGCCAAAAGCAACTCCTAACTTGGAGCAAGCTACTGTCATTGGACTATTGCTGAACATAAGTGATGATGGAGATCCTATTGAGCACAAGAACTCTATCCTAAATTGTAGTCCAACATAAGACACAACTCAGTCCAACTTAGGGACTTGAAAGCCAAATGCTAACGGGAGACAACCCGAGTATTCTAACTCTTTTCCCTTTCATTTTGAATTATTAATTTTTCTTTTTTCTTTATGTTTGTGTTTATACTAACTGAGTCATAAAGTCACTGCACAAGATACAATCATCAAGAGGAATACAAAATACAAGGTACGCATCATAAAGCCTCACAAATTTCTTCAAATTGAGACTCGCAGAGAGCAACTCGCACATGATTCTAACTACCTCACGCAAGTTAGCTCTTGAAATTTTGAAAATTTGCTCTCTACGAGTCAATCTTGCGCGAGTTACCATTACTCCACACGAGATCAACCTTCCAGTGCTCTCTACCACTCCATCTCGCGTTGATCTCGCTAGATCTCTCGCGAGATGTACTTCCAGAGAAGAAATTATCTTTTCTGAGTATTGACCTCGCGTGAGTTGGGTCATACTCAAAACCACTTCGCGCGAGATAGGCACGACAGAAGGAAGGAATTTGAAAAGTTTATAAATAATGGGAAAGCGAAGGGTCAATTACTTCAATTTCATTTTCTAAACTCCCTTCCCTGCACTCTTTCTCTCTGAACTCAACTTCACTCTTTAAGCACCAAAACTCAGTTCTATCTTCACTACTCAATCTTACAAGGTACGTAACACAAATTTTATGCTTTAATATTCAAATTAGGATCCCTGTTAGGTAACTTAATATGGTTATTTTTAGTTCTCTAGGAGTTTGAAGAAACCTTGTGTAGAATGCATGCTTATGATGATTTTGTTCGGTTGAAAGTGATTATTGCATGTTTGTATTGATAGATCTAAGTTAAAAATCATGCTACATTGTGAGTTGGAGTGCTAAAATACAATTTTTAAGATTTTCGAGCCCACCTTGTGTGACTTGCAGGGGGCTATCAGCAGCTTCGTGCGAAGTGGATGAAGCTTCAAATTCTTTAGCTTCAGAGATGATCTCGTGCGAGATGCAGAGCCATCTCAGCAACTTCGCTCGAGATAAACCTTTTTCCTTGAAAAATCTTCTCCCTCTGAAGCTAACCTCGCGCGAGCTATCCTTGCTTCGCACGAGATAACCACATTTTTTAGAAAAATCATAACTTAGATGCTATTTTGATCATTCCAATTATACGCCATGCATCCATAATATGAGGTTGACTATTCCATGCTTTATATTCACTGTTATGTATCCATTCTTGATTGATTGTTCCTTGTTATATTGTGAATCCTAACATAAGCAAATTTTGAATTAATTGATTACATGATGCCTGTTAGTGATTCTCCTTACTGCACCTCTCCCTTAATTTAATTGGCTTCTCTGTTTGTGCAGATGCATAGACCAAAGAGAAGAATGCCCAGATGCTACAGGCCTTTCAGCTACACATATAGAGGTCAGTGAGCAGAGCCTCACTAACGAACACGCACGAGGACGCGAAAGAGTGCTACCAGCATGCCATCGGCCTGGTAGTCATACCAGAGAGAACCTTCACCTACACCGCCTCAGCAAGGTGGGCGCCTATATCAGCTGTCTTGGAGGCAAGGTAGTGGACTTCGTGGCTAGCTAAGCCACTTGTGCTGGTCTGACCGTCACTAGTTTGTGAGTTCTACTCGAACTTTAGACATGAGGAGCATGGCATGGTGCTTCTCCAAGGAGTTCAAGTAGACTTCTCAGCTCAGACCATTCACACTTATTTTGGTATTCCGCAGGTACCACATCTCTAGAGTGCGACTTCGGAATTATCAGAGATTTTGGCCACCATTTGTGTATCGGGGGCCAGATTCGTACGCCAGAGAGCCGCACCACCTCGGCTAGCCCGAGGAGACCTGGTTCTTACAACAAAGGTGTGACTGAAGTTGATAGAGATCAGGGTGAGTCCAACGAATAGGCCTGGAGTAGTCCCTTATTCCAGAGCACTCTTGATCTGGAAGCTTATGACAGACGAAATTAGGATGACTATTAGTGGTGTCACATCCAGCAACTTGGGATTGGCTTCAATGATCACTGGTATGGCCACAACTACTAGAGTTCCACATTATGTCGGTGAGGTAGTCTTACCAGATCCTCGCCCATTCACACTCACCGACATAGCCCACTTATACGAGGAGATACAACCACAACAGGAGGCACCAACAACAGACACTAACGAGCTGATGGTCACTCCACCATCATCACCACCACCGACACCCTCCGCTCTATCCAGTCCAGCACCACCACCTCCCACCACCGAACCGACAGCCTCCTCTGCACATATCCAAGAGTTGTTGACCATTGCCAGGGTGCAGACGAAGTACCAAAACCAGCACCTCTATAGTCAGGGTCAGTACCTAACTAAGATCACGCAACACTAGTAGGCTCTATCCGAGTCCATTAGACCACCACCATCCGAGCAGAGCACCCTTCCTCCACCTCCGCCCGCGCTTGAGACCTTTAAGGAGTTCTTCACCTCGCAGTGAGGTTTCCCACCAGCCGGTCCTTCTCAATAGGTAGAGTAGTCTATTTTCTTCTTATTTCGATGCCTAGGACGACAAAGTTTCAAGTTGGGGGTGGCTACTCATTCTATCCTTTATTTTTTTCGCATTTTTTATTTTTCTGCTATTTATTAGTTTTTTCTACTTAATTTTCTTTTTATCATTTTTATGTTTTCTTTTAGAATAGGTTCATATTAGAATAGGTTCTTATTTTTTCTTTTTATCATTTTTCTGTTTTCTTAAACATACTGAAGCATTCGCATTATTGTACTAACTCCTTATATATACATGAGTGTTTTCTCTTGTCTCTTGTTACCTTGAATCTAGAATTTATTTGTTTCCCTTGTGATACTAATGCTTCTAATCAAGATTGAGAAAGGTAATGTATGATTGATGACTTATGCTCTGAGAATCTAAATTACTACATTTTTAATTTTGTTCCTAGTATTAAGTATGTGCTTGTGCTTAAGAAAATAAGAAAGAAGTAAAACTCAATTAACCAAGTTGATTCTAAATAAGTTAAACCAAGTGAAACATAAACTAGAAAATGATTTAGGCCTTCTTGGCAGCCACAAAAAGCTTTCTCGGCCAACCTTAAATTTTTAAATTGAATGACCGTAGTCACCCACTTTGAGCCTAAGCAGATTTTTCATAAAAAGTAATTTATGAGCCAATTATTTCCATATTTTTGATAAATCTTTTTGAAAAACCCACCATACTTCAGGCAGGAAAACCCAAGTTTATTTTAGAGAACTCTTTTAGTTTTGAAAATCATGTGTTCAACAAGGAAAAATCAAACCTATAGAAAATCACAAAAAAAACCACAAAAGCAATAAAAAGATCACCAGTTTGTGATCACCAAAAAAATTAGACATTGCTGAGAAAACCACCAGTTTGTGGCACCCAAAAAAAAATATAGTATAATAAAGAGGTCTTGGTATAATTCCATGAAATTCAATAAAGAGCACAAAAATAAATTACAAGTGCTAAGAGATTATCTATGAGACGGTTTGGGGTCTATGGTTTCTTGAGCTAAAGATTGGTAATAAGCTTAAAATCGACTTGTCATCATACCTATACCTAAGCCGAATATTACAAGCTTTATAAAGCCCTATTGATTCTAGTAAATGCTAACTTGTGTGAAAGATAATGTAGGAAATATATGAGGTGAAGAAGGTAATACTAATTTCTGAAATCTAAACCCACTTGATCTCATTGGGAACTTGGAACAAATATCACAGACACACTGATAACCATTGTCATAACCTGAAATGCATGCATGACTAACTCTCTTGTGCAGCAAGCTAAAGCAATCCAAGGATAAATCACATTGAAAAACTCGGTAACTTGATTTCTCATTCATCTTAAGCAAGGATTGGTACAATTTATTGCTAAGAACTTTGAGCTTAAATGTTATTCGGGTTATGTTAAAAATAATTGCTGAAGTTTTAAATATCCCTTTTGTTTGAGGACAAACAAAGTTCAAGTTAAGGGTGTTTGATAACTCACAAAAGTGAACTATTTCTATACTTCTTTATAATATAAATTGTTCTTTTCATGCTCTTAATCCACTTAAAATAACTCTTATTGATATTAATTTACATTAATTCGTATTAGAGCTTATTGATGATGTGTTAAGTGTTTCAGGGAGAAAAATAGCCAAAAACAGATGAAAATGTGCTCAGGAAAGCATCTCTCGCGAGTTGGATCACAACTCGCGTGACTTGGAGCTCTAGTAAAGAATAAAAGCTTTCTGGAACCTCATTTCGCGCTTATCTCTTCTCACCTCGCACGAAGACACCTTTCTTGAAGAGTAAGTTAACTCTCTGACACCTCATCTTGCACTCACCTCGTGTTCAACAACATCATATCGCACTCATGAGACCCAAGTCCAACTTTAGAGGCTATAAATAATTTCATTCAGCAGAGTTTGAAAACACTCAGTCCAGAGATAATTTTTAAAACCCTAATTCTTAGACTCCCGACGGCTAAATCTAAACAGCGGCTACTCTTTGGCTAAGAACTCTTCTAGTTCATAGACGATGACAGAATCCTACCACGAGCAAGAACAGAAGGAGACTCTAGACTTCACTTGTATTCTATTTTCATTATTACTTGTGTTGTTTTCCTTTCCATTATGAACTAACTCCCCCTTTGATTGGAGGAACGATGTAACCCTAATTATCCCCTTTATATGATTCTTGATGTTATTCAGTATATGTTTGAGTGTTTTATTCTTCGTTCTTAATGTTATTTATTAAATTGACAACCTAATAAATTAATAAGGTAATCTAGAGACGTTCTGACAAAGTAAACATCTAGAGAAAATACGAGAATGAAACCATTATTATTCTAAGATCATAGAGATGAGAATAGGTAGTAACGCGTACTACATCTAATTTACCTTTGGATTCGTAGAACTAAATCCCTAAGTAATTTGGTATTAACTTAAGAGATTAATTAATCTGGTTAACTTATGAGGTGTGAGTGATTCCGAGAGGAACGGTCACGAGGATAGAAATCTAATCCAACCATGATTATACTTAAATAGCATAAAAGGAAATTATAAAAGGGGAATTAGTGGTAAAATTGATATCTCAATCACTCACTTTTCTTGAACTCAAACCTATTTTATTTCGCTTTTCGCTCTTTATAATTTAATTTATTCTTTAAATCAAGAATCACATGATTTTTTCTCCTCTCTTGAGAAATTAATAAAATAAATTAAATAAAGATACAATTTTCAATTTAATTGTCGATCGAAATCCATTTATGCGTTTGATGTAATTAACACTCGCATATTTATGCATTTGATGTAATTAACACTCACATATTTCGTATCAGCTATAAAAATTAAAAAATTGAAAAAACTGAAACCCTTAAATTATATTTAATTATCTAAAATAAGTAAAATCGTGTTTTGGTGGCCAAAAGTTAACCTGTGTCCAAAATAAAGTAGGGGTAAATATTCCCTTTCGCAACCTTCGAGGTAGTGATCGAAGAAGCGAAGTGCGATGGCGAAACTAGTCATGTCATCACGCTCTTCAGCAAAGTACGATGTTTTCATCAGTTTCAGAGGTGAAGACGTCCGCACCACCTTCGTTAGCCATCTTCGTTCTGCTCTCCAGCGACACAACATCAAATCATACGCTGATGACCATGACCTTCAAAAAGGAGATGAAATGTGGCCATCTCTGTCCAAAGCAATCAAGGACTCACTGTTAGCCATCGTAGTTTTCTCCGAAAAGTATGCTGATTCAAAGTGGTGCTTGAAAGAACTGGTGGAAATACTGAACTGCAGAAAAACTCAGGGACTAGTACTCATACCTGTATTCTACCAAGTGGATCCATCCCTCATAAGGAAGTATAGTGGGACTTATGGAGAAGCAATTGCAAAACATGAGACATATTTTGGTGATGAACACAAGGAATTCATCCAAGCGTGGAAAGCTGCTCTTGCTGAAGCTGCCAATATATCTGGATGGGACTCTTCTAGCCCTGCCTACAAGTAACACTAACTATTATCTCTTACTTTTACTTTTTTACTCATACTTACAATTATCTCTTCTTTTATTCAACGACGAAAAATCAATTCAGTCTCTCGTTAATAACTTTTAACCCAAAAAAAAAAAAAAAAACAATTGCTCAAAGTTACCTAAAAGTAGACAATCAATTCTCCCACACTAACAAAATCGATAGATATTTGCATAAATAGAACATGCCAAAAAAATATTTGTAGTTTTCATGGTTTATGATTTAATTTGTTTCTACCTAATGTCACAAAGCAAATTGACTAATTATACTACGACGTCTATTAGCTTCACATTCTCTGACACATCATTTTAACACTTATTTCATAATTAGTTAAAATATATTAGAAATTATAAAATCAAGAAAATATAATTATTAAATAATAAATGAGATCTAGAAAATATTTCCAACAAATTTAATTGTATAAAAAAGGGCGTGTTTTATTCTTTAATAATTCAATATTAAAAACGGTAACTTGGTGACCTTGAAGTGTCCTTTTGATTTCAAATTCATGGCAGGGTAGTGTATATTTCACACTTTATTTAATTGGATTTCATTCTCGATATATTGTTTGTCCATTCCATTTTTAGGGATGAATATCAAGTAATAGAGAAAATTGTGGAAGATGTAACCGAGAAGTTGAGCCTGAGGTCCCCTGTTGAACTAAAAGTAGAAGAACTTGTTCAATTTGAAGCAAGCTGTGAAGAAGTCAAATTGTTGCTGTATAAAAAGCAAAGAATTGGAATTTGGGGTATGGGAGGGATTGGCAAGACAACTATTGCCAAAGCCTTGTTTTCTCAACTCTTCCCACAATACGACGGTGTCTGCTTCTTAGCAAATGTTAGAGAAGAATCAAAAAGGATTGGACTAATATGTTTATGTGATAAGCTTCTCTCTGAGCTACTCAAGGAAGGACATCATAAATATAATTTTGCAGGATACGAATATAATTTGAAGAGGCTCGGCAATAAAAAAGTTTTGATCGTACTCGATGATGTGGATTGTCCAGATCAATTAGATGGGTTGTGTAAACAATGTGACTATGCTGGTCCAAATAGTAAAGTTATTATAACAACAAGAAATAGGCATTTGCTTAGTGGGAGAGTTGACAAGATATATGAGGTCAAGACTTGGAACTTTCCCGAATCTCTAGAGCTTTTTAGCTTACATGCCTTCAAGAAAAGGCTCCCCAAAGAGGGATACGAGGATCTCTCAAGAAGGGCAGTGACCTATGCAGGGGGAGTTCCATTAGCTTTAAAAGTTTTGGGTTCTAATCTTTATGACAGAAGTACAGAATTCTGGGACTATGAACTGAGAAAACTCACGACATGTCCGAATGACAAAATTCAAAATGTGTTGCAAGTGAGCTTTGATGGATTAGACAACCTGCAGCAGAAAATATTTCTTGACATTGCATTCTTTTTCAAAGGTGAAAATAAAGATGATGTCATAAGAATACTAGATGCATGCGGTTTCTACGCTGCCAGCGGAATAAAGGTCCTTGAAGATAAAGCTCTTGTAACTATTTCATATTCTGGGACAATACAAATGCATGACTTGATACAGGAAATGGGTTTGAATATAGTACGAGGATGCAGTGAAGATCCTGGAAAACGCAGTCGATTGAGAAATATTGAAGAAGTTTGTGATGTACTTGAAAATAAAAAGGTAAGGGAAAATACATTCACTTTCTACCCCTAATCAAACTACACATGTTTTTTGTTATAAATATTTGAAGTGAAATTAATACAATTTATTTGTTTTGTCAGGGGAGTGGTTTAGTTGAAGGGATAAAATTAGATTTGTCTTTGATAGAGGATTTACACTTGAATTTTGACTCCTTCAACATGATGACTAATTTAAGAATTCTTAGATTACACGTTTCTTCAAGTAAGAGATCAGGAAATGTGCACCATTCTGGCGTCCTTAGTAAATTATCTTGTGAACTGAGATACCTTGAGTGGAATGGATGCCCTTTGAAGTCTCTTCCTGTTACTTTTTGTGCTAAGATGCTTGTTGAGATTCGCATGCAGCACAGCCATGTTACAGAGCTTTGGCACGGTTTGCAGGTAATATATATATATGAAAAGTAAGATGAGATTTTAGTTAAATTGAAACTTGAAGATTTAGGCCCCATAGTGATTGATCATTTTGAATTGTTGCAGGATGTTGCGAATTTAGTGCGCATTGACTTGATTGAATGCAAGCACTTGATAAAGCTCCCAGATTTGTCTATGGCGTCAAAACTTAAATGGGTGAATCTTTCTGGTTGTGAGAGTTTGTGTGATATTCATCCATCGGTTTTTTCTTTTGACACAATTGAATTTTTGACACTGGATGGCTGCAAAATGCTCAATAGTCTTAAAAGTGAGAAACATCTAACGTCTCTGAAACATATCAGTGTGAATGGCTGCACTAGTCTCAGGGAATTCTCAGTGTCATCAGATTTAATCTTAAAATTGGATTTAAGCAGCACAGGAATTAAAGTGTTAGACCCTTCAATTGGAGATCTAAAAATTCTCGTCTCACTCAAGTTACCTAGTTTGGGACATGGTAATCTTCGAAATGGGTTATCTTTCCCAAAATATCTTAAGGAGCTGAGAATTTGTAATTGTAGGGTAGCTATTGAGAAACAGAAGCTTCATGTGGTATTTGGTGGCTTAAAATCTCTACGACTACTACAATTGCAGAATTGTTGTAACTTGTGTGAGCTCCCTGACAACATCAGTGGCTTATCAAACTTACGTGAGCTAATACTAGATGGAAGTTGTGTGAAGACATTGCCAGCTAGCATCAAGCTTCTAACAAATCTGGAAACTCTGTCTTTAGCGAATTGTAGGAAGCTTGAGAGTCTACCAGAGCTTCCACCAAATGTTACAGTGCTTAATGCCGTTAACTGCAGCTCATTGGGAACAATATCCACTTTAACATCTTTTGCAATTATGAGAGGGAAGGGCAAATACATTTCATTCGAGAATTGTGTCAGATTGGATGAACCTTATCGCCACTGCATTATGGAAGGTGCTCTCTTAGCAACAATCAGTGCAATGTTTCTAAATATATTTGAAGAAGCAGGTTATGTACTCATACTGGATCGCTGTATTATGGCTATTTTGCCAGGAAGAAGAGTTCCAGGGCAGTTCAAATGTCGAAAAAGAGACTCCACAATCACTATTAATCTTCCTTCTTCCAAATCTCACTTTGTGGGATTAACTTTTTGTGTGGTTCTCTCACCCTCCCCGGGAATGAAGAATATTGATTTACAAATCAGGTGTCAGTGCTACTTGGAAGATGGTACCAGCTTAGTGGCCACATCGTATCATAATGCTGTCACTGCCTTGATTTCTGATCATGTTTTAATATGGTGCAGTCCGTCGCTATTTGACAGTATACTCGAAATTTATAAAACTGCTAACCGACGGGTTTCCTTTGAGTTCTCCGTTACAAATGGTATGGGGGAACGTGTGAACGTCGGTATCACAGAGTGTGGGGTGTGCCAAATATTTTACTCACAAGATCTAGAACAGGGAGACCTAGCACTGGGAGTAAATAAAAGCAGGGTACATGGTTTGGAGTTGGGATCACATCACGGTGCAACCTCGATGGTAACTGCAACTTCCGATGAGAACGATTGCAATGACACAGATAATCATGAGCGGTATTCGAGTCAACATTTTTCTTCTTCCGGCAATTGCACGGTCGGTATGGAACTTAACTTAGTACATAATACTCCTTTCCATTTTTATAAGACTCTTTAAAATCACACAATTTAAGAAAATTAATTATTCTAGTTAAAAACATTAAATTATAATATTTTTTTCAAAACTACCCTTAAAATTATTTTGACCAACTACGATACTTTCTCTCACTTTGTCGATTTAACACTTGGACTCATAGAATTCCCTTCCATTCGAGACACAATTTTGGCCTCGAAAGCCTGCCAATATATGATGCACTAGGGAAAGTGTGTAGAATCTATTTTTTGGGAGGAACATTGGCACAAAGCACAAAAATTGTTGAACCATGCATTGCATAAGGGGAAAAAAGAGAGTTTGACCCTTCAAGAACTTGAAACTATTCCTACATGTTTCTACTGACTCTTAAAACCTCTGCCGAAGCATCAAAATTCTACTTCTAGTAATATTTATTTCTCTGAACATTTTATGCAGATACAAGTAAGAGTATTGTTTCAGATCTCCATATTGCTACTAAGGCAGTCAATGATGAGGCCCATGAAAATAACGAAGATGAGAAAGGTCCTGGAAAAGAGCAAAACCAAAATGTCCAACCAACAAGTTCAACAAAGACTAATGGTTCTTTATCCCAAATTGACCTTGAAATGCTTGAAAATGATCCTTTCTCATTGTTAGACATGTGGTCTACAAATTCTCTTCCTTCGCATGGTTCAAAACCTTGTCCTGATACAGCAACAATTGATGAAGCCAACATTGCAATGGCTCAATTTCAAGAACTTGCTTTTGGAGATTTCAAAATTAAGCTGAGTACTCCTGGCTTCCAAACTAAACTGCGAGAAGTTGTTGGCAAACTTGAAAACCTTGGGAAATCAATTCCTGAAACTTTCAAAGTCAAAGTAGAAGAGTTCATGAAGACTTTTAATCATGCTTTCGAGGCCAACAAAAGCCGTAACAAATGCATCAAATCCATTGAAGAAATCGAGGCTTCCACCCAAGAAGATCGCTCAAAACTTGCTCAAGCTAGGGAGGAGTATGCTAAACTACAAAAGACATTTTGGGAGATGGACCAATGTCTTCCAAGTCTTGTTGAATCTGAGCAGAAACTGGCCAAAGAAGAAGAAGAAATAGCGAAACAGCTCGAAAGTTTACAACATAAGTTGAATGCAATTCGAAAACAACAAGAAGATATCAAGGCTGACAAACTCGCTAATAAGGAAAAGCAAGAAACTTATGTCTTTATGGCCAAACATATCAAATCTCTGCTGGAGAATCAACTCCAAGAGAAGAAGAAATTGGAACAAGAACAAATTGACTTTGAAAAGGTACTCGATACTCTTCTCGAAGACTATACCAACATGAAACTTAAAAGTGGTGTCTGAGTTTAGTTCTCTTCACATATGACTTTGCCTTTTGCTTATGATACTCATTTGCCTTCGGGTACTCTTTAGCTTTCGTTTATGTTTAGTTCTGTCAATGTGGACCGATAACTTCTCAAATGATTCTCATTTATCAAACTTATCGCATATCTTGATTCTACTACTTGAATAGAACAAGGGTTATTAGAGAAAACTTTCTCTATTTCATAAGGTCTGTCTCAGTAATGATACCATTTCTCATATACTTTTGATTTATCTATGGATAAAATAACTTTCTAGGAACTTATGTTCACGTGTTAACTGTTTGTTCCCCTCTCAATTGTGTATATGAGCTCTGTATACGGATTGCTAAGGGATAGGATTTGAACCTTTTCTTCTCAAAAATCCCAGCCCCTAAACCACCAGTGTTAACTAATATATGTCGATTTATTTAATTCAATCGCCACAGAGTCACAGGTGGTGTGAACAACTTAATTTTCTTATTACAAATACTATATTATCATATATTATTTTTATTTATCTTTAATTTAGTAAGACAGTTACTTTTACTACCTTATAAACCAATTTTATTAAAATGTGAATTTATATATAATCCCGCTGGACTGTGTAAAATTTTCTTCCCCCTCATCGGGGTCTGGCCTTGTGGAAAGAAATAAGATTTGGTTAAATCTCGGACTGTAAAGTGCCCACTACGTTGCAATCGATAAATGAAAAGAATAATTTATTTTTGCAGTGTTACGACAGAGGAGATAGAGGCTAATTGTCCTAAAATGGACTATACGTACTATTTACGTAAATAGTCTTAATTGCAAACTACGCTGTTTGGTCAAAGTTTCTAATAAAACAGTAATTATTAATTTTTTTCTAAAAGAATTATTAATTATTCGGCTTAATTTCCATTCAAAATCTATTACATTTTAAGAACTGTTTTAGAAATTAGACAACAAAAATAATTAAATATGTTTCTCTTTCGTCTTCTTCTTTATTAGTTTTCCTCCCATGGTTGTAGTATTCTTTTCTATAAAATTGAATCTAGCCCAGAACCTAAACTCCTAGAAAAAGTCATGTTATCTCTATTTTTTAAAAACTAAAATAGTTTTAAGAAAAATATAGGCTAAACGAATCCTTACTAGTCTTTATTCATAAGTTTCAAAATTAATTCTAAACTCAATCTTTTAAAAAAGTAATTTATCTTTTTATTTAAAATTGATTTAAAAACCACTATGAAATTAATTTTAAACTAAAAAATAATTTTCAAAATAGTTTTAAACCAAAATTCATTTTTAGTTTAAAATTGGTTTTGAACCAAAAATCAATTTCAAAAATTATTCTAAGTCAATTTTTTAAATATCTAAATTAAGTTTTTATATAAAATGGATTTAGATGTAAGATATAATCTGTTTAATTAAATTTAGATTAGATATGGATTGGAAAATTTTAATTGTTTTGCTCGTAACATTTCGCTAAAGTTGGGTTTGGTGGGGTATTTGAAGATTTCCAAGAAATTAAAATACCTAGTATTTTAATTGCCTTAATTTAAATTCATTTTATTTTGTATTTATTTTGTTTAGATAAATTAATTCAATTTCTTGTATTTGAATTTTCTTGTTTAGATAAAGTAATTCAATTTTTAAGAAATTCAAATTTTTATTTTTAAATATTTATTTAAAATTTAAATTTTTAATATTGAATAAAAATAAATATTAATAATTTTTAAATACTTAAATATTCAAATTAATTTTATCGCTACAAGATGAATTCTAATACTACAAAATATTTAATAATTAATTTTTGAATATTGAATAATTAAAAATATAATAAATAATTAATTATAATTTAATTAAAAATTTTGAATTGTAAATGAATTACTCTGAAAAAATACTTCATCCAAACACTATCTAAGGCACTCACTTTACTCTCACAATTCAACCACTGCTTTATTAAGTTCCATTTTTAACAACTATTACTAGTCAAACCAAATTAATGATCAACTTGAGTTATGGTAAAAAAAGGTCATTAATTTCACATTAAATTCTTTTTAGATGAAAAAATACCGTTAATTAAGAAGAGAGATTTCCTTAAAATGGTAATTTAATTAGGTTTTTATATATTGATAAAGCCTAAAGATACTTTCACAATTATATATAGCATAATAAAATAAGTTGATGACTAATGATACTGATGTCAAGGTTAAATTGATGCTTTATTCTTTAACAAGTTAATATTAAAAATGATAGGATAAATTATATTAACAAACTGAATGAAATTTTTAACCATTGTTCAAAACTCTCCAATATTCCTTTATATATTGCCATGAATTTTTTAGTTTTGAAAAATATTATACTGTAACCCTCTTATGCGGAGTAAAGTTTAAAAATAATGTTAAAAATTAGAAAAGTACTTGATGTAACTACGGGAACATAAATGGCGTGAATTTAAAGTGTATTAACTGTATATTGATAGTATCATAAAAAGTTAAATCTTACATCATTTAAAAAGAATGTTATTAAATTTATATATAGAACTTTCATCAGTTGTTCATCACACCGATATTTCTCTGCATCTTACTCCCTTAGTTATTTAAGAGAAGTTCAAAGTTCATGTTGTATCATGGAGAATTGTTTGAGAGTACCACGTCTTAGGAAGTTTTATCTTACGGTAGGTAGATTGTTTTTTTTCTTTTTTGCATGAGTTTTATGACAGGGTGGTGTATATTTCAAAGTTTAATTAATTTATTTTCTTTCTTGACTTTGTCTCTCCTTTCCTTTGTGAGGAATGAATCTCAAGTGATGCAGAAAATTGTAGAAGAAGTAACTAAGAAGTTGAGCTAAGGTCTCTTGTTGAAATAAAAGTGGAAGACCTTGTTAAAATTGAAAAAAGATTGTCAAGAAGTCCAGCCAATACTGTCAAAAAAAACCAAAAATTTAGAACATGTGATAGAGTGGGATAGGTAAGACAACCATTGCTTAAGTCTTTTGTTAAAGGCAAAAACATAATAAGAGGAGTTCAATTATGTTTAAAAATATTTTTGCAAGTTTTTTCATAACATTTACATGTATTATCTGATAGATCAAAAACAAGTTTATCAAATATAGATTTTTCTTTGTTAATCAAATCAGCCCCTATCACTAAAAAAAAAGGGAAGATACATGAAAGTAATATAGGAAATTTTATACTGATTCGTCTTATCTCAAAGACTATATTCAGTTTCTCAACAACTGCCAAGATTTCAATGACTTTAACAAAATACAAGGATTATTTGTCTCCTACCACTTTTGGTTATACAAATATTTTTTGTCCCTAGCATATTTTTAAATAAGTATTCGCTGAATAGTCTCTTTAGGCTAACACCTACCATTAAAAGTAAAGAATTTACATAGAATTTTGTCTAACAAAGATCAACCTCTACATAGAGAATATACAGTAGAGAACGGAAAGGCTTTTTACATAGAGTTTTGACTTCTTTAAAGTAATTTCTACAACAAATCTTCAAACTGCGAAGCTTAACAATCATACGAAGAAGAGGAGAAGGAAGAGAAAATACAAGAACAAGATGCTAAGGTTTCATTAGTGTGCATTAGTATGTAATTAACAAAACAATACAAATATATATACTACCAAGAAAATGACTAAACTACCCTTTAGACAAATAAAGAGGATAAAATAGAAATGCATAATATTATCTAACATCCCTTCTCAAACTCACGATGCATCAATAAGAAGCATTGAGAGTTTGCTAATCAAGAAATGGAAGCGGGAAGTAGAATGCGACTTTGTAAACAAGTCAACAATTTGCATGGAGGAAGGTACGAAGGGTAAAGTGATGGTTCCTTGTTGAAAATGGTGTCGAGTGAAATGATAGTCAATCTCAATATGCTTGGCGCGTTCATGGAAAACTGAGTTACGAGTGATTTGTATAGCACTCATATTGTCACAATGCATAGGAGTGGGTCCGAGAGAAGTAACACCCATAGACTCAAGTAACCAACGCAACCAAACTATTTCGGCAATAGTGGATGTCATGGCTCAATACTCAGTTTCAGAAGAAGAGTGAGAAATAACAGTTTGCTTCTTACTCTTCCAAGAGATGAGAGAATCCCTCAGAAAGATGCAGCTCCTTGTAGTAGACTTACGATCAGTGGAGTCACCACCCTAATCAGCATCTAAATATGCACGTAATTCCAATGAAGATGATGATGAAAAGAGAAAAGTCTGAAATTGAGTACCCTAAAGATAACGAAGAATGCAAAGAACAATTGTTGAATGAACTATAGTAAGAGAAGCAACAAATTGACTAACAACATGAACTACCTAAGCAATATCAAGTCTAATAATGGTAAGATAGACCAAACTGTCAATAAGAGTATGATACAAAGTGGGATCTGACAATGAAACACCATCAGAAAATTTATACCGAACATTATGCCCAAGAGGACTATCCTTAATTATAGTATCAGAAAGATGATCTTGTTCCAAAATGTTAGCAATGTACTTAGATTGAGAAAGGAGGTAACCTCTATGAGAGTAAGAAACTTCAATCCCCAAAAAGTAACGAAGAGTCCCTAAGTCTTTTATTCCAAACTGATGTGCTAATTGAAATTTCAACTCCACAATCTCGTCAATACTATCCCCAATAATGATCATATCATCAACATATAAGGAGAGCAAAATACAACCATGAGAAGTGCATCTGAGAAATAGAGCAGAATCATGCGGGCTAGAGTGGAAGCCAAGTGATGTAATCACAATGGAGAATTTCTCAAACCAAATGCAGGGTGTTTTTTTGAGCCCTTAGAGAGCCTTCTTCATTTTACAAACTTCGCCTGGATTATGAAAAACACCTGGTGGAGGAATCATATAAACCTCTTCTTGAAGATCACCATTCAAGAAGGCATTCTTAATATCCATTTAAGAAATATGCCACTGGCAGATAGATGCAACTACAATAAGAGTACAAATAGTGGTCATTTTTGCAACAAGGGAAAAAGTTTCTTTATAATCCATACCATATTGTTGAGAAAAACCTTTAGCAACTAAGTGAGCTTTGTATCTCTTAACAAAACCATCAGATTTGGTTTCGATCTTATATACCCAGTGAGAACCAATTGCAATTTTTCCTGGTGGAAGAGAGACAAGGTCCCAAGTATCTGTCTTACGCAAAATAGAAAGTTCCTCTGCCATAGCCTGCTACCAAAAGGGATCAAGAACAACCTCTTTATAGGAAGATGACTTAGACAAACTATGAATAGAGGTTAAGAAGGAAGCAAAAGAAGTGGAATAAGTAGAATAAACAAAGTATGGTAATTTGGTGGACTTATGATTACGATAAGGATAACGAGGAGGAGGGGGTGGAGGATCAACGATCACCGAAGGTTCTTGGGGAGGCACGGGGACAGAGGAGATATCTGGACCCGTAAAGCTACTAGTGTCAACCCTGCAAGGCTCAACATTAGAATTATCTTGATTATGGGTCACAGGAAGAGAAGCGGTGTCAGAGTCTATGTGAAAACGGTCAATACGGGTGAGATCAGATTTGGTGAAGGCATGCTGACTAGAAGGAATGGAATAAAAAGGAATATGCTCAAGAAACACAACATGACGGGAGAGATAAAGTTTTTGTTTTTCAGGATCATAACAACGATAACCTTTCTGACCATCACCATAACCAATAAAACCACAAATCGTTAACTTACTACGTTCTACATGAGGATGAAGAACAAAGCAAGTACAACCAAAAACTCTCAAGGTTGAATAGTTTGGGACACACCGATATATTTCTCAAAGGGAGACAAACCTGATGTAAGAGAATATGGAATTCTGTTAATGACATGTACTTGTAGTGAAAATAGCTTCCCCCAAAATTTACTAGGAATAAAGGTAGACAGAAGAAGAGAACGAGCAATTTCAACAATGTGACGATGCTTCCTTTTAGCAACCCCATTTTGTTCAGGAGTGTCAGTACAAGAAGTTTGATGAAAGGTCCCATCAGAAGCAAGTAATTCAGAGAATTTATTAGAAGTATATTCACCAATCAGATCACATTGAAAACACTTGATAACAACATTGTGTTGGGTTTTAACAAAAGCATGAAACTTATGAAAAAAGCCAAAAAATTCATAATGTTGTTTCATAAGATCAACCCAACAATAACGAGTACAATTATCAATAAACGATATATAATATCTAGAACCACCTTTGGTAGCAACCATTGATGGCCCCTATACATCAGAATGAACTAATTTAAAAGGTGTAACAGAAACTGAAATACTCTTAGAAATAGGCAAAGCAGTAAACTTAGCAAGATTGTAACCACAACAATCAGAGATATCATTCGATCGCAATTTTCCTAAAGCCCCTGTAAAAGCTAAGTATTTTAGATAAGAAGAAGAAACATGTCCCAAAAGAGAATGTCATACAAAAAAACTAGAGGACGAGGAATTCAAACGAAAGGAAGACATATCAACACTAGAAGCTGCAACATCTGGAAGTCTCAGTTCATCCAGAATATAGAGTCTCCCCTGCCTACGACCTGTCTCAATCAACCTTCTTGATTGAAGATCTTGCACTAAATAAGAGGTGGAAGAAAATAAAACTGAGTAACCAGGATCATATAATTTACTAACAAAAACAAGACTCATAGTGAGATTAGGAATGTCGTAAACATCTTAAATGGACAAATGAGATGTGGAAACAGCCCTAGTGCCTGCTAATGGCATAGAAGTGTCATCAACAGTCATGACTGACACAGATGAGGTAGGATGCAGAGACACAAATGATTAAGATTAGATGACATATGATAAGAGGCTCTAGAGTCAAAGATTGGACAAACATAGCATGTGGTTGTGTGGCAAGAAACGTCTGGAATTGCTCAGCAAAATCAAATATTGTAGGACTAAAAAATGATGTACTCTCAGCTGATGGAGGAACAACTGCTGCAACATTTGATGTCAGAGACTTGAAGTTCCATTGGCCAAGTTGACTGGGAGGTCTCCATTGAGGTGGTTGTTGTGCCTTCTGCGACATATTCAACAATTTTGGAAATTGAGCATTCCAATGACCCTTCTTCTTATAAAAACTATATTCATCATAACCAACCTTTCCTTGAGATTTTACTTTGTTAGAAGGAACAACAAAAACATATGGATTGGGGAGGATTCCTTTGTCAACATTCCTTTTATCTAATTGAGACTTTAATCAAATTTCTTCAGCTAACAATTCATTAACAACCGAATCAACAGTTAGGAGAGGATTAGATGCAAAATTGTTCCATGTAGCCCTTCAAAATCTTCTCAAAGAGCCATCAAAAACTGAACCAAACACTATTCTTCTCTACGGTCAATGTAGGACTTAAAAGCTTGCAACTCAACAAATTCAATAAGAGCCAACTGGTCCCAAAAATTGCTCATGGTAGAGTAAAATTCTTGTATGCTCATGTTGTTTTGTTAAAGAGCTTGAATATCTATCTCTAACTGATATTGCTTTGCAAAATTAGACTACACATTTAACTTTTTTAAATGATCTCATACCTCTTTTGCGGTTTCATATTTAGCCAGTTGGACCCCTATAGACTGAGAAACAAAGTCGTTAATCCAAGTAATAATTTTTGAATTATTTACTTCCCAAGAATCCTGCTCTATTGCATATTTCCCAACATTTTTATCTTCTAGCTTAACAAAATGTTCTTTTGCCCTTCAAAACAATTCTTCAACACATAACTCTAATATGAATAATTCTTGCATTCAATTCCACACTAATGGATTGTAGGGAATCATTCCTTTCTCCAGCTATTGCAAACAATTACAAAACAAAGAGTAAAACCCTGAATTCTACAAACTGTAACTGAGATCCCTAAAAGAAGGACGAATAGAAGAACAAATCACCTAGGTTGCTGTCAATAAAATGGATTTGCGGAAGCTTGAATCATCCTTGCTCATGATACCATGTGAAGCTTAACAATCATATTAAGAAGAGGAGAAGGAAGAGAAAATACAAGAACAATAGACTAAGGTTTCATTAGTGTGCATTGACACACGCACCGAACATGCGTCAAATAAACCAGAATCTGCTACTACTTTGCAGTAATAGTGGACTCGGATCGTTTCCCTACGGATTACTCTGTTATTTCTCTGTAGCTAATTATTGAACGTAATTTTGAGGGGGTTTTAGGCATAGGTAAAATTAAAGGGAATTTAAACGGTAACAATTAAGCAATGACAACAATTTAAACCAAAATAAACCGTAGTTAACAGATGAGTAAAAGACACCAATCTGATCTATGTCGGATCCTAATTTCCCTTGCTGATTCAACACAAATAAAAGCACACATCTATGTAATGTATTGGAATCGAGATCTCTACATTCCAACACTGAACCAAGCACTCTAAGATCGTAGAGAATTTAAATCGAACACTTGATGACCTTTAAACTCACGCGATCGCATGAGAGCACACAACTCGGTTTCGAATCCTAAAATTGGTTCGCTGCATTCGTTGTTGATCAACAACGCCAGACAGTAATAATCTCAATTCAGAACATTAACCAACATAATGAAATCGAAATTATACAGTCCAAAACAAGTGTTCATTCAATTAAAAACGGAGATCCTAAGGAAATTAGAGATCCTATTGAGATTGAATTGATTAAAAAATTAGCTACACATTATTGAAATTAAACCGATCATTAATCGGAATTGCATAATAGAATTCAAAAATACAACAGTAAAGAGTAAAAATGAAATTGAAATGTCAATTCAAATGAAAACAAATGTTGGAAATGAGAGAAGAGATTGAAATCGCATAAAACTAAAATTAACTACGAAATTGAAGATGCAATTGTAATATAAACGAATTGAATTGAGAAGTAATTAAATCAAACCGCAAAAATTGAAGGGAAATGAAAGGGGGCAAGTGGAACCCTAGCAGAGCAAGAGAGGAAGAAAAGAGAAACCAAATGCTGGAAAATTGAAATTGAAATTGCAAAGTGAAGTGAAGTATGTAATCTGAATGTAAACCAAATGCTGGAAAATTGAAATTGAAATTGCAAAGTGAAGTGAAGTATGTAATCTGAATGTGTTTACAAATATATAGTAAAAACTCAAGTCATGTGCTAGGCACATGACTTTTAATGAGCTAAGGGTCCTCCATTCAAATCCCTACTACAGCAAAACTAGGTGAATGATTTAAATGCATTTAATTGGGCCCAACTTGCTGGAAATTCCCGCATCAACTTCGTGGTCCACTTTGAAGGCTAATTTCATTCTAGATGCAATCTGAATTGGCTCTTCTTGTCTTTATAACATTTATAGCTCTCTGAATCCTCTTTAATTCGACATAAAGTGGGGCTCAATCGGAGGTCTGTAGAGGGAAATATGCCTATTTTAGAGAAAGTGATCAAATATGGAAAAATTTAAGGAAATAAACAAATTAAGTTCTTAAAGCCCAAATGAGCTCAAACTCAAAAATGCATCAAATCATGCTAATTGATCATTATTAATGTTGCAATATGGTGTATTAGATGCAGGGAAAATGATAAAAAATAATAATTATCATGCATTATTATGTAATAAGCAAAACAATACAAATATATATACTACCAAAAAAATGACTAAACTACCTTTGAGGCAAATAAAGAGGATAAAATTGAAATGCATAATATTATCTAACACAAACATTAGCCTTTATATAGATGGAAATAGCTCGAACTAGTTGTTAGACTCAGTGACTTCTATTTATTCGTTACATGAGCTAAGATTAGATGGTAATAATGTGAATACATGGCTAGCTAGCATCAAACATCTCCATATTTTAGAAATTCTGTTCTTAGATAATTGTAGGAAGCTTAAGAGTCGACCAGAACTTCCACCAATGTCACAGAGTGTAATGTCGTGAATTGCAACTCATTAGAAATTTTGTTCATTACGAAGGAAGCTTACTTTGCAATTAGTAGTGTTTCCTTGAAATGTATTTTCTACAATATATAATGTCTTCCCTAGAGTTTCTAACCTATATTTGTGAAGGTTTGTTTCCCAAGGCAGTTCCAATATCAAATAAAAGACTCCTCTATCTCAATTGATCTTCCTTCTTCCAAATCTCATTGTGGGATTAACTTTGTGTGTAATTCTCTTTTCTTCTGCATGCTTAGCAAGTGAAAAGGTTGATGCTAAAATTTAGTGTTGGTTCTACTTGCTAGATACTAATAGGTTAGGACCTGTTGATAATTACATAAAAGAACTTAAAAATTTAGTTCAAATGAGTTCAACTATCTTATCAATCCTTAAAATTAAATTATTTGACTGAGTTTTCTATTAGAAAGTTATAAAATTTGGTTATTAAAAGGAATTTTTATATGTTTAAAATTTTCTATCCATTTTGTGAGAATAACACAAGAACAAATGAAAGTTTTGGAGACTTAAAAGGAGAAGAAGATTTACATGTTAACCACCTACTTACTTAAGCGAGGATCAATTTCACTTAAGCTAGACATTTCAATAAAAACCTTTTTAAAAGATCATTTTGTTTAAGTGAGTGCTTATCTTAGTTAAGTGAGACTTGTCAATGAAAACATCCTTTTTAAGGTTCTTGTTTAAGCGATACCTATCCGAAAATGAAAAATTCCATGCCGTCACTCATAGGTGAGTGGATTTTAAGTGCACAGGACGTTTAAAAATAGTTACTATTTTAAATTAATTATTTCAAAATTAAATCTTAACATGAAATTAGCATTTTTAATAAAAAAAATACTTAAAAGATTAAAATATTATATTTTTTAAACATAAAAAATATAAATAAAACTTTCTAATCTTATGATCAAAATAAAAAAAATAATAATAGAGTTTAAAGGATTAAAAATATTATCTAATCTTATGTTTATATTGAACATAATTTTTCTTTATTTCTTTTCAACTTGATTCATTGTAACACTTGAGTGACCATAATAAAATCAACCATCACAGGAAGAGAAGAATTTTTTTTAACTTCAGTTGATGACCAAGTAAATTTACATTACGTTAATATATTGGCATATTGACATATGTGGTGTTTTTTTTATATATAGAAATAAAGCCCTAGGCCCAACATATTAAACTTAATAACAAGTTTAGATCAGGTTAGGACACGCTAAAATGTGTAACGGGTTCAATAGGATTGACCACTTGTCATGATCTGATTGAATTCGCCCAATCTTGTATAAGACACGTTAAAATGAGTAGTTGGTTTGAAGGGACTAGACCACGTGGCATGATTTGATATGAAATTAGAAATTAGATTTTTAGTTATGTTTAGTATTTAATTTTTTCGTTATGTATAATAATTTATTATGTAATGTTTATATTTAATTTTATTTATATGTAACACGTTAATTTTTTTCTTTTTATGTAATACTTATTATTTAATTTTAATTATATTTTTACGTTAAATTTATTTTTTCTACGTAATAGTATTATTAATATTTTTACATAATATTTAAAGTAAATATTTATTTTTACTTAATGTTTATTATTTAATATTAATTTTATTTTTACGTAATGTTTATATTTAATTTAATTTATACGTTAATTTTATTTGTTTACGTAATACTTATTGTTTAATTTTAATTATATTTTTACGTACTAGTTATAGTTATTTTTCTTTTTTAGGTAATATGTATTATTAACTTTGTAAGAGTAAGCACTAAAGTAGACAACATGTTTTACTTAAGTATACAACATGATTCAGAAAAATATACAACATGTTTTACAAAAGTATATAACATGTTTTAAAAAAGTATACAACACTAGATTCACAAAATCAATAGCAAAACCAAAACCAAAACAATGAAAAACTTCATGATAGTAAGCATAAAACCAAACTCAGGAAACCTCTATAAAATAAAATATCAAAACCTTCAACAAACCAAAACGAAAACAAAATACACTATAACCCAAACCAATATCACTATTTCATCACAAAATGCACATTCCTCCTAGCTGGCTTTATCAAAAGAATCTCCAAATAAAGTTTGCCAAAAATCTCTTTTCTGGGATAAGAAGATGAGTATATCAAGAACACGACAACACACAGAATCAAGGTTTTCGTAAACTTTCGGAATGAACATTGGAAGTATCCAATTTTGGGTTTTCACAGGTCTTCAATTTTTTGCTAATGTGTAAATTTGTTTTTGGTTTTTGTGGGTCTTCAGATATTTCCTCTGTTGTTGTGTAAATTTGTTTGCCCCCCAAAACGATGTTGTTGCTCTTATTCTGATTTTTGCACTTGTTTTTCCAAACGACACAGTTGTGCACTGTATTTTCCTTTTCTTTTAATAAGAAATATGGGTCGGGATATGGTGGCTGGTTGGCCTTGTATCCAATTTGTCCCCTAATAATAGTTGGCCTTAAAAGAGGTTGATTTATTTCGTATTTCATTTGTTAATTTATTGGAGTATAATTGGTTATCCATTTTGGACAACATTATTTATAAAGCCCACAATAGTGTCAAGAAATCAGTAATATTGTGCCATTGTACATAAATAATGCAAACCATGTAGAAACATTCAAACCAAGTCTTCTCCCTACACAATATCAGTTAATGCAACAACAAGTGGACCATCAGAGCATGTAACATCAATTAGTGTAGGTGTAGGAGCAACAACACTTGCATAATTTATAATTAGTTCAGGATTTGATGCAGCAACACTTGCAAAAGGTATAACTGTTGGATCTTCTGTAGCAGCAATAAGGAATGTTAAAATAGTTACAAACCACACCAAGAAGGGGATTAAATTGATGCGTTAAAATTTTTCGCAAATATCAGAGTTTCAATCTGATCGTAACAATATTTTAGAAATATTTTTATTTATTTCCTTGATTAGTAAAAGATTACTAAGGATTTGATCCTTTTGAAATTGAAAGTTCACAGTCTTAAAGTGCACATTGATAAAAGACACACTCAAACAAACTTATTATTAACAATTGAATCAATAATAAACCAATAATAAGAGAGAGTGCGAGATATTAAGAGTACACAAGATTTATAATAATTAACGTTTCAATAAAGATTACATCTACTTTTCTAAATATTTAACTAGGTATTCGAGCCAACATAATAGAAGCAATAGTTTTGCAAACAACTTCTAGCCACTCCTTTCAAACCTAGAAATAAAAGAATACTTTTAAACTTTATAGAATCACTAAATAAGCCAAGTTACAAAGAATCAACAATCTATTTGATCCTCTACAATAGAAACACCTATCATAGTTTCGTTTGAACAAAACTAAGCTATGCAACTATAGAATCATCAAATAATCAACAAAAATTTGTAAAGATTCAGAAAGAAAGCACCTTACAAACATGATGTTTGCAACAAATAATGATACATTATCTTTCAAAGTAAAAAGATCTTCAAGACAAATATTTTCTCAATGATCGATGCACGAGTTCAATAAAAATTTCTTGAAGAATTTTCTAATGAGTAAGTAAACATGTACTTCAAAAAAGGAATGTTAAAAATTAGGCTTTTTCACTTTTCAGAATGTTTCTTGCAAAAGTTTTTTAAAGTGAGAAAAAGTTATGACTTAATTAAAATTTGAGAATTAAATATTTCCTTTTTATGAAAATAAAATAGTTTAAACTATCAGTAATTCATTACCTTACCTTGTAATTGATTATTTCGACATTGTAATCGACTATATGGTTCGTGTAATCGATTCAAATGTTCTTGAGAATTTTAGGTTCATATTCAACAAACAATATAACAATTGCAGTAAGTCCATCTTTTACTTTGGCCTATTGTAATTTATTACATTCCTTGGTAATCAATTACATCATAAATCCTATTTCTTAGTTTTCCAAATCAATGTCCACTAGTCGATTATCAACTTTTACAATTGATTAAATCAAATGAGAATATTTTTCCTGACCTTTGAAAATTTATGAATTATAAACATGACTTCTACTTCATATGCTAAAATTGTTTTTGATGTTTCTCATGTAAAATCATTTTATGTATTTTCTGGTGCTTGTCTATCCAAATCTTAAACTAAGTGACATTGAAGGGAACCTTGAAACTATTTTCTTCTTTGTTGTAGATCAAGCTAAAGCAACAACAAGTCCAACTATTTTATTCTTTATTATAGATCTTGTAGCTAGTCAATTACTTATTTTTTCTATTATTAGCAACCCTAGTAGAATTAGGCTGCAAATTAAAAAATAAACATTAGCAAATGTTGCATAAACAACAATTTTGAGATAGGAAATTCCAAACTTATATTGCATACCTGATTTGCAGTTTGGCTACCTGGAGTTGGTGGTTTCTGTTGTTTAATTGTGTCATTTTAAACTTCACCATCACCATCTAAATGTTTAATGTCAGTTTCATTTTCTATTAGTGGTGGGGTTAGTGGGCAAGTCCTTTCATTACGCCCAAGTACATGGCACTGACGACATTTTTTTTTGGTTGTATAAGACCTTCTCAATTTGTGTGGTCGTGGATCTTCATCAAAATCTCTTCTTCTAAGATTTATAGGCTACCTTGCTCCTCGTTTGTAGTTTGGTGGCAGAGTTATTGGGTAAGACGTTTTAGGTCACATGTCTGCCATTAATGGGTGATATACAACGAATATAACAAGATTTGTAAGTTTCAATATGATAATACATGTGCACAAATTCCTCTGAATTTGTATTTGGCCATTTTGGTGTCAAAGATGATATTGCGTACCTGCAAGGGATACCAATCAAATCCTAGAAATTATAAAAACAAATATTCTTAAACAGATCAATGATAAATTTCTTAGTTTATAAAGTATGTGTGATTTCAAAAGCATTGATACGCGTCGGACGTGTGATATTTTAAGTCGCAATCCAACGCTTGGCTATGACAAGTATATCACAATCGTCAAATAATAGTATTTATAAACGGGGATTATCATACCCACGAGGACAAACAATGTGGGAATAATATTTCTATTTTCCAAGAGCATGAAAAGGGTTGAAAGTGTTGGACCTAAAGCTTGATGATGCTTTGGTGTTTCTCTTGGTGTTTTTGATTTTGATGTTAATGTAATTTTGGTTTTCTTAGTTGGAATGTATCTAGGAGTTTACTATGTATTGTTTGTTGAGTTTAGGCATATATGTGTTGAGTTCTTTGTTTGAGGCCCCAGAGATGTTTTAAACTTGTGTATGGTTGATCATGTGACTAATGTTTGATTTCCATTTGAGAAAAACAGTTTTAAAAACCTTGGAAATCCATTTTTCACTGATGTAATCGATTACAGGCTTGATGTAATCGATTACATTGATCTTCCTCTCTGGTGTAATCGATTACATGCCCATGTAATCGATTACATGTTTTTGGCCCTCTGGTGTAATCGATTACATCATTCATGTAATCGATTACATGGCCTGGGAACACTGATGTAATCGATTACATCTCCAATGTAATCGATTACATGCCTGGAAAATTCAAATTGGAGGGTTCTAACGGCTAGTGTAATCGATTACATTCATTTGGGATCAATTACATTGACCGTTGTAGCTCAGTTTTGCACGTTTTCTCCCTCCAAATTTGCTCTATAAGTATAATCTTGATGAAACATATGAAGGAGAGAAAACCAAACCATTTGCAACTACTTCTACACTTTCATATGCTCTGTAAATAGAGTTCATCAAGGTTTTCAAAGAGAAAGGGCAAACTTGATACACTCCTGTGTTGGGTGGATTTCATAGAGATTATTTGTGATCGGTTACGCACTTGAGGTGTATTCTTTCTTGATCTTTTGTATTTCCATTTTTGGGTTGTTGCTCTAGGAGAGAGGTCTCTCTAGATAGAGCATTGTATTTGAGAAGTGATTCTCAAAGGTTGATCTTGGAGGTGCCAAGATCTTGGAAGTTGTTCTTGAGGTTGAAGAAGCAGTTTTGAATGTTTTGATTTCGTTTTTTGTGTTGCTTGTTGCGAGTGAATGTAAAAGAACACAAAAGGGATCATTTGATAGTGGAAAGCCAATCGCAACAGTTGTTGGGTTGGGACTGGACGTAGGCAGTTGGCCGAACCAGTATACATCACTGTGCACTCATCTTCTTCCTTATTCTCTTTACAGTTTTCACTATATTGTTATTGATCATATTCTGCTTTGTATTTGGAAACTGTATTGATAATCAACTCATTAATTGGTTTAGGAATAGAATCAGTAATTGAACTTGTAATTGAATCTGTAATTGAAAGGTAATTGATAGGTAATCAAGATTAGATTTCGGCTGAATTAAAAGGAATTAGAAACACGCGAATTTGGGGTAAAGTTTAACAGGAATCTATTCACCCCCCCCCCCCTCTAGATTCATACATAGGGACCAACAGAAAGAGCAAACATAATATAGTAATAATAATTGTTTAAAGAATTGAGATGGGAAACGATTGGGATCCCGATTTTACCACTAATTCCCCCCTTATATTCCCCTTTTTTGTTATTCATGTATAATCATGGGTTGGATTGGATTCCTACACTCGTGACCGTCTTTCTCGAATCACCCATGCTACCTAATTGGTTAGATTATGTTCAGCACCCCAAATCATTACCTAAGCCAATTAGGAAATTAAATTTGTGAATCCAGTTATAATAGATTAGGTTAAGTCCACACCGCTACCTAGTCATATTACCGGGTAATAACGGTTTAATTCTTTAGTACTACTTAGGCATACTTTGTCAGAGTTACCCTAGATTTACTTATCAATTTGTTAGTCGTCAATTAACAAATAACATTAAGCGTAGAACAAACACTCAAACATATACTGAATAACATCGAGAATCATATAAAGGGATAAATTAGGGTTACGTCGTTCTCCCAATCAAAGAGGGGGTTAGTTCATAGTGGAAAAGAAAACAACACAAGGATAAATTGAAAGAGAATACATAGGATAAGTGTTCCTAGCGTCTCTTGCTTCTAGCTTGTGGTTGAATTTTGTTGCCTTCTACGAATCGGAGAGTTTTCAGTCAAAGAGTGGCTGTCGTCTAGGTAAGAACCGATGAATGACTAAAAACTAGGTTAAAAATTAATCTAGTAGCAGTGAAACAAGTTATATTTTGTAGCCTTCAGAACTGGACTTGGGCTTATTGCGAATCCAATTCGCACGAGATGTTAAGTAACTCGCGCGAGTTCATATTCCAGAGAGCAAACGTATTGTGCAAGTTAAGTCAACTCGCGCAAGATGTTGTGAGATGAGCGCGAGTTCAGTGCGAGATGAGGTTCCAGAGAGTTAACTTGCTCTTGAAGAAATGGTAACTAGCGCAAGATGTGGCGAGATGAGGTTTCAGAGAACTTTGGTTCTTTACTAAAGCTCCAAATCGCGCGAGTTGAGTTCCAACTCGTAGACATGCATTCCTGGATACGTTTTTCTCCTGTTTTTTGGCTATTTTTTACCCTGAACACTTAAACAAACCATCAACAAGCTCTAAAATGAATTATTATGAATTAAGAGCAATTATCGTTATTTTAGGTTGCTTAAGAGTGTTAAAAGGACAATTTATGAGATAAAAAAAGCTTAAAAATAGCTCACTTTCGTGAATTATCAAATACCCCCAACTTGAACTTTGTTTGTCCTCAAACAAAAGAGAATTTTTATCACATCAGCAATTAAATTAAACATAACCCAAATCAGTGTTTGAAGTTCTTAATTCTCAGCATTTAGTTATACCAAGCCTTACCTAAGATGGATGAGAATTCATGTTACCAAGTTTTTCATCGTGATGCACCCTTAGATTGCTTAGTTCACTACACAAGAGAGTTAGTCATGCATGCATATTCAAATTATGATAGTGGTTATCAATGTGTGTGTGGTATTTGTTCCAAGTTTCCAAATAAGATCAAGTGGGTTTAGATATTAGAAAATAGTATCACCCCCTTCACCTCATGTATTTCCTGCATTATCTTTCACACAAGTTAGCATTTACTAGAATCAATAGGGCTTTATAAAGCTTGTAATGTGATAACTCGCAAAAGTGAGTTATTTCTATGCTCCTTTTATAATACAAATTGCCCCTTTCACACACTTAATCCATCTAAAATGACTCTAAATTGGTTTTAGTTCATAATAATTCGCATTAGAGCTTGTTGATGGTGTGTTAAGTGTTTCAGGGAGAAAAATAGCTAAAAACAAGTGAAATTGTGCTCGAGAAAGCATCTCTCGCGAGTTGGATCACAACTCGTGCGACTTGGAGCTCCAGTAAAGAATAGAAGCTCTCTAGAACCTCATCTCGCGTTTATCTCTTCTTATCTCACGCAAAGACATCTTTCTTGGAGAATAAGATAACTCTCTGACACCTCATCTCAAACTCACCTCGCGTTCAACAACATCATCTCGCGCGAGGTGGTATATCTTCAAGAAGAAGTTAACTCTCTAGCACCTCACCTCGCACTCACCTCGCGCCTAGCTCCTTCATCTCGCGCGAAGGGACTTGGAGTATAACACAAGGTTCCTTTCTGGAAAATGAACTTGCGCGAGTTGTCTATTGCCTCCCGCGAGGTAGACTCGCATCAGGCCCAAGTCCAATTCAAGAAGCTATAAATAAACCTCATTCAGCAGAACTTCAATCATTCAGTCCTCAACTAATTTCTAAAACCTAGTTCTTAGAATCCCGATGGCTAAACCTAGACAGCGGCTGCTCTTCAACTGAGATCCTCTTCCAGTTCATAGACGACAACGAAATTCAACCATGAGGAAGGAGACGCTAGACTTCACTAAGTATTCTCTTTCCATTATCTGTGTTGTTTCTTTTACCACTATGAACTAACTCTCTCTTTGATTGGGAGAACGATGTAGCCCTAATTATTCCCTTTATATGATTCTTGATGTTATTCAGTATATGTTTGGGTGTTTTATTCTTCGTTCTTAATGCTATTTTTTAAACTGAGAAGTTGATAAATTGACAAGTTAATCTAGGGGTACTTCAACAAAGTAGATTTCTAAAGAAAACAGGAGACTGAGATCATTATTATTCTAAGATCCTAGAGTTGGGAATAGGTAGTAATGCGGACTGCACTTGGATTCATGGAACACAAATCCCTAAGTAATTTGGTGTTAAGTTAAGAGATTGAATTAATCCAGGTGGACATAGGAGGCGTGAGCGGTTCCGAAAGGAGCGATCACAAGAGAGGAAATCCAATCCGACCATGATTATATGTGAATAACTTAAGGGAAGATTATAAAGGGGGAATTAGTGGTGAAATCGAGATCCCAATCACTTTCTTTTGTGCATTCAATTTAATATAAATTTGTGTTATGCTCTTCACTTAAATCTATCTCTAAACAAATCACCTTCATGCTCCTCCCCCTCTTGGGAAATAAATAAAGTAAATCGAATAAAGATACAAGTCTTCTAGTTTGATTGTCCTCGTGGGATCAACATCCCTTGTTTATAAATACTTATTACTTGATGATTGTGGTATACTTGCCATAGCAAAAGGTATGTGTTTGGTGTAATTATCACACACATATTTTACGTATCATAATGTTCGACTTAGGTATAGGTATGATGACAAGTCAAATTTAAGCTTATTACCATTCCCCAGCTTAAGAAACCATAGACCCCAAACCCTTTTCCTAGATAATCTCTTAGGATTAAGAATTTTTTTTTTTTTTTTTTTGCATTTTATTAGCTTTCAGGGAATTCTATTGATACCTCTTTATTTTTTAATATTTTTGGTTACCACAAACTGGTGGCTTTTTCATCAATTTCTAATTTGTTTTTGTGACCACAAACTAGTGATCTTTTTATTGCTTTTATGATTTTTTGTAATTTTCTGAATTTTTTTTCTAGAGGTGCAAATTTTTCCCTGCTGAACACATAATTTTTACCAAGAGAGTTCTCTAAAATAGGATTTGGATTTTCTGGAAATATGGTGAGTTTTTTCAAGAGGGCGTTCAAAAATATGGAAATAATTAGCTTATAGACTATTTATTATGAAAAAAACACTTAGGCTCAAAGTCGGTGACTAGGGTCATTCATTCAAAATTTAGGTTGGCCGAGAAAGCTTTTTATGGGTTCCAAAGAAGGCCTAAATCCTTTCCTATTTCATGTTTCACTTGGTTTAACTTATTTAGAATTAACTTGGTTATTTGAGTTTTACCATTTTCTGTTTTCTTAAACACAGGCACATTATTATTAATAAAAACAAAATAATAAATGAAATAATTTAGATCCCCATAACATAAGTCATCAATCATATATTACCTTTCCCAAACTTGCACAAGGGTGTGCGTAATACATGACTTGGATAATAAAATCCTTAAAACTCAAGACTCAAGGTAACATGAAAATAACATTCATGCATATATAAGGGGCTAGTACAATAATGTAGATGTTTCAGTATGATTAAAAGAAAACAAAAAAATGATATAAGAAAAAAATTAATATGAACCTATTCTAAAAGAAAACATCAAAATGATAAAAAAAAAAAAAAATAATTATTGCAGTAAAATTTAAAAATGAAGTAAAATAGTAGAAAAATAAAAGGATAGTGAGAGTAGTCACCCCAACTTAGAACTGTGCCATCCTCGGCACTGAAAAAGTGAGAAGTGAACTACTCCAACCTACTGAGGAGGACCGGCTGGTAGAAAACCCCACTGGCGAGTGAAAAACTCGTCGAAGGTCTTGAGTGCAAGTGGAGGTGGAGGAAGTGGGCTCTGCTTGGATGGAGGTGGACGGATGGAGTCAATCAAAGCCTGTTGGTGTTGGGTCATCCTAGTCAGGTACTGCCCCTGACTGAAGAGGTGTTGGCGCTGATACTCCACCTGTGCTCTAGTGATGGTCAACAGCTCCTGAATATGTGTGGTGAGAGTTGTCGACTTTGTGGATGGTGGTGGTGCTAGTGTGGATGGAACGGAGGGTTCCCGTGGTAGTGATGAAGGTGGAGTAACCATGGGCTCATCGGAATCAGCCTCCGATGACGCCTTTGGCTGTGGTTGTCCCTCCTCATAGAGTCTAGCAATGTCGGCTAGGGTGAATGGGTGAGGATCCAATAGAACGACCTCTCCAACAAACTGTGGTACTCTAGTGGCCATGACCATGTTAGTTATCATAAATGCCAATCCGAAGCCACTAGAAATGACGACACTGATAGCCATCCTAATCTCGTCACCAAGTCGGACCTTAGCTCCAGTCATCAGTTTCCAAATCAGAAGTGCTCTAGAATAGGGGACTGCTCCCGGTGTGTCAACTGGACTAACCCTATTTTCAATAAGTTTCAGCCATACCTTGGTTATCAGTGTGAGATCTCCTCGAGCAAGTCGAGGTGGTGCTGCTCTCTAATAGACGAATCCGGCCCCCAGGAAGCAGATGGTGGCCAAAATCTCTATCTACTCCGGATTACCGCTCTAAAAGGGTAGAACCTGAGGGATACCAAAGTAAGAATGAATAGAATGAGCAAAAAAATCTACCTATACCCCTCTAAGAAGCACTATGTCGCGCTCCTTTTGTCTGAAGTTCGCATAGAACTCACGAACAAAGGTTGGTCTGACCGGTACAAGTGGTTTAGCAAGCCATGATCTCCACTGTCTCGCCTCTAAGACAGCAGCAATGGGTGTCCACCTCTCTGAAGTGGTGCAAGTGAAGGGCCTCTCTAGTATGACTGCCCTACTGATGGTATGCTCATATCTAGACTTCGCATCCTCGTGTGTAAAGCGCTACTCGTCAGTGAGGTTGCGCTCACTGATCTGTCTAACATGTGGAGGTGAGGAACCGACATCAACTGGGCATTTTCTTCTCTCTGGTCTGTCCATCTGCAGTATGAACAAACAGGGAAGCTAATTAAAGTAAGAGGAAGGAGGAAGTTAAAGAGAAATCAATAACAAGCATCATTTAATCAACTAATTCAAAGAGTGCTCGTGTTATTGATCTAATATACAAACAGTCAAGAACAGACACATAGCATTAAATTATGTGTATGGAATAGTGATAAGTGCTAAATTATACATGTTTTCCAAGGTGTTTTCGGTCCATTTCCATCTATTTACAGTATGTTTAGTCATAGTTTAGGCAAGAAAACAGTAAAAATATCATATTTGTCTAATGTTAATCTTTGATTTAGTGTTTTGTTAGTTTTATAGGATTTTCGTGTATTTTTAAGTCATTTTATCCATTTTCTTGTTAATTGTAGATTGATTGAAGAGAAGATAGAAGCTTGGAAGGAAAGCCCACGAACATGAGACGAACAAATCCCATTGAAGCAAGAAAGTCCGTCCAATTCGTGCAAAGTTCCTCGAGGTTTGCATTAAATGAAGTGCAAGTGGTAATCATCTGTATCGTCTGTGGAGGAATCGTCTGTAAGAATCATCTAGGGGAATCGTCTGTATCATCTGTGAAAGACACCCGTGAGTATCATCTGTAGTGTCAACAGACGAAACAAGCATCAAGCCTCGGACGCAACTGCATCAGACGAAAGTCTTGCGGCAAAAATACGCGGGGGCGCGCTCATGTCATCCTCAATTAGTCAAGCGCGCTCAGGGACGCGTCTCGTGCCTTATGGGAGCTCAAACGAAGGGATTAAGACGCAAGAACTCTTGTTCCGTCTGATGGGTTGTTCCGTCTATACTTGATTCATCTGAGTTGTTCGTCTATGCTTGCTTCATCGAAGAGCTATTCGTCGTGCGTGCTTCTTATAGAGTTACGTGCTGTACCGATAGTCTCCAAGTTGCCCGTGTATACCGGTATTATCCAAGTTACTTGCCTGCGTGCTTACTTCGATGCGAGAGTGTTCCGTCTATGCTTACTTCATCGAGTTCATATAGACGAAGCAAAAGAGGACGATCGAAGCAAAAGACGAAGCCAAGACAAAGACAGACGAAGCAAAGACAGACGATACGAAGCTTCATCAGACGAAAGATCTCACAGACGGAAGAACACCTAGCATAAAAGATTGTTCAATCTGTGCACTCCTCGAGACTTGCAGCAAAGTAAATGAAAGGCGTAGTCATCTGTATCGTCTGAGGGTATTAACTAAAGTATTCTCTGAAGAAATCAATTGAAGGTTTCATCAGACGAAAGCAATAATTTGCAGTTGCAGTTGCCACGTTTCCAGAATCAAGCAAGTCAATGTATTCAAACTGTCACAATGCACCTGGACGTAATTCTAGTAAATGGGAGCACACTTCCTCATCTATAAAAGGATATCTTGGGCGCGAAAACGGGGGGGAATTTGGAGGATCGATAACTAACATTTCCAGTTACTCTGTTTTTCCTTCTCTTACAAGTTCCTCTCGTTTTTCTTTTCTCCACTTTCATTCTCCTTCTTCCTCCATCAAATCTTGAGATTCCTGAGTTTGTGAGCTTGCGAGAGCAAGAATCAAGCGATTATGGAGTTTCTCTTGCGTTTGAATTCTGTTTTTCTTCGTTCTTTTCTCGTTTCCATGTTTAGCTAAATCTGTAAGTTAGGGATGGGGATTTTGATTCCAGAATTCTTGTAATGGATTCCTTATGTTAATTCAAGTGTAATTTCACCGAATTGATTGATCTCTTCCCTGCTTAATGCTTATTCTTGAGATTTAATTCATGAAATTCAAATAGAGATAGAGATATTAATGTTTGACTGAATTGAACTATTTCCTGAGAATTTGTATCTCGTATCAACTATGAGATTGAGAGATGAATAGTTGAAGAAGGAGAGGAAATGTATCACTATAGTAGTGCATGAGTCTAGAGATAGAACTTGCATATTATGAGATGTTGTAACGAATTCATCTGTTCGCTTCTTGAATGAATCTCTGTTTTCACCTAAGAGATTAGGGATGATAGTAGGCATTCAAAGGGACTAAGACCTAGAAATAGGATTAGTCTACGGTATCACGAATTCTAGTCTCCAATTGAGTGAGATTTGCTGGATTAACATAGGAAGTAGTTACTTGAGGAAGGAATCAATTGAACCAATTCCCTAACTGTCTTCATCATCTCTGAAACTTAAACATTTATAGCTTTCCATTTCTTGTTTTACGGTAAATTGTCTTTTTACGTAATTACTTAGTTCACACACATGATTCACTCAACTGTTCGTCCTAATAGCAAAGCATGTTGAGTATTTGGTAATTCACAATCAGTCTCTGTGGTTCGACAACCTGTTCTCATCTTTTCTAAACTTGTAACGACCGGTACACTTGCCGAAGGATTGACACATACACATACTTTTAATTAGTCACCAAGTTTATGGCGCCGTTGCCGGGGACTATTGATGAATATCGATAGTCTTAACGAGCTTGCTACTTAGGACATTTTTTTTTTCCTTCGTTGATTATTGTTAATAATTATACTTGTTTCTTCTGTATCATACTTTTTCTGTTTTGTTTCATACTTGATCTTTTTTTTTTTTTTTTTTTTATGGTTCTGTTTTCATTGATTTCTTTCTTTTCTATGCTTCATTTGTTTCCTTTGTTTTCATAGATTTGTTTTCTTTATTTTCTTAGTTCTCTTTGTTTTCTTTATTTTCTTTGTTTTAATTGCTTTTCTTTTGATTTCTTTGATTTCTTCGTTTCCACTATTTTTAAATGTTCATATCTTTTGTCTGTTCTTACTTGTTGCGTCGATCATACTATAGCTTACTTGTTTCGTCTATACCTATTTCCTTTTATACCCTTTTTGTTTTAAATCTCGTATCAAAATTTTGTTGTTTCGTCTGTAGTATAGTGTTTCGTCAAGTGCATAAATCTGTATCGTATCATTTTGTTTCATTCATTGTGTTTTGTTTCTTTTTTTACATAGTGGTTGTTTTGTCTTGTTTTCATTAAATTTCTTTCATTCTTTGAATTTGTTTTCAGTATCCCCTGTCTCCTTTTGATTTGTGGTTTATGCGAAGAGCTAAGGAAACTAATCTCTTGTTTGAACCAGAAATTGAGAGATTTTGCAGGAGGAACCAGAAAGCAAATAATGAAAATAAAGAGGCTATACCAGAAAATACAACAGAAAATATGGATAATACAAGGTGCATGACACTTGAGGAGTGGTACAATTCCAATGCTATGGGGGTGTGGATACTGATGATCGCACCTCCAGGTCATCTGTGGTTCTTGTGGAGGAGGACATGAAGCGAGTATTGTGAAGGCTCGAGGTATGAACATTGAGGAACAAGCTCAAGTAAATTACATGGGAAATCCTCAAGGTAACACCTATTCCAACACCAACACTTATAATCCTCAGGAGAAACCATCCAAATTTGTCATATAGGAGCAATAATTTTCTGCAACCTAATTCTTCCTCATATGACCAGAATTTTAATCTACCTTTCAACTCAAACCATTCTAAATTCCCAACCAACCAACCTAGAAGTGCTCCCAAGAAGTTGTAACATGAATCTGTTCCTAGAGAAGGATCTTTAACTTTAGAAGACATGTTCATGTCCTTTATGCAAAGGACTGAATCTATTTTCACAAATCAAGAAGCTTCTATTAGGAATCTGGAATCACAAATTGCCGACTTTCCAAGCAAATTTCGAGAGAAGCCAAGGAAATCGCCAAGTGATACTATTGTGACTTCAATGGAGCAAAGTGCAAAGCTAATACCACAAGGAGTGGTAAGGTGTTGGAAAATGAAACTATAGAAATGAAAGGAGATGCAGTGGAGGTTGCATGTAAAGAGAAAGAGCGAAAGATCCGAATTGAAAGAACAAGACATAGAGGAAAGAAGAGTCACGGATAGACAAGAGAAGGAAACATTTGGTGATTTAATTGTTTCTGCTAATCCTTCCTCTGTTTATACTGATTCTCATTTTATATGTGATGTAGGAGTAACTTCTAAAGAAGAAATGCAAGTTGTTTCAGACCCTCCTCCTCACAGAAACCTTCATGTCTTAGTACCTAGTGGAGAATTGTCCATCAAGTTCCCTTGGGACTCATACTGTGAAGAGGATGAAGCACCCAAGAAATCAAAACAGCCACTAGGGAAGATTTCTTTACCATTTCATACTCTTTCTCCTTGCAAAAATATGAACAACACTAATGGTTTCACTTTAGATACTTATGGAATTAGAGCATGGACTATAATTGAGTTTGATAATTTAGACCTCTTAGTTGTTCCTAATACCTTTTGCTCTTATGATGATGCATATTTTTCTAGGTCATTAGAGAAGTCATCAATGGAGGTCCAAATGTAAATTCCTATACTTAGTAGAGAATCAATGTCTACACACATTGCAAATGGAGTAGAGGATGACCTTGATACTTTCAAACACTCTAAACCTTTACTCTCTCTTTTAAATGGTATTTTTGATATTGATGTTCAATATTCCACATGCTTTGATTTGTGCTGTAGATCAAGTGAAACATTTAAATTGTTCAAATTGGATGCCAAGATTACAATGAACATATGGAAAATTATGATTATGGCATTCAAATTTTTCCTACTACCACCATGCACTAATCATAGAACACATCTGCACCATCAATCATTTACACTAATCAATAATGATTTACATATAGTTGTAGATGATTGGATGATATTTGATCCTGGTGGATGTTTGTTCTGGTAGGTACCAAAGGCAGATTCATGGTGAATGGGCAGTTACAGCATTATCAAGGAAGCACCATTGAACAACCATAGAGCAAGAGTTGGTACCACTTGCACCCACCCTGCCGCTTTGAGCGGCCGAGGGAGTTTTCTTTTCTCCCTCCACTCTTTTCCGTTCTATTTTCATTCATTTCCTGTCTATCCATTTTCTGTAAACGTCAAGCTAATGACATTAAAGAAGCGCTTGGTGGGAGGCAACCTACCCAATTCAGAGAAGCCTTTTGTAGCTTCTCATTGTGATATACTTGTGAATAGTTTAAAAGTTAGAAAAGCAAAAACAAAATAGAATTTGAATATTAGATTAGAAATATAAATACATAATACAGTATAATAAATTTGATTTTTGAGTTGTTAATAAACAGTAGTTACAGGAATAAACACTTGAAATTACAGTGTTCTTGAGTTGATAAGAAATAAGAGAAGAGGTGAGGTGTTATACCGTTAGTGGGAGATTTTGAGGTTTCGTCTGATACCCTGTTCACAGACGATACTAAGGTTGCGTCTGATGGCTATTGTGTTCACAATCGCACGAGACGATCTCGAGGTTTCGTCTGATGCTTGCTCACAGACGGAAGCCTAATACTTGTACATTCTAAAGAGAGCAATCCCACTTTCTATCAATTCCCACCTTCACCACCTCACATTGCAAGTAATTTTGAGTTGATCTCTCCATTTCCTTCAATTTTGTTTCACTGATATTTCACTGTTTTAGTTCATTTTGACCATTGTTGATATTTTTAGCATCTGACCACTGTTGGAAAGAACATGGAAAGATAGCACTTGCTGCAAACTCTGTGAATATCGTGGCTGGTCTTCAACAGGGAGTGTTCCTATACTCTATCGTTTTAAATGTTGATTGATGATTATTTAGAGTACACTCCTCCTTTATACACCACAGTACGGAGGTTGATTTCATTGGTATAATATTGACTCTGTAGTTCAGTAGAATAAATTATGCATATTTTGGCACTTAGGATCAACTTAAGGTTCTGTGACAAAGTTGCATGTTCTCAATTATTCGAAGAGATACTGTATGAGAATTCTAGCATGACAATTTTCAAGATTGACATGATTGATGAATTTAGCAATGTTAAAGCAATTATTAATCCTGGATAAGAATTTGAGCCTCCAACATGATTCTATTCTTGAGTGTCATACCAACTGAAGTGTTTTGTTCTAGAACTTGCTTTAGCTCTTGGTCAAAAATTGCATACAATTAGAATTGGACACAAATGATAAAGGCAATTTTCCTTCTTGTAGCTTCGAGCCAAATAAGCCTTAACCTTCACATTATCCATTGCTAGCCCCTTTGAGCCTGACTTAACCCTTTCTTTCTTGGATACTTGAGCTCATTACAAGCCTATATAAGTGAAAAACCAATGGTCCCATCACTGGAACTTAAAGAGTATTGGTTTCTTTGCTTAGATAATAGGTTTCAAGATTAAGTTTGGGGTTGAATTTTGGGGTGCATGTGTTGTTGACTTGAGGACAAGTCAAATTTTTAAGTTTGGGGTTGTTGCGTCTGGATATTGGTGACATTTTGTAGTATAGTGCATTCTCTTTTTCATATGCATTCTCTGTTTTTCATGCATATTTGCATACCTTACAAAATTTTTATTTTTCTTCATGTACTGGCAATTAGTGAGACCACTTAAGAAAAGTAAAGTACAAAAACAAAGAGAAAAACAAGAAATTGAAAATAGAAAAAAAAAGGAAGAAGAAGAAAGTACCAAAATCTACAAGGAAGGAAATCCAGAAAAAGAAAAGAAACACCAAAAGTTATAAGAAAGCAGAAGAAAGAAAAAGAAAGAAAAAATAAAGAGAAAAAAAAAAAAAAAGAAGAAGAAATTGCAGGAGAAAACAAAAGAAATAAAGGAAGAAAAGAAAAAGCAGTGGTTTCATGAGTTATTAGTCTTTCGTCTGTCCATCATTTTTCTTTCGTCTGTCCATCATTTTTGTTTCGTCTGTCCATCATTTTTCGTTCGTCTGTCCATCATTTTTCTTTCGTCTGTCCATTATTTTTGTTTCGTCTGTCCAGTGTTAGCTCATACATATCATGTAGGTTCTAACTTGTACTCTTTAAGTTCCTTTGATTTTTAACTAGTACCTTTTCTTTTAACCCACCTTTACCTAAGCCCCATTACAACCCTGAAAAGACCTTTTGATTGTCCAATTTCTACTTGAAGGCAGTGGAGATTTTGAGAGTCATTGCAAGCTTATGGTAACTGACCCTCTGATTGGTAATATTGAGAGAAACACAAACCCAAAACACTTGAGAGCTTGAGGGCAAACACTTAACTGGAGAGGGATTGTTTGATGTTGACTAAATTACATATTTTCATGCCAATCTACGGTTGATTGCTTATGTGTGATGAACTGTACAATTCTTGAGGATGTTGAGTTCATGTTCAACTTTCATAGATAAATTGAGATGACTTTGGGAGTCAAGAAGTGCGTAATGAATTTTCAGTGGCTGTTGAGTTCAGTGTTATACTATGCTTATTAACCCCTGTAATGATGGAATCTATGTTTGCTTGAGGACAAGCAAAGCTTTAAGTTTGGGGTTGTGATAAGTGCTAAATTATACATGTTTTCCAAGGTGTTTTCGGTCCATTTCCATCTATTTTCAGTATGTTTAGTCATAGTTTAGGCAAGAAAACAGTAAAAATATCATATTTGTCTAATGTTAATCTTTGATTTAGTGTTTTGTTAGTTTTATAGGATTTTCGTGTATTTTTAAGTCATTTTATCCATTTTCTTGTTAATTGTAGATTGATTGAAGAGAAGATAGAAGCTTGGAAGGAAAGCCCACGAACATGAGACGAACAAATCCCATTGAAGCAAGAAAGTCCGTCCAATTCGTGCAAAGTTCCTCGAGGTTTGCATTAAATGAAGTGCAAGTGGTAATCATCTGTATCGTCTGTGGAGGAATCGTAAGAATCATCTAGGGGAATCGTCGTATCATCATCGTGAAAGACACCGTGAGTATCATCGTAGTGTCACAGAGACGAAACAAGCATCAAGCCTCGGACGCAACTGCATCAGACGAAAGTCTTGCGGCAAAAATACGCGGGGGCGCGCTCATGTCATCCTCAATTAGTCAAGCGCGCTCAGGGACGCGTCTCGTGCCTTATGGGAGCTCAAACGAAGGGATTAAGACGCAAGAACTCTTGTTCCGTCTGATGGGTTGTTCCGTCTATACTTGATTCATCTGAGTTGTTCGTCTATGCTTGCTTCATCTGAAGAGCTATTCTGTCTGTGCGTGCTTCTTATAGAGTTACTTAAATCCGGTACGGTAGTCTCCAAGTTACTTCGTACATACCGGTATTATCCAAGTTACCGTCGTGCTTACTTCGATGCGAGAGTGTTCCGTCTATGCTTATTTCATCTGAATTCATATAGACGAAGCAAAGACAGACGATACCGAAGCAAAGACAGACGAAGCCAAGACAAAGACAGACGAAGCAAAGACAGACGATACGAAGCTTCATCAGACGAAAGATCTCACAGACGGAAGAACACCTAGCATAAAAGATTGTTCAATCTGTGCACTCCTCGAGACTTGCAGCAAAGTAAATGAAAGGCGTAGTCATCTGTATCGTCTGAGGGTATTAACTAAAGTATTCTCTGAAGAAATCAATTGAAGGTTTCATCAGACGAAAGCAATAATTTGCAGTTGCAGTTGCCACGCTGTCAGAATCAAGCAAGTCAACGTATTCAAACTGTCACAATGCACCTGGACGTAATTCTAGTAAATGGGAGCACACTTCCTCATCTATAAAAGGATATCTTGGGCGCGAAAACGGGGGGGAATTTGGAGGATCGATAACTAACATTTCCAGTTACTCTGTTTTTCCTTCTCTTACAAGTTCCTCTCGTTTTTCTTTTCTCCACTTTCATTCTCCTTCTTCCTCCATCAAATCTTGAGATTCCTGAGTTTGTGAGCTTGCGAGAGCAAGAATCAAGCGATTATGGAGTTTCTCTTGCGTTTGAATTCTGTTTTTCTTCGTTCTTTTCTCGTTTCCATGTTTAGCTAAATCTGTAAGTTAGGGATGGGGATTTTGATTCCAGAATTCTTGTAATGGATTCCTTATGTTAATTCAAGTGTAATTTCACCGAATTGATTGATCTCTTCCCTGCTTAATGCTTATTCTTGAGATTTAATTCATGAAATTCAAATAGAGATAGAGATATTAATGTTTGACTGAATTGAACTATTTCCTGAGAATTTGTATCTCGTATCAACTATGAGATTGAGAGATGAATAGTTGAAGAAGGAGAGGAAATGTATCACTATAGTAGTGCATGAGTCTAGAGATAGAACTTGCATATTATGAGATGTTGTAACGAATTCATCTGTTCGCTTCTTGAATGAATCTCTGTTTTCACCTAAGAGATTAGGGATGATAGTAGGCATTCAAAGGGACTAAGACCTAGAAATAGGATTAGTCTACGGTATCACGAATTCTAGTCTCCAATTGAGTGAGATTTGCTGGATTAACATAGGAAGTAGTTACTTGAGGAAGGAATCAATTGAACCAATTCCCTAACTGTCTTCATCATCTCTGAAACTTAAACATTTATAGCTTTCCATTTCTTGTTTTACGGTAAATTGTCTTTTTACGTAATTACTTAGTTCACACACATGATTCACTCAACTGTTCGTCCTAATAGCAAAGCATGTTGAGTATTTGGTAATTCACAATCAGTCTCTGTGGTTCGACAACCTGTTCTCATCTTTTCTAAACTTGTAACGACCGGTACACTTGCCGAAGGATTGACACATACACATACTTTTAATTATGTGTATGGAATAGTCAACCTCAAATAATGGATGCAACATATATAATCAAAATAGTTAAACACATCATCCAATTTACAAGTTTATGGAAAAACATGGCTAACTCGCGCGAAGTCAGGGTAACTCGCGCGAGGTTAGCTTCAAAGGAGCAAAATTTTCAAAGTTTTAAAAACACCTTGCGCGAGATTGCTAAGATTGTTCTACATCTCACACGAGTTTATCTCTGATGCTTAAAAATACGAATCGTCATTCATCTCGCAGGAAGTTGCTTGTAACACCCTGCAACTCGCGCGAGATGGCCTCGAAAATACTTCAAATCATAAAATATCACTCAAACCTATAATGCAACATGGTTTTTATCATGGAATCTTCAATATAAACATGTAACATTCAATTTTAACCGGTCAAAACTCTCATAAAAGGCCTCTTCAAACCCCTAGAAAACTAAGAGAAGCATACCAAGGTAGTACATAGAGATGTTAATCAATATATTAAACCAAAAGGGTTTTGTTACATACCTTGTAAAATTGAGTAATGAAGTGTAAAGAAGGGTGCTCATGAGAATGAAAACTGAAATGTAATTGTCTCTTCCCTTTCCCACGTTTTTATAATTCAAATTTTTCCCCCCTTCAGATGTCGTGCTCATCTCGCGCGAGGTCGTTTCTTGTGTAACCCAACTCGTGTGAGATCAATGGTCAGAAAAGAAAAATTCTTCTTTAGAAGACCATCTCGCGAGATATCTAACGAGATCTACGCGAGGTGGAGCGGCAGAGAGCACTAGAAGGGTGATCTCGTGTGAAGTAAGTGGAACTCGCGCGAGATTGACTCGTAGAGAGCAATTTTCACAAATGTTTTAGTGCCAACTCGCGCGAGGTAGGTAAAATCCTGCGCGAGTTGCTCTATGTGAGTCTCAATTTAAGAAGCTTTTGAGGTTTTATGATTCTTACCTTGTGTTTTGCATTCTCCTTGATGTTTGTAGCTATGTAGTGACTCTCTACAACACTAAGACTCGAATAAAACAAACAAAAGAAAAGAAAAGAAAAATCAAAGAATCAAAAGCAAAGAGAAAAAGGTTTAGAATACTTAGGTTGTCTCCTGATTAGCACTTGGCTTTGAAGTCCCTAAGTTGGACTGCACTTTTAGACGGAGTTCTTGAGCTTAATAGGATCTCCATCATCACTTAGGTCTAGGTGTTGTCCAATAGTAGTAGCTTTCTCTAAGTTAGTAGCTTGCTGAATAGCTACTACTTTACAGTAATAGTAGACTTGGATCATTTCTCACGGATTACTTTGTTACTTATTTTTAGCCGAAATATAAAATACAATTTGGGGGTTTTTAGGCTTAGGGAAAATTAAAAGAAATTAAATAACAACAATTAAATGCAACAGTAGCAATTAACAGTAATTAAAATGCAATTAACAGACGATTAAAAGACACTAATCCGATTTCTATCAGATCCTAATTTCCCTCATCGGTTCAACAAAATAAAAGAACTCATCTATGTCTTGCATTGTAACCGAAATCACTACATTCCAACACTGAACTAATGCTCTAAGGTCTTAGAGGATTTTCATCTAACACTCGGTGGCCTTTAAACTCATACAATCGCATGAGAGCACACAACTCGGTTTCGAATCCTAAAATTAGTTTGTTGAATTCATTGTTAATCAACAATCTTAGTTCAAAATATCAATCAACATAATGAAATCGAAATTACAGAATCTAAAACGAGTACTCATGCATTTGAAAACAAAGAACCTAAGGAAACTAGAGATCTTATGGAGATCGAATTGGTTGATAAAATTAGTTGAACATAATTGAAATTAGACTAAACATAAATCAGAATTGCATAATCAGAATTAGAAATGCAAGGAGGAAGATCAAACACGAAAATCAAAATGCTAAACCCTAACAGAACAATGAAGAACAATAAAGAACCATCGCTGGAATTCAAACGAAATCAAAGTGCAAGTGTTGGAATTAAGATAAAAATCAAAGCACAAGTGCAGGAATTGAATGAAGGTGCTGGAAAAATGCAAGAACTTTAATGAATATTAAGAACCCTAGCAGAAAAATAAAAGAGAAGAAGAGGGCAATGCTGAAAACGAAAATTCAATTAAAATTGCAAGCGAAAGGAAGTAGTGTTTCAGATTTGAGTTTGGGGCATTATAAAGGGGTCAAGCATGTGCAAGGCACATGAATTTTAATGAACTAAACACCCCAATTCGAAACCCACTCAAAGCACTTACAAAATGAATCAACTTACATGAATTAAAATGGGTCTAACTACGTCTTCTTCACTGAAATTTCTTGGCAATTTTCGTGTGTCACTTTCAAGCTCATTTTCACCCCAGGTGCAGTCCGAATTAGCTCTTCATGTCTCATAGCTTTTGTAGCACTTTGATTCCTCTTTAATTCGACATAAAATGGAGCTCAAATAGAGTTCTGTAGTGAAAGTCATGTCTGTTTTAGTGAACCTTGTCAAAATTGGAAATTTCAGCGAATTAGAACAAAAATAAGCACTTAAGGACCAATTGAGCCCAAACTCATAAATGCACTAAATCATGCTAATTGACCATTAATAATATTGTAATATGATATATTAAACGCAGAGAAATTGATCAAAATATTAATTATCAACTACTGTTGTTGAACACATGCCCACTAGTATGTTTATCTTTACTGTCTTCATTTGAAAAGATTTCTTATTAATGACAGTGCTACAAACAAGTTCATAACAACATCATTTTTAATAAATTTTATTGATTTCCCATTTAAAACAACCACTCTAGCACAACATCCTTGAATTGTTGCAAACTTTGAAATTGTATTCCTGATTCAAACTTGGAAATCCTTCAACATTGCATCTTGCTTAAATGTTGGTACTTAATTTATGACACAAATATCAATCAGATTCATTATCACTTGGTAATTCATCACTTGTACAATAATTATTCATGTCATGCAGATTTTGTAAATTGGTAGCTCTTAACACTTCAATATGAAATCTATCTCCAGAGTTTTTATCATTTTCATGACTATCCACAACATTCTTTTCAATATCACTTTCATTACTTATATGCCCATTCATATTTGCATCAACACAATGGACACCAACTCCATCATTTTAGAACCAATATGGTCAGTGATATTACTATCATTAATTCCAACATGAAATTGTGTTCCAACATTAACATCGTATCTTTAGGCACTTTAGCTTCTATGTTTAATGTGCACTATTTGTTAGAATTAAGCTTAGCTAGTAAAAATTCTGCACCGAGCCAATCTTCCTCCTTTGAATTTGTTGTTACACTTTAAGGTTCAATTATTTTTAGTCTAACGAAATCTACATTACCCACAATTTCAAATCCAACATATTTTGGCCCATTTACCAAAGAAGTTTGCTCAAATTCAACGCATTTAGTTTCAACAACATCATTCCAAGATCAACCACAATATCTGGTCCAACAACACCTTCACAGTCAATAGCTTCATCTTCAAAACAAATAACATCTTCAAGTGATCCAATATCACCACCAACAACTTGAGGCCAAATAACACCACCTTTAACAACTTGAGGCCCAACATCACCTTCTACACCTTGAGGCCCAACATCACCTTTTGTGCCTTCAAGCCCAACGTCACCAATAACATATTTTAGTCTAATATCACCAACAACACCTTCTCGCCTAACATCAACTGCAACAAATTTTAGCCCAACATCAACAACAACAACAACTTCTGGCCAAATAACACATTCAAAACCTTTAAGCCCCACAACACTAGCAATTTCTTGATTAATAACCCCAACTTCACCTCTAACTTTTTATATAGGTGAGGTAATTGGAGTTCTTTTTACTTTTAACTTTGGTCTCCTATGATTACGAACGTCATCTTCAATAGGAGGTCCCTTAGTGAGTTCAGGCAATGACTCAACTTGACTACTCTCCACCACAAAATGCTCAAAAAATATTTTAACTTTTTGTGTGAAAGTTTCAGCACAATCCACCATGGTTAAAGCATCCCGGTCAGTAGAAAATAACACCAATTTATTCATTGTCCATATCTTTGCCTTCCACCATAAGGTGACATCCGAAAAGTGCCTGATGCATTCCGTGCGAGAGCGAGAAATACTCTCGCACGGGCGTGGCAAGTATATCATAATCACCAAGTAATAAGTATTCAAGAACACGAGTTATCCTTTCCATGAGAACAAGTAATCAAATTGTATCAATTATAGGACTGATAGTGATTTTAAAGAATTGAATGTGTTGTAAGTAACCGAAGTTTAAAAGGTTGTTTAAAATTCAATTTAATAAAAGTGATTGGGATCCCGATTTCACCACTAATCCTCCTAATACCCTTCCCTTATTTTTCAAATTGTATTATTGGATGAATCAAATTCATATTCTTGTAATCGTCCCTCTTAGGATCGATTACGCCACCTAGATTGACTCGATTATTTAATTTTTTAAGTTAAACTAAGTAAATTAGGGTTTATGTTTCGTGAGTCTAAAATAACTATGGTTATATGTTCACGCCACCTTCTATTTTTATCTCTTAGACTTTAGCTAAATGATGGTTATTTCTCCAGTACCACCTAAGTTTCTTTTCTCAAAATTCACTTAGGTTTAAGTTCAATTCATTAGTGTCTAATTAATGAAAAGCATTAAGTGTAGAAGAAAGAACTCGCAATTATACAACTAAATAACATCGAGAATTGTATTAGAATACATTAGGGTTACATCATTCTCCCAATCAAAGAGGGATTTACTTCATGATAATCAAGATCAAAATACAAGAATAAAAAAAAAAGAACACATGGATAATCGATTTCCCCAAAAAAGGAATGAACAATCCAAGGAGTGACTTGCTTTTCTCTCTCCTAAGCTTAATAAATAGGTTTTTCTTTTATAATTAATGTGTTAGGCTTGGTTTTGCGAACTCAGCTCGTGCTACCTAAACTGCAATTTGCGCGAGCTAAGCATACAAAAAGCATTCCTGGCAGCACTGGGAAGTTAACTCGGGCTAGCTATAGGACAACTTGTGTGAGTTGTGTTAGCAGAAAAGGAAGTGTCATTATTGGGAAGGCAGCTCGCGCAAGCTATGCTCCAAATCGCATGAGCTGTAGTAGTGATAGAGACAAAATCTTCAATTCTGGGGCATTAATTCGCGCGAGCTAAGATGCAACTCGCGTGAGATGACTCTTCTGCACTAATTTCTTCCAATTTTAGCCGCTTCTAAGTCCTAAAACACTTAAACAAACCATCAAAAAATTCTATAACATGATATTGCAGTTTTACACATTTAGATATTATTTTAGCTTGCCTAGTACCATTAAATGGACAATCCTCTTAAAAAAAAGAAGAGTTAATAACTCTCTTTCACGAATTATTAATAGACAACTTCCTCACAAGCTTCACAATAACAAGATATGACCATTTATCATAATCAACATTATTATACACATGTTCCTCTTTTTCCTCGTAACAAAGATGAGGATTTTTCACAAAAATGCCCTTATGATGATACACGACTGAAAACGACATCTTTACCTACCCAATTCCATCAACAATGTGAATAAATTAATACGCCTATACAAATGAGTAAGCTAATTTCAAAATGCAAAAAAGACCTAAATTAAAGAAGCCTTAAATTTAAAATGAAACAAAAAGCCCTAAATTGAAGAGGCCCCACGTTGAAAATGAAACAAAAAGCCTTAGATACAAATTGAAAGAAAAATCCCTAAATAGAACAGACCCCCATTGAAATTGAAAGAAAAAACCCCAAATTGAACAAGCCCCAAATCGAGATTGAAAGAAAAACCCCCTGTTAACTATAAGGAACTTGAATGTAATGACCCAGGAACCTTTTGATAATGATAAAAAGAAAAAAGTGCAAACAATATGAGATGTACGTAAAGTACACCCAATTTTATTGATTGTGGTAGTACGTAGGAATTGTGAGGATATATGTGAATTGAAAGGAAAGTAGAGCCAGTATATTAAATGATTTGTCAAAATACAATTGGTGGAACACGAGGTGGGATGGGAGTGTGACACAGCAGATTTGCATCCATAAGGGATGTAACAGAGAAGAAAATATTGAAATGAAAAAGAAGGAAATCTTGATATTCTTTTTGATGAATTTATGTTTATAACTATTCCTCTTCAACACCTGAGCTAGAAATATGTGCTTTCCCCAATTTCCATGCTTTTATGTTCATTAGTTTTCCATTCATTCAATAGTACACTGTATAAGTGTGTAGAAAAAAAATGAACTAAAGAATTGGAAGTTTCTAAATTAAAATGCGATATATTTATAATATTACATAATTGAATTTATGTCATGCGGCGCTTAATTAACTAGATTATAAACTTAATGCACTTATATAATGTTTTTAATAAAAATGATTATCTAATAAATAGTCATTTATTAAAATATAATTTAAATAAATTAATCAAAAAAATCATTCCAACTTTCAATTGGGTTCTGTATCTGTTGTTCAACATGGATTATTAATTCAGATTGAGATTTACTTGATGATCACTTAAAAAATCATAATTTTGTGATTTTTTCACTGTATAATTTTGTGATTTAATCATAATAGTTCATGTATAATATATAATGCTATAGCTTATATTTTTTTTTATTTTAATATAACACTTATTTGAATATTCTATTCTTAAACTTTCCTAATCATGTGATTTTTGTTCTAAAAAAATTATTCATCACAAAATTTTCTTCCAAAGTTTTATATATAGTCACAAATTTTATTCTTATATAGAAAAGCGATAACAGTTGACAGGAAAATTGTAACAAAATTATTTTAATTGTGGCATTTCTTTGAAAAAAAGGTACTATAAAATGTTTTAATAGTTATTGTTTTAAATTTTTAAGTGGGGACATATGTTGTTAGATCATGAAACTTTATGAAAAAAAAATTTCAAAACAAAAGGGAGGGCAAAAATCACAAAATTATAAAAATTTGAGAGCAAGAAATACAATTAAGCCTTAATAGTGATGGATTCAGAGATAAGTCGGGGAGAGATACATGTATAAATATTTTGTATTAATATTAATATCTATTAAAGAAAATTACTAATATTTTTAAACTTCTACGAGATTTCACAAGTATTCTCTTATGTCTATATAATTTTTTTAATTATTTAAATATGATTTATATATATAACATATTTTTACAAAACCAACATAATGTAAAACTAAAATATAAAATAAAAAAAAACTTCTTTCAAATAATAAAATGAATTTAATTAATAAATAAACTTATGAATAGCTACGTAGAAAAATTTAAGTGCAATTCTGTTCAAAGTGAGGGGATTATTTAAAAGAATAAACCACTGAACATGAATAAAATATTAATATATTAATGTATGAAATATAGTAGAATAACTAAAATATAATGATACATAATATATATATATATATATATATATAAAATACATATATTAATAAAAATGGGTGAAATTTTAGTTGAGACAATTACCTCACTCTTATGACTGTATATCCCGATGGCGTATATAAAATAAATATTAGTATTTGTGTTAAAAATTAAAGAATATATATTTTTTTTTTACATAGATCAATCCATCGAGCTTAATTAACATTTCATCTTTTACATTATAAGTATTGTTATCAATATCATATTATTATAAGTATTATATAAGATAAAAAGTTATCTTAATATAAATATCATTTTAATGTTTCAATGTAATATTAATTTTTATTTTATATTTATATCCTTAATACTGTGTGATCTCCGGAAAAAAAAAATTCTTAAAGATATAAGATTAATTTTATAAAATTATTTATTTTCTCTTCTTAACTTAATCTCATGATAAGGAAAGCTAACATAATATTTACAATGGGTCGAAGAGGGAGTATATTTTATGGAAGTTCTCAGCTCAAGTCACTTAGCTAAAAAAAGGGTTTTTCCTTTTATAAAACCTAAACCTGACCATTTTGGTGAACATGTTAAAGTTAGCATACCTTAAATATGCCACACCTTATCCTCTCCTTATAAATCATTACTGTAATAGATTATCATGTGATTAATTGTTTTAATTACTTGGACAATAATTTATCAACCGCACTACTGTAATATTATTAGGGTTAAGAAACGCATGTGTGAACTGCATAAATTATTATTCACTCAGTATATATATATAGGAGAAAGAAAAGTGGAAGGTATACATATTCAAGTAATATAATATCACATTTAGATCTTTACAAACGCCTTTCAACAATTCTTTTTTCTATATATATAGATCAATTTGTATGTAAAACGTAAAGTGTGCACGGATAAAGACAGTGGTTAATTTGATATAGAATTTAAAAGCGATAAAACACCTATTTAAATTATCCATACTATATAGTATCAAATATATATTCTTATATTTTTAATTTGTTCCTAATTGCCTACTAATTTGTCTTTGTAATTTTACCACAAATTGTTTTGGTAACAAGACAATGAAACCCACGTGCAACTGATCTCATTTTGATTTACTGAGTTGTATTCATCAATTTAATCCTCGTCCTATCTATTTTCTATAGGTTTCCCTTTTACCGAAAATACAAATTCGAGATTCTGGTCTGCAGTGCCTCCTATGGGGAAAAGGAGTCGTCATAATAATAATAATAAATAAAAAAAAAACACAATCAAAAAGAATATTATGATCAAAAGTATACATAATATAGTAACTAGGGCTGAGCAAGAAATTTTATTTAAGGGGATTTAAAAATATTTTTTATAAATAAAATTTTTAAATATAATTTATGTAATAAATTTAATATATACCTAATTGTTTTTAAAAATTTAAACAATTTTATAATTATATTTAGTTGATAAATATTTAAACTTGATAAAAAAAACAAAGAAAAAGTACTAACAAAGAGTAAAACATTATTAGAAAACAATAGAAAAAAATATTTTCTCATAATATACAAAGTAACTACAACTTATCCCTTCTGAGACAATAATAATATTGTTGACAATTAGGTTTTAATAGTTTCTTTTCTTTTTATTTGAAATTAATGAGTCAATATATTTATTTTCAAATATTTTTAAATTAAAAGAGATGTATAAAGATAAATATATATATATATATATATATATATATATAGAGAGAGAGAGAGAGAGAGAGATTATAATAAGAACATTTTAATTAATTTTGGAAATAATATGAAAGAATTAGGATAATCTATGCCAAATAAAAATGAAAACTCAAAACATTTTATAAATATATTTAAAAGAAAAAAAACTGAATTGGGGTGGGGGGTTCCGCCAGTGATAGCAACACAAGGTAAGGAAAAAATACGGATATACGAGCATTAATATATTTTTTCTGTTCCATTTACCAAATAATGCTCAAAACAGCAATTTCTTATAGTTAATTTCTGAGAGGTAGTTAGAAAGTATACTAGAATTTGTAGTTTTCCCATTAATCAATATACAGTTTAATACCTTTCTCTCATATTTGTATCTATATGGATGCCATGTTTTATAGCAATAGAATTGGAATGTATTCGTAAAAACAAATAAATGTAATTCCATTTTATCTGACAAAAAAAGTAATATATATAAATGTGTTGTACTGTGAGTAAAAACATAATCATTCAATTACAATTTGTAATTGGTATGTATTTACATAAAACATAACCAACATATTATAAATAATAATTTATAATTAAATGATTATATAAATTTATATCATCAATTGAATCCAAAAGCGTTACTTCCTCTCTCATTATATTTGTTTTCTAGTCAAGATAATAAATAGATGAGAGAAAATAATAATTTTATAAAATTAACTTTATCGTTTTTAAGGGGAATTAAAATTTTTTATATGATGCAATATTAAAGATACTAATGGGAAAAACAGTAATCAATTTTACATTGAAAAGTTAAAATAACAAATATTTTGGAATTAACTTTTTTTCTTATATGACAATGATAATCTGACGAAAGAGTAATTCATATGGAAAACACAAGAGAAACTGCACCCTTGATTAAGTCTCTAAAAATTAAAGAAAAACCTTGACATTGATTATTGGATGATGTATAGGATATGGATTTTCATGTGTATATGGGCTATGTTGTCTTTTTCTTCTTAGCCTTCCTTATTATGTGCAGTTTTCATAATCGGCAAAATTGAAATTCAAGGGGTACTTTAGTATACTATACCCTAAAAAATCAAACCTAGTCAATGACAGTCATAGCATGTGTTGATGTGCAGTATGATTCATTTACACTGATCAATTACAATGTTTGACTAGAAACCTGATGAGAGAATATCTTTCATCCACGAATCAAAATTAATACTGTGATTACTATGAATTAATCATGAATTTTTTGGGTGAATTAGCTTAATTAGTGTGAATTAATACTGTGATTACTACGAATTAATCACGAGAAAAGGAATATGTACTTAATTTGTTGCAAACTTCAAAACAAGGCAAGTCAAGTACAAGATCATAAATTGAATATACCACTGTTAATTGCATCTTATAATAATAAGAATCCGAAAACGAATTATACAAGCAAAAGAAGAACCTAGGTTATCCATATAACTGTCAAGTGCTCTTACACACGCGAAGGTTAAAAAACATTAAGCTTCTTTTTTCTTTAGTACTCCTACAACTTCTTACTCATATAGGTATAGTAAACTACAACAATAATATTTATGTACCTCAATGTTAGTTCTGATACTTCTTCACTCACACCTTTCTAGTAATCCAACCTGATATATTGAAAATTTGTGATCAGCTTTCAAATTCTTCTTCCGTTTGTTATACATGTCTTAGGAGAGAAAAAAGAAAAGAAAAAGAACTTGCCCTAATTTTTCATCTAAGAATTTGATATGTTGTTCAAGTAATCCTCTCAATTAATTATACAAATACCCATCTTATCAATCACATGAAATTGAATAAATATAAATATTACCTTCAATTATAAAATAGCCATTTCAGTTATGGATCAAGGCCAAGTCTGAGCTCCAAGTCCACTTCACCATCTTTCTGATTTCCTCTCCTAACTTGATGAATATTATTATCATCAACAAGACTTGAACCAATTTGGAGACTCAAATTGGCACCCCTCAGCTCTTGGTTCAAACTCAAAGACCGAGACTTAGGGTTATAAAACTCATAAAAAAGGGCATGTGAAGGTGGTGGATGAAAGTGCATCATGTCACTACTGTTCCTCTGACGAGACTCCAAAATAGAGTAAGAAGGCCTTGTTGGTTGGTTTAAAATTTCTGAGATAAAAGGAAGGGTCATGGATTCATCGTTGTTGTTGAATTTGTTAATTGTAGATGACGGGTCTGATGATGGTGTGATAATTTGCTTTGCCTTTGCCCTGTCTCTCCTATGAATATTCATGTGACCCCCTAAAGCTTGAGCGTTTGTGAAGCCTCTTTTGCAGAATGTGCACTCATAACAACGTTTGGTCCCATCACTGTGATCATCATCATGTGCTTCTTCTTCTTGATGATGATGATCAATTTCTTCACTTGAATTTCTAGGGCTCACTGGCTTCTCTGAATTCATTGCTGGATTATTTTTTCAGACTCTCTCTCTCAGAAACAAAAATAAATTTGTTAATCTCTTAAGTTCAAAGAAATTTGCAAGATGCAAGGGCTTTATATTGAGAAAAGGATGTGTAAGAAAGGTGTCATATATTGACAAGAATAAAACGTTGGGTAAGTGCTGTGGCTCAGTAGCGGTTTTCTTTCAAGACAGTGTCCTTTTTGGCGTTTTCTCATGGGATTTTTCCATTTAGCCGGCTCTATATATGATGGGTCTAATTTCTAATTATTTTAATGTGTTGTTTGGTAAGTTTTTAAAATAAAATTGGAAATTTTATTTCATAATATGCATAATTATTTAATATAATTTTATTTATTCAAATTATTGACCTAAAACTTGAATTTAATTAAAAACAACACAAATATACTATTTAAAGAATTATATCTAATTTTTTTCTTATTTTTCTGGTATTAACTTTCTCTCTGCCATTTGATTTGGTTACAGTTTTTGCTCATGTTGCTTTTGTGACTTGGTGGTGGTTTTCTTTTGGCATTCGTAATTAATTTCTTTAATTTGCCGCGTCAATGTGACTAGTTCTCGAGTACTCACAACAATTGTAATGTTAACCACAATACTATGATGAAATGGAGCATATTTTAGTGTTTTAACACTTTCTTCGACTCTTTTCATAGCTGTCAATTAACTTGGTATATTTGACATAAAATAGCAAAAAGAATGTGCTAGAGAATGTGACATACTTTTTCCTTGTTTAACAAAATGGCACGATGATATTCATCACCCCCAACTGAAAAAAAATTGTGAAGATTTTACTGTTTTGCATGATCTCCATACACATGCTTTACGGCGTGATTCTTCTAATTATATAAATATTCGCCTCTTTCATGTGAAAGCAAATTAACAAATGAAGGAGGTTCCGAGGATATGATGGGCAATGTGAACATGTAAGCTGAAAACGCGTTAAAGTATATCCCGAAATGTCTTTATCATATCAAATTCTTAATAGAAAATAATAATATTCTTGATATGATGCATTTATGTTAGCGCTAGTGTAATTTACTTGCATTTAACTGGCTTCCTAGCCCTTCTTCAAAAGGAAGAGACATGTGAACTATTAGCATCATATCCATCTAGTGTAGTAGGGTGTACCCTAATTTGATCCCAAGCCAACCTATATTTACATGCGATGGTACTTGCTCAATTTATTATATGACCAAGTTTCATTCATTCAAACTAAATAGTTCAAACTAAACATATGACTGTACCTAATATCAAATTAATGACCAAAAGGAGAGGAATGGAGCCAGTTCAAAAGGAATAATATTGAGGATAACCTATTGGCTATTTTAAAGAGAAACAAATCTCTACACGACCAAATGTCTCTTCGTCGAACAACTTTAGCTGGTGCTTAATGAACTTACGGGTGGACAAAAATGAACTAGATAGTGACCAATGTTGGCGATTTCTTATAATATTTTTGGTAGAGGGTACTTTGAAACAACCAGTGTTTAATTAGTCCTCGTAGAAAAGGGTAACAAAATCCTAAGTAATCAATTTATTCCAAGTTCTAGTGACGTTATCCTAGATATGATAAAGACTAAGTATTCAATCCTAATTAGAATAATAATCGTAATTGGTCGACCGGATTAAAACCACGGTTAGTCACTTGACAATTACATGAGTGCTGAACTACAGCTTGCATTGCCTATTATATTTAGATTTATTTATCTTTAATATATGTCTTTACAGCATGTAGTTGAGGGTGTCTTGGACTTGATTATCATCATTTTTTGTTATGCCTGCATTTCCCAAGAAATGGTCATAACATCGAAAGGGATTATGTCTAGTCCAATCTCTTGTTAATCATTATGCGTCTTTCATCAATCAATTAAGCCTGAACACAGGAACAACGACTACATAAATAAATTAAGAAGTTAAGGTTAATTAATTTTTTTTCCTCAAATTTAATTTAAATTTTTATTTTTAGTCTTTTAATTTTTCATTTTAATTTTTATAAACATTTTATAAACGATTTATTTTTTCTATTTATTTTTTCATTATATAATTATATCAATATTATTTTTTGAAACTTAAAAATAATTTTTTGGTCGGTAAAAAATTACTGAAACTTATTTAATTACTTAATAACTAAAAATTTGACAAAAAAACAAAATAATGACGAAAAAAATTTCTAATCATTGAAAATTGGAAAAGTTTAATTTAAATAAAATGAAGGATAAAAAATTTAACTTACCAAAAATACTAATTGATCCGTGTATATTAGGCTTTACTTATCAAAATTTAGTTTTTGATGTTTTCCTGTTAGATTCTCTTAGATTTGTTGAGAAAAAATAAATAAAAAAAGAGTTGTTGATAAGTTAAAGTCGGTGATTACAAACTAATAAGTTAATTTCTTTTAACAATAAATCTTAAAATATTTTACTAAATTACTTATAAGTGGTAGAAAAAAATATTTTCTGAAATAATTCATAAATATAAAATGGTATACATGAATATATTTAGGTCATATTCTTATATAAATTTATTTTTATTTATAGATAAAAAATTTTTGGTAATTTTAATTTTAATTCTTTAGATAATTTTGAGCTCTTGTAATTTTTTTCATTTAAAGATCAATTGTTTTAATTATTACATTTTTTTCATATTTTTATTCCATTATTAATCTTACTAAATTCCATATTCTATTTTGGTAAAAAGGGCAGATTTTATTATTCCTATTTTATTTTTTCCTTCACCCTTTTTAATATACTTAATTAATTATTTTATTTTAATTTGATTAAAAATATTTTAAGACATAATGTATATAGTGGCACCTAAAAGTTTTCAAGACCCTTCCATTTGGTTCTTAGAATGAAAATTGTGTCCAACACATACCTATATATAAATCCTATTTGACACATTTTATGATATTTACGAGATATGTGCATGTTGCCTCTACATCTTAATGTGATGTGTTTCAGGTTGTTTCCTCCCTAACTTTTGGGTTTGCAAAGTTCATTTTTGTGTTGTGGGGATAAGATATCCACATTAAAAGTCCAAAAACCCTTTTTGCTAGCTATCTCTATGACACAAAATCTCCTTAATTAACTTTGGTTGAAGTGTAATTGACCAAGTCGCATTCCGTCTACTTAATGGTATATACACAATTTAAAAGATTGTTTTTTGACCCAAAAAAAAAAGCTATTAAAAGATTTTGAAAAGTTGCAAAGCATAATTGAACATAAGGCCGGTAGACTCGTTATTGGCACCGAACTCCTTCCAAATGTCAAGAACATTTTTATATAAACTTACACAATTACATGCTAACTTAAAAATATTTATGTGCAAGAATCAAATTGAAATTTCGTGACAGATGGAAACCAATATCTAAAAATTAATGTCACGTACGTGTGATATCATAAGCAAAGAAAAAAACAATTAATGTTATAACCAACCAAAATGTCTCAAAATTGTTTGCATGATTAAATTCAAATTTTAAGTTGTTACCTTAAATTATAATATGATTTATGAACGAGAACTATGCTGGATAGAGTCTAAACCACTACCAGAATCACTATAGGTCGAACCCGAATCACATGGCTAAACAACTATAAGAATCATCAGGTCAAATTGTGTTATGAAGAGTACTCGACTAAATAATTATTATCCGGGGTCATCAGGTTAAGCTCTTGTAAGGAGTGTTTGGATAAACCGAACATGTTACTCCTAGGGAAAATCTATGTAGTCAATAATCTCTTTTTATTTGAAGCAAGACATGTGATCAAAATCAATTAATACATCATTAACAAGTGAATTTAAGGTAACTGGCACAAATTGAAATAAATAAATAAGGTTGAGATTTCCAGAGTAAAGCTAGTTCCGTGCATTTTAATACCCTACTATATTACTATTCACGAAGTTCTCAAAAGAAACATATTGGATTGAGAGAACTAGCTACTTGTCTACCGTCGTGTAGGAATATATAATGGTGATGCAAATTATAATTTTGAAATGGAAAATCAGCTTTCGCCTCAAGCTTTGGGGTACAAGAATTTCTTATGTTAAATTTCGGTAAACGAAAGTTCTTTCTACCATAAATTGGTGAACTAGAGTTGTGAAGCTTTTCCATTTTAGCGAACTTGCAATAAGTATGTAATTAATGCAATCCTTAAGGAGAATAGCAAAGGAGACACGGATCTTCATGCTTCAATGGAGACTTAGGTATTAGGAAGAAGAAGCTTGCACCTCAAAGAGAAAAGAAATGGAGAAAACGGATTAAAAAAGGAATGGAAGCGTCATGGCAAGTGCCAATAAGCTTGAGGTGGAATCGCCACAATGGAGCAAGGAAACCATTGATGAGATTCAAAGTTCTTCACAAGAACACAAGAGAGAAAACACTCTCAATTTTCTGAATTCAATTCTCAATTAATCAAAAAGTGTTTGAATTACACAGGAAATCCTATTTATACTACTAAGGTGTGGTGCTTAGCTTGCTATGGAAGGAACTAATGTCCACCCTTAGATTAGATTCTAATCTAATGGTTACGAAGGGAAGCTTGTGGTGGAAGCTTGATTAGCTTGGAGGACAAGGATCAATCCTCCACCCTTGTATGTAGATCCCCATCCAACGGTTATGGCACTAAGCTTGCACTCCAAGCTTTTAAACTTAGCCTTTGGATTAGAATCCTATCTAATGGTCACTAATTCTTTGTTCTTTTACAATTTAGACCGTGGACCTTTAATGAATACAAGGCCCTAATTATTAATTGTTAATCCTAATTACAATATTACAAGATACTAGAAAAATTACAAGTCCTATTACAAGTTAAGATGAAGTCTTGAGTTGACTCTTGACTTGAGAGTTGATTTTGACTTTTAAGTTGACTTTTCATTCCTCTTCTAATCCGTTTTCTCCATTTCTTTTCTCCTTGAGGCGCAAGCTTCTTCTTCCTAAACACCTAAGTCTTCATTGTGACTCCTATGCTATTCTCCTTAAGGATTGCATCAGTAATTGATTTTCTTTTTTCTAAAATAATATTATAGTGAATAAGTTTGATGATATATCTTCCCCAAAAAAAAGTGACATATCTTCTACATATGTAAACTTAAAAAAAAAAAAAAAAGTTCGGTATTTCTCATGCATATACAAAAATGATTTTACTAGCTTGCATAGAAGATTTACTTCGAAACATTAGGATTCACTTGAGGATTTGAGTTACACGTATAAAGTTTTAGGATTTATTATCATTTTATAGGAAAAAAAAAATTGTTGTTCAGGTATTTGCAAAGGGAAATTAATTGCTGACAAACCTTAATACGAAGCCATCAGTTGTATACTTTTTTTAAAAGAAATACTTTTTCAATAATTTTTTTTACAAAGCTATTTTATATTTTGAAAAAGTACGCATTAATCGAACTGTACTACTATATACAAATACATAATTAATTAACTAGGTGATTAGCGTGGCAGAATTTGACCGCTAAGTAATTTCTTTCCAAAATATTTCGTTAAAAGGGTGAAGTAATATTTTAACCAAAAATCAGTGAACAGCTTCTCCGCTTTGTTTAATAAATTATGAATTAGTTTGGGCCCTTCTGTCAGTTCCTTAATGGGCTATGGTTAGCAATTTGTTTTGGGGCTATGGTCAGTTCCTTAATGGGTCCTTCTGTCAGTTCCTTAATGGTGTTATGTTGTTCGTGTTGATAGTCATTTTTCAATTATGCAATACACTCGCACGCAATTAATGGAATGACGAGAACAACTTTTCTTCATTCGACAATATAACTTTTCCTTATTTTCTTTGCGTAAATTATTTTACTTGTCATTGCATGTTTTGTTCCTTTTGTCATTAAATGTTCTTAGAAAATTTAATTTCATCCGCGCAATGGTCACAATATGTTAATTTCATGTACCTTGCGGTCAACAACTATTATTTAGATATCGAAATTAAATAAGTTTACAAAAATTAATATTTCTTCACAACATGTTCTCTGATTTATTTCAAGTAAAAATGAATTAAATATGTTTAAGAAAATAACTAATATAATTGGTATATATAATTAATTAATTTAAAATATATAAGAAAATTATATTAGTTATCACTAATCCAATTTTTAGCCGAGGTGGATTAGACAATTCTTGAAATTTATTGTATGTGTGGTGGTTTATTATCATGATAAGGTTTTGCCTAATTTATCGCATGTGAAAATTGGATTAAATAATTTAATTAAAAATAAATGATCTAATTTTCTTATATATTTTAAGATGATGGGTTATATTCATTTATTACATTAAATATTAAGTTATTTATTATGTACTTAAAATAAGACAAACTCTCGTGACATGATTATGAAAACAATTACTTTATTTTAATCTTTAATAATCAAATACAATATAAAAGAGTTGATAACAATTTACGCATTTTAATCATTTAAATTAATTGAATTAAATACTTGACAAGATGTATAGCCATATTTTTTATTCCAATCAAATAACAGTAACATAATTGGAAGAATAATTCCTTATTTAAATATTATACTCATGACTAGTAACACATGAAGTGGTTGAGTTGGGGTCTATCCAATTGTTGGAACCTGATAAACAATTCCATCTTTAGTGACCCAAACTCGAACCCTATCACATCGGAAATCAGGGGTGACGATGGTTCCTTTGAGCACAATGGTAGCATCCACCAAAGGATTCTCTCTCTCAATTGTAGCCTCCGCCACCGTTCCTTCAACTCCAACCAACTCAGGCCATGAACTCTTACCTGCACAGACAAATCAAACATCAAATTATAAAACTCATCGTCACACTCATTGCAACATCTATGGTAATTGCTACTCATAACAACTGGATCATGTGTATATATATATATATATATATATATATATATATATGCAGGCCCCAACATGTTTACCTTGGCACTCGGACATTTTTTTGTTTCGGCTTTCTTAATGTTGTAGGTTCTTCTGTTTGTGATATAAAATGCGTTGAAATGAAGGGGTATTTATAGTTAGTTTTGGTGGCAATCTTATGTGTTGCTGAACCGTACATTTTGTACTATGTCTAACACGTGACGTGTCACATACGCTGGAAGTTAATCGTATATTGTCAAAATTTATACAAACAAGATTTGTCAAACTTTACAATGTCACGTTATCAGTGTTCTATTTCGAAACTCTTTTGCTGCTGATGAATAGTCCTTCAAATCTTTTCACACAGCTTATAAAGTCTAATCTTACCGCATATTTACGTTCATAAAGATATTGCAAGTTGACAAAGCTAACTCATAATATTGCTTCTTTTTTCCTGTGAAATAAAGTTTAGGTACTATAAAGATAATTATAAATTAGTGACTTGACTAACATGTTTTTTCTCATATCAGCTGCAGCAAGATTCAAACTCACGTTACGCTAGATAAATGAAAGAAATTAAATAAAGTATTACATTTATACTCTCTTTTTTATGTTCAACGTAATATATTAATTAATTGTACTATCGATCATCAATTTATTTATCTAAACTAACTATTGATATATTTTAATTAACATTGAAACACTTGTATTGACTAATTAATTATAATTCTTATTTTTTTTTCATAATATATATATATGCATAATTTTAATTTTAAATATGTAAATTTTGGTATTGATTTCACCGTCAATAAATATATTATTCCCCCCATCCAAAATAACTACAGTTTAGATTTTGATAAAGAAAATTAAAATGATTACAGTTCTCAGTTTTTAAGGTGATATTATTATTTTTAATCTATCCTCACATAATTATTAAAGAGCGTAACATATAAAATTAAAGGAAAATATTTATAGAAAGAGTAAAATTATTTTAATAAAATTATATAAATAAAGGGCATATTTATCGTTGTTGTGTATGGAGAACATTAAACTGCAGCAGGTATATCAAAATATAAACTTCAATAAATATCTACACAGTATATTTCTCTTTTTCTTCATTGACCCGCAATATAATAGTAGTATCTACTAACGCAATAAATACACTTGACTTTGTTGTTGAAAACTTCTTTAATTGGTGGCAAAATGATGTTGTTAGCTAGATCTGACACCTTAACATGTGAAAATACATCATTTACGGTCCTGATACTTTAATAACAACATGTCACCGTATTTTAAATAGTATTTTTAATAATAATAAAAAAAAAATACGAGCAAAGTAACGTCATTTTGCATAACAATTAACAAAATAAAAAAATTTGCCTCACTCAATCTCTCACAGCAAATCTCATTTTCACTCACACAACCCGTGAATATCATGTCTCTTAAGTAACACTCTTAAACAGTCAGTATTCATTTTAGGTTGGTTTATTGGTGCTTTAATCATGTTTTTGTTTTCGTTTTCGTATAGTTTGTCATTACCGAAAGATATACTAAGTTGATGTCAGAACTCTGAAAAGTGAGTACTAAACCTGAACCTTCAAGTTTGCCATACATTTTAGATTACTTTTCCATATACTTTTTATTGCCTATTAGAAACACTTATTTAGAGGTAAAAAGACCTAAGTACAACAACTGATAATTGTTACAAGCACTTCAATTTGTTGAGCAAGTATAAGCTGCCTAAATGAAACAAGTATATATCGCAAAGATAGTATATATCACAAAGATCGGTAGCTCAATCTTGGACAAATTATTTAAATACATTAATAAACGTGTTAAACAAGAATTATTCACCAAATAAATTTATAAGCCATGGCAAAAAACATTAATAAGATTTGTAACAATATTTTTCACAAAAATACACAACATTATTCAAAAAATTTAATGAACTTTTTTTAAAAAACACTGGACTATAATTTCTTCTTTATGAAAATTAACTAATGGCTTAAATAATTTTTTTTTTGTTGTTAGCTTCAATTAATGTTATAATTATTCATTTCTTATTAATATTTTTGTTAATTACAAGGTAATATTTCGTGTAATTTATAGTCTTTGACTCATCCCAACTTTAAATTCTCACTCCGCCTTTAATCAAAACCTTCACAACACTCATCATACAACACAATATAACCAATGTTCAAAGTATTATAATATAAATCATCACGGAAATATTAGTTGAAGCAAAAAATATAATTTTCATGAAATTTTACCTTATAATTAACTAAAATATTAATAAGAAATGAATACTTCTAACATTAATTGAAGCTAACAACAAAAAAAAGTTAAGCCATTAATTAATTTTCATAAAGAAGAAATTATAATCCAAATATTTTTAAAAAAAGTTCTTTAGATTTTGTGAATAATGTTGTATACTTTTGTGAAGAATGTTGTGTACTTTTGTGAAGAATATTATGTACTTTTATGAAAAATATTGTATACTTTTATGAACAACAAGGTAATCGATTATCGAAATTCATTTTGCATTCAAGCATTTGGGGCTTTCGGTGTTAATCGATTACCACCACATGGTAATCGATTACCATAATTATTTTTGCATTTATAAAAGTACACAACATTTTTCAGAAATGTACACAACAGTCATCACAAATGTACACAACATTCTTCACAATAGGGTAATCGATTACCCAAATTCATTTTGCATTCAAGCATTTGGGGGCTTTCGGTATTAATCGATTACCACCACATAGTAATCGATTACCGTAATTATTTTTGCATTGATAAATGTACACAACATTTGTGATAGAAGTACACAACATTTTTCATAAATGTACACAACATTCTTCATAAAAGGACACAACATTCTTTACAAAAGTTAATTTCTTCATAAAAAAATTGGATATAATTTCTTCTTTATGAAAATTAATTAATGGCTTAAATAATTTTTGTTGTTGTTAGCTTCAATTAATGTTAGAATTATTCATTTTTTATTAATATTTTAGTTAATTACAAGGTCAAATTTCATGTGATTTATAGTCTTTGCCCCTTACATTTCAAAAAAATAGAAACATCATTCTTCTCAAAAGTATATAATATTCTTCATAAAAGTACATAACACAATAATATTAAATTTCACAAACAAAAACCTAAAGAGTTACCATTTCCGTTTAGGTAATTTAAAACACCATTCATTAAAAAAATTTAAAAAATTATCAATTCAACTATACTTTATAACCTGAAAGTATATAACTTGTTGAAAAAGTATACAACAAGATTTAAAGAAGTTTATAGAAACATGTCCACGAAATAAATTGCAAAATAAAACATGTATAACAGTAACAATAGTTTCTTGTTTTCTTTTCTAACATGAACTCAAGTAGTGGATAAACACAAAAACATGCATTTACAATTTCAATATCATTGTCCCTTCTATGAGACTGTTTATTTATTCTTTCACAAACTAAAAAGTCTTATTCCAAGGCAGGAATATTGACAACAAGATTTCATCACTTGCCAAATCCACTTCACGATAACCCGAGTGGAAGAAATTTTCTGTCAAGACTGTTATGATGTTTCCTTTAGTATCAATAACTTGAAATTTTGTTCTAGCTGTCATCCATAAGGGATTCAAGTCTGATAACAGAAAAAAAGGTTGTGGTTCAAAGTAAAATTCCAATAGTAAAGAAAATAAACTAATGAACTACAGAAGCAATTGGTCGATCAGTGTCATATAACTAGCAACCTACCTTCAACGTACATCATTATCAATCTTCATCAAAGAAGACGAAATAGTATTAAGGGCTCCACTAGATTCAACAAAAGCATCATGAGCAGTCTGCAAAAGGAGAATATGAGCACACTGAAGCCAATGTTTAGCTGGATGCGAAGCAAGATGAAAGCAGCTAATCTGCTAATGTGATGTGATAGTGTATGATACATTAAATGCAAGGTGAAAAGGTTTTGGTAACAAACCAATGCCTCAAACTTGTTTTCTGTTGTAACAAAATGAAGATTTGTTTCCTCAGCTACTGCTGCTATCTTGGAATCAAACATGAAGAAATTTTTTCTAGAAAATGATCACCATATATCAATGTTTGATATGTTATACAATTCCAGACTATTTTTTCCATATACTTACTGGATACGTCAATATAATCAATGTTTGATATGTTAAGAATATTTCATACACTTTTATCTAATACAATAACAATTAATTTGATGGCAGCAAGCGGAGAAATGGACACATTCCTTTAAGAGATTCAAAGCTAACCCGCATATTGCAGTCCTCATTAGCTGGAAACACTAAAACTATAATCATTTGCATCATGAGCCTTGCAAAGAGTCATGTTGAACAAACCAGAAACACCCATTTTTTTACACATACCTCATTAATTTTTTCTTCTCTTTGGTGCAATATATGGTAAAAACAGATCAACATACCTCTTTGGTGCAGTATATGTAGTATACAGGACCTTGTTTAAAGAAGTTTACAGGACCATGTCCATGAAATAAATTACAAAACAAAAAACAAATAAATAGAAAATATGAATAACAGTAACAATAGCTTCTTGTTTACTTTCTAACATCAAACACAATTACTGGAAACCATCACAAGTCATATCAATTCAAAAATGCTTAATGTAATTTATATCGGGCACAACAAAAAAACCCAGGGAAAAGAAGGTACACAACATGTTGATTGTTGAATATAAGTATACAACGTGCTAACTGTTGAACAAAAGTATACCACATTCACAAAAAAGATACACAACTTTCAAACCAAAATCCATTGACAATGGTAATCGATTACCGCTTCACTGTATTCGATTACTTGCATCAGACTTTTGAGGATAGCCCATTTTTCATGCAATTGACGTCTTATACAATAACTCCACCAAATCATATGCAAAACGAAAATAAGAAAACACAAGCAAATCTCATGCAATGCTTAGACACATGATTAGGGCACAACAAAATAATAATAATAAAACAAGTCATGAATACAATAACGAAATTGAATGTAAAACCAAAACAAAATCAACATTTACAACCGACCAACTTGAACGAAAGAGGAAGAGACGAGTAAGAGACGACTTTCTAGGCTACACCAATAAACACTTCGAGGATTTCAGGATTCCGAGACATTTGTATGCCTCAATCTTACTGAATACCAAGTGTTTGAGAGAGAAAAGGACGAGAGATTGAGAGAGAAATGTATGAGAGATTGAGAGATTATGACAAAGAAAAAAGGATTCATTTTCGCGGGCAGCAAATGAAATTTTAAGATTTAAATTTTTACTAATTCACCAAAATGACGTCGTTTTGGTTTGTATTTTTTTTTTAAAAATACGTAAAGGGATAATTGGTCCGTATATCAGTTATTAGTGTAATGTTTTTGCATCATTTAATATACTTTTAAAAATCTAATGTATATCAGTTATTAGTGTAATGTTTTTGCATCATTTAATATACTTTTAAAAATCTAATGACACAATTTCTTTTCGCCCCTCCAGTGTCGTACATATAGTTTCCAAATGCCAAACCGTATTAATTAATTAATGTTGACTACCTTAATTTTATGTTGTTATATGCGTACAACATTTTTATAATATAATTATTATTTTTTTTTTCAATCTATCTCTATGTTTTACATCTCTTCATTTATTGTATAAAATGCAATAACATTTTATTGTACAAATATAATTTCTTTAATTTTAGTTAAACCAATGCAAACTAGCTAGTGAAAATCACATATTTCTCTCGAAACTACCTCTCTTTGAAGATAGTGTTCTTTCAAATGACTCTAAACATCTAAGACGATCTCCAAAGACATATATGGAACTCAATTTGAGTCCTTATTTCATTTTTAGTAGATCTTTAACTGTCATAAACTTTTAGATCTTTCAATATTTTTTCTTTAAATGGTGGAACTGTTATTGACGATCTTAAATTAGTATTAATGGTCTCACTCTCCCACCATTTATTTTTGCTATAGATTTTGATTAAGAACTCGATTCTTATGAGTTCTTTAATAGATTCAATTCTACAAGTTTATGTCATTATTTTTCAATGCAAGAATAAATTAAGAAATATTTTTTTTTCTAAAAGCTCAAAACTAGAGAGGCTATTACTCTACATCTATATTTATTAAAAAAAAAAGTATGATGTATACATGTTGTATTGTAAAATTTAACAATCCTATGAAAAAGAGGAGAATGAAGAAAAAAATACAAGAACAAGATGTTAGAGTTTTATTCATGTGTATTCATTTGTAATCAGTAAAACAATATATATATATATATATATATATATATATATATATATATATATATATATACTACTACTACTACTAAAAAAATGACCAAATTATCCTTCAGACAAATAAAAAAAAATAAAATAAAAATGCATAAACATAAATATGTAATATTATTATAAATATATAATATTATCTAAGAGAATATATGACAAATGATTTTAATAGCTTACTTTGAGTTTTGAGGTAAAAGTATAAATCAATTGAGATCTGATTAAGCTATGGAAAATCTCAAGGTTCGACAAGAACTTACAGAAGTACGTACAAGTTATCTTTTAAAAAGGTCCCTGAATTCATAGCGAGTAGTGTATTTACGTCTTTATGTGATAAGAGTTTGGTCCTCACCAAATGGACCTGTTGGCAAAAATAATCCATAAGTTTTTTGTTTTTTTTTTTCGCTAAGTTTCAAATAATATTTTACCAAAAAGCAGTGAACAATTTCTTGGTCAATGAATTATGAATCAGACTGAGTTTTGAAACAAAAATTTGAATCGAGAGAGATTCGGCCATTCGGGTGTGTTAAAACAGATGTCAAAACTTAAAGAGTGGTTATATAAACATTTATAACTATTTTCTAACAAGGTTCTTATATTTGTAGTGAGTATTGAATCTACATCTTTGTGATATAAGAGTTTACCAACTTGACATGTTGATAAAATGATTCGCAAGTTTTTCGTTAGTGTTCAAATAACATTTTTACTAAAAATCAGTGGAATGTTACTTAGCTGATGAATTAGTTTGGGCCCTTATTTCAGTTCCTTAGTGAGCTATGGTTAGATATTTTGTTTTTGGGATCCTCTTTTAGGTTATGATATTCCTGCTGGTAATTGTTTTGTTTTGACGGCAACACACCCAATGGAATAACGACAACAACTTTTCTTGATTCGCCAATACGACTTGATTGTTTTCTTTCCGTAAATTATTTTATTTCCAGTCTCATGTCACTTTTGTGATTCAATGTATATTAAATTTCAAATTAAAAAATTAATTTCGTACAAACAATGGTCACAATGTGTTAAAGTGCATGGATCCTTGCGGTACGGTCAACAATTATCAATGAGAGAGATAACTAAACATGATAAATTAAAAGAAGTTTCTTACAATCATCTTTATACATAATATTATAATGTGAAGAATATTCAAATGGTACATAATTTGAAGAGTAGCTCCTTATTTAAATATTATATTCATCATGACTTAGAACATTTGAAGTGATAATTAAGTGTAAACACGTCCCTTATCCAATTATTGGAACCTGATAAACAATTCCATCTTTATTGATCCAAACCCAAACCCTATCACATCGGAAATCCTTGGTGACCTCGGTTCCTTCAAGCACAACCATAGCATCTACCAATGGATTCTCTCTCTCAATTGTAGCCTCTGCCACCGTTCCTTCCACTCCAACCAACTCAGGCCATGAACTCTTACCTGCACACAAATTTATAATCAAGCTTCAAATTATTAAACTCGATTAAACAAAGAAAAAAATAGGTTCGAGGTGTTTTTTCTCCAAAGAACTTATAGGAAGAAAAAATAAGAATAAAAAATGAAATTTATTTCTACAAAAATTAAAAATAACTTTTTGGATAGCTAATTTGTAGAATATTTCACATCTTTTAGAAGAAACAAAAGAAAATATTTCTATAATTAGTTAATAAAAATTTTATTTTAACTTTTTACAAGAATAAATTTTATATTTTTTTCTTATTTTCTTTTCCTAAAAATTCTTTCATCAAAGTTGACCCAAACTAACTTATAAAGTAATTACTACTCATAACTCATGTATCAACACCGATATATATATATATATATATATATACACATTTACCTTTGCACTCAGACATTTTTTTTCTTTTAAGTGATTTTTGTGTTTGTGATGTAGAACAATGCGCTGATACTTGAGAGTATTTATAGTTTGTTTTTGGGTTGGCAATCTAATGTGTTGTTGAACGGTACGTGACGTACGCTGGAAGTAAATCATATTGTCAAATTTATACAAACAATATTGTCAAACTTTACAGTGTCACGCTATCATTGTTCTATTTTGAAACTCTTTGCTGCCGATGCATAGTCCTTCAAATCTTTACACACATAGCTTCTACATTCATATCTAACCACGTACATGTTCATGAAGCAAGTTGTTGACAAGCTTACTGATAATATTCTTCCTTTTTGGCGAAAGGAAAAGGTTCTTGGGCGTGGAGAGTTTACCACTACCAAAAATATATTGATTTCATGAACAATTTACTACACATTATACATAAAAATATGTCGGAAAGTGATTTCTCAGGAAAAAAATTGTAGGTAAGTTCTTTGTAGATAATGATTTGTTGTCAATTATAAAATCTGTTGCAGATTTTCTTTCCGCATAAAATTAATTAATTATTCACAAGAAAGTTTTTTTATTTTTAAGAAAAAGAATATTCTTATCAGAAATTTTTCTAAAAATTTTATTACATAAGAATTCGCAACAAAATTTTTGAAAAAAACTTCAAATAAAAATCCACTCTTACTGTTCCTGTGGATTTTATAATTCCCTATGTAATTTTTTAACAGATTTTAATTCGCCGAAGGCAAGTTTCTTGTGAATTTTTTAGAAAATATATAGCCTTTTTTTAAAAATATTTCTTTTTTGTTTCTAAAATATTCACATCAATTAATTTTTATTCACTTATTTGGATATCTATAAATTTTATTTAATTTATAAATATTAATTTAATTATTTATATTTTTAATGTTTATTTTTTTAAAAAGAATTTGCGGTTTTTTTGAAAATAATATTTGATCCGTGCAAGATCTTACATTTAATTAAAAGCAAAATATTAAAGTAAAATGGGCTTTCCTTTCCTCAACATTTACGTGAATTTATCTGAAATTACTAAATAAACATTGCAAGTGTAGAGTGTAGTCTTCTCGTTAATTTTGCGCTGTCCCTTCTCAGTGGTGTACTTGAGAAAATCTATGTAGTCAATAATATCTTTTTATTTGAAGCAAGACATGTGATCAAAATCAATTAATACATCATTAACAAGTGAATTTAAGGTAACTGGCACAAATTGAAATAAATAAATAAGGTTGAGATTTCCAGAGTAAAGCTAGTTCCGTGCATTTTAATACCCTACTATATTACTATTCACGAAGTTCTCAAAAGAAACATATTGGATTGAGAGAACTAGCTACTTGTCTACCGTCGTGTAGGAATATATAATGGTGTTGCAAATTATAATTTTGAAATGGAAAATCAGCTTTCGCCTCAAGCTTTGGGGTACAAGAATTTCTTATGTTAAATTTCGGTAAACGAAAGTTCTTTCTACCATAAATTGGTGAATTAGAGTTGTGAAGCTTTTACATTTTAACGAACTTGCAATAAGTTCCGTATGGAATTGATTTTTTTTTCTATAATAATATTCTAGTGAATAAATTTGATGATATATCTTTCCCAAAATAAAGTTACATATCTTCTACATATGTAAACTTAAAAAAAAAAAAAAAAAAGTTCGATATTTCTCATGCGTATACAAAAATGATTTTAGTGGCTTGCATTGAAGAGTTAGTTCGTAACATTAGGATTCACTTAACAGTTGAGGGTTTGAGTTACATGTATAAAGTTTTAGGATTTATTACCATTTTATAAGAATTTTTTTTTATAATTCAGGTATTTGTAAAAGGAAATTTCTTGTTAGTCAACCTTAATACTAATCGATTAACCACCGTAACAAGTAGTTATATACTATTTTAAAAATAGTTATATATTTTTTCAATTGTTGTTATATACTTTATTTTTTAAATTGTTGTTATATACTTTGTTACACTATTCTATACTTTATAAAAATATATAAAAATATATAAAAATCTAATACTATATACAGATACGTAACTAACCATTTCCTTTCCAAATTAGATGTTTTGAGTTTTCTCGTTAAAAGGCTGAAGTAATATTTTAACCAAAAATCATTGAACAGCTTCTCCGCTTTGATTAATAAATTATGAATTAATTTGGGCCCTTCCGTCAGTTCCTTAATGGGCTAAGGTTAGCAATTTTGTTTTGGGGCTTCGGTCCTCGCTTTTGGGTTATGTTGTTCGTGTAGGTAGTCATTTTTCAATTATGCAATAAACTCGCACGCAATTAATGGAATGACGAGAACAACTTTTCTTCATTCGACAATATAACTTTTCATTATTTTCTTTGAGTAAATTATTTTACTTGTCATCACATGTTTTGTTCCTTTTGACTTTTGTCATTAAATGTATATTAAATCTTAGAAAATTTAATTTCATCCGAGCAATGTCACAATATGTTAATTTCATGTACCTTGCGGTCAACAACTATCATTTTGATATCGAAATTTAAAGTTTTCTGATTTATTTCAAGTAAAAATGAATTAAATAAGTTTTAAAAAATAATTAATGTAATTAATAGATATAATTAGTTAATTTAAAATATATAAGAAAATTATATTAGTTATCTCTAATCCAATTTTTAGCCTAGGTGGATAAGGCAACTCTTGAAATTTATTGTATGTGTGATGGTTTATTATCTGTTTGCCTAATTTATCCGATGTGAAAATTGGATTAAATAACTTGATTAAAAATTATCATTTACTTATGATTTGTTATATTTATTTATTTATATTAAATATTAAGTGATTTATTATTTACTTAAAATAAGGCAAACTCTCGTGACATAATTATGAAAACAATTACTTTATTTTAATCTTTAATAATTAAATACAATATAAAAGAGTTGATAACAATTTACGCATTTTAATCATTTAAATTAATTGAATTAAATCCTTGACAAGATGTATAGCCATATTTTTTATTTCAATCAAATAACAGTAACATAATTGGAAGAATAATTCCTTATTTAAATATTATAGTCATGACTAGTAACACTTGAAGGGGTTGAGTTGGGATCTATCCAATTGTTGGAACCTGATAAACAATTCCATCTTTAGTGACCCAAACTCGAACCCTATCACATCGGAAATCAGCGGTGACGAAGGATCCTTTGAGTACAATGGTAGCATCCACCAATGGATTCTCTCTCTCAATTGTAGCCTCCGCCAGCGATCCTTGTACTCCAACCAACTCAGGCCATGAACTCTTACCTGCACACACAAATCAAACATCAAATTATAAAACTCATCGTCACACTCATTGCAACATATATGGTAATTGCTACTCATAACTACATCATGTGTATATATATATATGCAGGCCAACATGTTTACCTTGGCACTCGGACATGTTTTTTGTTTCGGCTTTCTTAATGTTATAGGTTCTTCTGTTTGTGATATAAAATGCGTTGAAATGTAGGGGTATTTATAGTTACTTTTGGTGGCAATCTTATGTGTTGCTGAACCGTACATTTTGTACTATGTTTAACACTTGACGTGTCACATACGCTGCAAGTTAATCGTATATTGTCAAAGTTTATACAAACTGGATTTGTCAAACTTTACAATGTCACGCTATCAGTGTTCTATTTCGAAACTCTTTTGCTGCTGATGAATAGTCCTTCCAATCTTTTCACACAGCTTATAAAGTCTAATCTTACCGCATATTTACGTTCATGAAAATATTGCAAGTTGACAAATCTAACTCATAATATTGCTTCTTTTTTCCTGCGAAATAAAGTTTAGGTAATATAAAGATAATTATAAATTAGTGACTAACATGCTTTTTCTCGTATCAGATGCAGCAAGATCCAAACTCACGTAAAGCTAGAAAAATGAAAGAAAATAAAGTATTACATTTATCCTCTTGTTTTTTATGTTCAACGTAATATATTAATTAATTGTACTATCGATCATCAGTTTATTTATCCAAAGTAACTATGGATATATTTTAATTAACATAGAAACACTAGTATTAAGTAATTAATTAATAATGCTTATTTTAGTTTTCAATATATATATATATATATATATATATATATAATTTGAATTTTAAATATGTAAATTTTGATATTGATTTCAACGTCAATAAGTATATTATTCCCTCCATCCAAAATAAATATAGTTTAGATTTTGATAAAAATAAATAAATTAAAATGATTACAGTTCTCAGTTTTTAAGGTAATACTATTTTTTTTTTAATTTATCCTCACATAATTATTAAAGAGCGTAACATATAAAATTGAAGGAAAATATTTATAAAAAGAGTAAAATTATATAAATAAAGGGCATATTTATTTTTGTTGTGTATGTCGAACATTAAACTGCAGCAGGTATATCAAAATATAAATTCAATAAATATGTACACAATATAATTCTCTTTTTCTTCATTGACCCGCAATATAATAGTAGTATCTACTAACGCAATGAATACACTTGCCTTTGTTGTTGAAAACTTCTTTAATTGGTGGCAAAATGATGTTGTTAGCTAGATCTGACACATTAACATGTGAAATCATTTAATATACTTTTAAAAATCTAATCACACAATTTCTTTTCGCCCCTCCAGTGTCATAATGTTGACTACCTTAATTTTATGTTGTGCGTACAACATTTTTATAATATAATTATTTTATTTTTTTCCTTCAATCTATCTCTATTTTTTACCTCTCTTCATTTATTGTATAAAATGCCATAAAATTTTATTGTACAAATATAATTTCTTTAATTTTAGTTAAACCAAACTAGCTAGTGAAAATCACATATTTCTCTCGAAACTACCTCTCTTTGAAGATAGTGTTCTTTCAAATGACTCTGAACATCTAAGACGATCTCCAAAGACATATGTGGAACTCAATTTGAGTCCTTATTTGATTTTTAGTTGATCTTTAACTGTCATATAAACTTTAAGAACTTTCAATATTTTTTCTTTAAATGGTGGAACTGTTATTGACGTTCTTAAATTAGTATTAATGGACCGGTCTCACTCTCCCACCATTTATTTTTGCTATAGATTTTGATTAAGAACTCGATTCTTGGAGTTCTTCAATAGATTCAATTTTACAAGTTTATGTCATTATTTTACAATGCAAGAATAAATTAAGATTTTTTTTTTCTAAAAGCTCAAGACTGGAGAGGCTATTACTCAACATCTATATTTATTAAAAAAATAAATACGATGCATATATGTTGTATTGTAAAACTTAACAATCAGATAAATAAGAGGAGAATGAAAGAAAAATACAATTACAAACTGATTCATTTATAATCAGCAAAAATATATATATATATATATATATATATTACCAAAAAAATATAAACTAACTATGAAATAAATAAAAAAAATAAAATAGAAATGCATTTATATTAAATGCATAATATTATTAAGAATATATATGAAAAATGATTTTACTAGCTTACTTTGAGTTTTGAGGCAAAAGTATAAATCAATTGAGATCTGATTAAGCTAAGGAAAATCTCAAGGTTCGACAAGAACTTACAGAAGTACGTACAAGTTATCTTTTAAAAAGGTCCCTGAATTCATAGCGAGTAGTGTATTTACGTCTTTATGTGATAAGAGTTTGGTCCTCCCCAAAGGGACGGCCTGTTGGCAAAAATAATCCATAAGTTTTGGTTTTTTGTTCGCTAAGTTTCAAATAATATTTTACCAAAAAGCAGTGAACAATTTCTTGGTCAATGAATTATGAATCAGTCTGAGTTTTGAAACAAAAATTTGAATCGAGAGAGATTCGGCCATTCTGGTGCGTTAAAACTGATGTCAAAACTTAAAGAGTGGTTATATAAACATTTATAACTATTTTCTAACAAGGTTCCTATATTTGTAGTGAGTATTGAATCTACATCTTTGTGATATAAGAGTTTACTAAAATGATTCGCAAGTTTTTCGTTAGTGTTCAAATAACATTTTTACTAAAAATCAGTGAAAAGTTACTTAGCTGATGAATTAGTTTGGGCCCTTATGTCAGTTCCTTAGTGAGCTATGGTTAGATATTTTGTTTTTGGGATCCTCTTTTAGGTTATGATATTCCTGCTAGTAATTGTTTTGTTTTGATGGCAACACACACGCAATGGAATAGCGAGAACAACTTTTCTTGATTCGCCAATACGACTTGATTGTTTTCTTTCCGTAAATTATTTTATTTCCAGTCGCATGTAGTGTAACTTTTGTGATTGAATGTTTATTAAAAAAAATTTAAAAAAATTCACCCAAACAATGGTCAGAATATGTTAATTGCATGGACCCTTGCGGTACGGTCAACAATTATCAATGAGAGAGATAATTAAACATGAGAAATTAAAAGAAGTTTCTTACAATCATTTTTATACATAATATTATAATGTGAAGAATATTCAAATGGTACATAATTTGAAGAGTAGCTCCTTATTTAAATATTATATTCATCATGACTTAGAACATTTGAAGTGTTTAATAAAGTGTAAAGAACGTCCCTTTATCCAATTGTTGGAACCTGATAAACAATTCCATCTTTATTGACCCAAACCCAAACCCTATCACATCGGAAATCCTTGGTGACCTCGGTTCCTTCAAGCACAACCATAGCATCTACCAATGGATTCTCTCTCTCAATGGTAGCCTCTGCCACCGTTCCTTCCACTCCAACCAACTCAGGCCATGAACTCTTACCTGCACACAAATTTATAATCAAGCTACAAATCACTAAACTCGACTAAATAAAAAAAATTATATTTAAGGTGTTTTTTCTGCAGAGAACTTATAGGAAGAAAAATGAAGAATAAAAAATAAAATTTATTTCTGCAAAACTTAAAATTAACTATTTCGATAGTTAATTTGTAGAATGTTTCACGTCTTTTGAAAAAGATAAAAGAAAATACTTCTATAATTAGTTAATAAAAAAATAATTTAAATTTGTAAAAATATTTTTTTTTCTTATTTTTTCTGTTAAAAAAAAATTCACTCAAACTAATTCAAATATAAATGAATTACTACTCATAAGTTCATATATATATATATATATATACTTACCTTTGCACTCAGACATTTTTTTTTTTTCTTTAAGTGATTCTTGTGTTTGTGATATAGAATAATGCGCTGATAAGTGAGAGTATTTATAGTTTGTTTTGGTTTGGCAATCTAATGTGTTGTTGAACGGTACGTGACGTACGCCCGAAGTAAATCATATTGTCAAATTTATACAAACAATATTGTCAAACTTTACAGTGTCACGCTATCAGTGTTCTATTTTGAAACACTTTGCCGCCGATGCATGGTCCTTCAAATCTTAACAAAAATAGCTTCTAAATTCATATCTAACCACGTATATGTTCATGAAGCAAGTTGTTGACAAGCTTACTAATAATATTCATCTTGTTGGTGAAGGAAAAAGGTTCTTGGGCTTGGAGAGAGTTTACCACTACCAAAAATATATTGATTTCATGAACAATTTACTACAGATTATACATAAAAATATGAAGGAAAGTAATTTCCTAGGAAAAAAAATTGCAGGTAAGTTCTTTGTAGATAATGATTTGTTGTCAATTATAAAATCAGATTTTCTTTCCAAATAAAATTAATTAATTATTCACAAGAAATTTTTTTATTTTTAAGAAAAAGAATATTCTTATCAGAATGTTTTCTACAAATTTTGTTACAGAAAAATTCGCAACAAAAATTTTGAAAAAAACTTCACATAAAAATCCACTGTTACTGTTCCTGTGGAATTTTTAACAGATTTTAATTCGCCGAAAATTTAGAAGGCATGTTTCTTGTGAATTTTTTGAAAATATATAGCTTTTTTTTTTTTTTTTATAAAATATTGACATTAACTAATTTTTATTCGTTTATTTGGATATCTGTAAATTTTATTTAATTTATAAATATCAATAAAATTATTTATATTTATAAAATTATTTATATTTTTAATGTTTATTTTTTAAAAAAGAATTTTCGATTTTTTTGAAAAGAATTTTTGATCTAACTTAACCTCACAAACCGGCTTGCAAAGTAGATACAACAGACCCCTCACGTTAAGGATGACAATAGGGTACGATAAATCCCACAACTACAAAGAAGTCCTCTACACACAAGAAGGGAATTGAATTGTGTTATTAAAAAAATTTTCCCGTATCGTCTGTTGATTTTAAACTGGTTCAGACGATGTAAAAATTTATCTTGAAAGATTAATTTTAAGGAATGAAGTTATACTTTAATTATTCCCGTTAGTCACAAGATTAAATAATTTAAACATCGTTATTTTTATACTGGTTCGTCTATACAAGACTACGTCTAGTTACCCAGCAAACACTGAGTTTTCACTATCAACCGTGAAAAGGTTACAAGTATTGTTTGAACCCAGTCACTTCTGGCTAATACAAGATATTCTTTAAACAAAGCCTTCCCAGGCTAACCAACTAAGTATTCTTTGAAACATAACATCTTCAGGCTAAAGAAAGGTATTCTTTGCACACACAGCCTCCTCATGCTAAAATACCACACAAGTGGATTTGTAAAGAGTTTATGAAAAACTTTAAGATTCCTCTACACAGAGAGGGTTTTTACAATGAAGAATGAAATTCTTTGATTCAAGAACGAAGATAAGAAAAAACTTATGCAACGTTTTCGCTAACTTGAATTTGAGAAAAGAAGACCTTTATATAGGCAACAGTCTGAGAAAGATCCGTTAGACTCAAATCTTGATCATTGTCCTTTTCTTGAAGCTTTCACATCAGTGGCAGAGATCAATCAGAATAATTAAATGCTTGAGCAGCGGAGTCAGCACATATACAGTACCTTTTTCTGACTTGATTGGTTTGGATAACAAAAGCGTGATTTGCTTTTCGTGTTGCAGAGGTTTTGCATAGTGTCCAACCACTTTTGAAAACTTTCACGAGTAACGACTAGATTTGAAATAAACACAAGTTACATCGTCTGTCTTCAACTCCCTTTAGTAGACGATGGGTCTTGAAAAAGACAGAGTCTTCAAAATGATATTCTGTAAGATAAGTCCGAAGATAATGTCGTCTACCATCTTTCTTGTATTGTCTAATCTTTGAGGCATAATCCTTATAAGATGAAAGATGTACTAAAGAGTTTAAACATTGAGGGGTCATCTTTCGTCTTAGGTGACATCTGTCTTCGAGGCTCACTTCGTCTGTAAGTATTGTTTATCTTGTAATTATCAAAACCAAGAGTGTTAATCATCTTGATCTAACAATCTCCCCCTTTTAGATGATTAAAGACCATACCAATACTTTAGAAAGACAGAGCTATTTGCATAAGACAAAGGTTAGCAAAGTGATAACAGTTATGCCAGATTTACATCAAGACAATGTCTTCTGATAATACCTCATTTATAGAGTTGTTACATCAAAAAGATGTAATCAAGTTCTAAGATATACAAAGTTTAGACGAGAAAAAAAAAACTTATCATAGCTAAATAAAAAATAAAAAAAAATTACAAGACTCTCCCCCTCAATCTGATACTCAATGTTCATAGACTCTCCCCCTAAGCTCACATCAGATGCTCTTCTTCAGAAGCTCCCCCTGAGCAGATACTCTCTTCTTCTTCTCAAATATTCTCCCCCTTGGGCTGAAATCTATCAAAAGGACTATTGAAGCGGAGGCTGTTGCTTCAACAAAGAGAACACAAGACTTTGAAGATGTTCCAGCTTGGTATTTGTAGCATGTTGAGATTCTTCAAGTTCCTTGTTCTTCTTCTTCAAGTGTTCACAATTATCCTCTAGAGCATCATACTTTCTCTTCAAAGCATTATACTTATCAGTAGAATCATCTGATGATTGAGGTGATTGTGGCCCAGACTCAATCATAAGAGACGGTTGAGGTTTAGAAGAAGGCAAAACAGTCTCTTCATCAAATTCTATCTCCACTACAATAGGATTAACTTCAGTTGCCTTCAAATGCAGAGTGAACAATGGGAGATCCAAATGAGAATTGAAGTTTTCTTCCCATTGCCAACAATATGATTTGTTGAATGTTGTGAGTTGGAAGTATTGAGGCATATGCGGTGGATGAATATAAGCATAAGCTCCTCCAGGGTAGACTCTGTTAAACAACAACACCAGTTATGCAACATAATAGTTGACTGAGTTTCTTTAATGAATAATTTAGCTAGTTTATTACTCCTATTTACTAGCTAAGTGGTTAGGTTGTTATTTGATTTGTCTCGCTAAGTTATTATTTGTTTACCTAGTCTTTAGTTGAAGCCATGTTAATGGTTTAGTGGTCTGCTGAATATTAGTGTTGGACCTCAAGCTTGATGATGCTTTGGTGTCTCTCTTGGTGTTTTTGATTTTGATGTTAATGTAATTTTAGTTTTCTTAGTTGGAATGTATCTAGGAGTTTACTATGTATTGTTTGTTGAGTTTAGGCATATATGTGTTGAGTTCTTTGTTTGAGGCCCCAGAGATGTTTTAAACTTGTGTATGGTTGATCAAGTGACTAATGTTTGATTTCCATTTGAGAAAAACAGTTTTAAAATCCTTGGAAATCCATTTTTCACTGATGTAATCGATTACAGGCTTGATGTAATCGATTACATTGATCTTCCTCTCTGGTGTAATCGATTACATCCCCTAGGTAATCGATTACCATGGCAGAAAATTTTTTGTATCCTCTTGCTGCTTGATTTCACCCTAGATGCACTCCGAATTGGCTCTTTGTGTCTTCATGAGATTTGTAGCTCTATCAATCCTCTTTCATTTGCAAAAAACCAGAGCTCAAAACGATATCTGTAGAAGAAGTTATGCCAATTTTGGTGAAAGTGCTCAAGCAGGTGCGCTTGAGTGCACAACCAGGAGCATTACTCACTGATGTAATCGATTACATCTCCAATGTAATCGATTACATGGCCTGGAAACACTGATGTAATCGATTACATCTCGTTGTAATCGATTACATGCATGGAAATTCAAATTGGAGGGTTCTAACGGCTAGTGTAATCGATTACATTCATTTGGGATCAATTACATTGACCGTTGTAGCTCAGTTTTGCACGTTTTCTCCCTCCAAATTTGTTCTATAAGTATAATCTTGATGAAACATATGAAAGGGATGAAAACCAAACCATTTGCAACTACTTCTACACTTTCATATGCTCTGTAAATAGAGTTCATCAAGGTTTTCAAAGAGAAAGGGCAAACTTGATACATTCCATTGATTGGGTGGATTTCATTGTGTTTATTTGTGATCAGAATCTACACTAAAGGTGTTTTCTATACTGATCTTTATTTGTATTTCAATTTCTGGGTTATTACTCTAGGAGAGAGGTCTCTCTGGATAGAGTATTTGTATTTGAGAAGTGATTTCTCAAAGGTTTGATCTTGGAGGTGCCAAGGTCAGGGAAGAACTGTTCTTTGGGTTGAAGAACAGGTTTTGGGTGTTTTGATTTCGTTTTTGTGTTGCTTGTTGCAGAGTGAATGTAAAAGAACACAAAAGGGATCATTTGATAGTGGAAAGCCAATCGCAACAGTTGTTGGGTTGGGACTGGACGTAGGCAGTTGGCCGAACCAGTATAGATCGCTGTGCACTCTGTCTCTTCCTTATCCTCTTTACAGTTTTCCTTATATTGCTATTATCATTGATTAAATTCTACAGTATATTTGGTAACTGTATTGATAATCAACTCAGTAATTGATACGGTAATTGAATCAGTAATAGAATAGGTAATTGAATCGGTAATTGATACGGTAATTGATAAGTGATTCTAGAACAGATTTGTTTGAATTCGAAAGGAATTAGAAACACGCGAATTTGGGGTAAAGTTTAACAAGAATCTATTCACCCCCCCTCTAGATTCACACATAGGGACCAACAATTAGGAGAGTCTGTTGTCAAGTTGTTGCATGTATGCTTATTTAAGGCTTTGGTGGTTCATTTGAATAAATAGTTTTAGAGTGTCCCATATATATCTTCTTTGTCTTCATTAGTGTTGTGCTTTCTGATTCAACAGACTCTGCCACAGGTGATAGACTCTTCATCAAAAGAAGTCCCTGAGCAGAAAGCTGATGTGGCTTCATGTTCTTCTATCATCCTTTGAATCTTAGGATTGCTAGGTCTTGAAGATTGAGTCTGAATAGTCTTCAGATGAGCATAAGCAGCTGGGGGCAGACGCTTGACAATATGTCTTGCAAATTTGAACTCTTTGGGGGAAGAGTGTTCCTTCTTTTCTTTGCCTTTTGCAAGCATCCTTATAAGGCATGGTCTCGGACGATCCATCCTTACAAAGAATTTTGTTTCATTAGATGCAAGTGTAGAAAATTGAGAACCCATAAGAAAAGGTAGAGAACGTCTCTCTTTCTCTGCTCTGTTCTGAATCTGACGAAAGGATTGAAGTCTATCCTTGATCTCATATCTATAAGCTCTTGCCATCAAAGTGTATGCCGCATCATAATCAATAGGCAGACAATGATAGCATTCTTCAGGTGTATCATACTCTTGGAAGTTGAGAAAGTAAGTTGGATGAACACTAGAGCAATGAGGTCTGAGCCAGGGCAGAGTTAGGCCAAGTGTGTAGCCTAATGCAATGAATTTCGTCTTATTCATTGGAATGGTGAATGATTGGGGGTCATGTTTATCTATTGCATCTAAGTGCCAATGAGAGAAGCATGCAGGGACCGATATTTGAGACATAAAGTCACTAAATACACAGTGATGATGAACTGGTGCTCTCTTGGGATGATGACGAATGGTTCTTTTAGAAGAGACTCTAGAGACAATGTTTGGTTCATACCCCAAAGTTGGTCCTTCAATCAACAGACCATCAAGGTGACGCTTGTAGTCGTCTATACCTTCTAAGCCCTTAATCTTCAAATCTGCAATAGCATCCTAAGGCAGACGCTTCAACCATTCCTTTTGTTCAGCACTATCATATTTTCTTGACATGTCAAAATCAGAAGGCTTCAATGGTTGGTAATGGTTGAGAGGATTTACAAATCTTCCCAATTGGAACCCTTTCTTTCCTCTATACCTGTAAGGGTTGTCTAATTCAATGAAGGGAGATTCTTCCACAAAAGAATCTTCATCGTCTGCGCAATAGCCATCATTGTCAGACTCAGATCTATCCGATTCAGAAAGATCAGAGGCTTCCTCAGCATGATCTGTGATGATCCACTCAGACCTCTTAGGCCTTTCAACACATCTAATAACGTTGTACCTTTGCATAACTAGATTGTTGAGAAAGGTGTAGTCCATTTTGCGCTTGGGTGAAAGGTCTTCCTCATTTAAGACCTCAGCTGGAACTTTCCCATAAGTTGCCACATGTCTTGTGACAAGACACTCTTCTTCATCTGATGAAGCAGATTCTACTTCATAGATGATAGACGAAAGTTGCATCGTCTGTGAACAACATCTTTCTTCAGACTCTACATTTACCGTCTGAAGGGGTTGGCATGAATGGAAGACGAAAGCACGATTGCATCATCTTCTCTTGATTCGTCTAAAGGAGTAGAAGATCCAAGCTCCATAGGGGGCAAATCTTCACTAAGCATTGTAGACAGTTGTTCTGCGAGGACTGCGTTGTCTTTTTGGATCTGGGCAGTTTCTTCATTGTCCATGCCCTCTGATATGGTCTGAGTGTGAGAAGCTCCAGACGATCCAATCCCTCTTGCGCTTTCCCGGAACATACGTTCCCTTTCAGCTTCTAAGAGAATGGAGGCTTTCTTAGCCTTCTTTAATTGTTCCTTCTCGCTTAGGATGGTTGTAGTCTCAACTATACCTTTTCTCACTCCCTTCATATATGCCTTTCTCAAGGCATCCTTTGAGACCTGAACTTCGTCTATTTTTTCCTTCTTGTGAACATCTGCTCGCCTACTAGCAGACTCAACATCCTCAGATGCTTCTTTAGCAGATGGATTATCTTGAGTAGATGAATCCATTTTTGGCATTTTCAACTTGATAGACTTTGTTTTTTGTCTAACAAGAGGCACATCTTTTGTCGTCTCAAAAGGAACCTCTATAACTTGTACAGGTGGTTCAGACGACGTTCTAGGTTTGGATGAAGGAGGGTTTGGTGTTTGGGCTTGTGTTTGTGGTGGAATGGGTGCGTTTCTTTAATTCTTCCTTCTCACTTAGAATGGTTGTAGTCTTAACTATACCTTTTCTCACTCCCTTCATATATGCCTTTCTCAAGGCATCCTTTGAGACCTGAACTTCGTCTATTTTTACCTTCTTGTGAACGTCTGCTCGCCTACTAGCAGACTCAACATCCACAGATGCTTCTTTAGTAGATGGATTATCTTGAGTAGATGAATCCATTTTTGGCATTTTCAACTTGATAGACTTTGTTTTTTGTCTAACAAGAGGCACATCTTCTGTCTTCTCAAAAGGAACCTATGTAACTTGAACAGGTGGTTCAGACGACGTTCTAGGTTTGGATGAAGGAGGGTTTGGTGTTTGGGCTTGTGTTTGTGGTGGAATGGGTGTGTTTCTTGGTCTTTTGATGAGAGGTTTTTGTTTGGGGCGAGTTTGTTAAGGAGATGATTGCGGTTGAGAGGTTTGTGTTTGTGGTTGAGGAGGTTGAGACTGAGAAGATGATTGAGAAGACTTTGGATTAAGACACTTCTCACGCATTTCATTCAGCGTCCATGCTCTAAGGTCTAGACGTATTCTTGAGAAGGTGGTTTGCATGATTTCATGACCACTGGCATACCATTGACATCCCTTGATATCAAATTCTTGATTCTGGATGATCTTTGCGAAGACAGCAGGATAAGGAACACTTGATTTTCTTCGCAAGTCCCTTCCTTTCAAGGTAGCAACCCAGTGATCTAAAATCACATGGGGAAGACTTATCTTCTCCTTCTTAAGAAGATAAAAGAGACAGAATCGATCTCGGTTGCTCACATTGTCACGAGACCGAATCTTGGGAGTGTTGAAAAGAAGATTGTGCAGAACTCTTCCTTCAGCGGTCAGGTTCCCAGCCCTTAGAAATTTGGCCAGGTCAGACGTTCTGGGTTTGGCATAGAGTGTCTGATCGATGAGGGCTTCATCAATACCCTCATTCAAGTTGGGGGTGTAGACGACACTGTCAATCTTGCACTTCCCTATAGCAGCAATAGCTTCATCATTGATAAGGTATTCCTTATCACCAATGGTTCCAACAATATTGTCATCAACAATTTTGGCCTCAGACCAAAACTCAACGTAAGGCTCCATCATCCATGGGCCTTCCCATGAAGCGAACTTCATCCATCCTGCTTTCTCTAGAATGTGGCATGAATGCCCATAAAGGTTTGCAAGAGTGATCCTCTTCACCCACTTGCTAGGCAAGAATAAATCTTGCGCGAAAAAGCTTTCATCTTCAACAGGTAATTGTTGTTTGTTCTTGGCGACCAATTTCTGAGTTTGAAAAATAAGAGGATTAGAGAGTGAAAGTTCTTAGAGAGAGTAGATTTTGGTAACTTAGCAGTGTAAGGAATAACAAAGAAGACTTTAGCACTTTTATAATCAAATAAATGAAACGGTTATATTTTATCAGACGATAGAATTAAAATCGTCCCTGATTTGATGCTTTCTCCCATGATTGCCCTTTCAATGATTGATTTGACTTCTGTCAGTTGCGGCGCATGCTTTTGAACTTCCTAGAATAGAGTAATAAATGCCAGACATATTTAATACTGCATTTATTATGTCTTCCTGCACAATTAACTTTAAATTAATTAAATAATAACATTGCGTCTGTTGAATGGCTTTTCACTAATTCAACTTGATCAGACGCAAGGTTTCGTCTTAACGCGAAGTAATCTGATGATAAACACAAACAAAATAACTTAATCTTTTAAAGAAATAATTCCCAAATTTTCTTTAATGAAATTAAAACGTGTTTCGTCTAGAGCCTTTGTAAAGATATCTACCCATTGAAAATCAGTTTGGACAAACTGTATATCGAAAATACCCTTTTGAACATAATCTCTTATAAAGTGAAATTTTATTTCAATATGTTTAGCTTTTGAATGCTGAATAGGGATTTTGCTGAGATTGATAGCACTTGTGTTGTCACAGAAAACTGGGATTTGGGTTTCAAACCTGAAGTAGTCTTCAAGTTGATGTTTTACCCATAGAAGTTGTGAACAACATCCAACAGCAACAATATACTCTGATTCTGTGGTAGAGAGTGCTATGGAGTTTTTCTTCTTGCTTGACCAAAAGATGAGTGATGTGCCTAGAAAGTGACATCCACCACTTGTACTTTTTTTTTCCACTTTGTCCCCAACATAATTAGCATCACAATAGCTACTCAAACTGAAATCACTATTTTTCTTACAAAATAAAGAGAGATTAGTGGTTCCAATAAGATATCTAAGAATGTGTTTTACAGCTTGAAAATGAGATTCTCTAGGGTCAGACTGAAAACGTGCACATAGACAGACGCTAAACATAATGTCTGGTCTACTTGCAGTTAAATAAAGTAGTGAGCCAATCATACCTCGGTATACCGTCTGATCAACGGTCTTACCTGATTCGTCTTTGTTGAGTCTAGCACCAGACGAATGCATGAGTGTCTTTATTGGCTTTGCGTTATCCATCTTGAATTTCTTGAGAAGTTCTTTTGTGTACTTCTGTTGATGGATATAGATTCCTTCTTTCGTCTGTTTGATTTGAAGATCTAGGAAGAACTTTAGTTCTCCCATCATACTCATTTCAAACTCATCCTGCATTAACTTAGAAAAATCCTTACACAAGGAATCGTTAGTGGCTCCAAAGACTATATCGTCTACATATATTTGAACAATAATAAAGTCTTTTGAAACACTTTTCTTGAAGAGAGTAGTGTCAACTTTTCCTCTTGAAAAATCATTTTTGAGAAGAAAAGAACTTAGTCTCTCATACCAAGCTCTAGGAGCTTGTTTAAGACCATAAAGCGATTTCTTCAGTTTGAAAACATGATCTAGTTGAGATGAACTCTCAAAGCAGGAGGTTGTTTCACATATACTTCTTCTTCAATAAAACCGTTTAGAAAAATACTTTTTACATCCATTTGATATAAGACGATATTCTTATGAGCAGCAAAAGCAAGTAAAATTCTAATAGCTTCTAACCTAGCTACAAGAGCAAAAGTTTCAGTGAAGTCAATACCTTCTTGTTGGTTATACCCTTAGGCTACCAACCTTGCTTTGTTTTTTACCACTTTTCCAGCTTCATCAAGTTTATTTCTGAACACCCATCTTGTTCCAATGATGCTTTTGTTTTTTGGTCTCTCTACTAAAGTCCAAACACCATTTCTAGTAAACTGGTTTAGCTCTTCTTCCATAGCTAAAATCCAGTCATTCTCTTGTAGAGCTTCCTCAATGTTTTTGGGCTCTATGTTTGACACAAGAGCATTGCCAGACGATTCTCTAAACTTTGACCTTATTTGAACTCCTTGACTTTTATCTCGAATGATAAGATCTTTTGTATGGTTTGAGGCAAACCTCCAAGTTTTAACAGGAGCTTGAGTATCAAGTTGTTGAACATCAGACAAAGTGGGTTCGTCTGTACTCCTTTCGTCTGTTCTTGCGTCTGTACCAGGTTGACCATTTGAACTTAAGTTTTGACCAGAGGGGTTGATCTGCAAATTATCAAACAAGTTTTCTAGGTCTGATATTTCTTTATCAGCCTTTGAGTTATCTTGAAATTTTACATAAATAGATTCCTCTACAACTTGCGTCTTAGAGTTAAATACTCTATAGGCCTTAGACGTATTGGAATATCCAAGTAAAAATCCTTTAATCACTTTTGAATCAAACTTTCCAAGTTGATCTCTAGTGTTTAGGATGAAACACTCACATCCAAAGGGATGAAAGTAGGATATGTTGAGTCTTCTTCCTTTCCATAGTTCATAAGGGGTCTTGTTCATTATATGTCTTATCAATATTCTAATTTGAATATAACAAGAGGTATTTATTGCTTGTGCCCAATAATATTTTGAAAGAGAGCTTTCATGTAACTCTATTTTCCTTTCCACAACTCTATTTTGTTGGGGAGTTCTTGGAGATGAAAAATTGTGAAAGATACTATTTTCAAAACAAAAGGCTTTGAACTTAGAGTTTTCAAACTCTGTTCCATGATCGCTTCTCACAGACGCAATACATATTCCCTTTTCTTTTTGAACACGTTTACAAAATATTTCAAAGACATTGAAAGACTCGTGTTTATGGGCTAGGAAGTATACCCAAGTAAATCTAGTATAGTCGTCTATAATGACAAATCCATATCTCTTTCCTCCAATACTTTCGGTCTGAGTGGGTCCAAAGAGATTAATATGTAACAGTTCCAAAGGTCTTGTCGTGGAAACAACATTTTTTTATTTTAAAGAGGCTTTAAGTTGTTTCCCATGCTGACAAGATTCACACAGACGATTGGACTTCCAAGATATTTTTGGCAAACCTTTTACAAGATCCATTTTAGAAATATTTGAAATATACTTAAGACTTAAGTGTCCAAGCTTTTTTGCCAAATATCTCATTCATCGTTTGCTGAAATTAAACATGTTACATTCTGATCACTAAGGTCAGAAAGACAAACCTCATAGAGGTTATTTTTTCTTTTCCCTAGAAATAGAATGGATTTATCTTTATTCTTAACTATACATTCATCAAAGTTTAAAGATACTTCATATCCACTATCACAAAATTGACTTATGCTAAGTAGATTGAAGTTCAGACCTTTAACGTAAGACACATTTTGGATGAGATGGTTGGGTGTCTTACCAACAGTTCCAATCCCTAGGATTTTACCTTTTCCTGAACCATAAGACACAGACCCTTTACTTGGTCTTAGGTCTTGGAACATAGACAGGTCTCCCGTCATGTGTCGTGAGCACCCACTGTCCAGGTACCAGCTTGAAGTCTTCTCTCTTGCTATTAAGGATATCATCAACAGGAATAATGAGTGACTTTGGTAAAGATTTCTCTACGCGGAGAGGGCTTTTACAATGAAGAATGAAATTCTTTGATTCAAGAGCAAAGATAAGAATAAGCTTATGCAGCGTTTTCGCCAACTTGAATTTGAGGAGAGAAGACCTTTATATAGGAAACAGTCTGAGAAAGATCCGTTAGACTCAAATCTTGACCGTTGTCCTTTTCTTGAAGCTTTCACATCAGTGGCAGAGATCAATCAAAATAATTAAAAGCTTAAGTAGCGGAGTCAGCGCATATACAATACTTTTTTTTGACTTGATCGATTTGGATAACAAAAGCGTGATTTTCTTTTCGTGTTGTAGAGGTTTTGCATAGTGTCCAACCACTTTTGGAAACTTCCACGAGTAACGACTAGATTTGAAATAAACACAAGTTACATCGTCTGTCTTCAACTCCCTTTAGTAGACGATGGGTCTTGAAAAAGACAGAGTCTTCAAAACGATATTTTGTAAGATAAGTCCGAAGATAATGTCGTCTACCATCTTTCTTGTATCGTCTGATCTTTGAGGCATAACCCTATAAGATGAAAGATGTACTAAAGAGTTTAAACATTGAGGGGTCATCTTTCGTCTTAGGTGACATCTGTCTTCTAAGCTCACTTCGTCTGTAAGTATCATCTGTCTTGTAATTATCAAAACCAAGAGTGTTAATCATCTTGATCTAACACCTACAATAGTCCCCTACAATGGGGTGCAAAGGAATAGGGAAGAATCCCCTACAATGAGGTCAATCCCCTACAACGGGGCACAAACAATCCTAAGATAGATTCTGATACCATGTTAAATGCGGGTGATGGGCCTAACTCAACCTCACAAACCGGTGGAAGGTGAAGATTGTTCCTCACTTATATATATATATATATATATACACACACAATAGGCTCTATCTCTAAACGATGTGTAATTTCCAATAGTTTTCTCGTTAATTTTGTGCGGTCCCTTTTTAAGTGGTATATTTGAGCAACAATGATTTTAGAATTTGGGTAAATAAATAATAACAAATAGCACATGTTATTTTCTACTTATATATGCCTTGCTTATTCATGACACATTTAAGGTTTACTTCTTTTACCAAAACTATACCAAATATTATATAAACTTTTTATGATTAAATAAAGGAGTCGAAACAAACCATATTCATGGTAAAAACTAAGAATATTCATTCACTACATTTGTGAAGTGGTCAACTGACTTCCTTGGACAATTATTTTAGGAAAATTGAGGGTCAAACAAATCTGAACCTAAATATTTTGTGTAAACGAAATGTTATGTTTTTAAGAGTACTACGAAAGGAAAAGTCTCATGTTGCATGTCTATCGAATATCACTCGAGCTTTATATGTGATATTTTTACAAAAGTTTTCACATATAACAATGATATGATGTCACCTTTATTATTGACACTATGAGATGATGTCCCGACATATGGTAAGTTATCACCTTAAGATGTGTTCCCACTAGGCACAAATCGTCTAACTAGTTCTTCTAGTTGATCCATCCATTGTTGCTGAACATTTATAATCTCTAACATATTAGCTCTATCTTTCTCACATCTACAAATCAACTCTTGCCTAAACTCAGGATATATCCATGATTGATTTTCAGCAACTTGATAATTATCTTCCAATGTGCAGATAATCTGACGTGCCTCTAATCCTATACCAAAGTCACTTCCTTTTTTACTTTTTCCACCCACTGATTCTAACTACAAAGCAGTGTCATTCTCAAGAGAGATCTCATCAGTCCCACCATCATTAACATTAGATGCAGACAAAAACTTAGCCATTCATAAGACATGATCATTTTCCTATGCCTCAATCTTAGTTTTATCTGTATAGAAGTTAATTCAAACACAAATTACATACATATATACATTTAGAACAAAAAATGAAAACTCAAACTAAAAGTGAATTGATCAATGTGATCAATTTCTATTCTTGCGTAATTGTGTTAGTTTTCACATCAAGATGATGTATTTACAAACTTGAATATAGGTAAGATAAAATTAAGACAAAAATTTGTTGTTCCCCTTGAGTATGAGCTTTTTTATCATAAGTCCAAAATTCGTATTCTTCGGTCATTGATAAACAATTTGTTGGACAATAATCAATACAATTACCACAAAATATACAGATTCTTAAATCAATATTGTAATTAAGAAATCGTTTCTTTCAAATTTCGATTTCTAGTTTCCAATCAACAAATGGCTTGATCTATGGGCGATTCTCATATCTTGACTTTGAGAGACTCCCCCCACCAAATGATGTTATTTCTTGGACATGTTCTTTCTTGGATAAATGGATTCACTTATACTCACTTTTATTTAATTGATTACGACTTCCACTTTTATGTGCTACTCCTCCCCCCTGGGTTGGAAACGCTAACCTATATGTAGAACTCATGGAAGGAGAAAATGCAAGGAGTTGTATGAAGTGAGCGTGTTCCATCTCCAAAGAAAATATTTTCGATTTAAGGATTTATACTCATGCCTAAGCTGAAGGTGCAGATCTTCAAGGAAGCAAATGGTGAAGTAAGGAAGCACAACATCAAAGGAGTGATCACAAAATTTGTAGTTGTATGGAACGTCTTCAGGGATGGATGGTAAAATCTTCAGAGACAAAATGATCACCAATCATTAAAACAAAAGTCACTATAGAAGCAATATTAACTATGAATGACAGTACACATCAATTAACAGGTCAATTATTATAAGCCTTGCCATCGCAGAAATAATATCTGATAGGAAAGTAAATCATACATGTTAAATGCTCATGACAATAGATAACCCATCAATGGTCCCAGCATCCAAGATGCACAAAGAGATATAAATCATAGCGACGTCGTCTTACAAATATCTCAATATAATGAGGCAAAATTTTAGACTCCCACTAACTCAATACATAAAAAGACTCAACAAAACCCATTAGGCTTACATGACTTTTCAAAGCCCCCACAGTTAAGTCTTTAGTTAGTGGATCAGCTAGCATATTTTCTATAGCAAGATGTTCAATGTGAGTCTGAAACTCCAGAATTTTCTCTCTAACAAAGAGAAAAATACAACAGCAATATTGTCGCAGTATACAACAAGTGGCCTAGATATACTTTCAACAATGTGAAAGCCAGAGATTAGATTCTTGAGCCACATAGCCTAACATGTAGGTTTATAACAAACGACATATTCTGCTTCCATGGAAGAAGTGGCTGTAAGAGTTTTCTATACACTCTTCCACGAGATTGCCCCTCCTACCATCATGAAAAATGCCGGAAGTACACTTTCGATCGTCAAGGCAACCAACAAAAACAAAATCACAATAACCAATGACCTGAAGTTGATCAAACTTCTTATAGGTCAATATGATTGTTGGTTCCCTGCAAATAACACAAGACCATTTTCACGGCTTTCCAATTATCCAAATCTGGGTTGCTCAAGTATCTCCCTAAAGCATTAACTACAAAAGCGATATCGGGACGAGTACAAACTTATGTAACACGCTCAATTCCTACCATTTATAACATTTACTTTCTCCATGTTTCACAAGAAAATAATTACGTCATCTGATAAAGCCAACCAAATATTAGTTCATAAAGTAATTTCAAGAGTAATTTCTACAACTATATATCTCCCATACAATAAAACTCTCTCAAATAAAGAATTAATTATCATGTAACAAGAATCCTAAACTTCTAATATTCCTATATTGTAGCAATCACTCAAACCAAAAAAAAAAGGGAAAAGCACATCATGTTACGTCTTCAGAAAATCAGGTTCTCTTTTAGCCTACACCCTTTGTATCTCTAAGAAACTGCTCATCTGCTCGCCCGTTCGTGGGGTCATCACAGGTGTCAACCACAGACACAACCACAGGGTTAGCTCGTAATTTAATGATAATAATAATACCATAGGAATAATACACACAACAGATATAAAGAAGACATGAGAAACTCAATTTAAAACTCAACACAATTAATTATGCAACCCAGTATGATGCATGTCACTCACATTTCACTCTCATGTCATGTGGTACCATCAAAACAACTGAGCGATGCTAGGAGTACATGTCACCTCTGACACTCTCACTAGAAATACTAGACAGTTACAGTCAGGGCAACCAGTGTTGCAACGGGAGTCACTTTCCACTCATGGTGATCAACCATAGTGGAAGTTTTCCCCACCGCGAATACCCTCAAAGTCCTAGGCCATTACATCGATCTGTCAGGGACCAACCATACTAGTTTCATTCATCCTCACCTTTCGAAAACATTTTCATACGTTTAGCATTCATAATAATCTCTCTTTTTAAAACACCAAGGGGCAACCTCACTGATCATTCTAATAGTAGGCATCCATCCCTCTCATCAAAACATTTAGAATAGATTATCATGAACCTAAACGACTCATAATGCAATATGACCCGCAAAATTAATCTTTCAATCCATATCAATCATCTCACATAACAAAATATTTAATTTAACAAAAGGTATTAAGATCAACATACAATTAATTTAACATAACTGGCATCATATAGCCAAAAAGGACTAAATACTAAATAAGCGGTAATCATCACAATGTAATAAATCAAAATAACTTATAAACCAAATAAATCGTCATCTAAAGAATTACCAAATAAAAAGACAAAACGATACAAGGAAGGATGAAGATATTAAGAAAAAAATAAAATAGTATTTAGGGGAAAGAATTAAACTTATTAATATTTTATTAGAAAACACAATATAACTAAAAGAAATCAATATTAATTAATTAAGTAATAATTATCTCAATATAATAATTAATTTAAATAAATCATGAACCAAATAAATAAGATGGAATTAAATGATACATAAAAAAATATGAGTAAAATAATAAATAGTAGAATCGAAATAGACCACGTAGCCTAGACGAAAGAATAAATTCTAAAACTTATTGGTAATTGATCACCGAGAATATTCACTAAAATTTAGAAACTTCCTTTTAAATATTCACCCTTTTTTTCAAAAATTATTCTATAAGTATTTTCTAAATATGCATAAGTAGACAAAATAATTATTTAGAAATCATAATTATCCTTTCACTGTTACCGGGACTTTTAAATAACATACATATAAATAAAAAATATTACAATTAGCTACATTCTCATTGAAATAAATGAAGCATCATCCCAAAATATTCATCAACGCATTAAAAAATTCAATCCACAACAACCCGACCACTATTCTTACACTTGTCAAAGTGATTTCAAATGGTGCAACTTAGTTCAAAGAAGCATGGCTAATTGTATACTGATTAATTAAAAAAACATTTGCTAATATGAAAATAAAAGGAAGGGTAATAGTCATGAAAGTCACATTGTTAATACTATATCCATTATTTAAGAAAAACAAAAACTAAATAATAAAACTAAAAACTAAATAATAATTTGACTAGATGTTGCATCATCAATATTTGAAATCAATAAATAGGTAAAGTAAAACACAAACCCAAACTCTTCATATAATCACTCCAAATCAATAGCACATTTATCCAATAATCGAACCAAATCACAAGGAATCTATTTCCCTAATTTGCGTCACAAAGTAATCCAGCTTATATTCATAACAGATGCACACATTTACTTGAAAATCTGAAGGTTCAATGAAAGCTTCAGAAATTTGAACGGGAACAAAGAAAACTAATATTCCAACACTTCACCGTATAATACCAATCAAATAGGTTTGCGAGTTACAACAAAACAACTCTACGGTTAGAACGAATAGAATTGAAATAAAATACTATAAACAATCAAGCAACCATGATAGAGTATTGCATATAAGAAACATAACTGTAATAGCATGGAAAAATAGGAAGAATTCATTATTATGATTAAATTTGAAACTACCATGACCTGGATATGAGTCAATCACGCGTAAGGGAGAAAAATTGAGATCAATAGGATCGTGGTCTCTGCCCTCAGTCTGAAATTTCACTCTTTTTTTTTTTTGTTTTGGAAGCAACACAGGAACGGAAGCGCAAGGATACCAGAGTGATGGAGAAAAAGATACCAGAGAGATAAAAAAATATCAGAGAGATTTTAGTAGATTCTTTGGTGAGAATCTACAATAACTCACTCGCCCACTCACCCGAACTCCCTCAAGATATTTTCTTTTATTTTATTTATCTTTTATTTTATTTATTTTATTTTTAAAATGCGGAAGTATAAGGAACCTTTTTCATCTTATCTATCTCTCTTCTCTTAATGCCAAGTCCACATTAGAGATAGATAAATAGAGGTTCAAGGATTCACTTCGATCCTCAAAATTGGTTCCATTCAAAGTCTTGACAATAGTCAATTGCATAGGAAAAAAAGAAACTAGAAACTAGATATCCAGTACCGATATGATACTTGGAAGAATGAAATTGACACAAAAAAAGAAACTAGAAGCACATCATATTAATTAAAAAATTACAATAATAAATAACATAATGTGTAATTTATGTCACTAGAAATCTAGCACCAATAGGGTACTTGGAAGAATAAAATTGACATAAAAAGAACCAGAAGCGCATTATATTAATTAGATAATTATATTAACAAATAACATAACGTGCAATTTATGTCACTAGATATCCAGTACCGATAGGATACTTGGAAGAATGAAATTGACATAAAAAGAACCAGAAGCGCATCATATTAATTAGATAATTATAATAACGAATAACATAATGTGCATGTCACTAGATATCCAGTACCAATAGGATACTTGGAAGAATGAAATTGACATAAAAAAGAAACTAGAAGCACATCATATTAATTAAAAAATTATAACAACAAATAACATAATGTGCAATTTATGTTACTAGAAATCCAGTACCGATAAGGTACTTAGAAGAATGAAATTGACATAAAAAAACAAAAGCACATTATACTAATTAGAAAATTATAATAACAAATAACATAACGTGCAATTTATGCCACTAGATATCCAATATCGATAGGGTACTTGGAAAAATAAAATTGACATAATGGAAACCAGAAACACATTATATTAATTATAATATATATGTCAATAGCACATCATATCAATCACAAAATAACATTAATAGTAAAATATCGATAGAATATTATTAACATTAATGCAATAATAATTTCATCAATTATGTAAATTTTGTGTAATTGTGTCCCACGATAGGTGGAAACACAATACACAATATAAGAAATTGCAATAATTTAGGAAAGAAAGAATAAAAAAGTTATACACATACCACACAAAGCATAAGAAAAAAAAAACAAGGAAAACTTTTGAATTCATTTAGAATCCACATTCCAAATAAGATCACTAAAGGACATTCATAAATATTTGTTTCCAAACAGGACCATGAATTCACATTCCGATTGTTAGATCAAGGTGATTAACGTCTCTAAGTTTTGATTTATTACAAGACAGACGGAACTTCTCAGACAAAGCATTGCAAGCAAAGTCAGACGGAACAAGCACAGACGGAAGATGACCCATCAAAGTTGAAGTCATTTGTCTGTCTCAAAGCCAAGACATAAGACGGAAGGATGGACATTATTTTTCAGAAGAAGCTTACAAGTCAATCTTAAGACTGAAGATTCACACCGTTTGTCAAGGAAGTGAAGTAAAGTCTGAGTAACTCACGTCAAGTTCAAATCTTCTAAGTTACTCATAAGAGCTTCCAAGATCAGTATGGGGATTCAAGCTTTCATATGCAACACGGAAAGGTTTCACCCTTTTCCTAGGAAATCTCTGTACAAGTCAGAAAAAGGACTGAGCACGCCATCAAATCCGATGCACACGCTTTCTATCACTTGATTGCACTCTGACACCTTTTTGGACTGTACCTGGAAAAAGCTCAACAACATTCTTCTGTTTCTAACGGACATTTGAAGACTTTGCCTATAAAAGGACTTCACTTCTTCAAGTTTCAGTCGGCGAACACGCTTCAAATTTCTAAGCTATTGTGATTTCACTCATTGCTACTCTTGCATTTTATTGTATACCCCTCTCTGCAAAGAGGAACTTTTCTTTCTAGAAAACTCTTTCAAATCCACTTGTGTGGTGCTTTAGCCTGAGGAGGTTGTGTGTTCAAAGAATACCTGATTGTTTGTGTTCAAAGAATATCTTGTAATAGCAAGAAGTGGCTGAGTTCAAACAATATTTGTAACCATTTCACGGTTTGTAGTGAAAACTCAGTAGTTGTTAGGTAACTGGACGTAGTCTTAAATAGACGAACCAATATAAAAATATTTGTATTTACTCTTCCTGAGTTTGTGACTAACGGGGATAATCAACTTGTAACGTCTATTCATTAAAATTAACATTTGAAGATAAGAATTGTTTCCTCTGAATCCTTTTAAACCAACAGACGAAAGGAATTAAATTTTTTTTATTAACACAATCAACCCCCCTTCTTGTGTTTTATCTTTTACAGTTTGGTATCAGAGCTCAGCCTCTAAGGGTTGAGCGCTTAACAGCTGATAGAGGAAAAGATCCATGATGGAGTCGCAAGGACCCTCGTTCTTATCTGGTGGGTCATCCATGAACAAGCCGTCGGCGTTCTCTGGAGATGACTACCCTTACTGGGTTGACCGGATGGAGATGTACATCAAGTCTACCCAGTATAGATTATGGAATCCTTTTAAACCAATAGACGAAAGGAATTAAATTTTTTTTATTAACACAATTCAACCCCCCTTCTTGTGTTTTATCTTTTACAGTTTGGTATCACAGCTCAGCCTCTAAGGGTTGAGCGCTTAACAGCTGCTAGAGGAAAAGATCCAAGATGGAGTCGCAAGGACCCTCGTTCTTATCTGGTGGGTCATCCATGAACAAGCCATCGGCGTTCTCTGGAGATGACTACCCTTACTGGGCTGACCGGATGGAGATGTACATCAAGTCTACCCAGTATAGATTATGGAATATTATCACTCAAAGAGATATCCCTATTGTTAAACCTGAGACTGAGTGAGGAAATGAAGAATATTCCCTTTTGGAGCTCAACAGCAAAGCCAGATATGCTCTTATGTGCGCACTCTCAAGGACAGAATACAACAGATTCTGTGCCTACAAATCAAGAAAGAGCTCTTGGATGCCCTCAAGATTTCTTATGAAGGAATTGAGGATGTCAGGATAAGGAAAACCGTCACCCTTCAAAGAGAGTATGAGATGTTCTCGATGAAGAAAGGAGAATCTATTGATATGATGTTTGGAAGATTCTAAACCATATTAAATAGACTTACCTCTTTGGGAATCGCATTCACCAAAGCCCAAAACAATATGAAAGTACTGGATAGTTTGCCTTCTCCATGGGAAACTAAGTCCACTGCTATTTCTGTTGGACGTGACATGAAGACATTAACTCTTGATGAGTTAATTAGTGCTTTGAGAGTACGTGAGGTACTTCTCTACAAAAGAGACAAAATCAAAGTTCAAGAGCCCATAGCTCTTCCGTCTGTTAACACCTGTTCCAAAGGAGGAATCGCCAAGAAGGAAAGAAAGAATAAAACCAAGATTTTAAAGGCTGACACTACCGAATCTGAATCGTCTTATGGATCGTCTGATGATGAGATCTGTCTCATGGCTAGACGCTTCAAGAAGATGATGATGAAGAAGGGAAGAGGTCAACGCTTCTTCAAGAAGAAGGAGAGGAAGTTCTCTGAGAATCCCTCAAGCAAGGAGGAAAGCTCAGAAATTGTCTGTTATGAATGCAGAAAACCTGGACACATGAGATCAGAATATCCAAGGAAGAAGATGAGGTGGAACCCCCGCAATGACAAGGGTAAGAAGAGCTTGCTGCTTTGGAAGACCTTGACAGTGAAAGCTCAGAAGAATCCACAGAAGAAGAAGAAACATCAAATATTTGCCTTATGGCTGGAGACGCAGTTTCATCTGAGGTAACTGAAACTCAAACTTCTTCATCTTCTTCGTCTGAGTCTGAGTCAGAATCAGAAGAAATATCATATGATACACTTTTGGCAAACTCACACTTTATTGCTGAGCAATACAAAGTATGCAAAACCAAACTGAAACATGCGTTGGAAGAAAATGATGCTTTGAAAACTGAAAAAGAGTTGCTCCAAAAGAAAGTATCAGATGAAGTATCATCTGAGTCTGAAAAGAACATTTACATTCTTGAAATCGAAAGATTAAAGGAAGAAAATGAATCTTTACTCAAAAACTTAACAAAGTTCACTAAATGATCCTTCATGCTTGAAAATATCTTAAAATATAGGAGGTCTCCGTCTGATAAAAGTGGACTTGGTTATGTTAAAGAGACAAACGGAAAGAAAAACAAATTTGTTTCGTCTACTCATAAGAAGAAGAACAAAAGTTACAATAAGGTTCCTAATGATTATAGAAAGAACACAAGAACCTTAAACAAAAAGAAACCTTCTTCTACTAACAAAGGAGGACCCAAAAAGATTTGGGTACCAAAGTCACTCATTATTCCTGTTGCAGATATCCTTAATAGGAAGAGAGAAGACTTTAAGTTGGTACCTGGACAGTGGATGCTCACGACACATAACGGGAGACCTGTCTATGTTCCAAGATCTCAGACCAAGTAAAGGGTCTGTATCTTATGGTTCAGGGAAAGGTAAAATTCTAGGTATTAGGACTGTTGGTAAGACATTCAATCCTCTTATCCAAAATGTGTCTTATGTTAAAGGCCTCAACTTCAATCTACTTAGCATAAGTCAATTTTGTCACAGTGGATATGAAGTTGCTTTTAACGCTGATGAATGTATAGTCAACAACAAGTACAAATCCATTGTTTGTTGGGAAAAGAAAGAACAATCTCTATGAGGTTTGCCTTTCTGACCTTAATGATCAGAATGTAACATGTTTGATTTCAGCAGACGATGAACGAGATATTTGGCACAAAAAGCTTGGACATTTAAGTCTCAAGTATATTTCAAAAATTTCTAAAAAGGATCTTGTGAAAGGTTTGCCGAAAATATCTTGGAAATCCAATCGTCTGTGTGAATCTTGTCAGCATGGGGAACAACTTAAAGCCTCTTTTAAATCTAAAATTTTTGTTTCCACGACAAGATCCAAAGGAGATAGAGGAACATGAAGCTACCTCGGCCTTTTGCTCAGGGACATCCTTTGATAAAGAGTTTGTCACTTGTGGCAAAGTCTACCCTGGAGGAGCTTTCGCCTACACTCTTCCTCCTCATGAACCTCAGTATCTTCAACTCACTACCTTCAACAAGACATATTCTTGGTAATGGGAGAATAACTTTAGTTCTCATCTGGAGCTTCCATTGTTCACTTTGTGTCTGAAGGAGACTGTAGTGGAGCCTATTGAAGATGATACAGAACCCATTGTAGAGGAAGCAGTGACTGATGAGGAACCTCAATCTCCTGAAGATTTTGCTGATAAGTATAATGCTTTAAAACACAAATATGATGTTCTTGAGGAAAACTGTGAGCACTTGAAGAAAAAGAACAAGGAGCTTGAAGAAAATCAAGTCTCTATATCCACTGAGATGCAACAGCTACAGAATATTGTTATAAGTCTTGTACAACATCAACCACAACCTCCGCCATCTTGATTTTGATGATTCTCAGCCCAAGGGGGAGAATAATTTGAGGAGAAGGTTATGCTAAGGGGGAGCATGGTAAGTCTTAGAGCTGTGAAGAGCATCATCTGAGAGGGAGACAAAGACGAATGAAGGATGAAGACTATGTATATGTATCATTCTTTATTTTATTTTTTTTGTTAGTTTGTTTGCTCTGATTCTTTTTGTATAGCTTTGAACTTATACATTTATAGTGCTCTGATTATTTGTAATTGTTTTTCTGAATCCTGTAAACGTGTAAATGGATTACATCACATTGACGTAACAACTCTTATAAAGAGGTATATTCAAAGAGCATCGTCTTGATGTAATTTTGGCTGCTTGTTATAAATGTGTTTTTAGCTAACTTTGTCTTATGCAGATGCTCTTATGAGAAGGTTGATTGTATGGTCTGTAATCATCAAAAGGGGGGAGATTGTTAGATCAAGGTGATTAACATCTCTAACTTTTAATTTATTACAAAACAGACAAAACTTCTCAGACAATGCATTGTAAGCAAAGTCAGACGGAACAAGCACAAACGGAAGATGACCCCTCAAAGTTGAAGTCATTCGTCTGTCTCAAAGCCAAGACATCAGACAGAAGGATTGACGATATTCTTCAGACGAAGCTTACAAGTCAACCTTAAGACTGAAGATTCACACCGCCTGTCAAGGAAGTGAAGTAAAGTCTGAGTAACTCGCGCCAAGTTCAAATCTTCTAAGTTACTCATAAGAGCTTCCAAGATCAGTATGAGGATTTGAGTTTTCATATGCAACACGAAAAGGTTTCACCCTTTTCCTAGGAAATCTCTGTACAAGTCAGAAAAAGGACTGAGTACGCCATCAAATTCGCTGCACACGTTTTCTATCACTTGATTGCACTCTGACACCTTTTTGGATTATACTTGGAAAAAGCTCAATGACATTCTTTTGTTTCTAACGGACATTTGAAGACTCTGCCTATAAAAAGACTTCACTCTTTCAAGTTTTAGTTGGCGAACACGCTTCAAATTTCTAAGCTATTGTGATTTCGCTCACTACTACTCTTGCACTTTATTGTATACCCCTCTCTGCGAAGAGGAATTTTTCTTTCTAGAAAACTCTTTCAAATCCACTTGTGTGGTGCTTTAGCCTGAGGAGGTTGTGTGTTCAAAGAATACTTGATTGTTTAGCCTGAGAAGACTGTGTACAAAGAATATCTTGTAATAGCCAGAAATGGCTGGGTTCAAACAATACTTGTAACCATTTCACAGTTTGTAGTGAAAACTCAGTAGTTGCTGGGTAACTGGACGTAGTCTTGAATAGACGAACCAGTATAAATATATTTGTGTTTACTCTTCCTGAGTTTGTTACTAACGGGGATAATCAACTTGTAACGTCTGTTCATTAAAATTAACATTTGAAGATAAGAACTGTTTCGTCTGAATCCTTTTAAACCAACAGACGATAGGAATTAATTTTTTTTATTAACACAATTCAACACCCTTCTTGTATTTTATCTTTTACACTGATCAAAGGTCAAATTCACCCAAAGAGTATTAACATACTATGAATTCATTGTCATCAAGGCAAAATAAATTTTTAAAAGAATATACTTTCTGATTAGCAACACCACTGAGGGCATCATTACATAAAAAATTCATATTCCAATTAAGGTCAAGCATAATTTGAGGCTTTTCAAATCCAAAAAAAAAAATTCCAAATTCCCATGCAACATTTTTAATTTCATAAAGAATTATTCAAATTCCAATTCGGAGACATGAGCATTATAATCCATTGCCAAAACGAAAAACACATTTGAATCAGGGTGAAGACCTTTTAAATTCATAGAAAAGAAAAAGAAAAAATCACATTTGGATTATAGTCACCACAGAGAGGGCATCTTGAATTGACAAAGGACTCATGCTTTGACAAAATGCTTTGAGAAAAATAATTCATCTTTGGGGTTGTTGCATCTTTCAATAGTTAAAAATTAGAAAAAGATAAAATTGTCGTAGAAAACATAATTTACCAAAACAAAATATTTTGGGGAGAGAAGAGTTCGATCAACGAAGGCCCCATCTTCGCAATCCATTCTTACAAAAAAAAATCCAAATGCAACAAACTGAAAGAGAGAAAGAAGAATTGCAAGAAATAAAATTCTTGCGTATTCAAGAATCTTAACAATGTGTTCAGAGAATCCCTCTTACATGTAACATCGTTCCACACACTAACGAACCCAAATAAAAAATGTTCACATACAATCCAAAAATACTCTCACAGCGCATATAGAAAAGGCAAAGGATGCAAATTAGCCAAGCCAAAAAAGGGATCCGTAATGAAATTGAAGCAAGAGATTACCGATGCAGGAAAGAAAACAATCAAATTCAAAAATATTTAATTTACATTAAATAAATAAAGACAAAGAGGAAGGAAAAAAAAAACCTCATTATCATCATTAAATTGAGAACTACCCCTGACCTTTTGAATTAAAAGAATGACTTTCAAGGGTTAAGAAAAACATTAATTTCACACTGTGAAGGCTACAAAACGCTAACAAACTAAGGGTGTGCGTTCTCGATATTACTACTAACAAAACCCCTCAAGAAATTTCAAGGAACAACAAAACACGTTGGGATTCACGTGATTAATGAAATTTGACAGCCAAAAATCTGTATCTACGCGGCTTTGATACCAAATTGATAAATTAAAATAATGGGGTGAAACCCATTCTCTTAAGCATACATAGATACATAATAATGACATATTAAATTAATCATCATTGAATAATAAAATGGGAGTACCTGAATCGTCCATGAAAACTTGTTCCTTGTATGTTATTTATCTGTGAGGAGTAACTGCTCTTAATCTGGGTGGGTGCTCAAAATAAATTAGGTTAATGACGATAGACATTATTAATATAACTTACAAGATGAGACCAGGACCGCACAATGAGCTTTAGTAAATGACCCAATCCATCACGGGTCAAATACCAAAAACAGAGCTCAATAAATTAAATAATGTGTACAATACAAATGTCAAATAAATATAGTTAATAATTATAATGACAAATAATTAACTATGTTAATCCAAATTAATAGATTTATATAAAATTAAATCTAACAAATGTTTATTAAAAAAGTTAATGAACATCATTTATGATTACTGAATTCAGTTTAAAATAATTTGTTTTAAAACACTCTTGGTTAAAACTTCTATTAAGAATAAATAACGAATCATTGAAAATAGAACTTTAATTAAACGAAGGAAATTCTAGGAACAGGGTAATTAACAATTGTTTATATTTAATTCAATTTTTTCCTTATATATTAATTTTTAAAATTATTTTAATATGATAGATGACTCGGTTTCTTCCTCTAGCAAATAATAAAAATAATTATTGCCACAATAATAAAATTACATACAGTTGCAGATTTATATAATTATAAAATTGCATACAGAAGATTTTTCTATTAACCTTTTATTTTATACATGTAATGACAACCGAAAAAATATTAAACCTTAAAAATTAGACAAGGTCAACTATAGTGGATTTATTATATTAATCTTTTGACATTTGCGAAACTTTTATTCTCAATAAAATAACACAAGATGGAAATAATACAAATTCCTTATTTCAGCCAGAGGGAAGAACTTCTATCCAATATGGGGAACATGTTTGACAATTCCGTGTTTGTTGATCCAAACCCAAACCCTATCACATCGGAAGTTTTGAATGACCCGGGCTCCTTCTGGCACGATTTTAGCATTCACCGAAGGATTCTCTCTCTCAATTGTCGCCTCTGCCACTGTCCCTTGTACTCCAACTAGCTCAGGCCATGAGCTCTTACCTGCACACAAATTTATATTCAAAGCTTCAAATTATTAAACTCGACACACTCATTGTATGATATAAAGAGTAATTACTACGTACTCATAACTGTTATATATATTCACGCCAACATGTATATACTAACCTCCACACCAAGACATTTTTGTTTCGGATTTCTTAATGCTATTATCTGTTTGTGATATAGAATAATGCTTGGGCTGATATGTTGAGGTATTTATAGTTTGTTTTGGTGGCAATCCAAAATGTGATGAGAACGGTGAGTGACGCACGCTGAAAGTTAATCATATTGTCCAATTTATAAATGAAGATTTGTCATACTGTAAAATGTGACACTATATTTGTTCTATTTGAAATTCTTTTGCTGCCGAAGAGTAGCCTTCAAATCTTTACACATTCATCTCTAAATTATGTAGAAAAATATTGTTTTTAATATTTTTTATTAAATAAATATTATTAAATAATATATTATAACATTTTTAATATTATTAAATAATGACTACTGCCATATAGTTTTTCATTTCATCAGCTGACATCTTCAGTTTATTGAATTATCTGTTTGTGACTCTATGTTTTTTAGTGCAACTCAATATACATGCTTGGGGTATGGAGGTGTGGGAGCTACTTTTAGTGTTCTTTTGGTTATGGCTATGGCTAGATCATGGATTGATAAACCGTACATGCTGTCGGTGCATTTTGACTTTCCTGTTATCATGCATATACATGGCATTCTTCTAGTTAAACACGTACATAGTCAAAACTTTTAATAACACGCAATGAGAATTCAATATATGCTGCTGTTTATTGAACTTGGTTCAATTCAATCCACAACTTCACATTTAATTTATTGATTATGAAATATGGATGCATCCTTGCCTAGCTTTTCTGGGGTTATATGCAGAAGTGTGTATCGAGTTCGCTTCTATATAGTTACAAACTATTGTTGAATAATCTATAATTTATATTAACAAATTTTGTTTGTGTTTAAACAAATTAATTACTCTTTAAAAAATTAAAATATGTATCAAGATGTTTGTATAGCTTAATAACATCAGCCTAAGAGCTATATGGATGTTGATGCTTGATATAAGAGGTTCGGTTTTCCCTAAGATTGCACTCTCCCCCCAACAAGATAGCTAATTAATTAGTAGTATTTAAAAATCATTTATTAAAATATGATATAATAATTTAATGACTCAATGAGAATGGATATAGTTCAAAGATATCCATTGTCAAAAAGAAATTATAATTTTAGATATAATATTTTAATTATTAATTAGTAGTATTTAAAAATTTATGTCAGACACTATGCAAAGTCTAAAGCAAATAAAAAATGTGTAATATCTGGAAAAAAAAAAAAAGAAGTTGATAAACACTATTTTCGAGTCAAAGTGTACTTGTCCCTGTTAAGTATTTTGATTTTGAAATTATCTTGATGATTCAATATGTCATGTGGAGTTTGCTTCTCAAGCTGATTCTATTTCTTGGAGAGTGAAGACACGTCTATCTTGAGGCAAATATTTTTGGCCGATGTGCTTGCAAAGCATGCATGGAGTCTTTTTGGAGATAAGAACAAGGATTTTTATTTTTTTGCTTTTGTTTTCTCTTCCATCATTTTGTGTAGATTTCAGTCTTTGTTTTCCATAAGTAGTTTGTAGTTTCTTTTCTTGACTTTTTGGCCCGTTTCTCGATAAAAGAAATGTGAGTATGCCAAAGTTAATTTTTAATTGAAGAACAACTGATCAGAAACTATATTCTAGGTTGTATCCAATATACAAAATCTATGTATTTCATCATAAATCATATTATACATTTCAATATAAATTTCATAACTGGTGTTACTCAATAGTTTTAATATTTTCCTAAAAATAATAAATAAATTTTAATAAATTTATTCTGTCTGATTTCAAAATTTATCCACTCCTTAATTCAATACTATCAACATGTACGGATTAGAGAAGTTTAATGATTACAAACGCTTAGAAATACAACTACATGTAGAAATGTAAATATCTATTGTGGATTTTTGAAAGCCTACATATGAGCTCTGAATTTTCTTCCTTTCTATCTTATTTTATGTGCCGAGGACTTTAACTTAATTAAATTTTGTTTTCTTTTGTTGATGTATTCAACGTTGCCTCTAATGCATAATAAAAAAAATACAACGAGCGGGAGATATGTGTTATGTTTAGATCATCTAATGGTACGTGTGGTAGGAAGAAAAATAAAGAGAAAGAAAAATATAAATAATGATGTATATTTTTTTATTTGATTAAAAAAAATAGAAGATGTTCTTGGTAAAATCTGTGAGGGGCCGAGGTGAGCTCGGCCTCTGTAAAATGAGGTGACGAGAGGATTGGTATCCTCCCTTCGTAGGTAAGTTTGTCTCTTCTTTTTGGATATGTTTTTATTATTGATTATTCATTAATCTCTTCTCTTTGCTTAGTCCATGTTATTTATAGAATCGTTTCAGGGTTTTCTCCGTGGATCTCGCAAAGGTAGTTACACGAGTCCATTAGATAAGTCCATGAGTCCATAAGTTCCTCTTTTTCAGGGAACAGGTTATTCAGTCGAGGTCCGAGCAGGAGGGAGAGGTGAGCTCTACAACTCGGCCCGGTACACCTGCCCCCGAGCTCGAAGCCCAGACCTGTGATTCGAGTTTATTTAATTGGCCGAAGACCGGGGTCGATCAGGTATGCGAAACGGTTGATATTCATGTCTCGATTTTTGAAATAAGTGGCCGTTACAGGCCATGATTGCACGTGGGTAAGTGCGTTATGGGCGTTTCGCCTCCCCTTGAGTTCCTTTAACTGCCCGAAACGGTTTTCTGCTCTATAAATACCAGTCCCCTTTGTTTCTTCATTTCTTGCTGCTTGTGAACTGTCTTGATCTTTTGTTTCCTTGCTCACAGTGCCTCGCCTCTCATTCTTTTTGTTTTCTTCTCGTTTGCTTCCCCACTCTTAGGTATGTCCTCTTCATCTTTCTCCGCCGCGACTCGCGGTTCTGATAACTTGATTGTAGCGTCTCATGAAACTGCTTCAGTTGAGTCTACAGCTTCTCCAGCGGAGTCGCCCTCTCGCGACGTTCTCTTTCGAGGAAGTCGTCCACGTACCTATGCCTGTTGGGGCCTCCCCTGATGAGGCCGAGCACGAGGTGGAAGCGTCTTCCTGTAAGGGAAAGAGCCGAGCTCCCATTGCCAGAGCAACCGAGAGTCCTCGGTGGCGCCATGCGGGCACCTCTGGAAAGGACGATGAAGGTCATTCTCGTCACAATCCTTCGGGGGCAGCCGAGCCCGATTTTTCTTGGTTAACGGCTGTAGTTTCGAATCAGGCGTCCATGTACGACGACCTCGAGAAGTTAGGCTGTGTCATAGAGTCTTGCAACATGGTCCGTTCACGTTATGTGGATGTCGTTGAGTTCGGGGCCGTAACGACCCCTCACCGAGTGCACCAAAGAATCTTTGTTAATCGTCGTCCCGCCGTTTCCGTCTACGAATATATGGTGGGTGAGTTTAGCATAGAGTTTCCATTAACGAGATGTGAGAGCGAAGGGCTCTCTTTTTTAAACATCGCCCCTAGTCAACTCCACCGCAATAGTTGGGCTTTTATTCGGGCTTTCCAGCTTATTTGTCAGCTGTTAGGTATGAGGGCGACCTCTAGGTCCTTCCTTTATTTTTTCCAACTAAAGTATGGCAACAAGGTCGGTTGGGCCTCTCTTAGTAGTTCCCCACAGGTCGGGGGGTCCCTTCTGAGTCTATATACGTCGTCCTTTAAAAATTGTAAGCATCGGTATTTCTGGTTGATTCCGACCACCAATAAGACTCTCTGAAACATGTTTTATAATAAAGGGGACGTCTCTCTTAAATTTCTTCTTCATTGGTGCCTTCCCCGTAAATATAACTCCATTCCCCGAGCCAAGCTTAACTCGGTGGATTTAAACATTATAAATGTTCTTTCTCGGCTTCCTCGGCCACTCAATACCCGAGCCCTAATACATTCTGCTAGGGACAAAGATCTAAGGGTAAATTTATAGGTAATCATTAATAATTTGCTTTCATGTGATCATACATCGGTCTTCTGACTTTTTACTTTTTGTGCAGAGTACATGGCTAGCAACATCGATCTGACAGCCATCCTAAAGAATCCCAAGTTCGCTAGGGGACGACCTGGAGAGAGTGGGCGCATACGGGTCCCTGTTCTAGAAGGGCCAAGCGCGCCGGTTGCTCTTGCCAACAACATTCCTCAGCCTCCACCTCCCCCACCTCGACCTTCACCGGCCAAGAGGGCTCGGGCCAGCTCTCCGACCCCAATGGAGACTGACCTCTCAAACGCTGCCGACGTGACCCCTTCTCCATCTTGTCATCCTCCACCACCCCCACCCCAACAGTCAAACTTTGTGCTGGTAGGCCGAGCAGATCTTCCCCCAGGGGTAAGTTGGGTGGGAACAGAGGGCGACGACGTTTGCGTGGAAGGGATTAATGCTCGGGTCGGCCCTGGAGAATCTATGTGGGGTCCCGACTTCGGAGCTAAAGATGTGCGTATCGGGATCCCTTTCCTCGTCCCTATGACGTCGCCTTTCTGAACGCTGTCGGGATCGACAAGATTATCGAGGGGATGGAGGTGATGTTAGCCCGGGCTCTTGCCATAGCCCGCCATGCCAAACAATGGGCCTTTCGTCAACAGGTGGACATGACTGCTCAGCTACCGAGGCGAATGCTCAATTATCAGCCATGGCCACCGAGGTTTCTCAAGCAAATCGGGCTAGGGAGGAGGCCGAGCTCAATGTTGCGGCCTTGAGTGCTGAATTGGAGAAGATGCGTCTGACCCTGCAGCATCTGGAGGATAAGGTCGAGATGACCCGGGCTCGGGCTAACGAAGCCGAAGACAAGGTCAGGATGAGGGAGAAGGAGCTGAAGTTGACAAGTTACCGCCTAGGTCAGGCCGAGTCAAATCTTGCCGCCAAGGAGGGGGAGGTCGAGGCTCTGCAAGGAGTAGTGGCCGAAAGCTTCTATGGTGGATTCGACGCAGCTGTGCGCCAAGCTCGGTACTTCATGCCCGACCTCGCCGAAGACTTCTTTGACTATCTGAAGGATGTGAAGGACGGTCAGCTGGTAGACCGAGATTGACTTGACTTGTATTGAGGGCGATGTACCCCTTGTCATCTTTCGCTTTGTAATTTTGATTTACTTTGTAATTTTGTAGAACCATGAACCAATATATATTCGATCCATTCCTTTCGTTGCTTATGCTTTTTTGCAATTTTGTTTACCTCGGTATGCTGTCCTTCTTACACTATTGTCGATCCAAGATTATTGGGGGAACTCGACCTTCCTAAACTCGGATGAGGCCGAGCACCATTTGGGAACTTGTACTTCCTTATCTCGGGTGAGGCCGAGTACCAACCTGGGAACTCAAAGTTCCTTAACTCGGGTGAGGCCGAGTGCCAATTTGGGAACTCGACGTTCCTTAACTCGGGTGAGGCCGAGTGCCAATTTGGGAACTCAAAGTTCCTTAACTCGGGTGAGGCCGAGTGCCAATTTGGAAACTCGAAGTTCCTTATCTCGGGTGAGGTCGAGTGCCAACTTGGGAACTCGAAGTTCCTTAACTCGGGTGAGGCCGAGTACCAATTTGGGAACTCGAAGTTCCTTGACTCGGGTGTGGCCGAGTGCTAATGAGTGAACTCGAAGTTCTTTATTACCTTCAGATAATAAGTAAAATCAAACTTTATTGATGGCTTTCAGCGGTGCCTCATTAAAAACTCAGCCAGTAAAACCCTCCTTAGGGAAAAACCTGATCTGAGGAAAAAGAGTGCACCGGCCTTACAATTATAAAGGTTAAAAAATTCAAATTACAAATTCCTACTTAAATTAACTGAAATAAGTCTTCAAGTGTGTGGCGTTCCAAGTATTGGGCAGAGGTCGGCCACTCAATTCTTGTGGCCTGTATGAGCTGTTGCCTAGGCTGTCAGAGACGCGATACGGCCCTTCCCAATTGGCGGAGAGCTTTCCACATGTACGATCTTTCCTGGCTTCTCCGGTTTTTCTCCAAACTAAGTCTCCCGGGATAAAGGATCGATAACGAACTCGTGAGTTATAACGTCTGGCCGCCCTTGTCTTGGCGGCGAGGTCCCGTACCTGAGCTTCATTTCACAATTCTTCAATCAGGACGAGTTCTTCTCTGAGGGAGTCTTCGTTCTGGTCTTTGTTATAGGATATTCTTCGTATGCTCGGCTCTCCTACCTCGACGGGGATCATAGCGTCGGTCCCATAAGTTAGACGGAAGGGAGTTTCTTGAGTGGATGACTAGGGGTACAGTGATAACCCCATAATATGCTCGGTATTTCTTCGGCCCAGGAGCCCTTTGCTTGGCCAATTTTTCTTTTTAACTCATTCAGGATGACTTTATTAGCAGCCTCGGCTTGGCCGTTTGTTTGTGGATGCTCGACGGATGAGGTTCGATGTAGGATACCGAGGTCGATCAAGAAGGAATGGAAGGTCTTGTCAATGAACTGTCGACCGTTGTCCGTCACAATCGTATGAGGGATTCCGTGTCGGCAAATAATATGCTTCCATGTAAATTGTTGAACTTGCCTTGCCGAGATCTTGGCGATCGCTCGCTTCAATCCATTTCGTGAAGTAATCCACTACGACTATCAGAAATTTAGCTTGTCTCGTGGCTGGGGGAAAGGGGCCGAGGATGTCCATCCCCCATAATGCGAACGGCCATGGGGAGACTATGCTCTGCAGGGTGGTCGGTGGCAGAGAAGGAAGAGAGTCGTGCTCCTGACATTTCTTACAAGCTCGGGTGAAGCGCTTCGCATCCTCTTTGAGTGTCAGCCAGTAATATCCAGCTCGGATTATCCTTGCTGCCATACTTCGGGCGCCCGAGTGCATTCCACAAACACCATTGTGCAACTCGGCCATGACATACTGAGCTTGATCATTGGCCAAACATTTGAGCAAAGGGGACGAAAAACCGCGCTTGTACAGTTCCTGATTTTGTATGATATAAAATGACGCTTGCCGACGTAGTCGTCGAGCTTCACTAGGCTCGGCTGGTGTAATCCCATCGTGAAGGTAGGTGATTATGGGTGTCATCCATGAGCCTGGCTCGTCGGTCAATGCATGTACCTCGTCCCTATCCCAGCTAGGGGCCGTCAGTATTTCTTGGATGATAGAATGGTGTTGTCCCCCGATCCGTGAGCTCGCCAATTTGGACAAGAGGTCGGCTCGGTCATTCTGCTCTCGTGGTACATGAGTTATTTCGAATTTATCGAAGTGTGTTAGGCATTTCTTTACCCGATGATAACATTGTTGAAGTAATGGCTCTTTAGCTTGGAAATCGTCATTCACCTGTGACGTGATGAGCTGAGAATCATTGAAGCATCGTAGGCATCGCGCGCCCATGTCTCGTGCTAATCTTAGACCGGCTAAGAGGACTTCATACTCGGCCTGATTATTGGAGGCCACAAATGAAAAACGTATGGCTTGTTCTAATATCAAGCCATCGGGTCCTTCTAACAAGACTCCAGCTCCACTCCCCTTCTTATTTGAAGAACCATCCACCCGTAGGGTCCACCAAGTATCCCTGTCGCCGATGTCGGGGAGCTCGGTGAGGAAATCGGCCAAGAACTGGGCCTTCATCGGGCCTCTCGGCTCGTAAACGAGTCCGAACTCAGATAACTCTACCGACCAATGCGGTCATCCTCCCCCGCCTGTCGGGCGCGTTGGAGGATTTGACGAATGGGGTGATCGGTGCGTATGATTATGTCATGACTTCGAAAGTAGTGGCGGAGTCGTCTGGCTGTGAAGACCAGGCTAAGAATCAACTTCTCAACTGTTTGATAGCGTGTTTCCGCAGGTTGTAATGTCCGACTTACGAAGTAGATCGGCATCTGTATCCTATCTACTTCTTTTACCAAGACCGAACTCAATGTATTATTGGAGACCGCCAAGTATATGTATAAGGGTAAGCCCGGCAGAGGACTACTCAATGTTGGGATGGCCGATATTCTCTCACGTAGGCCTGCGAAGGCGGCGGCACACTCTTCGTTCCATTCAAATCTCTTTTGATCGTTTTTAACAACCGAATAAGTGGTTTATCAGATTTCGCTTCGGTAAGAACCGAGATAGTGCTGCAAGCCGTCCATTCAAGCGTTGAAGATCTTTAAGACAGGTCAGACTTGGCATGGAGAGGATCGCTTCGCACTTATCTGGATTCGCTTCGATCCCTCTCTGGGAGATCATAAATCCAAGAAATTTTCCCCCTCCTACTCCGAAGGCACATTTTTCTGGGTTAAGACGGATTCGGTGGCGTCGGATCTCGGCAAACACCTCTTGTAGATCGACAGGGTGAGCTTCTCGAGAAGTGGATTTAACCACCATGTCATCGACGTACACTTCCATGTTTTTTCCGATCTGTTTTTCAAACACTTTATCCATCAATCTTTGATAAGTGGCCCCTGCATTTTTCAGCCCAAAGGGCATGGCCTGGTAACAATAGTTGGCCGTGACCGACTTAAACGCTGTCTTCGGCTCATCCGGGGGATACATCGGTATCTGATTATATCTTGAATACGCGTCAAGGAAACTGAAAACCTCATACCCGGCGGTGCTGTCTACTAACCGATCTATACTCGGTAGAGGATACGTATCTTTCGGGCAAGCTTTATTAAGATTAGTGTAATCAGTGCACATTCTCCATTTCCCATTTGACTTTTTAACCATGACGACATTAGCGAGCCACGTGGTATATATGATTTCCCGGATGAAGCCAGCCTCCAATAGTTTAGTCACCTCCTTTTGCACTATAGCCCTACGCTCTTCGCCCAACTTCCGTTTCTTTTGGGAGATCGGTTTAGCATGAGGGAACAAAGATAACTTATGGCACATAAGGTCGGGGTCGACACCCGGCATATCTGACGGCTTCCATGCAAAGAGATCGGCATTGTCTTTGAGGGTTTGAATCACTTGTTCCAGAACCGGGCCGATCAAGGATGAACCGATTTTAGTTATCTGATTGGGCTGAGAGCCGATCTTCAGGTCTACTAGCGGCTCCGAGAAGGAGGGGCGCTCCTCTTTAAACTCGATTCTGGGATCCATGTCGAATTCTTCATCTTCGGTCAGCTGGACCGAGCATATATTTGTAGGCCTCGATCTATCATTTTCATCAAGAGATCAGACTATATAGGGGTAACCTTCAAACTTCTGGCATAACATACTCGAGCTACCTTAGGATCAGCTTTGATGGTGACGATTTGATGGCCACCATCAGGAAACTTCATGGCCATATGTGGGGTCGACACCACGGCTCCGAACTGATTAAGAGTGCGTCTCCCAATGATGACGTTGTATGATGTGTCGGCTGTAACGCCCCGCTATTTTTCATTACTAAAATAATTTCTTTTTTTATCTATTTATTATTATTATTAATTGAAAATATATCCTTTCATTTAGATTTCTTTAAATAAAATCTTAATATAATTTTTCTTGCTAACAAAAACGTTACCAAAAATAACACACATCACATAGATCACATCATAATCATACATCAAAAGTTATTTACAAACGTCACATAGGTACGTAATATTGTGACGATTATAAAATACACATTATTCATAAAAATCCTCATGTTGGCTATCCTTGACATCTCCACACATGATTACTGAATCTACTCATCAACTGCTCCTCCGAATAAAATTCAGGATCATCATGTGTCAAACCACGTACACAAACACGCAAGGGTAAGTTCCAATATCTTAATAAAAATACTTATCATGTAAAAATATTTATATAATACATATCATATAAAAATGTCAATATAATACATATCATATAAAAATACTAATATGATACATATCATAATCAAATCAATAAAGGATGAATTATGACTTAAATGAAATTTCTATATGATGCATGCTCCAACCTCAACTCCAAAAATATGCAATGTGGTACCATCTCAGATAATACGACATCATCATCGTAAAACTTACCGACCAGTTGGGATTCCACAGTGGTGCACAGAATCTCATAAATAAACATGTGATCATCATGAATTAAATGAATTCTCACTGTTGGAAATCCCCCAAGTCTGGCATCCCACCAAGACGCACGGATTAAGTTATTATCTGCACCTCTAACCGAGGCCACCTCTTTTGAGGCATGTATGCATGAATGAAATTTTACCTCCCTTTCTAGAATATCATTTATAATCATTCCTATTTTGATGTACCATCAAATACCAAGAATACCAATAAACATCATGAAACCAAGAAATCAAGAAACACCAAGAAAACACCCATCAAAAGTAACGTATACGTGAACAGTACCGTATACGTGAATAGTAACGTATAAGTGAATAGTAACATATACGTGAATAGTAACGTATAAGTGAATAGTAACGTATACGTGAATAGTAACGTATAAGTGAACAGTACCGTATACGTGAATAGTAACGTATAAGTGACCGTAGTCCGTGAATAGTACATCAGGTAAGTTCCCAGGAAAGAGAGGTGGGTCACTAATGGACACACTTAAGTACCAAGTCTTTCCTTAGCCAGAACTTTCCTAGACATGCACTTCCACACTATCACCCTTTTCCTAACAACAAGAATAATTCTGTTCTGATGTGGAAGATCGGACAAAACCGCAACCACAGAGCATACTAAGAATTTTCTTAGCACCTTAGTATCAGATAAAATAAAGATAATAACAACAAAGAATAGTAAGATAAGGATAGCTCCCCTTACCAATTCCTCCTAGCTTCCTATCTTTCTCTACCTATTTACTTCTCTCTTGATTGAAGAGATTTCTTCCTAAGAGATTTTGAGAGAATGAAAGAATGTTCTTAGATTTGTGATTATAATTGAAACTCTAGGTCCTATTTATAGAATTTCAAAAGTTACTATTTGCACAGTAATTTTTACTATTTGCACAGTGATTTGCTTATTATAATGGAACTCGTGTAACCCGTGTTTTTATATTTTATTATCATTATTTTTTTTTTTTTACTATTTGCACAGTAATTTACTATTGCACAGTAATTAACTATTTGCACAGTAATTTACTATTTGCACAGTAATTACTATTTGCACAGTAATTTACTATTTGCACATTTTTATAGAATTTTTAGTAAATGTTTTAACTACGTTTTTAATATACGTATGAAAATAAATTTTTGAGGATGTTACAATTCTCCCCCCCTAAAAAGAAATTTCGTCCTCGAAATTTACCTCATTGAAATAATGTAGGATAGCTTTTCTGCATCTCACTTTCCAATTCTCATGTTGCATCATCCGTTCTCCAGATAACCTTTACTAAAGGAATATCTTTTCCCCTTAAGGTTTTGATTCTTCTACCTCAATTCTTATTGGTAATGCTTCATAGGTTAGATTATCCTTTATTTGTATGTCATCTAACTCAATTACATGTGATGAATCAGGAATGTATTTACGAAGTTGTGAAACATGAAAGACATTATGAAGATTAGAAAGAATTGGGGGTAAAGCAATTTGGTAAGCCACAGGGCCTACTCTTTTTATTATTTGGAAGGGACCAATGAAACGCGGTGAAAGTTTTCGGGATTTTAAAACTCTTCCAATACCAGTCCATGGATTTACCCTTAAGAATACGTGATCACCAACATCAAATTCCAAATCTTTTCTTCTTTTATCATGATAACTTTTCTGCCTACTTTGTGCCGTTCTCATCTTTTCCTGAATTAACTTAATCTTCTCTGATGTTTGTTGTACAATATCAGGTCCTAAAATTAAACTTTCTCCTGATTCAGTCCAACACAAAGGGGTTCTACATTTTCTTCCATATAAAGCTTCAAAAGGTGCCATACCAATGGAAGAATGAAAACTATTATTGTAAGTAAATTCTATCAAAGGCAAAAAGTCTACCCAACAACCTTTATGTTCTAAAACACAAGCTCTCAATAGATCTTCTAAAGATTGGATTGTTCTTTCAGTTTGTCCATTAGTTTGGGGATGATAGGCAGAACTTAATTTTAATTTGGTGCCTAAAGCTTTATGTAGACTCTCCCAAAATCTTGAAGTAAATCTAGGGTCTCTATCTGATACAATACTAGATGGTACACCATGTAATCTTACAATCTCACCTATGTACAAATTAGTTAATTTATCTAAAAAAATACCTAATATTAATAGGAATAAAATGTGCAGACTTAGTTAAACGATCTACTATAACCCAAATTGAATCAAATCCCCTAGGGCTTCTTGGCAAAGCTACCACAAAATCCATAGATATGCTATCCCATTTCCATTGTGGTATTTCTAAAGGTTGCAATAAACCTGAGGGTTTTTGATGTTCTATTTTAGCCTTTTGACAAATTAAACAAGAATACACATATTTACAAATTTCTTTCTTCATTCGAGGCCACCAAAACATGGTTTTCAAATCTTTGTACATCTTAGTGGCACCAGGATGAATACTTAATTTGCTTTTATGTGCTTCCTCCAAAATTGTTTTTCTAACTTCTATTATATTAGGAATACAAATTCTATCTTGAAACCTCAAAATACCATCCATTCCAATCTTAAACTCACTATTTTTTCCTTGATTCAAAATTTCCATTTGAGTTTTCAGAAAATGATCAAATTCTTGCTTCTGTCTAATTTCCTCCAAAAATGTGTTAGAAATTTGTAAAGCTCCTAATCTAATACTCGTATTAGTAGTTTCACACACTAAACTAAGATCTCGAAATTGTTCTAATAAATCCATTTCTCTAATCATCAATGAAGACATAATCAAAGATTTCCTACTTAAAGCATCTGCTACCACATTAGCCTTTCCGGGATGGTAATTAAGTTCAAAATCATAATCTTTTAAAAATTCCATCCATCTACGTTGTCTCATGTTCAATTCTTTTTGACTAAATAAATATTTAAGACTTTTGTGATCGCTAAATACTTCAAACCTTGTTCCATACAAATAGTGTCTCCATATCTTAAGTGTGAATACTACAACTGCTAATTCTAGATCATGGGTTGGATAATTTTTCTCATGAATCTTAAGTTGTCTAGAAGCGTATGCTACAACTTTTGAATCTTGCATCAATACTCCCCCTAAACCCATTTTGGATGCATCACAATACACTACAAAAGGTTCTTTGGGATCAGGTAGAGTTAATACTGGAGCAGTGGTCAATCTTTCCTTTAGAGTTTGAAAACTATCCTCACATTGAGTTGTCCAAATAAATGTCTGATTCTTTCTAGTCAAGGTAGTCAAAGGTAAAGCTATTTTAGAAAAATCTTTAATAAATCTCCTATAATATCCTGCTAATCCTAGAAAACTCCTAATCTCTGTTACACTTTTAGGTCTTTCCCATTCCAAAACAGATTGTACCTTACATGGATCTACAGATATTCCTCCCTGACATATCACATGACCTAAAAATTTCATTTTCTCCATCCAAAATTCACACTTAGATAATTTAGCAAAAAGTTTTTTGTCCTTTAAAATCTGTAATACTATATTTAAGTGTTTGGCATGATCCTCCTTAGCTTTACTGTACACTAATATATCATCAATGAATATAATTACAAAATGGTCAAGATAAGGGTGAAAAATTCGATTCATGTAATCCATAAATACTGCTGGAGCATTAGTCACTCCAAAAGGCATAACTAAATACTCATAATGCCCATAACGAGTACTGAAAGCAGTTTTTGGAATATCATCGGATTTTACCCTAATCTGATAGTATCCTGATCTTAAATCAATCTTACTAAAAATACAGGCTCCTTTTAATTGATCCATAAGATCATCAATCCTAGGCAGTGGATATTTATTCTTAATGGTTACTCTATTCAATTGTCTATAATCTATGCACATTCTCATAGTTCCATCCTTTTTCTTAACTAACAAAACTGGAGCTCCCCAGGGTGATACACTAGGCCTTACAAACTGTTTAGTTAACAATTCTTCAATTTGTTTCTTGACTTCTGCTAACTCTACAGGAGACATTCTATATGGTGCTATGGAAATTGGTCCTGTTCCTGGCACTAAATCAATGGAAAACTCTATTTCTCTTTCAGGAGGTAACTGATCTACTTCTTGAAATACTTCAACAAAATCTTTTACTACAGGCACAATACTCACCTCTTTTTCAGATTTAGTTTCATTAGCGGTGATCATATATACTTGGGTATTGTTTTCCTTTAAAGATTTTAAAACCTTATTTATGGAAATAATTTCAATATCCCTACTCTCCTCCGGGTCTCGAAAAATAATTGTTTTGTCAAAGCAATTTAACAAAACATGATTAGTGGACAACCAATCCATACCTAAAACAACTTCAATTTGTGAAGGGTAAACAAATCAAATTGACACTGAAAGTTTTATCACAAATTTTTATTTTACAGTTTAGACAGATATCTGAGGTTAAAACTGAAGTCCCAGTTGGAGTATTTACTTCTAATTTAAAGTTTAATGAAGACACAGGGAGTTTCAATTTTTGCACACAAGAATATGACACGAAAGAATGAGTAGCACCAGAATCAAATAACACAGTTAAAGGAGTTTCACTTATGAAGCATTTACCTCGAATCAAAGGTTCTGAAGTCTCAGTTCCATTAAGAGAAAAAATTCTTCCTTGAGCCTTCGGTTTTTCAGACGGATTTTCGGACATGCTTCCTTTTCCTCGACAATCTTTTGCTAGATGTCCCTTTGTGTTACATTTGTAGCACCAGTTGCACGATGAGGCATAGTGTCCAAATTCTCCACACTTAAAACACTTGACATTAACAGGATTAGATTCACGATTTCCCATAGAAGCTTTAGAGAAATTCCCAAGAGGACGTTCTCTAACTCCTTGAGAAGCTTGGTATGGTTTTCCTTTATTTTGAAACCCAAATCTTTTATCTTTAATGGGTCCTCCAATATTTTTATTTTTATAATATACAGTTCTAGCACGAGAATCCTCATCATATATTCTACACATATTTACAAATCTTTGGAAATTGGTGAATACCTTGATAATTTATGGCCTGTTTTATTTCGGGACGTAGGCCATTTAAGAATTTAACACATTTAGATCTTTCACCATCTTTTCCATGGTAGTGTGCGGAATATCCGACTAGATCCTCAAACACGACCGCATATTCAAGAATGTTAAGTTCCCTTGTTTTAATTCCAAAAACTCCATTTCTTTTTTATTCCTTATATCTTCAGGAAAATATTTTTCTAGAAATAATTCTTTAAATTCTTCCCATTTTATTGTTTCTCCTTCGGTTGCCACATACTGACAGGTATTTTCCCACCAATACTCTGTCTCTTCCACTAACATGTGAGTTGCGAAAATTACCTTTTTATCTTCGCAACATCCCATTACCCGAAAGATTTTCTCAATCTCCCTTAGCCATCGTTGAGCACCTTCAGGGTCATATCTACCTCCAAAAGTAGGCGGATTATTTCTCTGAAAACGCTCTAGGCCGCGATATTCAGTTTGCTCATTGTTGTTTCTACTTTGGTTTCCAATTGCTTGGGCAAGATTTTCAAGTGCCTCAGCAATTGCCTTATCATTTGTTCCAGCCATCTATTATTATTAGAGAAAAGAAAATCTCTAAGCACACCAACTAACAATCAAACAAAAATATAGAGCACATAACAAACAATCATTCACACAACCTTATTGATTCTAAGCTCACTACTAATTACTTAATCACAACAAAAACATGGTTAGCTCAAAATTCACAAGTCCAAGAAACATCGCTTTCGATACCAAGTAACGCCCGCTATTTTTCATTACTAAAATAATTTCTTTTTTTATCTATTTATTATTATTATTAATTGAAAATATATCCTTTCATTTAGATTTCTTTAAATAAAATCTTAATATAATTTTTCTTGCTAACAAAAACGTTACCAAAAATAACACACATCACATAGATCACATCATAATCATACATCAAAAGTTATTTACAAACGTCACATAGGTACGTAATATTGTGACGATTATAAAATACACATTATTCATAAAAATCCTCATGTTGGCTATCCTTGACATCTCCACACATGATTACTGAATCTACCTGTCAATCTGCTCCTCCGAATAAAATTCAGGATCATCACAGGTGTCAAACCACAGACACAAACACGCAAGGGTAAGTTCCAATATCTTAATAAAAATACTTATCATGTAAAAATATTTATATAATACATATCATATAAAAATGTCAATATAATACATATCATATAAAAATACTAATATGATACATATCATAATCAAATCAATAAAGGATGAATTATGACTTAAATGAAATTTCTATATGATGCATGCTCCAACCTCAACTCCAAAAATATGCAATGTGGTACCATCTCAGATAATACGACATCATCATCGTAAAACTTACCGACCAGTTGGGATTCCACAATGGTGCACAGAATCTCATAAATAAACATGTGATCATCATGAATTAAATGAATTCTCACTTTGTTGGAAATCCCCAAGTCGGCATCCCACCAAGACGCACGGATTAAGTTATTATCTCGCACCTCTAACCGAGGCCACCTCTTTTGAGGCATGTATGCATGAATGAAATTTTACCTCCCTTTCTAGAATATCATTTATAATCATTCCTATTTTGATGTACCATCAAATACCAAGAATACCAATAAACATCATGAAACCAAGAAATCAAGAAACACCAAGAAAACACCCATCAAAAGTAACGCATTATACGTGAACATACCGTATCGTGAATAGTAACGTATAAGTGAATAGTAACGTATACGTGAATAGTAACGTATAAGTGAATAGTAACGATATCGTGAATAGTAACGTATAAGTGAACAAGATCAGTATACGTGAATAGTAACGTATAAGTGACCGTAGTCCGTGAATAGTACATCGGGTAAGTTCCCGGAAAGAGAGGTGGGTCACTAATGGACACACTTAAGTACCAAGTCTTTCCTTAGCTTTAACTTTCCTAGACATGCACTTCCACACTATCACCCTTTTCCTAACAACAAGAATAATTGTTCGATGTGGAAGATCGGACAAAACCGCAACCACAGAGCATACTAAGAATTTTCTTAGCACCTTAGTATCAGATAAAATAAAGATAATAACAACAAAGAATAGTAAGATAAGGATAGCTCCCCTTACCAATTCCTCCTAGCTTCCTATCTTCCTCTACCTATTTACTTCTCTCTTGATTGAAGAGATTTCTTCCTAAGAGATTTTGAGAGAATGAAAGAATGTTCTTAGATTTGTGATTATAATTGAAACTCTAGGTCCTATTTATAGAATTTCAAAAGTTACTATTTGCACAGTAATTTTTACTATTTGCACAGTGATTTGCTTATTATAATGGAACTCGTGTAACCCGTGTTTTTATATTTTATTATTATTATTATTTTTTTTTACTATTTGCACAGTAATTTACTATTGCACAGTAATTAACTATTTGCACAGTAATTTACTATTTGCACAGTAATTAACTATTTGCACAGTAATTTACTATTTGCACATTTTTATAGAATTTTTAGTAAATGTTTTAACTACGTTTTTAATATACATATGAAAATAAATTTTTGAGGATGTTACATCGGCGTCTATCAAGATGTACTTCACATTGATTGTCCGATAAGCATTGCTTCCCCCAAAGGTCATGAAGAGCTCTACATAACCTCGGGCGTGAACCCTTTCGCCAGCAAAACCGAGCAACGGCTCGGGATGTGGCAGAATGATGGAATCAGGTAATTCCAATTGTTTGAACACCGACCAGTAGAGGACGTCTGCCGAGCTCCCCTGATCTATTAGCACCTTCCGTACACGCCAATTGGCAATTGTAGCCGAGATCACCATCGGGTCAGTGTGGTCGGGATCGTCCGTGCTAAAGTCGAAATCGGAAAAGGTGATAGTGGGGAGTGACCTTTTTCTGGGGAGCTCTACGTGGTTGAAGCTACGATCATACCTTTTCCTTGTCGAGGAGGATGCTCCTCCACCCGCAAACCCGTCCGCGATGCTATTGATAGTTCCGCGTACCTGATCCAGGTTTTGGTCGTTCTCTCGTTTACGATCTTGTTCCTTCCGTTTCTTCCACGGGCGTCGGTCCTCCTTACTCTCCTCTCGACGATGAGAGGTGTAATCGTTCCTCGGATCACGTTGGCCCTGCTCACCTTGAATGAAGCGACGTAATTCCCCACTGCGGACTAGTTTTTCTATGATATCACGTACATTCCTGCACTGCTCGGTGGTATGACCTTGATTCTGATGATAGGCACATCTCTTGTTGGGGTCGGCATTCCTCGGCGTTGGGGACGGTGAGGGTGGCCGTACCAAGTCCAAGGCGTAGGCTTCTCGGAGGATTTTGTCTCTGGGTGAATTCAGTGCGGTATACGAGGTATATCGGGTTTTGTTGTTATCGGATCTCTGGGTAGACCTCTCGTTCGTTTTGACCGACTCTCGTCGATCTCGATCCTCGGCTCGACGCTTAGCCTCGGTGTTCTCCTCTATAGTCATATATCTGGCCGCCCTCTTCCTTAGTTCGTTCATGTCCACGGGCGGCTCGGCAAATAATGACTTCGAGAAGTCGCCCGATCTAAGCCCGGCTTGAATGGTTTGTAACACTACCGCCGGGTGAAGATCGGGAATCGTTCGGCATGCTTCCGTAAATCGTGCCATATAGTCACGCAGAGATTTTCTTTCCTTTTGGACCAAATGATATAGGGTAATGGCAGTTGCAGGGGTCGGTTTGGCATCGGCAAACCGAGCTTGAAAATGGTCGCAAAACGCCGCGAATGAGCTTATCGACTTGGCGGGCATCGAGTAGTACCAGTTCAGGGCTGTTCCTTTAAAGGTTGCCGAGAACATTCTGCAAAGGACTCGGTCGTCTTTGGTACGGTTCAGAGCTTAGGTGAGGAAGGCCTGAACATGGGTGGTCGGGCAGGTTGTGCCATCATACTTATCGTGGGACGACCACCTCCATGATTCCGGCACGCTCACTGTAACGCCCTCAATTCCTACAATTTATAACATTTACTTTCTCTACGTTTCCCAAGAAAATAACTATGCCATCTGATAAAGCCAACCAATTCTTAGTTCATAAAGTAATTTCAAGAGTAATTTCTACAACTATATATCTCTCATACAATAAAATCTCTCAAATAAAGAATTAATTATCAAGTAACAAATCTTAAATTTCTAATATTCCTATGTAGTAGCAATCACTCAAACGACAAAAGGGAAAAGAACATCATGTCACTTCTTCAGAAAATCAAGTTCTCCTCTTAGCCTACGGTCTTTACATCTCCAAACAACTGTTTATCTGCTCGCCCATTCACGGGGTCATCACAGGTGTCAACCACAGACACAACCATAGGGTTAGCTCGTAATTTAATGATAATAATAATACCATAGAAACAATACACACAACAAATATAAAGAAGACATGAGGAACTCAATTCAAAACTCATCACAATCAATTATGCAACCCAGTATGATGCATGACACTCACAGTTCACTCTCATGCCATGTGGTACCATCAAAACAACTGAGCGATGCTAGGAGTACATGTCACCTCTGACACTCTCACTAGAAATACTAGATCCTGATCGAGGGCAACCAGTGTTGCAACGGGAGTCACTTCCCACTCATGGTGATCAGCCATAGTAGAAGCTTTTCCCACCACGAATACCCTCAAAGTCCTAGGCCATTACATCGACCCGTCAAGGACCAACCGTACTAGTTCCATTCATCCTCACCTTTCGAAAACATTTTTATTTCGTTTAGTGTTCATGATAATCTCTCATTTTCCAAAACACCATGCTTCACAAACATCTCCACAAGGGCAACCTTACTGCTTAACAGTAGACATCCATCCCACTCTCTTTACAAAAAGAGTTTAAGTTGATTATCATGAACCCAAGCGACTCATCAATGCAACATGCCCACAAAATTCATCTCTTAACCCCACCAACTATTCCACCGTAACAGGATGTTTAACACCACAATAACATTTAACCAAAATGACCATGTGAAAATCAAATACATCATAAAAGAGGAACAATATGGAATACCCAAACTCTGACAATATAAATTTCAAACCAAAATTTACATATAGAAATAAATAATTAAACAAGGCAACAATGTCAAGTTAAATAAAATTCAACATCACGTAATTAAGAAGATTGAAATATTAAGACCGAGACTTTCGACAATACGTAATAAAGAATAATTATTAACAAATAACAAAATCTAAAAATAATATAAACAACACAATCGAATAATTAATATAAACAACTTAGTCGAGTAATTAAAAGAGAAATAAATTATTAAATACTAACTTGCGTTAAACAAATAATTTTAATCTCAATCCTCAATCCTAATCTCAAGAAAAATTGATGATAGGTCATAAACAGGACGAATTAATGTTTGACAAGAAGAAAGACGCCAATAACCAAAGTTGATTAATTAAATTTTATCAAGTACGTAATTCTTTCTGATGCTTTTCATTTATTTTAACATCAAACTTATGTCTAGTTTAATTGGGTTTTGAACCGAATTTCAAAGATCTCTTTGAAACCTTACTCGGAATAGACCTAGTCATTTTTTTATTCAACCGAGGAGTGATATCAATTAAACTCACAAATCGCCACTCACACTCCCGGAGACGATCGAATCTCATCTCCCTTCCACACACCAACAGATACATCAAAGTCAGCTAAGCCAAAAGGGAAGAGTAACGAAATTGAAGCGAGGGATTTCCCTATGCTAGAATGAAAATAATTCAATTCAAAATATTTAATTCACATAAAATAAATAAAAGCAGAAGGAAGGAAGAATATTTAATTTACATAAGACAAACAAAGGCAGAAAAAGAAGTCATTATCATCGTTAAATTGAGAACTACCCTAACCTGGATTTGTGACCATCACGAGGGAAATCGAGATGAGCAGGGTCTCGGCCTCCATAAAAGCTTTGATCTCTTTTGGGGGAAATTATTTAAAGTGGGAGTAATATCAAGATGAAAGGGAAAGGAATAGAAGAACAGAGAAAAAGGAAAGAGATAACGAGAAAGGGAATGAGAGAAAGTGAATATGAATAAATTCCCTGATATGTAACACTAAGGCTAAGATTTTAATTGTCGTATGATAACTACCCACTCACACCCCACTCACAATTTAGCAACTTCCCACTAACTCAGTCAGTTGCTACTCTAATTTATTTATTATTATTGTTAATATTATTTTATTTGATTTATTTTTATTTTATTTTATTTATCAAAAAACGGGGTGTTACAATTCCACCTCCCTTAAAAGAATTTCGTCCTCGAAATTTATTTGATGTAAGCTATGCAATATAATCTCTCCTCACATGCCTATCTAGCTCCTCTTATATCTAACTCCTCCTAAGTAACATCTTAATCAAATACTCTACTTCAGATCATTTTCACTAAAGGGATCTATTTAGTTTTTCGCACTTTATCCATCATTCTTTAAACTACTAAGGTGAGGTTCTACTCCAAGTTGTTGCTATCCTCTCATGGATAAACCTAAGATTGTCCATAATTTATTTATTTTTTTTTTATTATTCACTTCTAGATCTAAGGTGAGAGGTTCTATTCTAAATCAACTCAACACAAAGTCCTACACTCCGTACTATAGGATGACTTAAACGATGTCATAGTAATTAACTTTAAAACATGCTAGGAGACACACCAGGTGGATAGTCAAGGATACCTCAAATTCAACAAATGGTGTTAAAGCTACTTTAAGAACAAATTTATTATTAAAAGGACCAAATTAAAGTCATCTCACCTAAGCAATCTATGACTTCATATTTTTAACAAGTTAAACACTTAACATTAAATTTGGCTAATTTAAATACTCCATTAAGGGTAAATCTCAACTTATTTCTACGAACTAACTTAAACTTCACATGGTTAGCATGATTTAACTTGTTACAACCTCATTCACAACATTATGGGCACTAGACTATTACTTAACTAACTATAAATGTTGTTTCAAAACCAAACTTAAGTTTCATACATTTGATGTGACTCACCTTTTCCATACCAAATATACTTACACCCATTATAAAACTCATCAACCATATACAAATACATTCCAACACGTTGTTATGTCACAACACCAATAAATATATATATTCAACACACACGATATGGATGACTCAAGGACACACTAATAACATTATAACTACCACATTATCATCAAGTATACATTTGAAACACATAACACAATTAGTCACTTCAACTCAACTGCATCAATAACTTTACCCCATTCCACCTTATATTTTTTTCCCACATATAGTATAATTCAAATTCAAATCCAACTTGTTGTTCATCAGACATATGCATTAACAAAGTCATACATGCCCAGTACATGATTATTTATAATTTTAACAAAAATAACATAATACTTAACACTCCCACTAATTCAAACTTCCATAGGTCTTACTCAGAACTTCTCAACATTTTATTTTTCTACGAAAATGATACTCAAATTTTTTTATTTTTTTTTTTCACGACTATACTATGATATCTATAATTGAAGAATACATGTCATGTTTCAATTGGTTTGTCAAAGAGTGAGGATAAAAATTGTTCATTCTGCATATACTTTTATAGCATACAACACTTGGAACACTAATAACATAGTGTTGTCATACGAGGCACACATGAGAAGAAAAAAATAAATTAAGATAAAAATTTGACCAACACTCGAAGAGTTGTTTTGCTAAAAATATATGTGCAAGTTATCATGACTTTAATTGCAATGTCCACAACATATCAACATGTGGTTCATAAAATGACTAATAACATGAAATGATAATAAAATACAAAGCAAAATAAAAACATTAAAATTTTATCCTCATACTTCTAAACTATTAAATGCATCACAACAAATAACAGGTAAAACCTTTGGCCTAAAAGATAAATCTAGGGAATAAGTGACATTAACCTTTAAAGGAAAAGAAAAGTAATAAATCTAAATTATCACCTCTCAAATGTGTTTCAAAAACAAAGAATTATAAGAGTCAACACACAATGAAAAGAATTAAGGCGAGATATATTAGATGAATCATTTACAATATTCAATATAAGAATTTTGGACTTGAAAATGTATAAAATTTTAAACAAAATCATAAGTTGTTACTGGGAGTATGAAACCTCTATCTCAAATGACTTAAAATACCTATAAACCAAGTAAATCAAGAAAATGTACCTCTAACATGTAAATAAATAAATAAATAATAATAAAATATTAATGGTTCGTTATAACATTAGGTTAATCATGGGCATCACAATAAGTTTATGAGGTGAATTTAATGCTCTTGATAGACACAGAAAAGGATAAAATGGTAATAAGAAAAGACCTTACTTGGATGAGAATAAGAATAAGAGTTTGTCAAATCAAATTAGTCATGTAGAGAAGGACATGAAATTATAACAGTGATAAGAAGGAAAGGATTACTAGAACAGAGAGACAGAGAGCTTTGTAGATTCTCTAAATTAAATATAATAAAGGGTATAATCTTAGTACAAAGAAATATTCTCCTAAAAAGTAGTACAAAAGAAATCAAGTCATTTTAACTGCCCATGGGAAGAACCATTTAATTATGCATCAAGGATCAAAAACTTTTTAAAATGGGAGTGTCCGAATAATACAATAATAATAGTATCGACTACTAAAAAAAGGAGTTTGATACATCTCAGATTTAGAAACAAACACAATTGACATAAAGCCTACTAAATTAATGGTTTAACATGAAAAGAATTTTCATAACATGCTTTGAACTCCAAATCTTAAGATAGACAATGCATTAATTAAATTCAAATGAAATAACAGAGAATTAAAAAGGTATGACAGTTTTGGAATCAAATTTAAAAGCAAAAATTCGAATTTTGAGTGCTACGACTACTTCCTTAAACAACAAATTGTATATTTTTACCACCCTAGATCTTTCTTACTAACCCAAGACAATATAAAATAATAAAAGTAGAGAAGAAATATAGAATTGACAAGGAAATAAAGAAGTCAGACTTTTAATCAAATTTTTAACAAACTAACTTTGCAAAAACAATCACTTAACTTAAGCAAGAAACTTCCTTTACATAGACAATTGCATTTCTCAATTAGGTACACATTCCTTTCAACAAGTCCCTTCTCAACTCTCTCACTCACCCCTGGTTAGATAGTTATGCTCCCATTTATACTTCTAACATATTCACTCATTCATAAAAAGTCATCTACCACAAACACAGTACTTGATGTCTTGGTTGAAAATCCATAGTAGTTTCTAAAATTTCCAAGACGCTAGTCTTAAAAGGACAATAACGTCTCATTTTTATATTTCCAATTTAATTATCTTCTTTCCATAATAAATGTTCCTCACATGTTATCGAAAAATTATTTTAGTTGCCAGAACCTTTTATAAATTATATCGATCAACATTAACATTTCTGACATAGGCACAGATAAGTTAAATGCATGAATGTGCACAATTTTCAAAGCATAATGCATTAGCAGTTAAGAAAGTATAACATTAGATTGACAGGGAAGAAAATAGTAAATTCTAACAAAAGTGACATATAGTACATACCTAAAACAATACATACACAAGGATCTCTAGATGTAGTATACTTAATTATCACATTTGCTTGCCATAGGGTCTTGCTTGCTTCACAAGAGGTATCGAGGTGGCCAATCCCAATATCTCACATGTAGGCAATTAAGACTTATGGTATAGCAATTCACCAAATCACCCAAACATAGTACTTATGTAAAAACAAAATCACACTAAACATTTCCAAACACATCAAGGCACATATAAAAACATGGCAAACACATAACTCACAAGCCGAGGAAGTTAAACCAAAGCTCTGATACCACATTGTAACGCCCTCAATTCCTACAATTTATAACATTTACTTTCTCTACGTTTCCCAAGAAAATAACTATGCCATCTGATAAAGCCAACCAATTCTTAGTTCATAAAGTAATTTCAAGAGTAATTTCTACAACTATATATCTCTCATACAATAAAATCTCTCAAATAAAGAATTAATTATCAAGTAACAAATCTTAAATTTCTAATATTCCTATGTAGTAGCAATCACTCAAACGACAAAAGGGAAAAGAACATCATGTCACTTCTTCAGAAAATCAAGTTCTCCTCTTAGCCTACGGTCTTTACATCTCCAAACAACTGTTTATCTGCTCGCCCATTCACGGGGTCATCACAGGTGTCAACCACAGACACAACCATAGGGTTAGCTCGTAATTTAATGATAATAATAATACCATAGAAACAATACACACAACAAATATAAAGAAGACATGAGGAACTCAATTCAAAACTCATCACAATCAATTATGCAACCCAGTATGATGCATGACACTCACAGTTCACTCTCATGCCATGTGGTACCATCAAAACAACTGAGCGATGCTAGGAGTACATGTCACCTCTGACACTCTCACTAGAAATACTAGACAGTCCACGATCAGTGGCAACCAGTGTTGCAACTGAGTCACTTCCCACTCATGGTGATCAGCCATAGTAGAAGCTTTTCCCACCACGAATACCCTCAAAGTCCTAGGCCATTACATCGACCCGTCAAGGACCAACCGTACTAGTTCCATTCATCCTCACCTTTCGAAAACATTTTTATTTCGTTTAGTGTTCATGATAATCTCTCATTTTCCAAAACACCATGCTTCACAAACATCTCCACAAGGGCAACCTTACTGCTTAACAGTAGACATCCATCCCTCTCTCTTTACAAAAAGAGTTTAAGTTGATTATCATGAACCCAAGCGACTCATCAATGCAACATGCCCACAAAATTCATCTCTTAACCCCACCAACTATTCCACCGTAACAGGATGTTTAACACCACAATAACATTTAACCAAAATGACCATGTGAAAATCAAATACATCATAAAAGAGGAACAATATGGAATACCCAAACTCTGACAATATAAATTTCAAACCAAAATTTACATATAGAAATAAATAATTAAACAAGGCAACAATGTCAAGTTAAATAAAATTCAACATCACGTAATTAAGAAGATTGAAATATTAAGACCGAGACTTCAGGATTTATGAGAATAAAGAATAATTATTAACAAATAACAAAATCTAAAAATAATATAAACAACACAATCGAATAATTAATATAAACAACTTAGTCGAGTAATTAAAAGAGAAATAAATTATTAAATACTAACTTGCGTTAAACAAATAATTTTAATCTCAATCCTCAATCCTAATCTCAAGAAAAATTGATGATAGGTCATAAACAGGACGAATTAATGTTTGACAAGAAGAAAGACGCCAATAACCAAAGTTGATTAATTAAATTTTATCAAGTACGTAATTCTTTCTGATGCTTTTCATTTATTTTAACATCAAACTTATGTCTAGTTTAATTGGGTTTTGAACCAGAATTTCAAAGATCTACTGAAACCTTACTCGGAATAGACCTAGTCATTTTTTTATTCAACTGAGGAGTGATATCAATTAAACTCACAAATCGCCACTCACACTCCCGGGAGACGATCGAATCTCATCTCCCTTCCACACACCAACAGATACATCAAAGTCAGCTAAGCCAAAAGGGAAGAGTAACGAAATTGAAGCGAGGGATTTCCCTATGCTAGAATGAAAATAATTCAATTCAAAATATTTAATTCACATAAAATAAATAAAAGCAGAAGGAAGGAAGAATATTTAATTTACATAAGACAAACAAAGGCAGAAAAAGAAGTCATTATCATCGTTAAATTGAGAACTACCCTAACCTGGATTTGTGACCATCACGAGGGAAATCGAGATGAGCAGGGTCTCGGCCTCCATAAAAGCTTTGATCTCTTTTGGGGGAAATTATTTAAAGTGGGAGTAATATCAAGATGAAAGGGAAAGGAATAGAAGAACAGAGAAAAAGGAAAGAGATAACGAGAAAGGGAATGAGAGAAAGTGAATATGAATAAATTCCCTGATATGTAACACTAAGGCTAAGATTTTAATTGTCGTATGATAACTACCCACTCACACCCCACTCACAATTTAGCAACTTCCCACTAACTCAGTCAGTTGCTACTCTAATTTATTTATTATTATTGTTAATATTATTTTATTTGATTTATTTTTATTTTATTTTATTTATCAAAAAACGGGGTGTTACACTCACATCCATGATGTTTGTAGTGAATGGGGTGAGGGCGACCAAGGCGTCGTAACCACAGCCTCGTGGCGGCGGGCCTAGATCCGAAAAAGGTTGGGCTTGGGACGGTTGACGGCGAGGGGAAGATTGGTCATCTGGGTTATTCTCTCCTGTGTATCGACGGTGGGAACCTCCTACATGCGAGTGGGCGCGAGTGGGATCAGTGCATCTAGGGTTTTCTTCTTCGCGTATGCTAGGCGAACCTTGGTTAGCGTTCGCGAGAACTTTTTCTCTTAGGGCTTGTAATTCCAATGCTTCTTCATCCCTCTGGCGCTGGAGTAGGCGCATATCCGCCTGTGTAGTCTGTAATTCTCTGGTTATCTCTTGGTTTTGCCGCTGCAGGGCAGCTGTCTGTTGCCGGGTAGTAGCTAAAGCAGCGTCAACGTGTTGTTGGATCATGTCTCTGATGGTTGGGTCCATGGCTGGATTCGAATGGCTGCGAGTACGAACCATTGGTCTCGTGGTCGTGGGATGAAGGATTACCTCGCCCCACGATGGGCGCCAAATGTTCTTGGTAAAATCTGTGAGAGGCTGAGGTGAGCTCGGCCTCTGTAAAATGAGGTGACGAGAGGATTGGTATCCTCCCTTCGTAGGTAAGTTTGTCTCTTCTTTTTGGATATGTTTTTATTATTGATTATTCATTAACCTCTTCTCTTTGCTTAGTCCATGTTATTTATAGAATCGTTTCAGGGTTTTCTCCGTGGATCTCGCAAAGGTAGTTACACGAGTCCATTAGATAAGTCCATGAGTCCATAAGTTCCTCTTTTTCAGGGAACAGTTATTCAGGCCGAGGTCTAAACAGGAGGGAGAGGTGAGCTCTCCAACTCGGTCCAGTATATAAAAACAAAAGTTTAAAATTTCTTTCATTTTCACTTTCCTTTTAATTCAAATTCAAAATTTTTCACTCATTCCATATTTTCTTTTCCTCAAACAAGACATAAGTTACGACTGAATCAGCCTTCAAGACCTAAAAATCGTTGCACTATTATCCGTCGCTGAATAATTAATAATTTAGTTGTAAAACGAAAATTTGGCTATTCCATTGAAATTTTAAAAATTAACCAGTATCTATTACATAATTTGTTATATATGAAAAAGAAGTAAAGAGAAGTTTGTTACGAATAGGAAATAAAAATAAAATATCTTAACTCGATCCTAGAGCATAGATGCATCAACCAAAATTATTAATATATATTTCAGTCCACCATGTCTTGTACCTTTTTTAAAAGTATAAATAAAAAATGTTTCAAATTGACAATTGTCCAACTTTAAATAAACTAGATCTAAAATTATAAAGTTGATTTTAAACTAGATCTAAAATTGACCAACTTTAAATAACTTTTTCATTCACTAAAACACTTTATACTAAATTTCATTACAAAACTCTACTTTATAATATAAAATTCTAACACAAATAGCATCGTTTCAAAATCAAATTTAACTACAATTAATTTCAGAAAATCAATTTTATGCAAAACATATACTTCATCATTCTATTTCTTTCGTTATTAGCACAAAGACTAGAATATAATAAATTATAAAAATTAGTAACTATAATAATGGTAAATTTATATATGTTAAAGATCACCAAACTAATAATAAGTTATAAAAATTAAAAACAATAATAAAATTCAAAAATTCATTTATTATATTCCAAATGTCGAAGATTAAAATAACAACATTAGACAAAAATGTAAAAACCAAGCTAATAATTTACTCTTCTCCGTTTTTTTTCTCCTGACCGTTTTTTAACACAAACAGAAATTAAACCCCTTAAAGGGAACACGACATTAAATGATAAAATGCTTGAGAAACTATACCTTGTATTACTAAAAACACTTTCTACATCTTTTTGATGGAATTTGAAGTTACAAATATTTCACAATACAATTTCATTACTCAAATATCAAATGATGCGATTATCACATGAAATTGTTTCTATATATTTTTCATTTATTTTTTTTTTACCTTTTTTTATACACATTGTAAAAATATTATCAAAAGATTCAACTCCTTAAAAATAAACAACATTTTCCCACTTGCAAACTAATTTCAATCTTTCGGCTAAAAAAAAACAAAAACTAATTTCAATACTCGAAAATCAACCATCAAAATTTCATACTCGAAAATCAACCATCAAAATTTCATACAGCTGCATATAAATTATGGATGTGTGAAAAAATAGAACATCAATGATCAATTTTGGGCAATTACTGAAATATAACTTAACGGAGTCAAATCTCTCTGAAAAATGAGATTTAAAATTTGTCCTATTTTAAACGTACAAAAAATATCAGTGTCAGAAGCTTAGATGGTAGCGACATGCAACGGTTTTCACGTACAACTGAGTAGCCTGTGTAAACATTTGACACTACACATAACCTGAGAAATATAAAACCTGTACACAAGACAAGACAAATGTTTACACTGTTCTATATGGACTCTGAGGCATGGATATTTGATAACAAGGGGCACATGTTTATCTTTGTTAACTAATTTCTGTTAAGATGGAAAACAAATCTTGACTGATGCAAACAATATGTCAAGTGCGTCTTGTTCTTTTTGGACGAGAAGGCTTATTTGCCATAACATCCTTTGATGAACTAGTAATATCGTTTTGAGGATCTTCATCACTTCTGTCAAAATCACTTTCTTCATCAAAACTCTCAGTTTTGTCTGTATCTTCCTCTTGAGGAGACTTCTCAGTATTCCTTTGTTTTGACAGCTTATCTCGAAGCTCTCTCAGTTTTGATTTCTTTGAATTCAAGACCCCAAGAAACTGTAAACAAAACAAAATGGAAGCTCATCCTTGATGATTGAAATTTTGGACAAAGGAAAGCATAATTAAATATGCAAAATTAGTAACAATACATGTAACAAAAAACGTCCAAGACAATCAAGAAGATGTAATATTAACAGAAAATCATCTTTTCCACCAGTAATATTGATGTAAGAGGTGCCCTACTCAAATTAAATTGTTCAACCTAATTATTGATTAGTGTATGTTCTCATTCATGACTTTTCAAACAAAATAATACTGAACATTCTACAAGCTGTCTGGAACTTGGTGTAGGCTATAGTACTAAACGTTTTTAGTATCTTAAGAAAAGGAAAGGGCATTCATCCTGTCATTTAGGCATTGGCAGAGAAAAATAAGAAAGAGAGAATCATCTGGGTTTGACAGTGATAATATTCAGAAAGATAACCAACAACATAGAGACAAGTTAATTTTGCAACATGTTGCTCAAGTTGATAGTAGAGAACAAACTCAGAAACTAACATATAAGACACCAATAAGTACAATTTATTCAAGGATTTCAAGCTATGTAATTTTGAAAGGATAAAGTGTGCTTAAAGTATTCAAAGGCTCAGAAGTTAATTGGAAAAAACTTGGCCCTGAATAAATAAAGGGAACACCCCACACTCACTTGCTAAGCCAATTATTCTTACTTTTTAAGGGCTTTATTAAATTAAAGAAGAGAATGAGTTAGTAAAAATTAAAATATTGATAACAATTATTTTATAAAATGGAAAACCAACAAGATAACACTATTTAATTCACAGCTCTGATGAAGTATAAATCACCAAAATCTTGAACATGTCATGCAGAGAAGGAATTACCATAAACTTGTGAATTCGGAAATCAACATACAGTTCAGGATGGCTAAAATAGTGAGAACATATCGATTGGTTCAATTAATTAATAGCCTCACCAGTATACCAGGAGCACCCTGCCTTCTTGACACTAGGCTGAGCCACTACGCTAGGAACCCAGGTGGATTTTATAATAAAAAACCACAAAGTAAAAGTTAAGACTTTACCTTTGCATAGATTTCAGATTCAAATTCCACCCTCTCATTGGCAATTCTCTCACTCTGAATTAAGCACTTCTCAGCCTCCACTTTCATCTTCTCAAATAATTCATTATCTCCAACAACTTTGTCCTGCACATGCATAAACACAAACATGCCTAACTACGATGTTCGAAACTAAGAAAAGGGAGGACAGTTCCAATACTATTGCATGATGATTTGCATATATACTCAGAACTTGAATAAGTGAAAAAGACTTTTTCCCTAATCTTATTCCAAAGAAAAGGTAATATTAGAACTTCCCATATTGATTTGAGCAGAAATTGGTTGTTGTATGTACAAGACTTGTTAAAGCAGAAACAGAGTGAGCCCTATTTATGCAGTGTTGCAGCCTTATCTCTGCAGACAGAAACAATTTCGAGGATTTTTTAACCCATGACCTCCATGTCACAGGTAAACAATCTTACCATTTTGCATAGGATTTCCCTCATTAAGTCAAGAAGAGGATAAAAAGTGGGTTCAAATGAAATTGAAAAAGAGTTTATATCCTTCCTGACTCAGTTCTAGCTACTTTTGCTGTTTTACACCTTCTCAAGATTAGAATTGGAAATGGGAGTAACAAGAATGCTTATTAGTCTTTCTATATTCTATATATGATGATTTCTCACAGAGAACAGAAAATATAAATTGAATCAATGAAGATAATGACAACGGAACAACGATATGCAGGTTTTTACTATTTCATTCCCCTCCTCCTAAAATTAAGAATAGTAAATGACAAGGCATCCCTTTACTCTCACATTTCACCCCATTGAGCAATAGAGTTCTATTTGTTACCGGTCATCATAAAATTCCATATATTTAGATTTTCTACTAGTTAATGCTAACAACTTTAATGCAAAAGTTCTATAAAATCCATCAGTATGTAGAAGCCAATTACAAGAACTGCCACTACCTATACACTTTTACAAACAAAAGTTCAAAATTTTCTTTACTTTCATCTCCTCTTTAATTTAAATTTCAAAATTTTCTGTCCTCGTTCACTTCCTTTCCTCTGAAATAAACAGAGGTAAAGCAAGACATCTCCAACATAATCCCACAACATAAACAAACAAGCACTCTAACAAAGAGCCTGAAATTACTTGTACGAAAAACACATAGACAAAGACAGTGTACAACTACATGTGAAGCAAAACCTTACACTTAAATTTATGTTTGAGCCCATGAGAAAGTCCAATATTTCAACATTACTTTTCTTAGAATCAGGAGACTGCAAGCATTTCCATCTCCAAAGCAAAGTCATTCCTTCTTTTTCAAAAGTCCACGACAACTGCAACATTCACATCAAACACATGAAAACAATATTACAATAACTTCCAAAGTATTTACTCCCTCTGTCCCAAAACGAGTTTATTAGTTACCCTTTTATGGCCTTCACCGGCATCATCAAAGGCATAGGTAGAAGCGGGTTGCTGAAGCCCCAAATAGCGTTCAGATAATTGCAAGTACTCAGAAAGTGAGAGGTCCCACTGAGCAGCACGCTGTTTGACCTCATCCTCCGATGCTTACAATTAAAAAAGATAACAAAGAAAAAGAAAAATGAAATTTTGATGAATGTGTGTTGAGATGAAAATGGAAAAGGAGAAAAGGAGAAAAGAGTGAAGAGGGTAGGTACGGTGGCAGTGCCAGGCGGTTTGACCATCGGTGATGGAGAGGTGGAAGTGTGTGGAAAACCAGGTGGCCTTCACGAAAATGGGTTCTGCGTTTGGAATGAGAAACTTGGAGCACGAGTACCTCTCCATTATCACTCCCAGCTGATGCTGATGCTCGTTACACTGGCTCTTCCTTTCGCTTCCTCTGTCAATTCAGCCTTTGACAAGTTTGCCATAAATCATTGAGGTTGAATTAATCCTGAATTATTTGAGAACTCTAATTTGTTTCTAAACTTATAAAATATTTCTTCCATTAACTTCAAAAAATTATTTGATAATATTAATTAGTTTTTAAAAAAAAAAATCTTCTGTTAATTCTTAAAAGTATTTATTTGTTAAATACTCTAAATTTTAATTCTAATTTCATCTTTATCACGAATATATTAGTAATTGCATTATATCTGTAGCTGAGTTAACTATTTGAATTTGAACCTAGGCCAACTCCTTAGATATACTCTAAGCATTTTACCAATAGCACATTTAGCATAATATATATATATTATGCCTCGTCTAAAAAATAATATATATTAGTATAATTTATTATTTTATTATAATCCTTTTATAAAAATATATAATCATAATTTGATAAAAATAAATTATACTTATTTATAAATTGTATTGATTTTTTAAATATATCATATATTTTTTAAAATTATGCATTATATTTTAGTATTTTGTATTAAATTTGAAAACTGAAAAAATTATAACTCAATAAAAATTAAAAAAGTTACTTAGTAAATTAAATTATTGAATATACTTTACAATTTTTTTTAATTTTTATAGTTTTCAATTTAATTAAAATTTTTAAAATGTGATCTATAAGTTAAAAATATATATAATAGGTTTATCTTTTAAAGAATATATTATATTTTTGTAACTTATATTAAGTGTTTTATATTATATTTGAAAACTAAAAAAATTAAAATTGTGCCGCCTATTTAAAAAAATATTGGTAAATAATGAAATTAGTAAAGTACGAGCGGAGGGTAACCTTCTTCATATTCTTTATCACACATTAACTAAATTATTTATTTTTCTTATTCTCCCTTTATCTATCATTATTGAATCTCTTATTTGACAAATTTTCTCAAAAAGTGAGACTGAAGTTCCTAATTAGGGTAGAGGTTGAAACTTTAAATTTTCCCTACATAAAATTGTCTCAAATTTAGGTTAGGATAATTTTTAGATCGATGATAATCTTGAGTACTCTCTATTAAAATGAATATTTGTTTCAAACTATTGTAATTGTAATTTATGATAATTGAATTTACTGAATTCTGGTATGATGATTATGACTTTATTATTGAATTATTGTTATTATGAATTTTTATATAGTGGATATTGTTAGTTTTAACAATTGTAATTAATTGTGTGATTGTTTTATTGAATGGAATTGAACTATTTTGTTTTAAATGTATATTTTGTGATGGAAGGGTTGCAAATTGCTATATTGTGAGTTAGTAGGAGTTAACAAAATCAAAGAAATATTAGACAAATATAGAAAATATGGGACTTGTAGGGGTTTAGGGGTTGACTTTATGAATTAGAATGATGTTTCAATAAGAAACCTTTTGGATAAGTTAGTTTCACCATTTTAGATTTGTGAGAACCTTCGTTAATTAGAAAATCTAGAGAATGAGTTTTTCCTATTTAAAAACCTTTAAGTGAGGGTAGTTTTAAGAATTCAATGATAATGAGTATGTCCTTGGTGATGATTTCTTTATGGATAATTATGTGATTGAGATGATTATTTAATGTAGTTAATTTTCTAATTTTGGTATTAGATTTCCATGATACCTTACATCTCATAGGGTTTGAATAGAGTTAAATGAGTATAGAATTGTTAACGTGTTTCTGCCATTGTAATAGATATGTTGCTGAGCGTAAAAGTGGTGGTATTTATTGAAAAGGAACATGATGACTGAAAATATATTAATCTTATTGAGGATAGAAGGATATGGTTATATATGTGTGCATGTGGTATTATCTAAAAGAAAATTTTTAGGTTGAGTTTTGATTATTTGAAATCTCACAAGTTAATATTTTTGGTTCCATTAGTGTATTCTTTATTCTTTGTACTGTTGTGAGCAATAAGTTACGATCATAATGATGTGTTGAATGACATGTAAATTACATTTATTAATGTTAAGTGAAAATGATTGGTGTGCATTGATAAATTAATTTTACGAGTCATGTTGTATTGATGAATTGCTTAAGTTTATGATAATCAGTTGAAATTTGTTTTTTTTATCTTTTTTCTGCAGCGAGAAAAATAATGAAGTTGTCCTTGGTAGACATGCTTATGAAGCATGATATTTCAAAAAATGAGTAAGGTTATTAGGAACACTAAGTGAAGAGAAAATGTTTCTGAAAAGTGAGGATGAATAGAAATAGGACAGTTAGTCCTTGACGGGTCGATGTAATGACTTAGGACGTTGAAGGTATTCGCGGTAGGGAAAATTTTCACTATAGCCGATCACCGTGAGTTGGAAGTGATTTTTATTGTAACATTGGTTACCTGACTGACTGTAACTGTCTAGTATCACTAGTGAGAGTATCAGAAGTGACATATACTTCTGAAATCGCTCATATGTTTTAATGATACTACATTGGCATGAGAGTAAATTGTGTAACACCCTCAATTCCTACCATTTATAACATCTTCATTTTTCTTCGGTTCATAGGAAAATGACTACGCCATTTAATAAAGTCAACCAAAGTTTATTTCATAAAGCACTTTCAAGAGCAATTTACATATCTTTCATCAAATATAAACTTTCACAAATAAAGAAGTATTTATCATGTAACAAGAATCTTAAAATTCTAATATTCCTATATAGTAGCAATCACTCAAACGATAAAAAGGGAAAAGAACATCATGTCACGTCTTCAGAAAATCGAGTTCTCTTCTAGCCTACGCCCCTTGTATTTCTAAGAAACTGCTCACAGATGTCAACCACAAACACAACCACAGGGTTAGCTCGTAATTTAATAATAATAATAATAATAATAATAATAATAATAATAATAATAATATCACAGGAACAGTACACACAACAGATATAGAAGACATGAAAAACTCAATTTAAAACTCATCACAATTAATTATGCAACTCAGTATGATGCATGTCACTCACAGTTCACGCTCATGCCATGTGGTACCATCAAAATAACTGAGCGATGCTAGGAGTACATGTCACATCTAACACTCTCACTAGAAATACTAGACAGTTACAGTCAGGGTAAGCAGTGTTGTAACATGAGTCACTTCCCACTCATAGTGATCAACCATAGTTAAACTTTCCCCACTACGAATACCCTCCAAGTCCTAGGCCATTACATCAACCCGTCAGGGACCAACCGTACTAGTTTCATTCATCCTTACCTTTCGAAAACATTTTCATACGTTTAATATTCATAATAATCTCTCTCCTTTTTAAAACACCAAGGGGCAACACTGCTCATTCTAGTAGTAGACATGCATCTCTCTCATCAAAAACATTTAGGACAAATTATCCTGAACCTAAACGACTCATCAATGCAATATGACTTGCAAAATTAATCTCTCAATCCATATCAATCATCCCACATAACAGAATATTTAATTTAACAAAATACATTAAGATCAACATACAATTAATTAAACATAACTATCATCATATAGCCAAAAAGGACTAAACACTAAATAAGCGGTAATTATCACAATAATAAATCAAAATAACTTATAAACCAAATTAATCGTATCTAAGGAATTACTAAACGAAAAGACAAAATGATACAAGGAAGGATGAAGATATTAAGAAAATAATAAAATAGTAATTAGGGGAAAGAATTAAACTTATTGAGATTTTATTAGAAAACACAATATAACTAAAAGAAATAAATAATAATTATATAATAATTATCACAATATAATAATTAATTTAAACAAATCATGAACCAAATAAATAAGATGGAATTATATGATACAAAAAAGATATCAATAAAATAATAAATACTAGAATTGAAATAGGTCATAGCCTAATAAAAGATGAAAGAATAAATTCTAAAACTTATTGGTAATTAATCATTGAGAATATTCACTAAAATTCTAAAACATCCTTTTAAATATTCACCCTTTTTTTTCGGAAATTATTCTATAAATATTTTTTAAATATGTATAAGTAGACAAAATAATTATTTAGAAATTGTTTATACACATTCATTGTTACCAAGACTTTTAAATAACATACATATAAATAAAAATATTACAATTAGCTAAATTCTCGTTGAAATAAATGAAGCATTATCCAAATATATTAATCGTTGTATTGAAAAATCCAATTCACAACAATCGACCACTATTCTTACATTTACCAAAACGATTTCAAATGATGCAACCTAGTTCAAGGAAACATGGCAAATTGTAACCTGGTTAATTTAAAAATAAAAAAAATGTTTGCTAATATGAAAACAAAAGGAAGGGTAATAATCACGAAAGTCACACGGTTAATACTAGGTCCATTATCTAAGAAGAATTTAAAGCTAAATAATAATTTGACTAGGTGTTGCATCATTAGTATACGAAAATATTTGAAATCAATAAATAAGTAAAGTAAAAGCATAACACTATTCATCCAAATATTCGTACAAAAACAAAAGTATGTTTTTAAATCAAGTAGGTTACTTTTTGAAATACCCCTAGCCAAATAATATATATATATATATATATATATATATATATATATATATATATTTAAAACCTAAACTCAAACTCTTCATATAATCAATCCAGAGCAATAGCACATTGATCCAATAATCAAACCAAATCACAAGGAACCTATTTCCCTGATTTGCGTCACAAAGCAATCCAACATATATTCACAACAGATGCACACTTTCATTTAAATATCTAAAGGTTCAATCGAAGCTTCGAAAATTTGAATGAGAACAAAGAAAAACTAATATTCCAACACATCACCATATAATACCAGTCAACTAGGTTTGAGAGTTGCAACAAAACAATTCTACGGTTAGAACGAATAAAATTAAAATCAAATACTACAAACAATCAAGCAACCCATGGCAGGTATTGCATATAAGAAACATAACCGTGATAGCATGGAAAAATAGGATGATTTTATTATTATGATTAAATTTGAAACTACCCTAACCTAGATATGAGTCGATCACGCGTAAGGGGGAAAATTGACATCAATAAGATCGTAATCTCTACTCTCAGTCGAACATTTCACTTTTTTTATTTTTGTTTTGTTTTGGAAAGGTTTGCAACTCAAGGGATATCAGAGTGATGGAGAAAAGCTATCAGAGAGATTTAAGTAGATTTTCTGGTGAGAATTTGCAATAACCCACTCACCTGAACTCCCTGCAGATATTTTATTTTATTTATCTTTTATTTTATTTATTTTATTTTATTTTAAAAAATTGGGCGGTTACTAATTATAAGTGACATGCATCATAGTTGTAAATTGAGATTTTTGGTACCTTCTTGCTCTTTATCCTGTTCTTGTGGTTTTTTTTTTTTTTTTTTTTTTTTTTTTTATTATTATTATTAACTAACTTGATGTTTGTGCCTGTGATTGATACTGTGATGATACACAGATAAACAATTGACTAGAGACAAAAAATGAAGAAACAAATCCCAATTGTCTGAAGAATTGACATACTATTTATATTTCATTGACATATTATTTATATTTCATTCTTGTATTTGAGAGATTGTTTCTATCTCATGTTAAAAATTTTAGTTGTCGAGATATTATTTATTTCTTGAGAAATATACACCGTAGACTTCATTTTAAATTTTTTACTTTATGCAATGAAATTCAATTCACGTCATTAAAAAGTGTACTTATTTTTTCCATTTGTACAGAAACTAGGATGTTATAATGGTAGGAATTAGGGTATTACAAAAAGTATGATATATTAAATAATTTATTTTTTCAAATAATTTGTTTAAATTTTTTATTGAGTAAAATATGCTTAAATTTTTTTAATTTTCAAATTCAATACAAACGGATAAAATTAAATTAAATAATATCTAATATATTTATAGAATAGTATTTTTTTTAATATTTAATTATATATATATATATATATATATATATTGACCTTGCACTCATTAGATTTGTTTTATTTCAAAATAATTGTGTAATTGATTGTCTCGTACTATTCAATAATAATAATAATAATAATAATAATAATAATTATTATTATTATTATTATTAAAATCACTAAAAATATTAAAACTATTTACCACGATGTAATATCAATTATAAAATGTTAAGAAATAAATATATCATAATTAATTTTTTAGTAACAAAATATTTCTTCTACAATACATATCTTAAAAAAAATTTAAGAAATAAAGATATCATATTTAATCATGTATTTAATTATTAATGAGATATTTTAATAAAATAAAAAGTTATTAAAGAATATATAGTTGAAAAAAAATTATCCTTTTTTAGTAAATTTGAAGATTTAAATAATGAGGATATGATTATAAAAAAAGGAAATTATTTTTAAAAAATATTTATTTTCAAAATAAGAGTTAAATAATCTAAAACAATTTTGTTTGAAATTATAAAATCTAAAAGGATAAAATAAAATGTTGGATGAGAATAGTTGTAAAATGAAACAAGTTTTATAAAAAAGTGAAAGTATTTAAAAAAAAATACACAACAACTCCATGAATGCAATTTTTTTTTTATAAGACTTTGTACATGAACACATTGTTGAATATTCAAAAGAAGAATCCAAAAATATGCAAATAATTGAAGACTCTTTGTGCTCAAAGATAGCTAAAGACTCTCTAGGTATGGCAGTCATGGGGAATATGGTAAAGGAAGAGAGAATTTACAATGGAGCGGTGAAATGTATAAAAATCAAAAAGAATTTCGACGATGAAAGCACTTTGTTGGATCGATGTTGACACTAAAAGATAAAAGTTAGAAAACAAATAATATTAGATACCCCATTTGTAAACCATAGATATTAGGTGTGTTATGCAGATTGACTCGTGCAATGTTGTAGCTAAAGCTAATACTCCAAAGACGCAAAAAATTTTGAAGAGACTCTATGTATGACCAAATTGTTGATGATTCAAAAGAAGAATCTATAAATGTACAAATAGTTGAAAAGTCTTTATACTCAACAATAGTTGAAAGACTCTCTATATAAAGAGAATACAGACTCTAAGGAAATTTTTTGAAGAAAACTCCCTACATGACCAAATCGTTGATGATTCAGGAGAAAATTTCATAGATGTGCAAATAGTTGAAGACTCATTTTACTCAAAGATAATTGAAGACTCTTTAAATATGGAGAATGTTGATGACACTTTATTTTTAGAGAATGTAGAAGATTTTAAGGATTTTAACACAGTTCCAGGTTTTTACTTTCAAAGATAATTGAGAAGAGTGATATGCTGGAATATTCCTATTAATCTAATTATATTTATATCAGTATATCTAGAAGATATTTGTTAGCTCTATTTACGGTAATTAAGTATGAATCTGTTAATATCCTTGACAGGTTATATTAGGCAATTTATTAGCATAATATCATGATGATTAAGTGCACCCTTCATGTATATATTTAAATCGTGGAATGGAATAGAAATCAAATTGCATTTCAATTTTGGTACATATAAAACATTTTTCAACATTAGTCATCCCTCAAGGACCACTGTTCATTCTTTACTTGCAACTATGTGTTCTCCGTCTGGTAGCCCCACCGGACAACCTTCTATGGTGTGTTCTTCAATTAAATTCTTTAAGGTTCCTGTCATATGATTAGATGCTCCACTGTCTATTATCCATAATTCTGAAGCTTTCTTACTGATCATTTTTTTCAGTTTTATTTATGTTGCATGAGTTCAACATTTCTACTAGGGTCTGCCACTGTTCATTGTTTAGCCCTGCCATCGCATGTCTTGATTCAACTTCACTGTTGTCTTCGCCCACTTGTGCCACATTCGCATGAACTTGGCCACCTCTTCCATGAGTTGTACCTTGTCCTTTATTTTGCGTACGTTCTCCCCACCATTCTGGATATCCAATGAGTTGAAAACATCCTTTGACATCATGACCTGTCTTGCCACAATGAGAACAAGTTACTGACTTATCATTCGTCTCACCTCGTCCCTTGCCCCTGTATCCTGTCTGTGCAGCCAAACCTACAATCATTCCTCTTTCTTTCTTAAACTTGGAGATAGTCTTCACCCTCTCCTCTTATACCATCATTACATAGACTCGATTTAGTGTGGGTAAGGGATTAGTTGCCAAGATATTAGAGTGAACCATTCTATAACTCACATCTTCCAGCCCCATCAAGAATTGATGAACTTTCTCTTCCTCCCTTCTCTTCTCAAGTTGTAATCCAATATTGCACCAGCATTCTTCACATGTGCATCTTGGGATTTGTTCATAGTTGACTAACTTATCACACAACTTCTTTAGCTTGCCATAGTATCCAACCATGGTCATCCCTTGTTGCTTACACTCTACCAGTTCTTCCTTTTGTAACACCCTGATTTTTTTGAAACAAGATAAAATAAAATAAAACAGATAAAAATAAATAATATAAAGTAAAATCAAAATATCTTAAAGGAGTGGTTCGGTTTCACGTGAGTGGGTAGATTAATAAAATAAAAGAAATCAGAAAATATGGGAGGAGAGAGCAGGGAGTGGATGAGTGGGCTATTGCAAATCCTCACCAGAAAATCTATTCAAATCTCTCTGATATATTGTCTCCCTCATTCTCATATCCTTTTTGTTCCCTGTGTTAAAAACCTTTCTAAAACAAAAAAAAAGGGAGATCAAATTTTTGACAGAGAATAGAGATCAATATTTGGTCATCTTAGTTTTCCCTCCTCTACGCGTGTGATCGACTTACATTCAGGTTAGGGTGTTCTCAATTTTAATGATAATGGTGCCTTATTTTTCTTGTCCACCTTTACGTAATTGATTTGGGTACTATGACTGTGTTTTATTGGGTTATTGTTCCCTTATTATCTTCATCGAAGTGATCTCTCCGTGTTTGATGTTATGTCACTATGATTCCCTTTAATCTCACTGTTGTTCCTTTAGTGAAATTGTGTGTCATCACTATTTCTATTTTATTATAAAAATATATTACTTCTTATTGCTTCTGTTAATCGATCAAATTGATCTTCAAATTGTTATATTAATTCGTATTGAATACATGATTGATTTCTCTTTCCACTCGGTAACTGAAACTATTTGTTTTCACGTGGCTGTGCTCTGTTGTTATCGCGATGTGGCTGTGTTATTTTTAATATTTTTTATCTTTTTACCTTTCGATGATAATTCCATTAGTCCTGGTGCTTTCGACCTTGTTTTGGCCAAATTGAAATAAACATTTGCGAATTGGTGTTGTGTAAATTCTATTTGGAATGATTATATGCTGCTGTCCCATGCATGCTCACGAATGCGGTTATGGATTTAGATATAAATTAATGATACAAGCAGTTCTGAATAATTATTTTGTGCATAGTTAGAAAATATAGGATAATTCTCAAAAATAGGTGAATATTTAAAAAGGAAGTTTTGGAATTTTACCGAATATTTCCGTGATTAATTACCAATAAATTTTAGAATTTGTTCTTCCGTTTTCTTTTATTAGCTTGTGTGGTCTATTTCGAGCCTAGTATTTATTGTTTTACTGATATCTTTCTCTTTAATTTTATCTTAAAGGGCTTTCTATCTGGTTTATAAATTATTTTGATTTATTACATTGTGATAATTACTACTTATTTAGTGTTTAGTCGTTTTTGGTTATATGATGCTAGTTATGTTTAATTAACTATATGTTGATCTTAATACCTTTTGTTAAATTAAATATTCTATTATGTGGGATGATTGATATGGACTGAGAGATTAATTTTGTGGGTCATATTGCATTATGAGTCGTTTAGGTTCATGATAATCTTTTCTAAGTGTTTTGATGAGAGGGATGGATGCCTACTGTTAGAATGATCAGTGAGGTTGCCCCTTGGTGTTTTTAAAAGAGAGAGATTATTATGAATACTAAACGCATGAAAATATTTTCGAAATTTGAGGATGAATGAAACTAGTACGGTTGGTCCCTGATGGGTCGATGTAATGGCCTAGGACTTTGAGGGTATTCGCGGTGGGGAAAGCTTCCACTATGGCTGATCACTATGAGTAGGAAGTGACTCCCTTTGCAACACTGGTTGCCCTGACTGTAACTGTCTAGTATTTCTAATGAGAATGTTAGAGGTGACATGTACTCCTAGACATCGCTCAGTTGTTTTGATGGTATCACATGACATGAGAGTGAATTGTGAGTAGCATGCATCATACTGGGTTGTATGCTATGACTGGTTTTGATAAATTGTGAATTGAGTGTGTGTACATTCTTGTGTTCCTTGTGTTGAGTTGTTCTTGTTGATTTCATCATTATTATTACAATGTGAACTAACCCTGTGTTGTGTCTGTGGTTGACACTTGTGATGACCCTGCGAACGGGCGAGCGGATGAGCAGTTTGTTGAAGGCGAAAATAAAGTAGGCTAGGAAAGGAATTCGATTGCTTGAGGATTTGGCATACTGTGGTCCTTGTTTTTTTCTTTCTTGATTTTCAGTGGTTGCTTCTATTTATAAATGTAAAAAGAAAAAAAAATCTTTAGATATTTCGTTATTTGAGGGTTTTTGATTTATTGAGACATATGTAATTGTGAGATTTCGATCTAAAATTTAGTCCATGAAATAAAGTTTAGTTTCCCTCATTTAATGATGTATTTATTTTCTGCGAATTATATAAAATTTATGGCGTTACGATCATAGTAGTTTAGGGGTGTTACAAATGTGGTATCAGAGCTTAGGTTTAAATTCCTCGGCTTGTGAGTTATGTGTTTGCTATGCTTTTTTGTGTACCTTGATGTGTCAAGAGATGTTTAGTGTGATTTTGATTTGACATGAGTACTAACTATGTTTGGGTGATTTGGTGAATTGCTATACCATAAGTCTTAATTGCCTACATGTGAGATATTGGGATTGGCCACCTCGATACCTCTAAAGAAGCAAACAAGACCCTATGGCAAGCAAAAGTTATAATTAAGTATACTACATCCAGAGATTTTTGTTGCATGTATTGTTTTTAGTAGGTGATATATGTCACTTTGATTAGGATATATTTTTTATTCCCTGCCAATCTAGTGTTATGCTTTCTTAATTGCTAGTGCATTATGCTTTGAAAATTTCACATGTTCATGCATTTAACTTGTATGTGCCTATGTCAAGGTGTTCATGTTGATTGATATGATTTAAAAAGTTATAGCAAATATAAGGAAAGAAGATGGGTAAATTGAATATATAAAAATGTGATTGTATTGTCTTTTCAAGGCTAACATTCTTTAAAAAAAAATTAATAATAATTTAGAAACTACTATGGATTTCCAACCAAGACATCAAGAATTGTGTTTGTGACAAATGACTTTTATGATTGAGTAAATGGGTTAGAAGTACAAATGGGAGCTTAACTATTTAACGAACTAAATGTGAGTGAGAAAGTTGAGAAGGGACTTGTTGAAATGAATGTGTATCTCCCTAAAAAATGCAGTTGTTTATGTAAAGGAAGTTTTATTTGAGTTAAGAGATTGATTTTATAGAATTAGTTTGTCAAAAATTTGATAAAGAGTCTGACTTCTTTATTTCCCTGTCAATTCTATGTTTCTTCTGTACTTTTATTGTTTTATATTGTTATGGGTTAGTAGAGGAATATCTAGGGTGGTAAAATTTTATAATTTGTTATCTAAGGAAGCAATTTTAACTCTCAAAATTCGAGTTTGAGCTTTTAAATTTGATTAAAAAACTGTCATACTTTCTTATTTCTTAGTTTTTCATTTGAATTTAATTAATGCATATTCTATTCTAGGATTTTTAGTTCAAAGCATGTTATAGAAATTTTTCTCATGTTAAGCCATTTATTTAGTAAGTTTTATGTCAATTGTGTTTATTTCTGATCGTAGGATGTAACAAGCTCTATTTTTTTTATAAAGTTGATATTATTATTATTATATTATTCAGACACTCCTATTTTGAGCTTTTGGTCCTTGATGCATAATTAAATTATTCTACCCAGTGACAAGTTAAAATTGTTTAGTTTCTTTTGTATATTTTGTTTTCAAGAGACATTTCTTTGTATTAAGATTATAACCTTTAGTATGTTTAACTTAGAGAACCTACAAAGCTCTTTATTATATCTTAGCAATCCTTCCCTTTTTACTGTTGTTATACTTTCATGTCTTTTTTTCATGACTAATTTGATTTGACACGCTCTTATTCTTGTTAGTAAGGACTTTTCCTATTATCATTTCGTCTTTTTTTCTTTTTTGTGTCTAATAAAAGCATTAAATTCACCCTTTAAACTTTTTGTGATGTTCGAGATTAACCTAATGTTATAAAGAGTAAGAAATATTTATTCTTACAAGTTAGATATACATTTTCTTGAATCTACTTGTTCATGGGTATTTCAATTCATATGAGATAGAGACTTCATACTCTCAGAAATAACTTATGATTTTAATCTTGTTTGAGTCTTATGCATTTTCTAAGTCCAAAATTTTTATATTGAATATGGTAAATGATTCATCTAATATATTTCAGTCTATTTCTTTTAAATATGCCTTTGACTATTAGAGTTCTTTCTTTTTGAAACACATTTAAGAAGTGCTAATTAAATTATTTTTTTTTTACCTAATGTCAGTTGTTTCCTTAATTTATCTTGATATATCAAAGGTTTATCTGTTATTTATTGTGTGGATTCATTTAGTAGCTTAAAAGTATGAAGATAGAATTTTAATGTTTTTATTTTGTTTCATGTTATTAGCCATTTTATGAACTATGCTGATATGTTGTGGACATTGCAATTATAAGTCATATAACTTACACATATTTTTGGCAAAATAACTCTTTTTTTGTGTTGGTCAATTGTTTTAATGTGTGCCTCATATGACAACTCTATGTTATTAGTGTTCCAAGAGTTGTATGCTATAGGAGTATACATAGGAAGAACAACTGTTATCCACAATATTCACCAAACCAATTGAAATATGACACAATATAATCTTAAAAAAAAAAAGTGAGAACCTTTTTTAAAAACCTATAGGAGTTTGAATTAGCAGGAGTGTTAAGCCTTATTATTTTTGTTCAAAACTATTAATAACCATGTATTGAGCATGTATAGTTCTATTAATGCATATTTCAGATGAATAACAATTTGGATTTGAATTATACCATATGTGGGTAAAAGTACAAGGTAGAATTGGATAAAATTATTGATGCAGTTGAAGTGGCTAATGGTTGTTATATGCTCAAATGTACACTTGATGATAATGTGGTAGTTATAATGTTATTAACTTGATTTTGAGTCATTCCTATCATGTATATTTAACATATATGCTTATTGGTGAGATGTGTCGCATAATGTGTTAGAAGGTATTTGTATATGGTTGATGTGTTTTATAATATGTCTAAGTATATTTGATATGGAAAAGGTGAGTCACACCAATTGCATGGAACTTAAGTTTGGTTTTCAAATGACATTTTTAATTAGTTAGGTAATAGTCTATTGTCCACAATGTTGTGTGTAGGGTTGTAACCAAGTTAAATCACGTTAATCATACAAAGTCATAGATTGCCCAGATAAGATGACTTTAACCTTGGCCACTTTGATATTAAATCTATTCTTAGAGTAGTTTTAACAAACTAGTTGAATTTTAGGTATCTTTCCTTGAATGACCCTTGAGTGGTAATGCTAGATTACGATGCTTAATGGATGTGTACTTTGGGTTTGGAATGAGCTCAAGATTGTATCAACCTAAGAAAGGTAAAAGGTAACCATAGGAAAAATAAGGAAGAGATCCTTCAAAAGCCTTGTGGTTTAAAAGGGTACCATATGTGGTGTGAGACATAGGAGGACATAAATGTGAAGATAGAAAGAAGTATTATTAAGAGTTACCTTAACGATTTTTTTTCTTCTTTGAAGATATTTCGGCATAGGTGAGGACAAGCTAGTGAAGTTATGACCCTAATTAAGAGTGTGTTAGGCTACCAAGAAAGTGGTGAAGATAGACTAAAGTAGTAGTCGTACCTTAAACGTAAGCCCTTAGAGACCTGAACAAATGGCTGGTGTTGCGAGCCTTAGCAATTAGAAGTCAAGTTGTGTAGGTTAGGTAGTCATTTCTTTTATGCTTAGGAAAGAGTAGAGACCTTAGAGAAGTGGACTAGTACAAAGTTGATGTTTTCAATGGTGAAAAAATAAAATAAAAATAAAATCAAAGGCGATGTCTTACATCCATAGGAAGACTTAGCCAAGTAACACAACGTAATACCTAGCATATAGTAGAAAAAAGAAAAGTTGGGAAGCCTAGTGGAGTATCATAGAGTGGAGTATCATAGAGAGTTAAGAGTAAATGATGTGAACGGGAAAAGAAAAATCATTAAAGGGTGGTAAAGTTAAGCTCTACCTCGGAGTAATAGTTGTAGCCAAGTAATATGAATAATCTTATCCTTATCTAAATTTCGGGAATGAAATTCTTTTAAGGGGAGTGAAGTTGTAACATCCTGATTTTTTTTGAAATAAGATAAAATAAAATAAAACAGATAAAAATAAATAAAATAAAGTAAAATCAAAATATCTTAAAGGAGTGGTTAGGTTTCACGTGAGTGGGTAGATTAATAAAATAAAAGAAATCAGAAAATATGGGAGGAGAGAGCAGGGAGTGGATGAGTGGGCTATTGCAAATCCTCACCAGAAAATCTATTCAAATCTCTCTGATATATTGTCTCCCTCATTCTCATATCCTTTTTGTTCCCTGTGTTACAAACCTTTCTAAAACAAAAAAAAAGGAGATCAAATTTCTGACAGAGAATAGAGATCAATATTTGGTCATCTTAGTTTTCCCTCCTCTGCGCGTGTATCGACTTACATTCAGGTTAGGGTGTTCTCAATTTTAATGATAATGGTACCTTATTTTTCTTGTCCACCTTTACGTAATTGATTTGGGTACTATGACTGTGTTTTATTGGGTTATTGTTCCCTTATTATCTTCATCAAAGTGCTCTCTACGTGTTTGATGTTATGTCACTGTGATTCCCTTTAATCTCACTATTGTTCCTTTAGTGAAATTGTGTGTCATCACTATTTCTATTTTATTATAAAAATATATTACTTCTTATTGCTTCTGTTAATCGATCAAATTGATCTTCAAATTGTTATATTAATTCGCATTGAATACATGATTGATTTCTCTTTCCACTCGGTAACGGAAACTATTTGTTTTCACGTGGCTGTGCTCTGTTGTTATCGCGATGTGGTTGTGTTGTTTTTAATTTTTTTTTATCTTTTCACCTTTCGATGATAATTCCATTAGTCCTGGTGCTTTCGACCTTGTTTTGGCCAAATTGAAATAAACATTTGCGAATTGGTGTTGTGTAAATTCTATTTGGAATGATTATATGCTGCTGCCCCATGTATGCTCACGAATGCGGTTATGGATTTAGATATAAATTAATGATACAAGCAGTTCTGAATCATTATTTTGTGCGTAGTTAGAAAATATTTATAGGATAATTCTCAAAAATAGGTGAATATTTAAAAAGGACGTTTTGGAATTTTACCGAATATTTCCGTGATTAATTACCAATAAATTTTAGAATTTGTTCTTCCATTTTTTTTATTAGGTTGTGTGGTCTATTTCGAGCCTAGTATTTATTGTTTTACTAATATCTTTCTCTTTAATTTTATCTTAAAGGGCTTTCTATCTGGTTTATAAATTATTTTGATTTATTACATTGTGATAATTACTGCTTATTTAATGTTTAGTCCTTTTTGGTTATATGATGCTAGTTATGTTTAATTAACTATATGTTGATCTTAATACCTTTTGTTAAATTAAATATTCTATTATGTGGGATGATTATATGGACTGAGAGATTAATTTTGTGGGTCATATTGCATTATGAGTCGTATAGGTTCATGATAATCTTTTCTAAGTGTTTTGATGAGAGGGATAGATGCCTACTGTTAGAATGATCAGTGAGGTTGCCCCTTGGTGTTTTTAAAAGAGAGAGATTATTATGAATACTAAACGCATGAAAATATTTTCGAAATGTGAGGATGAATGGAACTAATACGGTTGGTCCCTGACAGGTCGATGTAATAGCCTAGGACTTTGAGGGTATTCGCGGTGGGGAAAGCTTCCACTATGGCTGATCACCATGAGTGGGAAGTGACTCCCTTTGCAACACTGGTTGCCCTGACTGTAACTGTCTAGTATTTCTAGTGAGAATGTCAGAGGTGACATGTACTCCTAGACATCGCTCAATTGTTTTGATGGTACCACATGACATGAGAGTGAATTGTGAGTAGCATGCATCATTCTGTGTTGTATGATATGATTGGTTTTGATAAATTGTGAATTGAGTGTGTGTACATTCTTGTGTTCCTTGTGTTGAGTTGTTCTTGTTCATTTCATCATTATTATTTAAATGTGAACTAACCCTGTGTTGTGTCTGTGGTTGACACTTGTGATGACCCCGCGAACGGGCGAGCAGATGAGCAGTTTGTTGAAGGCGAAAATAATGTAGGCTAGGAAAGGAATTCGATTGCTTGAGGATTTGGCATACTGTGGTCCTTGTTTTTTTCTTTCTTGATTTTCAGTGGTTGCTTCTATTTATAAATGTAAAAAAAAAAAAATCTTTAGATATTTCTTTATTTGAGGGTTTTTGATTTATTGAGACATATGTAATTGTGAGATTTTGTTCTAAAATTTAGTCCATGAAATAAAGTTTAGTTTCCTTCATTTAATGATGTATTTATTTTCTGCGAATTATATAAAATTTATGACGTTACGATCATAGTAGTTTAGGGGTGTTACACCTTTAGTAGTTGGATTCTCGGTCCATTCACAACTGAAAAACGTTCCTTGATATCGTCCCACAATTCCTTCACGGTGTCTGAGTATGTAATGGTGGAGCGTAAGTTGGGCTCAACAATGTTCAATATCCAAGAGATAAGCATGGATTGGACTATCCACCAATCCTCTATCTCTGATGTCCCTTCCTTCGGTTCCTTGTGGGTTCCATCAACAAAACCCCATTTTCTTCGAGCACGTAAAGATACTTTCACAATACGTCCCATTTTTCGTAATTCTCTCCTCGTAGCTTCACTGGGTGATTACACTCTTAGGGTTGCCACTTGCGTTTAGGTCATAAGGTGAAGGAACCTTCTTGGTTCCATCCTCTCGAGTTTTCTCCAGTTCCTCAATATGAGGTTTCCCTTCTGCTCCTGTCATTGTAGCAGCAGAATTACCTTCAAGCTCTTGATACCATGATAAAAGAACTAATATCTATTGATTTCTATTCCATGCCACAATTTAAATATATACACGAAGGGTGCACTTAATCATCCTGATATTATGCTAATCAATTGTTTAATATAATCTATCAAGGATATTGACAGATTCAGATACTTAATTACCGTAAATAGAGCTAACAAATATCTTCCAGATATACTGATATAAATATAATTAGATTGATAGGAATATTCCAATGTATCAAAGACTCTAGAGTTAGCCGATGTTTATTCCTCGAATACCGTCATTGCTTCTTCTCCGAAAAAAGAAGTTCATGACCTATAGGCCTTCTACCTCCACGCGGCATTGCTCCGTCAGGCTTTCGCCCATTGCGGAAAATTTCCCACTACTGCCCCCCTAGGAGTCTGGGCTGTGTCTCAATCCCAGTGTGGCTGATCATCCTCTCGGACCAGTGATCATCGCCTTGGTAAGTTATTGTCTCACCAACTAGCTAATCAGACGCGAGCCCCTCCTCAGGCGGATTCCTCCTTTTGCTCCTCAGTGGGGTATTAACAACCGTTTCCAGCTACTTTTCCCCTCCCAAGAGTAGGTTCATATGCGTTACGAGATACAGAGAGTGGAAGACACATTTCTCATTAAACAACGAAAAAAAATTGACAAGTTCAAAAACTTGTCAGGACCTTAGCTTTTAAAGAAAAATAATTCTGGAGGAGAAAGAGCAATGAAAGAAGGACTCAAAGAGATGAGAAAGATTATTTTCGTAGCTATTTTCAAATTCCATGAATTTTTTCATTTGATTAAGTTTATAATCAGGACTATCAATTTATTTATTCCTTTAATAAAATGTCAATTTACTTTTTACTAGTTTTTATGACTTGTGTGAAGAAATCACGGCAAAATGGCTTTGATTCATGTATTAATTTTTATTAAATTAAATTAATAATTTCCACTATCTTGCGTAACGTGAATTACTTTTATGAATTTAATATGTTATGCACTCCTTCTAAGATACAATCATCATGCAATGTTAATAGTTTTTGTTGTACTACTCATTTTTTATCCACTTCTATGAACTTGTGGGTGTTTTTCATTCTTATTTTTTATTATGTTATGGATTACAAATGATAATTTTTTTATATTCTTCTTTCACATGTCAAATTTTGGTAAGTTTTTTTTTTCACTCATAGTTTTATAACATATAAAAAAATTATTTTAAATTTTTGTTTAGTTTATGTAAGTTTTATGATATACAGTCATTAATTATTTTTCTAATGTTTTTGTAATATGATGTTAGTTTTTAGAATATTTAAATACTTTTTTTAATTTTTCTATTTTTAGTCATAATTTGATTTTATAGTTTTATTTATTTATAAAACGAGTTAATATTTTATAAATAATCATGTAAAAATATAACTAAATGCTTAGAAATTATATAAACACTTTAATTAAGTTAATTATCTAAACAAGTTGAAAGATAAATATAAAAATCAAAATAAAAACCGAAGATGGATAATTTTGTGAATTTCAAAGTCTAAATTTACTCAATTTTTTACCACTAAAAATATATTTCAATCTTATATTTAGATAAAATTAAATTAAAATTTTAATAATTTATCCCATGTATTGCTGGGGTAAAATTTCATATATTAAATTTATATTATATATATTAGCATAAAATATCTTAAAAAATTATATTATGTAGTTAAATTAAATAAAAATCATTCATAAAATAATTTTAATTAAAACAAATAAATAAATGTAAAAAGACCTACAAATAAATTTATATTTATATTTATAGAATAATATATATTATTGAATTTTTTATAAATAGTGATAAATACAAATTATTAAAATATTTTATTATACATGTATACTTTTATGAAATTATTTGAGGAATTAGTTTTTATTATATAATTTAAAAATATAAGTTAATTATTACTATTTTTATTAATTATTTACCAAAATCTAGGTGGTTTTGATTAAGAAGCCACGAAAACTTATTGAAATTAACCTAATCTTCACGAACTTTACAAAACAGTCATTCTAGTCATGTCTTCATGTCTGAAACACTTCAACGAACCTAACCCTTAAACACTCACAAAGTCATGGCCTCATCACACTAACGACGACAACACTACGACACACTACTCGCTCAACCTTGCTCTCTCTTTGTTCTATTAAGTTTTTCTCTCACTTTCTCTGCCTTTCTACATGCTTAATCTTTAATGGAAGGTTGATGGATTTGGTAACTAGCTAGGATACACTAGAGTGATTTGGAGGGAAAGGAAGTTTGATAGGGTTTCAAACAGGATATAGGAGGGAGGCATTGGGGAAAATTAAGTGTTGGGATGGAAACCACAATGTTTGGTTCATACTCTATTTCCTTCTAAAACTCTTGATTGAATGTTATGGACATTTTGTATCGTAGTTCTAATTCCGAGTCTACAAGTATAAACCTTTTTTATTTTGTATTATTATTCTAATTTTGATTTATTAAACACGTCAAACATTAATCTATACTTAAATACTAGTGCAAATATTAATTTTCACATCACTCATGTAATGGCGGTTAAGGATTTAATTAACGTAGTAAGAAATGAACATCTGTTGTTTATGTCGGTTATTTTTTTAACCGATGTGGAAAAAACATTTTTAATTTTTAATCCCTATTTCTTCCGTATTCACCTTCTTCGCGTTTCACTCTTCTCTCTTCTCTTTCATTCTGCATTTCACTCTTTTCTCTTCTCTTTCGCTCTTTGTTTCACCCTTCTCTAATCGTTTTTTGTTCTCCTTGGTTGTTCGTCCTCATCACTATTCGCCCCCATCATTCTCGCTGTCATCGTTGTAATTGGCTGTCGTGGATGTTTTCTCTGTCGTGGCCCTTTCCTCTCTGGTTCCTCTTGTGGTCGTTTGTTCTCTCTCGCCATCGTGGCTGTTGCTCTCTGTCATTGTCACTCACTCTCTCTGTCGTGACCAAGGTGAGTACTTTCCTTTGCATCAAAGATGTTTGGCTGGGTTTATATGTTAGCTGAGTTTGTATGTTAGTAGGTTAATTAATTTAATTATTGACAATTATGTGCTTTAATGGCGGAACAGAGTATTTTTTTAGCACCTAGCTAGTTTCCCCTCTTCGTGTATTTTGGTTTTAGGAATCTATGTTTGACTTGGAGATGATTGGCTTGTTATGATTGGATTGTTAGATATAATGTTATTAAATATTACTTGTTGATAGTCAGACTCTGTAGCTTGTAGTTTTTAGTTTCGAAACACTGAATATGGGTTGATAGTCAGAGTCTATTCAGATTTGTTAGTTAGAAAAGCTGTTTGGTGTGACATCTCTATGGTGAGCCATAAAAAGTAAAAGATTGAGGCTTCTGGTTATCTAGAACATAAAAGGTATTATGGTACTCCTTTACTTAGTCGAAGAATTCCCAATTGAACTTTGGAGGACCTAAATTATTATTGGTTACTGGAGAGGGGTGTTGAGGTGGTGATGTGGATTCAACAGGGATTAAAGGTGTAGCAGAATCAAACAATTCCCAATTTGTGGTAACTACAACTCCTGAGGTGGAATTCCTTAAAGGTTGGTCTAGGTATAATGCTACAGAGCTCTCATTTGAGTTCCTTGGTTGTTCTTCTTGTTGTTGCTCCTGAATTGGTGTTAGCCTATGATAATGATGTCCATTTGAATGCTTTTGTTTTTCATTTAAATTTGAATGCTTCTGTTCAGGTGCATGCCCTCCATTGCTATATGCATCTAAATATGTAATGTTACCTGCAATTTCACATCCTTATTGGCCATTATACCATCCAATCTTAGCATTCTCATTGAGATCGATTTTGCAAATTTTTGAGATCGATTTTGCAGATCTCCAAATATGTTTATTTTTGTTACCGCTGAAACTTCTGATCTTTCTTCCAAGCTTACAGTAGAAAAGGAGGAACTAAACCAAGAAATTGGAGGGTAGGAAAACTACAAAGCTCAGAAATTAGAATGGTACCCTTTGCAAAACTACACAATTCTAGAAATTTCAAAGAATATTGATGCTTGTTACACTAGGACTTAACCCCACGCTTTCACTATCGCACTGCCTAGACATAGGGAGAAAGGTCATCAAAGTTCTTCTAGATGGTGAACATAGACACAGAGAGAATGCTTTGGACATTTGCTGCTTAGTCATGTCTTACATGAATCCTAAATCCTAATCAATTTAAACAATCTGTTGTAGACCCTATTGTTCCTCTAATCAATTCAGTTGCATTACAATGTCTAGTTTGTGTGTCACTTTCATGACAATGGAGTTTAGGAATCGCTTTGTCATATATGAAGATATTTTGTGGCCTTAAAAACCTCATAATTGATAGATACTAAGTAATAACTCAAGCATTGTCATTGTTAGGATATTAGAATAAGGGAGTTAGTTAGGATAGTTAGGATATTAGTTAATGAGTTAGAGGGGTTTATTAGATATAAATAGGGGAAGAAGGATAGAAGAAAGGGGAATTTAGTCATTTTGTAAATTGAGCTTGGCTCTTTGTAAAAGTAGAAATCCTTTGTGAAGGGGAAACCCTTGGAGGAGAGCTTTCTCTCCTGTTTTTCTTTGTTCTTTTGTCCTAATCAATAAAAATCTATCTTTTCTATCTCATCCTAACTGTGGGTTCCTAACAAATTGGTCCGACCTGCCGGATCCAAAGTTGGGTTAAGAAGAAGGGGCTGCCGGATCCAAATTTGGGACAAGAAGAAGGTTTTGCCAGATCCAAATTTGGGGCCAAGAAGAAGGTTCTGCCGGATCCAAATTTGGGGCCAAGAAGAAGGTTCTGCCGGATCCAAATTTGGGGCCAAGAAGAAGGTTTTGCCGGATCCAAATTTGGGGCTAAGAAGAAGGTTCTGCCAGATCCAAATTTGGGGCCAAGAAGAAGGTTCTGCTGGATCCAAATCTGGGCCAAGAAGAGTGGGCTGCCAGATCTTGATCGCGATGGAGAACAAAATGATGATGGTGGAGAGGACGACCAGCGAGTTGCAGAAGGAGGTGGCCTACATCAAGACACACATGCCAGATTTGCAGCAAATCAAAGAGCTAGTGATGGAATGTCTGAACAAGAAAAAAAAAAGAAGACAGAGATCAAGAAGAGGGGTTATCACGTTCTTGGTTGGAAAGAGCGTCCAATTCTTGGGGACTGCCCTATCATTCTTGCGAGGTCACCATTTCAGAGCAGAAACAAGAACCAGAAAAAAATCCGGAAATCATTCTTGAAGTGAAAGGCAAAAAGGTCACCATTTCATAGCAGAAACAGGAACAAGAAAAAGGTCCGGAAGTCATTCTTGAAGTGAAAGGCGAAGAAGAAAGGATGGGAGTACAACCGCCTGCAATCAAGATCAAGAAAAAGGTTGATGGAGTTAAAGAGAACGTGGAATATGTCAAATTGTTGAATCCAAATTTCTGTAAAACACTAGTTGGATCAAACTACACCATGGGTAATGCAAAACTGGGTCATATGAGATACCCACTGATGAATGCCTTGGAACAAGATGTGGCGGACAAATTATGTGTTTTAGATAATCTGGTCAACTGGTCAATGCAGTTAATGCAGAATCCAGCTCTCCCTTCACCACCACCAAAGCCACCTGATGCAAGCAGCAAAAGGCTAATATCAGATTGTGGGGCCTGTTGCTGTTCTTGGAGGGCTACTGCAAATTGTCATTTTTTTCAGTTCATGTGTGGCATTCTTTCCACGCTATTTGGTGCCAAATTATTTGAGGGTGTTTTGGTTGGTCCCTTTCTGTCGATGTCATCAACAACAGTGGTGTTTTGGGTGGTAACAACGGCCTTTTACGAGGAATAATGTCAATGGAGAAACTGTTGCTAGTGCTGTCTTTGTATATCACTGCTACATTTGTATTTTCTTGGTCTTTTGTTCCTCGCTTTCTCAAACTGATGGGGCGGTTGTCATCTCAGACAAATGAACTATATCAGCTAGCTGCTGTTGCTGTCTGCTTGTTATCTGCAGGGTGCAGTGACAAGCTTGGTCTTAATCTTGAGTAGGGTTCTTTTATGGCTGGCGTTATGTTTTCCACAACAGATTTGGCTCAACATGCTTTTGGACCAGGTGGAACCAATCTGTAACCTATGTTCCATTGTCAGATTTCAACCTTGAGGACAAGGTTGTTTTGAGGTGGGGTGTAATGTTAGGATATTAGAATAAGGGAGTTAGTTAGGATAGTTAGGATATTAGTTAATGAGTTAGAGGGGTTTATTAGATATAAATAGGGGAAGAAGGATAGAAGAAAGGGGAATTTAGTCATTTTGTAAATTGAGCTTGGCTCTTTGTAAAAGGAGAAATCCTTTGTGAAGGGGATACCCTTGGAGGAGAGCTTTCTCTCCTGTTTTTCTTTGTTCTTTTGTCCTAATCAATAAAAATCTTTCTTTTCTATCTCATCCTAACTGTGGGTTCCTAACAGTCATCCTGTATTATAAAATACATTAAATTTCACCAACAAAAAATTAAAGATTGTTGTGTCGTGCACAATGCACATAGGTTACATTCTTTAATACAAAGCTAATACTTAAACACGTGTATAAAATGTCTAAAGCAGCATAGCCTGAGCACAATCTGCATAAATATGAATTTGCATAAATATGAAACATTAATCATCGTAGTTACGTTAAAGCTACTAAGTAGCATCTTCAGAAAACCTGGCATCAAAAGGAGCTGAGGGATGGGAAAGAGCTGAATTAGCAGAACTAGCTTCAAAGCCTTGCTGCAATTCAATCACAAGCCACCAAACTGCTTTACTCATCTGTTCTAACCAAACTGCACTGGTCAGAGGTAGACCTGTCATGGTAACTTGTCCAGGTTTTCCTGCCACAGGTCTTGTTGCCTCATCCACCAGACACTCAGATCCAATCCTCTACTTCACAGACTCCACAAAATCCTCAGCTTGATCACATGCTACTCTAAACAATTCCTACTTTTGCTTAAAGTTTTCTACAACAGTATCTGTTGCTGTTGTTTCAACAGAACCAACACTTTCTTTAGCTTATAACACATTTGCTGCTGCAACAAAAAAATCTTGATAGGCATTATTCAGAGAATCAACTACGCTATGCATGGTGCCTGCATCTGTTAAATGAAAAAACTAATATTTTTTAATCACAAATCCCAAGGAAATAATAGACATAGGGAAATCAAAGTCAAGAACAGTAGTTAGCAATAAAAAATTTCAAGCCATTTGTCTTCTAGTCTGATCTTGTTTATTGAAAGTACATGGCATATTAATATGTAAGACCTAAAGCTATGAACATGTAGCATTATCATAAAGGGAAAGGGGGAACTAGGGAGGGAGAAACATGGATAATAATATCAAGCACCCTATAAACAGATACACAGATCCAGCAATTAACTTGGATCTCAGATAGGGAATTTCACGTTCACATAAAATAATATTTGCATGACAAAAAAGGTATATTTTACTTAAGTTTAAGTAAATGAATCATGTTTTCCATTATTCAAACTTAGTAAGGTCTTTCTTGATTTACATGTGCATTAGGTGTTGCTCCATATTTTGTTATATCGTAGACCCTAGATTGAGCTCTAACACAATAGGCTAGCAATAACAATAAGGGAATGTGACCATTTTCAATTATCTATCCACTATGATGTTCGCTCGTTCTCTACCCCTTTTCTCCACATGCTGAAGAGAATATTCATGTACATACATAAATGGTCAAATATTAGTTTGCCACAACACCGACAACTTTAAGATGTCTATAAATAATATATTAATGATTTTATCTAATTATAAACTTGGTTTTAATTGGAACAACTAGGCCTTTTTCCGGGGATTTACCATGTGGAAAAAATAATCTATCAAATCAAAAAACTATAGGCCACTAACTCACTATAAACCAAGTACTATATTAGAATGTATATATTTTTATAAAATATACTTCCTATAGATGGTTTATGTTCAAGTTGTCACAAGCTTAACACTCAAATCAACTAAAAATATGCATGTTTGTTTATAAAATTCATTTTAATTTTCAATTAGAAACACCAAATTAGCATCAAAGCATATACAGAACAAGTTTAAAACTTAAAATATAGATTTAATTTAAAATAAAAACTATTTCTGACTATTAATAAATCTAGCTTGTATCCAATTGATTATATATGAAATATGCCATACTAGAAAGTACAACCTAACCTTTTGAGCTGAAAATTCACATTGGCACAAGACTAACCTGTCTAAGTTTTCAGAATCCAACGGTGTATAGGAAGTACCAAGCATGGGCTCCTCTTCATAAGAGTGGTCAACTCTGGGCTCAGATGATGACTGTGCATGACATGTTTACTTGAAGAAAAAAATAGATAACCAAATAGCATATAATCTACAATCTGACTGAAATTTTCATATATTTTGGGCGAAGAAAAGAACTAATGGGTGAACCTTTTATATGAAAAACACACAAAGCACAGTTACGTCAGTTCACACACTAGATGGGATATAGTAGCATAATTTTTTTATTTATCTTTTAATCTAGTTAAGCCTAAATATACCGGTTAACAATCTGACTTCATGAATGAACATCAACACTCAATGTCAAGCTCAATTAATTATTGAACTGGAAAAATCTGAACACAATTGAGGCAACACCTCTCCACGAATGAACCAACAAATAAAGTTCAATCAGATTGATGCATGCACTAACCCAACCTGTAATTCCCAATTCCTAATGATAAACACTCATTGCTTATAGGGAAGTAAAAGGAAAAAAGAAACAACTAATTGCCAGAGCTAACAGCCTCATTTTCCTTGATCCTCAATAATTATTTGATACAGTGACCTTGCATCCCACAAAAAATATAATTTCTTGATGAATATATTGAAGACGAATGAGCACTGAAGTTGCATATGTGAAAACCTCACTAATCTCCACACACAAAAGCAAAGAATCTAGGAATACTGTACTCAATCTCTTGCTCCCAATGTGGTTGATCAAGTCCCACTGATGAACAATCTTCATGATCATTTTTTATTTTTCCTCCTTTGTAGCAAGTACAACATGGCTTAAACTGGTTCAACTGTGTTCCCAGCTCCAGCAAACATACTGTTTTTCTTCTCCATCAAATTAATGATCACCAAGATTAGATATACTTGAAGTTTGAAATCTTAGACAGATTCTTATCCTCTAAGGTGGATTTATGAAAGCTTTACTGCATTGGATTAAGTGGTGCTAAAACCAAGTACCAACATACATTCCTCAGGATCTACAAACAAGTGTGGAAAATATTCAGAGAAAACAGAAATAGAATTTGACAATAACCAATTAATCACGTCAAGAGAAGGGAAAGCCTACTGGAATCCACGCAGCAGGATTTTCTTTGACAGATGAATCTCATATATTGCTTTGTAGCAGTGGCGAATTTCAAGATAGTCATTTTTGTGCGAAGGATAAACAGAAACAGAGATTGGTTGCAGAGATGAAGGGATGAGAGTAATCTTAATCTGATAAATAAGAAGAAAAACATATAATGATGAATTTGAAGGTGAGAGATTAGTCTCTGCCACAATTCTTCCAACGCAGCCATAACAAAAAAAACTTGTAACTAATAACTATCAAGTGTATAGAAATTAAAAATCATAATGGCCGGTGATAACAAAAAAACACTTGGTAGGGTTTTGCGGGACAAGTTCAATATGCTTGTGAGAAGAACTTGTTATCTGAAAGAAAATAATTAAATCACTACACTTTTTTTCTCTTTATAATTATATTATATATATATATTTTTTTTATTTTACGTGAATTTTGTGAGACAAACCCGCTGTGACCGCAAGTGCGACCGCCCGCCACATTTCCGAGTTCTAGCTACTCACTTAATCTTTGTCTATCAGGATTTACCTTTTTGGATTGACGTTGTTTTCGATAATAGGTTTGATCTGACTTTAGGCTTTTCTTTTCTTTTATTTATTATGTACATGTGTGTAGTTCTTCGGTTTTCTAATTTTTTTTTAAAAAAATTTTGATAATGAAAATGGGCTCACCTGAAAATAAATTACAATTTTGGGTCCATCTGTATCGAATGCGTCCAATTTATGGGCATATTTAATTTGTTCGCACCCAATCGAAGCGCGGTGAATACGTCTGGCATTGAGACCCAATCATTAATTATTAGGTCCCGTGTCATTGCTTAAATGGGAAAAAGTGAATACTCCTAAATATAGCGTTCTAACTGATACGACACATTTTGAATGCATCCTAGGTCTTGACACCTCTCATTCAAAATTTTACCCACCCCCTTCCTTCAATTTTCACTTTCAACCATTACTCCTTCTTCTTCTTCTTCGTTTCCCTCATTTCTCCTCTTCGCTTATTCCTTCTCCCAAACTTCTCTCCTTCCTCTTTATCAAAATTTTTCGTCCCCCATCAGACTCCTCTATTTTCGGCAGCTCACATTGTTAAGAGGTACATTTTTTTGGCAACTCCCTTTTATTTAAGTTTTACATTAAAATTATTTTATAGTTGATAATGTTATTACTATTGGATTTGTTAGTTTTAGCATAGGAATATATATTTCTAGTTTAGGAATTTAGGTAGTTGTTTAGAAAAACTGTAGTTGTTAAAAAAAACTATAGTTTAGTATATTATAGAATTGTGTAGGAAATTTGTTAGAATAGGAATTTTTTTTTAAGGTGATTTAGAAAAATTATTTAAACACAATGTATTTTATAAATTAGGAAAAATTAGGAAAAAATGAAGAATTTTTTTTTTTTATAAATTGTAACAAAATTTTAGTAAAACAATTAAATAAAAAAGAAATTAAAAATGGATTTAAATTTAAAATAATTTTTTTAATATGTAATATTATTAATTTAGTTAATTTCTTTAAAAATGGAAATTTAAAATTTTTTGTTAAAATTTAACGTAATTTTAACGAAAAATATTAAATAAAAAATTATGTGAAGAAAAATGTTTCTTATCATTTTTTTAAATGGTTTAATAATCTTGTTTGTAGTAACAAGTGAGAGCATAGACCTTATACTGTTAAGAAGATTTTCGATACAAGGGATCCCACAAATTAGGTCTACTTGACCTTTAGGTAGATTCACTCCAATTATTGTATCACTTGTCTGAGTAGAACCATTGGCTCTGATACCACTTGTTAGGTAACTTCCTCCAAAAGGCCTTTAACCAATGGATTTATTATGTGTGTCTATAAACTCATGTGTCATCCCTTATTCTTCTGATGTGGGACATTGTTTGCATCCCAACAACGACATCTGGAGAGGGGTGGTGCCTTTGATTTGTTTGCAGATAGTTGAGTGACATCACCCTGATTGGTGATTCGATAATTTGGTTTGCAAACAATCTATTCCTTATATGCCTTCTCAGCCCTAGATTTTGCATCAATTGACATTAAGAGGTAAAGAAGACAACAACTAATTGCAACTTCTTTGGCCAGTGTTGGAGTTATAGGAGAATCAGCTACTACTGGTGATTGGTAGCATACCACAGACTGGCCAGATGAGCTATAATGACTAAGGAAGAAATCCAAGTTGTATATCGATAGAAAGAATGTCTAATTTGCATGTTTGGTATAATATCAATACTAAATTATATTTATTTTATTCAAATGTGTTTATTGAATTACTCAACTAATCATAACTAACAATTGAGTTATGAAATTTTTGTTTTAAGGTGACCTTGTTGATTCCCTCTTCCATATGGGATCACCAGAGGGGTGGGCGACCTAGGAAAAAGGATGACAATTCTTTCTTTCGAGGTTAAGCGTGTTACATAGCTGACCACCAGTGCACCAGATGGTGGGGAGAGATTATCAGCCAAGGATCCTCAAATCCTTCCTCAAAGTTGAGAGGCACATGGTCTGACACACAACTAGTCGTTCGTGGATGTTGAGCCTAACATTCTTCCTCTTATGCCACAGAGAAGATTTGGGATGTATTATACACCTTTTCAGTTTACACAATTACCTTCACAAAGGCCATCAATGTACAATTATCCACCCCGTGCCTATCCACCACATCATGCCCTTAACGGTTTTGCCTCATCTTCGTCCCTTATTGATGAAGGCCTCCTTGGAAGGTGATCCAATGAAGCTTCTAATTTTCCCACGATCTAGTCTTCAAACCGAAATCCTTCAAGAGTCCAAGACAAGTGTCTCGGCCATGCATGTATTTAGGAGTTTTAGGTGTTTAAGAAATCAATTTAGAAAGTGGAATGGGTAGAGATGATGGTGGCGCCAAGGTGTGAACTCATAAGCCTAGGAGGAACCGTCATAATGAGTGTAAGAAACCATTGATAAGATTCAAGGATTTTCCCTAAGGAACAAGAGAAACTCTCTCACAAGCTTAAAGCTCTTTGTATTCAAATTCATCAAAGAGTTCTCTACAATTTCGTTTTTGACCTATTTATACACAAATCCTTGCTTGGGTAGCAAGTAAGACTAATCCTAATTAAGCTAAACTAATCCTAATTAACTAAGCTAATTAAAATTAAGCTCATGTGCTAGCCTAACCGAAATTAACTACCTAGGATAGTTAGTTTTAGTTAGTTAGCTTTGGACCAATAGGAAACAAGTGATCACATGGGCTTCACATAGGTGGCACATGGGAGCACATGGCTTTGTCCCTTGATCTGTGCCATGTGATGCTCCATGTCACTAATCCATGCCAACTTGGATTAAGGGAGGAGATTTACTAATCAAGTGAAGGCATGGATCCTTAACTTGATTAGAAACTCTTCCTTAATCCCAGTTTCTAAGACTTCACACAAGATATTTTGAAAACTTAGTTTTTAGCTAAAAGACTTGTGTGAATTCTTTAGGATTACTCTTGCCTATTAGCCTAAAGAAACTGAGGGCTTTGGACCCTTCACCCATGCACCTACAACTATTACATAGGACTACCATCTTGTTCATACAAATTTACAAGATATTACAAGTTTTGAGTCCTATACTAGGGTACATTTCTTGGAGCTTTTCCACTTCCTCTTCAAGTTTCCTTCTCTTACACCTAGTAATCCTTCTTGTCCTAGATGTTCCTACATTAAACCCTTTTTCTTTGCTTGAACTTGTCCTCAAGTTAATGTATTTATTGTACCTACACCAAATAAAGAATATTAGAAATATTTAAAAGAGTTACTACCACAATACTCACTTAGAAGTTCTAACTTGTATACATTTGGACCCAATCTTTCAATGACTTTGAAAGGCCCATCTCCTTGGAGGAAGCTTGGAGATATCTTTTCACTCTAAGATAAGAAATAGAATGGATGAAGATACAACCACTAAACAAGGCTAAAGAACCAAGATAAATCCAAGGCAAGATAGCAAAGGCTAGCAAAAGATAATAGAAATCGATTTTTTTGAACCCGATTTTCAGAAATTGAAACTATGAGCAAGATATAAGGTCCAATTTTACGTGAGCATGAATCTATACTAGAGGCGTTTAAAATGCACTTTGGTGCAGCAAGCAAACCGGATATTAAAGTCCAAAGTCTCATAAAAAACAAAGTAAAAATTTACAAGTTTTATTTCCTAACAAGTAGGAATTTTCAAAGACAAGGTGTGTGTCATCAAAGGGTGATGTAGCCCCCTTTGTTCTTCTCTTTCCCACATTTGAAACTCCTTCATTTCCTTATTAACCTCAAGGTCCAGATCTGCAAACATTCCAAGAAATTTATATAAGAGTCAAGTTACACACAAAATGATACAAAAGTAGAAGAAAACAAGTTAGAAACTCCTATAGTCTCTTCTTTTGATCCCCCTTCTTCTTGTTTATTTTCCTCTCTTCACTTGGTTCATTTAGACATGAGATTCTACACACGAAACTATGTGAATGCAGAGGTATAATGCAGCCAAGAATTCAAGCACAATCCGAATCACTAAGACACTTCAATTCACACTAACGGTTAAGGAAAATTCAAGTGTTCACTAGCATGGATTTAAAGCACATAACATGTGATCTCTCTACCCAAACAACAATGAATTTTTCAAGAACAAGTGCAGTAATGTTCAGCAATGTACCAAATATAAAAAGTTTATCCAAGGTTCTAACAAAACACCCAAATCACTAAGAACCTAGCATACAAGTCATATAATGCACTAGTAGGCTAGGATGATAGGCTAGCATGCAAGAACCTCCTAATATATGATCTAAGCTTAATGGAAACTTAGAACAAGGATGCATTTATGGCTGTTCAAAACTGGAATTCAAAGAAAACAGGGTATACTCCACGGACAAGCCAAGATCTAAGGCAACAAGCATGTAAAAATCAAGTTTCACACAAGATAGCTTCACGGATTGCAAGGTGTAATGCATGGAATTTATGAATTCATGTGGTTCCCTTCTTATTATCATGGTGCAGCAAAAACAAAAGCTTAACAAGGATATCAATGGATACCAAATACTGTAACAATAAGAAAAATAAGAGAACTCCACAGATTAACCAATTCTCAAAGCCAAACAAGCATGAAATTCAAGAATATTGGCAAGATAACTTCTAGAACAAGTAATCATGCATGAATATGTAAACTTCTCTTCTTCCTCATGGATATGAACATGCAGCAACTTAAGCAAAGCTCTAACAATGTTTAACAATGGTAGCACACACAAAAATTAAGAGAAGCTTCATGGTTTTACAAGAGAAAACCATGTAACCATGCAACAAACTTCATAGCTACTATGGAAGATCAATGATGCAACAAGAATTCAACTTTTCATGTGATTTTCTCAAAGAAACATGCATGGACAACAAGTTATACTCATATAAAATGCAGTAACAAAAATTGAAATGTCATGTAAGACAATCAAACAAGGTACTCATGACATGCATGAAAATCAACAAAAATTAATGAACTAAGATGATCCTAATATAAGAAAAGTAGAAGATAGAATGTGATTTTAAAAGGTAAGGATGCATCAACAAATATACTCCACCCGTATCAAATACTAAACAAGGTTCATTAAATTTGTTAATATATGATGCAACATATAGGTAAACTTTATATTGATTGTATAGGTGTAAAAGTAAATCATACTTTCTATTCAAACACTTAATAAATTTGTTAGTTTTACCTAAGTTATTTAAATGCCAATCATATAACAACAAGATAATTTTCTTTCTAATATCATTAACACAATCTAAGGAAGTAAAAGAAATAATAAGTCCATTTTTCAAAGCATAACCGAAACTCTTTTGGAGCTTGTACTTCAAGTTGTGTTGATACTAGTATTTTCCCAAGTTTGGACATGTTTTGGTTGGAACTCTCCATCAAAATGCTTCCTCTAGGTGTAGAAGTTTCCAAAGTACCATCCTTCTTAAAATCTTCCATCAACCTAGAAGGACATTCAACATTATGAAGATAAAGATCATTAGGTTCAATTAAGAATTCCAAACTACCAAATTCTAGAATTGTCCAAGGTCTAATACCATATTATTCAAGTGTATAACATGAAAAATCATATTTATTAGAAGTAAAAGGAATACTAAGTGGTAAAGAAACTTTCTCAAAGGGAAGTTCAAACTCTATGGGTATTTCCTTTTCTTCACAAGGTTTGTTCCAAGACTCCATTAGGAACAACTCTTCATTAGACACCAAGATAAAAGGTTCTTTGTAAAGTTGGTCACAAGCAACTCCACAAAGGTCTTCAAGTGCTTTTCTTTCTATATCATTACACAAGAGAGTTTCAATTTCTTCTTGGTAGTTATACTTTGGAACCATTCCTACAATAATTTCCAAATAAGAATCAAAACAATCAAATGAAGGGTTAGTATAAGAAATTAAAGAATCACATTTATCCTTCATTTGTTTTTCCATCAACTTATTTCCTTAACTTCTTTTTTTTTCTCAATTCTTTTTCTCTCAATTCCTTTATCATTCTCTCTTTTTCCCTTTTCCAATACTCATCATAATTTCTTTCTTTTTCTTCTAACAACCTTCTTTGTTTTCTTTCTCTCATTTCCCTCTTATAGTCATAATAATCCCTATAACTTCTTTTATGTGAGGGATGGTACCTCACTTGTTCTTCCCAATGATGCCTTCTATACTCATGGTTCCCCCTCACTCCCTCATGGCCAACCCCTCTCACACCTCTTCTCTCAAAGTTTAAAGGGTCATGTCCATAGAAATCATCTCTATAGGGGTTCCAAACATCATTACCAATGGAAGTACTATGTTCCCTTCTCCTACCACTTCTCCTTTCTCCCTCTTCCCCATTTATTCTCTCATTTTCATTTCTCCTTTCCCTCCTATCTCCCTCATGGTTATTTTGCCTTTCTCTTCCTCGATTCTCCTTCCTATTTCTTTCCTCACTCTCCCTAAATCTAGCATCCATCCTCTCCATTACCAAGTTCAATATCCTTTGGGTCCTTGGTGACAAATCTTGTTCAACACTAGGTGGACTAGTCATGGCTGCAAGGAAAAGTTAGTTCACAAGAAAAACAAGGAAATCACTAAACCTCACAAGCTCTTTAAGTGTATACACTCAAACAACTCGTGTATCACACAAAAAATCGGCTTTTTCTCTAATGATTCTCTCTTGCCTTTTACCACTCTTTTCTCTTATGCTCACTTAGAAATTATCCTCTAATCAATTATCAAGCTTCTTATCAATCCATTATGAAAGAGGAACAGTAACCAAGCTAGGCTTAAGAGGCCAAGAAAGACAAAAACTCTAAGACAAATCCAAGGATTTCAAAGGAGACAAGCAATAAAAAGCTCAAAATGAAATGAATGGCTACTCAATTTGTGGAGAAATTTTAATGAGACAATAGCATATACTAGGGCAGCAAAATATCATAAAATTGCCCAAGGAAACATGTCAAAACAGAGGCATATCATGAGGCAATCAAAACTGGACAACAAGCACTCAAATCAAATAGAAACCGAATTTAGAGACCGATTTCAGAAAAATCAGCAAAAAAAAATATTAGCGACCGATTTGGCCTAGTTTCTATAATTTGCTAGCTATCATGCATCTCATGCCAAAATCAATTAATGCATATATGTGCAGTGTTATTACAGTTCCAGCAAGGTGCAATACAGTATAAAAAAAGAAAATTACATGTAAAGCATCAAAAGATACACAATTCACTAGAAAGCTCAAAACTAGAATTTCTACTAGAATGGTGTAGGCTCTTTCCTAGGTCCAATAGTTTTTCTTTTGTGTAACTATTTTCTTTTCACTTTATTTTGCTCTTGTCTTGCTGTGCTTTTCTTTTCTTATCTCTTTTCTATGGTTCTCTACTTGTTACTTTGTTTTAGAACCACTACCTTTCAATACTAGTCTTTCTTTTCTCACTTGTTTTTCTTTCTCTTTTCTTTTTCTTTCTTTGCTTTGTTTCTTTTTCTTTTGAGATGCTATGGCTGGACCGAAACCTCTAAGGGGATCTAAGAGCCACTTCTAGGTTCAATTCTAGCTTATCATAGCCATTACAAAAACTAACTGAAAATACAAAGCCAAAGGTATTCTAAAATTTACTAAAATCAAAGATCATGTAAGAATACTCTAGTAAAAGTTCCTAGCACTTAGAAATCATGTCATTCATATATGGAAAGTTAAAGTGCAGTACCAAACCAGCAAGTATGCCCCACGGTGCAGTAAGAAAACAATGCTAAACAAAATCCTAATGGCATACATGAATCAAGAACTTGCAAGAGGTAAAATCATAGAAGATCATGGAGTCAAATTTGCAAGCTATTAAATCATGTATTCAATGGAAATGATAGAACATGCCAAGGTGAGTCACGGCCTAAGGCTATATCTAAAAGAAGAAAAGCATGCTCCAACTCAAGACTATGAGCAAGACAACTCAATGGAATCAAAACAAGCTACTCTATGAAAGAAAAACTCTAGAGATGGAAGAACACAAAGAAAAACTCAAGACTCATGGAGACACAATTACTAACCGGTGGTGATGACCCAAGGTTGAAGACAAGCAAGCTCTAGATACCACTTGATGAAGGCCTCCTTGGAAGGTGATCCAATGAAGCTTCTAATTTTCCCACGATCTAGTCTTCAAACCGAAATCCTTCAAGAGTCTAAGACAAGTGTCTCGGCCATGCATGTATTTAGGAGGTTTAGGTATTTAAGAATTCAATTTAGAAAGTGGAATGGGTAAAGATGATGGTGGCGCCAAGGTGTGAACCCATAAGCCTAGGAGGAACTGCCACAATGGGTGTAAGAAACCATTGATAAGATTCAAGGATTTTTTTCCCTAAGGAAATAAGAGAAACTCTCTCACAAGCTTAAAGCTCTTTGTATTCAAATTCATCAAAAAGTTCTCTAAAAATTCGTTTTTGGCCTATTTATACACAAATCCTTGCTTGGGTAGCAAGTAAGACTAATCCTAATTAAGCTAAACTAATCCTAATTAACTAAGCTAATCAAAATTAAGCCCATGTGCTAGCCTAACTGAAATTAACTACCTAGGATAGTTAGTTTTAGTTAGTTAGCTTTGGACCAATAGGAAACAAGTGATCACATGGGTGGCACATGGGAGCACATGGCTTTGTCCCTTGATCTGTGCCATGTGATGCTCCATGTCACTAATCCATGCCAACTTGGATTAAGGGAGGAGATTTACTAATCAAGTGAATGCATGGATCCTTAACTTGATTAGAAACTCTTCCTTAATCCTAGTTTCTTAGACTTCACACAAGATATTTTGAAAACTTAGTTTTTAGCTAAAAGACTTGTGTTAATTCTTTAGGATTACTCTTGCCTATTAGCCTAAAGAAATCGAGGGCTTTGGACCCTTAACCCATGCACCTACAACTATTACATAGGACTACCATCTTGTTCATACAAATTTACAAGATATTACAAGTTTTGAGTCCTATACTAGGGTATATTTCTTGGAGCTTTTCCACTTCCTCTTCAAGTTTCCTTCTCTTGCTTCTAGTAATCCTTCTTGTCCTAGATATTTCTACATCACCCATGCCTTGAGAAGGTGTGGATCTCACTACCCCAGACACACCCATAGGTCAGTCGTGGATTATTCCTGATGATATTCCACAAATAGAGGATTTACTTGGTGTAGATCTACAACCATAGTTTGATGCATCATGACCAATAGACAGCAACGACTAAGAAGGAATCCAGGCAAGAAGATGAGACAGACCCTGTGGCACTGATGGCTGATATCTTTGACATTTTCTATTTTTCCTATTTTATATTTATTATGTTTTGTTTTATTTGTAATTATCTTTTAAAAATGGATAATTATTTTATTTTGAAGTGGTTTTTATTTTATGTTTACTTAGTATTGCTAAAGTAAAATTATGAAGCAGTTAAAAGTTAACGATAACTGAAACTAAATTAACAATTAACATTAACGAGCATTAACAAATTAAAGTTAAGAACAACATTTACCATTTAATGAAACCTTGAAATTTATTAACATTAATAAAGATGTTGAATATAGCCCTCTTAACCTCATTTACCACATTTTTGCTTCATTTGAGAAGGTTCAGCTCAATATATCTCATTTAAAATTCTAGTCGATTTTGTTCTTCCTTTACCACAAATGGTTAATAGATCAGGAATTAATTTTCATTCTTGCTCATCAGGTGCGAATACATCATCGTTTCCTAAAAGCCACCATTTAGCTGAATATGCCTTCAAAATAGTCTCATTCTTGAAGACATTGTGTACGTACTGAAAAAAGTCGATACTAACATGTTCACAAATAGAAAAAACATGTGAACATGGATAGTGTAAAGCTTGAACCAACACATTGACAATATCTGTCAGACAAATTTACAGTCCACTTATTACCCCTACATTGTGTCAAAGGATTGAATGACTCTTCAATCTCAAATCGTATTTGGTGAATGTCATAAACACACACAATGTGGGGACATACTTCTTCTTGATTTCTTTGAATAGCTTGCATTATTTTTAAACAATAAATTTGACCATCCCTAAACTCTCATGCGCCCGTCGACCTCTTTCCACAAAATACTCACGACAACAATTGTACGTTGACTTTACCAAAGCTATTATTGGAAGATTTCTACAACCTTGGAAAATCTTATTAATGCATTCAGATAGATTTGTGATCATGTCCATATCGATGACCTTCCTTGTCATAAGTCATACTCCTTTTCTCTTAAGAAATTCCTTGAATCTAACTTGTAATAACAGGGCCTAATTCACAAAATTTCTCTAGAATTTTGTCAAAAATGTGTTTTGTCAAAAATGTGTTTGTAAGGAGTATAACCTATCATAAAAATTACATCAAATATACATTAGATAGTTGTCACATTTATAAGGAGTATAACTTAACAATATTTTCATATAATATGAAAAACTCACCTAACTTCACCAACATTTGTTTATGTTTTAGGTTCTTGGACTTATGATTGAAATTGGACGCATTGTGTCTGATGCAATGTACTTGGTAAGCATGAGGTCGGTTTCATCCAATTGCCTCATTGTCAATAGCTGACTTAGTGCTTCTATGTCGGCCAGAGATTAAACAAATCCATGATTTATTGGTGAAATTTAAACATAAGTAAGAGAGAAACCATGATCAAGCTAATAAGATTTCACCTTCAACAACAACAAATGCAAGAGGTAAAACATTGTCATTCCTATCTTGTGTTATTGCTATTAATAATATTCCACGATACCTCCTGTATAAGTGTGTACCATCTACCTGTATTATTGGTTTTTAAAAATTAAAAGCATCAACACATTGTTAGAAAGTCCAAAACACATACTTAAATTGCTGATATTCACAAACTAGAGTATTGCTGAAAAAATAATCATCTTAAAAAATTTGATAGTAAAAACCTAAGGAGTGAATTTGCATTTATTTAAGTCATATAGGAAGTTTAGCATATGATTCTTTTCAATCATCATACACCATGATCATTGCTTTTTGCTTATCTAACATGTCTTTGTGTGTGATAACTTATAATTAAGCATACTTGCAATTCACTCTTAAACATGTGAAAATTTTATTGAAGGAACTTCCTTGATCATACTTGAATAAATATAAACTATTTAACAAAACATTGCGAATACTTTAAATACTTAGAACATAAATAATAAAACAATTTAAATTTTTTAAACTTACCCACACGTACTAATTAAATTTGAATCAAGATTGACATGGTCTTGAGTAAAATTAGGGTTTAAACAAGTATAAGGTTCACCTGTTGCGTAACTTTCCACATATCTGTTCTCTTTTTATTTTATTACTAAATCTGCACAATTTTTAGTCAATGAACAACATACTTTGTTGATTTGTACTTATGCACCCTCATCGTTTGGTGCATATTCATCAAGTATCGCGCAACAGAATTTTTCACCTTAGCTTTATTGTCAAACTCCAAACCAACATTTAGTTCCTGTCCAATTTGACTAGTTCGAATCAATACTTAAACCCCATAAGTCTTCTTGATTAGGGTAATCTTAATTAATGTCTATATAATGTGGCGTTGTTTACCAAAATGATTGTTGACTTCCTTCTACATTAAGATCATATAAATAAATTGAATTTTCATTATATAAAATTAAATATTAAATTTTGTCACACTAACCTCCTCCTTGTATCTCACCAACAATATGAGATTCCACGTCAAAGCTTAAACTGTGGTTATCTTTATTTCTTTCTTCATCATCCGATTCAGGTATATTACCGTCAACATCTTCTTCATCAGATGATGAATCAACATATGGATTAGACACGACATCATCTTCATGATTGTCACGAAAATTTAACCACGTAAAACCTCCTTCGCACAACCTACCAACATTTGTCTCAATTGTACCTGTATTATACGCAAAAGATGCACCACATGCTACAACTACTTCTACACATAATTCTATAGGGTCAATATCTTGTTCAAAAAAATTAGTAATCATACAATCAACAACATCATCATCAACTATTTCTAGTGCGACATATTTATTTCCTACAATATATCTAGTTGTGATAGAACCAATTACTTCATCAGAATTTAACTTAAATTTATCATAAATTCTTTATTTTTTCCAATAAATTAATACTTATTACTCTTTTAATTTGCATAATTCTTCTTGGTCCTTCAAACATTACCCCTTCATCACCTTCATTTATCCTACCATTAATGTAAACAACGATAATAAATACAGTAGTCATATCTTTATAATTTATCTACAACACGAACATAAAATTTTAGCATTTTAAATTATTAAAGTTAATTATTAAATTAAAATATTATATCAAATAAAATTATCACAACTAATTATTCTCTCACCTTGTTATCAAAAATTAATTATTTAACTATTCCTGAAAAAATATCACTAAAATTATAACATTAAAAATAAAAATAAAATTTTATATATAAAAAAGAAATTAAAACTCATCTCGATGGGATGGTATGCAGAGATGTATATATTGTAATATGGAGGTGTTCAACCCTCTACCACCTCTCCTCGACTCAAATAGGCTCATTTTTGCCCAACATAGAAAACGCCTAAAATTAGGCACATTTTGTTATGCTAAGACACATGGCGTAATTAAGATTGATCGTGCTTTGTTATTGGGCGCATTCAATCTTGCTCTTAATCATGATTGTCATGTCTATGAGTTGAGCATCTCCTTTTAATGGAAGGCGTCCTACAAAAGGTGCCCTTTAAACACACCCTTAGTATGGACCCATTCGTTCTTTTCAGACTCATGACTATAATAAGATTGCGAACATGACTCTAATAAGATTGCGAACATACCTATTTTCTTAATTAAAAATTAAATAAATCTATATACGTAAAAAACCTGTAGGTTTTTTTTTAACTGTACTCTCGCTTTTTATTAACCTCTTGTGCTTCTTGTGTATGTAATCATATGTTTATACATGTGCAACTATATTTATACGTGTCATGCGTAAATGCTTATGCATTATTTTCTAGTAACTTTTATTGCCTCAATGGTAACCGTTTTGAAAAAGTTTCATATTTTGCGAAAATTTCATGCATCAAAATTTTATACTTGTAATCTGCATCCGGAAACGAATCATAGATTTAAAAAGTTTCAAATTATCTCATATTTTGGGAGGAATAAAACTGACAGTTTTAAAGAAAATGAATAAATAAATAGTAACTATTAATATAAATTAAATTCCAAATATAAGGTGAGTTCGAGTATAAGTCTGGAGTTAGTAGTGATGCATCCAAACTCGTCCTTGCCTTAGTCGAAAAAATCAGATTGGTTCAGGAATAAGAAAGATTAAAACAAAATTTTCCCATCGATCAGGACAAATTCACGTGAATATTCATGAGATTATTTATCTTTCCTTCGTACATTATAATATGTAATATGTTGAGGCACCTTTCAATAATCTTATTCGCCTTGGCAATAAAGCTCTTGTCCTAAGAAGAACCTCAATTTTGGGAGCTCCTAAGAAGAACCTCAATTTTAGTCCAAGGTTACTTCAATATTGGTGGGAATCCAAGCCAAGTTATCTTTACCCATTCTGATCTTATTAACCACATTTTTCATAAAATGCATTAGACTTATCCTATTTAATTAAATAAAAACGTCAGAATTTAAAGATTTCAAATATATATAGGAAAGTAATGATTGGAACCTAATTATAACCATTAAAATATTGAAAAATAATATACAAATAATTGAAGAACTAATTAATATTAGAGAAAATAAAACACGAGCAAATAAAATGAGACATTCAAGAACAAATCACAAGAAAGTAGAGTAAATACTGACTACTGAGGATTAAAATACGAGTAAATAATTATTGAAAGTCTAATTGACTAATTATCATTAAAGAAACTAATACAAAGTAATTAAAATCTTTGAAAAACAAATCATGAACACTTAAGATATTATAGAACAGAATATGATAAAATAAAATATATATTCAATATATTTTTTTAATTAGTCAATTAGTTACAAATAAAATATATATTCATGAGCAAGTAAAATATATATTTAAGAAACAAGTCTTTTGGTCATGATTTAAAGTGCGATTTACTGCTTTTTAAGAGACTAATGCTAACTCCAACGCAAGCACGTGATTAAATAAGGATCCTCTCTTAATAATAGTCTGCATTGGATGCAACTACGTGATAATGCTTATTTAAGGTACACACTCCTTGTATAAACATGCTACATAACTTTAATTTTATGGGGAAAAAAAAACCAAGAAATTTCAGTAGATTTGGTGGATATATTTGAAAATATGCTACGGAGGCGAAGATAAAGAAAATTGATATTGTTTTTCTTTGTTAATTTAATAACACTTTTTTATTTTATTATTATGCTCTTCATATTTATGTATTTCTCAAATTTTTTAACTTGTTGGCAAAATAAATTTTTTTTGGAGTACTTAAATACTTTTTATGTATTTCATCAAGATAATATATTGGATGCATAATTTATTTGCTCGCACTTTCTTCTTCGATAATACTTTATTCTTCAATATCTTACTTGCTTGTGTTTTGTTTGTTAAATATTTTAATCACTTGTGTAATAATATCTGGCTAATCCAAGTATTTTATGGATATAGTCTCTTGAAGTTAACTCAAGCTAAGTATTGTTTAAAATTAGTCTCTCTAAATTAATAACTCCAAGTATTCTTTAAACTCAACATCTTTAGGCTAACAATGTAAAGTATTATTTGGTCTCAACTTCTTTAAGTTAAATTATCACTAAGAATATGGTTTTACAAAAAGAGATTTATAACTTAGAAAATCAACCTTTATGCACAGAGGGATATATAATGAAGAACAAAGAAAATAAAGCTTATTACAAGAGAGATTATGTTGAATTTAGAGTTTTTTGCAGAGTAGTCTCCAGCTTCAAATCTTCGTTCTTCAGTTATATTGATCGAGAATTTGAAGTAATTATTAGATTCAAAAACATCAATTTCTTCAATCCATCCATTGAAAATGTGTTCAATGTTCCTTTACATTTAATGTAATATTGATCTATCAACATCACAGTTGCAAAGTACTTCAAAATTCGAGCATTAAGTATTAAAAAGATGTATTCCTTTCTGCATTGGATTTTAATGTCAGAAACATCTTCTTTCACTCTGATTTGTCTCGTCTTTTTATGATAAGTTAGTTGACTTCCTCATATTTAATTATAATATATGAGGTTTTCTAATAAGACTTTGTAAAAAACAAGTTTCTGAATAGTTAGAATCCATTTAAGTATAAATAATAAATAGAACTAATATTTATATTCATTCATCTTTTAATTCGTAGATCGTTATGTCATTATAGGTCATACCTCATCTTATGTCTTATTGATATCTTTATTTCTAGTCATGGAATTTTGAGAGCTTGTTTTAATGTTATATTTCTCGGTCCAATAACTATATTAAAAGATAAAAAAAGAAAATAAGTGATACAAAGAAAAACAAAAAAAAACACAAAACAAAGGAAAGAAAAATGAGAAAATCAAAAGAGAAAATAGAAAAGTGTATAGAAAAAATTACTAGAAAATTGATAATTTATTCTAGAACCTTGACATAACACACACCAATGAAGTTTCTAGTGCTTAGATTTGACATAGAATGTAATTTGCTTAGCATTGTCTATCTCAACTTTTTGCATATATTTTTATCTTGTTGTTTGCTATGTTTTAACGTTACTGCACATGGACATCATTTTTTACATTTGTTATCTTTTTACATTATTATTTCAATTTTAAATTATTAATTAGATAATAATAAAAAATAATAGGAAATAATATATTTTCTATAAAAACGGTTTTGATTTGATATGAAATTTATTATCTTTTAATTTATTTGCTAATTAATTAGCCATAAAAGATAACATTAAATAATATATTTTTATCAATAATAAAAATATTGATCTTGTTTTTCTTTGTTAATTTAATAACACTTTTTTATTATATTATTACACTTTATATTAATGTATTTCTCAAATCTTTTAACTTGTTGGAAAAACGAAAATAAATTTGGAGTACTTGAATACTTTTTAAGTATTTTATTAAGATAATATATTGAATACATAGTTTATTTTTATTTGCTCATACTTTCTTCTTCAACATCTTAATTGCTTGTGTTTTATTCGTTAAATATTTTAATCACTTGTGTCAAATTCTTTAATAATCACGAGTTCTTTAAATATTATTATTTGCTCGCGTGTTTTGTTCATGTATTTACTTTAATTGCTTGCCATTTTGTCCTTCAATACTTTAATGGAGCGTGTATAATTTTCTCTTGTACTAATTAGTCCTTCGATAATTGAATACATAGTATAGTTTATTTGCTCATACTTCTTCAATATCTTAATTGCTCGTGATTTGTTCATCAAATATTTTAATCGCTTGTTCGTCAGATAATTTCTTCAATGATAATTAGTCAATTAGCCCTTCAATTATTACTTGCTCGGGTTTCAATATATACTTTAATTGCTTGCGTTTTTGTCCTTCAATACTTTAATTGCTCGTGTTTAATTTTCTCTAACACTACTTAGTCCTTCAATAATTATTTTCTCGTGTATAAATTTCGTAATTTTTACAATTAAGTTCCAATAATAACTTCTCCTTGATTTGAAATCTTTAAATCCTTATGTTTTTATTTACATAAATAATTAGAAATTTTGCACAAATTTAAAGCTTAATTGTATTTTTGCAATATGGTGTAGCTAATTTTAGAAAAATAAATGTGTAGAATGAGAGTTTTTCTTAAAATTTGGAGTTTTGGTGTGTAGATATATATCACGGTAGATATTCTAATCATGAATATAAAATAAATTTTAATATCATCTTAAAATTTTAGATTTAAATTTAATTTAATATTAAAAAATTAGTTTATAAACTAATAGTTATTTATTATTTTTATTAATTATTTTGGTCACTTGTAATGATGTTAATGAATAAATTTGAGTTAAACACTGCAAATAGATTCTAATAATTACAATAAAAAGTATGTAATAATAAGAGTAAGGAAAGACGTAACCTAACGGATCATGGTAAGACTTCAAGGTTAGTTTCCTTTCTTTCCTTGCAAAATAACACACAAGACAATAGAAATCTTTAGCACATGGACTGGATCAATAAGACTAATAGGTTTTTCCCTTTTTTTTTTAAACTCTAAACAATTCATTGTGATACACTTATTGTAAAGATAGAAACAATAAATTATGTTTTAAAACAACGTTCGCAAATTTTTCTTCAGTTTTAAATGTCTCATAAGAGGATTTTAGACCAAATTCTCGTAGACTTTATAAAAGATTTTTAACAAAAACTTTATATAACTATGCAGCTCTAGTTAGTATAAAAACAAGAAAACAATAAAGAACACAAGATATTTTTATAATGGTTTTTCTTGTTAAGACTACGTTCAATTTCTTAACAACTGCTTAGATTTCACTAACACGAGAGTGATTAGAAGTATTTCTTGACGCTGGTCACTTCTAGCTAACACAGTATTTTATGGACACAGTTTCTTTAGATTAACTCTACTCAAATATTTTTTTTTAACTCAGTCTCTTCAGCCTAACAACACCAAGTATTCTTTGGTCTCAGTCTCTTTAGGCTAAACTACTACTAAGGGTATGGTTTTACAAAAAGAGAGTGTCTAACTTAGAAAATCAACATTTCATACACAGAGGGATGTACAATGAAGAACAAAGAAAATAAAGCTTATTACAAGGGAGATTAAATTAAACTTAGAGTTTTTCTTAGAGTAGCCTTCAACTTCAAATCTTCGTTCTTGAGTTATATGGATCAAGAATTTGAAGTAATCATTAGACTCAACAACTTCAATTTCTTTAACTCATTCATTAGAAGCATGCTCAATGTTCCTTTACATTTAATGCATTGTTGAGCTATCAACATTAGAGTTGCAAAGTTCTTCATAATCCGAGGATTAAGTATTCAAAATATGTACATCTTTATGCATTAGATCTTCATGTCAGAAACATCTTCTTTGACTCTGATTTGTCTTGTCATTTCATGAAAAGTTAGTTGACTTCCTCATACTTGATTGGAACATGAACTTTTCTAATAAGACTCTATATAAAATGAATTTTTTATAGTTAGAGTCTATTCTAGTATAAATGACAAATAGAACTGATACTTATCTTTGAATTTCAAGTTTTGTTTGTCACTTCATTAATCTTGTTAGAGGTTTCGTTCGAGATGCATCGTTCATGTGCTAATTCGTGAATCATTCGCTAACACTTGATTCGTCTGTTAGCGTCTTTAGTTTGATAGCTTCATTCAATTTATAAATAAAGACTTTTATCTTACCAATTGGTAATTATCAAAATTAAGGGATATAATTTTCCTTTAAACAAATTTAACTTAACAATCTCCATCTTTTTTATAATTACAGACTATACCAATAAAATTTTGCTTAAGTCTTTACTTGCATCATATGCATGTTCATACTTAACTTATTTATAAGCCAATATTGCCTTTGAAGCTTTTCACTTAACTCCATTTATACCAAGGTTCAGTTGCAACACATAAATATAATATGAAAAACTCATATTGAAAAGAATTCTCATTTATCTCTTTTTTATACGGGTTTTTCACATCATGTTGATGCGTTCTTGGTTATAATAGATAAAAGAATAAAAAGAATGAATTTCTCCCCCTGAGCTTGATCCTTTATTCTTCAGTCTTCAAGTCTTGAAACTTGACCTTGAGCTTGAGCTCCTCCTTGGATGAAGTTACTTTTGCCTTCACTTTTCTTCTTTAGATAACATTTCCACTTTCTTAGAAAAGTTATCCAATAGAGAGAAATGTAAACATTATCCAATCAAAATTGAAATATTATCAACCAAAAAATAGGTGTATCTTCATCTGACTCTTGTCTTTGATAACTTCCCAAGCTTTAATCAGACTTCCCGATTTTATTCTTTATACTCTACTCAACTTTTATTCTTTAGAAGTCCCCGATGATTAGTCTCCCCCTTCTATTTATTTACATATGCTCAAACTAACTTTTATAAAAATCTTGCACTTGGGCTGGAAGCATCAAAATAACATAAGAAGTAGCATCAAGATCAAGAAAAGCCAGTATCAAAATGAGAACCCTTGGATAGAAGCTGCATCACCATGTCCTCAAGCTTTGAACCTTTAACTTAAAATTCTTATGCGTGATCTTCAGTTTAGTGTGCTCAGACTCAAGATCTGAGTTCTTCCTCTTCAGAGATTTGTGCTCTTGTTTGGTCAGAATTGGCAAGTCATAAACGAAGAGGATGGTGATGAATTGAAGGATAATATCGAATACGAGTTCTTTGTCTGACTTCAACACAAATACCCTCTTGCACTTCACTAAGATGCAATCTTGAAGTTGAGATGTAGTACTATAGATAAAATCTGCTCCAAGGTAAATAGAACCTAATGTGGCAGCTTCCTCTATCTTAAAGTCTTTAATGCTCCAAGAACAGCAGTCCATGCCATGCAAATGGCTTTTCAAATGCAAACCTACTTCTTTAGTGCGAAGGCTTTCTTCCCATAGTGTCTACTACTCGGTCCTAGAGAAAAGGCGTTTTCTGAAATTTGTGTGAGGAGGAGCATTTCAAGTATCTCTTTTTGTTTTGCAAGTAGCTTGATCTTGCAAGGCAAAGGATTATCGAAGCATATGTACAAATTTGTGTTGGAGTTGGCAAGGCATGTCAACTAAAAGTAGAGTAACCTGAGGACATTTCGATCTTTATTTTTAGCCATATGGTACTAAGATATTTGGCGTTCTCTAACCTCCTTTCTATAAGAATTTGAAATGTGATCAAAGGTGAAATTATAGTCACTCATCACTCAACACCTAACTTCTAAATAATCATTTAAGGTTCATCTAGGCCATGACTCAAATCTCATTCACCAGATCTTTACACTTCATATAATAAGCAATTCAACATCTAAGGCTATACAAACATAAAAGATAAAATTAGTAAACGTCCATGGAAAGTATACACTTATATTTTCAATAGTGTTTTGTTCCACGTGGAGTACTCTTTAATTCATTCTTTTTCAATTTAGAGTCAAGCACTAGAAGCTATCTTGAAAATAAAAATTAGTATTTTGAAGAAAAGATTTGATTTTACCTGATATTTGTTCTTTACGAATCCTTTATATCTTTTTAAGTTATTTATTGTAATTAAAAGTCTAACATTACATTTTTAAGAAAATATTCATTGAAGTAACCACTAAATGGACAAATGTAGTAGTGTTTCAGAACTGAGAAACGACAACATATGTTACAGATAAAGTAAAATTAGATTTGACCATTCTAACTTGTCTGTTTTAATAAGCCACTTTACTCTTTTCACCTCGTAACGACTTAACTCTCAATCATCACTGTTCATTCCTATAAAAAGATTTAATTTATTAAGCATGAAAGAAAAGAGAAAACATCAACAACAAAATCGAGTGTGCCAAAGACATATCTCATCTCTTTGCCTCTTCTTGTATACTTAAATGTGCATCTCTTTCTCTACTCTTTACTTAACAAACTTGGGTTATGTCATAAGTAACTTTGTAGAAAATTAAAATACTTGGATAGGTTATAGGGAGGGGTCAAACTGATTTTATTGGAAAAATATTATATCTTATACTTCTATCTTCTATGGTGGTATATGGAAACCTAAACAAACAATAAAAAAGAAATATAATAAAAAATGAAATAGAAAAATTTTAATTTTAAATTGGAATACTCTATTCATATCTTGAGTTAGAATTATTTTTTTTAAAATAAATATTTATAACCAGTGTTGATTAATAGAAATCATTTAACATTCATGAAGATACCAAACGTTTTAAAAGTCTTAAAGGTACTAACATTACTCAGTTGAGTGAACCAATATCAATTTAATGTTCATCTTCTTTAATTTTTCCTCTTTGTTGGACAATTTTTTTCTCAATGTTTTATTTTTTTTGGATGATTACCAAACTTTTTTATCAAATAAAGTTTGCAAAATAGTTTTCCTGAAAAATGAAAAAAATAATGAAATACAATTCAACCTTCTTTATTTATGTTTATGGTTCCTTCTCTCGTGAATATCCAATCAAATTTTTATAAATATAATTATAGTAAAAAATTACGCCATATTGTAAGATATGATTAATACCAAGTCCCGATGCAATAATATTATATTTAATTAGTAGTTATATGTTATAATGATTATATTAATATGTAATTAAGAGACTGGATTTGGTAAATATCTTAGATTTTTGAATTATGAAATACTATGCCAGTTTTTATATAACAATAGTTATTTCTGAAAAAAATTTGTTGGCTACTTGTTTTTATTATTAAAATGTCATTTAAGTGTAATCATAAATAATAATACCGTTGCAATTACAACTAAATAGATAATTCTTTGAATTTGTATTTAATATATGTTAATGGGTGTATATTAATTTATAATTAATTGATAGATTGAATTTGATTAAATTTTCGGTGGTAAAAATTAATAAATTTAATATATAAATATTAGTTATGTATAAACACTTTTTTTTTATTGTTATTCGACCCTAATCTTTGAGCATGAATATGTTTTACATTTTTAATGCAATTAACTTAATTTTCAATTCTCTGTTTTATTTTAGGTAAACTCTAACATGCTAAAATATAGTAATGTCCTTATGTATTGGATACCCTAAACTTGATGTTGATTTTAAATTAAGGTTTAGATTGATACACTTGTTGCCAAAGTTTCATGGTCCTGCATGTAAGGATTCACACAAGCATTTTCCATGTGATTTGCACTACCATGAAGCCACACAGAATTGATGAGGACCACATCAAGTTAAGGGCATTCCCCTTCTCATTGGACGACAATGTCAAGGACTGATTGTATTACTTGCAACCAGCAACTATCAAAAGTTGAAATGACATGAAACAATTGTTTTTGGAGAAGTATTTCTCAGCTTCTAGAGTTGTTGCTATCAGGAAAGAGATATGTATGTAAAATCAGACAAACAAGTGGAGAGAAATGCATGAGTATTGGGAATGGTTCAAAAGATTAGTCTGCATGTGCCTTCACTATCAGATTTCAGACCAATTGTATACTTCTATGATAAAATATTAGTATTAAGTAGCTGATAGCTTAACAAATATTTAAAAACTTACTTTACCATACTTTCATTTTCTCTAATTAATTTTTTTTTTACATGTTTAATGGTAAATATTATTTCTTTCAAAACATGTCTACCATACAAAAAAAAAAGAACTTTAATCAAATTAACATGTTGCATTTAAATAGACAAATTAAACAAATTTTTAACATCTTGATTTATTTTATTTTATTTATTCTTTTAATGGAGTATTTAAAATTTTGTTTTCAATATGTATTTACATGGTAAACAATGACATGCTATATATGTATATATTAAAACAAATACTATTGTAGGATAATATATGAGAATATACAAAATTATATACTTAAATTAATATTTACACAATTAATATTAATTTTCAATGGGCTCATAGACTATCACCAGAAGTCAACTTATAAGAAAGATTCAACCTAGAGATAGTAGATAAAACTTAAAAACTTTAGATAATTATTTGAATTTTTCTCAAAAATCAGGAAAAACCTATTGTAGTGGGTAAACGAGACATCTGAACAATAATACGTTATGGTATGTTGAGGCACCTTTCAAGAATCTTATTTGGCTTGTCAACACAACCCTTGTCTTAAGAAGAACCTTAATTTTGATCCAAGGTTACTTATGTTGAGATGCAATCAAAGTTCCACATCAGAAGAACAAAACAGAGCTTGAAGAAGAAGAAGAATTTTGTTTGTCACAAAATTTTGCTGTAAGGGAGGATTGCTCCAGAAATCAGAAGATTCTACTGTAAGGGAGGATTGCTCCAGAAGTCAGAAGATTCTGCTGTAAGGGAGGATTGCTCCAAAAGTCGAAGATTTCTGCTACAAGAGAGGATTGCTCTAAAAGTCGAAGATTTCTGTTCCAAGGGAAGATTACTCCAAAAGTAAGAAGATTCAGTAGCTGCAAGAGGAGATTGCTCCAGAAGAATTTTTTCTAGTTCTGATGTAAAGAAGGATTGTTTTAGAAGTGTTTTGTGTTAATTCAAAGTCACACATCGATGAACATTAGAAAAAGAGAGGATTAAAGAAACTATATAAGAGAGAATAATATGTTTTCTTTAATCGCACTACATCCTTAAATCTATAATGGGTGTTTTAAATTTTAGGTAGTGTGTATCAAACACTTGGGGAGGGATTGTAGTTTTTCAATCCAAAAACTGTATGTAGCGAAGGTTTGTAGTTTTTCTGTCCAAAAACTATATGTGGCGAAAGTTTGTAGTTTTTCCGTCCAAAAATTATATGTGGCGAGGGTTCGTGATTTTTTTTCCGTTCAAAAATTACACTGTGGCGAGGGTGTGATTTTTCTGTCCAAAAATTACACTATGGCAAGGATTTGTAAGTTTTCTGTCCAAAAATTACAAATAGTGAATTTTATCCTAGTGGGATTGTGGACTAGGTCTTAAGGCAATAAACCACGTTAATCTTTTTGTGTGTTCTTTTTATTTCTCTCTTATACTATGTTTTTAAGTAGGTTGAATTCCCAACAATTGGTATCAGAACTGATGGTTCAACTTGGTGAGAGATGGAACCATGAAGGTTAGGTGGAACTTGACGAGAGATGGATCCGTGAAAGTCAGGTGGACCTATATTGAGATGATTCCCTTTGTCGAAAGTCTTTCGCTGCGAGGAGGGAGAAAATATAGTGATCATTTGTTTGAAGGGAAGATTGTTGAGATGCAACCAAAGTCGCACATCAGAAGAACAAAATAGAGCTTGAAGGAGAAGAAGAATTTTGCTAGTCAAAAGATTTTGATTTTGTTGTAAGGGAGAATTACTCTAGAAGTCAGAAGATTCTGCTGCAAGGGAGGATTGCTCCAGAAGTCAGAAGATTCTGTTCCAAGGGAAGATTACTCCAAAAGTAAGAAAATTTAGTGGTTGCAAGAGGAGATTGCTCTAGAAGAGTTTTTTTCTAGTTCTGATATAAAGATGGATCGTTGTAGAAGTGTAAGACTTTGAATTAAGGGGAGATTTGTTGTGTGTTATGTTGATTCAAAGTCCCACATCGGTGAGTATTAGAAAGAAAGAGGAGTAAAGAAACTATATAAGAGAGAATAATATGTTTTCTTTACTCACACCATGTCCATGAATCTATAATGAGTGTTTTAGATTTTAGGTAATGTGTGTCAAACGCTTGAGGAGGGTTTGTAGTTTTTCCATTCAAAAACTATATGCAGCGAAAGTTTGTAGTTTTTCCGTCCAAAAACTATATGTGGCGAGAGTTTGTAGTTTTTCCGTCCAAAAACTATATGTGACGAGAGTTTGTAGTTTTTCCGTCAAAAAACTATATGTTGCGAGGGTTTGTATTTTTTTTCCGTTAAAAATTTACACTATGACAAGAATTTGTAATTTTTTCGTCCAAATATTACAAATAATGAATTTTACCCCAATAGAATCGTGAACTAGATTTTGAGGCACCGAACTACGTTAATTTTCTCATTTTATTCATCACGTTTTTCATAAAATGAATTAGAGTTACTTTATTCAATTAAATAAAAATATCAGAATTTAAAAACTTTATATATGTATAGAAGAGTAACTATTGAAACATAATTATTATCATTAAAATATTGAAGGACTAATTAATATTAGAGAAAATAAAACACGAAAATAATAAAATTAAACATTCAAGAACAAATCACAAGAAAATAAAGTATATATTGAAGACTAAAGTACGAGCAAATAATTATTGAAAGTCTAATTGACTAATTATTATTAAAGAAACTAATACATGGGATTAAAATATTTGAAAAAGTTAAGATATTATAAAACAAAATAGGATAAAATAATATATATATATATATATATATATATATAATATTTTTTAATTAGTCAGTTAGTTACAAATAAAATATATTCAAATAAAATATATATTCACAACATGCGCAAGTAAAATATATATTTAAGAAACAAGTTTTTTGGTCATGATTTAAAGTGCGATTTACTGACACTAATGCTAACTCTAACGCAAGCACGTGATTAAATAAGGATCATCTCTTAATAATAGTTTGAATTGGATGCAACTACGTGGTAATGCTTATTTAAGATACACACTCCTTGTATAAATATGCTAATATATTATACACTTTTCTAATGATTTTTGGAGTAAAACACCACTAGAATTTAAAAATTATTGTTACATGTTTATTTTGATTAATATATTAATTTGATCGATATATTATTAATTTAGTATTAAATTTATGAGTTCACAATGAATAATTGCTTTAATTTTTATTAAAGAAATTATTTTAATATTTAATTATTAATTAAATTAGATAATTTAATATTATTAAATTATTAATTAATTTCTTAATTAGAATAATTTTTTAAATGGAATATTATTATATTTTTGGTAGTACTAAATATATGAAAGATTTGGTGAAAGAATAAAAATAAATATAAAAGAATACTTTTTTAAAATTTGGGCCGAGAAAAATGTTAATGAGTTGGCAATAAAAGATAAATAAAAAATTATATTTTTTATTAATAAAGATTTTGATTTATAAAAATATGTTATCTTTTAATTTGATCAATTATTATTTTAATTTTAAATTTCTAATTAGTTAGCAATAAAATAATAAAAAATAATATATTTTCTATCAATAATATTTTTAATTTGATAAGAAATTTGTATCAATAATATTTTTTAATTTATTTATGTATTTTATCAAGATAATATATTGAATACATAGTTTATTTGCTAATACTTTCTTCTTCAATATCTTAATTGCTTGCTTCTATTTTGTTCGTTAAATATTTTAATCACTTGTGTCAAGTTCATTAATAATCACGTGTTCGTTAAATATTATTATTCGCTCGCGTGATTTGTACATATATATTGCTTGCGATTCAGTCCTTCAATACTTTAATGGAGCGTGTATAATTTTCTGTCATACTAATTAGTCCTTCGATGGTTGAATAGTTAGATTAGTTTATTTGCTCATACTTTCTTCTTCAATATCTTAATTGCTCGTGTTTTGTACGTCAAATATTTTAATCGTTTGTTCGTCAGATAATTTCTTTAATGATAATTAGTCAATTAACCCTTCAATTATTATTGCTCGTGTTCAATGTATACTCTAATTGCTTGCCTATTTGTCCTTCAATTGAATTTTCTCTAACACTACTAAGTCCTTCAATAATTATTTTGTCGTGTATAAATTTCGTAATTTTTACAATTAAGTTCCAATCATAACTTTTCCTTGATTTGAAATCTTTAAATCCTTATGTTTTTATTTACCAAAATAATTAGAAATTTAGGATACATTTAAAGCTTAATTGTATTTTTAGAATATGGTTTAGCTAATTATAGAAAAATAAATGTGTAGAATGAGAGTTTTATCTTAAAATTTGGAGTCTTGATGTATAGATGTCATGGTAGGTATTCTAATAATGAATATAAAATAAGTTTTAATATCATCTTAAAATTTTGCATTTAAATTTAATTTAATATTAAAAAATTAGCTTATAAATTAATAGTTATTTATTATTTTTATTAATTATTTTGGTCACTTATAAGGATGTTAATGAATAAATTTGAGTTAAATTTAGGTTGGGTTAAGTTAAATTTCTATATTCCATCGTCAAATTTAAATACAACTAATCCAATTAACAATATCGGTCTGGGTTGGGCTTATGGGTCTAACAAATAAAAGTAACTTAATTTTAAAAACTATTTTAAATTTTAAAAAAACTATTTTGAATTTTCAAAAATTATTTCAACTTTTCTTTTTAAAAAAATGTATTTTTTTTCTTCTTGTATTATTGTGTAATAACTTTTAAATAGTGACATTATATATACCACTAAAACACATTGACACTTCCTCTAATATTTTCAATACTTTAATACCACTAGTCAATAAATAAAAAAAATTAAAAATGTAATTTTATAAATAAAATAAAGAGTATTGAAGATACAGTTAGATACAAGGATAAAAGGATGGTTACAAAATTAATAAAAGATCACTTTTGTTTTTTTTGAGAAAAGTTACATTCAAATTTCAAACCAATTTCGATAGGATTTAACTATAAACAGATCAAGTTTTAAGCACCGTAGGTCATTGTGACAAGACTTGGAGAAACATCCATCTCTAATATTTCTCTAGATAAATTTACTCTAAAAGTTGTAAAACACTACAAATAGATTCTAAAAATTACAATGGAAAGTGTGTAATAAAAAAAGTAAGGAAATATATAACCTAATGGATCATGAAACCCAAGAATGTAGATGCAAAGATTAAAAAAAAAACTTTGATTGATAATTTCATTGTAAGACTTCAAGATCAGTTTACTTTCTTTCCTTGCAAAATAACCTACATAAGACAATAGAAATCTTTAGCACATGGACTAAATCAATAAGAGTAATAGGTTTTTTTTTTTTTTTTTTTTTTTTTTTTTTTTTTTTTTTTTTAATTCTAAACATACTCTCTTTCAATAACATTGTAAAGATAGAAACGCGGGTTAAATCATGTATTAAGACAACGTTCACAATCTTTTTCTTAAGTTTTAAATGTTTTGTATGAAGATTTCATACCAAATTCTCATAGACTTAGGAAGATTTTTGAACAAAAACTTTATATAACTATGCAGCTTAAACAACCACTAAATTTTATACTCTTTTTATTATATAAATTATCTTTAAACACTTTTAAGCAACTTAAACAACCACTAAATGCTCGTAATTGATAATATTTGTGTTTGGACTTGTTGATAGTTTGTTTAAGTGTTCTATAGGTTAAAATAACCAAAAACAGGATAAAATGTGTAGAGGAACCCATCTCGCACGAGTTAGAACCCATCTCGTGTGAGTCAGAGCCTCAGTGGTGAACCCTTGTCTCTGGAACAACAACTCGCGGGCATCTCGCCGCAACTCGCGCAAGTTACAGTTACTTCAAGAGCAAGGTAGCTCTCTAGAACCTCAACTCATGGGCATCTCGCCGCAACTCGCGCGAGTTATTGTTACTTCAAGAACTAGGTAGCTCTCTGGAACCTTAACTCGCGGGCATCTTACCACAACTCGCGCGAGTTACTATTGCTTTGAGACCATATCAGTTCCCTGGAATCCCATCTCGCGTGAAGTAGTACGAGTTTGCGCGAGTTGGGCTTGCAAAAAGGCCAAACCCCTTAAAAGGTTATTTAATCACTTCGTCATTATCAGAAAACTTCTTCTTTTTCGACCGAGAATTAGAACCACTCACAGTTCAGGCGACATCCGGAGATTAATCCTAAGCCTATGGAAGGATACGCAAGGATCGCTCAGCTCTTTAGAATTCGATCACCATGTATTTTCTTTCTTGTTATTCTTGTGAGTTTCTCCTTATTAGCATGAATTAACTCTCTCTTTGATTGGGAGAACGATGTAACCCTAATTATTTCTATTATGATTCTCAATGTTATTCAGTATATGACTGGACATTTATTTCTTCTATGTTTAATGTTATTTGTTAACTGACCATTAATAAATTGATAGTAAACCTAGGAAAATTTTGAGAAAAGAAACATAAGTGGTATCGGAGAAGTAAGCCATTATTGCGCTAGAGTCCTAAAGATAGGAGTAGGTAGTAGTATGGACGCACCTAAGTTTTTCTTTGGATTCACAGATCTAAATCCCTTATTAAATCAGTATTAAATTAGCAGCCCTAGTTAGTATATAAAACTAGAAAGCAATAAAGAACACAAGATATTTTTATACTGGTTCATCTTGTTTTGACTACCTCGAGTTTCTTAGCAACTGCTTAGATTTCATTAACACAAAAGTGATTAGAAATATTGTTTGCACTGGCCACTTCTAGCTAACACAAGTATTCTATAGACACAGTCTCTTTAAGCTAACTCTTACCAAGTATTATTTTTAACCTAATCTCTTCAGGCTAATAACGTCAAGTATTCTTTGGTCTAAGCCTCTTCAGGCTAAACTACTATTAAGGGCATGGTTTAACAAAAAGATAGTGTCTAACTTAGAAAATTAACCTTTTATACAGAGAGAGATGTACAATGAAGAACAAAGAAAATAAAGCTTATTACGAGAGAGATTAAATTGAACTAAGAGTTTTTCTTAGAGTAGTCTCCAAGTTCAAATCTTCATTTTTCAGTTATATGGATCGAGAAACATGCTCAATGTTCCTTAGAAGCATTCTTCAAATCTTCATTAGACTCAACAATTTCAATTTCTTCAATCCATCTATTAGAAACGTGCTCAATGTTCCTTTACATTCAAAGCAATGTTGAGCTGTCAACATTAGAGTTGCAAAGTTCTTCATAATCTGAGGATTAGATATTGAAAATATGTACGCCTTTGTGCATTAGATCTTCATGTCAGAAACATCTTCTTTGACTCTGATTTGTCTCGTCGTTTCATAACAAGTTAATTGACTTCCTCATACATAATTGGGGCATGAGATTTTCTAAGAAGACTCTATAGAAAAAAAATTCTAATAGTTAGAGTCTATTTACGTATAAATGATAGATATAACTGATACTTATCTTTGAATTTCAAGTTTTGTCTGCCACTTCATTAACCTGGATAGAGGTTTCGTCTAAGATACATTATTCATCTGTTAATTCGTGAATCATTCGCTAACACTTGATTCGTCTGGTAGCATCTTTAGTTTGATAGCTTCGTTCATTTTATAAATAAATATTTTTATCTGAACAATTGGTAATTATCGAAATTAAGGGATATAATTTGCCTTTAAACAAATTTGAATTAACAATCATCGTTATTTTGATGATCACAGACTATACCAATGAAAGTTTTCTTAAGCCTTTACTTGCATCAGATGCATGTTTATACTTAAGTTATTTATAAGCCAATATTACCTTTGAAGCTTTTGGCTTAACTACATCTATACCAAGGTTCAGTTGCAACACATATAAATATAATATGAAAAACTCAGATTTAAATGAATTCTCATTTATTTTATTTTTTTGTATATGGGTTTTTCACATCATATTGATGTTGGACTTAAAGCTTGAAGGTGCTTTGGAGTCTCTCTTGGTGTTTTGCTTTTGATGTTTATGTAATTTTGGTTTTCTTAGATGAATTGTAATTAGGAGTTTCCTATGTATTGATTGTTTAGTTTAGGCATGTATGTGGTTGTTCTCTGTGTGAATACCCTGGAGAGCTTGGGAATCTTGTGTGATTTCTCATGTGTCAAATGTTTGATTTCCCTCTCAAAATTGCTTTTAAAATGTCTTTGGTAACCAACTGAGGTAATAGATTACCAACAGTAGGTAGTCAACTACCAACAGCAGGTAATCAACTACCAATAGTAGGTAACAGAGTGTGGAAATCCTTTTGTCACTGGAGTAATCGATTACCCCCTTGGGTTAATCGATTACCATGGCTAAAAATCACCCTGGAAACCTTTGTTCACTGGTTTAATCGATTACCAACCCCTGGTAGTCGATTACCCCTATCAGAAAAACATTAAGTTGCCCAAATTGAGTTTTTAATTGAACATATAAATTCTCTTTTCTCAAAAATTAAAATAAGATCTTGGAACATAAGTTTTAGACAAGTTCATACACTTTCAAATTCTCTCTAAACTGAGTTCATCATCTTTTCCAAGAAACCCATAAAGAACTTCAAGAGTTTATCAAGTTTTCATAAAGAAAGGGAAAATCTTGATCTTTTCTCTGACTGGGTGGTATTCATTGTGTTTTCTTTTGTGATCAGATCTACACTTCAGGTGTTTTCTAAACTGATCTTTTGTTTACCTTTTGATTTCTGGGTTGTTACTCTAGGAGAGAGGTCTCTCTGGATAGAGTAAAGGACTTCGAGAAGGGTGTTCTCAAAGGTTTGATCTTGGGTGTTCCAAGGTCAGGGAAGAACTGTTCTTTGGGTTAAAAAACAGGTTTTTGGGTGTTTTGATTTCGTTTTTGTGTTGCTTGTTGCAGAGTGAATGTAAAAGAACACAAAAGGGATCATTTGATAGTGGAAAACCGATCGCAACAGTTGTTGGGTTGGGACTGGATGTAGGCAGTGGGCCGAACCAGTATAAATCACTGTGCACTCTTCTTCTTCCTTCTTCTCTTTACCGTTTACCATTAATTGCTGTTATAACTGTTTAATTTCTGCAATTGGTTTGGTAATTGACTCGGTAATTGACTCGGTAATCAACTAAAACTGGAACAGTTAGATACTGATATTGATTACGCTGTATATTGATTACTAACGTGTTTCTGATTTTTCCTTTTGGTATTTCCGCTGTGTATCTTTGATATTTCTCATTTATCTGTCTCGATTATTGATAGGTAATCAAGAATAGTTTTGTTTGAATTAAAAGGAATTAGAAACTCGCGAAAATTGGGCTATAGTGGAACTAGAATCTATTCACCCCCCCTCTAGATTCACACAAAGGGACCAACAATTGGTACCAGAGCTTTATCTAGTAGGTTGCTCTAGATTTTGATCCATAGTTCCTTAGAATGGTCGGTAATCAATTATCATTCGTTGAAGGTGCCTCTATTAACATACCTCCTCTGTTTTGTGGTGATAACTATCCGTTTTGGAAAGTGAGGATGAAATGGAGTCTGTACATAGAAGCATTTGGCAAGCGGTTGTGACTGATTTCAAGGTCCCCACATACATAGAAAATGGGAATGAGATTGAAAAACCATTTGAGAGATGGGAACAAGAAGAAATTAGGAGAGCTGAAAATGATGCAAAAGCTTTAAATATTATACATTCTGCTTTGAATTCAGATGAATTTTTCAGAATTTCAGCTTGCAACACAGCCAAAGAAGCTTGGGATCTAATAAGGGTCACACACGAAGGAATCGCTGAAGTACGAAGGGCAAGGAAGAATACCTTGATCCAAGAATATAAAACTTTCAGAATGGCACAAAGTGAGTCCGTGATGGATATGCAGAAACGTTTCACACACATCGTAAATCATCTCAAAGGACTTGGTAAGATCTTCGTTGAGGAAGAAGTCAATGTGAAGGTGCTGAAATCCTTGAGCAAAAAATGGCAACCAACTGTCACAACAATCACTGAATCAAAGAACCTAGCCTTGATGACAAGTGCAGAGTTATTTGGTAAGTTGAGGGAGTATGAAATGGATATGTCCCGTATTGCTGATGAGGAACAAAAAGATAAGAAAGCCAAAGGTCTAGCACTCAAGATGGAGGACACAGCTAGTGAGAGCGATGCGTCAAGCTGTGGTAGTGAATCCGAACAGGAAAATATGAATCTCATGGTAAGGAAATTCAAAAAGTTCATGAAGAAGAACAACGACAAAAGGAGATTCAACAATTTCAGAAAAGGCTTCAAGAGGAATGAGAGTTCATCTTCAAAGGTCACTTGTTATGAGTGTGGAAAAATGGGTCACTACAAGTCGGAGTGCCCCAACATGAAGAAAGGTAACAAGGTGAGCCTAGAAGAGTAGAACATGAAGAAAGGCCCAAGAAAGACAGATTTCGCAAGAAAAAGGCATACATAGCTTGGGAAGAGAATGATTCCTCAACCTCTAGTGGAAGTGATAATGAAGAAGCAAATTTGTGTCTCATGGCCAATCCAACATCCAATGATGAGGTAAGTGATTCCGATTCATCTACTTTTGACTATGATGAGCTGCAAACTGCTTTTTGTGAACTTTACAAGGAAGCCGAAAAACTAGGCAAGTTGAACAAGGTTTTGAAAAACAAAATTACTGATTTGGAAAATGATATTTCTGTTTTGAAAACTGATGTTCAAAGTTTGAAAAAGGAAAATGATATCTTGAAACTACCCTATTCAAAGTGTAAGTCTTTTGATGTATCCTTGAAAAAGAATAACATGAAGTTCTTTGCATTTAAACAAACCAGCAAAAACAGAACTTTCTCATGTAGTTATTGTATGAAACCTGGACATAACTCTTATAATTGCATGATTAGAAAGGAAGGAATAACTAGTGGATTGTTTAAATGGATTAGGAAAGATAGTCACAGTTCTAACACTAATGGACCCAACAAGACTTGGGTACCAAAAACAAAGTGATATCTTTTTCTATGTAGATGTGCTTGAGAGCCAAACACTCAACTTGGTATTTGGATAGCGGCTGCTCAAGACATATGACAGGCGACAAGAGCAATTTTATCTCCTTCAAATCAAAAGAATCTGGTTTAGTAGTGTATGGAGATAACAACAAAGGGAAAATACTGGGTATAGGTGCAGTTGGAGACAAATCCAACACTGTGATTGAAGATGTACTGCTTGTGGAAGGTTTGAAATTCAATCTTCTGAGTATTAGCCAACTATGTGACAAAGGCTATCAAGTATCATTCGATAATGGTTGCTGCAAGATCAGTAGCAGTGATTCGAGTGAGGTATTAATGGTTGGTAAGAGACATGGTAACATCTACATCCTTGAACTTGATCATACATCATCATATCATGCATGTCTTATGTCAAACGATGATTTATCATGGCTTTGGCATAGACGTATAGCTCATATTGATGTTCATCAGCTGAACAAGCTTTCTTCTAAGAACCTAGTACAAGGGTTACCTAACTTGAGGTTCAAAAGAGAAGGCCTATGTGATGCATGTCAGAAGGGCAAGCAATCTAGAAGCTCCTTCAAAACCAAAAATGTTGTTTCAACTTCTAGACCACTTGAGCTACTGCACATGGATCTCTTTGGTCCATCTAGAACTATTAGTTTGGGTGGAAACCTATATGGACTGGTTTTAGTAGATGATTTCTCTCGTTTTGCTTGGGTTGCATTTGTACCAAATAAAGACAAGACCTTCAAAGTTTTTAAAACTCTTGCCAAAAGGATACAAAACGAAAAAGGATTTGAAAATCAAGTCACTTAGGAGTGATCATGGAGGGGAATTTGAAAATGAACCTTTTGAAAACTTTTGTGAAAAATATGGAATCGATCACAACTTTTCCGCTCCAAGAACTCCGCAACAAAACGGGGTTGTTGAGAGAAAAAACAGATCCTTAATAGAACTAGCTAGAACTATGTTAAGTGAGAGTGCACTGCCTAAACACTTTTGGGCTGATGCAGTTTCCACTGCTTGCTATGTTCTAAACAGAATTGTGATTCATCCCTTTTTAAAGAAAACCCCCTATGAACTCTATAAGGACAAGAAACCCAATATTTCTCATTTTAGAGTATTCGGGTGCAAATGTTTTGTTCTGAATAATGGCAAAGAGCCACTTGGAAAGTTTGACGCCAAGGCGGATGAGGGTGTGTTTATTGGTTATTCATCAACAAGTAAAGCATACAGAGTTTTCAATAAAAGGAGAATGTGCATTGAAGAATCTGTACATGTAAAGTTTGATGAATCTAATAATCCCAAAAAGGGAAGTGTTTTTGTTGATGATGATGAGATAACAGGTGAAGACAGCAATAGCAAACCACAATTACAGCAAGATACACCAACCAATTCTCATGACCTGCCAAGAGAATGGAGGAAACCAAGAGACTTATCTCTTGACAACATCATTGGTGACATCCATAAGGGAGTATCCACAAGATCCTCTCATAATATGTTTTGTGATGATTATGCATTTGTATCTCAATTTGAACCCTCTTGTGTTGATGATGCTATAAATGATGAATTTTGGATGAATGCTATGCATGAGGAGTTAAATCAATTTAAAAGGAATGACGTTTGGGAGTTAGTACCTTTTAATAGAGATATGAATCTAATTGGAACAAAATGGGTGTTTAAGAATAAGCTAGATGAAAATGGAATAGTGGTTAGGAATAAGGCAAGATTAGTAGCTAAGGGATATAATCAACAAGAAGGAATAGACTTTGATGAAACATATGCCCCAGTTGCTAGATTAGAAGCTGTAAGAGTCTTACTTGCTTTTGCCTGCATTCATGATTTTAAGTTGTTTCAGATGGATGTTAAAAGTGCGTTCTTAAATGGCTACATCAACGAGGAAGTCTTTGTTTCACAACCTCCTGGTTTCACTGACTTCAGTTACCCTGAGCATGTGTGATGTAAGTCTCCCGTAGAAAACTTACGAAATTGCCGATCTTCACTTCGTCAATCGTGAATTTCGTAATTTCGAAACTATAAATTGTGGAATGAAATTAATCAAGAAGAAGAAATGTATAAAATGGAATTAGAAGAGAAGATGCGGAGCGCCATGCTTAAAGCAATAAGCTCGAGGTAGAATCGCCACATGGAGAATGCACCATGATAAGACTCGTAAGAGGTTTACTCAAGAAACCTATAAGAGAAAACTTTCTCTCTTAAGCAATATGCTTCGCTATAAAATTTGATCAAAGATCCTTTACAATTCAATGTGATAAGTATTTATACTAGTGGGGAATGGAAAGATCTCGCGCGCCTATACTTCAGCAGTAACTAACTTCCAGACGCTGCTCTGTTGTTTTCATCTGTGGGTTCCTTAAGTATCGTCTGCGGAGGCCTAAGGCATCGTCTGGGGGTTTAAAGGTTCAGACGAAACATAGCACAGCGAATTTCAGACGAGGCAGATCCTTCAGACGAAGAAGCATCTACAGGTATAGACGAGGCAATGGTACAGACGGAACAACATCAGTCTTCAGACGGAAGCTTCATTCTCAAGGTTCAGACGAAGAACTCAGCTGGAGGCATCAGACTAAGGGCATCAGATGGAACAGTTCCTCATTTGAAGGTACAGACGGAACAATCTTCATCAAGAAGTATCAGACGAAGGGGCGCCTTAGATATCTTCTATGGCCGCTTATGATGCTTGACTATGTCAATCGTCTGACTATTATCCTGGACACATTCTAAAGGCTATCGTCTGTGGTGTTTGACTGATTACTCTCCTCGGATCATTCCATTACTATCGTCTGTAGTATTCAAATGTGTATCATCCTGGAAGCATGTCGATGCTATCGTCTGTACGCTAGCGTCCGTGGTATCGTCTGTAACCCTATCGTCTGTAGGTATCGTCTGTACGCGAATTTCTCACAAACACTCCTACTTACGGGCTGCGCATTTATTCACCACGCAAAATGTTCCTAATCTAATTACAAGTTCAGATGATTCTAAGACTATTACAAGGTTTATTAATCAAGAAGGCTTGTTGGTATTCTTCTGGTTGTGGTATCGTCTGTACTGGAAGCCGCAACAGACCTTGAATCAATTTTAGCTCCTCCTCTTCTTGCATCCTTTTGAGCATTGACCTTGTAACTCTCCTTGTGATGGATGGACCTCCATCAATGTGTACAAGCTAAAGAAGGCCCTCTACGGTCTGAAGCAAGCCCCTAGACAATGGTATGAACGGTTAAGTAAGTTTCTTTTGTCAAAAGGGTTCAGCAGAGGTAATGTTGACAAAACTCTTTTCATAAGGAGAAAATCTAACAGTATTTTATTGGTCCAAGTGTATGTTGATGATATCATTTTTGGATCAACTAATCAATCTCTATGTGAAGAATTTGTGGAAAGCATGCAGGGAGAGTTTGACATGTCTATGATGGGAGAACTCAAATTCTTCCTAGGACTGCAAGTCAAGCAACTGAAAGAAGGAACCTTTATACATCAAGCAAAGTACACCAAAGAATTGCTGAAGAAATTCGACATGGAAAGTTGTAAGATCTCTAATATACCTATGTCAACTAATCTCTTTTTAGATAATGATGCTACAGGACTAGGAGTAGACCAAACAAAGTACAGAGGGATCATTGGATCACTCTTGTATCTCACAGCGAGTAGACCGGATATAATGTTCAGTGTTTGTGTTTGTGCGCGATTTCAATCTGCACCAAAACAATCACACATGACTGCTGTGAAGAAAATTCTGAAGTACCTCAAAGGAACAACGAACTGTGGTTTGTGGTATCCCAAAGGTACGTCTCCTACTCTAGTTGGTTTTAGTGATTCAGATTTTGCAGGATGCAAAACAGATAGAAAGAGCACGAGTGGTGTTTGTCACTTGTTTGGAGAAAGCTTAGTCTCATGGTACAACAAGAAACAAGCATGTGTTGCTCTATCAACGAGAGAAGCGAGTATGTTCTTTGCGGGTAGTTGTTGTGCTCAAACCATTTGGTTGAAGCAACAACTTGAGGATTTTGGACTAAAGCTTGATCACATTCCTATCAAGTGTGACAATACAAGTGCAATCAGTATCACGAAGAACCCGGTCTTGCACTCAAGAACAAAGCATATTGAGGTGCGCCATCATTTCATAAGGGATCATGTTGAGAAAGGTGATTGTGAAGTGGAGTTTATTGAAACGGAGAACCAACTCGCGGATATCTTCATAAAGCCCCTACCTAAGGAGAGATTCTTCAAACTTAGAACCAATCTTGGTATACTAAGTGAGGAACACCTCTCATGAATTCTCTGAGTATGGTAAGTTGGATCATTCATGGTGCTCCAACAAGGTATGAGTTCATTACATTACATAGTCATGACCATTTATATTTCAAAACATGCAAAATCAAGTGTTTTTAAAGTTTCTGATATAGATAATCGATTACCATTGCATTTCAATCGATTACCTAGCTTGATTTCAAAGTTTTTGGTGAATTACTCTCTGGAGTAATCGATTACCCACCCCTGGTAATCGATTACCACGATTTCAAAATGAGTTTTTCCAGTTTGTGAGCCACTGGAGTAATCGATTACCCTGGCTGGTTAATCGATTACCTTGGCCTCTGTTTTTAAAGTGTTTTGATTACTCACTGGAGTAATCGATTACCACGTAAGGGTAATCGATTACCTTCGCTGCTGAAAGGGTTTTTCAAGTGTTTTTCATGGTTTTAGGCTTAATCGATTACAATTTCTTAGAGTCCAATACTTTGTTCATTGAATCTAACCTCAATTGTGGAAGTTTTATAAGTGATTTTCAGGTTTTGGGTTTCATTCTACACATCTCACAAACCCTAAAAATCTCTTTCACTCTCTAACCCTAAAACCCCCTTTCATCTTCTTCATCTTCTCCACCACCACCATCAATGGAAGAGCAAGGACGAGGCAAGCGGGTCAAGCATGTAGGTCACAAGCCTAAGCCAAGAGTTTCGCCCCGATCAAAGAAGGGTGAATCCTCCTCCAAGAGGAAAGAACCCACTTCTCCCGGAGAAACCGTGGCATGCCCAATCAATCTGTGGTTCACCTCTACTGCACAAGAATCACGTTTCTATGGAGATTTCGCAAACAAGGAACTCGTTCCGGCGAAGATTTTGGACCTCCGATGGCTAGATGCACAAGGGTTCACATTTCACTCTTTGCTCCGAGATCAGAACCTTGAGAAATTTGTTGGTCTGAAGGGTCACATATACCCCGATCTAGTGAGAGTTTTCTACTCCAACCTCCGACCACACCAAGCCACCGGAATGGTAATCTCCGAGGTAAAGGGCAAACCTATGATTTTGACTCATGATATATTTTTCCGTTTTGCTGGATTTAAGAATGAAGGTATACGTCCTACAATTGAGCACTTGCAAGCACAAGGAATCGAGCTTCACAAAGATTCGTTCTTTATGATCCTACTCAAGAATCCCGAGGCATGGGAAGCGGAAAAGGCTGCAAGAAAGGAGCGTGGGAAGAAGATCACCTATAACATCGGCGGGTTGAACGCCGACGATCGTCTTCTTCACTATACAATTTGCTGGATCCTAGCTGCAAGAGGAGCCAATCACGCTCAGATCAATGAAGAGGATATGGTGATGATGGCAGCGTTGAAAAATGGCATTCAAATCGACTGGGCACATGTTGTGATGGAAAACATGCTCAAGTTTAAGAAAGATTGTAATGTGAATCTGCAATGTATATAATGCATATTTGAATATCTCTAACAGTTGCAGGATTCTTAGAAGATCAACACACATCCTAAACCTCTAGGAAAACCTTGGTTGAGATTTGGTACATCAAAACCAAAAAGGGGGAGATTGTTGGACTTAAAGCTTGAAGGTGCTTTGGAGTCTCTCTTGGTGTTTTGCTTTTGATGTTTATGTAATTTTGGTTTTCTTAGATGAATTGTAATTAAGAGTTTCCTATGTATTGATTGTTTAGTTTAGGCATGTATGTGGTTGTTCTCTGTGTGAATACCCTGGAGAGCTTGGGAATCTTGTGTGATTTCTCATGTGTCAAATGTTTGATTTCCCTCTCAAAATTGCTTTTAAAATGTCTTTGGTAACCAACTGAGGTAATAGATTACCAACAGTAGGTAGTCAACTACCAACAGCAGGTAATCAACTACCAACAGTAGGTAACAGAGTGTGGAAATCCTTTTGTCACTGGAGTAATCGATTACCCCCTCGGGTTAATCGATTACCATGGCTAAAAATCACCCTGGAAACCTTTGTTCACTGGTTTAATCGATTACCAACCCCTGGCAGTCGATTACCCCTATCAGAAAAACATTAAGTTGCCCAAATTGAGTTTTTAATTGAACATATAAATTCTCTTTTCTCAAAAATTAAAATAAGATCTTGGAACATAAGTTTTAGACAAGTTCATACACTTTCAAATTCTCTCTAAACTGAGTTCATCATCTTTTCCAAGAAACCCATAAAGAACTTCAAGAGTTTATCAAGTTTTCATAAAGAAAGGACAAATCTTGATCTTTTCTCTGACTGGGTGGTATTCATTGTGTTTTCTTTTGTGATCAGATCTACACTCCAGGTGTTTTCTAAACTGATCTTTTGTTTACCTTTTGATTTCTGGGTTGTTACTCTAGGAGAGAGGTCTCTCTGGATAGAGTAAAGGACTTTGAGAAGGGTGTTCTCAAAGGTTTGATCTTGGGTGTTCCAAGGTCAGGGAAGAACTGTTCTTTGTGTTAAAGAACAGGTTTTTGGGTGTTTTGATTTCGTTTTTGTGTTGCTTGTTGCAGAGTGAATGTAAAAGAACACAAAAGGGATCATTTGATAGTGGAAACCGATCGCAACAGTTGTTGGGTTGGGACTGGATGTAGGCAGCGGGCCGAACCAGTATAAATCACTGTGCACTCTTCTTCTTCCTTCTTCTCTTTACCGTTTACCATTAATTGCTGTTATAACTGTTTAATTTCTGCAATTGGTTTGGTAATTGACTCGGTAATTGACTCGGTAATCAACTAAAACTGGAACAGTTAGATACTGATATTGATTACGCTGTATATTGATTACTAACGTGTTTCTGATTTTTCCTTTTGGTATTTCCGCTGTGTATCTTTGATATTTCTCGTTTATCTGTCTCGATTATTGATAGGTAATCAAGAATAGTTTTGTTTGAATTAAAAGGAATTAGAAACTCGCGAAAATTGAGCTATAGTGGAACTAGAATCTATTCACCCCCCCTCTAGATTCACACATAGGGACCAACAATTGATGTGTTCTTGGTTATAATTGTTGGACTTAAAGCTTGAAGATGCTTGGAGTGTCTCTCTTGTTGTTTTGATTTTGATGCAATGTAATTTTGGTTTTCTTAGACGATTTGTAACTAGGAGTTTCCTATGTATTGATTGTTTAATTTAGGCTTGTATGTGTTTGTTCTTGGTTGGAATGCTTTAGAAAGCTAAGTTGATCTTGTGTGATTTCTCATGATTCAAATGTTTGAATTTTCCTCTAAATTTAATTTCAAAAGGTTTCAATTACCAACTGAGCTAATAGATTACCAGTTGTGGTAATCAACTGCCAAAAGTGAGTAACAAAGTGGGAATCAGCATTTGGCTCTGGAGTAATTGATTACCTCTTCGGGTTAATCAATTACCTTGAGTTAAAATCACCTTGAAAATGCTTTGCCTTCTAGTTCAATCGATTACCAGTTTGGGGTAGTCGATTACCACTATCAGAAATTCATTGAATTACCTAAATTGGGTTTTAAAATGAAACTATAAATACCCCTCTTTTGAAAATCTTTTAGAACACAATTATAATTCTTGGAAATACATGTTTTTGAATCATTCTAACACTTTCATACTCTTTCTACTTCTTTTCCAAGAAACTCATAAAGAACTTCAAGGTTTTTCAAAGAACTTGTTTACAAAAGGCAATCTTGATTGAATGTTCTGATTGGTTGGCATTCATAGTACTCATATGTGATCAGAATCTACACTCTAAGGTGTTTTCTAACTGATATTTTTGTTTCCAATTTGGAATTGGGTTGATTACTCTAGGAGAGAGGTCTCTCTAGATAGAGTAAGGTTTTTTGAGAAGGGTTTTCTCAAAGGTTTGTTCTTGGATGTGCCAAGGTCAAGGAGAAAGATTCTTTGGGTTAAAGAACTGGTTGATTAGGTGTTTTGATTTCGTTTTTGTGTTGCTTGTGCAGAGTGAATGTAAAGAACACAAAAGGGATCATAGTGGAAAACCAATTGCAACAGTTGTTGGGTTGGGACTGGATGTAGGCAGTTGGCCGAACCAGTATAAATCACCGTACAATCTTCTTCTCCCTTGTTCTCTTTATCTTTTGCCTTATGTTGATCTTTAACATTGTTTAATCTCTATTTTACATTCGGTAATTGACTCGGTAATCAACTAAAACTAGTACAGTTAGATACTACAATTGATTACGGATGCCTATTGGTTACTAACGTGTTTCTTGATCTTTCTTTTGTGCTTTCCGTTGTGAATCTTTGATCTATCTTGTTTTTCTGTCTTAAGGATAGATAGTTAATCAATAATAGCTTTTGATTGAATTAAAAGAAAGTAAAAACACACCAAATTGGGCAACATAGGAACTAGAATCTATTCACCCCCCCTCTAGATTTACCCGTAGGGACCATGAATTGGTACAATAGCTTTATCTAGTAGGTTGTTCTAGATTTTGATCCAAAGTTCCTTAGAATGGCTAGTAATCAATTACCATTCGCTGAAGGTGCCTCTATTTACAGACCTCCACTGTTTTGTGGTGACAACTATCCTTTCTAGAAAGTTAGGATGAAAATCTTTATGGAGTCTGTGCATAGAAGCAATTGGCAAGCGGTTGTGATTGATTTCAAGGTCCCCACATAAATAGAGAATGGGAGTGAGATAGAAAAACCATTTGAGAGGTGGGAACAAGATGAAATTAGGAGGGTTGAAAATGATGCAAAAGCTTTAAATATTATACATTCTGGCTTTGAATTCGATGAATTTTTCAGAATATCAGCCTACACCACAGCCAAAGAAGCCTGGGAGTTAATAAAGGTCACACACGAAGGAACCGATGAAGTACGAAGGGCAAGGAAGAACACCTTGATCCAAGAGTACGAAACTTTTCGAATGACGCAATGAGAGTCCGTGATGGAAATGCATAAACGCTTTACACACATTGTTAACCATCTCAAAGGACTAGGTAAGGTCTTCATTGAAGAAGAGGTAAATGTCAAAGTGCTAAAATTCCTTAGTAGAAAGTGGTAACCGACAGTGATGCAATCCTCAAGGAGAAGAGAAAATGGAGAAGAAGCTCACGGTCTCAAGGAGAAAAAGAAATAGAAAACAAAATGAGTTTAGAGATAGAAGCGCCATGGCAAGTGTCAATAAGCTACAGGTGGAACCGCCACAATGGACAAGGAAGCCATTGATGAGATTCAAGGTTCTTCACAAGAACACAAGAGAGAATACTCTCAAAGAATAAGCTCTTAGCTTAATTCAATATTCAGAAATTTTATCAAAAGTGTTTGAATTATAAAGGAAATCCTATTTATACTACTAAGGTGGGTGCTAGCTTGCTATGCAAGGAACTAATGTCCACCCTTGGATTAGATTCTAATCTAATGGCCACGGAAGGAAGCTTGTGGTGCAAGTTTGATTAACTTGGAGAATAAGGATCAATCCTCCACCCTTGGATGTAGATCCTCATCTAATGGTCACGACGTCAAGCTTGCACTCCAAGCTTCTAAGCTTAACCCTTGGATTAGAATCCTATCTAAGGGTCACTAATTCTTTGTTTATTACAAGTTTAGGCCTAAATTAAATCCTTAAAACAATTACATAATTGAAAGAAAACTACTAATAAGCCTAAACATTAAAACATTTCGCTGAAAATTCCTGGAAGCATTCCAACGCTAACTTCAAGCTCATTTTCCAACAAGTTGTAGTCCGAACTGGGTTTTGATGTCTTCATATCTTTTGTAGCCCTTGAAGTCTTCTTTAATTTTCCACCAAGAACGCCTCAATTAGAGTTGTGTAGCTCGAGTTATGGTCCGAATACTGAAACTGGTAAAACACTAAAATTAGCAGCGAATTTTATTAGAAACCCAAAATTGAAAAGTAAGGTTGGAGAGTTTGGTTGGGCTTTTGGAGATGGTCCTCCATCAGACAGTCACAACGATCACCGAGTCCAAGAATCTCGCCTTGATGTCAAGCGCGGAATTGTTTGGTAAGTTACGTGAGTATGAGATGGACATGTCTCAGATTACTGACGAATAGCAAAAGGACAAGAAAGCAAAGGGCCTAGCACTGAAAATGGAAGATACAGCTAGTGAGAGTGATACATCCAGCTTTGCAAGTGAATCTGAACAAGATAACATGAACCTTATGGTAAGAAAGTTTAAGAAGTTCATGAGAAGGAACAATGACAAGAAAAGGTTCAATAGTTCAAAGAAAGGCTTCAAGAGGAATGAGAGTTCATCTTCAAAGGTTACTTGCTACGAGTGCGGAAAGGTAGGACACTACAAGTCTGAGTGCCCCAACATGAAGAAGTCAAACAACAATGAACCTAGAAGAGTTGAGCATGAGGAACGGTCTAAGAAGGACAAATTTCGCAAGAAAAAGGCCTACATAGTGTGGGAAGAACAATGATTCCTCTACCTCTAGCGAAAGTGAGTTTGAAGAAGCAAACTTGTGCCTCATGGCAAATCAAACGTCTGATGAAAAGGTAAATGACTCCGATTCATCTACTTGTGATTATGATGAGTTGCAAACTGCTTTTTGTGAACTTTACAAAGAAGCCGAAAAACTAAGCAAATTGAACAAGGTTTTGAAAAGCAATATTACTGATTTGGAAAACAATATCTCTGCTTTAAAAACTAATGTTCAAAGATTGAAAAAGGAAAATGAAGCTTTAAAGCAACCATGTTCAAAGTGTAAGTCTTTTGATGCTTCTTTGAGAAAGAGTAACATGAAGTTCTTTGCATTTAAACAACCTAGTAAAAATAGACCTTTCACATGTAGTTATTGCATGAAACATGGTCATAACTCTTATAATTGCATGATTAGGAAAGAAGGTATATCTTGTGGTTTGTTTAAATGGGTTAGGAATGATGATCACAGTTCTAACATTAATGGACCCAAAAAGTCTTGGGTACCAAAAACAAAGTGATATCTTTTTCTGTGTAGGTATGCTTGAGAGCCAAACACTCAACTTGGTATTTGGATAGCGGCTGCTTAAGACATATGATTAGTGACAAGAGAAATCTTTTCTCCTACAAATCAAAGGAATCCGGTTCGGTAGTCTGTGGAGATAACAACAAAGGTAAAATTTTGGGTATAGGTGTTGCTGGAGACAAATCCAACACCTTTATTGAGGATGCTCTGCTTGTGGAAGGTTTGAGATTCAATCTTCTTAGTATTAGCCAACTTTGCGACAAAGGTTACAAGGTATCTTTCGACGATGGATGCTGCATGATCAGTGACAACGAGTCGAATGAGGTATTAATGGTCGGTAAGAGACACAATAACATCTACATTCTTGAACTTGATCATTCATCATCATATCATGCATGTCTTACGTCAAACGATGATTTATCATGGCTTTGGCATAGACGCATAGCTCATATAGAAGTTCATCAACTGAACAAGCTTTCATATAAGAACCTAGTACAAGGGTTACCTAACTTAGGTTTAATAGAGAAGGCCTCTGTGATGCATGTCAAAAGGGAAAACAATCTAGAAACTCTTTTAAAACTAAAAATGTTGTTTCTACTTCTCGACCATTTGAACTATTGCACATGGATCTATTTGGACCCTCTAGGACTACGAGTTTGGGTGGAAACCTGTATGGACTAGTCTTAGTAGATTACTACTCTAGATTTATTTGGGTTGCATTTATACCAAGTAAAGACAATGCCTTTAAAGTTTTCAAAATCATTGCCAAAAGGATACAAAACGAAAAGGATTTGAAAATTAAATCTCTTAGAAGTGATCATGGAGGTGAATTTGAAAATGAGTCTTTTGAAAAATTTTGCGAAAAGTTTGGTATCGATCACAATTTTTCTGCTCCGAGAACTCCACAACAAAATGGGGTTGTTGAGAGGAAAAATAGGTTCTGTATAGAACTTGCTAGAACAATGTTGAGTGAGAATGCTCTGCCTAAGTACTTATGGGCTGATGCAGTTTCTACAGCTTGCTATGTTCTAAATAGGATAGTGATTCAGCCTATTTTGAAGAAAACCCCCTATGAACTTTATAGAGATAAAAAGTTGAATATTTCTTATTTCAAGGTATTTGGCTGCAAATGTTTTGTTCTGGATAATGACAAAAAGCCTCTTGGTAAGTTTGATGCCAAGGCGGACGAGGCTATCTTTATTGGGTATTCTTCAACTAGGAAGGCTTATAGAGTTTTCTATAAAAGAACAATGTGCATTGAGGAATCTGTACATGTAAACTTTGATGAATCTAACAATCCCCAAAAAGGAAGTGTATTTATTGATGATGAGGAAGGTACAGGTGAAGACAACAGTAGTACACCAAAAGGACAACAAGAACCACCAACCATTTCACATAATCTACCAAAAGAATGGAGGAAACCTAGAGATCTATCTCTAGACAACATTATTGGTGACATCTATAAGGGAGTATCCACTAGATCATCCTATAATTTGTTCTGTGATGATTTTGCGTTTGTATCTCAATTTGAACCCTCTTGTGTTGATGATGCTTTAAATGATGAATCTTGGATGAATGTTATGCATGAGGAGTTAAATCAATTTAAAAGGAACAATGTTTGGGAACTAGTACCTTTTAATAGAGATATGAATATAATTGGAACCAAATGGGTGTTTAAGAACAAGTTAGATGAAAGTGGTATTGTGATAAGAAATAAGGCTAGACTAGTAGCTAAGGGTTATAACCAACAAGAAGGAATTGATTTTGATGAAACTTATGCCCCTGTTGCTAGACTAGAAGTCGTAAGGCTACTACTTGCTTTTGCCTGCATTCACAATTTCAAGTTGTTTCAGATGGATGTGAAAAGTGCATTCTTAAATGGATACATCAACGAAGAAGTATTTGTTTCACAACCACCTGGTTTCACCGATTTTAGTTTCCCTAAGCATGTCTACAAGCTAAAGAAGGCTCTCTATAGCCTGAAGCAAGCCCCTAGACAATGGTACGAAAGGTTAAATTTCTTTTGTTTAATGGGTTAATGTTGACAAAACTCTTTTCATTAGGAGGAAGTCTAACAATATACTATTAGTCCAAGTTTATGTTGATGATATCATTTTTGGATCAACTAATCAATCCCTTTGTGAGGAATTTGTGGCTAGTATGTAGGGTGAATTTGATATATCCATGATGAGGGAACTTAAATTCTTCCTAAGATTTCAAATTAAGCAACTGAAAGAAGGAATTTTCTTGCACCAAGCAAAGTATACAAGGGAACTTCTGAAGAAATTCAATATGGAGAGTTGTAAGGTTTCTAACATTCCAATGTCTACTAATCTCTATTTAGATAATGATGCTACAGAACAGGGTGTGGACCAAACAAAATATAGAGGGATCATTAGATCACTCTTATACCTCACAGTGATTAGACCGGATATCATGGTTAGTGGTTGTGTTTGTGCTCGATTTCAAGCGGCACCAAAATAATCCTACATAACAACTGTGAAGAAGATTCTGAAGTATCTCAAAGGGACAACGGACTATGGTTTATGGTATCCCAAAGGTACGTCTCCTACCCTAATCAGTTTTAGTGATTTCGATTTTGTAGGTTGCAAGACGAACAAAAAAATCACAAGTGATATTTGTCACTTGTTTGGAGAGTGTCTAGTCTCATGGCACAACAAGAAGAAGCATGTGTCGCTTTGTCAACAGTGGAGGCAGAACATGTCGCTGCAGGTAGCTGTTGTGCTCAAACCATATGGTTGAAGCAACAACTTGAAGATTTTGGACTAAAGCTTGACCATATTCCTATCAAGTGTGATAATACAAGTGCCATCAACATCATGAAGAACCCAGTTTTGCACTCAAGAACTAAACATATTGAAGTGCGCCATTGTAAAAGATAGAACACAAGAAAGGGGGTTGAATTGTGTTACTTAAAAAAATATTATTCCTTTCATCTGTGGATTTAAATGTGTTCAAACGAAACAATCTTAATCTTCAAAGGTTGATTTTAATGAACATGCGTTATAAATTGATTATCCCCGTTAGTCAAACACTTAATAAAACAAATACACAAGTGTATTTATATTGGTTCGTCTATACAAGATTACGTCCAGTTACCCAGTAACAATTGAGTTTTCACTACAAACCGTGAAAGGGTTACAAGTATTATTTGCGCCCAGCCACTTCTGGCTATAACACGATATTCTTTGAACATAGCCTTCGCAGGCTAAAAAACTAGGGTATTCTTTGAACAACCAGCCTCCTCAGGCTAAAACACCACACAAGTGGATTTGAAAGAGTTCTTAAAAAGAAAGTTTCCTCTTCGCAGAGAGGGTTTTATAATAGAGAGAGAAGCCAACAGAGAGCGAATTCACAATAGTTAAATATTTGAAGCGTGTTCGCCAACTGAACTTTGAAGAAGCAAAGTCTTTAAATAGGCAAAGTCTTCAGATATCAGTTAGACATAGAAGAATGCCGTTGAGCATTTTCCACGTGAAGTCTAAAAAGGCGTCAAAGAGTACTTGAGTGATTGATAGCGTGTGCAGCGGATTTAGGTAGCGTGCGCAGTACTTTTTCTGACTTGTACATAGACTTTGATAAAAAGGTGAGGACCTTTTCGAGTTGCATATGTAAGCGCGAATCCCCATACTGATCTTGGATGCTTCTAATGAGTACTTCTTAAGATTTGAAATCTTGGCGCAAGTGACTCATACTTTACTTCACTTCTTTGGCAGACGATGAACTTCTTCAGTCTTAAGAGTTTTCGTCTAATCCTATCATCTGATGACTTGACTTGAGACAGACGAATGACTTCAACTTTGAGGGGTCATCTTCCGTTTGTGCTCGTTGCGTCTGACTTTGCTTGTTGATGTTCTGTCTGGAAATGTTCCGTCTCTCTTGTAATAATCAAAACTTTAGAGATGTTAATCATCTTGATCTAATAATCTCCCCCTTTTTGATGATTACAGACCATACTGATAACTTTCTCAAGGAAGCATCTGCATAAGACAAAGTTAGCTAAAAACAGTTTAAGCACAAGTCAGATTTACATCAAGACGATGTTTTATGAATCAATACCTCTTTATAAGAATCGTTACATCAATGTGATGTAAACCATATACAGTGTTACAAGGTATACAAAAAACAAATGCTCTAAGAATACATGTATAAAGCTATACAAACTAATAAAGAATCAATTAAAATAGAGCAAAAAGATTACAAAAAAAAATTTGCTAACTCCCCTCAAACGAAGGCTCCCCCTTAGCACCACCTCTCCTTCCTTATAAGTTATTCTCTCCTTTGAGTTGAGAATCATCAAAGACTTCATCAAGTAGGAGGTTTAGGCTTCTGTTGGACAAGGCCCATGATAATCTCCCTCAGCTGATGCATCTCAGATGTAAGAGAAGCTTGATTATCCTCAAGCTCTTTGTTCTTCTTTTTCAGATGCTCGCAATTCTCCTCCAAGGCATCATATTTACACTTTAGAGTGTGATACTCATCAGCATTCACGATTTCACCGTCAATAACTGTAACCTTCACGTTATCAACATTCTCCACAAGAGGCAATTGAGGCTCTTCAACAATAGGAACAAATTCTTCATCTTCAATGAACACGATTGGAGTCCTCAACAGACGTAGAGTAAAAAGTGGAAGTGTGAGATACGCAGTGAAGTCTCTCTTCCATTGCCAAGTAAAAACTTTGTTGGGTTCAGAGAGCTCAAGATCTGGATGTTCCTGAGACGGATGTGTATAAGCAAAAGCTTCTCCAAGATATACCTTGCCACATATTGTAGAATCTTCATCAAATGAAGTTCCAGAGCAAAAGGCAAAAGTGGCTTCATGATTTTCTACCATCCTTTGAATCTTAGGATTGATAGGCCTTCAGGCGTTGGCTTGAATGGATTTGAGATGCGAGTATGCAGTAGACGAAAGTCTCTTGGGGATGTGCCTTGCAAACTTGAAGGTTTTGGGGACAAGCAGAGTCTTCTTCTCTTTCCCTTTAGCCAAAAACTTGACCAAATAAGGTCGTTTTCGGTCTAAGACGACGGAGAACTTGGTTACATTTGAGACGAGAGAAGAGAATTGAGATCCCATCATGAAGGGACAGTATCTCGACTTCTTCTTTGCTCTCCTTGCAATGTGATAGAAGGAAGCCAATCTAGCTTTTTCTTCCCTTCTATAAGCATTAGCCATCAGCCTGAAAGCTGTGTTGTAATCTTCAGGAAGCGCATGAGCAAATTCTTCGGGGTCTTCATATTCATTTAGGAGGATGGAGTAGCGGGGACAGATTCCTGAACAATGTGGTCTTGTCCAAGGAAGAAAAATTCTAGGAGTATGTTCTAGACCTACATACTTTGTTTGGTTCATTGGAATTGTGAAGGGTACAGGATCATGGCGATCAATGGCGTCTGTATGCCAATGATAACACTCTTTTGGCTCATAGATGGTGGAGCTGGGATCTCCATATCTGCAATGGTGAAATGCAGGGGCATTGGGTTCATGCTGAACCTTCCACTTGATGTTTTCTCTGAAAGGAATGTGGTGTTCATAGCCAAGAGCTGCTCTTTCAATCACCGATTCAGCTAGATGATCCTTGTACTTGTTTATTTCTTCTAAACCTTTGATGTCTAAAGAGGCCAGATTTTCCCAAGGCAGACGCTTCAGCCATTCGCGTTGCTCTTCAGGGGTATAGATGAAATCTTCTTTGAAGTCCGCTGACATTAGGGGTTTGTGATAGATGATGGGGTTGACAAATCTCCCAAGTTGGAATCCCTTTTTACCTCTGTACTGATAAGGTTTCTTCAACACAATATAGGGAGTGTCCTTTACAAAGCAGTCTTCATCGTCTGCTAAGTAACCATCTTTAGCAGACTCAGACGATTCAACCTCATTGGAGATATCTTCAAGTTCATCTCCCAGAATCCAGTCAAGCTTGACTGGTCTTTCAGCACAAGAACTCTCAGCAAATCTCCTCTTTACTAATTCGTTAAGGAACGAATAGTCAGTCTTGTGCTTAGGTGGAAGATATTCTGGATTTATAACAACATGTTCTTCATCAGACGAAGAACATGCGTCCTCAATGATTATTAATTCAGACAGAATCTCCATCGTCTGTAGATAGGATGCTTCTTCAGACGCAGCAAGTATCGTTTGATCAAGAGCAGCGTTGAGAGGAGAGGCAACAATAGGATCAGAGACAGTTATCCTATGTTCGTCTTGGAGTGTTGGTGCAGAAACCTCCATAGTTGGAGCTTCTTCATTAAGCATAGTCTCCAATTCCTCTGCTAACTGAGCATTGTCCTTCTGGATCTGGACAGTTTCTTCACTATTCATGCCCTCTGAAGTTGCTGGTGCAGACGTAGCTTCAGACGATCCAATGCCCTTAATGCTCTCGAGAAAGATTCTTTCTCTTTCAGCTTGAAACAATATAGAGACCTTCTTAGCCTCTTTTAGTTGCCTTGCTTCGTCTGTTTCTCCAACTATCACAGACGCAAGCTTCTGCTTCATTTTCTCTTTGCCTTTGGCAGCCTTTTGAAGAGCAATCTCTCTAGCTCTTGCTTTCGCTTTAGCTGCTTTCTTCTTTTTTTCTTCGTCTGTAAGGATCTTTACAGACGTTACACCCTTAGATGATTTCTTAACCCCTTCATCTTCATCGGGGGATATCTCCTTCTCCTGCGTCTTAGACGCAATGTGTTTTATTCTGATAGTCCTCTTCTTCTTTCTAAGAGGCTCTTCTTGAGCATCTTCAAAAGGGACTTCAGATACGATCACAGGTGGAAGAGGGATAGGTGTTTGGGTTTGTGTTTGGGCTTGTGTTTGGGTTTTGGCGCGTTGGATGCGGGCTCTGTGAGGAGGATCTTTGGTGATAGGAGAAAGAGGAACTTCATCTTCACTCCTATTGTGATGAAGAAAGCTAGGGCTCAGACGCATCTTGGCAAAGGTGCTTCCTTTGAACTCCTTTCCTTCATCATGCCATACTACACTAGTGGCATCAAATCCTTGGTTTACGATGATTTTGGAGAAGAGAGTGGCGTAGGGGATACTACTCTTCCTACGAATGTTCCTATTCTTTAACACATTTATCCAATGGTCAAGAATGATGTGAGGAAGACTCATCCTTGCTTTCCTCAGACAGTAGTAGATGCAGAATGTGTCACGAGTACTCACATTGTCTCGTGAGCCTATTCTGGGTGTTAAGATGTTATAGAGAAGGTTGTGGATGACTCTTCCTGTGGGATAGAGATTCCCAAATCTCATAAACTTGGGATCTTCGGGGTCATGGGCCTTCCCATAGAGTATCTTTTCGACATGCTCCTTAGACTCTAACCTCATCCTGTCAGCGTTGTAGAAGCGCCCTTCAGCTTTGCAATTCCAAGCTTCAGCAATGGAGTCTATTGTGATAATATACTCCTTGTTGTCAATGGTACCCACAATACCATCATCAAACTCCTTCGTGTCACTCCAGAACTCCGCGTAGGCCTCCATCAACCATGGACCTCTCATCTCAGCGAAGTCTATCCAACCATTATGTATCAACATCTTTGATACCCTGTCAGAGATGCCTTCAATGGTGGTCCTTGAGACCCACTTGCTAGACAAGAAGAGATCTTGCGTAAAGAAGGTTGCTTCGGTTGCTTTGATGTTCTTGGCGGCCATTGTTCTAAGTTTGAAAAGAGAGAGAAAGTGTGTGAATAAAATACTCAGAGATAGTAAGAATGCAGTAAAGAATAAAAGAGTTAACTTTGAGAGTATTTATAGTCAAAGACAAAACGTTTGTAATTCATTAGACGAAAGAAGTTGAAACCGTCCCTGATTTGACGTGGCCCCATCATTGCCCTTTTAATGATTGATTTGACTTCTGCAATTCACAGCGTGTGCTCTTCAATGTCTTAGAATAGTGCAATAAATGACAGACACATTTAATGCTGCCTTTAAGTTGTCCCTGCACGCTTAACTTTAAATTAATTAAATAATAACCTTGCGTCTGTTGAATTTTCTCAGACTGATTCAACTTGATCAGACGCAATGTTTCGTCTGAACATGAAAGTAAAATATCACAAACGAAGGCAATTAAAATGTACAGACGAAATGAAATGCTCAGACGAAAAAACTTAATCAATTAAATAAACAATTCCCAAATTTTCTTTAATGAAATTAAAACGAGTTTCGTCTAAAGCTTTTGTAAGGATATCTGCCCATTGAAAATCAGTTTGAACAAACTGTATATCAAAAATACCTTTTTGAACATAATCTCTTATAAAATGAAATTTGATTTCATTATGTTTGGCTTTTGAATGTTGAATAGGATTTTTGCTGAGATTAATTACACTTTTGTTATCACAAAATACTGGTATTTGGGTTTCAAACTTGGAGTAATCCTCAAGTTGATGTTTTACCCAAAGTAATTGTGAGCAACACCCAGCTGCAACAATATATTCTACTTCAGTGGTTGAAAGTACAATGGAGTTTTGCTTCTTGCTTGACCAAGGGATTAATGATGAACCAAGAAATTGACATCTACCGCTTGTGCTTTTCCTCTCTACTTTATCTCCAGCATAATCAACATCACAATAGCCACTAAGATTGAAATCACTATTTTTCTTATAAAACAGTGAGAGATTAGTGGTTCCAATAAGATATCTTAAAATACGTTTAACAGCTTGTAAATGTGATTATCTAGGATCAGATTGAAAATGTGCACATAGACAGACACTAAACATAATGTCAGGTCTACTAGCAGTGAGATAGAAAAGAGATCCAATCATACCTCTGTATACCGTCTGATCAACGGTCTTACCTGATTCGTCTTTGTTGAGACTGGCTCCAGACGAATACATGGGAGTTTTCATTGGTTTGGCATTTTCCATTTTGAATTTCTTTAGAAGTTCCTTAGTATACTTCTGTTGATGAATGTATATGCCTTGTTTCGTCTGTTTGATTTGAAGTCCTAGGAAAAACTTCAACTCTCCTATCATGCTCATCTCGAACTCATCCTGCATTAACTTAGAGAAATCCTTGCACAAGGATTCGTTAGTTGCTCCAAAGACTATATCATCTACATATATTTGGACAATAATAAAGTCTTTTGAAACACTTTTCTTGAAGAGTGTAGTATCAACCTTTCCTCTTGAAAAACTATTTTGAAGAAGAAAAGAACTCAGTCTATTGTACTAAGCTCGAGGAGCTTGTTTAAGACCATATAGTGCTTTCTTCAGCTTAAAAATGTGATCTGGTTGAGATGAACTTTCAAATCCAGGAGGTTATTTTACATATACTTCCTCTTCAATAAAACCATTTAGAAAAACGCTTTTTACGTCCATTCGATATAGGATGATATTCTTATGAGCAGTAAAGGCAAGTAGAATTCTAATGGTTTCTAATCTAGCTACAGGAGCGAAAGTTTCAGTGAAATCTATACCTTCCTGTTGGTTATAGCCTTGAGATACCAACCTTGATTTGTTTCTTACCACTTTCCCATCTTCATCAAGTTTATTTTTAAACACCCATCTTGTTCCAATGATGCTTTTGTTTCTTGGTCTTTCTACCAAAGTCCAAACATCATTTCTGGTAAACTGGTTTAGCTCTTCTTCTATAGCTAAAATCCAGTCATTATCTTGTAGAGATTCCTCAATGTTCTTGGGCTCTATATTTGACACGAGAGCATAACCAGACGATTCTTTAAGTCTTGATCTTGTTTGAACACCTTGATGTCTATCTCCAATGATAAGATCTTTTGTGTGGTTTGAGACAAACTTCCACGTTCTTATAGGAGCTTGATCATCATGTTGGTGAGCATTAGACGAAGAGGGTTCGTCTGTACTTCTATCGTCTGCTCTTGTGTCAGTTCTTGCGTCTGACCCAGGTTGACCATTTGAACTTAAGCTTTGACCAGAAGGGTTAACCTGCAAATTATCAAATTAATTTTCTAGGTCTGATATTTCCTTATCAGCCTTTGAATTATCTTGGAATTTTACATGAATTGATTCCTCTACAACTTGCGTCTTAGAGTTAAATACTCTATAGGTCTTAGACGTATTGGAATATCCAAGTAAGAGTCCCTTCACTACTTTTGAATCAAACTTGCTAAGTTGATCCTTAGTGTTTAAGATGAAACATTCACATCCAAAAGGATGGAAGTAAGAAATGTTGGGTCTTCTTCCTTTCCATAGTTCATATGGAGTCTTATTCAATATTGGTCTTATCAATATTCTGTTTTGAATATAACAAGAAGTATTAATTGCTTCTGCCCAATAATATTATGGAAGAGAGCTTTCATGCAACAAAGTTATAGCCATTTCTTGTAAGGTACCATTTTTCCTTTCCACAACCCCATTTTGTTGAGGAGTTCTTGGAGACGAAAAATTGTGGAAAATACCATTTTCAAAACAGAAGACATTGAACTCAGAATTTTCAAATTCTGTTCCATGATCGCTCCTAACAGACGCAATACATATTCCTTTTTCTTTTTGAACACGTTTACAGAATATTTCAAAGACACTGAATGACTCATGTTTATGTGCTAGGAAGTATACCCATGTGAATCTAGTATAGTCATCCACAATTACAAATCCATATCTCTTTCCTCCAAGACTTTCAGTCTGAGTAGGTCTAAAGAGATCAATATGTAACAATTATAGTGGTCTTGTCGTGGAAACAACAATTTTTTAATTTAAAAGAAGCTTTGAATTGTTTCCCATGCTGACAAGATTCACACAGACGATTGGATTTCCAAGATATTTTTGGCAAATCTTTCACAAGATCCTTTTTAGAAATTTTCGAAATATACTTGAGACTTAAATGTCCAAGCTTTTTGTGCCAAATATCTCGTTCATCATCTGCTGAAATCAAACATGTCACATTCTAATCACTAAGGTTAGAAAGGCAAACCTCATAGAGATTATTCCTTCTTTTCCCAACAAACAGAATGAATTTGTCCTTGTTCTTGACTATACATTCATCGGAGTTAAAAGCTATTTCATATCCACTGTCACAAAATTGACTTATGCTAAGCAAATTGAAGTTGAGACCTTTAACATAAGACACATTTTGGATAAGAGGATTGGGTGTCTTACCAACAGTCTCAATACCTAGAATTTTACCTTTCCCCGAACCATATGATACAGACCCTTTACTTGGTATGAGATCTTGGAACATAGACAGGTCTCCCGTTATGTGTCGTGAGCACCCACTGTCCAGGTACCAGCTTGAAGTCCTCTCTCTTCCTATTAAGGATGTCTGGAACAGGAATAATAAGTGACTTTGGTACCCAAATCTTTTTGGGTCCTCCTTTGTTAGTGGAAGAAGATTTCTTTTTGTTTAAGATTCTTTTATCTTTTCTATAGTTATTTGGAACCTTATTGTAATTTTTGTTCTTCTTCTTATGAGCAGACGGAACAAATTTGTTTTACTTTTTGTCTGACTCTTCAACATAACTAAGTCCACTCTTATCAGACGGAGACCTCCCATATTTTAAAATATTTTCTAGCATTGAGGATCCCTTAGTGAACTTTGTTAAGTCTTTGAGTAAGGATTCATTTTCTTTCTTCAATCTTTTGATTTCAGAAATAAAAATATCCTTTTCAGACTCAGATGATTTTTCATCTGATGCTTCCTTTTGCAGCAACTCATTTTCAGTTCTCAAAGTAGCATTTTCTTCCAAAGTTTGTTTCAACTTGGCTTTGCATACTTTGTATTGCTCAGCAATAAAATGTGAGTTAGCCAAAAGTGTATCGTATGAAATTTCTTCTGATTCTGACTCAGACTCCGATGAAGAGGATGAAGAAGTTTCAGATTCAATTACCTCTGATGAGACAGTGTCTCCATCCATGAGGCAGATATTTGCAGTTTCTTCTCCTTCAGTGGATTCCTTTGAACTTTCGCTATCAAGGTCTTCCCAAGTCATCAGACTCTTCTTACCCTTGTCTCTACGAGGATTCCATCTTCTCTTCAATCTTGGACACTCTGATCTCATGTGTCTAGGTTTTCTGCATTCGTAGCAGATAACTTCTGAGCTCTCCTCCTTGCTTGAAGGTTTTTCAGTGAGCTTCTTTTCCTTCTTCTTGAAAAAGCGTTGACCTCTCCCCTTTTTCATCATCATCTTCTTAAAGCGTCTGGCCATGAGAGAAATCTCATCATTAGACGATCCGTCAGACGAATCAGACTCAGTGGCGTCAGCTTTCAAAACTTTGTGCTTCTTCTTTCTTTCCCTCTTAGGAGTTTCCTCCTTTGGCATGGTGTTGACAGTCGGAATAGCTATGGGCTCTTGAACTTTGATCTTGTCTCTTTTACACAGAAGTACCTCATGTACTCTCAAGGCTCCTATTAACTCATCAAGAGTTAATGTCTTCATATCATGCCCAACTGAGATGGCAGTAGACATAGCTTCCCATGGAGGAGGAAGACTATCCAATATCTTCATGTTGTTCTGGGCCTTGGTGAATGTAATGTCCAACGCAGTGAGTCCATTCAATATTGTTTGGAATCTTCCAAACATCATGTCAATGGATTCTGCTTTCTTCATTGAGAACATCTCATACGCACATCCTCAGTTCCTTCATATGAAATCTTGAGGGCATCTCGAAGCTCTTTAGCGGTTTTGTAGGCACAGAATCTGTTGTATTCTGTCCTTGATAATGCAAACATGATGACATATCTGACTTTGTTGTTGAGTTCCATAAGCGAGTATTCTTCATTTCCCCATTCAACCTCGGGTTTGACAATAGGGATGTTTCCTTGAGTTATAATGTTCCACAGTCTGTACTGGGTGGATTTGATGTACATCTCCATCCGATCAGCCTAGTAGGGATAGTCATCACCAGAGAACGTCGACGGCTTGTTCATGGATGACCCTCCAGACAAGAACGAAGGTCCTTGTGACTCCATTCTGAATCTTTTCCTCTAGCAGTTGTAAGGCGCTCAACCCTTAGAGGCTGAGCTCGATACCAAACTTGTAAAAGATAGAACACAAGAAGGGGGGTTGAATTGTGTTACTTATAAAAATATTATTCCTTTCGTCTGGTTGGTTTAAATGTGTTCGACGAAACAATCATAATCTTCAAAGGTTGATTTTAATGAATAGACGTTATAGTTTGATTATCCCCGTTAGTCAAACACTTAATAAAACAAATACACAAGTATTTTTATACTGGTTCGTCTATACATGATGGAGGACCATCTCCCAAGCATGAGAATTACAAGAGAAATGCAAATTTAAATAGAAGCTCAAGTTGAAAAATAGTTGACCAAGTCAAAGTCAACAAGTCAAAGTCAAAGTCAAAGGTAAACTTTTGGTAGTCAACAAATTGGGCAAATGAAGCCTTGTAATTTTCTAAGTATTTTGTAATTAGTTTAGCTTTAATTTGTGTAAAGCTTGGACCTATGTTTGTTTGTGAATTTCGGCCAAGCTCCTTTTATGGACATGTTGACTTCTATTTGTGTTGGTCAAAGCCTCTTAAGATGGGCTTAAGTGTCTTATGACCCAACTAAGCAAGTGTAATACACTCTCTTAAAAGAGAGTGGATGGATTAAGAGAGAGAATTAGTAGAATTGCCACTAACTTCATTTAAATTTCCACCACTTGATTATCCCATAATCAAAGGTGTAAATTTAAGTCAAGTTCTAAATTGTTAACTCTCATCTAAGAAGGGATTCTAGCCTTAGGATTTACTTCTAATCCAAGGCATAGAATTCCATCTTAATTAATCCATGATCATCACAAACTTAGATGAGTTATGAGCCTCTTGATCTCATTAACTCTAGATCCTTCTTGAATTGATCAAGTGAGGGGTGTTTAGCATCACTTCATCAATCCATCAAGGATCAAGTGGCTAGGATGACTCAAGGCCAACCACACACAAGGGGTCTTATAACTTAGGCAATTTCCATTTTGAAATCACTTTTGAATATTGAATGAAATAGAATTCTAAGACTTGTGTCTTTAGAAGGGAGTGCTCTCCTAGGATTTCTCAAGAAAACCTTGAATCTTATCTTGATCCATGACTCAAGTGGCGATTCATCACTTAGCTTATTGATTCCTTTAGATCATGGTGCTACCATGCTTCTAATCTCATTCCATTTTTTTGATTTCTTCTTCTTTTGGTCACCTAGCGAAACTATCCTACACACTTAGCCTATTCCGCAAGCTTATCTTGATTTGTGAGTGAGGATCACTTGGTGAATTGAAGATGGGGCATTCAAGGTGTTAAACCGTGGAGTCATCATCATAGCTTCATGAGTTTGCATCAATACAAGACTACGTCAAGTTACCCAGTAACAACTGAGTTTTCACTACAAACCATGAAAGGGTTACAAGTATTATTTGCGCCCAGCCACTTCTGGCTATAACACGATATTCTTTGAACACAGCCTTCGCAGGCTAAACAACTAGGGTATTCTTTGAACAACCAGCCTCCTCAAGCTAAAACACCACACAAGTGGATTTGAAAGAGTTCTTAAAAAGAAATTTCCTCTTCGCAGAGAGGGTTTTACAATGGAGAGCAGAAGCAACAAAGAGAGAATTCACAACAGTTAAATATTTGAAGCGTGTTCGCCAACTGAACTTTGAAGAAGCGAAGTCTTTAAATAGGCAAAGTCTTCAGATATCTGTTAGACACAGAAGAATGCCGTTGAGCATTTTCCACGTGAAGTCCAAAAAGGTGTCAGAGAGTACTTGAGTGATTGATGGCGTGTGCAGCGGATTTAGGTAACATGCGCAGTACTTTTTCTGACTTGTACAGAGACTTTGATAAAAAGGTGAGGACCTTTTCGAGTTGCATATGTAAGCGCGAATCCCTATACTGATCTTGGATGCTTCTAATGAGTACTTCTTAAGATTTGAAATCTTGGCGCGAGTGACTTATACTTTGCTTCACTTCTTTGGCAGAAGATGAACTTCTTCAGTCTTAAGAGTTTTCGTCTTATCCTATCATCTTATGACTTGACTTGAGATAGACAAATGACTTCAACTTTGAGGGGTCATCTTCCGTCTGTGCTCGTTGCGTCTGACTTTGCTTGTTGATGTTACGTCTGGAAATGTTCCATCTGTATTGTAATAATCAAAACTTTAGAGATGTTAATCATCTTGATCTAACAATCATTTTATAAGAGATCACGTCGAGAAGGATGATTGTGACATGGAGTTTGTTGAAACGGAAAACCAACTCGCGAATATCTTCACAAAACCTCCACCAAAGGAGAGATTCTTCAAACTAAGAACCAACTTTAGTATTCTCAGTGAGGAACATCTCTCTTGAACTCTGTACATATGGTAAGATTGATCATTCATAATGCCCCAATAAGGTATGTATTAACAACATTGCATGAACATGACCAAAGTTCTTTCAAAAAATGAAAAATCAAGTGTTTTTAGCTTTTCTGATATAGATAATCGATTTCCACTTCGTTTCAATCGATTACCAAACTTGATTTTAAGTTTTTCAAGCAATTACTCTCTAGAGTAATCAATTATCACGAATGGGTAATCGATTACCACAGCCTCAAGGATTTTCAAGTAAAATAAGCCACTGGAGTAATCGATTACCTGATTTGGTTAATCGATTACCTTGTTGATGGAAGACCATCTCCCAAGCATGAGAATTACAAGAGAAATGCAAAGTTAAATAGAAGCTCAAGTTGAAGAAGAGTTGACCAAGTCAAAGTCAACAAGTCAAAGTCAAAGTCAAAGGTCAACTCTTGGAAGTCAACAAATTGGGCAAATGAAGCCTTGTAATTTTCTAAGTATTCTGTGAATAGTTATAGGATTAATTTGTGTAAAGCTTGGACTTAGAGTGGTGTGTGCATTTCGGCCAAGCTCTTTAGTAATGGACATGTTGACTTTTGTTTTGAGTGGTCAAAGCCTCTTAAAAATGGGCTTAAGAGTCTTATGACCCAACTAAGCAAGTGTAATACACTCTCTTAAAAGAGAGTAAGTGGATTAGGAGAGAGAATTAGTGGAATTGCCACTAACTTAACTTGAATTTCCACCACTTGATTATCCCATAATCAAAGGTGCAAATTCAAGTCAAGTTTATAAATGTTGACTTTCATCTAAGAAGGTATTCTAGCCTTTGGATTTACTTCTAATCCAAGGCATAGAATTCAATCTTGATTAATCCATGATCATCACATGCTTAGGAGAGTTTTGAGCCTCTTGATCTCATTAACTCTAGATCCTTCTTGAATTGATCAAGTGAAGGGTGCCTAGCATCACTTGATCAATCCATCAAGGATCCTAAGGCTAAGAAGGACTCACGGCCAAAGCACCAAGGCATGTTTATAACTTAGGCAAATTCCATTTTGTAGACACTTTTGAATTGAATGAAATAGAATTTCTAAGACTTGTGTCTTGAGAAAGGGGAGTTCTCTCCTAGGGTTTCTTCAAAGAAACTTGAATCTTATCTTGATCCATGACTCAAGTGGCGATTCATCACTTAGCTTATTGATTCCTTTGGATCATGGCGCTATCATGCTTCTAATCTCATTCCATTTTTGGTTTTCTTCTTCTTGGTCACATACCGAAACCATCACTTATCTTAGCCTATAATCCGTAAGCCTCTCTTGATCTTGAGTGAGGATCACTTGGTGAATTTAAGATTGGGCAATCAAAGGTGTTAGATCCGTGGAGCATCACCTAGTTTCATGGTCTTACATCAAATTTGGTATAAAGAGCTTGTTCTTCACCTAGTTGTTCTTCACTTGTGGTATTGAGTCTAGCTCCTATCTTTTTGATTTCAATTTTTTATTCAATTGAATTTTTAATTGAGTTTTGTTGTGTGTCTTGGCTGTCCAATACATAGATGAGATGTTCTGACACTCATGGTTGATCATACATGGCTTATTTTACATGCTAGACACATTCTAGTTGATAGCCCCCATGTGTTTGATGAATTTTCTCAATATGTATTTTGAGTCTATTTGCTGGAATTTTAATCCCCTGCATCTTATGTGGCTTGATTAGTGCTTATATGTGTTATTACTATGTGCATTGCTCATTATAAGTTCAAGTTACTACTACCATGCATTATCTTGCTTGTTAGCAAAGTTTGACTTGACTTGCTTGAGTATTTGAGCCTATACTTGGACTGTCCAGCAAAGAATAGCCAAAAGAAAATATAGAAAAACAAAAGAAAAGAAAGGAGCAAGAGAAAATATACAAGAAAAAGAGTCAAGAAAAATTCAAGAAAAGAAAAAATACAAGAAAAGAAGCTTGAAGAAAATTAGAGTGAAACTTGAGTAGCTCTTGTAGAAGAAATTTTTGGGAAAATTGAGTGCAGTACATTGGAAAATTTGGATCATTAAACACCCAAAAATTTTGTATCCAAGCTCAATTAGGCAACAATTACTCATTAGGCTCAAGCATCATATTACAAATTGTGTCAAATTTGCTAATAGCATGATATTTGAACTTGTAGTGTGCTTTGCATGTGCCTAGACATATTTGCCCTATTTTTGGAACCATATTTGTGGCTTCCCTGCACCTTATTTTGAGCCTATTTCGTGCATAAAGATCACCCAAATCATTCCCCAAAATTTCAAGTCATTTTGAGCCAATTTTCAAGCCTAACTTCGAGCTTAGTGACGATTTTGCTGTTGTTTTGGCAGTTTCGGGTTTGCAGGTGGTTCAAGGGGTTAAACGTTGATTTATTGAATTCTGGGAAATTGGTCATTCAATATACATATATATAAGCTCAACTGGAAAGTTTCATAATTTTCCAAGCTCATTTGCTATGCTAAAAAAATTTCACAAGTTGGGCAAATTTTGGTGACGGTTGCTGTCAAATTTTCCAGCAAGATTGCATTTGATTTCTTCCTTTCTTTGAGTTTTGTTTCAAAATTTTTGCAGTTGTTAAATACTAGTTTTCCTTCATTTTTAGTGCAGTAAATATATTATCCTTTGTCTTAATCATTAATTTCCATTTTTGAGTAGCTAATTTTGTCATTGAGTCTTGTTTTGTTGCTTGTCTTCTTTGGCTTCCTACTAGTTTTGTCTTGAGTAGTTGTCTCCTTTGAATTTCCTTAAGCTTGTAGTGAATTGTTCCTCTTTCATTTGAGTACATTGGACATTGATAATTGATAGAGGTTCCTCAAGAAACTTTAAGGAGATTGAGAGGAAAAAGGCAAGTGGGCGCATCATAGAAAAAGCCATTTCAAGAGTGATACACGAGTGTTACTAGAGGGCAACACTTAGAGATTGGCAAGGATCTCTTATATAATTGTATTTGTTATCTAACCTTTTCTTGTGCAGCTATGGATACTTCTCCTAGTGTTGGGAATGATCTCTCACCAAGGTCTAAATAAATGATGGAAATGATGAAATCCATGTTAAGTGCTAGCTTGGATGAGAGGTTTGATCAAGAAAAAAGATTAAATGAGGAAAGGAAGATAAGGAAGGAATTGGAGAAGAGGATCCTTGGAGATACTAGTGACAATCATGGTGGTCACAATGGAGGAGGGGCTATACCTAGGGAGGGTCGTGGAAGCTTAAGCAATGAAGTACCTAGGAGTAGGAGAAATAGCTATAGAGGTAGTGGAAGTGAGGAAGAAATTCCTAGAGGGGACTATAGCACACCTAGGGAGAGTGATTGGGGAAACAACTATGATGATGATGAACCCTTTAGAGGCCATAGGAATGCAAGGGGGGAAGGAGAGATCCTCAACCTAGAAGGCCAAATCACACCCCTAGAAGACATGTGGAGGAGGATGAGCCTAGAGAGTGGGAAAGAAGCAACAAGATTAAGCTACCCAAGTTCCTTGGAGATAGTGAGGCCGAGAGTTACCTAGATTGGGTGATGAAGGTTGATCAAGTTTATTCTTGCTATCCACACTTGAGTGAAGAGAAGAGGCTTAACTTAGCCATCTTGGAGTTTGAAGGTTATGCCTTGGTTTGGTGGAACCAAGTCCTTGTAGATGCTGAAAAAAGAAGGCCACACATCACTTCTTGGACCCAATTGAAGGATGCCATGAAGGGGAGATTTGTGCCTAAATCTTATACAAGGGACCTCCATATGAAGCTCCAAAGATTAACTCAAGGTGGAAGGAGTGTGCAAGAATACTACAAAGATCTAGAATTGACCTTGATGAGGGCCGGCTATGAAGAGGAGAAGGAAGCTACAATTGCTAGGTTCACTAATGGATTGAATAGGGAGATCCAAGATGTCTTGGAACTCCAACATTATAGAACCTTGGAGGATGCCATCCATAAGGCCGAGAGGATTGAGGGCCAATTAAAGAGGAAGAGCTCCTTCAAGAAGTCTTTCACACATGGATCTTCAAGTTGGAAGGACAAGCAAAAGAAGGAGGGATCATCCAAGACTTTTTACAAGTCTAGCTGAGATGACCCTAAAGGTAAGGAAGTCTCTAAACCTATTTCTAAGCCTTCTAACATTAAGTGTTTCAAGTGTTTAGGACATGGTCATATAGCTTCCCAATGTCCCAACAAGAAGGCCATGATCATGAGAGTAGATGGAGGGATCACTAGTGAAGAGTCCACTCACTCTTCAAGTGAAGAAGATGAAGCTAGTGCTAGTGAACACTCAAGCATGGAGCAACTGGAGGATGGAGATCTCCTCATGGTGAGGAAGATGCTTGGAAGTGCCCTCAAGGAGTTGGATGACTCACAAAGGGAAAATATCTTCCATTCTAGATGCCTAGTGGAAGGGAAGGTATGTTCTCTTATCATAGATAGTGGTAGTTGTACAAATATTGTTAGTACTAGGTTAGTAAATAAATTAGAGCTTAGGACATCCCCACACCCTAAACCTTACAAACTACAATGGTTGAGTGATAAGGGAGAGATGGTAGTTAGTAAGCAAGTCCTTATTAACTTCACCATAGGCAAGTATAGAGATGATGTGTTGTGTGATGTAGTGCCTATGGAAGCCACTCACCTTTTACTAGGGAGACCTTGGCAATATGACAAGCATGCCATTCATGATGGTGTTTCCAACACCTATGTCTTCTCTCATATGAGCAAGAAGGTCACCCTTAAGCTTTTGTCACCTAAGGAAGTGTGTGAGGATCAAATAAAAATGAAATTAAAGAGGGAAAGTGAGAAAAAGTTGGAAAAAGAGGAGACTTAGGTGCCAAACACCCTTTGGCCGAGAGCTCCACCAAAAAGAAAGGAAAGGAAACCAAAACACCTAGAAAACTAGCCTTGGCCGAGAGTTCAAGAATAATTACCAAGCATGCCACTAGTGATTCTAGGTTGAAAAACAAAAGAGAAAGCTCCCTTAAGCATAGGCAAACCAAGAGTTCATGTAAGGTAGATCTTAAGGAGAGTTTTCTTATTGGGAAAGGTGAGTTAAGGAGAGAATTCCTAGCTAGGAAAAACATATTTCTTTGTTTACCTAATCCGCTTGTGTTGAACACTAACATTGTAGGTAAGCAACAAGATTTGGATGCATCTAAAGTGGAGTTCAAGGATGTGTTTTCCAATGACATTCCACATGGGTTGCCACCCTTGAGTAACATTGAGTCTTGGAAAACCATTGAATTTAGAAATGTGGACAAGAGAAATGAAAAGTTAAATAGAAGCTCAAGTTGAAGAAGAGTTGACCAAGTTAAAGTCAACAAGTCAAAGTCAAAGTCAAAGGTCAACTCTTGCAAGTCAACAAATTGGACAAATGAAGCCTTGTAATTTTCTAAGTATTATGTGAATAGTTATAGGATTAATTTGTGTAAAGCTTGGACTTAGAGTGGTGTGTGCATTTCGGCCAAGCTCTTTAGTAATGGACATGTTGACTTTTGTTTTGAGTTGTCAAAGCCTCCTAAAAATGGGATTAAGAGTCTTATCCACCACTTGATTATCCCAAAATCAAAGGTGCAAATTCAAGTCAAGTTTATAAATGTTGACTCTCATCTAAGAAGACATTCTAGCCTTTGGATTTACTTCTAATCCAAGGCATAGAATTCCATCTTGATTAATCCATGATCATCACATGCTTAGGAGAGTTTTGAGCCTCTTGATCTCATTAACTCTAGATCCTTCTTGAATTGATCAAGTGAAGGGTGCCTAACATCACTTGATCAGTCCATCAAGGATCCTAAGGCTAAGAAGGACTCACGACCAAAGCACCAAGGCATGCTTATAACTTAGGCAAATTCCATTTTGTAGATACTTTTGAATTGAATGAAATAGAATTTCTAAGACTTGTGTCTTGAGAAAGGGGAGTTCTCTCCTAGGGTTTCTTCAAAGAACCTTGAATCTTATCTTGATCCATGACTCAAGTGGCGATTCATCACTTAGCTTATTGATTCCTTTGGATCATGGCGCTATCATGCTTCTAATCTCATTCCATTTTTGGTTTTCTTCTTCTTGGTCACATACCAAAACCATCACCTATCTTAGCCTATAATCCGCAAGCCTCTCTTGATCTTGAGTGAGGATCACTTGGTGAATTGAAGATTGGGCAATCAAAGGTGTTAGATCCGTGGAGCATCACCTAGTTTCATGGTCTTACATCACTTGTTCCCCTTTGAAATTTTTCAGTTGATTACTCATTGGAGTAATCGATTATCGCGATTGGGTAATCGATTACCCGTGCAACTGCAGCGTTTTTACATGGTTTTTTTTTATGGATTTGGGCTTAATCGATTACAATTTCTTGTGAGTCCATTACATTGTTCATTGTATCTAACCTCAATATTGAAGTTTTTATAAGTGATTTTCAGGTTTTAGGCCTCATTCTGCACATCTCACAAACCCTAAGAGCTCATTTCTCTCTCTAACCCTAAACTCGTTTCTTCTTCTTTATCTTCTCCACCACCACCATCCATGGAAGATCAAGAGAGAGGCAAACCAATCAAGCATGTTGCTCAAAAGCTCAAGCCTCGGACTTCCCCCGTTTGAAAAAGGGTGAATCCTCCAAAAGGAAGAACCCATCATCTCTAGGAGAAGTGGAACGTCCAATCAATCCTTGGTTTACCTCTACTGCTCAAGAGTCTCGTTTCTATGGTGATTTCGCCAGCAAGGAACTTGTTCCAGCGAAGATTCTTGATTTCTGTTGGCTCGATGTTCAAGGTTTCACGTTCCATTCACTGCTCAAGGAACAAAACCTAGAGAAGTTCGTTGGTCTGAAAGGTTTCATATACCCAGATCTAGTGAGAGTTTTCTACTCCAATTTGCGACCACACCATGCTACGGGAACGGTAATTTCCGAGGTAAAAGGGAAAACTATGATTTTGACTCATGATATTCTCTTTCGTTTTGCTGGATTTAAATGTGAAGGGATTCGTCCTATTGTTGATCGACTGCGTGCAAGTGGATTCGACCTTCACAAAGACTCCTTCTTCATGAGACTACTCAAGAACCCCGATTAGTGGGAGGCGAAAAAGGCTCCACGGAAGGAAAGAGGGAAGAAGATTATGTACAACACCGGCGGGCTGAACGCCGATGATTGACTTCTCCACTAAACTATCTGTTGGATCCTTGTTGCAAGAGGAGCAAACCATGCTCAGATTAATGAGGAAGATATGGTAATGATGGTTGCGTTAAATAATGACATTCAAATCGATTGGGCACATGTTGTGATGGATAACATGCTCAAGATGAGAAGGCTATTTGATAACAAATGCCCCTACTCTCTGTTTATCTCACGTTTAATTAGGTATTTTCAGGTGGACACACAAAATGAGAATAGGGACTTGGTGAAGGAAATTCACATCATTGGAGACAAAGCGTTGAAGATGATGCGTTTGACCAAAACCGATGCTGGTTGGGTGCCTAGGGAGGAAGCCCCTCCACCTCAAGAAGCTTCAGCTCATCCTCCTTCCGATGATGATTCTGATTCGGCGACTGAGGAGTATATCCCTGAGTGATGGAGGACCATCCCTGTCTAGAAGAATCACAAGGTCCATGACAAAGAAAATACAAGAAGAAGTGGAGAGTCAACTCCAAAGTCAAAGTCAACTCTCAAGTCAAGAGTCAACTCAAGACTTCTTCTTAACTTGTAATAGGACTTGTAATTTTTCTAGTATTTGTAATTTGTAATTAGGAGTTAAGTTTTGAATAATTGAACACACATGTGTTAGTGTGGCTCACGACCTAAGGGTGCCAAAATAAGAACAAAAAATCTCTACCAAAGAGGGAGAGAGTGGCGCACACTCTCTTGGGAGAGAGTGGAAGAGATTTGGAGGGAAAGTAGTGGAGGAAACACTAACTCAATTTGAATCTCAACCTTTAGATGAGATCTACAAATTCTAATCTAATAATGGTTGAGTTCAAATTCAGCCAAGCCATGCTTTTGACACCACTTCTTAAGTGAACTCTAACCACTTGATTTAGATCTAATCAAGAGGCTAGAATTCAAACTTAAGACATGCTTTTCCCACCACTTGAGCTCCACACCGTGACCCTAGGATCCCTTCTTGATCCAAGGATGGAGCTTGGTGATCCGTGTGAGGTGCTTGAGAGAGCTTTCCACACGTTGATCCCAAGCTAGATCCAAGGGTGAAGATAAGAAACTTGTTCTCCAAGTTGACGCCACCTACACCTAGTATAAATAGGATTTTGTTTGAATTGTAAACACTTTTGATTAATTGAGAATTGAATTCAAAAAATTTAGAGTGTTTTCTCTCTTGTGTTCTTGTGAAGAACCTTGAATCTCATCAATGGCTTCCTTGCTCAATTGTGGCGGTTCCACCTCAAGCTTATTGGCACTTGCCATGGAGCTTCCATTTCTCTTCTATTCCGTTTTCTCCATTTCTTTTCCCCTTGAGGCGCAAGCTTCTTCTTCCTAAACACCTAAGTCTCCATTGAAGCATGAAGATCCGTGACTTCTATGCTATTCTCCTTGAGGATTGCATCAAATTTGGTATCTAGAGCTTGTTCTACTTCAATTGAAGCATTCTATCGGTTTGAATCTTCCTTACATTGATTTTCGTTTTTCTTCTCAATTTCTTGTGTAGTTTCGTGATGTATGAACTTGCTTGAGTTCTTCACATGTTCCTTGAGTTGTCTTCATCTTGAATTTGAGTTTTCATGTTAAAAAATTCCTAGATCTAAAATTCCTATCAATTTCTTGTGAATTCACCGTTTAATTTTCTTCCTAAGCTTGTTCTAGTAATTTTTCACATGTGTTCTTGCTTTTGCTTCATATGAACCGTGCCAAATCCATGCTATTCCGTGAATTACTGGTTTGAATGTGTTTGAGGTGCTGTTCACATGATTTAAGTGCTAAGAATTGTGCATTACAAGTTCAAGTAGCTTTTACCATGCTTAATCTAGCTTATTAGTAATTTTAGACTTAATTTTGTCTTAGTCTTAGGTTTTTCTAATTTCGGTCCAGCAAAAGAAAGTCAAGAAAAAGAAGTACAAAGTCAAAGGAAAAAGAAAATCAAAAGAAAGCATTACAAGAAAAAGAATCACAAGAAAATTCAAAGAGAAGAAAAACAAGAAAAGTGAAATTCTAGTGAAATTCAAGTGAGTAGAAAAAGAGCAATTGAAAAGTGAATTTAGCGAAATTAAAGCCTAAATGTGCAGTGTAGTACCTTGAGTATTTGAGCCTCTAAACACTCCCAAAATTAGTGGTTCAAAGGACTTAGAACACTAGAGGCACTTAGGACTAAGCATTATCACCAAAACTTGAGTTTAGATTGCTAGTAGCCTAGATTCTTGAACTTGTGGTGTGTGATGTGCTTGGTAACTTGAAACTCTGTTTTTCCCTTGTATTTTTGAGCATATTACTTGGTTTTACAGTGGTGAAAACTGCACCTAATCACTAAAAATCACTTCACAAAATTCACTTGCAAATTTACCTAAATTCGGGTGCTAAATTGGTGCCAAAATTGCTTGTAAATTGGCTTGTTCATAAAATTCTTGATTCGCTGGAAATTTTCCAGATTTGAGCATTGTTTGTGGCTGTCCAAACTGCAGTAGTTTAGTGCCTTTGTCACATATAAACTTCTTATATTTGAGTAGCCAAAATTTTGTTCATTGAGTACCTTTTATTGCTTGTCATTTTGGACTCCTAAGTTTTGTCTTGAGTTTGTATTTCTTGGACTTCTTAAGCTTGATTCTAGAACCGTTCCTCTTTCACTTTGGATACTTGGACCTTGAATGATTGATTAGAGGTTTGAACAAGAGTATTAAGAGAGGTTGAGTGGAAAAAGACAAGAGAGAACATTAGAGAAAAAGTCTTGAAGTGTGAAATACGAGTGGCTTGAGTGCATACACTTAGTGAGTGGAAAGGATCCTATTTTCTCTATATTTTTGTGTACTAATCTTTGTTGTGCAGCCATGGATAGTTCCCCTAGTGTAGGAAATGACCTTTCACCTAAAACTAGAAAAATGATGGATCTAATGAAGAACATGCTACAAACTAGTTTAGAGGATAGGTTTGATCTAGAAAGGAGAGCTAAGGAAGAGAGAAAGATTAGGAAAGAGTTAGAGAAAAAGATCCTTGGAGAGACAAGTGGAAACCAAACAAAACATCAACCTAGAGGTGCTGGAAATTCTAGCCACCGAGGAAGTGCTAGTAGAGGAAGCCAATCTACACCTAGGAGTAGTGAAGGTGGGAGCAATTGTAAAATATAAAACACAAGAAGGGGGGTTGAATTGTGTTAATTAAAAAATTTATCCCTTTCGTCTGTGGGTTTCAAAGCTGTTCAGACGAAACAATATTTATGTTGAAAGATTGATTTTAATGATCAGACGTTATAGTGTGATTATCCCCTGTTAGTTGATCAGACGAAACAAAAATAAACACAGTTATTTTTATACTGGTTCGTCTATTCAAGACTACGTCCAGTTACCCAGGAACCGCTGAGTTTTCACTACCAACCGTGAAAGGGTTACAAGTATTCTTTGATCCCAGCCACTTCTGGCTATACACAGATATTCTTTGCTCCCAGCCTTCTCAGGCTAAACCAACCTCCACAGGCTATTACAAGAGGTATTCTTTGAACCCAGCCTCCACAGGCTATTACAAGAGGTATTCTTTGGAACACAGCCTCCCTCAGCTAAAATGCCACACAAGTGGACTTTAAAAGATGTTTTAGAAAAACAAAGTTTTCTCTACGGCAGAGAGGTGTTTACAATAAAGCACTATCATAGATTTGAGCGAATCTTTAAGAGATAGATGAAGATAAGCGTATTCGCCAACTTGTTCTGGTCGTAGTGAAGTCCTTTTATAGGCATCTTCATCAAATAGCCGTTAGACTCATTTGAATGCCGTTGAGAGTCGTTGGAGATCTTCTAGAGAATTTTCCAAAAAGGTTGTCAGTTGTCCTTGATTGATAGATGAGAGTTGCAGCGGATATCTCGGATTGAATTGCGTGTGCAGTTCCTTTTACTGACTTGTACAGAGATGTGACAAAAAGGTAGAGACCTTTTTGACTTTGGATGTGAAAGCGTAGATCCCCATATAGATCTTGGATTTTTCTCATGATGACTCCTTTAGATTTTAAATCTTGGCGTGAGACTTCAACTGAGCTTCACTTTTGGATAGACAAAATGAATCTTTAAACTTCTTTGTTTCGTCTCATCCTTTTGTCTTAAGCTTCACTCTTGGACAGACGGAGGTCTTCAACTTGAGTAGTCTTCTTTCGTCTGTGCCAGTATCGTCTGATGGCTTGGCTCTTGGACAGACGTAACACTTCAAATTGAATAGACTTCTTTCGTCTGTGCGGGTTCTGTCTGATGTCTTGGCTTGTGGACAGACGCAACACTTCAAACTTTGAAGGGCCATCTTCCGTCGAATTTGGTTTCGTCTTAGCGAGTCTTGATAGCTTGATTTCGTCTGTCTTGTAATAATCAAAATCTTGAGGTGTTAATCTTCCTTGATCTAACAATCTCCCCTTTTTGATGATTACGAGACCATACCACGAAATTCTTCATAAGACATGGTTAGACGAACCAGCGTTTATGAGCCGGATTTACATCAAGACGATGTTTTCTGAGAAATACCTCTTTATAAATGTTTGTTACATCAATGTGATGTAATCAGATTATTACAATGGTATTCAAAGCAGAAAACAATAACGAATTACAATGTATATGATAACAAATGAAATAATAAAATTACATTGTATATTCTATACTAAAAAATTTACAACAGTCTTACTCCCCCTAAGACGGTACTTCCACGTTCTTGTTTGCTCTTGCTCCCCCTCAGACGATGCTTTTCTTCCTTTCTCCCCCTCAGACGATGCTTTGTACCATTCTTCTTTCGTCTGGGTTAGGCTCTCCCCTTTGGATTATGCTTTCTTTTCTCTCCCCCTTGGGCTGTGATCATCAAAACTCTGATCAAGAAGAAGGTTTTGGCTTTTTGTTCAGCAGAGTCATGACAACGTTTGTAAGCTGCTGCACTTGAGACGATAGAGAAGCGTGATTTTCTTCAAGTTCTCTGTTCTTTGCTTTCAAGTGCTGACAATCTTCTTCCAAAGCCTTATATTTGCGCTTCAGAGTCTTATACTTCTCAGCTTCTTCAATATCAGCTGGCTTGGGCATCTCCTCATCAGCCTCAGCAACCTCCACCACATCATCAATTGGCATTTGCGGTGTTTGAGGCTTCTCCACAAAAGGTATAGTGTCATCAAAGATGACCACTCTGGGTGATTTCTTCAGACGCATTGTGAAAAGAGGAAGATTGAGGTAGGCTGTGAAGTTCCGGTTCCATTGATAGGTATACCACTTGGTTGGAATGGATACTTCAAGCAGTGGCTGTTCCTGAGAATATACAAATGCCCTACCAGGGAACATTCTGCCACAGACGGAAGAGTCTTCATCAAAGATGGTTCCAGAGCAGTGATCAGCTACAGACGAAACCTTCTTTTCCTTTCCCTTAGCCAGATATCTGACCAAGCATGGTCTTTTTCTATCTAAGACGATAGAGTACTTTGTTTCATCCGTCACCAGAGAGGAAAACTGAGAACCCATCATGAAGGGACAAAATCTTCCATCCTTCTTAGCTTGGCGATCGACGTGGGAGATAGATATGATTCTTTCCTTTGCTTCCCTTCGATATGCACCAGCCATCAACTTGAAAGGAAGATTGTAGTCTTCTGGGAGGCAGTGAGCAAAGTCTTCAGGGTCTTCATACTCATCTAGAAGGAGAGAGTAGCGTGGGTTGATCCTAGAACAGTGGGGTCTCATCCACGGGAGCACAATTCCTAGAGAGTGGCCTAAACCAACATACTCTGCTTGATTGAGAGGAATTGTGAATGGCATTGGATCATGACGATCTATGGCGTTAAGATGCCAGTGTTTGCAGTCTTTCGGCTCATAGCGGAGAGAGTCAATATCACCATTTGTACAGTGATGAAAAACTGGTGCATTGATCTCGTACCGCAACCTCCACTTTGGATTATTTCTTTGTGGAATGTGGGGATCATAGCCAAGCGCTGGTCCTTCAATCTCCGACGCAGCGAGATGATCCTTATAAGCCTTTATGTTTTCTAGTCCCTTGATATTTAAATTAGCCAGAGTGTCCCAGGGCAGACGCTTCAACCAGTTGCGTTGCTCCTCTGGAGAATAAACAACATTTTCGTCAAAATCAGCTGGCTTCAAGGGCTTATTGTATATAATGGGGTTAACAAATCTCCCCAGCTGGAATCCCTTCTTTCCTCTGTACTGATAAGGGTTCTTCAGTTCTATGTATGGTGTATTCTTTATATACAGGTCTTCATCGTCTGCTAATTGAGCATGCTCAGACGATTCAGCAAAATTGGAGACTTCATCAATCTTCGCTCCAATAATCCAATCAGGTTTGATTGGTCTGTCGGCGCAAGTGCTTTCTTCATATCTTCGCATGACTAATTCGTTTAGGAACGAATAGTCAATCTTGCGCTTTGGGGGTAAGTCTTCTGGATTAAGTACTTCAACATGTACTCTTCCCCTTGATGCATCCACTCTAGAATCTTCTTCATCAGACGAAGAACTTGCATCTTCAATAAGTATGATGCCTTCAGACGGAACTTCCTTCGTCTGGTAGTGGAATGCTCCTTCTTCTTCAGACTCAGCAAGAGACGTCTGTGCTAGGCAAGCATTTAGCGGAGACGCAACAAGTGGCTCAGAAGGAGTTGCCATTTGTTCGTCTGGGAGTGTTGTAGATGGAAGAATCTCCATTGTAGAGGCTTCTTCGTTTAACATAGTTTCCAACTCCTCCGCAAGTTGGGCGTTGTCTTTCTAGATCTGGGCAGTCTCTTCACTGTCCATGCCCTCTGAGGTTGGTTGAGCGGGTGGTCCCTCAGACGATCCAATGCCCCTAATGCTTTCTTGAAAGAGTTTTTCTCTTTCAGCTTGAAGCAAAAATGAGACTCGCTTAGCCTCTTTGAGTTAACGCTCTTCATCTGTCTTCCCAACTACAACAGATGCAAGCTTTTGCTTCATCTTATCCTTGCCTTTAGCAACTTTCTCAAGCGCAAGCTTCCTAGCTTTTGCTTTTCTTTCTGCTTCTTTCCTTTGTTTTTCTTCGTCTGTTAGAATCTTCACAGACGGAACTTTCTCAGACGGTATGGTTACCCCTTCATTTTCACTTGGGGATACCGTCTGTGTCTTTGTTTTAGCACCAATGTGCTTGATTCTGATAGTTCTTTTCTTTTTCTTGAGGGGTTCCTCAAGAACATCCTCAAAAGGAACTTCAGATATTATCACAGAAGGAGGAGGTTGAGGTTGGTTTGATGTTTGGGCTTGTGTTTGGGTTTGTATTATGGGTTCTGTTTGGGGTTGTGTTTCGGACGGTGTTTGGGCTTGTGTTTGAGGTTTAGCGCGCTTGATACGGGCTCTGTGTGGTTCTTTGGGAATGGGTCATAGTGGGGTGTCCTCATTTGGTGAACGAAGTAGAGAGCTTGGTGTGAGATGCATCTTCGCAAAGGTGCTAGCTTTCACTTCTTTTCCCTCAGGGTGCCACGTAACTCCGGTGGTATCGAAACCCTGGTTGATTATAATCTGGGAGAAGAGAGTGGCGTAGGGGATACTGTTCTTCCTACGAATGTTTCGATTCTTCAAAGCACTCACCCAGTGGTCGAGAATGACGTGAGGGAGGCTCATCCTTCCTTTTCTCAGACAGTAGAAAATACAAAATCTGTCTCGAGCACTCACATTATCACGAGAGCCTGTTCTTGGTGTGAAAATGTTGAACAACAAGTTATGGATGATTCTTGCTGTGGGAGTTAGAAGTCCTGCTCTGAAAGACTTGGGATCTTCAAAATCTGGAATTTTCGCGTAGAGGACTTTGTTTACATGTTCCTCTGACTCGTTCTTCATCCAGTTAGGGGAGTAGAAGCGCCCTTCGGCCTTGCAGTTCCCGGCCTCAGCAATAGAGTCCACCGTAATGATGTACTCTTTGTTGTCAATGGTTCCAACGATACCATCATCAAACTCCTTGGCATCGCTCGTAAGTCGGCATATGCCTCCATCACCATGGGCCTTTGGTCTCAAGCAAAGCCCATCCACCCAGTGTGGTCAAACATCTTCACCACTCTGTTTGAAACTATCTCCATAGTTTCCCTTGATATCCACTTGCTTAGCAAGAATAAGTCTTGAGCGAAGAAGGTGGCTTCAGAGGTTTTGGTTGTTTTGGTGTTCTTGGCGGCCATTGTTGAGAATTTGAAAAGAGAGAATGAAAGCTTAGTGAGTATTTAGGTTATAGAGAGTTCAAACAGTTTCAAATTACAGTAAAGAATGAAAGAGTTATTTTTCACAAGTATTTATAAGTAAAGAATAAAAACGGTTGCAATTCATCAGACGAAAGAGATTTTGAGAAACTGCCCCTTTTTATGACGTGTCCATTGAAAACTGTCCTTGATTTGACATGTCCACATCATTGTCTTTTCAATGATTGATTTGACCTCTGCAATTCACGGCGCGTGCTTATCATTGTCCTAGAATAGTGCAATAAATGACAGACACATTTATTGCTCTCTTTAATTTGTCCCTGCACACTTGAGATAAACTTATTAAAAAGTAACAGTTGCGTCTGTTGAATTTTACCACAGTAACTATTCAACTAGATCATACGCAATGTTTCGTCTTAACACGAAGTAATGTACAGACGGAACAAAAAAGATACAGACGGAACAAATTCAATCAATAACTCAGACGAAACAATTTTCAATCATTCAAAGAAATAATTCCAAGATTTTCTTTAATGAAATTGAATCGTGTTTCATCTAAAGCTTTTGTAAATATATCTGCCCATTGAAAATCAATTTGAACAAACTGTATATCGAAAATACCTTTTTGGATATAATCTCTTATGAAATGAAAACGAATTTCAATATGTTTAGCTTTTGAATGTTGAATAGGATTTTTGCTGAGATTGATTGCACTTGTGTTATCACAAAATACTGGTATCTGATTCTCAAACCTGGAATAATCCTCAAGTTGATGTTTGATCCATAGTAGTTGTGAACAATACCCTGCCGCAGCAATGTATTCTGCTTCAGTTGTTGAGAGTGCAATGGAGTTTTGTTTCTTGCTTGACCAAGATATTAGTGATGATCCAAGAAATTGGCATCCTCCACTTGTGCTTTTTCTCTCCACTTTATCTCCAGCATAATCAGCATCACAAAATCCTCTTAAACTGAAATCACTATTTTTCTTATAAAACAGAGAGAGATTAGTTGTTCCAACAAGATATCTAAGAATTCTCTTTCTGACTTGTAAATGAGATTCTTTGGGATCGATTGAAAACGCGCGCATAGACGGATGCTAAACATAATGTCGTCCGCTCGCGGTTAAATAAAGGAGTGAGCCAATCATACCTCGTATATCGTCGATTTAGACTTACCCGACTCATCCTTGTTAAGATTCGCTCAGACGAATGCATTGGGTTCTTCATAGGCTTGGAATTTTCCATCTTGAACTTCTTGATAAGTTCCTTTGTGTACTTGTTGATGGATGTAGATTCCTTCTTTCGTCTGCATTTGATTTGAAGTCCTAGAAAGAACTTCAATTCTCCCATCATACTCATTTCAAACTCATCCCGCATTAGCTTTGAAAAATCCTTGCAAAGAGAGTTGTTAGTAGCTCCAAAGACTATATCGTCTACATAAATCTTGACTATAATAAAGTCCTTTGAAACGCTTTTCTTGAAAGAGAGTTGTATCAACCTTTCCTCTTGAAAAACCATTTTTAAGAAGGAAATCTTGAGTCTGTCATACCAAGCTCGAGGAGCTTGTTTTAGACCATACTGAGTGCTTTCTTGAGTTTGAAAACATGATCTTTGAGACAAACTTTCAAAGCCGGGGAGGTTGTTTTACATACACTTCTTCTTCAATAAAACCATTTAGAAAAGCACTTTTTACATCCATTTGATATAGAACGATATTCTTGTGAGCAAAGAAAAGCAAGTAATATTCTAATAGCTTCTAATCTAGCTACGGGTGCAAAGGTTTGATAAAATCAATACCTTCTTTTGATTGTATCCTTGTGCTACTAACCTTGCTTTGTTTCTTACCACTTTTCCAGCTTCATCAAGCTTGTTTCTGAACACCCATCTGGTTCCGATGATGCTTTTGTTCTTTGGTCTTTCAACAAGGGTCCATACGTCATTCCTTGTGAACTGATTGAGTTCTTCTTCCGTAGCCAAAATCCAATCGTTGTCTTGAAGAGCATCTTCAATGTTATTTGGCTCCAAAGTTGATACAAGAGCATAGCTTGAAATATACTTCACTTTAGATCTTGTTTGAACACCTTGAGATCTATCTCCAATGATGAGATCTTCTGTATGGTTTGATGCAAACTTCCATGTTTTTGCAGGGGCTTGATCTCCCTGTTGATGAGCATTAGACGAAGAGGGTTCGTCTATGCATCTATCGTCTGTCCTTGTATCGTCTGACCCTGTATCGTCTGACCCTTGTTTATCATCTTGTTTTGAATTCTGACCAGAAGGATTAATCTGCAAATTATCAAACAAGTTTTCTAGGTTTGATATTTCTTTATCAGCCTTTGAGTTATCTTGAAACTTTACATGGATTGATTCTTCTACAACTTGCGTCTTAGAGTTAAATACTCTATAGGCCTTAGATGTATTGGAATATCCAAGAAAGATTCCTTTAACCACCTTTGAATCAAACTTTCCAAGTTGATCTTTGGTGTTTAGGATAAAGCATTCACATCCAAAAGGATGGAAGTAAGAAATGTTGGGTCTTCTTCCTTTCCATAATTCATATGGAGTCTTATTCAAGATTGGTCTTATCAATATTCTGTTTTGAATATAACAGGAAGTGTTGACTGCTTCTGCCCAATAATATTTCGGGAGAAAGCTTTCATGCAACAAAGTTCTAGCCATTTCTTGTAAAGTACGATTTTTCCTTTCCACAACTCCATTTTGTTGAGGAGTTCTTGGAGACGAAAAATTGTGAAATATACCATTTTCAAAACAAAAGGCTTTGAACTCAGAGTTCTCAAACTCTGTTCCATGATCGCTTCTCAAAGACGCGATACAAAATCCTTTTTCTTTTTGAACACGTTTACAAAATATTTCAAAGACCTTGAATGACTCATGTTTATGGGCTAGGAAGTATACCCATGTAAATCTAGTATAGTCATCTACAATGACAAATCCATATCTCTTCCTCCAAGACTTTCGATCGAGTGGGTCCAAAGAGATCAATATGTAACAGTTCTAATGGTCTTGTCGTGGAAACAACATTTTTAGATTTGAAAGAAGCTTTGAGTTGTTTCCCATGCTAACAAGATTCACACAGACGATTGGTTTTCCAAGATATTTTTGGCAAACCTTTTACAAGATCTTTCTTAGAAATTTTTGAAATATACTTGAGACTTAAATGTCCAAGCTTTTTATGCCAAATATCTCGTTCATCGTCTGCTGAAATCAAACATGTTACATTCTGATCACTTAGGTCAGAAAGGCAAACCTCATAAAGGTTGTTCTTTCTTTTCCTAACAAAAAGAATGGATTTATCTTTGTTCTTCACTATACACTCATCAGAGTTAAAAGCTACTTCATATCCACTATCACAAAATTGACTTATGCTAAGTAGATTGAAGTTAAGACCTTTAGCGTATGATACGTTCTGAATAAGGGTATTGGGTGTCTTACCAACAGTCCCAATGCCAAGAATTTTACCTTTACCAGAACCATATGAGACAGACCCTTTACTTGGTCTGAGGTCTTGGAACATAGACAGTGTCTCCCGTCATGTGTCGTGAGCATCCTTTGTCCAGTGTACCGACTTGAAGTCTTGTCTCTTCCCATTGAGGATATCCGCAATAGGAACAATAAGTGACTTTGGTACCCAAATCTTTTTGGGTCCTTTCTTGTTAGTTACAAAAGGCTTCTTTTTGTTTTGAGCCTTTTTGTAGATGTTAGGAACCTTGTTATAATTCCTCTTCTTTTTATCAGACGAAACAGGTTTATTTTTCCTTTTCGTCTGTCCCGCTAACATAACCAAGTCCACTTTTATCTTTTGGTGATCTCCCATATTTTAAAATGTTTTCAAGAATGGAGGATCCCTTTGTAAACTTGGTTAAGTAATTGAGTAAGGACTCATTTTCTTTCTTTAATCTTTCGATTTCAAGAATGAAAATGTCCTTTTTTTTCAGACGAAACATCACTTGATATTTTCTTATCTAGAAACTCAATTTGATTTCAAAACGCATTCTCTTCCAAAGCTTGTCTTAGCTTGGTTTTGCAAGTTTTGTATTCTTCGAAAGCAATAAAATGAGAGTTAGCTAGAAGAGTATCATATGATATTTCTTCTGATTCTGACTCAGACTCAGAAGAAGAGGATGAAGAAGTTTCATTGTAATTTACCTCTGTTGAGACATGATTTCCAGCCATGAGACATATGTTTGCTGTTTCTTCTTCTTCAGAGGATTCCTCTGAGCTTTCACTGTCAAGGTCTTCCCAAGTCAGCAAGTTTTTCTTTCCTTTATTTCTTTGAGAGCTCCACCTCTTTTTCAATCTGGGACATTCTGACCTCATGTGTCCCAGTTTTCTGCATTCATAGCACATAATCTCTGTGCTATCTACTTTAGTTGATGACTTCTCAGGGAACTTCTTCTCCTTTTTCTTGAAGAAGTGTTGGCCTCTCCCCTTCTTCATCATCATTCTTTTGAATCGTCTGGCCATGAGTGAGACTTCGTCTTCAGACGAATCATCAGACGATTCTGATTCAGTTGAATCAACCTTCAAAATCTTTGCTTTCTTTTTACTGTCCTTCTTGACAGACTCTTCTTTAGGAGTATTGTTGACAGACGGAAGAGCTATAGGTTCTTGAACCTTGATCTTCTCCCTTTTACATAAGAGTACTTCATGTACCCCTAGAGCTCCTATTAACTCATCTAGAGTTAATGTCTTCATATCTCTTCTAACAGAGATAGCTGTGGACATGGCTTCCCAAGGAGGTGGGAGACTGTCCAAGATCTTCATGTTGTTCTGCGCCTTTGTGAAAGTAATTCCTAGAGCAGTGAGTCCATTTAATATGGTTTGGAATTTTCCAAACATCATATCAGTTGACTCTCCTTTCTTCATAGAGAACACTTCATATTCTCTTTGAAGAGTGGCAGCCTTCCTCATTCTCACATCTTCAGTGCCTTCATATGAGATTTTGAGTGCATCCCATAATTCTTTAGCAGTTTTGTAGGCACAGAATCTGTTATACTCTGTTCTGGAGAGAGCATACATAAGAGCATATCTTGCTTTATTGTTCAGCTCCATTATAGAATATTCTTCTTTTCCCCATTCTCCTTCAGGCTTTACAATGGGGATATCTCCAGTTGTGATTATATTCCACAATCTGTATTGGGTTGACTTGATGTACATTTCCATTCTGTCAGCCCAGTAGGGATAATCATCTCTAGAGAATGTTGGAGGTTTGTTCATAGAGGCTCCTCCAAATAAGAATGATGGTCCATGTGAGTCCATGCTGGATCTTTTCCTCTAGCAGCTGTTAAGCGCTCAACCCTTAGAGGCTGAGCTCTGATACCAAACTGTAAAATATAAAACACAAGAAGGGGGTTGAATTGTGTTAATTAAAAATTTTATACCTTTCGTCTGTGGGTTTCAAAGCTGTTCAGACGAAACAATATTTATGTTGAAAGATTGATTTTAATGATCAGACGTTATAGTGTGATTATCCCCTGTTAGTTGATTAGACGAAACAAAAATAAACACAGTTATTTTTATACTGGTTCGTCTATTCAAGACTACGTCCAGTTACCCAGGAACCGCTGAGTTTTCACTACCAACCGTGAAAGGGTTACAAGTATTCTTTGATCCCAGCCACTTCTGGCTATACACAGATATTCTTTGCTCCCAGCCTTCTCAGGCTAAACCAACAAGGTATTCTTTGAACCCAGCCTCCACAGGCTATTACAAGAGGTATTCTTTGGAACACAGCCTCCTCAGGCTAAAATGCCACACAAGTGGACTTTGAAAGATGTTTTAGAAAAACAAAGTTTTTCTCTACGCAGAGAGGTGTTTACAATAAAGCACTATCACAGATTTGAGCGAATCCTTAAGAGATAGATGAAGATAAGCGTATTCGCCAACTTGTTCTGGTCGTAGTGAAGTCCTTTTATAGGCATCTTCTTCAAATAGCTGTTAGACTCATTTGAATGCCGTTGAGAGTCGTTGGAGATCTTCTAGAGAACTTTCCAAAAAGGTTGTCAGTTGTCCTTGATTGATAGATGAGAGTTGCAGCAGATATCTCGGACTGAATTGTGTGCGCAGTTCCTTTTACTAACTTGTACAGAGATGTGACAAAAAGGTAGATCCCCATATAGATCTTGGATTTTTCTCATGATGACTCCTTTAGATTTTAAATCTTGGCGTGAGACTTCAACTGAGCTTCACTTTTGGATAGACGAAATGAATCTTTAAACTTCTTTGTTTCGTCTCATCCTTTTGTCTTAAGCTTCACTCTTGGACAGACGGAGGTCTTCAACTTGAGTAGTCTTCTTTCGTCTGTGCCAGTATCGTCTGATGGTTTGGCTCTTGGACAGACGTAACACTTCAAATTGAATAGACTTCTTTCGTCTGTGCGGGTTCCGTCTGATGTCTTGGCTTGTGGACAGACGCAACACTTCAAACTTTGAAGGGCCATCTTCCGTCTGAGCTGGTTTCGTCTTAGCAGGTCTTGATAGCTTGATTTCGTCTGTCTTGTAATAATCAAAATCTTGAGGTGTTAATCTTCCTTGATTTAACAACAATGATGAAGATGACCATGAGTATAGGGGTCATAGGAGAAGTAGAAGGGGAGGTAGGAGAGAAGACTTTGGTGATTTTGGAGGGTATGGCCGAGGCAACCATTACTTTGAGGGAGAAGGTAGGATAGATGAGAGGAACTTTAAGCTAAACCTACCTAAGTTTAATGGAGAAGGGAGTGTCGAAGCATACCTAGAGTGGACCATGAAACTAGACCAAATTTTCTCATGCTATCCCATTTTAAATGAAGAGAAAAAGTTGAACTTAGCTATATTGGAGTTTGAGGGATATGCACTAGTGTGGTGGAACCAAATTCTAGTAAAGGGTGAGAGGAGGAGGAGACCACAAATCACCTCATGGACCCAACTTAAAGAAGCTATGAGAGCTAGGTTTGTACCACCAACCTATGTGAGAGACCTACACATAAAACTCCAAAGGTTGACTCAAGGGACCAAGAGTGTGCAAGAGTACTATAAGGAGCTTGAGTTAACTATGCTAAGATGTGACTACCGAGAGGCTAGAGAGGCCACATTAGCTAGGTTCACCCATGGACTTAATAGGGAGATTCAAGACATTCTTGAGCTCTAAAGCTATGTGACCATAGAGGAGGCCATCCACAAGGCCAAGAAGGTGGAGCAACAAATAAAGAGGAGAGGCACCTTCAAGAGATCCTCTACTTCATCTTCTAACTCTTGGAGAGACAAAGGCAAGAGAGAAGGATACTCCAACATGAGAAAGCCACATGACCGAGACAACACTAAGGTAAAGGAGGTACATCCTAACTTTTCTAAACCTAGTTCTATTAAATGTTTCAAATGTTTAGGTCATGGCCACATAGCCTCTCATTGCCCAAACAAGAAAGCTATGATGGTGAGAAATGATGGAGCAATCACAAGTGAAGATTCAAGCTCATCATCTAGTGAGAGTGAGGCATCAAGTGCAAGTGAGCATTCATCCTTTGAACAAGCCGAGGAGGGAGATCTCTTGATGGTAAGGAGGATGCTAAGCAATGTAAGTAAGGAGCTTGATGATTCACAAAGGGAGAATATCTTCCATAGTAGATGTACTATTGAAGGAAAGGTATGCTCTATAATTATTGATAGTGGTAGTTGCACTAATGTAGTAAGCACTAGATTAGTGGATAAATTAAAATTGAAAACATCTTCACATGCTAAACCATATAAGCTACAATGGTTGAGTGAAAAAGGAGAGTTAGTGGTAGACAAACAAGTACTCATATCTTTTACTATTGGCAAATATAATTATGAAGTACTTTGTGATGTTGTTCCTATGGAGGCCACACACTTACTCCTTGGTAGACCGTGGCAATTTGATAGAAAGGCTATACATGATGGAGTTGCCAATACTTATATTCTTTCTCATGTAGGTAAGAAGGTTACACTCAAACCACTAACACCTAAGGAGGTTTGTGAAGATCAAATAAAGATGAAGCTTAAGAGAGACCAAGAGAAGCAACTCACCTTGGCCGAGAGCTCCAAGGGCACACCCAAGCATGGAGACAAGCCCACGGCCGAGAGCTCCAAGGGAGGTAAAGCTAAAGGGAAGTTGTCTAATCCTAAGGTTCATAAGCTTGAAAAATTGAAAAGTAAAAAGAAGGAAAAGAAAGATAGCTTCTTGATAGAGAAGAGTGAACTTAAGAGAGACTATCTAGCTAGGAAATCCATGTTTCTTTGCATCCCTAATCCTTTGGTTTTGAGTTCTAACTTTGTAGGTGAGCAAGGAAGCTTGGAGGCTTTATTGGAGGAATTTCAAGATGTCTTTCCCAAAGACATACCTCACGGCCTTCCCCCTATAAGAGGCATTGAGCATTAAATTGACTTGATACTGGGTGCACCACTACCAAACCATCCAAGCTATAGGAGTTCTCCTCAAGAGAGCCATGAAATTCAAAGGCAAGTACAAGAGCTTATGGACAAGGGTTGGGTGAAGGAGAGCCTCTCTCCTTGTGCATCACCCGTGATACTAGTGCCTAAGAAGGAGGGAACATGGAGGATGTGCACCGATTGTAGAGCAATCAACAACATCACTATTAGGTATCGCCATCCTATCCCTAGACTAGATGACTTGTTGGATGAGTTGTATGGTGCTTGTTTATTCTCAAAGATAGATCTTAAAAGTGGTTACCACCAAATTAGAATGAAACAAGGTCATGAGTGGAAAACCGCATTTAAGACTAAATTTGGGTTATATGAATGGCTTGTTATGCCATTTGGCTTATCTAATGCACCTAGTACCTTCATGAGACTCATGAACCATGTGTTGAGAGAGTTCTTAGGGAAGTTTTTAGTTGTATACTTTGATGATATTTTTGATATATAGTAAAACTTTTCTTGAACATCTAACACATTTGAAATGTGTCTTGGAAGTACTTAGGAAGGAACATCTTTATGCCAACAAGAGCAAATGTACCTTCTCTACCAACAAGGTAGTATTTCTCGGTTATGTAGTGAGCTCTCAAGGAGTTCAAGTTGATGAAGGAAAGGTAAAAGCTATACAAGAGTGGCCTACTCCCACTTGTGTAAAAGATGTTAGGAGTTTTCATGGCTTAGCTAGTTTTTATAGGAGATTTGTTAAAGACTTTAGTACAATTGCTTCTCCTTTAAATGAACTTGTTAAGAAGGAAATTCCATTTGTGTGGGGGCCTAAGCAAGAGGAAGCCTTTCGGTTATTAAAGGAAAAGTTAACTAATGCACCTATTCTTGTTTTGCCTAACTTTGATTTGTCTTTTGAGTTGGAGTGTGATGCTTCAAATGTAGGAGTGGGAGCCGTGTTGACACAAGGAACACATCCCGTGGCCTATTATAGTGAAAAGCTCAAAGGTGCACAAGTGAACTACTCAACATATGACAAGGAGATGTATGCCCTAGTGAGAGCCTTCCAAGTGTGGCAACACTACCTCCTTCCCAAAGAGTTCATAGTGCATACCGATCATGAGGCTTTGAAGCACTTGAAGGGCCAAGGCAAATTGGGTAAACGACATGCAAGATGGGTAGAATTCATTGAAACTTTTCCTTATGTCATTAAATACAAGAAGGGTGTGAATAATGTTGTAGCCGATGCACTTAGTAGGAGATACACTTTGATTACCATGTTAGAAACTAAGATGCTAGGTTTTGAACATATCAAATGCTTGTATGAAAATGACCTTGATTTTGGGGAAGTTTACATGATGTGTGTGCATGAGGCTCATAAAGATTTCTATAGGCATGAAGGCTATTTTTTAAAAGGAAAAACTTTGTGTATACCTAAGACATCTTTAAGAGACCTACTAGCATGTGAGGCACATGAAAGGGGCATCATGGGGTATTTTGGGATTGATAAAACTCTAGCTATATTACAAGAACATTTTTATTGGCCACACATGAAAAGGGATGTGAACCGATTCATATCTAAGTGCATAGCATGCCATAGGGCCAAGTCTAGGGTTTTAAATCATGGATTGTACACCCCTTTACCCATCCCTAATTCCCCTTGGGTTGATATTTCTATGGACTTTGTCCTTGGTTTGCCTAAGACCAAAAGGGGAATGGATTCATTGTTTGTTATAGTGTGTAGGTTTTCTAAAATGGCACACTTCATTGCTTGTCACAAAGTTGATGACGTCACACACATAGCAAACTTGTTTTTCAAAGAAGTGGTGAGATTGCATGGGTTGCCGAAAAGCATAGTGAGTGTTAGGGATTCCAAATTCCTTAGTCATTTTTGGAGGACCCTATGGGGTAAGCTTGGCACTAAACTCTTGTTTTCTACCATTTGTCATCCTCAAACGGATGGCCAAACAGAAGTGGTTAATAGGACTCTAGGTCAATTACTAAGGTGTTTTGTTAGAGGAAATGTGAAGACTTGGGAAGAGCATTTACCATTTATTGAGTTTGCTTATAATAGGGTAGTAAATGCAACTACTAAGTGTTCTCCATTTGAGATTGTATATGGATTCAACCCACTAACACCTCTTGATCTCATTCCTTTGCCACTTGAGTTTACTTTGGATGTAGATGGAGCTAGCAAGGCCGAAAGGGTGAAGACTCTCCATGCCAAGATTAAAGATCAAATTGAGAGGAGATACACCAAGGTGGCAACTAAAGCAAACCAACATAAGAAAGATGTTCAATTTCAAGAAGGAGATTTGGTTTGGCTTCATCTAAGGAAGGAGAGGTTCCCTACTCTTAGGGGATCAAAAATTTCACCTAGAGGAGACGGTCCTTTCAAGATTATCCAAAAACTTGGACCAAATGCTTACAAACTTGACCTCCCTAACACTTATACTTGTAGTAATTCTTTCAATGTTAGTGATTTATCTCCTTTTGTTGTAGGTGAAGAGGAGCATAACTTGAGAACAAGTTCAACTCAAGAAGGAGGGTTTGATGGAGGACCATCCTTGTCTAGAAGAATCACAAGGTCCATGACAAAGAAAATACAAGAAGAAGTGGAGAGTCAACTCCAAAGTCAAAGTCAACTCTCAAGTCAAGAGTAAACTCAAGACTTCTTCTTAACTTGTAATAGGACTTGTAATTTTTCTAGTATTTGTAATTTGTAATTAGGAGTTAAGTTTTGAATAATTGAACACACATGTGTTAGTGTGGCTCACGGCCTAAGGGTGCCAAAATAAGAACAAAAATCTCTACCAAAGAGGGAGAGAGTGGCGCACACTCTCTTGGGAGAGAGTGGAAGAGATTTGGAGGGAAAGTAGTGGAGGAAGCACTAACTCAATTTGAATCTCAACCTTTAGATGGGATCTACAAATTTTAATCTAATGGTTGAGTTTAAATTCAGCCAAGCCATGCTTTTGACACCACTTCTTAAGTGAACTCTAACCACTTGATTTAGATCTAATCAAGAGGCTAGAATTCAAACTTAAGACATGCTTTTCCCACCACTTGAGCTCCACACCGTGACCCTAGGATCCCTTCTTGATCCAAGGATGGAGCTTGGTGATCCGTGTGAAGTGCTTGAGAGAGCTTTCCACACGTTGATCCCAAGCTAGATCCAAGGGTGAAGATAAGAAACTTGTTCTCCAAGTTGGCGCCACCTACACCTAGTATAAATAGGATTTTTTTTGAATTGTAAACACTTTTGATTAATTGAGAATTGAATTCAGAAAATTGAGAGTGTTTTCTCTCTTGTGTTCTTGTGAAGAACCTTGAATCTCATCAATGGCTTCCTTGCTCCATTGTGGCGGTTCCACCTCAAGCTTATTGGCACTTGCCATGGCGCTTCCATTTCTCTTCTAATCCGTTTTCTCCATTTCTTTTCCCCTTGAGGCGCAAGCTTCTTCTTCCTAAACACCTAAGTCTCCATTGAAGCATGAAGATTCGTGACTTCTATGCTATTCTCCTTGAGGATTGCATCACTGAGTCTCGCTTTGAGTCGATTGTTATTGATCGGTTGGATGAGATCGAAGCAACCACTGCCAAACGCTTGGACGTGATGGAGTCTGCTCAAAGTGCTCGGTTGATGGACCTCAAGGAGCTGATAGAGTCTTTCCACACTCGTTTAGATACCCTCTAGTATTTCCTTTCTATCACACCTCTCTTTTTGCTTATTCATATACCAAATAGGGGGAGAAATGTTTAGAGTAGGACATCTATGATAGGGGGAGTACTTGATTTGGTTTGGGTAGTAATTTAGTTAGCTTATGTTTAGTTTATTTTAATTGTATTTTATTCTCTACTGCAATGAACATTTGAATTTTGGTTGTAATATTTTTTTTAACTATCCTTTAATCGTTTTATTTTTCTTATATTCCGCTCTGATAACTACTTGGTCTAGATTTGTGATTTTGTTTTGAATCATGACTTACATTCTTGTATGAATGATTTGATGATGCTCTGAAATATATTGGTTTGAATTGTGAATCTGCAATGCATACACTCTGTACTTGGAAATTTTAACAATTGCAGGATTCTTAAAAGATCAACACACATGCTAAAGTCCTAGGAAAACCTTGTTTTGGATTTGGTACATCAAAACCAAAAAGTGGGAGATTGTTGGACTTAAAGCTTGAAGATGCTTGGAGTGTCTCTCTTGTTGTTTTGATTTTGATGCAATATTTTGGTTTTCTTAGATGATTTGTAACTAGGAGTTTCCTATGTATTGATTGTTTAGTTTAGGCTTGTATGTGTTTGTTCTTAGTTGGAATGCCTTGGAAAGCTAAGTTGATCTTGTGTGATTTCTCATGATTGAAATGTTTGAATTTCCCTCTAAATTTATTTTCAAAAGGTTTCAATTACCAACTGAGGTAATAGATTACCAATTGCGGTAATCAACTGCCAAAAGTGGGTAACAGAGTGGAAATCAACATTTGGCTCTAGAGTAATCGATTACCCCTTCGGGTTAATCAATTACCTTGAGTTAAAATCACCTTGCAAAAGATTTGCCTCCTGGTTCAATCAATTACCAATTTGGGGTAGTCGATTACCACTATCAGAAATTCATTGAATTGCCTAATTGAGCTTTAAAATGAAACTATAAATACCCCTCATTTGAAAATCTTTTAGAACACAATTATAATTCTTAGAAATACACGTTTTTGAATCATTCTAACACTTTCATACTCTTTCTATTTCTTCTCCAAGAAACTCATAAAGAACTTCAAGGTTCTTCAAAGAACTTGTTTTCAAAAGGCAATCTTGATTGAATGTTCTGATTGGTTGGCATTCATAGTACTCATATGTAATCAGAATCTACACTCTAAGGTGTTTTCTAACTGATCTTTCTGTTTCCAATTTGGAATTGGGTTGATTACTCTAGGAGAGAGGTCTCTCTAGATAGAGTAAGGTTCTTTGAGAAAGGTTTTCTCAAAGGTTTGGTCTTGGAGGTGCCAAGGTCAAGGAGAACGGATCTTTGGGTTAAATAACTGGTTGATTAGGTGTTTTGATTTCGTTTTTGTGTTGCTTGTGCAGAGTGAATGTAAAGAACACAAAAGGGATCATAGTGGAAAACCAATTGCAAAAGTTGTTAGGTTGGGACTGGATGTAGGCATTTGGTCGAACCAGTATAAATCACCGTGCAATCTTCTTCTCTTTTATACTCTTTATCTTTTGCCTTACGTTGATCTTTAACATTGTTTAATCTTTGTTTTATGTTCGGTAATTGACTCGGTAATCAATTAAAACTGGTACAGATAGATACTACAATTGATTACGCATGCCTATGGGTTACTAACGTGTTTCTTGATCTTTCTTCTGTGCTTTCCGTTGTACATCTTTGATCTATCTTGTTTTTTTGTCTTAAGGATAGATAGTTAATCAAGAATAGCTTTTGATTGAATCAAAAGAAAGTAGAAACGCACCAAATTAGGCTACATAGGAACTAGAATCTATTCACCCCCTCTTGATTCTCCCGTAGGGACCATCAATAATAGATGAAAGAATAAAAAATAAATTTCTCACCCTAAGCTTGATCCTTTATTGTTCAATATTCAGAGTCTTGAAACTTGAACTTGAGCTTGAGTTCCCCCTGGGATGAAGTTACTTTTTCATTCACTTTCCCCTTCACATAACATTTCCACTTTCTCGAAAAACTTATCTGACAGAGTCAAAACTGAAAAATTATCAAACAGTAAATAAGTGTATCTTCATCTGACTCCTGTCTTTGATAATTCCCAAGCTTTAATCGGACTTCCCAATTTTATTCTTCAGACTCTACTCAACTTTTATTCTTCAGAACTCCCTCTATGATTAGTCTACCCCTTGATGGAGGACCATCTCTAAGCACGAGAATTACAAGAGCAATTCAAAGAAAAATAGAAACTTAATTTGAAGAAGAGTTGACCATGTCAAAGTCAACAAGTCAAAGTCAAAGGTTAACTCTTGGAAGTCAACAAATTAGACTCATGAAGTCTTGTAATTTTCTAAGTCTTTTGTAAATAGTTTTAGCTTAAATTATGTAAAGCTTAGACCTCATTGCGTGCATGCATTTTCGGCCAAGCTTAGCCTTTGGACCTTAAGCTATCTTATTTAAATTGGACAAAGCCTTTCATGATGAACCTAAGTGCTCTTATGATCAAATTAATCAAGTGAATTACACTCTCTTAAAGGAGAGTGGATGGGAAAAGAAAGAGTTAGTGGAATTTCCATTAACTTGATTTAAATCTCCACCACTTGATCAAATCATAATTAAGGGTGTAAATTTAAATCAATCTTCTAAGATTTGATCTCTCATTCAAGAAGGAATTCTAGCCTTAATATTACTTCTAATCCAAGGCATAGAATTTCATCTTGCTTCTTCCATGATCATCACATTTAAGATGGATTATGAGCTTTATGATCAGTTTTTTTCTAGATCATTCTTGATTGATCAATGTGAAGGATCCAAGGGTGCATATGCTTCACGGCCAAATGCTAGGGAGAAGGCTTGGTCATATAAGTTGGTCAACATTTTCATTTGTACTCACTTTTGGTCGATATTTTGAAATAGAATTGAGACTTTGTTCTCTTGAGAAAGGAGAGTTGATGGACCATCCTCAACACCACCATTGGAAGCTCAAGGAAGAAGGATTACAAGATCCATGCTCAAGAAGATTCAAGAGCAAATTCAAGATGAGTTGACTAGAGGTCAAAGTCAACAGTCAACTGTTGACCAAAAGTTAAAGTCAACAGTCAACTCTTGAAGACTTTACTATTAATTTTAAACCTTGTAATTTTCTTCAAGTTTTGTAATAGTTTTCCTTAGGCATTTAAGTAGGAAGTGGCCATAACTTGTAGCATGTAGCTCACGGCCTAGTGGACTCATTTTTGGACCAATTTTGGCAAGGCAAATGGGAGAGAGTGGCGCACACTCTCCTTGAGAGAGAGTGGATAGAGTTTGGATGCAAAGTAGTGGAATTTCCACTAACTCTAATTTAAGCTTAACCATTTTATTTGATTCAAATCAAATGGCTAAGCATGATCCGTCCAAAAGCAAGGCAAGCATGAATCATGTGTTGCTTCTTAACTCTTGATCAAGGCTTGCATCAAAGGGTTGACAATTCATAATTGAGTCACATGTTCCACACCACTCAAGAGTGAATTTCAACCCCATGATCCAAGATTTAATCAAGAGGCTAAGTTGGAAACTTTATGTCACATGACTCATGCCTCTCCTAGCTCATACCGTGGCCCTTGATGGAATTACTCATCCAATGGCCAATGCTTGAACCGTGTGAGGTGCCTTATTCAAGGCTTTCCATGCGTTGATCAAGTGTTGATCAAAGGGTGAGCAAGCCATCCGAAAATTGCCTAAGTCACATAGTATATGTAGGTGCATTTCCATTGTGTAAAGGATCTTTGATCATTTTATGAATTGAGAATAGCTTGAGCTATCTTGGAGAGAGTTCTCTCTTGGGTTTCTTCTTAGAACCTTGAGTCTTATCAATGGATGCTTATCCTTGTGGCGATTCTTCCTCTTAACTTATTGCTTATGCATGGCGTCACCATCTTCTCTTCTTCTTCCATTTTCTCTTTTCTTCTAAGTCCTTGAGTCTTGAGTCTTGTGTTGCTTCCGTCACCACTCACCCAAACCGTGGAGATCCAATTGGAGAATGAAGATTGGGCCAATTTCAAGCTTCCTTCCAAGCAAGCTTGTATCAAGAGTGCTCTCCTAGGGTTTTCTTCATAGGAACCTTGAATCTTATCATGGATCCATGCATCCAAGTGACGATTCACCATTAAGCTTATTGAATTCTAAATTCATGGCGTTCCCATCTTCTTAGTCTTGTCCATTTTTCCATTTATTCTTCCTTTTGTGCTTAGACCGAGAGCTTCACATATATAACATTGAGAATTGAGCTTGCTTCCGTGAATACTAGGTGTGTTAGTGAGTGAATGAAGTTGGTGAATGAAGATTGGGCACCCTATGGCTAATCCGTGAATGATGCAATCCTTAAGGAAAATAGCTTCAAGATGCATGGACCTTCATTCTTCAATGGATACTTAGTGTTTAGGAAGAAGAAGCTCACGACCTCAAAGAGAAAAGAAAGAAGAAAATGGTTTAGAAGAGAAATGGAAGCGCCATGGCAAATGCCAATAAGCTCAAAGTGGAACCGCCACAATAGAACAAGGAAGCCATTGAGGAGATTCAAGGTTCTTCACAAGAACACAAGAGAGAAAACACTCTCAATTTTCTGAATTCAATTCTAAATTTTGCCAAAAAGTATTTGAATTATAAAGGAAATCCTATTTACGCTACTAAGGTATGGCGCTAGCTTGCTATGCAAGGAACTAATGTCCGCACTTGGATTAAATTCTAATCTAATGGCCACGGAAGGAAGCTTGTGGCGCAAGTTTGATTAACTTGGAGAACAAAGATCAATCCTCCATCCTTGGATGTAGATCCTTATCTAATGGTCACGACGCCAAGCTTGCACTTCAAGCATCTAAGCTTAGCCCTTGGATTAGTATCCTATCTAAGGGTCACTAATTCTTTGTTTATTACAAGTTTAGACCATGGAATACACTCTCCACAAGGCTCTCTAAATTTCAGTTTTAAGTTATTACAAGGATTAGGCCCAAAATTTAAGCCTTAAAAACAATTACATAAATTGAAAGAAAACTAAAAACACTTAAACATTTCGCTGAAAATTCCTGGAAGCAATCCAACGCAAACTTCAAGCTTATTTTCCTACTATATCCAGTCTGAACTGGGCTTTGGTGTCTCATAACTTTTGTAGCCCTTGAAGTCTTCTTTAATTTTCTACCAAGAACGCCTCAATTGGAATTGTGTAGCTCGAGTTATGGTCTGAATACTGAAACTGGTCAGATACTAAAATTAGCAGCGAATTTTATTAGAAGCCCAAAATTGAAGAGTAAGGTTGGAGAGTTTGGTTGGGCTTTTGGAGATGGTCCTCCATCAAACCCTCCTTCTTATGGTCAACTTGTCCCCAAGTTGACTTGAGCCCCACCTACAATAAAACTCCTCCTGGATCAAAAATCAAGCACACCTTATCAAGTTTTATATTTAATATCAAAGTGTATTTCCAACTCATTTTATTAACACAATCAAGAGAATAAAGGAAAGCATATAAATGTTGTTTCTCAGTATGATAGCATTTCCAAATGATTCCTAGTTTCTCATTAAGGTGTGGTGATATTAGAAAGCTTCTTTTAGGTGTAGGACTTTGTGATGGTCCCTCTTTCTTAGGTTCCTCCTTCCACCTAAAAAAATAAACATTAAAAGAATCAAACAAGGTTCCTAACTTATTATTTTCCAACACATTCCAAGACCTAAGGTCTTGAGAACTTATTGTTTCACTATTATTATTGTGTAAAGTAAGAATAGTAAAAGGAGTAAGAGTTAAAGAAGTTTTCCTTTTTGATAGTACACAATTCCATTGTACTTCTTTTCCTTTATCCATGTTGTTCCAAGGTTCCTCCACACACAACACTTCATTTGGAATCACATCAAAAGGAAGCTTGTAAAGATGATCACAAGAATCTTTAATTAAAGCATTAAGTACATTCCTTTCAACATCTTCACACAAGAGGTGATCAATTTGCTATTTGGAATCCTCCTTTGGAACAACACCTACAACTTCCTCAAGGTAAGAATCAAAAATATCAAATGAAGGGTTAGTATTAACAAGTAAAAAATAATTTTTCTCCTTCATTTGTTTTTCCATCAACTCTATTTTCTTAGCTTCTTTTTTTCTTAATTCTTTTTCTCTCAACTCATTTTTCTTTCTCACAAGCTCGGTATAAATCCTTTCATTTTGTTCTATCAACTTTCTTTCTTTTCTTTCCTTTATCTCATGGTTTTCTCTCAAAGTTTTCTCCTTCCTCCCATGATGTTCACGGTTTCTACTAGCCTCTTCAAAGATCCTATTATCACGCTCCTTTCTCAACCTCCTTTCCTCCTTTTCTCTCCTTCTTTGGTCAAATCTCTCTTCCAAAGTTGTGTGAATTATGGTACTCATCATTCCCACCACCTTCCTTTCTTTAGGTGAGAGATCATTCCATAAACTAGGAGAACTTTCCATGGCTGCACAAAGAAAGGTTAGATAAAAAATACAAGCATATAAAAGATCCTTGCCACTCTCTAAGTGTTTCACTCTAGTAGCAGTCGTGTATCACTCTTTTGTGGCTCTTTCTCTAGTGTTCTCTCTTGCCTTTTTCCACTCAACCTCTCTATATATTCTTGTTGAAATCTCTAATCAATCATCAAGGTCTATGTTTCCAAAGTGAAAGAGAAACAATTCTGGAGTTGAGCTTAGGAATTCCAAGAAATACAAACTCAAGACAAAACCTTAGGAATCCAATAGAGACAAGCAATAAAAAGTACTCAATGAAAGGAAAATTAGGCTACTCAAATGAAGAGTTTAGTATGAGACAATGGCACCTAAACAACTGCACAAAATATGCTTTCAATTTAAGGCACAAATCTGGAAAATTTAGACAACAACTAAGTACACAATTGAAGCCAAATTAGAAGCAATTTGAAGCCGAAAAAAGACTAAATTTTAGGCAAGATCCAAGTGAATTTTGTGAAGTGATTTTAAGTGATTAGGTGCAGTTTTCCACCACTGTACAGCCAATTAATATGCTCAAAATACAGGGGAAAAAAAGAGTTTCAAGTTACTAAGCATATCATACATCACAAGTCCAAGAATCTAGACTACTAGTAAGCTAAACTCAAGTTTTGATGCTAATGCTTAGTCCTAAGTGTTTCTATTGATCCAAGTCCTTTGAACCACTAATTTTGGGAGTGTTTAGAGGCTCAAATAGTCAAGGTACTGCACTGCACATTTAGGCTTTAATTTCACTAAGTTCACTTTTCAATTGCTCTTTTTCTACTCACTTGAATTTCACTTTTCTTGTTTTTCTTCTCTTTGAATTTTCTTGTGATTCTTTTTCTTGTAATCTTTTATTTTGATTTTCTTTTTCCTTTGACTTTGTATGTTCTTTTTCTTGACTTTACTTGCTGGACCGAATTAGAAAAATCCTAAGACTAAGGCAAAATTAAGTCTAGAATTACTAGTAAGCCAGATTAAGCATGGTGAAAGCTACTTGAACTTGTAATGCACAATTCTTAGCACTTAAATCATGTGAACAACACCTCAAACACATTCAAACCAGTAATTCATGGATTAACATGGATTTGGCACGGTTCATATGAAGCAAAAGCAAGAACACATGTGAAAAATTACTAGAACAAGCTTAGGAAGAAATTTAAACGGTGAATTAACATGAATTTTGCTAGGAATTTTAGATCTAGGAATTTTTCAAAAGGAAAACTCAAATTCAAGATGAAGACAACTAAAGGAACATTTGAAGAACTCAAACAAGTTCATACAACACGGATCTACAAGAAAATTTGAAGAGAAAACAAAAATTTAAAGTAAGAACTCAAACCGGATAGATGAATGCTCCAATTGAAGTAGAACAAGCTCTAGATACCAAATTTGATGCAATCCTCAAGGAGAATAGCTTCAAGATGCATGGACCTTCATGCTTCAATGGAGACTTAGTGTTTAGGAAGAAGAAGCTCATGACCTCAAAGAGAAAAGAAAGAAGAAAACCGTTTAGAAGAGAAATGGAAGCGCCATGGCAAGTGCCAATAAGCTGAAGGTGGAACCGCCACAATGGAACAAGGAAGCCATTGATGAGATTCAAGGTTCTTCACAAGAACACAAGAGAGAAAACACTCTCAATTTTCTGAATTCAATTCTTTATTTTGCCAAAAGTGTTTGAATTACAAAGGAAATCCTATTTATGTTACTAAGGTGTGGTGCTAGCTTGCTATGCAAGGAACTAATGTCCACCCTTGGATTAGATTCTAATCTAATGGCCACGGAAGGAAGCTTGTGGCGCAAGTTTGATTAACTTGGAGAACAAGGATCAATCCTCCACCCTTGGATGTAGATCCTCATCTAATGGTCACGACGCCAAGCTTGCACTCCAAGCTTCTAAGCTTGGCTCTTGGATTAGTATCCTATCTAAGGGTCACTAATTCTTTGTTTATTACAAGTTTAGGCCGTGGACTACACTCTCCACAAGGCTCTCTAAATTTCAGTTTTAAACTATTACAAGGATTAGGCCCAAAATTTAAGCCTTAAAAACAATTACATAAATTGAAAGAAAACTAAAAACACTTAAACATTTCGCTGAAAATTCCTGGAAGCAATCCAACGCAAACTTCAAGCTTATTTACCTACTAGATCCAGTCCAAACTGGGCTTTGGTGTCTTCATAGCTTTTGTATCCCTTGAAGTCTTCTTTAATTTTCCACCAAGAACGCCTCAATTGGAGTTGTGTAGGTCGAGTTATGGTCTGAATACTAAAACTGGTCAGATACTAAAATTAGCAGCGAGTTTTATTAGAAGCCTAAAATTGAAGAGTAAGGTTGGAGAGTTTGGTTGGGCTTTTGGAGATGGTTTTCCATCAGTGAAGATCTCAAACTTCCACTTCATGGGTTTTGCATCAAATTTAGTATCAAGAGCTTGTTCTTCACTTTCTTGTTCATCACTTGTGGTATTGAGTCTTACACCTATCTTTTCATTTCAATTTTTGATTTAATTGGAATTGTGTTTGAGTCTTGATTGAGTTCCTTGGTTGTCCACTTCTATTCTATATGTTACACATTACTTGTTAAAAATATTATAGACCATAGACTTCATGTGTTTGATGTTTTAACTCAATGTGTAACATGTGTTATATGGCTGGAAATTGAAACCCCTGCATATAACTTGGCTGAATTCATGCTTAAATGTACCATTACTATATGTATAGTTCATTAGAAGTTCAAGTCATCATTATCATGCATTATCTTGCTTGTTAGCAAAGTTGAACTTGAGTTGCTTGAGCTAGAAGCCTTCAATTGGAAATTCCAGCAAGATTATAGCCAAAAGAAAACATAGAAAAACAAAACAAAAGAAAAGAGCAAGAGAAAATATTCAAAAGAGAATAAAAAAAGAAAATACAAGAAAAGAAAATACAAGTAAAAGGAATTTGAAGAAAATAGAGTGTCAAAAATTAGTAGTTCTTGTGAGTAGAAATTTTTGAAATTTTGAGTGCAATACCTTAGCTTTTTGGGCTCCTTAAACACCCACAAAATTAGTACCCAAGTTCAATTTGACTTTATTTCTCATTAGGCTCAAGCATCATCATCATAAATTAGATCAATTTTGTTAATAGCTTGATAATTGGACTTGTGATATGCTTTACATGTGCCTATATATATATAAGCCCAGTTATTACCTTGTTTTGGACCTATGTTTTGTGGCTACCCTCAGTGGTGGAGCCGCGTACAGGAGAAGGGGGCCATGGCCCCACCAAATTTTTTTTCCATTTTTTAATATATATATATATATATATATATATATATAATTATTTTAAAGAAATAATAAAGATTTAGTGTCATAATTTTAAATAAATATTTATAATATTCTTAAAATAATTATATATATATAAATAATATTTTATAATAATAAATAATATATATTATATATAATAATAATAATAATAATAATAAATTTTAATTTTTGATAATTTTCTATTTTTGATTTATAATTTTATATCTAATTTTGAAAACATACAGACTTAAGACTCTATTTAAATAATTTTTAATTTTAAAGATTCATCTTTAGTTTTAAAATACCATCTAAATGATTTTAATTTTGAATTTTAATATTCATCTTTAGTTTTAAAATTTTACTGTCATACCATATATTTATTTAAGAAATTCTTCATCATAACTATTTTTAACCATTGATGATGTATTTTTTATTACTTTATCCAGAAATTATAATTAAAATTTTTAATATTCATCTTTAGTTTTAAAATTTTACTATCATATTATATATTTATTTAAGAAATTCTCGATCAGAACAACAATTTTTAACCATTGATGATGTATTTTTTATTACCTTACCCAAAAATTATAATTAAATAAACTAAAACATATATTTTAAACAAATTAAATGAAAAATATAAAAAATAATAAATGAAACTGAAAAAATAAAATAAAAGTAAAAGAAAAAGAAAAAAAATTAAAATGAAAAAAAATGTTTTGGCCCCTCCCATTCTAAAATTCTGGCTCCGCCCCTAGCTAACTTGTACTTATTTTGAACTTATTTTATGCTTTAAATTCATCAAAAACACCCTGTGACAAGTTGGCTCTTTGAGTTTTGAGTTTTGAGTTTGCTCTTTGATCAACATGTAAAACTAGGTTTTGATGAATGCTGGACATTTAATTTGATAGTATATACATATATAAGCTCAACTGGAAGAATGCTCACAAGTTGGGAAAATTTAGTGACAGTTTTCTGAAATTTTCCAACATTGGTACTTGTTTTGTGTCCAATTCTTTGATTTCTTTGTTTTGAAATTTTTCTAGTTTTAATTTTTTTTTCCTTCATTTTTGTTGCAGTAACTATAGTAGCCATTGTGATAGAGGTCCATCTATTCCAACACAAGAAGTCAACAATGCTAAAATAATTACAAGGTCAATGCTTAGAAGAATTGAAGAAGAGGAAGATAAAAGGTTGACCCAAATTCAAAGTCAACACCAAAGTCAATAGTCAACCTATGAAGACCTTTTCTTGGTCAACAAGCCTTGTAATAACCTTAGCATTTTATGAGCATTTGAAATTAGGAATTGAACTTTTATTTGGGTCTTGTCTAGACCAATTATGCCATGGCCTAATTTGTAATAATTTAGGAACATTTTCTAGAGTGATTTAAGAGAGAGTGGCGCACACTCTCCCTAGGGAGAGTGGAGATATTTAGAGAAAAAAGTGAGTGGAATTTCCACTAACTCTTTTCCAACTTTAACCGTATGATTAATTCTCCATCAAAGGGAGGAGATTGCTTCTTGGCATGCATGATTAAGGCACCACCTCAAGATTGAATTAAGACCTTGATCAAGATTTAATCCCAAGATAGAGATTCAAACTTGAGTCACATTTTCCATGCCACTCAAGAGTGATTCACAACAATGTGATCTAAAATTGATCAAGAGGTGGAGGTTCCTTCTTTGAGTCACATTTCTCATGCCTTCTCTCCCAAGTTAACCATAGCCTTTTGATTGGATCTTGATTTTTAGGAAGCAATTGTGATTCGTATGATGTGTTTAAGGCTTGCCATACGTTTGATCCAATTGCCATCCAAGGATCCTTATGCAATCTGATTTGCTTCACTTGGCACCACCTAGCCTTAGTATATATTCTAGAATTTTCAGAATTGTATTCACTTTTGAGTCAATTAATGAGATAAGCATTTTGCTTGAAAATAGAGGATTCTCTTCTAGGTTTCTTCATTGAACTTTCTTGGGTCTTATCATGGTGCTATCCATGTGGCGATTCTTCATTGAGCTTATTTCTTTTAGCATGGCGCTCCAACCATTTCTTTCTTCTTCCATTTTCTGATTTTAATTCTTAATTGAGTGTTATTTCCGCAACCCATTATTGAAATCTGTGGAGTTTGGATCTTGAAAAGTGAAGATTGGGAAAATTCGTAAGCCTTCCATTGGAGACTTACATCAATTGGTATTCAGAGCTTGTTCCTTCTTCAAGATAGCTTCACATCAATTGGTATCATGAGCTTGTTCATTCTTTAAGAGATCTTCACATCTGCGAGTCCCTGTTTTTTGTGTTCTTGAGTTTTGTTTGAATTTTCTTATTCCTTGATTTGTTGTTATTGAGTAATTTTAGATCCCCGGAGTTGTCTAGTTGTTTTGTCAATTCTTTGATTTAGGTGTTTTGTCATATACAATCCTTTGTGTAAAAATCTGAAACAATATGCTCAATATGATTGGTCTATTATCCTCTATTTTTTTTTTGTTCCATGAATTCTGTTTTGATTTTCTTCAATAATTGTTGTTCACATGTTAAGTGTTGAGTACTTTGTACATTTTTGAGTTCAACTAGCTGTCATCTTACTTATCTTTGTTATTAGCAATTTTAGACTTAGAGTGCCTTAAAAGAAAGGAAAAAAAAGTTCAAAGAAAAGAAAAGAAAGAACAAAAGATAGAAGATAACAAAATTCAAAAGAAAGAAGTATAGAAAAAGTGATTGAATAGAAGAAATTTTGAAAAAAAAATAGAATCAAGTGAGATTTGGGGAAAGAAAAATATGAAGTGTAGTACCATGAGTTAAGTGGAGTGAAAACATTCCCAAAGTTGTGCCACAAGTACCCTTGGACAATAGAGACACCTAGAACTAAGCATTCACCACTAGAATTGAGTGTAAAGTGCTAAAAATTTTGATTCTTGAACTTGAGGTGTGCATTGTGCTTGAAAGATTGTGTGAACAACATTTGTGCCGAAATCTGTCAAGTTGTAATTAACTGCGGTAATCGACTACCAAAATCAGGTAATTAATTACCAGAATTAGGTAATAGATTGCCCTAGTTTGGTAACAAACTGCAAAAAAGACATAGTCACTAGAGTAATCGATTACCACGACTGGTAATCAAATTACCACAGTCCCCAATTGTGTTCTAAATACCTAATTCTCTAGTTTAATCGATTACCAAACCCAAGTAATCGATTACCACTCTGTTTTGGTCAATTTTTTCTTTAAATTGTCTCATTTTTCTTCCATAACTACATCATAGTTTGCTTCCTTTGATTGTGCCTTTGTCACATTACTTCATTCATTAATTTGAGTAGCTTAATTCCTTCATTTGTGCTTTATTGCTTGTCTCCTTGGAATCCTTTGGTTTTATCTAGAGTTGTTCCTTTCCTTGGATTTCTTAAGCTTGATTGGAGAATTGTTCCTCTTTCATGTGGAGTGCAACCATATTAGCACTTGAGTAGAGGTTCTTTTAAGAAACTAAAGAAGAGAATTGAGTGGGAAAAGGCAAAAGAGAACACTAGAGAAAGAGCCACAAAAGAATGCTATAAACGAGTGGATACTTGAGTGAAACACTTAGGAGTGGTGAGGTGATGCAAACCCATGAGGAACTTGTAAGGGATCTTCATGAATAAGAAAAGGGGTGCCCCAATCTTCATTCACCAATGTTCAATCACTCTTAAACAGCGGAATAACTTAATATACAGCAATGATAGCTCATGGTCAACAAAAGGGGGAAGAAAGAAATCAAAAATGGAAGAAGGAAGAAGTGTGGTAAGCGCCATGGATGAAGCACCCAATAAGCTTGGTTGGAGAATCGCCACTTGGATCATGGATCCATGATAAGATTCAAGGTTCTTAGAAGAAACCCTAGGAGAGCTCTCTCCTTTTCTCAAGACTTTAGTCTTAGAAATTCTCTTTTCATAAATGACCAAAGTGAATATAAAGAGCAAATTTGCCTTAAGTTATAGATGTGTTGACCGTGAGCTTCCTAGGCCATTTGATCTTTGATGGATTGATCAAGTGATGTATGGAACCCCTCACTTGATCAATTCAAGAAGGATCTAGAATAAATGAGACCATAAGGTCCAAGACTCATCTAAGTAGTGATGATCATGGATTATTTTAAGATGGAATTCTACACTATGGATTAAAAGCTAATCCAAAGGCTAGAATGTCTTCTTAGATGAGAGTCAACATTTGTAAACTTGACTTGAATTTTTTATTATGGAATAGTCAAGTGGTGGAAATTCAAGTTAAGTTAGTGACAATTCCACTAATTCTCTCTCTTAATCCATCCACTCTCTTTTAAGAGAGTGTATTATACTTGTTTAGTTGGTCATAAGACTCTTAAGCCCATTTAAAGAGGCTTTGACTACTCAAAACAAAAGTCAACATGTCCATTACTAAAGCTTGGCCGAAACATACAAAGCAATCATGGTCCAAGCTTTATGCAAAATTAAGCCTAAACTAATTACAAACTAATAAGAAGATTACAAGGCTTCTTTTGCCCAATTTGTTAACTTTGAGGAGTTGAGCATTGACTTTGACTTGGTCAACTCTTCCTCAACTTGAGCTTCTAGTCTTCTTTGCATAGCCCTTGTGATCCTCATGCTTGGAGATGGTCCTCCATCATGAGGTCCTTGCTTATTTTTTTCTTTGCAACTAACCGTTTGCTTGCAGCTATGGAAAGCACATCTAGTGTGGGAAATGATATGTCACCTAAAACCATGAAGCTCATGGAGTTTATGACTGAAAAGTTTAATCATATGCAACATGAGATGAATGAGTTGAGGGGTGATAGTGATAGACTGTTTAGGGAAGGAGAAAGTAAGAGGGAGGAACTTGAGAGGAGACTAAGGGATGAGAGAAAGGAGAGAGAAGGGCATGAGGGAGGAAGAAAAGTGAATGGAGGAAGTAGAAGTGAGAGAGGTAGCCAATGGGGACACTATTACTCACCTAGAGAAAGTGACGAGGGGAGTAACCATTATGAGAATGATGCCTATAGAGACTATGAAGAAGAAAGGAGGCATAGAAGGGGTGCTGGCCGAGACACTCATTGGAGGCAGCCATTGAATCGTAGGAGATATTTTGAAGGTGATGAGCCAAGAGCTTGGGAAGTAAATCCTAAAATTAAACTTCCAAAGTTCTTAGGAGATGGATGTGCAGAAAACTATTTTGAATGGGTCATGAAGGTTAACCAAGTATTCTCTTGTCATCCTACCTTGAGTGAAGAGAAGAAACTATATCTCGCTATTTTGGAGTTTGAGGTATATGTCTTGGTTTGGTGGAACCAAGTACTCATTTATGCTGAAAAGAGGAGGAGACCTTCCATCACATCTTGGACACAATTGAAGAATACTCTTAAAGGGAGATTTGTACCTACATCTTATGTGAGAGACTTGCATATCAATCTTTAAAGATTAACGCAAGGAGAAAGAAGTGTGCAAGAGTACTATAAAGAGCTTGAGATTACTATGTTGAGGGTGGATTATCAAGAGGAGAAAGAGGCAACCATTGTAAGGTTTACTCATGGCTTGAATAGAGAAATTCAAAATGTGTTGGAACTTCAAAGTTATAGAACCTTGGAGGATGTCATCCATAAGGCTAAAAAGATAGAAGCTCAACTCAAGAGGAAATCCACCATGAAGAAGTCCTATACTAGTGGATCTACTAGTTGGAAGGAGAGGCAAAAGAAGGAGGGTTCATCCAAGTCTACTTCCAAGTTTGGCCGAGAAAACTACAGTGGTAAGGATGTTGCTAAACCTATTTCTAAACCATCTAACATCAAATGCTTTAAATGTTTAAGACATGGTCACATAGCTTCTCAATGCCCAAACAAGAACACCATGGTAATGAAGATGGATAGAGGGGTCACAAGTGAGGAATCTAGCCACTCTTCAAGTGAGAGTGAGGAGCAAAGCACAAGTGATCACTCTAGTGAGGAGTTAGCTGAGGAGGGTGATCTTCTCATGGTGAGGAGAATGCTAGGGAGTGCCTACCATGATCTTGATGATACACAAAGAGAAAACATCTTGCACACAAGATGCAACATACAAGGGAAGGTTTTCTCTTTAATAATTGATAGTGGTAGTTGCACTAATGTTGTAAGCACTAGACTAGTAAAAAAACTAGGTTTGAAAACTTCCCCACACCCCAAACCCTATAAATTGCAATGGTTAAGTGAGAAGGGTGAGTTGGTAGTGGATAAGCAAGTCTTAGTTGCATTTAGCATAAGGAAATATCATGATGAAATTCTATGTGACATAGTTCCTATGGAGGCAACTCATATGCTTTTAGGAAGACCATGGCAATATGATAAGCATGCTTTACATGATGGTGTTGCAAATACTTACATATTTTCTCATTTTGGCCGCAAGGTTATTTTGAAGCCATTGTCACCTAAGGAAGTACTAAAGGACCAAGTAAAAATGAAACTTAAAAGAGAGAGTGAAAGAAAGGCTAGTATGACCAAGAAGAAAGAAAAACAATCTAGGAGTGGTTCCAAAAATGAGAGAGAGCTTATGAAGAAAGTATCAAATAGCAAGAGTAGAAAGGGAAGTATGCTTATTGGGAGAAGAGATTTTTTAGCTAGGAAATCCGCATTGTTATGCTTACCCACATCTACTTCTTTGAGTTTTCCACTTGTAGGTGATCTTGGAAGCAAAGAGGGCCTATGGCTGGAAAGACATTTGAAAGGGAAGTATGACTTTGCTCTTAAATTTGGTATTCCTTTTTACACTAACTCTTTTTTTGAGGATGATTGTGCTATAGGTCAAAGCATGAAGTTGAGTGTTATGGAACCATGGAACAAACATCATGGAAGAGAGGAAGTGGTTAAGAGTTATAAGCTAACCTTGGGAAGATATCCTTAACTCTTACTTATTCCAAATTTCATGGTTACACTTGCCTTACACTAGGTTCCCAAGATCTTAAGATGGAATTTTTGGTTGTACCTAATGACTTTCATTTTCATCATGTTGAGTTTCCTTCTAGGATGATCCAAGAGTTCAAGAAGGAGGGTACCCCACAATTCCATGGATTTAATCAAAAGAGTTTGGGATATGTTTTGAGAGATCATCTAACTTCTACCTTTACTTCATTAGATGGTGTTGTTGATGATAGAAAACAATTTTATCTCATTGTTACATTATTTGCAAACTAGTAACTTAATTAGGTTTAGGAAATTAAAGGAACATTTGATTAAGAAGGCTCATTTATTCTTAAACCTATGCCATAACTATATGAAACTAGTTTGCCTATACTATGCATCATCTAACAACCATGTTAATGAACCATGCTTGATCTTTGATCCAAGTGGAATTTTTTGTTGGACTTGAAGCTGAAGAAGTCATCCCTAGTTTTAGTTTTGATATACTTGTACTTTTGATCTTTGTGATAGATTGTATATAGGAGTTTAAAATGTATTGATTGTTTTAGTTTAGGCTTTGAGTGTGGTTTTTATTCAATCGTTTCATAGAAAATTTGTTTTTACTCTTGTGATTTGAGCTAGAGAAGTTTTGGAACCCCATTTTATTTGAAAGAAATCAAAAACTTTGGTTTAAAAAGGTTTTAAGCTGAAGTAATCGATTACCATATAGCTGTAATCGATTACCAACAGATTCAGAAAACAAGGGAACCCAAACTGCTCTGGAGTAATCGATTACCACTCCATAGTAATCGATTACTTCGTGCTTGAAGAAACAGGGGAAGGCAAATTTTTCTGGAGTAATCGATTACCACAATCCGATGTCGATTACCACACTGAATTCATCTCAAATGATTTTGAAACTGCTTTAAATTGAAACCTCTTTGAATTGTTTTCAGAAGAGAGATCTTTTTGAGTTTTCAAAGAAAGAAAGGAAGAGCTAAACACTAGTTTTTACAAGAATTCTCTTCAAAGTTTCAAAGATTTCTCTTGAGATGAAGGCTGTGTGAATGGTTGAATTGTTTGGATGATATCATTGATCAGTGCATACACAACAGGTGTAATCTTATCTGATCTTTATCTTTTGTAATCTTTTTGGTTTAAACTCTAAAGAGAAAGGTATTCTCTTGGAAGAGTTGATGAGTTTTTGAGAGAGGTACTCTCAAAGGTTGATTCTTGAAGGGATCAAGGATCAAGATATGTTCTTAGGTGAAGAACATATAGTTTTGAGTATTTGATTTGTTTTTGTGTTTGTGCAGTGTGGTTGTATTGAACACAGAATCTTTATAGTGGAAAACCGATCGCAACAGATTGTTGGGTTGGGACTGGATGTAGGCCGAAAGCCGAACCAGTATAAATCTCTGTCTAAACTCTCTTCTCTATCTTATCTCTTTTAATTCATTATTTTCTTGCTTTACAATTTTCCCTTGTTTTTCGCTGATTATATCTCTGATACGTTCTTGTAATTCAAGATTAAAATTGAATCGGGAAAAAGTGAGAAAAAGTAAAATTAATAAAGGAAACTTGAATCTATTCACCCCCCCCTCTAGATTCATATAGGGACCAACATTTTTATTGTAGGTGAAGGTCAAGTCAACTTGGGGACAAGTTGAAGACAAGATGGAGGGTTTGATGGAGGTCCATCCAAGTCAACACAAGACCTTCACCCTTCTAAGAGAATTACAAGGTCAATGCTAAAGGGAATGAAAGAAGAGGAGGAGAGAAAGTTGACCAAAGTCAAAGTCAACACTAAAGTCAATAGTCAACCTTTGAAGACCTCTTCTTGGACAACAAGCCTTGTAATAATCTTAGCATTTTATGAGCATTTATAACTAGAAATTAAACTTTAATTTTGGCCTTGTCTAGACAAGTATATGCCATGGCCTAATTTGTAATAACTTAGGAACATTTTCGAGAGTGATTTGACAAAGAGTGGCGCACACCCTCCCTAGAGAGAGTGAGAGATTTTGAGAGAAAAGTGAGTGGAATTTCCACTACCACTTTTCCATTTCTAACCTTTTGATTGATTCTCCATTAAAGGGAGGAGATTGATTCTTAGCATGCTTGCTTAAGGCACCACCTCAAGAGTGAATTAAGACCTCTTGATCAAGATTTAATCACAAGGTAGAGATTTAAACTTGAGTCACATTTTTCATGCCACTCAAGAGTGATTCACAACCATGTGATCTAAAAAATGATCAAGAGGTGGAGGTTCCTTCTTTGAGTCACATTTCTCATGCCTTCTCTCTCAAGTGAATCATAGCCTTTTGATTGGATCTTGATTCCTAGGAAGCAATTGCGATTCGTGTGATGTGCTTATAGACAAGACTTTTGAATCAAATGAAGGAGGAATCATGGGGCATTTTAGTATAGACAAGACTTTTGCTATTTTACATGAGCATTTCTTTTGGCCTAAAATGAAAGTTCAAGTTTAAAAATTTGTAAGGAAATGCATCACTTGTAACAAGGCAAAGTCTAAGCTATCCAACCATGGTCTTTACATGCCTTTACCTGTGCCTACTTCTCCTTGGTTGGACATATCCATGGACTTTGTTCTAGGATTTCCCAAGACCAAGAGAGGCTCGGATTCTATCTTTGTTGTGGTGTGTAGGTTCTCAAAGATGGCTCACTTCTTACCTTGCTACAAAACGGGTGATGCTTCTCACATAGTTACATTGTTCTTTAAGGAGATTGTGAGATTGCATGGTGTGCCACAAAGCATAGTGAGTGATAGGGATGCAAAGTTCTTTAGCCATTTTTGGAGATCACTATGGGGAAAGCTTAACACCAAGCTTCTTTTCTCTACTACTTGCCACCCACAAACGGATGGTCAAACAGAAGTGGTAAATAGAACCTTGGGTCAATTGCTTAAGAGTTTTCTTAAGGGTAATTGATGCAATCCTCAATGAGAAGAGCATATTAGTTGCGGATCTTCATGCATCAATGGAGGCTTGGAAAAATGAAGAAGAAGCTCAAGGCCTCAAGGAGAAAAAGAAATAGAAAGCGGAAGGAGTTTAGAGATGGAAGCGCCATGGCAAGTGCCAATGAGCTAGAGGTGGAACCGCCACAATGGACAAGGAAGCCATTGATGAGATTCAAGATTCTTCACAAGAACACAAGAGAGAATACTCTCAAAGAATAAGCTCTTGGCTTAATTCAATATTCAGAAATTTTATCAAAAGTGTTTGAATTACAAAAGAAATCCTATTTATACTAGTAAGGTGTGGAGCTAGCTTGTTATGCAAGGAACTAATTTCCACCATTGGATTAGATTCTAATCTAATGGTTATGAAGGGAAGCTTGTGGTGGAAGCTTGATTAGCTTGGAGGACAAGGATCAATCCTCCACCCTTGGATGTAGATCCTCATCCAACGGTTATGGCATCAAGCTTGCACTCCAAGCTTTTAAGCTTAGCCCTTGGATTAGTATCCTCATCTAATGGTCATGGTGCCAAGCTTGCACTCCAAGCTTCTAAGCTTAACCCTTGGATTAGAATCCTATCTAAGGGTCACTAATTATTTGTTTATTACAAGTTTAGGCTCAAATTAAATCCTTAAAACAATTACATAATTGAAAGAAAACTACTAATAAGCCTAAACATTAAAACATTTCGCTGAAAATTCCTGGAAGCATTCCAACGCTAACTTCAAGCTCATTTTCCAACTAGTTGCAGTTCGAACTAGGTTTTGGTGTCTTCATAGCTTTTGTAGCCCTTGAAGTCTTCTTTAATTTGGCACCAATATCACCTCAATTGGATTTGTGTAGCTCGAGTTATGATCGAAATACTGAAACAGGTCAGACAGTAAAAATCAGCAGCGAATTTTATTAGAAGCCCAAAATTGAAAAGTAAGGTTGGAGAGTTTGGTTGGGCTTTTGGAGATGGTCCTCCATCAGTAATATAAAGTCTTGGGAGGAGTGTTTACCACATGTAGAGTTTGCTTACAATAGAGTAGCTCATTCTACTACTTCTTTATCTCATTTTCAAGTTGTTTATGGTACTAACCCACTAACTCCACTTGATCTTTCTTGTTTGCCATTTGAGTTTGATTGTGATAGGAAGGGTGTTGATCATGCCGAGAAGATCAATGAGCTACATGCAAAGATCAAAGCAAGGATTGAGAAGAAGAAAGAGCAAGTTGCTAAAACACACAACAAGGGCCGCAAGGTTACGGACTTCAAAGTGGGAGATTTGGTGTGGTTACACCTTAGGAAAGAAATGATGGTCCCTACGGGTGAATCTAGAAGGGGGGTGAATAGATTCTAGTTCCACTATAGCCCAATTTTAATGCGTTTCTACTTTCTTTTAAAACAACCAAAACTATTCTTGATTTACTATCTAACCTTAAGACAGAGAAACAAGATATATCAAAGATGTATAGCATAAACAACAAAAGAAAGATTAAGAAACACGTTAGTGATCAATATGCAGTGTAATCAATTGCAGTATCTAACTGTTCCAGTTTTAGTTGATTACCGAGTCAATTACCGAACGTATAACAGAAATTAATCGATGATAATGAACAACGTAAGGTAAACGGTAAAGAGTAGAAGGGAGAAGAAGATTGCATAGTGAATTTATACTGGTTCGACCCACTGCCTACATCCAGTCCTAACCCAACAACTGTTGCGATCGGTTTTCCACTATAATGATCCCTTTTGCGTTCTTTTACATTCACTCTACAACAAGCAACACAAAAACGAAATCAAAACACCAGTTCTTTAACCCAAAGAACCGTTCCCTTTGACCTTGGCACCTCCAAGATCAACCCTTTGAGAAAACCCTTCTCAAAGAACCTTACTCTATCTAGAGAGACCTCTCTCCTAGAATAATCAACCCAAATTCAAATGGGAAACAAAAAATCAGTTAGAAAACACCTGTGTGTGTAGATCTAATCACATATGAAGACTATGAATGCCAACCAATCAGAATGTTCAATCAAGATTGCCTTTTGAAAACAAGTTCTTTGAAGAACCTTGAAGTTCTTGATGAGTTTTCTTGGAGAAAAGATAGAAAGAATATGAAAGTGTTTGAGTAATTCCAAAAGATGTATTTCTAAGAATTGTAATTCTGTTTTAAAAGATTTTCAAAAAAGGGGTATTTATAGTTTCATTTAAAAACCCAATTTAGGCAATTTAATGAATTTCCGATGATGGTAATCGACTGCCCAAAATAGTTAATCGATTGAACCAGAGAAACAAAGCATTACGAGGTGATGTTGCTTATGGTCATCGAATAACCCGAAGGGGTAATCGATTACTCCAGAGCCAATCATTTTTTCCCACTCTGTTACCCACTGATGGAAGTTGATTACCTTCTATTGGTAATTTATTACCTCAGTTGGTATTTAAGACCTTTTTCAAAATATTTTGAGAGGGAAAACCAAACATTTGAATCAAGAGAAATGACACAAGACTTGCTTAGCTCTCTAAGGCATTCCAACCAAGAACAACCACATGCAAGCCTAAACTAAATAATCAATACATAGGAAACACCTAATTACAAATCATCTAAGAAAATCAAAATTACATTGCATCAAAATCAAAACAACAAGATAGACACCTAAGCATCTTCAAGCTTTAAGTCCAACAATCTCCCCCTTTTTGGTTTTGATGTACCAAATCTGAACCAAGGTTTTCCTAGGAGTTTAGGATGTGTGTTGATCTTTTAAGAATCCTATAGTTGTTAAAACTTCCAAGTACACAGTATATGCATTGCAGATTCACAATTCAATCCAATATATTTCTGAGCATCATAAGATCATTCATACAAGAATGTAAGTTATGATTCAAAGCATAATCACAAATCAAGACCAAGTAATTATCAGAGCGGAATATAAAACATAAAACAATTAAAACATAGAAAAAAATATTACAACCCAATTGTTTAAATTGTTCAAATGTTTGTTGCAATAGAGAAATAAAATGCAATCAAAGTAAACTAACCAAATTATTCAAATGACTACCCAAGCCAAATTAATCATCAAATACTAAATACTCCCCCTATCAAGGATAACCTACTGATGGAGGACCATCTCCAAATGCCCAATAAAACTCTCCAAGCACCTTATTTGTAAATTGGGCTTTTAATTGTTCTTAATAAAAATTCGCTGCTGATTTTTGCTTCTGACCTATTTCAATATTTTGATCATAACTCGAGCTACAGAAGTCCAATTGAGGCGTTCTTGTTGAAAAATTAAAGAATACTTCAAGGGCTACAAAAGCTATGAAGACACCAAAGCCCAGTTCGGACTGCAACTAGTTGGAAAATGAGCTTGAAGTTAGCGTTGGAATGCTTCCAGGAATTTTCAGCGAAATGTTTTAATTTTTAGGCTTATTAGTAGTTTTCGTTCAATCATGTAATTGTTTTAAGGATTTAATTTGGGCCTAAACCTGTAGTAAACAAAGAATTAGTGACCCTTAGATAGAATTCTAATCCAAGGGCTAAACTTAGAAGCTTGGAGTGCAAGCTTGGTGTCGTGACCATTGGATGAGGATCTACATCCAAGAGTGGAGGATTGATCCTTGTTCTCCAAGTTAATCAAACTTACACCACAAGCTTCCTCCCATGGCCATTAGATTAGAATCTAATCCAATGGTGGACATTAATTCCTTGCATAGCAAGCTAGCTCCACACCTTAGTAGTATAAATAGGATTTCCTTTGTAATTCAAACACTTTTGATAAAATTTCTGAATATTGAATTAAGCTAAGAGCTTATTCTTTGAGAGTATTCTCTCTTGTGTTCTTGTGAAGAACCTTGAATCTCATCAATGGCTTCCTTGTCCATTGTGGCGGTTCCACCTCTAGCTTATTGGCACTCGCCATAGCGCTTCCATCTCTAAACTTAATCCGTTTTCTATTTTCTTTTCACCTTTGATTCCGCTTCTTCTTCCTCACACCGTGAGCTTCTTCTTCATTTTCTTCCAAGCCTCCGTTGAAGCATGAAGATCCGAGCACATGAAGCTATTCTCCTTGAGGATTGCATCACCTACTCTAAAACACTTCTCCCTATTTGGTATATAAATAAGCAAAAAAAGATATGTGATAGAAAGGAAATACTAGAAAGTATCTAAGCGAGTGTGGAGAGACTCAATCAGCTCCTTGAGGTCCATGAACCGAGCACTTTGAGCAGACTCCATCTCGTCCAAGCGTTTGGCGGTAGTAGATTCAATCTCATCCAACAGATCAATAACAATCGACTCAAAGCGAGACTTAGGGATATACTCCTCAGCCGCCGAATCAGAATCATCATCGGAAGGAGGATGAACTGGAGCTTCTTGATGTTGAGGGGCTTCCTCCCTTGGCACCCATCTAGCATCGGTTTTGGTCAAATGCATCATCTTCAACGCTTTGTCTCCAGTGATGTGAATGTCCTTCACCAAGTCCCTGTTCTAATTTTGTGTATCCACCTGAAAATGCTCAATTAATCGTGAAATAAAAAGAGAGTAGGGGCATTTGTTATCAAACAACCTTCTCGTCTTGAGCATGTTGTCCATCACAACATGTGCCCAGTCGATTTGAATGTCGTTCTTTAACGCAACCATCATTACTATATCCTCCTCATTGATCTGAGCATGGTTTGCTCCTCTTGCAGCAAGGATCCAACAAATTGTGTAATGGAGAAGTCGATCATCTGCGTTCAACCCGTCGGTGTTGTGCGTAATCTTCTTCCCTCGCTCCTTTCGTGAAGCCTTTTCTGCCTCCCACGATTCGGGGTTCTTGAGTAGGCTCATGAAGAAGGAGTCTTTGTGGAGGTCGAATCCACTTGCTCGCATATGATCAATCATAGGACGGATTCCTTCATGCTTAAATCCAGCAAAACGGAAAAAGATATCATGAGTCAAAATCATAGTTTTGCCTTTTACCTCGGAGATTATCGTTCCCGTGGCATGGTGTGGTCGGAGATTGGAGTAGAAAACTCTCACTAGATCAGGGTAGATGAAACCCTTCAGACCAACTCTAGGTTTTGTACCTTGAGCAGTGAATGGAACGTGAACCCTTGAGCATCAAGCCAACAGAAATCAAGAATCTTCGCCAGAACGAGTTCCTTGTTGGCGAAATCACCATAGAAATGAGACTCTTGAGCAGCAGAGGTAAACCAAGGATTGATTGGACGTTCCACCTCTCCTGGAGATGATGGGTTCTTCCTTTTGGGGGAGGATTCACCCTTTTTTGAAGGGGGGAAGTCCTAGGCTTGAGCTTGTGTGCAACGTGCTTGATCCGTTTGCCTCTCCCTTGATCTTCCATGGATGGTGGTGGTGGAGAAGATGAAGAAGATGAAAAGGGGTTGTAGGGTTAGAAAGAGAAAGGGATTTCTAGGGTTTGTGAGTGTGTAGAATGAGGCTCAAATCCTGAAAATCACTTATAAAAACTCAAAGATTGAGGTTAGATACAATGAACAAAGTATTGGACACACAAGAAATTGTAACCGATTAGGCCCAAATCCATTAAAACTATGAAAACACGTTTCAGCAGCGGAGGCAATCGATTACCCATACGTGGTAATCGATTACCCCAATGAGTAATCAAATCCAATTTGAAATCAGGGGTCGCGGTAGTCGATTAACCAATTTTGTAATCGATTACCTCCAGTGGCCCTTTTCCTTGAAAAACACTTTGAAGCTCGTGGTAATCGATTACCCAATCGTGGTAATCGATTACTCTAGAGAGTAATGGCTCAAATTTCACAAAATCAAGTTGGGTAATTGATTGAAACGAAATGGAAATTGATTATCTATATCAGAAAGGTTAAAAGAACTTGATTTTATATGTTTTGAAAGAACTTTGGTCATGTTCATGCAATGTTAGGAATACATACCTTGTTGGAGCACCATGAATGATCAATCTTACCATATGTAAAAAGTTCAAGAGAGATATTCCTCACTTAGAATACCAAGATTGGATCTTAGTTTGAAGAATCTCTCCTTTAGTAAAGGTTTTATGAAGATATTCGCGAGTTGGTTCTCCGTTTCAACAAACTCCATGTTACAATCGCCCATCTCAACGTGGTCTCTTATAAAATGATGGGGCACTTCAATATGCTTCATTCTTGAGTGCAAAAACTGGGTTCTTCGTGATGTTGATGGCACTTGTATTATCACACTTGATAGGAATATGATGAAGCTTTAGCCCAAAATCTTCAAGTTGTTGTTGCAACCAAATGGTTTGAGCACAACAGCTACCCGCAACGACATATTCTACTTCTGCGATTGACAAAGCGACACATGATGGTCCCTACGGGTGAATCTAGAGAGGGGTGAATAGATTCTAGTTCCACTATAGCCCAATTTCGCGAGTTTCTAATTCCTTTTAATTCAAAAAAAACTATTCTTGATTACCTATCAATAAATGAGACAGATAAACAGGAAATATCAAAGATACACAGCGGAAATACCAAAAGGAATAATCAGACACGTTAGTAATCAATATACAGTGTAATCAATGTCAGTATCTAACTGTTCCAGTTTTAGTTGATTATCGAGTCAATTACTGAGTTAACTACCGAACAAATTGTAGAAATTAAACAGTGATAACAGCAATGTAAGGTAAACGGTAAAGAGTATAAGGAAGAAGAAGAGTGCACAGTGATTTATACTAGTTCGGCCCACTACCTACATCCAGTCCCAACCCAACAACTGTTGCGATCGGTCTTCCACTATCAAATGATCCCTTTTGTGTTCTTTTACATTCACTATGCAACAAGCAACACAAAAACGAAATCAAAACACCCAAAAACCTGTCGTTTGACCCAAGGAACAGTTCTTCCCTGACCTTGGCACACCCAAGATCAAACCTTTGAGAAAACACTTCTCAAATATCCTTACTCTATCCAGAGAGACCTCTCTCCTAGAGTAATAACCCAGAAACCAAAATGGGTACACAGAAAGATCAGTTTAGGGAACACCTGGAGTGTAGATCTGATCACAAAATAAAAACTCTATGAATGTCACCCAGTCAGAAATAAGAATCAGGTTTGCCTTTTTATGAAAACTTGTTGATGAACTCTTGAAGTTCTTTATGGGTTTCTTGGAGAAGATGATGAACTCAGTTTAGAGAGAATATGAAAGTGTATGAACTTTTCTAAAACTTGTATTCCAAGAAGTGTTATTGATTTTCGAAATAAGAATATTTATAGGTTCAATTAAAAACTCAATTTAGGCAACTTAATGACTTTCTGATAGGGGTAATCGACTGTCAGAAGTTGGTAATCGATTAAAACAGTGAGCAAGAATTTCCTAGGTGATTTTGGCCCATGGTAATCGATTAACCCGAGGGGGTAATCGATTACTCCAGTGGCAAATGCATTCCCACACTCTGTTACCTACTGTTGGTAGTTGATTACCTGTTGCTGGTAGTTAACTACCTTCTATTGGTAATCTATTACCTCAGTTGGTTACCAAAGACATTTTCAAAATATTTTAGAGAGGGAAATCAAACATTTGACACATGAGAAATCACACAAGATTGCCAAGCTCTCCAGGGCATTCAAACAAAGAACAACCACATACATGCCTAAACTAAACAATCAATACATAGGAAACTCCTAATTACATTTCATCTAAGAAAACCAAAATTACATAGCATCAAAAGCAAAACACCAAGAGAGACACCAAAGCACCTTCAACCTTTAAGTCCAACAACACATGCTTGTTTCTTGTTGTGCCATGAGACTAAGCACTCCCAAAATAAGTGACAGATACCACTCGTGTTCTTCCTATCTATCTTGCAACCTGCAAAATCGAAATCACTAAAACCAACTATGGTAGGGGACGTACCTTTGGGATACCACAAACCACAGTTCATTGTCCCTTTAAGATACTTCAGAATCTTCTTCACAACTGTGTTTTGGTGCAGCTTGAAATCGCGCATAAACACAAACACTGAACATTATATCTGGTCTACTCGTTGTGAGATATAAGTGTGATCCAATGATCCCTCTATATTTCGTTTGGTCCACACCCTGTCCTATTGCATCATTATCTAAATAGAGATTAGTAGACATTGGAATGTTAGAAACCTTACAACTCTCCATATCGAATTTCTTCAGAAGTTCCCTTGTATACTTTGCATGATGTATGAAAATTACTTCTTTCAGTTGCTTGACTTGAAGTCCTAGGAAGAATTTGAGTTCCTCCATCATGGACATATCAAATTCACCCTGCATACTAGCCACAAATTCCTCACAGAGGGATTAATTAGTTGATCCAAAAATGATATCATCAATATAAACTTGGACCAATAGATTATTGTTAGACTTCCTCCTAATGAAAAGAGTTTTGTCAACATTACCTCTGTCGAACCCATTAGACAAAAGAAACTTACTTAGCCTTCCGTACCACTGTCTAGGGGCTTGCATCAGGCCATATAGAGCCTTCTTTAGCTTGTAGACATGCTTAGGGAAATTGAAATCAGTGAAACCGGGTGGTTGTGAAACAAAAACTTCTTCGTTGATGAAGCCATTTAAGAACGCACTTTTCACATCCATCTGAAACAACTTGAAATCGTGAATGCAGGCAAAAGAAAGTAATAACCTTATGGCTTCTAATCTAGCAACAGAGGCATAAGTTTCATCAAAATCTATTCCATTATAACCCTTAGCTACTACTCTAGCCTTATTCCTAACCACAATATCATTCTCATCTAATTTGTTCTTAAACACCCATTTTGTTCCAATTATATTCATATCTCTATTAAAAGGTACTAATTCCCAAACATCATTCCTTTTAAATTGATTCAACTCCTCATGCATAACATTCATCCAAAATTCATCATTCAAAGCATCATCAACACAAGAGGGTTCAAATTGAGATACGAATGCAAAATCATCACAGAACATATTATAGGAATATCTAGTGGATAATCCTTTTTAGATGTCACCAATAATGTTGTCAAGAGATTGGTTCCTTGGTTTCCTCCATTCTCTTGGTAGATCATGTGTAATGGTTGGTGGTTCTTGCTGTCTTTTCAGTGTGCTACTGTCATCTTCACCTGTACTTTCCTCATCATCAACAAATACACTTCCCTTTTAGGGATTGTTAGATTCATCAAACTTCACATGTACAGATTCCTCAATGCACATTATTCTTTTGTTGAAAACTCTATAAGCCTTACTAGTAAATGAATACCCAATAAAGATAGCCTCGCCCGCCTTGGCATCAAACTTACCAAGAGGCTCTTTGCCATTATTCAGAACAAAACATTTGCAGCCAAATACCTTAAAATGAGAGATATTTGACTTTTTATCTCTATAAAGCTCATAGGGGTTTTCTTCAAAATTAGGCTGAATCACTATCCTATTTAGAACATAGCAAGCTATAGAAACTGCATTAGCCTAAAAGTACTTAGGCAAAGCATTCTCACTCAACATTGATCTAGCAAGTTCTACCAAGGATCTATTTTTCCTCTCAACAACCCCATTTTGCTGCGGAGTTCTTGGAGCGGAAAAATTGTGATCAATACCAAACTTTTCGCAAAAATTTTCAAAAGACTCATTTTCAAATTCACCTCCATGATCACTTCTAAGAGATTTAATTTTCAAATCCTTTTCGTTTCGTATACTTTAGGCAATAATTTTGAAAACTTTAAAGGCATTGTCTTTACTTGGTATAAATGCAACCCAGGTAAACCGAGACTAATCATTTACTAAGACTAATCCATACAAGTTTCTACCCAAACTCATAGTCTTAGAGGGTCCAAATTGATCCATGTGAAATAGTTCAAGTGGTCTAGAAGTTGAAACAACATTTTTAGTTTTAAAAGAGTTTCTAGACTTCTTGCCCTTTTGACATGCATCACAAAGGCCTTCTCCATTGAACCTTAAGTTAGGTAACCCTTGTACTAGGTTTTTATATGAAAGCTTGTTCAGCTGATGAACATCTATATGAGCTATACGTCTATGCCAAAGCCATGATAAATCATCGTTTGACGTAAGACATGCATGATATGATGATGAATGATCAAGTTCAAGAATATAGATGTTATTGTATCTCTTACCGACCATTAATACCTCATTCGACTCATTGCCACTTATCGTGCAGCATCCATTGTCGAAAGATACCTTGTAGCCCTTGTCGCACAGTTGGCTAATACTAAGAAGATTGAATCTCAAACTTTCTACAAGCAGAACATCCTCGATAGCAGTGTTGGATTTGTCTCCAACAGTACCTATACCCAAAATTTTACCTTTGATTTGAAGGAGATAAAATTGCTCTTGTCACCAGTCATATGCCTTGAGCAGCCGCTATCCAAATACCAAGTTAGTGTTTGGCTCTCAAGCATAGCTACACAGAAAAAGATATCACTTTGTTTTTGATACCCAAGACTTTTTGGGTCCATTAATGTTAGAGTTTTGATCATCTTTTCTAATCCATTTAAACAAACCACAAGATATACCTTCCTTTCTAATCATGCAATTATAAGAGTTATGACTAGGTTTCATACAATAACTACATGTGAAGGTTCTGTTTTTACTAGGTTGCTTAAATGCAAAGAACTTCATGTTACTCTTTCTCAAAGAAGCATCAAAAGACTTACACTTTAAACATGGTTGCTTTAAAGCTTCATTTTCCTTTTTCAAACTTTGAACATCAGTTTCTAAAGCACAAATATTGTTTTCCAAATCTGTAATTTTGCTTTTCAAAACCTTGTTCAACTTGCTTAGTTTTTCGGCTTCCTTGTAAAGTTCACAAAAAGCAGTTTGCAACTCATCATAATCACAAGTAGATGAATCAGAGTCACTTACCTCTTCATCTGACATTGGATTTGCCATGAGGCACAAGTTTGCTTCTTCATTCTCGCTTTCACTAGAGGTAGAGGAATCGTTGTTTTCCCACGCTATGTAGGCCTTTTTCTTGCGAAATCTGTCCATCTTGGACCGTTCCTCATGCTCAACTCTTGTAGGCTCACTGCTGTTTGACTTCTTCATGTTGGGGTACTCCAATTTGTAGTGTCCTACCTTTCCGCACTCGTAGCAAGTAACCTTTAAAGATGACCTCCCATTCCTCTTGAAGCCTTTCTTTGAATTATTGAACCTTTTCTTATCATTGTTCCTTCTCATGAACTTTTTAAACTTTCTTACCATAAGGGTCATGTTCTCTTGTTCCGATTCACTTGCACAGCTGGATGTATCACTCTCACTAGCTGTATCTTCCATTTTCAGTGCAAGGCCCTTTGCTTTCTTGTCCTTTTGCTCTTCGTCAGCAATCCGCGATATGTCCATCTCAAACTCACGTAGCTTACCAAACAATTTCGCACTTGACATCAAGGCGAGATTCTTGGATTCGGTGATCGCAGTGACTATCGGTTACCACTTCCTACTAAGGGATTTCAGCACTTTGACATTTACCTCTTCTTCAATGAAGACCTTACCTACCCTTGAGATGGTTCACAATGTGCGTAAAGCGTTTCTGCATTTCCATCACAGACTCTCCTTGCGTCATTCGAAATGTTTCGTACTTCAGTGGTTCCTTCGTGCATGACCTTTATTAATTCCAAAGCTTCTTTGGTTGTGGTGCAAGCTGAAATTCTGAAAAATTCATCGGAATTCAAAGTAGAATGTATAATTTTTAAAGCTTTTGCATCGTTTTCAGCTCTCCTAATTTCATCTTGTTCCAACCTCTCAAATGGTTTTTCAATCTCACTCTCATTTTCTATGTATGTGGGGACCTTGAAATCAGTCACAACCGCTTGTCAAATGCTTCTATATACAGACTCCATAAAGATTTTCATCCTCACTTTCCAAAAAGGATAGTTGTCACCACAAAACAGTGGAGGTCTGTTAATAGAGGCACCTTCAGCGAAAGGTAATTGATTACCGGCCATTCTAAGGAACGATGGATCAAAATCTAGAACAACCTACTAGATAAAGATCTGGTACCAATTGATGGTCCTCACGGGTGAATCTAGAGGGGGTGAATAGATTCTAGTTCCAAGATAGCCCAATTTTAGTGTGTTTCTACTTTCTTTTAATTCAATCAAAACTATTCTTGATTAGTTATCTAATATTAAGACAGAGAAATAAGATAGATCAAATATGCACAACGGAAAGAACAAAAGAAAGATCAAGAAACACATTAGTAGTCAATAGGAATGCATAATCAATTTCAGTATCTAACCTGTTCAGTTTTAATTGATTACCAAGTCAATTATCGAATGTAAAATAGAGATTAATCGATTATAATGAACAACGTAAGGCAAAAGATAAAGAGTATAAAGTAGAAGAAGATTGCACGGTGACTTATACTGGTTCGACCCACACCCTACATCCAGTCCCAACCCAACAACTATTACGATCGATTTTCCACTAAACCAATGATCCTTTTTGCGTTCTTTATATTCACTCTACATAAACAACACAAAAACGAAATCAAAGACACCCAATCACCTATTCTTTAACCCAAAGAACAGTTCTCCTTGACCTTGGCACCTCCAAGATCAAACATTTGAGAAAACCCTTCTCAAAGAACCTTACTCTATCTAGAGAGACCTCTCTCCTAGAGTAATCAACCCAATTTCAGAATGGAAACAAAAGATCAGTTAGAAAACACCTGTGTGTGTAAATTCTGATCACCTATGAAGACTAAGAATGTCAACCAATCAGAATGTCTAATCAAGATTGCCTTTTGAAAATAAGTTCTTTGAATAACCTTGAATTTCTTGATGAGTTTCTTGGAGAAAAGATAGAAAGAATATGAAAGTGTTTGAGTAATTCCAAAAGATTTATTTCCAAGAATTGTAATTCTATTTTAAAATATTTTCAAAAGAGGGTTATTATAGTTTCATTTAAAAACCCAATTTAGGCAATTTAACGAATTTTTTATAATGGTAATCGACTGCCCAAACAGGGTAATCGATTGAACCAGAGAAACAAAGCATTTCGAGGTGATTTTGTTCATGGTAATTGATTAACCCGAGGGGGGTAATCGATTACTCTAGAGCCAAACATTTGTTCCCACTTTGTTACCCAATTGATTACCTTTTGTTGGTAATCTATTACCTTAGTTGGTATTTAAGACCTTTTTCAAAACATTTTGAGAGGGAAAACCAAACATTTGAATCAAGAGAAATCACACAAGACTTGCTTAGCTCTCTAAGGCACTCCAACCAAGAACAACCACATGCAAGCCTAAACTAAACAATCAATACATAGGAAACACCTAATTACAAATCATCTAAGAAAACCAAAATTACATTGCATCAAAATCATAACAACAAGAGAGACACCCAAGCATCTTCAAGCTTTAAGTCCAATAACTAGGTTAGTAGATAAATTAAGACTTAGATTATCTTCACATCCTAAGCCTTACAAGTTGCAATGGTTAAGTTATAAAGGTGAATTGGTTGTTAATAAACAAGTTCTTATTGTGTGATGTTGTTCCTAGGGATGCCACTCATCATTTACTTGGTAGACCTTGGAAATATGATAAGCATGCTATTCATGATGGTGTTTCTAACACTTATGTTTTCTCTCATATAGGCAAGAAGGTCACCATGAAACCTTTGACACCTAAGGAAGTTTGTGAGGATCAAATAAAAATGAAACTAAAAAGAGAAAATGAGAAAAAGCTTGAAAAGGGTGAGAGTTTAGGTACCAAAACACCTTTGGTCGAGAGCTCCACCATGAAAAAAAAGAAAGAAACCAAGAATCCTAAGAAACTAGCTTTGGCTGAGAGTTCCCTAGAAATTACCAAGAGTGCCACTAGTGAACTTAGTTTGGAAAACAAGAATGGAACCACCCTTAAGGCTAGGCAAACCAGACAAAATCAAAGGGAAAGCTTAGTGATAGTTTGCTTATTGAGAGGGGTGAGTTAAAGAGAAAGTTCCTAACTAGGAAGAGCATGTTTCTTTGTTTTCCTAACCCATTTGTGTTGAGTACTAATCATGTAGGCAAACAAGAAGAGCATGATGCATTATTGGATGAGTTTGTTGAAAGAAGAGGATAGAAGGAAGGTGATGAGTGGAAAACCGCTTTTAAGACCAAGTTTGGACTATATGAGTGGCTTGTGGATAGAAGGAAGCTGATGAGTGGAAAACCGCTTTTAAGACCAAGTTTGGACTATATGAGTGGCTTGTCATGCCCTTTGGCTTATCAAATGCACCTAGCACTTTTATGAGGTTGATGAACCATGTGCTAAGAAAGTTTCTAGGAAAATTTGTTGTGGTATATTTTGATGATATCTTGATTTATAGCAAATCTTTCTTAGAACATCTAACACACTTGAAGCTTGTTTTGAAAGTTCTTAGGGAACAACATTTGTATGCCAACAAGGAGAAGTGCACCTTTGCCACCAATCAAGTGATATTCCTCGGTTTTGTAGTGAGTGAGCAAGGTGTGCAAGTGGATGAAAGCAAGATCAAGGCCATCCAAGAGTGGCCGAGACCCACCAATGCAAGGGAAGTAAAATCCTTTCACGGCTTAGCTAGTTTTTATAGGAGGTTTGTTAAGGATTTTAGTACTATTGCTTCACCTCTTAATGAACTAGTTAAAAAGGATGCTACTTTTATTTGGGGTCAAACTCAAGAGCATGTTTTCAATCTACTTAAAGAGAAGCTTACACATGCACCTATTCTTGCTTTACCTAACTTTGCTTGCTCTTTTGAATTAGAGTGTGATGCTTCTAACTTAGGTGTTGGAGTCGTGTTGATGCAAGAGGGGCATCCCATTGCCTACTTTAGTGAGAAGCTCAAGGGTGCTCAACTCAACTACTCCACCTATGATAAACAGATGTATGCACTTGTGAGGGCCTTCCAAGTGTGGCAACACTACCTTCTTCCCAAGGAGTTTGTGGTGCATACCGATCATGAGGCACTCAATCATATCAAGGGCCAAGGCAAGCTAAGCAAGAGACATGCAAGATGGGTAGAATTTCTTGAAACCTTTCCTTACATGATTAAGTATAAGAAAGGTAGTACTAATGTGGTAGCCGATGCTCTTAGTAGGAGATTTTCATTGATATGCATGCTAGAAACTAAGATTCTAGGTTTTGATCACATTAAAGAATTGTATGAACATGATCATGATTTCGGCCAAATGTTCATGATGTGTGCTCAAAGTGCTCATAAGGATTTCTTTAGGGTGGATGGTTATCTTTTCAAAGGAAAATGTTTGTGTATCCCTAAGACATCCTTAAGAGAACTTTTGGTTTGTGAAGCACATGAAGAAGGCATCATGGGACACTTTGGAATTGATAAGACATTAGCCATATTACATGAACATTTTTATTGGCCACACATGAAAAAGGATGTGGACCGATTGGTGCACAAGTGCATTACATGTCATAAGGCTAAATCTAGAAGCATGAATCATGGGTTATATACTCCTTTACCTATTCCCATTTCTCCTTGGATTGACATATCAATGGATTTTGTGCTTGGATTGCCAAGAACCAAGAGAGGAATGGATTCCATTTTTATAGTTGTGTGTAGGTTTTCTAAAATGGCTCATTTTATTCCTTGTCATAAGGTTGATGATGCTACACACATTGCAAATTTGTTCTTTAAAGAAGTGGTTAGATTGCATGGTTTGCCTAAGATAATTGTTAGTGATAGAGATTCAAAATTTTTGAGTCACTTTTGGAGAACCTTATGGGGTAAGTTAGACACCAAGCTTTTCTTCTCTACCACTTGCCATCCACAAACGGATGGCCAAACCGAAGTGGTCAATAGAACATTAGGCCAATTGTTGAGATTCTTTGTTAAAGGGAATACTAGGACATGGAAAGAACATTTACCTTTTGTTGAATTTGCATATAATAGAGTTGTGAATGCTTCTACTTCCCATTCCCCATTTGAGATTGTGTATGGTTTTAACCCTTTAACACCTCTTGACCTTGTGCCTTTGCCACTTGAGTTTGCTTTAAATGTAGATGGAGTTGCCAAGGCCGAGCTAGTGAAGTCCCTTCATGCCAGAATCAAAGAGCACCTTGAGAAAAGGTATTCAAAGGTGGCGGCCCAAGTGAACAAACACAAGAAGAATGTGGAGTTCAAGGAAGGAGACATGGTGTGGCTTCATCTCAAGAAAGAGAGATTTCCTAATCTTAGGAAATCTAAATTTCTACCAAGAGAGGATGGGCCTTTCAAAATTTTAAAGAAACTTGGAACTAATGCTTACTCTCTTGACCTTCCTACATCTTTCATTGGTAGTAATTCATTTAATGTTAGTGATTTATCTCTTTGTGATGTAGGTGGTGATGGGAGCAACTTGGGGACAGGTTTGCCTCAAGAAGAAGGGATTGATGGAGGACCATCTCCAAGCATGAGGATCACAAGGGCTATGCAAAGAAGACTAGAAGCTCAAGTTGAGGAAGAGTAGACCAAGTCAAAGTTAACAAGTCAAGGTCAAAATCAAAGTCAATGGTCAACTCTTCAAAGTCAACAAATTGGGCAAAAGAAGCCTTGTAATCTTCTTATTAGTTTGTAATTAGTTTTAGGCTTAATTTGGCATAAAGCTTGGACCATGTTTGCTTTGTATATTCGGCCAAGCTCCTTTTATGGACATGTTGACTTCAGTTTGTGTTGGTCAAAGCCTCTTAAGATGGGGTTAAGTGTCTTATGACCCAACTAAGCAAGTGTAATACACTCTCTTAAAAGAGAATGGATGGATTAGGAGAGAGAATTAGTGGAATTGCCACTAACTTCATTTAAATTTCCACCACTTGATTATCCCATAATTAAAGGTGTAAATTTAAGTCAAGTTCTAAATTGTTGACTCTCATTTAAGAAGGGATTTTAGCCTTAGGATTTACTTCTAATCCAAGGCATAGAATTCCATCTTAATTAATCCGTGATCTGTTGGACTTAAAGCTTGAAGATGCTTTGGTATCTCTCTTGGTGTTTTGCTTTTGATGCTATGTAATTTTGGTTTTCTTAGATGAAATGTAATTAGGAGTTTCCTATGTATTGATTGTTTAGTTTAGGCATGTATGTGGTTGTTCTTTGTTTGAATGCCTTGGAGAGCTTGGCAATCTTGTGTGATTTCTCATGTGTCAAATGTTTGATTTCCCTCTCTAACATATTTTGAAAATGTCTTTGGTAACCAACTGAGGTAATAGATTACCAACAGAAGGTAGTTAACTACCGACAGCAGGTAATCAACTACCAACAGTAGGTAACAGAGTGTGAGAATGCATTTGCCACTGGAGTAATCGATTACCCCCTCGGGTTAATCGATTACCATGAGTCAAAATCACCCTGGAAATCCTTGCTCACTGGTTTAATCGATTACCAGCTTCTGGCAGTCGATTACCCCTATCAGAAAGTCATTAAGTTGCCTAAATTGAGTTTTTAATTGAACCTATAAATACTCTTTTCTTGAAAATTAACATAAGATCTTGGAACATAAGTTTTAGAAAAGTTCATATACTTTCATATTCTCTCTAAACTGAGTTCATCATCTTTTCCAAGAAACCCATAAAGAACTTCAAGAGTTCATCAAGTTTTCATAAAGAAAAGGCAAACTTGATCTTTTCTCTGACTGGGTGGCATTCATAGTGTTATCTTTTGTGATCAAATCTACACTCCAGGTGTTTTCTAAACTGATCTCTTGTTTACCTTTTTGATTTCTGGGTTATTACTCTAGGAGAGAGATCTCTCTGGATAGAGTAAAGGTCTTTGAGAAGTGTGTTCTCAAAGGTTTGATCTTGGGTGTTCCAAGGTCAGGGAAGAACTGTTCTTTGGGTTAAAAGACAGGTTTTTGGGTGTTTTGATTTCGTTTTTGTGTTGCTTGTTGCAGAGTGAATGTAAAAGAACACAAAAGGGATCATTTGATAGTGGAAGACCGATCGCAACAGTTGTTGGGTTGGGACTGGATGTAGGCAGTGGGCCGAACCAGTATAAATCACTGTGTACTCTTCTTCTTCCTTATACTCTTTACCGTTTACCTTACATTGCTGTTATCATGATTTAATTTCTGCAATTGGTTTGCAGAATCGACTTGTAATTGACTCAGTAATCAACTAAAACTGGAACAGTTAGATACTGATATTGATCACGATGCATATTGATCACTAACGTGTTTCTGATTATTCCTTTTGGTATTTCCGCTGTGTATCTTTGATATTTCCTGTTTATCTGTCTCATCTATTGATAGGTAATCAAGAATAGTTTTGTTTGAATTAAAAGGAATTAGAAACTCGCGAAATTGGGCTATAGTGGAACTAGAATCTATTCACCCCCCCTCTAGATTCACACATAGGGACCATCAATTGGTACCAGAGCTTTATCTAGTAGGTTGCTCTAGATTTTGATCCATAGTTCCTTAGAATGGTCGTTAATCAATTACCATTCGCTGAAGGTGCCTCTATTAACAGACCTCCTCTGTTTTGTGGTGATAACTATCCTTTTTGGAAAGTGAGGATGAAAATCTTTATGGAGTCTGTACATAGAAGCATTTGGCAAGCGGTTTGTGACTGATTTCAAGGTCCCCACATACATAGAAAATGGGAATGAGATTGAAAAACAATTTGAGAGATGGGAACAAGAGGAAATTAGGAGAGCTGAAAATGATGCAAAAGCTTTAAATATTATACATTCTGCTTTAAATTCAGATGAATTTTTCAGAATTTCAGCTTGCAACACAGCCAAAGAAGCTTGGGATCTAATAAGGGTCACACACGAAGGAACCGCTGAAGTACGAAGGGAAAGGAAGAATACCTTGATCCAAGAGTACGAAACTTTCAGAATGGCACAAGGTGAGTCCGTGATGGATATGCAGAAACTTTTCACACACATCGTGAATCATCTCAAAGGACTTGGTAAGATCTTCGTTGAGGAAGAAGTCAATGTGAAGGTGCTAAAATCATTGAGTAGAAAATGGCAACCAACTGTCACAGCAATCACTGAATCAAAGAACCTAGCCTTGATGACAAGTGCAGAGTTATTTGGTAAGTTGAGGGAGTATGAAATGGATATGTCCCGTATTGCTGATGAGGAACAAAAAGATAAGAAAGCCAAAGGTCTAGCACTCAAGATGGAAGACACAGCTAGTGAGAGCGATGCGTCAAGCTGTGATAGTGAATCTGAACAGGAAAATATGAATCTCATGGTAAGGAAATTCAAAAAGTTCATGAAGAGGAACAACGATAAAAGGAGATTCAACAATTCCAGGAAAGGCTTCAAGAGGTATGAGAGTTCATCTTCAAAGGTCACTTGTTATGAGTGTGGAAAGGTGGGTCACTACAAATCGGAGTGCCCCAACATGAAGAAAAGCAACAGCAGTGAGCCTAGAAGAGTAGAACATGAGGAACGGTCCAAGAAGGACAGATTTCGCAAGAAAAAAGCATACATAGCTTGGGAAGAGAATGATTCCTCAACCTCTAGTGGGAGTGATAATGATGAAGCAAATTTGTGTCTCATGGCTAATCCAACATCCGATGATGAGGTAAGTGATTCCGATTCATCTACTTTTGACTATGATGAGCTGCAAACTGCTTTTTGTGACCTTTACAAGGAAGCCGAAAAACTAGGCAAGTTGAACAAGGTTTTGAAAAACAAAATTACTGATTTGGAAAATGATATTTCTGTTTTGAAAACTGATGTTCAAAGTTTGAAAAAGGAAAATGATGCCTTGAAACTACCCTATTCAAAGTGTAAGTCTTTTGATGCCTCCATGAAAAAGAATAACATGAAGTTCTTTGCATTTAGACAAACCAGCAAAAACAGAACTTTCCCATGTAGTTATTGTATGAAATTTGGACATAACTCTTATAATTGCATGATTAGGAAGGAAGGAATAACTAGTGGGTTGTTTAAATGGATTAGGAAAGATAGTCACAGCTCTAACACTAATGGACCCAACAAGTCTTGGGTACCAAAAACAAAGTGATATCTTTTCCTGTGTAGGTATGCTTGAGAGCCAAACACTCAACTTGGTATTTGGATAGCGGCTGCTCAAGACATATGACTAGTGACAAGAGCAATTTTATCTCCTTCAAATCAAAAGAATCTGGTTCAGTAGTGTATGGAGATAACAACAAAGGGAAAATACTAGGTATAGGTGCTGTTGGAGACAAATCCAACACTGTGATTGAAGATGTACTGCTTGTGGAAGGTTTGAAATTCAATCTTCTAAGTATTAGCCAACTATGCGACAAAGGTTATCAAGTATCATTCGATAATGGTTGCTGCAAGATTAGTAGCAGTGACTCGAGTGAGGTATTAATGGTCGGTAAGAGACATGGTAACATCTACATCCTTGAACTTGATCATTCATCATCATATCATGCATGTCTTACGTCAAACGATGATTTATCATGGCTTTGGTATAGACGTATAGCTCATATTGATGTTCATCAGCTGAATAAGCTTTCATCTAAGAACCTAGTACAAGGGTTACCTGACTTGAGGTTCAAAAGAGAAGGCCAATGTGATGCATGCCAGAAGGGCAAGCAGTCTAGAAGCTCCTGTAAAACCAAAAATGTTGTTTCAACTTCTAGACCACTTGAGCTACTGCACATGGATCTCTTTGGTCCCTCTAGAACTGCTAGTTTGGGTGGAAACCTATATAGACTGGTTTTGGTAGATGACTACTCTCGTTTTGCTTGGGTTGCATTTATACCAAGTAAAGACAACACCTTCAAAGTTTTTAAAATTCTTGCCAAAAGGATACAAAACGCAAAAGATTTGAAAATCAAGTCCCTTAGGAGTGATCATGGAGGTGAATTTGAAAATGAACCTTTTGAAAAATTTTGTGAAAAATATGGAATCGATCACAACTTTTCCGCTCCAAGAACTCCGCAACAAAACGGGGTTGTTGAGAGGAAAAACAGATCTTTAATAGAACTAGCTAGAGCTATGTTAAGTGAGAGTGTTCTGCCTAAACACTTTTGGGCTGATGCAGTTTCCACTGCTTGCTATGTTCTAAACAGAATTGTGATTCGTCCTATTTTAAAGAAAACCCCCTATGAACTATATAAGGACAAGAAGCCCAATATCTCTCATTTTAGGGTATTCAGGTGCAAGTGTTTTGTACTGAATAATGGCAAAAAGCCTCTTGGTATGTTTGACGCCAAGGCGGATAAGGGTGTGTTTATTGGGTATTCATCAACAAGTAAAGCATACAGAGTTTTCAATAAAAGGAGAATATGCATTGAGGAATCTGTGCATGTAAAGTTTGATGAATCTAACAATCCCCAAAAGGGAAGTGTTTTTGTTGATGATGATGAGAATACAGGTGAAGACAGCAATAGCAAACCACAAGTACAGCAAGATCCACCAACCATTTCTCATGATCTGCCAAGAGAATGGAGGAAACCAAGGGATTTATCTCTTGACAACATCATTGGTGACATCCATAAGGGAGTATCCACTAGATCCTCCCATAATATGTTTTGTGATGATTATGCATTTGTATCTCAATTTGAACCCTCTTGTGTTGATGATGCTATAAATGATGAATTTTGGATGAATGCTATGCATGAGGAGTTAAATCAATTTAAAAGGAATGACGTTTGGGAATTAGTACCTTTTAATAGAGATATGAATCTAATTGGAACAAAATGGGTGTTTAAGAATAAGTTAGATGAGAATGGAATTGTGGTTAGGAATAAGGCAAGACTAGTAGCTAAGGGTTATAATCAACAAGAAGGAATAGACTTTGATGAAACATATGCCCCTGTTGCTAGATTAGAAGCTGTAAGAGTATTACTTGCTTTTGCCTGCATTCATAATTTTAAGCTGTTTCAGATGGATGTTAAAAGTGTGTTCTTAAATGGCTACATCAACGAGGAAGTCTTTGTTTCACAACCTCCTGGTTTCACTGACTTCAGTTACCCTGAGCATGTGTACAAGCTAAAGAAGGCCCTCTATGGTCTGAAGCAAGCCCCCAGACAATGGTATGAAAGGTTAAGTAAATTTCTTTTGTCAAAAGGGTTCGACAGAGGTAATGTTGACAAAACTCTTTTCATTAGGAGGAAGTCTAACAGTATTTTATTGGTCCAAGTGTATGTTGATGATATCATTTTTGGATCAACTAATCAATCTCTGTGTAAAGAATTTGTGGCTAGCATGCAGGGTGAGTTTGACATGTCTATGATGGGAGAACTCAAATTCTTCCCAGGACTGCAAGTCAAGCAACTGAAAGAAGGAATCTTTATACATCAAGCGAAGTACACTAAAGGATTGTTGAAGAAATTCGACATGGAGAGTTGTAAGATCTCTAATATCCCTATGTCAACTAATCTCTCTTTAGATAATGATGCTACAGGACTAGGAGTAGACCAAACAAAGTACAGAGGGATCATTGGATCACTCTTGTATCTCACAGCGAGCAGACCGAATATAATGTTCAGTGTTTGTGTTTGTGCGCGATTTCAATCTGCACCAAAACAATCACACATGACTGCTGTGAAGAAAATCCTGAAGTACCTCAAAGGAACAATGAACTGTGGTTTGTGGTATCCCAAAGGTACGTCCCCTACTCTAGTCGGTTTTAGTGATTCAGATTTTGCAGGTTGCAAAACAGATAGAAAGAGCACGAGTGGTGTATGTCACTTGTTTGGAGAAAGCTTAGTCTCATGGTACAGCAAGAAACAAGCATGTGTTGCTCTATCAATAGCAGAAGCAGAGTATGTGGTTGCGGGTAGCTGTTGTGCTCAAACCATTTGGTTGAAGCAACAACTTGAGGATTTTGGACTAAAGCTTGATCACATTCCTATCAAGTGTGACAATACAAGTGCAATCAGTATCACGAAGAACCCGGTTTTGCACTCAAGAACAAAGCATATTGAGGTGCGTCATCATTTCATAAGGGATCATGTTGAGAAAGGTGACTGTGAAGTGGGGTTCATTGAAACGGAGAACCAACTCGCGGATATCTTCACAAAGCCCCTACCTAAGGAAAGATTCTTCAAACTTAGAACTAATCTTGGTATACTAAGTGAGGAATATCTCTCATGAATTCTCTAAGTATGGTAAGTTGGATCATTCATGGTGCTCCAACAAGGTATGAGTTCATTACATTACATAGTCATGACCAATTCTCTTTCAAAACATGTGAAATCAAGTGTTTTCAATCTTTCTAATATAGATAATCAATTACCAATGCATTTCAATCGATTACCTAGCTTGATTTCAAACTTCTTTTGTGAATTACTCTCTGGAGTAATCGATTACCCCATTTGGTAATCGATTACCACGATTTCAAAAATTGATTTTCCAGTTTTTGGGCCTCTGGAGTAATCGATTACCTTGCCTGGTTAATCGATTACCACGACCCCTGTTTTCAAAGCAAATTGGTTACTCACGGGAGTAATCGATTACCACGTATGGGTAATCGATTACCTTCGCTGCTGAAAGAGTTTTTCAAGTGTTTTCCATGGATTTGGGCCTAATCGATTACAATTTCTTAGAGTCCAATACTTTGTTCATTGAATCTAACCTCAATTGTGGAGTTTTTACAAGTGATTTTCAGGTTTTGGGTTTCATTCTACACATCTCACAAACCCTAAAAATCTCTTTCTCTCTCTAACTCTAAAACCCCCTTTCATCTTCTTCATCTTCTCCACCACCACCATCAATGGAAGAACAAGGACGAGGCAAGCGGATCAAGCACGTAGGTCACAAGCCTAAGCCGAGAGTTTCGCCCCGATCAAAGAAGGGAGATTCCTCCTCCAAGAGGAAGGAACCCACATCTCCGGTAGAGGCCGTGGCACGCCCAATCAACCCGTGGTTCACCTCTACTGCACAAGAATCACGTTTCTATGGAGATTTTGCAAACAAGGAACTCGTTCCTGCAAAGATCTTGGACTTTCGTTGGTTGGATACTCAAGGGTTCACATTTCACTCTCTGCTTCGAGATCAGAATCTTGAGAAGTTTGTTGGTCTGAAGGGCTTCATATACCCTGATCTGGTGAGAGTTTTCTACTCCAACCTCCGACCACACCAAGCCATCGGAACGGTAATCTCCGAGGTAAAGGGCAAATCTATGATTTTGACTCGTGATATATTTTTCCGTTTTGCTGGATTTAAAGATGAAGGTATTCGTCCTACGATTGAGCACTTGCAAGCACAAGGAATCGAGCTTCATAAGGACCCTTTCTTCATGAGCCTGCTCAAAAATCCCGAAATGTGGGAAGCTGAAAAGGCTGCAAGGAAGGAGCGTGGAAAGAAGATAACTTACAACACCGGCGGGCTGAACGTCGACGATCGTCTTCTCCACTACACAATTTCTTTGGATTCTCGTCAAGAGGAGCCAATCACGCTCAGATCAATGAGGAGGATATGGTAATGATGGCAGCGTTGAAAAATGGCATTCAAGTCGACTGGGCACATGTTGTGATGGACAACATGCTCAAGACGAGAAGGCTATTTGATAACAAATGCCCCTACTCTCTGTTTATTTCACGTTTGCTTGAGCATTTTCAGGTAGATACCTCAAATGAAAATAGAGACTTGGTGAAGGACATTCACATCATTGGAGACAAAGCGTTGAAAATGATGCGACTGACGAAGACTGATGCTGGATGGGTGCCAAGGGAAGAAGCACCACAACAACAGCAAACAGAAGCTGCAACAAATCCACCTTCTGATGATGATGATTCGGCGGCTGGGGAGTACATGCCTAAATCCCGTTTTGAGTCAATTGTCATTGATCGGCTAGATGAACTAGAAGCTACCACTGCCAAAAGATTGGACGAGATGGAGGCTGCAAACAATGTCCGCTTCTTGGATCTCAAGGAGCTGCTGGAGTCCCTTCATACTCGCTTTGATGCACTCTAGCTTTCCCTTCTTATCACTTCTCTCTCTTTTGCTTATTGATATACCAAATAGGGGGAGAATGGCTATAGGTTATCCTAGATAGGGGGAGTAGAGTAGAGTAGCAAGTATTGAGTAGCATCTGGTAGCATTTGTTTTGCGCATTATGTTTGAACTATTGATTTCTCTTTAGCTCTGAACAATTTACAATTCGATATTTGAACTTGAACAATTCGATATGGTTGTAATTTTTTTTCAGGTTATGTTTTATATTCCGATTCTATTTTTTTTCTCTGGCCTTGGTCTATGATTGTGAATTGAATCATGTCTTATATTTATGAATGGATGATTCTACTTGATGATTGATAGTATAATGCTCAGTTTAAGATAGATTGTACAGTGAATCTGCAATGCATATACTGCGTATTTGGACATCTCTAACAATTGCAGGATTCTTAGAAGATCAACACACATCCTAAACCTCTAGGAAAACCTTGGTTGAGATTTGGTACATCAAAACCAAAAGGGGGGAGATTGTTGGACTTAAAGCTTGAAGATGCTTTGGTGTCTCTCTTGGTGTTTTGCTTTTGATGCTATGTAATTTTGGTTTTCTTAGATGAAATGTAATTAGGAGTTTCCTATGTATTGATTGTTTAGTTTAGGCATGTATGTGGTTGTTCTTTGTTTGAATGCCCTGGAGAGCTTGACAATCTTGTGTGATTTCTCATGTGTCAAATGTTTGATTTCCCTCTCTAAGATATTTTGAAAATGTCTTTGGTAACCAACTGAGGTAATAGATTACCAACAGAAAGTAGTTAACTACCGACAGCAGGTAATCAACTACCAACAGTAGGTAACAGAGTGTGGGAATGCATTTGCCACTGGAGTAATCGATTACCCCCTCGGGTTAATCGATTACCATGAGCCAATATCACCCATGAAATCCTTGCTCACTGGTTTAATCGATTACCAGCGTCTGGCAGATTACCCCTATCAGAAAGTCATTAAGTTGCCTAAATTGAGTTTTTAATTGAACCTATAAATACTCTTTTCTTGAAAATTAACATAAGATCTTGGAACATAAGTTTTAGAAAAGTTCATACACTTTCATATTCTCTCTAAACTGAGTTCATCATCTTCTCCAAGAAACCCATAAAGAACTTCAAGAGTTCATCAAGTTTTCATAAAGAAAAGGAAAACTTGATCTTTTCTCTGACTGGGTGGCATTCATAGTGTTATCTTTTGTGATCAGATCTACACTCCAGGTGTTTTCTAAACTGATCTCTTGTTTACCTTTTTGATTTCTGGGTTATTACTCTAGGAGAGAGGTCTCTCTGGATAGAGTAAAGGTCTTTGAGAAGTGTGTTCTCAAAGGTTTGATCTTGGGTATTCCAAAGTCAGGGAAGAACTGTTCTTTGGGTTAAAGGATAGGTTTTTGGGTGTTTTGATTTCGTTTTTGTGTTGCTTGTTGCAGAGTAAATGTAAAAGAACACAAAAGGGATCATTTGATAGTGGAAGACCGATCGCAACAGTTGTTGGGTTGGGACTGGATGTTGGCAGTAGGCCGAACCAGTATAAATCAATGTGCACTCTTCTTCTTCCTTATACTCTTTACCGTTTACCTTACATTGCTGTTATCATGATTTAATTTCTGCAATTGGTTCGGTAACTGACTCGGTAATCAACTAAAACTGGAACAGTTAGATACTGATATTGATTACGACGCATATTGATTACTAACGTGTTTCTGATTATTCCTTTTGGTATTTCCATTGTGTATCTTTGATATTTCCTGTTTATCTGTCTCATCTATTGATAGGTAATCAAGAATAGTTTTGTTTGTATTAAAAGGAATTAGAAACTCGCGAAATTGGGCTATAGTGGAACTAGAATCTATTCACCCCCCTCTAGATTCACACATAGGGACCATCATGATCATCACAAACTTAGATGAGTTATGAGCCTCTTGATCTCATTAACTCTATATCCTTCTTGAATTGATCAAGTGAGGGGTGCTTAGCATCACTTGATCAATCCATCAAGGATCAAGTGGCTAGGATGACTCAAGGCCAACCACACACAAGGGGTCTTATAACTTAGGCAATTTCCATTTTGTAATCACTTTTTGGTCATTTATGAAAAGAGAATTTCTAAGGCTAAAGTCTTGAGAAAAGGAGAAAGCTCTCCTAGGGTTTCTTCAAAGAACCTTGAATCTTATCATGGATCCATGATCCAAGTGGCGATTCTTCTACCTAGCTTATTGAATCCTTATTCATGGCGCTAATTCCATTCATAAACATCTTACCACTTTCATTTTCTTCTTGTTTTGGTCTTTGACCGAGAGGTTCTACCTCATATCCTTGAGTTTTGCTTAATTCTTTGGAGTGTTGGATGATTTGGTGAATGAAGATGGGGCACACTTTGTGAATCCGTGATGATCACCTCAAGACCTTCATGTGTTTGCATCACTTTCCCAAGGAGATTCCCAATGGTTTGCCACCACAAAGAGGCATTGAGCATCAAATAGATCTTATTCCGGGAGCACCACTTCCCAATCAACCCACATATAGAAGTTCACCACGAGAGACTCATGAGATGCAAAGGCAAGTGGAGGACTTGATAAGAAAAGGTTGGGTGAAGGAGAACCTTTCTCCTTGTGCTTCACCCGTGATCTTGGTGCCCAAGAAGGAGGGAACTTGGAGTTAACAACATTACCATAAGGTATAGGCATCCTATTCCTAGGCTAGATGACTTGTTGGATGAATTGCATGGGTCCAAGGTATTTTCCAAAGTTGATCTTAAGAGTGGTTATCATCAAATTAGGATGAAAAAGGGAGATGAATGGAAAACCAATTTTAAGACTAAGTTTGGATTATATGAATGACTTGTGATGCCATTTGGACTATCTAATGCACCTAGTACTTTCATGAGATTAATGAATCATGTGTTGACAGAATTTATAGGAAAATTTGTGGTAGTTTACTTTGATGATATTCTTATTTATAGAAAATCTTTCTTGGAACATTTAACACACTTGAGAATAGTATTGAAAGTTCTTAGGGAGAAACACTTGTATGCCAACAAGGAGAAGTACACCTTTACCACTAATCAAGTCATCTTTCTCGGTTTTGTGGTGAGTGAGCAAGGTGTGTAATTAGATGAAAGCAAGATCAAGGCTATTCAAGAGTGGTCGAGACTCTCCAATGCTAGGGGAGTAAGAAGTTTTCATGGTTTAGCAAGTTTTTATAGGAGATTTGTTAAGGATTTTAGCACTATAGCTTCACCTCTTAATTAACTTGTTAAAAATGATCCTTCTTTTGTTTGGGGTCAAAGTCAAGAGCATGCTTTCAATCTACTTAAAGAGAAGCTTACACATGCACCTATATTTGTTTTACCTAACTTTGCTTGTTTTTTTGAATTAGAGTGTGATGCTTCTAACTTAGGTGTTGGAGTCGTGTTGATGCAAGAGGGGCACCCCATTGCCTACTTTAATGAGAAGCTAAAGGGTGCTCAACTCAACTACTCCACCTATGACAAGGAGATGTATGCCCTTGTGAGAGCTTTCCAAGTGTGGCAACTGATACGCGGAATACAGGTAGTAGTTATACCTCCTGCATCCCATGCTATGATAAGTATATCACAACCGTTAAGTAATAAATATTTATAGATCAAGGTTGTCATACCCACGAGAATAAGCAATTCGGAAACAATATTTTTATTTAATGATTATATTTTCCTAATAGAAAAAAAAAAGTGAGGGCAATGATTAGAGAAAGAGATGCAATTAATTAATTTAGAGGAATAAAGCAATAATTTCAAGAAAGAAATAAGAAAAAGATAAAAGCGATAGGGATCCCGATTTCACCACTAATTTCCCCTTTATATTTCCCTCCTTTGTTATTCAAATATAATCATGGTTGGATCGGATTCCTACCCTCGTGATTGTCCCTCTCAGGATCACCCGCGTCGCCTAGGTTAACTGGATTAATTAATCTCTTAAGTTAATACTAAGTTAATTAGGGTTTTAGTTCTATGAATCTATGGGCAAACTTAGGTGTTGTCAACACTACTACCTACTCCCATTTGTAGGACCCTAGCGTCATAATGACTATTTCTCCAATACCGCCTAGGTTTCTTTTCTCAAAGTTCTCCTAGGATTACGATCAATTTATTAGTGATCAATTAACAAATAGCATTAAGCATAGAAGAAATAAACGCACAAACATACACTGAATAACATCGAGAATCATATAACGAGATAAATTAGGGTTACATCGTTCTCCTAATCAAAGAGGGATTTAGTTCATAGAGGAAAAGAAAACAACACAAAATTAATTCAAAAGAGAATACACAGGATGGTTGATTCCAATGGAAGTCGAATGCTCCTAGCGTCTCCTTCTCCTTGCTTAGGGTTGAAATTCGTTGTCGTCTATGAAACGAGAGTGAGGAGGTCTGGAGATTGTTAGTCTTCAGAACCTCAGCCGAATTAGGTCAAGAATTATGAGAGTCGTCCCCCTTGTTGATTGTAACTTGTTATATTTATAGCCTTCAGAATTGGACTTGGGCTTCCTTTGATAAGATCTTAAAAGATAATATGAGATCTTTATTTTTGCACAACATAAAATAAGATAATATCTTCAACCTCCTTTGCATAAGATAAGATATCGGAAGATAAGATCCTAGATTTTCTTTGTAAAAGATAAGATCTAGTGGATTTGATCTTTTCGCAATCCCAACTCGCGCGAGATGTGACGTAACTCGTGCGATATCATGTTCCAGAGAGCAAACATGTAATGCAATTTAAGTCACTTTGCGCGAGATATGGTAGCTGAGCGCGAGATGAGGTTTTAGAGAGCTTTTGTTCTTCACTGGAGTATTACTTCGCGCGAGTTGGGTTCCAACTCACGAGAGATGCATCCCTGTGCATGTTTTTCTCCTGTTTTTGACTATTTTTCACCCTGAAACACTTAAAACACCATCAACAAGCTCTAACAGAGATTATTATGAATTAAGAGCAATTTAGAGTCATTTTAAGTTGCTTAAAAGTTTTAAATGGACAATTTATATAATAAAAAGAGTATAAAAATAGCTTAGTGAGTTATCAACAACCCTACCTTCTACCTAAGGAGTTTGTGGTGCACACGGATCATGAGGCACACAAGCATATCAAAGGACAAGGCAAGCTAAGTAAGATGCATGCAAGATGGGTAGAATTTCTTGAAACTTTGCATGTTAGAAACTAAGATGCTAGGCTTTGATCACATTAAGGACTTATATATGCATGATCATGATTTTGACCAAGTGTTTATGATGTGTGATCAAAGTGCTCATAAGGATTTCTTTAGGGTTGATGGTTATCTTTTCAAGGAAAAATGTTTGTGTATCCCTAAGACATCCTTAAGAAAACTTTTGGTTTGTGAAGCACATGAAGGGGATATCATGGTGCAGTTTGGAATGGATAAGACTATTGTCATATTGCATGAACATTTTTATTGGCTTTACATGAAGAAAGATGTAGACCGATTTGTGCATAAATGCATTACATGTACTTATTCTGTATATCCAAAATCTGATTAAAATCCAATATAACACCCATAGTTCCGTAAAAAATGTACTGAATCGATTCATTAAAAAGAATTGATTCATTCGAAACTTCAAATATGTAATGTATAGGTATTAAAAAGGAAATGATACTCTGAATCATAGAACTATAATAAAAATCAATAAACATTTATCAAATTTAAAAAAGAGTCAAAATCCTCCTATTTTGATTTCTTGAACGATGCTCTAACATACTCATATTGAATTGCTTTAATTACATTTTATAATACATGAAAAGGAGGCTTTAATTACATTTTATAATACATGAAAAGGAGAGCTCAGTTATCACATTGTTATGTTAACAACTTTATCTTTCTATGGTATATTGTTTTTTTAAGTTATATAAATGATAAATGTTTCTTAAGAAAAAGTCTTATACATTATGATTTGTTTAGTATAACTATGGTTTTTGGTCCTTAATAAAAAAATTTGAAAGTTTTTTCATTAAAAAAAAGGTAGATTGTTGGACTATAAGACATTGAGCACTTCTAATTCGTTAATAAATGAAAATTTTGATGATAATAAAAGGATAAACAATTGTAATTAAGATTTGTTAACAACTATTAAAAAGAAATATCATACATTCATAAGATATTTAAACTTCATATAATAAGCAATTCAACATCTAAAGCTGTACAAACGTAAAAGTTAAAATCAATAAATGTCCATTAAAAATATACTTATTATTTTCATAAGTATTTTGTTCCACAAGGAGTACTTTTTAGACAACATATGTTAGAGAGAAAGTAAAATCAGATTTGACCATTTTAACTTCTCTCTTTTCATAAGTTACTTTACACTTCTCACCTCATAATAGCTCAAATCCCAATAATCACCATCCATGTCTATAAAAGAGTTAATTTATCAAGCATGAAAGAAAAGAAAGAACATTAACAACAAAATCAATAGTGTATCAAAGAAAAATCTTATCTTTTTGCCTTCTCATGATACTTAAGTGCCCATCTCTTTCTATATTCTTTACTTTGTAAATATATTACTCAAATAAGTCCATCTTATTCTCTCGTCGAGAGTTATTTTGTAATTTTTCAATTTTTTTTAATTTGTGAAAGGTAGGAATAACTTAGTATAAAAGAATATTATTTAACAAATATTAATATAAGTTGTATTTGGATTAAGTCATACGTGACTTTATAAAAATAAAAATATTTAATTTTATAAAAAAGAATACTTGTAATAAGTGTTAATTAATAAAAATCTATTCAGAGTTTTCAAAGTACTAAAACACTTTACCCTGGAAAGTACTAACTCAATGTTATGATAAAGTTTGTGAAATAGTTTTCTAAAAAAAAGTTTTTTAATTAAACACAATTCAACTTTTTTTATTGCTCACGAATGTCCAATCATATTTTATAAAATATAATTATAATAAAAAAATTATCCCACATTGTAAGATATGATTAATACCAAACACGATGCAATTACATTATATTTAATTAGTAGTTATATGTAATAATGATTATATTAATATGTAACTAAGAGACTGGATTTTGTTAAAATCTTAGGCTTTTGTATGATGAAATACTATGCTAGTTTTTATGTAGCAATAGTTATTTCTGAAAATTTGTTTGGTGATCATTTATTTTTATTATTAAAATGTCATTTAAGTGTAATCATAAATAATGGTACCGTTGCAGTTCCTACTAAATAGCTAATTCTTTGAATTTGTATTTAATATATATTAATGGATGTATATTAATTTATAATTAATTGATAGATTGAATTTGATTAAATTTTTGGTAGTAAAAATTAATAAATATGATATATAAATATTAGTTCTGTATAATTGTATAAACACTTTTTTTATTATTGTTATTCGACCTTAATATTTGAGCACGAATGTGATTTACATTTTTAATGCAATTAACGTAATTTCCAATTATCTGTTTTATTTTAGGTAAAATTTAACGTGCTGAAATGTTAGTATTGTGTAGCTGATTGCTTAACAAAAATTTAAAAACTTACTTTACGCGATATTTTCATTTTCTCTAATTAATTATTTATTTTTTATATGTTTAATGGTAAATATTATTTCTTTCAAAAAACATGTTTACCACAAAGAAAAGAACTTCAATCAAATTAGCATGTGTTTAACTTATGAAAATTTTAATATCAACTACTACGCAAATAGACAAATCAAACAAATTTTAAAATCTTGATTTATTTCAATTTATTTATTCTTTTAATGGAGTATTTAAAATTTTATTTTCAATATGTATTTGCATAACAATGACATACTAGATATGTATATATTAAAACAAATGTATTTTACGATAATATATGAGAATATAATTCACTCATATATCATAAATTTATTTATCATTATTAACAAATATGTCTAAATAAAATTTTAGCAAATATATAAATTTTTTAGAAAGAAAATATATATAATATTGAATTTGTGAAAGACTGAAATATTTTTTAACATATTTAATTATTATCACTTTGAGATTCAGTGGTATTTATTATATAAATGAAAAATGACAAGTCCAAGGCGAAAGAAGCAAGCAAGTGTGACGTCAAGAGACTGGGTAAATTAAATTTTCAGTGATGTCTGCATGAAGCCAATTCTAATTCAAATATTATATAAGTCAAGCCAATGCTGCACATATGGAAGCAAATTAAGTAAACAACTTTAAACAAATATCAATTGCATTGATGGCTTCGATGAATAACAAAGAAGCAATTGAGCTCTTTGAAGGCCATAATCTTTTGCACAGGCAGATGTTTGGCTGCTTACAAACGATCTGTCTTAAGTGGGCTACCGAACTTGGTATTCCTGACATAATCCACAACCACGCCAAACCCATTAGTCTGTCTGAGTTGGTCTCTACTCTGCAGATCCCACCAGCTAAGGCTGGTTATGTGCAGCGTCTCATGCGCTTTTTGGCCCACAATGGAATCTTTGATATCCATGAAAGCCAAGAAGATCATCATGAATTAGCATATGCTCTAACCCCTGCATCAAAGCTTCTAGTCAAAGCTAGTGGCTATTGTTTATCACCAAAAGTTCTTCTCTTTACTCAACCATTTACAATAAATGTTTTCAATCAATTGGGGGAATGGATTCGAGAGGAGGAGGACCGCACAATATATGAGAAAGGCATAGGAATAAGTGTTTGGGAATTTCTTGAGAAAGACCCTACATTTTCGAGTGCCTTCAATGAGGCTATGGCATGTGATTCCCAAATGGTAGACTTGACACTCAAAAATTGGACTTCAGTTTTTGAGGAACTAGATTCCATCGTGGATGTAGGTGGCGGAACTGGAACCGCAGCCAGAATTATCTCCGAGAAATTTCCTAAGTTGAAATGTGTTGTGTTTGACCTTCCTCACGTTGTAGCAAACTTGACCGGAAGCAGTAATTTGAGTTTTGTTGGTGGTGACATCTTTAAATCTATCATCCCTCAAGCTGATGCAGTCCTACTGAAGGTACAAATATATGTCACTTCTGCTTAGTTGTTTTCCAAAGAAACTTGCTTCGTTATTCTCGGTTAATACTTTCTATTCTTTACTATAAGAAGTTTTAGATAAAAAAAAAATTGTCCCAAACCAAATATATCATAGATAGGTAAACGGTACATGCATCCTAAGTACCTTATCACAGACTTACATAAAAATTAAAAGAAAACAGGTAAATTTATAGGTCAAAAAGCCTATACTAAAACACTACTACTATATTAGTTACCAACGAATCGACATTCTTCAGGAGTAAGATCATTACAGGAAAATCCTCGAAATATCCTTCTCACTGTTAATCTCCATTTGTTTGTTGACCCTTGCATAGAAGGCAAGTCATTGACGGAATAATTCGCCACAACTAGGTGTAACCTTAGTCATAGTACAAATTTTCATTAGAAGAGTCTAGAACTTTTAACTTAGGGGTTGCATGTTATTCTTTTACTAGCGGCTCCTTAGCTAGCACAAATCCTCGATCTTCTTCACATTCACATGATCTCCTTACAAGATGGTCCACTAAATGTAAATGATACATGAGGTGCAGAGTTTACCAGTGAGTATCAGTATGTAGAATTCACTCAATGTCATCTTTTTGTGTAACTTCAACTCTGTGACTTTTATGGGTGATTATGACCATCCCCACAAGACTCTCCCGCCTTCTTGTTGTGGGCTCCCACACCCGATTGATGCATCCATGCATCACGGGGTAGTTCACCTCCTTTAAAATAATATACATATGAGTGAATTCTTTTATTTTTATTATAGATACACACCAAACAATACAATCCACACACAAACTTGAGAACCATTATTGTTAATTAAATATTCTCGTTGATAAACTTCAACTTAATCATAATTTTAATGGAAATTAGTTATCATATATTCTGTGAACTTATCTGTTAGTTTTTGGTAGACGGGTAGAAATATACTTAAACGAATACATCAATAGATTTTCATTTATTGATGATACAGTGTAATCAGTACCAGGATCGGTTAAATTTACTCTAAGTTCGTCTCATACCCCACTCAATAGTTCATTCCAAAGATTATCAAACCTCATGTAATAGTTTTATGAGTACCACTCTATGGTCAAAATTCACATGAGGCTGACTCTCTTCTCTTGGGGAAAGATAAAAATAAAAATTATAACATATTTTAAAACTATATATTGATTTAATTTGAATAATATTGAAATAATATTTCTAATTCAAGTATTTATATTTTAAAAATTATAAAATTTAAATTTACAATTAAATTAATCTGTATTAAAAATTAAATAATTAATTAAAATTTAATTTATAATTTTAAAAAATTCAATCAGTTAATTGTTTAAAAAAATATTTCTATAAAATTCAATTAATTTAGAGGTGAAATTTCAAAATGTTACAAAAGATAAAGCATATATTAAAAAAATAAAATTATAAAATTTACGAGGTTTAAAAAGTATTTTTATTCTTCTACAGGTTTAAATCTGTAATTTTAATTCTCTTGTTTTTAATTCACAATTCTACTTTCTTTATTTTTAATTATGAAATTTCAAGCATTACATTTTTTAAAAATGGGATTCTATTCTCTCTAGTCTAATTTTATGACTTTTAAAAATACGTAATTATAGTCGATTTTACTGATTATTAATGTTTTAACATATTTAATTATTAATGTCTAGTTTTGTAGTTAGTGTTGTGTCGTTAATAATAGATAAATGATATATTTAATATTTACATTAAAATAATTTATTTTTAAATATAGAATACTGAAATTACGAAATTGAATAGTGAACTAAAATTGTGAATATTTAAAAAATTGAAGTAACTAAATTTGCAAAATTAATATTACGGAGACAAAACTCATGATTCAAAATTAATGAAAGAGACACAAAAATTAATGTTGAGTATGAGAAAATTATGAGACGAAAAGTATAATTTAAAACGAAGAGGATAATATAAACATCATGCATATAATATAAAACGAAGAGGATAATAAAAGAGAAAAAAAAAATTCATGTTCGAAATATTTTACATATTAACTATTTAAAGCCACTGTTTATTGTATATTTATTGATTTTAATATTAAAAATTTTAAAAGTCTTACTTAATCTAACTTATAAATGCTTCAAGAGGTGGATGTATCTGTTTTTTATGGGAAATGAGTAAATTAATATGCAGTAAATAGACTTCACAATAAATTATAAAAGTGATTTGTTTTTGCCCTAATACATATATTTTAATTTTTTGGGTTGCAGATTCAAGTTTGTAATACTGTAACTGTTGCTAGCCTAACGTTTTACGTACCGAGTAAACTCAATATAAAATTTTCCACTGTATGAATCATTCCCCTAACATGTGGCTGCATTGTATCTAAACCACTGTATAAAAAAAGTAATTTAGCATGGAAAAGTTAAAAAATATATCAATATTTCTTGAATTAGAACTATAAAAACGTTAAAATAAAATATTATTTTATTTTTTGATATATGTATATATAAATTTATATTATTTCTCACTTTCGTTTTGCTTTCTTTTCATTTTATAGTCTGTTTTACATGATTGGAATGACGAAATTTGCATAAAGATTCTGAAGAAGTGTAAAGACTCTATTTCAAGCAAAGGTAATAAAGGGAAAGTGATTATCATAGATATAGTAATCTATGAAAGCCCAGATGATCGAGATATCACTCAGATACAGCTAACTATGGATATAAATCTGATGACCATTGGTGGAAAAGAGCGAACTGAAAAAGAATGGAAACAACTCTTCGTTGAAGCAGGATTCAAACACTACAAAATATTTCGCCATTTGGGTTATATATCTCTTATTGAGGTCTATCCTTAGACACTGTGTTGTGGTGTATATGACACAAGCTACAAAAGCTACACTGTTTACTGATTGCGTGAGTTGAATAAAGCTACAAAAGCTATTGTAAAATTTTATATTTTAATAAATAACATGGATTGATATTATAAAATAATTATATTAATTATTTATTATAAGTGTATTATTTTTTTTGTGAAAATAGATGAATCTATTATACTGTTAAATGAGTTTAAATAATTAAATATTAGTTCATTATAGTAAGAATTCTATTAGATTAATACGTTGTCAATATTGTAATACCTAATATATCAAATTACATGTTACGTTTTTGGTTGGTTTCTCCAGATATTTTGTAAAAGGTTCAAAGAACGCTTACATACGGGTAATATTAATTTATGGATTAAAATTTTTTTCTATCTTACTAATTAAGCATATGGTAAACTATAGGAGATTTGCCTAATTGTTCTAGACCATGTACCTGTTTGTTCCCCTTTGACTTCTGAATAAAGAACGAACATTATTTAAATAAAGCTTAAATGAATTCCTATATTAGCAGCTAGGATCTTGTGTATGTTTCTCGCTGTCATGCGGGTAATTAGATATATCATACACAAATTTTATTTTCATATCTAGCTAAATTAAATAAATTGAATAACCATTTTAATGGATTTTATGTTCGGGGAGAGTGAATATATATAAAAGTTTAATGCTTATTCAACCTATACCTCCTGTGCATTATTTTGTATGTAGCAACAAATTGAATGCTTAATAATATCTTAAGCTACCTATAAATATTATTGAACAAATTAAAAAAGCACTCCAAGAATTTTATATAATTAAACTAATTTATTGATTTTAGGTATCCATTTAGGTTAAATCTAAGTTTCTTGTGAAGTAATATCTTTGCTGAGGTTAAACAGGGAACTAGATGAAGTGTAGGGATGGTATAACAACTTTTGTCACTATAGTTTTTTCTAAGTTTAAGCATGCCAAATTTAATTTCAAATAACCACTTATTAGTTTGATTAGTTGAGAAAATGAGTGGAAATTTGTTCATTACATGATCAACGACATCCATACACACACATGAAGAATATGAGAAGGAAGGGAAAATACAACAACAAGATCAACGACATCCATACACACACATGAAGAAGAGGAGAAGGAAGGGAAAATACAACAACAAGATACTAGGATTTCATTCGTGTGCATTTAGCAAAACAATATATATATATATATATATATATATATATATATTCCCTCAAACTTACGATGCATCAACAGGAAGCATCAAGAGTTTGCTAATCAAGAAACGAAAGCGTGAAGTAGAATGCGACTTTGTAAACAAGTCAGCAAGTTGCATGGTGGAAGATACGAAGGGTAAAGTGATGGTTCCTTGCTAAAAATGGTGTCGAGTGAAATGACAGTCAATTTCAATATGCTTGGTACGTTCATGAAAGACTGAGTTACGAATTGTTTGTATAGCACTCATATTGTCACAATGCATAGGAGTGGGTCCAAGAGAAGTGACACCCATAGACTTAAGTAACCAACACAACCAAACTATTTCAGTAGTAGTGGATGCCATGGCACGATACTCAATTTTGGTAGAAGAGCGAGAAACAACAACTTGCTTCTTACTCTTCCAAGAGATGAAAGAATCCCTTAAAAAGATGCAAAACCCTGTAGTAGATTTTCGATCAGTGGAGTCACCACCCCAATTAGCATCTGAATAAGCACGTAATTCCAATGAAAATGATAATGGAAATAGAAGACTCTAAAATTGAGTACCCCGAAGATAGCGAAGGATGCGAAGAACAGCTACACAATGAACTGTGGTAGGAAAAGTAACAAACTAACTAACAATATGCACTGCATAAGCAATATCAGGTCTAATAATGGTAAGATAGACCAAACTGCCAACAAGAGTACGATACAAAGTGGAATCTTACAAGGAAACACCACCAAAAGAGGTATACCAAACATTATGCTCAAGAGGAGTATCCTTGATTTTAGTATCAGAAAGATGAGCTTGTTCCAGAATGTTGGCAATGTACTTAGATTGAGAAAGGAGGTAACCTCTAGGAGAGTAGGCAATTTTAATTCCCAAAAGTAACAAAGAATCCATACGTCTTTCATCTCAAACTGACATGCTAATTAGAATTTCAACTCCACAATCCTGTCAATATCATCCCTAGTAATGATCATATCATCAACATATAAGGAGAGCAGAATACGCTCATGAGAAGTACACCTAAGAAACAGAGTAGAATCATGTGGGCTAGAGTGGAAGCCAAGAGATGTAATCACAATGGAGAACTTCTCAAACCAAGCGCGAGGTGCTTGTTTGAGCCTATAGATAGACTTCTTCAATTTACAAACTTCACATGGATTATGAGAAACACCTGGTGGAGGAATCATATAAACCTCTTCTTGAATATCACCATTCAAGAAGACATTTTTAACATCCATTTGAAAAATATGCCACTGGTGGATAGATGCAACTACAATAAGAGTACAAAAGTGGTCATTTTTGCAACAGGGGCAAAAGTTTCTTCATAATCCATACCACATTGTTGGGAAAAGCCTTTGGCAACTAAGCAAGTTTTGTATCTCTCAACAGACCCATCAGATTTGGTTTTGATCTTATATACCCAACGAGAACCAATTGTAATTTTTCCTGGTGGAAGAGAGACAAGGTCCCAAGTATCTGTCTTATGCAAAGCAGAAAGTTCCTCTAACATAGCTTGCTGCCAAAGGGGATCAAGAACAACCTCTTTATAGGAAGATGGCTCAGACAAACTATAAATAGAGGTTAAGAAGGAAGCAAATGAATCAGAATAAGTAGAATAAATAAAGTCTGGTAATTTAGTGGACTTACGATCACGATGAGGATAATGAGGTGGAGGATCAACGATCGTAGAAGATTCTTGAGGAGACGTAGGGACAGAGGAGATATCTAGATCCGTAGAGCTACTAGTGTCAACCTTGCAAAGATCAACTTATAATTATCTTGGTTATGGATCACAGGAACAGAAGTGGTGTTAGAGTCTACGTGAAAAGGGTCAATACGAATGAGATCAGATTAGGTGAAGGCATGTGTTGGTCCTTATTAGAATCTAGAAGGGAGGGTTGAATAGATTCTAAGTTCCACTTTTTCGACTTTTTTCTTCAGTTCGTTTCTATCCTCTTTTATTTTCAGTATTAATCCTATCTTTGTTAATCTAAGAACAATTAACAAAAGATATATCACAGAGTTTATACAGCGAAATTCAAGAAGATAGATCAATTTGTTGTTCTTACTTATCTTTCCAAACCTTTTATATTCAGAGAAATCTTTCAAATGAATTTGACATACAAAGTTAATTTTCATTTGAATTTAGCATACATGTAATAGAGATATAAAAGTATAAGGAGAAGAAGATTTGCACAGAGTATTTATACTAGTTCAGCCTTCCGCCTACATCCAGTCCCAATACAACAATTGTTGCTATTAGTATTCCACTAAAAACCAATTTTGATCCCTTTGTGTTCTTTACAAGCAATCTGCACATGCAACACAAAACGAAATAAAAAATACTCAATACAACATGTTCTTTATCACAAAGAACTTTCCTCCTCAATTCTTGGTACCTCCAAGAATCAACTTTGAGAAACATTTCTCAATCAACAATACTTTTATTCTAGAGAGACCTCTCTCTAAGAGTAAAACTAATCTCTAAAACAAAATTCAAAAGATCAGGATTAGAATACACCTGGTTGTGCTTAATCTGATCAACAATAAACTCTGAATCATTCATACATCAGTTCATATTCATCCTCTAGGAAATCTTTAAAAACTTTCTAAAATCTTGATGAGTTTCTTGGAGAAAATGTTAAGAACCCAATCAGTTCTCAATTGAAAGTGTTTGAGCGCTCCTCTTGTTTTCCAAATCAAAAAGAATCTCAGTGAAAGAGTTTTTCAAAAGACTATTTAAAGAAAAACATTTGAAAACAGTTAAGGATGATTTCCTGATGTGGATAATCAATTACAAGATAGGGGTGATCGATTACTCCAGTGATTCAATTCCTAATTTGAAGTTCCAAGCTCGTGGTAATTGATTACCTAGAGCTGGTAATCGATTATTCAAGCAAGAATTTAAATTCCCACAAAGCCAATAACTATTAGTAATCGATTACACTAAAATGGCAATCTATTACCTCAGTTAAATGCTCAAAATGCTCAAACAAGATAATCTATTACTTCAGTTGATAATTAATTACTTCAGTTTGGTTTTTCTTTTCAAAAGAGAATCACCAATTCTAAACTTTTAGAGCAAATCACTCAATTAGATTTTAAATCACCATGAATTCTAAACTAAGCATTCACATTCCCAAAGGCCTAAGCTAAAAACATCCAATATAATAGCAAATCTATATACATATCTATGAAACCAAAATTACAATTTTAACCATCAAAATCAAAAGACACTTAAAGACCAAGCAAGGCTCCTCCAAGCTTCAAGTTTAACAACATGCTAACTAGAAGGAATAGAATAAATAGGAATATACTCAAGAAACACAACATGACGGGAGACATAAAGTTTTTGATTTTTAGTATCATAACAACGATAACCCTTCTATCTATCACCATAATGAAGAAAAACACAAATTGTTGAATGAGAGGACAACTTACTACGTTTTACATGAGGAAGAAGAACAAAGCAAGTAGAACCAAAAACTCTCATGGCTAAATAATTTGGGACACAACCATATAATTTCTCAAAGGGAGACAAATCTGACGTAACAGAAAATGGAATTCTATTAATGACATGTACTGTAGTGAAATCAACTTCCCCCCAAAATTCACTAGGTACAAAGGCAAACAGAAGAAGGGAACAAGCAGTTTCAACAATGTGGCGATGCTTCCTTTCAACAACCCCATTTTGTTTAGAAGTGTTAGTACAAGAAGTTTGATGAAAGGTCCCATCAAAAGCAAGTAATTCAGAGAATTTATTAGAAGTATATTCACCACTCAGATCACATCGAAAGCACTTGATAACAACATTGTGTTGGGTTTTAACAAAAACACGAAACTTATGTAAATGACAAAAAATTCAGAACGTTGTTTCATAAGATAAACTCAACAATAACGAGTACAATCATCAATAAACGATACATAATATCTAGAACCACCTTTGGTAGCAATCGTTGATGGTCCCCATACATCAAAATGAACTAAGTCAAAAGGTGCAACAGAAACTGAAATAGTTTTAGAAAAAGGCAAAGTAGTAAACTTAGCAAGTTTACAACCATAACAGTTAGAGATATCATTCAATTGCAATTTTCCTAAAGCCCTTGTAGGAGCTAAGTATTTTAGACGGGAAGAAGAAACATGTCCTAGGCAAGAATTCCATAAATGAAAACTAGAAGACGAGGAATTCAAACAAAAGGATGACGAGCCAATATTAGAAGTTGCAACATCTAGAAGTCTCAGTTCATCTAGAATATAAAGTCCCCCCTATCTACAGTTGTCCCAATTAGAGCCTATCTTAGGATTGTTTGTGCCCCATTATCGGGGATTGTCTGTGCCCGTTGTAGGGGATTGTGCCCCATTGTCGGGGATTAATTGTTGGGTTTCTCTATGCTTGGCGTGATGAGGGTGTGTTAGAAATCCTACATCGCCTAGAGATAGGATCTGTTGCATGTATATAAATGATGAGCAATCCTCACCTTACAAGTTAGTTTTGTAGGCAGCTTAAAGCTAGGGGTGGGTAAACGGGTCGGCCCGCCCCGCCTAAGGCCCGCCCGCATAGGCCCGCAAAAAGCTTAATCTACCCCGCAATGCTAAGCGGATCTACCTTGGTGGTCTGCCCCTGCCATGCGGGCTAAACAAGTCGATCCGCAGGCTTAGTTAAAAAATTTAAAAAATGCTAAATTTGGAATTTTAATAAAATGCTAAAATAAATTTTATATTTTACTTCTTAAATTTTAATAAAATAAGTCAATAACGTAATTTTTTATTTATCTCCAACAATAAATTTAAACTCACCACCACCTACCTACTAAAACATTATTATGCAACAGAAGTTTTTCCTTCAAATTGTCTTGCATTTTATCATTAGAAGAAACATTATTAATGAAAAAAAATTCGCTCAATCTCCCATTCTTCCACAAAACCATATATAACTTTGGTCATCTCACATCACGAATATAGTGAAGGAAAATGACAAAAATTAAACATTTGACTATTTAACTTCCAATTTGAATCAACATAATGCGCAGTTAATGAAATATAACCCTCTCAAATACACAAGATGTCCACACATCAAATGTCAAGCTTATTCAACATGTATTTAAGTTTTTTCTTTTAAGAATCATATAAATTGTTCACATTAATGGTAGCAACACGCCTAGAGAGTACCTTAACATAAGGATGCGAATATCGTAATAATTCTTTAAACCTCTTATATTACACAATAAAGAATCGAATATCATGTTTAATAAGCATCATATATATCATCTCACGTACCATACTGTAATAAAGTTTTTTAGTTTTCAATCTCCCTTTATGATCAAGAATCATTTTTTCATTATTAGAATTAGGAGACTGGGAGGGTGCGACGTGCGAGAAGATTGAGAAGCGAGAAGCAAAATTAGGGTTTCAATTTTCAACCCTTTAAATAGTATGGGTTTGCGGATCACCCCGCGGACCCCGCGAGTTGCGCGGGGCGGGCTTTTACGGACTATACCCCTAAATTTTTTTAAAAATGTTGGTCCAAACCCACGCGAGTCGCGGGGTCCGCGGGCCGGCCCATGGACTTCCACCCGTATACCCACCCCTACTCATAGCACACATTTGTAACTTGGTATCAGAGTCTATTCTAGGATTGTTTGGCGTTGTTGGGGTTGTCGTGCCACCTATTGTTAGGCCAATATTGGACCACCCATTTGTTTGATCTTCACGCTTGAGATGTCAAGTTCTCGGCGTATAAGTGGGGAGCAATCCTCACCTTACAAGCCGATTTTGGAGGGTGAAATTATAATGGCCCAATTTTGTTTAAAAATAAAATAAAAGATAAATAAAATAAAATAAAATATTTTTAGTGGGTGGTTATGTTTCAAGTGAGTGGGTAAGTGGGTGATTGAGTGGTTACCATTTTTCCTCGTTAGAAAATCCATTTAAATTTTCCTATTTTCTTTTTTCCATCACTCAGATGCATCATTCCTCGTATTCTTGTGTTGGAAAATTTTCCCCAAAAGGAAATTAAAGTTCCTAATTAGAGTGGAGGTTGAAACCCTACTCATTCTAATTTCTCCCTCATGCGTAATTATTGCAAATCTAGGTTAAGGTAGTTTTCAATTTAATGACGAATTTTTCTTTCCTCTTCTGTCTTTGTTTATTTGATGTGAATTAAATATTCTCTCCTTCCTCTACGCCTTTGTTTATTTAATGTGAACTAAATATTTTGAATTGAATTGTTTTCTTTCTCGCATCAGGAAATCCTTCGCTTCAATTTCGTTCAAAACCCAATCAAAGTAGCTACAAGTTTGATATTAAAATAAATGAGAGGCATTAAGGAGAATATCGTATTTGATAAAATTTAATTAATCAACTTTGGTTGTTGGCTTCCTTTTTCTTGTCAAGCATTAATTGGTTCTGTTACTGTTTATGACATCTCACCATCATACTTTTGAGGCATGATGTTTGACGACGATTATAATGAATACTAAGTGAAACGAAAATGTTTTCAAAAAGTGAAGATGAATGGAACTAGAACAGTTAGTACCTGGCGGGTCGATATAATGGCCTATGACTTCGAGAGTATTCGCGGTAGGGAAAACTTCCACTACACACACGTATATGTATATGTTTTAAATAGAGTAACAACACTAGTGTAGAAAAGGCTTTTAACGTGAATATAACTTAACACGTTGATTCCTTTTATAACCAATGTGGTAAGTTACACTTATGCCGGGTTTAGCAGCAACTAACGTGGAAAGATTAATCTTTATCGCGGATCCCTTGTCCCTTCTCATTCCTAAACTAGATCTGGAACCATCGACCAAAGCCCTCATCGGCATTTCGTCGAGGCTAAAATCCTCAAAGCCATCAGAATCGATTGTCAACGAGAACGAGGTTCTCACTCTCTCCAATGACACCAACCACATCAACTTTTGAATCCCCTCCGTCTGTGTATGTGGCTGTTGCAACTTCAGCGAGGCTCTTCGCCACATTTGCGAATGAGCTGCATGACTCGCACCAAGGGTTAGGTTGGTACTGTCAACATCATTAAAGTTGTGTGTCACGTGTGTTCCGTCATGAGTGACATTTGGGTTCTCTGCAACATGGACGATGACAAGGTTTTAGTCACATCTTTCATAGACCCCTTAGAAAAATAAAAAGAAAAAAGAAAATTAAGGGAGAGAATTCGGTTTCCATGAATGTCGTTCATATTGGATGAGTTTGTGTTTGTGTTACAAGAACGATACAATTCCTTAATTTTATGGAGGCATTTTTCAAGTTCGAATCATCTTCTCGAAGCCACTGGAGTTACAATACTTTGAAAATTTTCCGCCAAATTTCTTTGCTCGTTCAGAATCACGTCAAAAGGTAATTACTAATTATCAATTAAATCTTCCTTGAAATTGGGAATTGATTTTTGCTTTTCCAACAGTGAATTTGATTTTGTAGAGTTTATTGATATGTATTAAGAACTGTGATTGATTAAATTGCAGGTTTATTTGACGTTATTTTTGTGTCGTGTTGAGTGTTGTTATTCGAGCTTTTCCTCATGTATTTCGGAACATTGGGGATTATTGACTACGGTGGCGTCCATTGAAAGCATGGTGTGGTTGCTATCAACCCCTTTTGAAGAGAATTAGAGGGTTTCTCTATTGATGGCTTCGGCTCTATTTCAGGGTACTTCTATTGGACTTTGATTGATTTGGCCATCGTCATTGATCCTAGGTATGCATCTTTGCATGTCTGCTTTAAAATTGATTGTAATTCAAGTCTTCTAATAAGTAATAGTCTAGATGGAATTAATTGATGATGTGAATAATAGAGATTATTTTTCCTATTTGAAGATTTGTGCATGCAAAACATTTTTCATGATAAAGATAACCACAGAATGTTCTTTTTACCCACTTTTTGTCTTAGAGGAATCAGGAGTGGTAACAATGCAATTCTAGCATTCTTTATAACAAACTCTAATTAAGTTTATGTGAGCTTACTAGTTTAGGAATGAGGCCTATCAAATGGATTGCTGGTTTCATTTTGCCTCCAACTCTACTATCAAAAAACTAGCTTCTGCATTGTTTACTCAATTTGACATGAATATTCCACTCTCAAACATGCCCTATATGATTATTTAGTAATTTCCTTCACTCTCAAGCATCTTGTTGTGGTTTTGTTGGCGTTTTGTTATGAATTACTTTTGCCCCGATTCTCTTCTCTCTCCCTCTCGTGTTGTGTTTTCCTCTTTCTCTTTCTCTTTCTCTTTCTCTTTCTTCTCTTCTCTGCACTGTGAATTATTCTATATTCTTAGTTTGCGCTCTGCATAATATTGGTTATTGTCATGGAGACCTGCTCAACATAATGACTAACGATTGGCAACTCGGAAAGGTAAATAGTGCGGAGAACATAATTTAATTTATTCCAATTACGTTTATATATTATACACAGTTTTTCAATTTTAATTTATAATTAACATTATACCTTGTATGCTATTAGTTCATAGTATGATTATATTGTTTCACAATTAAATAATTGGCCATCTCTACTGATACTACATTTAGTTATTGTCATGTTATGCTATTATGCATTGTTCGTATGTGTTTTATGTTTTCATGATTAGATTAGGATTGAAACTCTCTTATAATTAAATTACTCGTTCAATATCGTAAGCAAGTACACAATATCCTTCAAAAGAGAGCAATGTAGCTTAGGCCAAGTAGTATAATGTATAATGGTATATGTTTACTATAATTTTAATGATTAAAAGGTAATGTTAGATCAAGATGATTAACGTCTCAAGTTTTGATTAATTACAGAACAGACGGAACATATCAAATTGAAACATTGCAAGCCAAAGTCAGACTGAACAAGCACAGACGGAAGATGACCATTCAAAGAACATTCATGGTCAAGTCATTCGTCTATTCCAAAGCCACGTCGTCAGACGAAAGCATAAGACGATATGCTCTAGACGAAGTCTTCAGATGAAGCTCTCGAAGTCAATACAAGATGAAGTATCAGACTGAAGCTTGAAGATTAGATCGTCTATGAAGAATGAAGAAGTCCAAGTGTTTTATTCTAAGTAACGCACGCCAAAACTTAAATGTTTACGTTACTCAAGAAGCTTCCGAAGTCAGAATGGGGACTCGCACTTAACCTCTGCAACATGAAAAGTAAATCTACTTTTCATTGTCATCTCTGCTAAGTCAGAAAAAGGTTCTAATTCCGTTGTGCAACTTGTCAAAATCATGATTATACTTGACACAGTTGAAGACTTCAAGGAAGGAAAGGACAATGGGAAGATTTATAGGTCTAACGGATCTATGAAATCCTTGTTTATATAAAGGATTTCACTTGCAACTTTTGAAGTTGGTGAACACGCTACAATTAATATTCATTTGTGATTTCGCTCACTCTGTACTTAAACTTCTATACCCCTCTCTGCAAAGAGGAATTTGTTTCTTAGAAACTTAGTTTAAACCGCTTTTGTGGTGCCTTAGCATGAGGAGATTGTGTTCCAAAGAATACCTTTTGTATTAACCTGGAGAGGCTAGGTTCAAAGAATACTTAGTTGTTTAGCCTGGGAAGGCTATGGCCAAAGAATATCTTGTATTAGCCAGAAGTGACTGGGTTCAAATAATACTTGTAACCTTTTCACGGTTTGTAGTGAAAATTCAGTGGTTGCTGGGTAATTGAATGTAGTCTTGAATAGACGAACCAGTATAAAATAACTGTGCTTATTTTTGTTATACTTGTGACTAATGGAGATAATCAAATAGTAATGTTTGTTATTAAAATCAACCTTTAAAGAATAACAAAGTTTCGTCTGACCGATTTTAAACCAATAGACGAAAGGACAAAATTTTTAATTAACACAATTCAACCCCCTTATTGTGTTTTGTCTTTTATAGGTAACTATTAAATATTGAGTGGCTTATGATCATATGGAAATTTGTAACCTTAGTTGATTAAGAAACGTCCAAATACTTATATTGTTTGTTGAGTACTCAACCGACCTCTATTATCTCAAACAAATTTATCATCCAACCTCATGTTCCTTTATTTTGAGTCGCAAGTTTAGTTTTCACTCACTTTGCATACGTTATATGTATATATTGCTACATGTGTTGAATATCTATATCCATATTACTAAAGATACTAGTAATTGTCTTAATGATCAATTGTGCGTGTATGATGATCACCATTTTGGGTTGATAGATCCCAAACATCAACTGTATTATGTAGCAATTAGTGTCAATTGTATCTGGGTCATATTGGGATACATAGGAACTAGATGTATTAAAATTTTTAAAAAAAAAATCCACCATGGATATAGCTTAAGGCAGTGGGTACAGATGGTTGTAACGTAGTGTACCCCAGTGTAGATTCAAGGTTCCTAAATGTGCAGTCTTCTATTTTGGATCACTACCAGATTTCACTTTTTCAAGCACCCAACAACCAACATTAAAGTGTTAGATACATTCTAGATGATAGAAGTACTTGTCCTTCTGTTTTTTTGAAGCATTGAAGGAGGTAATTTGTCTAGGCATGTTTATTGAGGGTAAAAAAAATGTACTATAAACTAATTTGGAGTTTCAATTTTGATTTTAAGAGTTTGATTGATATTGGGGAAATAAGTAAAGATAGATAAGTTGTTGTTGTAATGCAAGTTATCATGATCAGACTCTGATGGTTGTGCTACAAAAAGCGTAGGTTTCTGTTAGCCTTGTAACTAACTCCATGCTGATGTGGCATTGATAATAAGAAGTTGTTGTAATGCTCTGTTTTTCCCAATTTAATAAAAAAAATTTACGTTAGTTTTCAATCACAATAGAGAGCCTTGTTCTAACAAATTGGTATCAGAGCATTGGTTAAGATCCAATTTCTGTAATGGCAAATCAAAGCACGACGAGTTCACAATTTCCAACGAATCTTCCGGTGTTCAAAGGCGAGAATTACGATCGGTGGTGTGCGCAGATGAAGGTCATATTCAGATTTCAAGATGTGCTTGAAATTGTGAATGATGGAGTTGCAAAATTGGCAGCAGATGCCAATGAGGCTGCAAGAACCTTGCATCATGATATGAAGAAGAAAGATGGAAAGGCTTTGTTCATCATACATCAATGCGTTGATGGTAATGTCTTTGAAAAGATCATTGAGGAAGAAACGGCGAAGGGAGCATGGGAGACTCTAAAAAGGCTCTATGGAGGTGATGAAAAGTTAAAGAAGGTGAAGTTACAGGCTTTGAGGAAGCAGTACGAGGTGTTGAATATGAAAGAAGGTGAAGCCATATCAGAATTCTTTTCAAGATTGGTAGTCTTGACCAATCAGATGAAAACATGTGGTGAAACGGTCACTGATTTGCAAAAGATTGAGAAGGTGTTGAGGGCTTAACGCAAATTTTGATCACATTGTAGTTGCAATTGAAGAGTCTAAGGATCTTTTGTTATGAAGCTTGAGGAGTTACAAGCTACTCTGGAAGCTCATGAGATGAGGCTGAAGCAGAGGAAAACAGAGAAGGGAACAGATCAGGCTTTGTAAGCAAAATTCACCAAGAAGGTCAAAGATGAGGCTTCATGGTTTAAGAAGAACAAAGAGAAGTGGAAAAAGAAGAAGGGTAATACTGAATCTGAGAACAAATGTTCAAAGAATCAGAATGATGCCAAGAACAAAAGTGCTTCTAATAGTAAGAATCCAAAGAAGAAGGATCTGAATGAGGTACAATGTTTTAGTTGTGAGAAGTATGGTCATTATGCAAGAAATTGTCCAAGTAGAGGATCAAACAATCAAGGGAAAGATGAGGCTCATTTGTGAGAAAGTGACTCGAGATGATGCAATGTTGATGGCTACAACACAATTGGATGATGACACATCAAATGTGTGGTACCTAGACACAGTTGCAATGAACCACATGATTTGAAACAGAGGTTGGTTTGTAGATCTGGATGAATCTAGTTCTAGAGGAATCAGATTTGCAGACAATAGTCAAGTGAATTCTGAGGGCATTAGAAGCATCATGGTGAAGAGGAAGGATGGCAAAGAGGCTATCATCACAGATGTGTTGTATGTGCCAAGCATGAGGAGTAACTTGATTAGTGTTGGTCAATTACTTGAGAAGAATTATACAGTGATGATGGTGGATAAAGAAATGAAGCTTTTTGATTCAAAAGAGAGATTGGTTCTTAAAGCTCCACTGTCAAGTAACAAAACCTTCAAAGTGTGCATTAACATGGTTGATCACAAATGTTTTGTTACCAGCATTTATTTGATGATCAGAATTAGACATGGCATCATAGATATGGCCATTTGAATTTTAGGAACCTGAGCATGTTGAATGCAAAGGATATGGTGACTGGTCTTCCTAAAATTCAGGTTCCAAGACACCTTTGCAAAGAATCTTTGCCTTGCTAAGTCTGCAAGAAAGGCATTCAAGCATGATTTACCCATGAAATCATCGAGAAATTGCAATTCGTATATATTCGATTTGTGTGGACCTATGGAGGCTCAATCTATTGGAGGTAATCACTATTTTCTCACTTTCATTGATGAGTACACTAGACATGTGTGGATATATATGATTGAGAAAAAGAGTGACACCTTCCCACAGTTCAAGAAATTTAAGCTACTTGTTGAGAAGGACAGTGGTTGTAGCATTAAGAAATTGAGAACTGATGGTGGAGGTGAATACACTTCCCTTGAATTTGCCAAATTCTGTGAGAATGAGGGCATAATTCATGAGATTGTAGCTCCATACACACCACAACATAATGGCATTCTTTGAGAGGAAGAATAAGAGCATAATGAATATGGCAGAAGTATGCTCAATGGAAAAGGAATGCCAAAGAGGTTAGGCGAGGAAAGGCATTGCTCTTTGCGTAGTGTACATTCTGAATAGAAGTCCTACAAAGAAGCTGCAAGGTGTGACACCTTATGAAGCATGGACTGGTGAGAAGCCAAGTGTTGGTCACTTTAGGGTGTTTGGCTCACTGTGCTATAGACATGTACCAGAACAATTGAGAAAAAAGTTGGATGATAGAAGTCAAACAATGGTGTTCGTTGGTTATCACTCAACTGGTGCTTACAAATTGTATTCACCAACAGATCACAAGATGGTCAAGAGTAGGGATGTACAATTTGATGAGGCAAGAGGTGAGTCTTTGGAATGAAAATTCAACACGAGAGAGAAATTGTACCACCTACAGTTAGAGCCACTCTTAATGATTGTGATGCTGAAGAGAATCCTATCAGGGTTGGTACTGAAACTGGACCTGAACAACCAGTGGTCAGAAGATCAATTAGAACAAGGGTACCTTCGGTGAGATTGACAGAGTATGATGTGTTTCCTGATCAAGCAATAGACCAAGAGGGTGAATTACTTGAGGAAAACATGTTAGCTGAATCAGAACCAATAAATCTCGAATTAGCAATGAGAGATTCAAATTGGTTAGATGCTATGAAAGAGGAATTGGCAGCTATTGAGAAGAATAAGACTTGGGTACTTGTGTCACAAACTGAGAAGAAGGCAATTGATGTAAAGTGGGTTTACAAGCTGAAGCTGAGGCCAAATGGTGAGATTGCAAAGTATAAGGAAAGGTTGGTAGCAAAGGGGTTTCTGCAGAAGGCAGGTATTGACTTTAATGAGGTATATGCACCAGTAGCCAGACTAGAGACTATCAGGATTTTGGTAGCAATAGCAACACAGTATAGATGGAATTTGCATCAACTGGATGTAAAATCTGCATTTTTGAATGGTCCATTAGAAGAGGAAGTCTATGTGAAGCAGCCACCAGGTTTTGAAGTTAAGGGTCAAGAGAGCAAGGTGTATAGGCTCAAGAAAATCTTTGTATGGTGAAACAAGCTCCAAGAGCTTGGAATAAGAGGATTGATAGTTTTCTGATAAAGGTAGGATGCACTAAGTGTGTTTCAGAACATGGAGTATATGTGAAAGGCTCTAGTAAGTCTGATCATATAATCCTATGTCTTTATGTGGATGATCTATTGATCACATGTGCAAATGAGCAAGAGAATATGAAGTTCAAGTCAATGCTGATGAAGGAATTTGAGATGAGTGATCTAGGAAATTTGTCATATTTTCTAGGGATGGAATTCAAATTCACTGATAGAGGGGTCTTTCTTCATCAAAAGAAGTATCTTTGAAGACATTTTGAAGAGGTTCAAAATGACAAACGCAACCCAGCTATTACACCTATGGAGCTGGTTTGAAACCGAGCGAGAGAATCACCGGGGGGAGCTTGTAGATGCTACACCTTTGTACAAACAGATCATTGGTTCACCAGAGAGATACTTGTGCAACACTAGACTCGACATCGGTCATAGTGTTGGGTTATTGAGCGATTCATGGAACAGCCAAGGTCATGCCACTTGCTTGATCAAGAGAATTTTGAGGTTTATCGAGGAACTACCGATCATGGCGTGTTGATGCCAAGTGAAAACAATTTGAAGAAAATTGAGGTTTTGGGGTATTGATTATTTGGGGAGGTGATGTGGATGATAAAAAATACTGCTGGGTATTTGTTCATGATAGGGAAGGCATTGATATCTTTGGAGCTCAAAGAAACAGGATGTGGTAGCTTTGTCATCGTGTGAGGCGAGTATGTAGCCGCATCATATTTGCTTGTCAAGCTATGTGGATCAAAATGCTATTGGAAGAAATGAGGATTTGTAACAGTACCAAGGTGAAGCTGCTGATTGATAACAAGTCTGCAATTGATCTTGCAAAACACCCTGTTAGCCATGGCAGGAGCAAGCACATTGAGAGGAGGTATCATTTTCTTAGAGAACAAGTGAATGAAGACAAGCTTGATGTGGAGCATTGTAAAACCGAGGTTCAGTTGGCTGACATACTGACCAAACCTCTTAAGAGAGTGAGGTTTGAGGAATTGAAGAAGCTTATGGGAATGGAAAGCTTGGATAACTTGTACTAGGAGGTGTGTTGTTGTAATGCAAGTTATCATGATCAGACTCTGATGGTTGTGCTACAAAAAGCGTAGGTTTCTGTTAGCCTTGTAACTAACTCCATGCTGATGTGGCATTGATAATAAGTTGTTGTAATGCTCTGTTTTTCCCAATTTAATAAAAAAAATTTACGTTAGTTTTCAATCACAATAGAGAGCCTTGTTCTAACATAAGTGATCCTATCGATTGAGTTATAGTTTGTAATGAATCGAAGATGTACCAAATCAAAAGATAATAGGTAAATAGGGAGATGTTCGAATGATTTTTTTTGTTCTAAACACAAATGAAAGTCATGCAATGTTGACCTGTGATTAGTAGTACATGTTGCATCTGTCTTTATTTTTATTTAGATATGCATAAAGAATATCTAAGCATGATAATAAGTGAACCGAGAGTTCTTCGGTCCACCTTATAGATTACCTATGCTAAGAATAGGATGATTATTTGCAAGTTCTCGGTTAAAGCTCATGTCTATGTAGTGGTTGATCCAATCCTTTTGTAAGTTATTATTTTAATTCTCTGAAAGTATTTTTCTGACATAAATTCTCATTTTTAATCTAGCAGGAGAGTGGATACCATCATGATATTCCAACAACCTTGCAACGTAGTAAAGCTGACCAGAGGTTTATGATTCTGCTAATTCTATCTTGACATTTGCTCTTTAATGTTGCACAGGAAATGGTTACAATTAATGTCGATGGATCTGTTCTAGATCGAATTGCTAAAATAATGTCATATCTTCGACTTGGTTCGTTCGAAAAGATCCTAAAGAAGAAAAAGAAGGAAAAGGATGTGAAAGGTAATACTGCGGTGACCAAATCATTTGGGAGTCTTGTTGTCTTGGTTATTATCTTCTAGGTGCAATTATATTATGTCATGCAATTTTCTTCAAAACAATGTTGGTGTATGTTAGGTGCATTTCAACATTTTAGTTATTTCTTGTAAAGTATTATGATGATTTTGTTCACAACCATTGATTATATATGTGTGTGATTTGTGTTAAAATTAAACTGTAAATAATTATTTATGAGTTTGATTTGCATAAGTCATACGAATTTGTTGTAGGTCTGAAATGTATAAATATGTTATATTATAAGTTTTAATCGTACGAATATTATATAAAAAGAAATTTTAAAAAAAAATATTTTTTAACAAACTGACATCAAAAATATTTTTTTCTAAATTATAAATAGCATTCAACGTTATAGGAGCATACGTCGAGAACATATTTAATGTCGATTATAAACACTAATAATGTGAGATACAAAACCGAGACTTTTAATCTCACCTCATTCAATGTCAATTAAGAACCGTCAATTTAATTGATATTATATCTTTTTTACACCGGTAAATATATTAATTTTAAGTTTAATTTAACTTTACAACATTAAATTTGTATTCATGTACATGATATAAAAAATAACTAAATTTTGTATAATAGTTCTAAGCATAATAACAATGGTTTAGTCTATGCCTTGAGAGACAAAACTCATGAGTTTTATGTCTCGAAAGGAATTAATCTCAAACTATTTGTCAAGGAGGATATCATTTGTACAAACAAAAAAAAAAAAAACTAGTTTCTCCTTTTCTCAATTAGTAATTCTATAAATTTAGGTTATCGTGGTTAAAAGACAAAAGTTAGACATTCTTAGCTATTGGTTATGGTTCAAGGGAAAAATTTAGCTATAGTTAGTTACTAACGTCAATGTTGTTTTGGGTGTTATTTTCTAGAATTGGAAGTTTACTTTAATAGAAACTTTTATTATAATATTGATCGTCAAACTTCAATTTTAATAAGATAATAATACGGAAAACACTTAAGCATAATTATATTTAAGCTGTCTTTCTTGTAATTTAATCTTACCTTATACTTTTCAAACTTCAATTGTTATGATTAGATGTATTTTTGGCAATGTCTATAACGAATATAACGAACATATTTAGAGAGACAAGAGCAACGGATTAACTATAGAACATTGACGAGGTAATAGTGCTTCAAACGCCTAGGCTTATTTCTAATGCTAATTAATGACAGATTTTGTATGGTGAAATTCTTTAAAAATAGCTATAGATGGGAGAAAAATTACAACAAATTTAGCAACTAATTAGTAAGGGAAGCAAGTCGTCACTAATTAACTGCCCAAATCTTAACACACAAAATTGCTTCACTCAACTGTAACTATTCTCTCGCAAGCCTCGTTTGAAAAGAATTAACGACAGAATAAAGAGGGATATATCCATCGCTAACGGGACCTTATCTGGTAGTGATTGTCTCAATTTGCAAAATTTTGAGAGTGGTGGAATTGTATCACCTACAAATTTAATATTTAATATTTATTTGATGATGAATATTAATTGTCTCTCAATGAATCTATTTATTAGATTCACTATGAATACAATTAAGAGTTTCTTAGAAAATTAAATCAATTAACTAATATGAAAGGAAGTTTATAATATAGATTAAATTATATGTTTCATTCTTATTAATTAGTTTAAATTTCTCCTATCATGTAAATATTAATTTATTTTTCAGTTTGAGTTTTATAATTTTTATAAATTATAAACTTAAGGTGAAATATTTTAATAATATTCTTTTGAAACAAAATTAATTTCTGTTATTTAAGCCAATCTAAGAAAAGAATGTTTAGTCCTAAAATATTAAAGGTGTATGTATTTAAATTTAGAACAAATTTTGTATAGGATTATAACTTTCAAAATTTATTGACCAAAATACCTTTAATACATTATTTTTCCCTATATTTTCTTTTTCTTCCCTCTTTTTGTTTTCTTCCTTTGGCAACTTACTCCTTGCTCTCTCTCTCTCTTTGTTTATTGCCTCTTCTCTCTCTAGTCACATTCTCGTCTTTTACTCTTCCTTCTTTTCCCTTTTCTTTCTCTTTTTCTTTTCCCTAAAACCCTATATCATCATCATTACCCTATATCATCATCATTATCATCACTTCCATTTCAAACTCATCAAAGAGTCTTGAAGGAAACCTATGTCTCCTCCTCCCTCTATCTTCACCCTTTCTATCGATTCCACCTTGCATAGATATCGATGAAAGAAAAACTCAATAAGATAGGAATGTTTCTCCTTAAAATATAATTATAATAAATATTATGTTTTGTTTTGTTATAATTTTCTTATGATTAAGTGTGTTGGAATGAAATTGGGTGTGCATTGAGAAGTAGTGGTTGGTTATGGTTGATAATGTGTGGAATTTGTTGTGTATGATATTTTCATGAAAGTTTTAGTAAAGTAATAAGTTGTGATTTGAAATTACATTGCATATGATGGTATGGATTGATGTGTGTGAGTTTTGATGTAATTTTGTTGTGGAAATTGCTCTTGAGAATTCCAATTGGAGGGTCTTAACCCTTTTAGAGTGGTTTTTGACAAAATCATAATGTTTCCAAATAATTGGAACTCTAAGGATGAAAGGGTCTGGATTGAGATTTAAGAAAGAAATTAGTGGTATGATGAGTGAAGTTAGCTATAGAGATGAAAATTGAGTAGGGAGATGTATTGAAATAAACTTTCATATTGTTATGTAATGTGTTTGGACTCAAATTGGTGATTTGAGTGAATTGATATGACTTATGCCCCAAATTTGTAGTGGCTTGTGAGTTTTGTGGTTTTAGGTGAGTTTTAACTTAGTTTTGGATGAGTTTGGCCTTATTTTAGGCATTGGAATGGTTTTGATTATAATTGAGGTATTATGAGTCAAATTTGAAATTTGAAGTTTTGGAAGGCTTGAATATGTTTTAAAACATTGATTAGAATTTGTCTAAGTAGTTGTTTTGAGCCCCAAGATAGGTAAGGAAGTTGGTCGCTTGGAATGTAAACGAGGGATTTAGTGTAGAAAAATATGTGCTAAGTTTTTGTCATCTTAAGTTGGGTGTAAGAGTGGTACATACTGAGTGTGAGAGTGTAGAGAGATGGGGAAGTCTCTCTAGACCTCTATAGTAAAACGTGAGTTGGCCTGGAGGTAAGGGGAGTCTTTTTGAATGTTCACGCTGAACATGAGACTTATTCCATTAAGCGTTGAGTGGTTGAGAGATACAAGAGTCACTTTGAAAGTCCTGACAGAGTGTAAAATGATGGGGATGTTGAGCATGAAGCTTTACATTAAACATGGTCTATTGAGTGTACATACTTAGTAATTTAGTAAGTGATGATATTTTGAGCTTAAGAAATATTCACATTAAACATGGTCTATTGAGTGTACGTACTTAGTAATTTAGTAAGTGATGATATTTTGGTTTCTCTGGGAGCTTTTTATTTTTATTAATGAAATTGTGAATGATTTGGGTGGTGTAGTGTTGATTAAGTTAATGATAATTATGAACTATAATTGAATGTTATAAGAAGAAATGATATAATTGTTGATGTGTCCTAGTGAGTTGAGTTATGATTGAGGTTGGTAATGATGTGATGTTGTAATTTTATAAGAAAAAGATATGTAGTTATTTATAGCATGATATAAATAAATTTAGGCAGTGTGATAATTATTTTTGTTGGAGAAAATATATACTAAGGATGTTAAAAAAGGTTGATTTAACTGAAAGTCATTATTTTTATTCTATCTAGTACTTATATATGCAATAATCCTTATTCATGAGAACACATAAGTAACATTGGCAGTTGGGTTCATTTGTAATTGATGGATTTGTATGTAATGTTCCTAATAATAGAAGTTGTGTTGAGATCGACAATTATCTCTATTTCTTTTTTATTTCCTGTGATGTATGGACATACAAATATATACTTATATTTATATTCTTCATATTTTATTTATTATGACAATTATAAAATGAGATTTCATTTTAGAAAAGTATAACATTTGCTTAAATTAGGAATTATTGTTGTAATGTTAATATATGTTGTAATGTGATGTTGTGTCACTGTTTATATTGTAAGACGTAGAAAGAAGAAAAAAAAATCCATATTTTATTATATCAAAATCAAAAAGAGTTTAATTAAAAATTAATCCATAGTTTTAATATGTTGATAGATTGGGTTAGCATATACAATTTCGCTAATAGTGTCAGCCTTGTTGATTCTCTCGGTCCCAAGAACAATGCATATTTCACAATGTGTACAAGGACTAACGTAATAATCAAAATGAAATTGAAAATATACAAACAATAAAATAAACTATTTTTTTTTAAGATAAGAACTAAAAGGAAAGTACATGAAATTATAAAAATCAAATGATAAATATAAAACATTTTTTTTTATTTGAGACAATTTACAGAGGTTCAATTTTATTTATTTATTTATTTTTTTCATTCAAGACTATAACTATTAGTTTTGGCCATAACTGCTGGAATTAAAACATAAATTTTATCCTTTACGAGAATAACTATAATAAGAAATTATATTTTTTATATATTTTTTTACAGGGTTGGATGAAAAATAATTACAGCTCGGTGTCTATTTTGGCATAACGAGTCCAGCCCATGCACATATTTAAATGGTATTCATATAAAAAAGTGAATGTGTTAATATGTCAAATAGTGGTCGAACGCGCTTAAGATTGAGATACGTCATAATAGCAGTGATAACTTTTTTGGACGCACCTCAAATATGGGCACGTCCTAACTATTCTACCTCGTCCCTATGTCTTTCCCTTTCATCTCTCCGCCTTATTTTTTTACCTCAATTTTCACCTTTCTTCCTTTTCTCTTTCTCTCCAAATTTCTCACTTTTAATTTTTTTTTTTCAAGATTTTGGTCCCCACCTGATATTGTAGTCCCTATTCATCTTGTTTCTCCTGCTAACTTAGGAGGTGCGCTTCTAAAAATTTAAGTTAATTTAATTTTTTAATTATTATTATAATTAGATGTTAACGTTAGTTTTGCGTTAGTTTAGAGATTTAGTATAAAACTAATAAATATCTTCTATTTAGAAATTTAGGTAGTTAGTTAGAAAAATATAGATGGATGGCAAATTATAGTTTAAGTAAAAATAGAATTTTATAGGATACATATCGGAATATAGAAAAAAATTAAAAAATAGTTTACATAAATTTTTTAAATGCAATAAAAAAAATTTAAATTTTTTTAATGGAAAAATTTGACCAATTAACATTATGAATTTTTTTAAAAAAAAATTGTTAAATTTGGGATTGTTGTAAGATTTTATTTAAAATTTTTAAATTTTAATTTTTAAAATATTTATTTTTAATATTTTTTAAACGTTTAGAAATATTTAGTATTTTTTAAATTTTAAATTGTATTTAATATTTTAGAAATTGTCATTAATATTTTCAATAGGTTTAATATTTAATATTTTTTAAACCGTAATTTTTAAAATATTTTTTAAACGTTTAGCAATAATTAATTTTTAAATGTTTATTTTAAATATTTTTTAACATAATGGATACTATAATTTTAATGTTTTAAGAAAAATAAAATAAGTGATATAGAAATAATATTTGTAGTAAAATGTTTATTGAATTTTTTTGTTACCTAATGTTTAATATTTAATTTTATATAAAAAAATATTTTTGGTGATATGTTTAACATTTTAAAATTTTTGTAATAAAATATTTTTTTCTTTTTAACGCAATGCTTAATTTAATTTTTTTATTAAAAAAAAATACGCAACATAAAAAAATTACTAATTGAACTTTGTAATAATAATTTTATTAGTTTAACATTTTAAAATCTTTGTAATAAAATGTTTTTTTTATTATACTGTGATTATCTTTGTTTCTTTCTTCATCATCTGAATCAGATAAATTACCGTCAATATCTTTTTTATCTTCTTTATTAGCTGATGAATCAACATATGAATCATAAACAACATAATCTTTATTAGTGGAGCTAAAATTTAACCTCCACATTCTCTTTCGTACGATGTACGAACATTTGTCTCAATTGACTCTACATTGTGGGTAGACGATGCACCACCTGTTACAGCTACTTCTGCATACAGTTTAAAAAGACTAATGTCTTTTCAAAATAATTATTAATCATACAATGAATATTATCATCATCATCAACTATTTATACGGCAACATATTTACTTCTTATATTATATCTAGTTACGATAAAATCAATTACTTCAGTCAAATTTAACTTAAATTTATCATAAATTTTATTTTTCAATGATTCAATACTTATTCCTCTTTTGATTTGCATAACTCTTCTTGACCTATCAAACATAACTCCTTCATCATCTTCATGTATTCTACCGTTAATGTATGTTTTTGCTGGATTCTGAGGTGGCCCGAGCTCAGCTCGGCCCTGAGAAATCTGGTGGCGTGAGGGGTTGGAACCCTCGTTGATTTGTATGAGTAATTTAGGTTTAATTTCGTGTGTCGATTTTGAGTCCTCTATTGGTATTTAGAGGGATCATAATTAGGGTTCCATATTCATGGATTTCATGGGAAAGATTGTTTCAAGCCTAAGAATTTCGATAAATCAGGGAAAAGATATATGTCCATATTTGTCTAGATACGTTCTGTTTATCTCGAGCTCGGCCCGGTCAGTGAGGTGAGCCCGGGGTCCAGGGGATGAGCTTGGTGCTCATCCTCAGCCCGGTACATCAGCCCCTCAAGCTCAGGCCAAGCGATCAAGTGACATGACTTTAAGTTATGAGCTCGGTCTTCCGATGTCAAATGGCGGGAAACTGTCGAAACGGTTGGTATTCCTTCATTTAATTTTATTAAGTTTTTAGTTTAATTTTATTTAAAGATTGGAAAAAGGGGGTTTTTTGCAGTTACCGTAATTTAGTAACTGCCCCTTCCCCGTAACGGCTCTTTTCCGCTTTTAAGTAGCCCTTCCCCCCTTGACTTCCTCACTTTACCTCTTCATTTGCCCTTTCACCTTCTTGTTGTCCTTTCCCTCTTACTCCAGTTTTTCCGCACTTGCACTCAGAGTCCCCCTTATCCCTCTCTCGTTCATCATTTGTTCTCGTTCGTCCTTTGTTCTTGTTCGTCGCTTGTTCTCTAGGGCTTAGTTCGAGCGAAGCATTTGCCTCTTCGTTGTCTCACGCTCGCCATTCTTGCTCGCTCGCTTTTTCTTCCATTCGTCCCTTCTAGGTATGTCTTCTTCGCATTCTTCTGCTACCAATAGTGTGGAGAGTCTGATTCCCCCTTCGGTTTCGGGCTTAGAGCCCGAATCAATGGAGGCTTCTTCCCCCTCCCTTGGGGTATCCACGGCGGAGGCCGATTCCGGGTCTGGACCCGCCTCTGCCGCTACCGAGGTCTCCCCTGCGGGGGCCGAGGTAAGGTCCACCAAAGGTTTCGTGGGGGCATCAAGTGGTGGAGATAATGTCGAGGCCCCCTTGGCCGAGGCCGAGGTAACCGAGTGCTCACTTGTTGGGGCCGAGGTAGTCGAGGTCCCCCCTGCTGGGATCGAGGTATGGTCTGTCGACGGTGTCGTGGAGGCATCTGGTGGCGGGGATGCCCTTCCTGGCTCAGCCGAGGAGGGGATAGTGAGGGAGCCTGAGGAGGCCGACCTCGATGTCCCCATCCCCGCCGTTGAGCCAAGGCAAAGTTCTCTTCTTGGGCGACCCTATGTGATTGACGCTTCTCGCGTATCGTTTTCGGGCCGAAGACGTAGCTCCCCCCTACGAAGCCTCCAACAATGGTATTGATAGTCCCCTTTACCTTATCAGGATTCTGGTCAGTTTTCTTACCCCAGCCTCTATCCCTGCGTTTATTCTGGCCATCCCGGGTATCCCGATCTGAGTCTCGAGGCCAGGTCTTGGAGCTCGGCCCGATATACCTATCAGGGTGTTTCTACTCCTCTTGTACGAATCTTCGTAGCTCGCCTAATCTTGTGAGTCGTTCTATGAGGTCTCGTACTTGGCGACAGTTTTCGGTGGTGTGCCCAGTATTCTGGTGGTAAGCGCATTACTTGGTCGGGTCGGCGTCCGCAGGAGATTGTGAAGCTTTAGGACGGCGAACTAAGTCTAACGCGCACGCTTCCCTAAAGATCCTGTCCCTGGACGCATTCAGGGGGGTGTATGAGTTGTACGAGTTGGCGCGACAATCTCTATTTGACTCCGCCCGACGGGAGGAGGACTCCTTTTGCTTGGGTGGACGGTCGTGCTCACGAGCTCGGCGCTTAGCCTCAGTGTTTTCTTCTATGTTCATGAAGCGGGCAGCTCGGGAACGGAGGTCGTTCATATTGATAGGAGGTTCAGCAAAAAGGGAGTCCGAAAAGGGGGCGGAGTTGAGCCCGGCCTGTATGGCGTGTAGTGCGACAGCGGGGTGGAGGTTGGGTATAGTTCGGCATGCCAACGCGAAGCGGGCCATATAGTCCCTGAGGGATTCTTTGTCTCCCTGCACCACATGATGAAGCGATATTGAAGTGGTTGGTGTCGGTTTAGCGTCTGCGAACCGGGCTTGGAAGTGTTCGAATAGGGAATCAAAAGAGTCTATCGACAACGGAGGGAGTGAGTAGTACTAATCAAGGGTTGTCCCTTTCAGGGTTGAGGGAAACATTCGACAGAGTACGTAGTCATCTTCTACGGTCATAGCAGCTTGGGTTAGGAAGGCCCTCACATGAGTAACTGGGTTCGTAGTTCCGTCGTATTTGTCCTGGGACGACCATCTCCAAGACTCGGGAACCCGGATAGAGAGGATGGCCGAGACGAATGGGTGGAGGTTCCAGACTTTACCGAGTCCGTGTGTCCGAGGAGGAAGTCTGAGGTCCGCGAACGGCTAAGCCTGGGAGGGGCCTGGCCGAGCTGAAGAGACAGCAGCGCGAATCTGGGAGAGATCGTGCCGGGGCGCGGAGGTTGCGACATGCATATCCTCCCCTGTAGTGCGGGGTTATTGGGACCAACACACGAATTTGACCTGGCCTCCTCTCCTTGTCTTAGTTCGCCATCCCGGGGGGAATGAGGGGGGTCCCACCTGGGACTCCTTGGTTTCTTTGTGGCAGGGCCTGTAATTCCAAAAGATCGGTTTCACGCTGTCGCTGGACGACGTCCAAGTTCGCCTGCGTGGTCTGCAAGGCCCTCTCAGTTTCTCGATTATGGGCTCGCAAAGCTTCCACGCGAGTGTCCATCTGTTCTTGAGCCTCTGCCATCACCGCGTCCACTCGTGATTGTATGAGTTCCGCTATGGCGGGATCCACCACGACGTTAGAGTGACTGCGAGTGCGAACCATCTGGGATTGTTGTGGGATCAAGAATTATCAGGTGGTTGTGGGATTAAGAATTATCTTGCCCCACGGTGGGCGCCAAATGTTCTTGTTGGATTCTGAGGTGGCCTGAGCTCAGCTCGGCCCTAAGAAATATGGCGACGTGAGGGGTTGGAACCCTCGTTGATTTGTATGAGTAATTTAGGTTTAATTTCGTGTGTCGATTTTGAGTCTTCTATCGGTATTTAGAGGGATCATAATTAAGGTTCCATATTCGTGGATTTCATTGGGAAGATTGATTCAGGCCCAAGAATCCCAATAAATCAGAAAAAAGATATATGTCCATATTTGTCCAGATACGTTCTGTTTATCTCGAGCTCGGCCCGGTAAGTGAGGTGAGTCCAAGATCCAGGAGATGAGCTCGGTGCTCATCCTCAACCCAGTACAATATACATAATGATCATAATTGCATAAATCATTTCTTCACAGTGTATCTATAACACAAACAAAAAATATTAGTATTTAAAATTAATAAACATAATAAATAATTCAAATTATTACATCAAATAAACTTATCCTTAATAATCTTTCCTCATCCACACCTTATTTCTAAAATTAACTTAATCAATTATTCCTTTAAAAAAATATCATTAAAAAGTTAACATTAAAAAAATAAACAAAAAGATTAAAAAAAAATTAGATAACATTACCTCACTTATTACTAAATAAGAAAAGAGATGATACATATAAAAGGGGGCAGACGTACTCAACATTACACCATTTCAGCCTAGAGAGGCTCAAGCCTGCTAACACCCGGACGCGCCCACGCACATTTTTTATTAACTAATTACAAAAAATGACGCCCAACTTTTGAGCATATTATTTTTACTAGCACAACCAGTCCTCTATCCTATTACAAACGCCTAGCGGTTGGGCATATCATGCGTCTAGCCGGTTAAAAGCGCCAGCGGCTTAAACGCATTTAAGGAAAATGGAACCAAAATCTTAAATAATTTCAAATCGAACTTGGTTCAATAATTTTATTTTAAAAAAAGTCCATATAAATAAAAGCCATGATATAAAATAATAATAATGAAAATAATAATATTAGTGAATTCTATAATAATACAATCCCATATTTTTTTCTTTGTTTCCGGTACAAAAATTATCTCTTAACTATTTTAATTTAAATATCTTTTAAAATTCGTGAAACTAATTCAAATTTTATAAAATTATAAAAGAATTAAATCATATAAATTTTTATAACATAAACTCATTAAAAATTGAAATATAAACTTATTTTTTTATAAATAATTAATTTCTTACTTATCATTTTAAAAATTATAAGATATTTTAAACCTAAAATAATCTTTTAAAATTCTATAATAAAATTCGATAAACTCCCTTCAAACAAATTCAAGTTATATATTTTATAGTGGAGATCTGACACAATTTCAGTGGCGGCGACTTAATATATTGTATTGAAAGTGGATTTTGGTACTATGTTTGCTTTTATGGTAGGCCCAAGGTCTGCCCGTGAATGAACCCAACACGTGCAGTGCATAGTGTTAGTGCAGAGTAGGAATCCTTTATTGCAGATGATGAGGTAGGTGTGGCTGATAGAAACATCAACTGTTAATACCTCAAAAAATGGTTCACTCTTTGCTCCTACTTCTTCTCACTCTTTGCACCTCCTTCACTTCTATCTCTTCTCAACACCATGACCCTTCCATCACAGCCACCATGGAGCAATTCTCTGGTTACACTATCCATGAACCTCACTCTTTCAATCCCACTTCACTCTCCGTTGATGCTCAGGGTCTGCAGAACCAGGTAGTGCTCATCACTGTCACTGTGTAGTGTACCCCCAGTGTTTTTTTTTTTTTTTTGGTTTGTGAATTGTGATGGTTGTTTCTTGACATTCTTAACTGTGTTTTATTCTTAGATTGATGAACTTGCAGCGTTTTCAGACTCACCTGCTCCATCAGTGACCAGGGTCTTGTTTACTGACAAGGATGTTTTAGGTCGCAGGTATTTACGTGTGTGTGGGTGAAGTATTCAAGTTCTGTTTTTGTGGATTTTATTATGATGATTAGAATGAAGACTGAGGAGGAAATTGTGTGTGTGTATGTGTGTGTTTGGTTCTGCTCTTGGCAAATTGTCAATCCCATGAACTTCTAACTTTGTTTTCCGACTGTAATCTTAATCCAAAAATTCGTAATGGAAACAGTAATATGATGTTATCTTTTCTTTCTTTTTTTTTCTGTCCCTTCTATTTGTATAACAAAATATCATGAAATGGGTGTATGTATACATCTAAGAATCTCCGGGTGGTATGGTTGGAGGATAACCATATTCCTTAAGTATGTGATCACGGGTTCGATCATCAAGTTTGTGTGTATGAATAGCATACATTGGAAGAGACTGGTCCTTTAAATGAATCTTAGTATGTCGAGTGATTAACCTCTGGTTCTCGGCTAGGGATACCTGGACTCACTCAGAATCACTTGATTGGTAAGTGATAAAGAAAAAATGCTGAGGAGATATCTCTTGAAGAAACTGAAGTCTAAAAATTATTATGCAATTGTGTAGGGCTGTAAAATTAGTTCTTGTTCTGTGCAAAAGAACTGGGTTTATGTAACACTGCAGAGATGCAAAAGGTGAATTAATGGTTCAGAAAGGAGGTGTAAGTTTTGACTTTTCTGTTTTCTAACTTTTGTATGTATCGTTACCTATTACCTATAAATAAACTATTCAATCTGATAAACATATGCACTTCACCTTAGTCTGCCTTTATAGACTTTATTCTTGTCTTTCATCTGCAGGTATGTAAAAACTCAGATGGAACTTGCTGGTCTATCTGTGAGGGAGGACGCTGTTGGTAACATATTTGGTCGTTGGTGAGTGTCTCAATATTTACATTTATGATTGTCTCTCTGATATTTAAGCAGCTCTTCAGGTTCATATTAACATCATAACCTTCCCTATCTTAGTTGCAGCATGAGTGCATAAAACTACACTCACCACTTTATCTTGGTTTGCTTTATACAGGGATGGTCTTGAACCTGAGCTTGCTGCAGTTGCAACAGGTTCACACATCGATGCTATTCCTTACTCTGGAAAATATGATGGAGTTGTTGGTGTATTAGGTGCTATTGAAGCCATCAGAGTCCTGAAAAGGTTTTTGATTTTTCTTATTATTGCTGATGAAGAACTTGACCGAATGTTCAGTTCACAATATAATTTTTTTTGTTGCTGTCTATCTTCTGATAATTAGTGAGCAAGCTTGAAAGTTTCGGCACCTTGAATTCTTAAATGTATTTCAAACATTGTGGTCCTGGAGACAGTGAATCAAGACAAAAGCTAACTAATTTTCTATCCATTAAGTTATAAAAATCTTTATAACTCTAGTTCCAGCATTTCTCTAGTTTGATGAATTGATTCTTGACTAGAAGTTTGTTGTGTTGTTGTCTTTTTTATGATGTTTAACCAACATATTATGGATCTAAACCATTATACAAAATATACAATAAGGTATGTGTTTGTTATACTCTGGCAAATACCAAAATATCTAATTATACAAGTATATAGAAATGAGATGTCCCACAGATAACTAATTCCTTGTTATTACTTGTATGTATGAAAGATCCAAATTTGCCAAGACTTACAATGTCCAATCATTATCCACTTCTGTTAGGAGTAGTGATGTTTGTGATATTCATTGAAAACCTTCACAGGTCTGGCTTTAAACCTAGAAGACCATTGGAAGTCATATCATTCACATCAGAAGAACCAACACGCTTTGCAATAGGTTGCTTGGGAAGGTCAGAAACTGCATTTCTATACTGTCTCAGAATAGGACTACTGTTTGTGGCTATATTTGTCAACAAATCCACGATTCACTTTAATCCTCTCATGACCTTACTCTTTCTGATAACCAAGTTACATCCTTTATTCTACTTCAAGTTTCATCATTTGTTAACTTGCAGCCGTTTATTGGCCGGGAGTGAGGATCTTGCAAATTCTCTAAAGACTACAACTGATATTCAAAACATCTCCTTCTTAGATGCAGCAAGATCTGCTGGGTATGCAAAAAATGTAAATGACTTTTCCAGTGTATTTTTAGAGAAAGGGACATATTCTGCTTTTGTAGAACTGCACATAGAACAAGGACCTATTCTGGAAGACGAAGGTACACTTCTTGGAGCTAACATAATCTTTGCATTAGCCATGAGTCCATAACTTCATTGATCAGATGTAATCTGTTTCTTTACCCAGGTATATCTATAGGCATAGTTACTGCCATTGCAGCTCCAGCAAGTCTAACGGTTGAATTTGAAGGCAATGGTGGCCATGCCGGAGCTGTCCTTATGCCTAATAGGTGCTTGTCATCTTAAAATGAATATTATTTTCTTTTGCGGCATTACATCCTTATATCTGTCCACTAAAAATCATGAAAAGATCTTGAATAACATTAAAAAAAAAGATCTGAAAACTGTAGAAAGAATAACATTCGGGTGTTGCAGTTCAAGTTACTGCAAAAAAAGAAAAGTATAGCATCGTATATTTTGATTCCATTACATATTTTTGTCCACTATTTGACCCCTTTTGAAATTGAAACTTCTAAATTATTGAACTCTAGTGATTAAGTATACTTTACATACCATCTGGAACAGAAATGATGCTGGTTTAGCTGCTTCTGAATTAGCGCTGGCTGTAGAGAGACATGTGTTGGATTCTGGGTCAATTGATACTGTTGGCACTGTCGGTAAGTTATTATGGAAGTGCCTTGATTAATATATAACTTTCATTTAAACTAATCTCTTTTATTTTTACAAGGTATCCTGGAACTTCATCCTGGAGCAATCAACAGCATCCCTAGCAAATCTCACCTGGAAATTGGTGTGTATTTATGGGACAACTTCATTTCTACCACGCATCCTTCCAATGTTAAATTACAACTGGTTTTACCATGAAATAGTTGTTTCTTTATATTTTTTGCAGAGAATTGTTTACTTTTTTTCTCTCTACCTATGGATAATTCCAGTTACTAGTATATTATATTTGTTTATAACTTCATACAAATATTTACATTGTAACTATTCTGTATTGCTATAGACACTAGAGACATTGATGAGGAAAGAAGAAACCAAGTGGTTGAGAAAATTCACCAATCAGCGATTAAAATAACCAAGACCCGAGGTGTCAAGCTCTCTGACTTTCGTGTTATCAATCAGGATCCACCAGCCCTTTCTGATGAAGCAGTCATCAAGGCAGTAGAAACTGCAACAAGAGAACTAAACTTGACTAGCAAGTTGATGATTAGTAGAGCCTATCATGATTCATTGTTTATGGCCAGGTAATGCTGTAGAGAGAGATGTGACAGTTGGTTTTACTTAAGCAAATATTATTTCCTTGTGAAGTGCCCCCAAAACATCTTTTCTTAAAATTTTTGAATGTTATAATGAGATTAGGATAGGATCTAAGCAGAAAAAATGTTTGTCTAAAGGCTTTGTGAGTTGCATGAGCTGGGGATAATGCACTATTGAAACACATTTGGCTTCTTTATCTTAATTCAAGGACTGAAAACCTCAAACCAAAAATGAAAACAAAATGGTGAGCAAACGGGTCAAAGCTAAAAATAAGGAGAAAGGCATGTTTTTGAGTATTGCTAAAAACTAGGTTGGATAATTTTTGGCACCCCGTAATTCAGCATTTTCTCACGATTTTGACCTGCATGTAAAATCTGTATATTTTAATTTTATAGAATATTGGGATTCTTTGATGTTAGGAGTCCTAGGCGTCTTGTCATGTTAGTGAACTTGTTGGGATGGTCTTGTACTACTAGCTTTACATTAGTGCTCACTCAATTATTACTATAAAATTGAGGCTTAGAGTATCTTTTTTCTTGTTTCCACACTTGATGGTCTCAATATAATCTAATATCATACATTCAGGTGAATATTATTGAGAGCCTCCTTTATCTATTTTCATCCTTATGCCACATACACCCTATATTTTTAATGCTTCCAAAGTTTTTAACAGTAGCTGAACAGACCTCCATTGTCATGATTTAATCTTATTATATTTTGTTACAAGAAACCATAGTGGTTTGCTCTCATATGAATTGAATATCTGCTGCTCATGTAAATTATGTAATTGCAGGTTGTCTCCAATGGGCATGATTTTCATTCCATGTTACAAAGGTATTTATTTATATTTTTTATTGTGTTTTATATGCTCTAATCTGACACTACTTTCAGTATTGTTTGTGCAATCAATAGCCAAAGGAAGGGGACCAAAATGCAGTTTGTGCTCCTTTTATTATTAATTCAAAGAACCAGCTGTGATTGAAAAGTGGAGCTCTAATCTTGTGTAAATAGAAAACCAATAAATAAGTTATAATACAGACACATTGCATAGTTTTTCATGTTAAATAAGACATGGAAAAAATCCAAAAAGACTCATACCCTTCGGTACCCATCCTACCACACCCAAATGTTGACTGGAAAACTGATAGGGACTTAGGTAGCCTTTTCCGAGATATAGGCAACAAAACCCAATTTGACTTGTTCAGGGTTGTGTTTATGCCAACACGTAAATGGAGGGGCAAAGTGGGTTTGAGGATACTGATACCTAACTCAAACTTGACCCCGTTATGTTAATAGTTAAACTATTGTAAAATTAAATCATAAAATTAACTTGATACTGGTTTGGTGAAGTAGGGTGGGGGGCAGTGATGCCAAGATCCACCATCACCCCCACCTTGTTGCTACATGTTCACAAGCATGTGGTGGATGTGCCTTCTAGTTTCCAATGTGATGGAGCTGAATAGTCAGTCATGTGAAAAAGTGAAAAGGATTTATCTAAATTCTTGTTCTTGCTTTTGCAGGGTACAGCCATAAGCCTGAAGAGTTTGCCACGATTGAAGATATGTCAAATGGTGTAAAAGTATTGGCGCTCACCCTAGCCAAATTGTCTAGTCAGTAACATCTTTAGTATGAGTTTTTGTGAACTATCATCGTACTATAAGGACATGAAATAATTTAATTATGTTACAGCCTAATGGTTAAATATTTTACTTCTATCAGATTGAAAGGTTGAACCATCATTATGTAAAAAGTGAATATATAAGAAACACCTTTTACAGAGGTAAAATAATAACTGCCAATTGAAGCACTCAGCAGTGAATTTTACTCACCAAACTGCTCAAAAGGCAGAGGAAACTACTGATATTGTAAAATCCATTTGCATATACACCCCAACCAGAATAACCTCTTTATATCTTAATAGTTGGACCACTTTGTAGGGAGACGAGACATCTTACTTTTCTCAATTGTCCACATTGTATTTTAAATCCCATATATGATTAAAATAATTGAAATAGCTGGATTCAATGAATAAAAGTGATAAGAAAATAAAGGGGAAAATGCATATATTTTAATTTGGTAGTTGGAATGGCCCTTTATATGGATCCTTTGAGTGAGAAAATGAAATTGAAGGCTGTAAGAGCTTACTCCTGAAGAAGGAAGTTAGTAAAGTTTGGATGAAGATTATAGTTGGCATTGAGGTGTGAAGTTTTGCTCTTGCCTATATCTATTGCTTAAATACTGAGATTCAAAAGAATACACCAGTTGATTCTTGATTCTCAAATCAGAACATGACTCGAGCTCGATGTGACTTTTAATTTAAGTCTTCTACTATTTGTACTTCACTTGACTTGAGTTTGTGAGCTATTTGACATAAAAACAATTTTTTTTAATGTACCCTTTATGTTATTAAAGGTTATCAGACCTAAATATTCAGAACTATATAATAATTGACTTTTCAAGATAAAGTATGGCAAAGCAAATTTTACTCACAAATTACCTGTTATATACGTACACTGAAATGTATATCTACTCATTATGTTTTGAATATGTTAATTTGCTTGCAAGAAGAAAATATAAATACAATTTATTTAATAAAATGAAATACACCAGTATTTCAACTAAAATTAGTTGTATTTTCGGTTTCCATCATTTTCCATTTTAATAGTAATGTTTAGAGATTGTATTCTTAATATTTGAAAAAAATTAATGCTCGCACTTCCTGAGAGAGCTTTGCTATGTCCTTATGAAAAAGCAATGCTAACTACACAGTTGCTTGGTCAGAACATGGTGAGCAAGTCTTGTCCAACCTTCTTTATACTTTACGAAAAACGTGCACTTTCTAGTTTCTAGGAAAGTTTTATTCATTTTAATGCATTGTTTGAAGCTTCGAACTGTGGTTTGAAAATTCCATATCCATTAGCATGTAAAATGTAAATGATTTATGACTAGAGAGTAGAGACAAAATTCAAGAACTCAACATGAACTCGAATACAAAGTGTAACGTCTTTAAGTTCAAAACTTCAAATCTATACTAATTTATTTTTGAGTTTACCGTTGGGTAAAAAGTTTTACAATATCAACCACTCAAATGTTATTGTTTGTATATAAACTAATTATTATAAGATAAAAAGATACATCATGGTAAATTTGTTGATTTTTATAATAAGATTTTTTAAAATTATATAAAATCTTATTTATGATTAAAACTGTTTTATACACTTACTCGGTGCATAGTCTTAAAAATTTTATTGTAAAATTCAATAAATTTATTGTACATAATAGTAAATTGTGGTTCAATCACATTATAAAATCGTTATCTAATTGTATATATATTTTCTACAATTGATTTCACGGTTAAAATGAAGTGGACGTGTATTGGGACATGAATGAATTATTTATGATTTAATAAATGATAGGAGGGTGTTGGGCATTTATCGAGGGGTTAAGCAGGAACAGTCAAGGATAGGGTCTAAGCAATGCTTTAGATGAAATGTCTTTTCTCTAATTGCTTTTCAACAAAGACATGAACATCATAATTAAGTGATCCTCACTGGTTACCCTGAATGAGTCTTAAGATATTGCTAATTATGCTAAAACTGTCAACATATGAAAGGTTTGAACCTTCAAGTGGTACATTAAAAGAGGTAGGCAAAGTTAGCTGGATTGAGGAAGACACTTTGGTTTATTGAATAATATCACTGAGATAATATGTGTGAATATGCAGTGAAAGTATAGAAAATTAATTAGTATTTTATATCATGAACGAGATTATAACTACTCCCATTTATCTATTTATACTTGTGCTTGAACTTTGATATATAAAATTTTCATACACTATTTCTCAATAATGGAGTATGCAGATATATTGGTTTTCAGAAAAATAAAAAATAAACTATGTTAAGGGTATTGACAAAAGTTCCACGTTGATAAAATAAGAATGTCATAAGTTTATAAGGATAAAAATATTTCAAATGGTACGAAGTTTTTAGGTAGAGCTATAAAAATTTAATTGATTGAGTGGTTTAGCACAGGGATCCAACAAGCTGCAACTAGATTAGGTTAAAAACAATAATTTATATAAGAGTTTAGTAGAAAAACAGGGAACACGGTATTACAATAGGCAAAAAATATGAATAGAAATGAATCACGGTGTGAAAATGGGTAATTACATTCTTTTTTCTTTGCAAATTTTTAAAAAATAATAAATAAAATTGACTTGTTTGTCCTAATTTAAGGAATTAAAATATTAAGTCAAACTAAAAAAAATGTTGTCCATTTAGAAAAATAACTAGTCTAACACCTTATTTATTAGCTCGACATATCAGTATTAAGTCAGCCTATCTCATTTAACAATTTTTAAAGTTATTTAAAAGTAAATTGAAGATAATTTAACGTGAAAATATTATATAAATGTAAAAAAAATTGTGAACCTTTGATTTTAAAAAAAAAACTATGAAAATAGTTGTTTATATTATCTTTGATGTAATCATAGATTACATAATATAGTAAAATGATTAAGTAAAGAGAAGTTAATTTATTTTGATAATAAGTCTTAAAAAATAATTTTTACTTTTATCTTTTATTTCTTCTTAATCTAATGACTTTAATGAATAATTGATCTATGTCTATTAGATAAAAAAGAAAGAGTATAAGATGAGAGATTATATACTACACTCGTAAATATTTTAATTTAGAGACAAACTATCTTGTATTACATTCACACATATGGTCTTTATCTCAAATTTTAATTTGGAGTATTTCTTTTAAAATAATCATTATCTCAAATTCTAACATGGAGAGATATTATTTTGTTGGTATTCTGTGATATATTAATAATTTTTTTGAGTTTAAAAAATATGTATAGACAATGTAGAACAGTTTTATAAAATTAATCAATTATAAAGTAAATTTTATAAGATCTCTAAGGATGTTATCAAAATCAATAAATTCATCGTACTTACATTAATAGAGGGGTAGTGCATCACCTATTTTCTAACTTTTTTATTATTATTAACAATGTATTAAAATTAGAACTTAGTTTTTACACATTAATAATATAAAATTTCATTATAATGTTTTTTCTTTTCTGTCTTCAACTTAATGTCTCCAAAAATTTAAAAATAGACGAGAGTGATGTTTAAATAAAACTCTTCTTATAGTGGCGATTCTAGGACTTGAAAATATTCTTCAGTAGAATATGGTCATTTAATACTCAATAAGAACATTGTGAAATGAATTTAAGGGAATCAGATCCTTTGCACTCTTAGAGTTATTATTATGCTTTCCAAATAAAAGTATGAGTTATGGATTATTGTTTATACGGAATTTAACCAATTTTAAAAAATAAAACACAGTCGAGAATAACGATTTTATTCATGAGGGGACCAATAGGATATTTAAATCTGCATTTATTATTGAAGAATTTTTCACACACACCTGTTAAACGTGTGTTTGAACTTTCCCTGTTGATTATTGTTTGGTTCATACTCTATACTCCTAATCTTGATTTTACCAATAAGTTAAATGTTTAATTATCACTACATATACTTTTTTATATTGTCAACCTGTATGATTTTAAGATATTTATTATAAAAATTCATAAACATGCCATAAATAAAAATATGTGATTGAATAAGTATATAAAATTATTTTAGACTGTTGACTCATAAATTGCTTTTGTAAGTAAGTTTTAAATTCTCATTTAGTTACATTTGAAAAACTCATTCTAAATCCTAATGTTATGTTTGGTTTTAATATGTGACTGCCAATGATCATATAAAGAAAAAATATTATTTTGTTAATGTAGTTCTGAGTTGGTTCCTATAAAGTTGTTTTTAGTCATTAATAGTTCGAAGTGGTATAATCTTAAAAGTAAATAAAATTTACAGAAATTTTTTATATTTGAACTTAATTATTTATGATTAATTTTATTCTCCAACTAAATTACTTATTGATTATATTTTAATCTTAGCGTTAGAAAAATGTTTTTTTTTTTTATTTACAGATAGAAACCAAAATGCTAATGTGGTAAAATGCAAAGTAAATAATTAATTACACTCTCAATTATCTTTTCTAAATTTTATTACTTTGGATAAACATGAATCAAAATAGATATTTCAAGAGATTATTTTAATATAAAGAAGTCCAGTAAATTTTAATAAATTTTATACGAATATAATGATGTATAAGATTTTTTAAAAGATTTTATATTTTATTAAATATATATTATAAGAATTTATAAAAATTAAATATTTATAAATTTATAAGATTTGAATTTTTTTTATAAAATTTTAAAAAATATTTAATAATAACTCCTGAATTACTACTATAAGTCTAATTAAGAAACCGTTTACCTTGAAATTAGTCATTTATATTTTTCAATGGAGGCAAGGAAGATATATAACTCAAGAGTATTACAACCGGTAGAAATTATAAATTTGAGTCTGATTATCTCTAAATCTCTAATGTAAGTTTTCTATTTGAAATAAATAACAATGAAAAATGGATAAAAAGCTTGTGAGGTTGTAAAAAACCTTTCACTGGTTGTAAAATGACTATTATGATTATATGAATACGGATATGGAATTGAATATAAATTAATATACTACTATGAGATTGCGCCAGTTGGCTCCGGTTTAGAGTGATAGAACTGAAAATGTGAAGCTACCTTACATTTAGATTTTATCTCTATTATTTGTAAATTGGTCTGTATATATAGATTTTTAGATACTTTTTATTTTACATTTACATGTATAATTGGATTAATAAATTTGATTTAAAGTGAATTATTATTTTTTATTTATTTTGTCAAAAAGAAAATGTATATGTGGTGATAATAATAAATAATGACAGAAATGTAAAATAACAATAATAATTATATATAGTGTTTTTTGTTTTTAGATTTATTTTAATTATAATTTTTTAATTAAAATCTAAAAATTATTATTTAATGATATGTGAAAATTCATAAACTCTTTTTTAATCTTCTAAATCATAAAATTATTTTAAATTTTTATAATTTATAGAATATAAATTCGATAATAATTTAGACCACGTAATCTTAACTATAAAAGTTCTCTAAATAATTACATATTTATAAAAAAATTTAGAAACTAGAAAACTCTTTTTGTATAGCAATTACAAAATCTTTTAAAATCTAAATACACCCCTGTAGTAACATTCACCAATTTCATGATGAATGACTTAGGAAACGCATATTGCAAAAGTATAGTATCAGAGAAGACCCCAGAACGTGCAATGATGTATAGACACAAATACCCCACTGTAAAGACAAAAGGAGGGAGTTTGATTAAAATTTTGCATTACCAATTATTATAAAGAAAAAGATAAGAGAAGACAAAAAGTGTTGGGTAGAATTATTCAATTTGATTTAAAGGACCCGTCTTATAATTTTATGCAGTGGCTTAAGAAAAGAATTATTTTTAATATTTTTTGTTCAGTACAGCAAAAAGTGAATGATCCAAATTCAAAATTTGGAAAGATGAACTTTAACGGCGTTAACAAACGGCGTGTGTGACCGACTAGGCTCATATAAAACGCGCGACAACACAACAAAGTACAGGACAAAACTCAAAGCACAGACTCAAAACTCAAAACACAACTCACCAACACAGTTCCATTATTTCTTTTCAGATCCAACTCAAAATGTAAGTCATTCCTTCCTCTCCCTTTCCATTTCTATGCATCAAAATGCACATTCTTTCTTTCTCAAACCCCTCTTAATCCTTTAGTCTGTGTCTTTTTTTTTTTTTTTTTTTTTTTAATTTATTGCTTAATTTAATCTAACGGATTGTTCAATTATTGCTATTCTGATTATTAATTTTTGGGTCATTGACCCTTTTCGTTAATGTTTTTGTAATGGGATTCTGTTTTGTTGATGGAAAATTTTTGAAGTGAAGATTTGGTTACTTGTTGAGAAAATGTCTTACACGTTGAATTTTGAAATCCAGTTTTATCTTTTATTTATTTTTTTAATGTTGGAAAGTGGTATAATTTGGTTCAAAGTTTGAGTTTTTATTTTTGGGGTTCTTGGAAATATTTTTTTGCACAGATAGCTTTTGCATGGTTTAATCCAGTTTTGGAAAATTAATGTATCCATTCGGGATTTAAAATTAAAATTTTGTTTTAACTTAAAAAATAGACTATATACGTTTTTCACGTTGATTTATGTTTTGGTTTCAGTTTGTCGGTGGAAAAACATTATGTAAGATAGTTTCTTCATTAATTTTGGAGGTTTAGAACATTCCTTGTGTTTGTATTTCTTTAAACCACCTAGCATGTTTGCTTGAGATTATGTATATGGTTACACTTTTAAAAATTTATGGAGGGCTCTTCTTAATGTCCTTGCTTGACACCCATCTTAGTTTTTTTGACATATGATGCCTTGTTTTGGATGAAGTTGAGTTGTTGATTAGAATTATTAGAGTCTTAATCATTGATTAGAGACACCCACCTACCAATTTGATTGCTTTTCTTTTGCATGTTTTAGTTTTTCTATCGAGTTAGGTAGACAAATGATTCTATTCCTTATGTTTTATGTTAAATAATGCACATATGCCTCCATATACTGTCATGCTAATTACTTTAGCTTTTAACTAATCTTTTGCCCCTTGGTTTCCCTTTTGTGGTTTAAGACAACGATGATGAATTGTAGAGAATATTCTCAATGGCCTTGGGTTTATTAATTTTAGTTGACTTTTTTATGCATCAATGTTAGAATCAACAGTGGTTACTGTGAGAAGAAAACAGCACAATTGGTGAAGGGCATAGTTGAAACGAATGTGTTATGGGAGAAAACAAAGGTTTCAATGATAGCACTTGGCTAAATCTCATAACTGTAGCTACAAAGAATTGCATTATTGAACCACTAATGTTGGCCTAGTTTTGGAGGGGGGGGGGTGCTGGAGAATTGGGGTAGTATATACAAGGTCCTAAGTTTGAACCTTGTTGCCTGTCACTGTACACTAAAACAAGGAAGTTTATATAATAGATAGTACTGTCCATTTTAATCTTATATGATACTGTTTTGTTGAAACTTAAGTAAAAATTTGGATAGCGATGAGTAATTATTAATCAAACTATATCCTTTTAGAACTTAGTAAGAATTTTAGAACATCTATTTCAACCTTAAAGCTGTAAGTGTACAGGACAATTGTTTGTTTTAGTGGGAGATTCATCAGAATGGGTTAAGTGTGATCGGTTTTTTTGGCATTATATTTCCTATCTTTCTACCCAAAAGTAGGTACATCCCAACTTCACCTTCACAATGATATGTCTATTTATTTGCGAAAGGTTGTACAATTTTTTCTGTTATGTGGCATTTCAATCAATTCAATTTATTTAGTTCTCACATTTCTTGGTTATAGTGCAATGGGAATAGAAGATACAGATATTTGTATCATCAAGGAGCCAGATCGTGTCATAGTCTATTCGGATGATATTTCCCATGATTCAGGTCATGAAACTGGAAGTGAGCATCACAATATTACTGAGTCTTACGAACAAATCAACGAGACTACTGAAAATCATAGTTCAGAGGAGAGCACAAAGGAATATGAGGTGAAGGAATGTACAACAGAAGTTCCTGTTAAGGTGTCTGATGTCTCTAACATGAAAAAATGTGAGAAGTTAAACTCAGATTCTGAGGGTGCCATCAGTGAGAAAAGTTCTAAATCCCACAAAACAAAGGGTGGTAAGTCGCGAGATACTGTGAAGCATGGATCAAGAGCTCCTATTGGAAATCTTCACAGTAGGTGTACAGGTAGTGTTCAAATCAAGCCCACAATTCCACAACCATTTTCCCTAGCAACTGAGAAGCGTGCTTCGGTTGTAACACGTCCTGCTTTTGAAGAAGATAACAAGAGCAATAACGAGAGAAAGTATTCAAATAAGAAAAATGTCCTATCTCTCAATATGTCTAAACAGAATGAGGTATATGCTGATGTTGAATCTGCTTCCTCCTTTAGTTATTCTGATGTCTTTATATTTGTGGAAGATTTAAAATTACAAAACCTTCTATTACTGTGCCTAAAGTATATCATCAGGGAGTAAAAACCAACTTTTAGAAATTATCTATTACATGTATTATTCATCCAAAGTTCCGAACTAGACAGCTTAACTTTTGATGCCTATTAAAGATTGCTACAAAGTTGCAATTTAATGAAACTGAAATTGAATTCTCTAGTTGATTGCTAAACTGTTTATAGTTGTTTTTGTCTTATTACTATTTATTCACTGTTAGTCTTGAAGCTTCCTTTTTGTCTGTTTTCACCTTGAAGTTGAAATCTCCCTTAGTTTCAAGAAAGCCATTGGAACCTGATAACAAGAAGCATCCTGATGAGGAGGACGATTCTTGTTCAGTTACTTCAATGTATCCTATTAAATGTTGCAGTTGAAGAGTGCTGAAGTTTCATTTCATGCTTTTCTATCTTGGCAATGATTCTACTTTCTTTTAAAATTTGAACTTGCTATTACTCCTTGACCATGTAAAGAACTGCAACTTCTGTGCGGTCAATCAAGTCCAGGGCAACTGTTGCCTCTGCTCCTGTGTTTCGGTCCACTGAGCGTGCAGAAAAAAGGAAGGAGGTATGAACACTGAATATTGGTTAGCTTTGTTTGGATTAAATTTCCTACCTCAAATTGATTGGTGCTTGGTCACTTCCATAGTTTTATTCAAAATTAGAGGAAAAGCACCAAGCAATGGAAGCTGCGAAGAATCAAAGTGAAGCAAGGACCAAGGTGCAACACTTTCTCAAGTATCTTGAAAACTAGGAAATGAATTGGCATTTTGTTAGCATTTTGTTACTTCTTTTTATAAGCTGAAAAGTTTGTTTTCTAACTCCGATTCCTTTGTCAATTTCTAAACATCAAAGGAAGAGATGGAGGAAGCTATCAAGCAGCTAAGGAAGAGTTTAACTTTTAAAGCAAGCCCTATGCCAAGCTTTTACCATGAGGGTCCTCCTCCTAAGGCTGAATTGAAAAAGGTTTGTACTATTCTTGTACTTTTAATAATATCATATATGAGCTTCAGTTTGATCGTAACAAGTAACATAGAGTTCATTTTAAACTCTCAAACCTAATTTTAGAAGTAACTGAAAACTGCTCATTATAATTGTAAAAGATTAGTTATGTAGACAAGTTTCTCAACTTGTGTGCTTGACAAAAGTTGAGTATCATATCTGTCCAGCTACCAGCAACGCGAGCAAAATCTCCAAAACTTGGCCGGCGAAAGAGCAACAATGGTGCAGTTAATTTATCTGAAGGGTACAAGGAGAAAGCATCTGGTACCAGGAGAAAGCATCAAACACTGAAGACTGACAACTATGATGATAAGAGTGATGTAAATAATGGCTTATCTGACCTCAAAAACAAGACCAAACATATTGAAGAAACTAATGTGACTGAAGTAACTGGACAAGCAGACACGGAGATTGTCTGCTAATCAAGTTTTCAGTGAGATTAGTTTCTCAAATTTCTGATTTATATTTATCTGGAGGTGGTCTTGTTTCTCGCAACAAGCATGTTCACTTTGTTTTTCCTTTAACTTATGAAGCACTTGCTGCCGTGTGCACTGTGTAAGTAGTGAAAATGTTTATTTGTTATTTATTTCTAATTATTTGTAAAATCAAATCTTGTTGCTCTAAAGAGCAGTTTCAGCATGTTTGTCTGCCTGAAATCCAGGATCAGATTGTTTCAAGTTACCATTAAATAATGCCGTTCCATTAACACCAGTTATGCCTCACTTTTTCCATTGTTTTTTTGCTACTCTTTTCTGTTATTATCAAAGTCGCGTGGGGTTTTAGTAGAAGTGTATTAAAAAGATAAGATATTGTCATAGCTATATGACATAACATCCAACTTAAAGGCAGTACCCACATAATCTGCAAAAAATGATGGAGCCTTGTTTAAAATTAAAGATGATCATGTTTGCTTTTTATATTTCAAAATTGATTCAGTTTAGAATTGAATTTACATATATCTTTGCTTGGTTTTTTATATTTTAAAATTGATTCTGAGTTTAGAATTAATTTTTTATATATTTTGGTATGTGTAATTTTATTTTGAAAGTGTTTAGAACCGATTCTAGACTTAGAATTGACTGAGTTTATACTGATTTTTTTGGAAATTTAATTTTATGATAAGAATATATAAATATAAATTATGTCATTTTAAAACATCTTTGACAAAAAATTAATTCTATAAAATAAGTTCTATTGATGACGAATTTTGTTAATAGTTATTTAAAGAAACAGATTTCTTTTCAGGGGCAAATCTGACGTTTCATCACTGGCCATAATCCCGAGGAATAATGCATATAGACTGAAGGATCCTAATGCTTGCTGCCTTTTGGTGGGGCATTAATGTCTAGTAGTTACGGTTGAAAACAGAAAAAGATTGTGTATTTGCTTACATGGTTGTTTTTACACAGCAAAAGATAACCTTTTTAGCAAAACAAACCCCATTTGTAGAGGTAAAACTTCTTAGTCTAATTGATCAAGGGATCCAGCTTCCATATTATGCCATACTATGGGATTCATTGCAGCATGTCATATCACGTCACTCATTTACTAGTCGGAGAGCCCAGGAATGTTAAAGTTGTATATAAATGTTAATATTTAAAATATTGTCACTACATTTAATTTTTTTAAAAAGGTTCCTGATCTTAACAGTCATGAATAAATCTCACCTTAATGACGGTTTGTGATCGTATAAAATTTTTGATACCAATCTTAACTTATAAATACTGTTGAAATTATTCATTTAATTCTCTAAGAATATCTTTTACTCATTCAATCTGAATTCTCTGCACTTAAAAAGAATCCTTATATATATATATATATATAGGAGTATCTTTTGTAAGTATACTCGTCTTCATGCCTTCCCAACTTATAAAATACTTTTTGCCGAACTCTCTATTCCTTCTCTGGTGATCCTGTACATCTCACCTTAACACACTTATTCATCCGAATTCTTAATTCTTTTTAATTTAAAGAATATTCTAAAAGCTTGTTTCATTGTAGGTCAATAAAATTGTTTATATTATCTTAGGGATTAGAGCAGATTTATATCTGATAACTAGCCTAATATAATATAGAGTGCTTTAAAGTTTGAGTTATAATTAAATCTGGAATATTTTTATCCGATTTAATTAAGTCTAGGCCTAATTTGCAAAAGCCCACAAACTTTAAAAATAAAAAATAATTGGAATTTAATTAGACTTGATTAATTTGATTTTTTTTTTCTAGGTTGTTGTAGTTTGGGGCCTGTGTTGCTACGTGCATGTTTTGATTACAATTGAAAGTACTACATATACATTTTCGTGTAAATCCAATTAATAAGAATAAAATAAATATAAAAATAAGAATCTTTGATCGTTTAAAAAAACACTTTTACAACAATAAATATACTAACTCATTTTGCCACCTAATACTATAGGTACAGGACACATAAAATAAGCAGGCGCAGAGGTGAAGAACTCTTGAACTAAAACGAAGGTTCTATACTTTTGCTGAGTTGCATATTTATGGACTCTAGGATTGGATTACAGTTTAGTAGCATGAATTAATGATTCAGTAAGGATCGGATCATTGCGTCATTTGAGATAATATTTTAAATATCAGGGCATATTATTTGAAGTTTGTACTAAAATATTGAAAAAATAATTTTCAATATACATGAACACCATGATATTGATATTGATATCATGTCAATATTTCATCAGCAGTGTTTAACTACAATTCATATGACTCAATCATGGAGAATATAAATTTTGAGTGATTAAAAGGATTGTTTGATGGTTGTTCGTATGGAACTAATATTGGAATGGAATGATCATTAGTTTTTCACCGACACACATAAATCCATTAATGTGGAAAGAAACACATATAATCAAATATATAATTGTGTATAAAAATGGTTTTTATATTAGACAGGAAATAATGGGTAAAATTCCTTTTATTACAAATTTCATGTACTTAGTAAGAGAGTGTTGTGTATTATCCTGAATGGTGCAGAGGGAATTAGATCCCTCTGACTGGGTGTCCACTTTACAATGATGAGTCCACATAATCTCGGGTATCTAAAAGAAAAGGATGGGTGAGAGGGACACAATTGAAAGCATTATATAGGCACACGATAATTTCTTTTTAATATATCTCTTAACTGACAACTGATAACTAATGATTAATTTCTAAAATGATGTAAAGATCAAATAATTTAACATTGACGAATATGCTAAAAGAAAAATAATTGTATCATAAGATTAATTTATTTTTTTAATTTATCGATTATTTTATATTTTAATATACTTAAAATTCTGGTCAATTTTTAATTATTTTTTTAAATATTCTTAAATTTTTTTATGATAATTGCATTATTGTGTATGAATTTATGAGAACTCTCTGTCATATTAATAGTTCAATTTGTTCATATTAACAGTTCAATTTGTTCATCAGTGCTAAACCCTATCATAAGATGTGACTCATTCAAAAACATGTTTTATACTTATTCTTAATAGGATAAATGGTTGATTCACGTGAGATTTAACGTGATTTCATAATAGAGTGTTATGTAATAATTTTATATTAATATTAATAATATTAAAAAAAATTAAAAGTTAATGAAAAATTAGTAAAAAATTATAGAGATACTAAAATTTATAATTTGAAAAATTAAACAACTAAAAGCTTAATTGAAACTTTATATTATACATATATTTCTAAAACTTGAAATAAAGTTAATTATATTTTTACTCTATCCTATCGGTATCATAATTTAAAAAATTAAAAATAAAAATAAAAATAAAAATTGAACTTCCACAAGATGTTTAAGGTTGTTGAGGTCTGAGTTGTAGATGAAAGAAAGTAAGCAATATCTCGGGGTTGGGGCATCGTCCTTCTAAAATTCCATGACATGTTGCTATCGTCCTTTCACACTTACTTTTTGCATGTGAGTTTTATTTCCTTCCATCTTCCCCCGGATCATCAGCTATTCAACTTGTTTCGTTCTGCCTGTTTTTATTGTTTGTTATTCTCCAATTAACTCTCTTACTTCCCACATTGTCCCACACTCTTCCTTCCTACAGGACAAACACCATGCTATTGATTGGTTGCATCATTAAATTCCCTTAATTTACAAGTTCCCTCAGTTTACTTCCCAATTCTTTCGTTCCTTTCCTTGGACCAGTTTTGGGTAGTGCAAATTCTCTACCTGTTGGTAACTTTAATTGTCAACCTAGAGAGAACTACAAGTTCTACTTATCTACTAGGTCATAATCTCTCTGTTACATGTTCTTCACTCCAAATCCAATTTGGGCTTATACAATGTGATGCTCACTTAGTCTAGGTGAAGTTTGTTTATTTTTTGCTCCATTAGGACCACCACAATACTTTATACATGTTTTATGGAATTAGATGCTAAAAATATATCAAACAATTCAACAAAAAGTTTTTAGATGTCCGGACTATCACTTAAATCATGGTTTCAACTATATGATATGTATTAAAACTTTTTAATTTATAAAGTTTTTTATAATAATAAATTAGTTGGAACGGAAAAGAGTGGCCTATGTGAAATACCTAGTACTCCCTTTCATTCATCAATCTCATGAAATATACAAAAAGATACAGTTAACTCGTTCCAAAACAAACATATTACCAAAATAGAATAGTTTTCTTAAACACATCATGAAAAATTATTTATTTATTATATCAAATAACATATGGTAAAAATAATCTTTCCGGTAAATATCTAATCATATTTTGTCTTCGCTTTTCAATAATTTCTAAAGTTTTCAAAGAGTAATGTTATGCACTCATAAAACATATATTTATGTATTTTTTTTATTAGTATTTTGTCTTTCTTACCTATTGTAATTGTTTATCAAACATTTCTTATTTTAAAAAAAAATTATATATTTTGTTGTCCATTTGTGTCCACTTGCCAGCACTACCTTTGTTTGAAGCTATAAGTAGAAGGAACAATATTTCTTTCTATGTAAAGATTGGATTGACGCCATTTGGGAGTGTGATTCATCAATGACAGCTCCTATTCACTCTTCGTTTGCCCCTTTTTCTGAGTGGAAAGCAAAAGGGAACTTCTTTAAACACCCATCTCAACACCATGATACACAATAATTCGTGTTCTACCGCTTTTATTCACTGCTTAAGTCACTATGACAACATCAACTCTGTAAGCAACAAATAAACTCCACCATCCTATTATGAATAAAAAAGAATTCAAAAACAATAAAGTAATGCTACGGACACAATCAAAGTCACCATTGAATATATCACACTACATAACTGGCTCCATCAGAACAATTTGTGGAACACAGTCCCTTCTGTCATATTTTTACAAAATTGTACATGTAATTCTACCTAAAGTTTGACTCGGAAAAGTTTGAGGTAATCTGAACTTAGACGTACCTATTCAATTCAAATGCAACAGGAGTAGTTGTGTACATGGTATTAAGTCTAAGTCTTCTAATTAACCAATAGGATTATTTGCTAGCCACTTTTGTGATAGGACTTGGTAATATTGTTTGGTAAGAGATTGGCAAGGCAGGTAGGACTTAAAGGGAACTTTGATAAGCCTTTAATAAATGCTAAAAGATATGTTTACTTTTGCATCACTAATCCACCATAACTTTTTTTGATTTGAAACCATTTACCATCAACAAGGAAAATAAATCTTATTTGACTCTTTCTTTTTCATTTTCCAAGACATAATTAGTATGTTTGAATTTTCAAAAATAACAATTGAGATCTACGTCAGATGCATATAACTTTGGCACTAGTATACACATGGATTCATCAAGGTTCTTAGAAAACTCCACTTACTCCCCTCGCCCCAAGATAAAAGGCAAAACAAAAACAGAAGGAAAGGAATAAAACTCTTCCCCAAGGGAGGATCTAGTTTTTGTATAGATAACTTGAGCTAAAAACTAAGGTAAATTATTGTATAATACATAGTTACATACTTAAAATCTGTGTGAAAAGCTTGACAAGATGGGGGAGCCATGGCATGTGGGTCACACCGTTTTCTGACCCACAAATTACTCATCTTCACGTATATAAGGGCCCGTGAAAAACAATGCATGGCCAAATTAAAATCAAACAGTCCTCTTCTCTGCTGCTTCTGCCTCAAATCAAGTCTTTCTCTCCCACATTTTTCTCCACAGACACGTATACGAAGGAGTTGAGGGGAATGGCGTCTGGTTCGAGATCATTCTTCACAATAAAATGTTATCTTTAGAATGATTTCGGACCAGGCTTCATTCCCCCTAGCTTAAAGTATCTTCTACGTTCTTGATACTAAAAATCTAATTCATTATTTTTTCATGGTCTTGCAATTAACAATTTCATTCATTCTTTCATCTCCATCTGAATTCAATTGCCATGTGAAGTGTAAGTCCAAATCTCCTTTATGTCAATCTTTATTATCAAAGTTAACGTGTTTCTTTCTTAAAATTTGCAGCAAGAAGACATAGATTATTACATAATCTGCTGTAAAACTCAAAGTTGACTTGATTGACTTCAAAATCCATGTTTGTCCATCATTAGCATATTACATAATTGCTTTGGTCAAGCATAAGAGTTCTCTGTCTCAATCATATAGCAATCATATTCTTTCTGCTTATGTTATGTTCTTATATGTATAATAATATCCAATCTGCTTCCTGTTGGGTCCAAAAATGGATGCAATATATATATATATGGAAATCAGAATGTGGTTAAATAAAACAAAAACATTGATCATTAAATTTTGTTTGGAATGTGAAACCGTGTCCTGATTGTTGACCCTTGTGTTATTTTTACCAAATTACTTGAAAAACAGAGTTCTTGGTGTGAAATGAAGACTGAAAAAGGAAAATGGAATAGAAATGTAAAAAAGTTGAGGGTTATCTTTTGAAAGTTGAATTTTTGTCGATTGGCTTTGCTTGTGGAGAGTTGCAAAGAATATAAGATTTAGAACTTTAGCTTTAATTGTTGCAAGAGTACAAAAAACTAATCAAAGTGAAGCTTTGAATTTTGTAGCATAAGACTGCCATCATAACAATTGCCTTACTCTTAGCCCATTCCTCACTTTTAATGCCGTGTGGGTCAGAGGATTGTGCATGAAAACCTCATAATGCCATATGGGTCAGACTACTATGCATGATTCATGAAAACCCCATAAATAATACCATATGGGTCCGTTCAAGTTGGATCTTATTCTTAGCCCTAACTAATGTCCTATGCTACAATACATTCCTCACCTACTGTCGGTTACGGCTTCAAAATTAGAGATTTTTTTTTTAAAAAAAAATTAAGGTATTTTAAATTTGTTGTTTATAATTATATATAAAATAAATTTGATAAGAAAAATGATAAAAAAAATTTCTTTATTAATTTATTTTTATGATTAAGAGTTTAATTTCAATTTTATATTTTCAATTTTAAACTTTTTTATTTGCTTCTTTTCTAGTGAAATCAAAAAAATTTCACTCACTTTATTAATCTTGTTAATATTCCCATTATTATTTCCAATTTTTCAAGAATTACATCCCATCAAATCAAACTATTTCACTCTTCAAATTAAAGGCTTAATCATCAATATAATTTTTAATGTTTTACTTTATTATAAAATGTAATAATTTATATATGTATATTTTGTATGAAATATTTTATTTTTTAATAAATTTTTTTTTCTCTTTTAAATTATAAACGAAGATTTCTAGATTAAAAAAAAAATTAAAAATTCAACAGCACCTCTCAAATCTTTTGCCATCCGTCCTCACCCCCACGTGAATTTATTAATTCCACCTTTGCTGATGTAGTGATTCATACATACTGCACAATTCCATTAAACATGATAGTATTAAATTAGCCCAAGTAGTGAGATAACAATATAGGGTAACATTTGTTTCAGAAAACAAATAGAGAAATAAAGATAATGTATGATAAATTGATAATACATGTAGTTTTGTACTTTTATTATTTTAAATGAAAGTGTTAAAATAGTGTAATAATTTATTTTTTTTATGATATGTGTAACAAAATCGTGTTACATTGGCTGGAGAAACAGTGTGTATCATTAAAAATAGCAAGAGTTTATCGTTAGAGGTAATGATAAATTTTATCGACGACACAACGTAAATATTTCATTCTAATATAATTTATTTCGTACTCAAATTAAAATTCAACTAACCATTGATAAATCCGTTACTAAATAATCAGAGAAAAATAAAGATGTAACTCAATATTTCTTTCTTACTATAATTAGCATGTTCGATAAAGAGACGCTTCATATAACCCTCATGAGTTTTATATTTATAAATAAATATTTCATTGACTTTGAGTAAGGCAATGTCAATGACGTAGTCTTATATGCCATGTGCCCATGTGTAACCCGATGAAACCACAGCACGTGATAGTAAAATACTAATTGATCACAGAATATTCTTTTAATTAAGTGATCGAATCTTAATAGGTGTAGGTATAAAATAAATCATATTAAAAATGAAATATTTATAATGTATGTGTTTATGTTTCCGACAAAGCTTAATTATTATATGCAGCGTACGTACCAATATTATAATTAATAAAAAGACACATTTTTTTTTTTGGAATAAAAAACGTGTTATGATAATATGGGGTTGAAACATCCTTCAACGTGCATTTTCCAAAAAGTTGAAATAATCATATAATATATACTTTTAATATATTCTAGCGTTCAATGATGTTGTAGTAAATAGGTATACTAACAAAATCTTTGAACGATAACTGGATTTCTCAAGTAATTCAACTTTTTGGTTGTGCAAGTGAAAAATATTTAACTAAGAATCAAGACTTAATTTGATAACCTCTCTGAAACAGAAATTAGTCTCTAATTGTCCATTAGAGATATCTTTGGTTTACACCAAAAGAAAAACAAATAAGGATAGATATTTTTCTTTTTATGTATAATGTTAGTAACACGATTCAAATGTAAAATCTTGCAAATATCATTCTAATATCTGAACTGGATCGATCCTAATAAATACAAATAACAATAGATATATTTGATTAGATTAAATATAGAAGAAAAAAAAACTAATACATCGAGAAACAAGTTCAAATTCTTATCACAAGGGATGTGTATATATTTAATACCCAAAAATGTTTTGGACATCATCATTGCTTCAAAAGAAGGATACATGTGGGGACTAAGAATAATGATAAAAATGATAAACAACTTATTGCTAGAAATCAAATAGTATATACGTAGAAGAAAAATGAAATTCGAGCTTAGCCTTTTCATGGATCTTTGCCACTACCCTCCGTGCAATGATGAGAGAAATAACATGATTTTGGAATTTTAGATACAATATTGGCACACAAATATAGAGTACTTGAGAATGAGATTCCACTAGATGAAGGAGTCAAAAGAGAGTAGAGACATATTGAGTATGTCATCACAAACGCAAAGATAAAGTTGATCCCTATGCTCGATAAAGCCCATTATATTAGCAATTCCTTCTCAACATAGTAACATAAAGCATTCAACAGAACATCCGAAAGAGCTTTGAAAAGGTAAACCTAAAAAGAGTTAAAGAGAGATTTTGTTGGCAATCGTTGTCACACAACTTTTGCCTCACAAATATTCACAACATAAACACACTCAAAATGTCTCATTAATATAGCACTATTACTATTATCAAGCATAGGTATAGGGAGCCACAAGGGTAGCTCTCCTTTTCTTTTTATCTTTTGGATCACATAACATCCTTAAAATCATTTTCTTTTCAAATAATTCTTCAAACAAATTTTTAACTTAAGATCACTAATTCGACCATTTCTTCAATTTCACTTATAATTGTATTAGTTTTAAAAAGTTATAGATATTTGTTATACAATGTAATTAGTATAATCAGTTCTTACTTACAATTCACGTTATATTTCATTTGTGGTTCATCTCAATAGTAACTAGCTGAACCATTTTAAATAGAATATAACCTTAAAAAAATTAATGTTATGATTTTTTCATATAAATTATGAAATTGAGATAAATAAAATAAGTTAGATATAACTTAAATAAAAATAGAAAAATAAAATAGCTTTTATTTAATTTTATGAATAATATTTATATCATACACATCATTCTTTTGAATTTTAAATGATATTTTAAAATTATAAAAAAATATAATTCATTCATGCATAATTTCTCGTGTATCATACATATATAAACAGTATAAATTACTCATCTAAGGGTAATTTATGATTTTTTCCCTTCTATTTTCAAACTCATGTGCTAATATAAATTAGAATATCATGATGATTAAATAAGTTATAAGATTTTATAATTTGCAAAATGACCAGTTTATTGTTGACTTGGTTACATTTTTAGTTTTCCTATAATAGACACATATTAGGTGATTTTGGTTCGCATTTTTTAATTTTGTAATAACTCGATTTTCGTTTCCAATATTTTGAAAATGAACAATTTAGTCAATTTTTTAAGTTCTAATCAAATACTGAATAAAGATGCTAAGTTAGCCTGTTTGTCTTGATACGAAGTTCTCCAAATCCAGATCCGTGGTCGTTATTATTATTATTATTATTATTATTATTATTTTAAAAAAATTATATTTTAAATTAAAGAAATACTTATAAAAAAGTTTAATAATAAACTCGAAAATAAAGACTAAATAATAAATAATTGAATAATGAATAAAATAAAATAATACAATAGATTCAACATAAAAAATAATTATAAGATAAACTCTAATTTCATATTATTAACGTAAACAATAAACTTAATTTAATCATATAAAATTAATCTGTAAAATAAAATATCCTCGTTTATATACCATTACGTAGTCATATTTTTACATATCTGATATGTAATCAGCACACCTTCTTTTAAAATAAAATATTATTTTTAATATAAACAATTTGACCAAACACATAAGACAAATAAACAATTTAATCAAACACGTTGATAGATGTCATTGGCAATGAACCCTTATTCACTAGCAATGTTTATATGGCACGACGATTTTGGGCCCTCTACCCCTTGACAAGGTTTCAGTGTTACAGGACAAGGCTAGAGTTTTCCTTCCCTATGGGCCGCTTTCATTAAAATAAAAATTGCTTCCACTTATTTTTATATATATATATATATATATATATATATATATATATATATATATATATATATATATATATATTATGGACAGAGCATGCATGACACATCATACAAGTCATAGGTTGACGCATGAACCAGGGAAAGCAAAGGTCATGATTTTCTAAGAATGAAGGTTATCATAATACAGATTTGAATATGCGCATGGTAAAGTATTTGAATCATAATTATAACAGTTATTTAATGTTTTATTTAACAATATACTTTAAATTTATGTGTAGAAAATTCAGTTCACTCTATAAAATATAAAAATAAGAAGTATTGTTTATAACAAAAAAAAAAGAACTAATTATCGAGTATTGAATCTATACAAAAACCATGTATTGGATAGGGCATAATAAGACCAATGAATGGGTTGTCAATAAACGAGTGTCAACAAGACAATGAGTGAAACAATTCAAAGAGCAAACCAAACATTGTCGTTATCTCAGCATCAGCGGCAAGAATGTCCACAGCATGATGTTTGACCTCACGACCAAATGCTGATTGTAACTGAACCTTCCTTGTTGCCCGGCACCGTCCGTAATCCATTGCCGTTGGATATAACGAATGTTCAATGGAGGGCTGGGATTCGTTACATGCAACTTTTAGAACCGGTAAGCCACCAAGCTATGTAAATTTGCTTATATTGCAAAATGGTCCCTGGATTTGGATTGACGCACCCATGACCCACGTACGTACAGTAGAGCACTTTTTAGTTGTCAGTAACATAATCCCTTATCCAACAACTTTTGACTATTTATTTACAGTAACATTAACATGTTTGCTTGTATCTTGTGATTATTCAAGCTATGCATCTATGTAAGGTTGAGGAATTCATGTAGATGTTTTCTAACACATTTTCTCTAATATTCACTTTAAGATTGGGTACAATTTATTAAAAATAATAAATTAAGAAAGAAAATTGTTAAATAATAAAATGAGATAAAGGAAAATATATAAATTTTAATCAATTACAAAAAAAGTGTATTAAAAGAGTATGTTTAGAAGGATGTGTTTCTCTAGCATTTTTCACGTAAGATTCGTTGGAATGAAGCATGGATATGAAACCTGATAAGTGATAGATTATACATGTTTTCCTAAGTGTTTTCAGTCCATTTCCATCCATTTTCACTAGGTTTAGTTATAGTTTAGATAAGAAAACAATGAAAATGTCATATTTGTTTAGTGTTAGTTCTTGATTTAGTGTTTTGATAGTTTTATAAGTTTTTCGTGTGTTTTTAAGTCATTTTAATCCTTCTTTTGTTAATTTCGAGGTTCATTGAAGGATTGAAGAAGAGATAGAGCAAGGAGTGGATTAAATGCCAGAATGGAAGCTCAAATCAAGGAATCAAGACCAGCATTCGCGCCAAGGGCAACACAAGGCGCAAATCCATCATCCCTTGTTGTCAATTTGCGCCCAGGCGCACATCATAGCATGCTGGGGCGCAAATCAACCCTTCCTCTCTGTCAATTCGCGCCTAGGCGCAAATGAAGACCAAGCAGAGGTGCAAAGGCGCGCCATGGCGCGAATTAAGGCGCAAATCTCCACCCCTTCTCTGTCCAAACGCGCCAAGGCACACATAAGGAGCAACCAGAGGCGCAAAGATGCGCCAGGGCATGCATAGAGGCGCAAGGCAACCCACTTCACTGGATAAATGCGTCGCGGCGCAAATGGGTTAAGTGGAGGGCGCAATTCTTCACCTATATAAGAGTTTTTGGGCGCAAAATGAGGGATATATTTTCATAATTCAGTTTTTTAGTTCCTTCCTCTGCACGCTTCTTGCGATCTCTCTCTTTTCCACCTTCGTTCTCCATCCTCCACCATCAAACCTAGAGATTTCTAAGCTTGTGAGCTTGTGAAAGCAAGAATTGAGCAATTATGGAGTCTCTCTTGTGTTTGATTTCTTTTTCTCTTCTTTCTTTTCTCATTTCCATGCTAGAGTAGATTTCTAGGTTAGGGATGGGGATTTTGATTCCAGAACTCTTGTAATGGATTTCTATGTTAATTCAAGTGTAATTTCAGTTAATTGATTGATCTCTTCCTGCTTATTGCTAATTCTTGAGGTTTAATTCATGAAGTTCAAGTAGTGATAGGGATATTAATGTTTGGACTGAATTGAACTGTTCCTTGAGTGTTTGTATCTCGTTTCAATTATGCAATTGGAAGATTGATAGTTGAATTAGGAGAGGAAGTGTATCACTATAGTTATGCATGCGTCTAGGGATAGAACTTGCATGCTATGAGATATTGTGAATTCATCTGTTTCGCTTCTTGAATGCACTCATGTTTTCACCTAAGGAATTAGAGATTATATTAGTCATTCAAAGGGACTAAAGACCTAGGAATAGGATTAGTCTTCGGTATCACGAATTCTAGTCTCCAATTGATTGATCCTTATTGAATTGACATAGGAAATAGTTACTTGAGGGAAGGAATTGAATGAACCTATTCCCTAACTCCATTCAGTATCTTTGAAACCTAAACATTTACTGCTTTTCCTTATTTGTTTACAGTAGATTGCTTACTTTTACATAGTTGCCTATTTTTACACAAAATGCTTAATTCATTGATTCGTCCTAATAGAAAAGCATGTTGAGTATTCGATACTTCATCAACTAGTCTCTGTGGTTCGACAACCTTAACTCATTTTTTCTAAACTTGTAACGACCGGTACACTTGCCGAAGTGTGACTGAAAATAGTCAACAAGTTTATGGCGCCATTGCCGGGGACTATTGAGTGAATATCGATAGTCTTGACGTGCTTGCTACTTAGGACACAATTTTTTTTACTTTGTACTTGTTTGTTAATACTCATACTTGTTTTGTTTTGATTTTTCCATTGTTTATTTTTTCATAATTTTCATTTTGTTTTTCATTTGTATTTCTGTTTTCATTCGATTTGTGGTTTATGCGAAAAGCCAAGGAAACTAATCTTTTGTTTGAACCAAAAATTGAAAGATTTTGCAGGAGGAACCTGAAGGCCAATAAAGAAAACAAAGAGAATACAGCAGAAAATTCAGCAGAAAATATGGATAATACAAGGTGCATGACACTTGAGGAGTTGTACACTCCTAATGCTATGGGCTGTGGATCCAGTATCGCACCACCTACTGTTGCAGCCAACAATTTCGAGATTAAACCTGCTCTCACTCAGCTGGTAAGGCAAGAGCAGTTTGGAGGTTTGGAAGAGGAAGATCCAAATCAGCATGTGCATAACTTCCTCTGAGATTTGTGGTACAATTAAAATGAATGGAGTTCGGATGATGCAATTCGGCCGAGGTCAAGCTATTTGAATTCTCACTCAAAGGAGAAGCTAAGATGTGGCTAGAAAGTTTTCCTCATGGCTATTTCACTACATGGGAGGACTTAGTGAACACATTTCTGGCTCAATACTTTCCACCAGAAAAATACAACTACTTCAGAGTAGAGATTTCTTGCTTCAAACAAAAAGATGGAGAGTCCATCAGTGAGGCATGGAGGAGATTCAAGTCCTTGTTGAGAAGGTGCCCTCACCATGGATTTTCTGATCTGCAGCAAGTCCATATCTTCTATAATGGACTGCGGTCGCATACAAGATTGCTAGTGGATGCCTCTGCTGGAGGTTCATTAAGAAAGAAAGATGCACATGAAGCAAGAGTGATCATTGAAACGATGGCTTCAAATCGTTATGATGCTCCTAGTGATTTCTATGGTGAAAGAAGAGGAGTGATTGAGCTTGGAGCTAATGATGCTTTGTTGGCTCAAAACAAGCTGATGACTCAAAAGATGGATCAAATAATGAAGCAGCTTCAAGTGGTCCAGCTTAATGTTGTTCAAGCACCTCCAGTCAGCTGTGAATATTGTGGGGGAGGACATCAAGTAGAGTTTTGTGAAAGCTTAGGAGCTAATGTTGAGGAACAAGCTCAAGTGAATTACATGGGAAATCCTCAAGGTAACACCTATGCCAACACAAACAACTATAACCCTCACCAAAGAAACCATCCAAATCTGTCATATAGGAACAATAATTATCTGCAACCCAACTCTTCCTCTTATGACCAGAATTTCAAACAAACCTTCAATCCTAGACCACCTTTCAATCCAAACATGCCATACAACCAGAACTTCAACCAGCATCAAAACCAAACATCTTCATCTAACCAACATTATAACCAAAACCAACCACAAAATCTACCTTTCAACCCAAACCATTCTAAATTCCCAACCAACCAACCTAGAAATGCTCCAGCAAGCTCTAACATGAATCCGGTTCCTAGAGAAGGATCTTCAACTTTAGAAAACATGTTCATGTCATTTATGCAAAGGACTGAATCTATGTTCACAAATCAAGAAGCTTCTATTAGGAATCTGGAATCACAGATTGGCCAGCTTTCCAAGCAACTCTCTGAAAGAAATCAAGGAAATCTGCCAAGTGATACTATTGTGAATCCAAAGGAGCAGTGCAAAGCTATTACCACAAGGAGTGGTAAGGTGTTGGGAAAGGAAACTGTAGAAATGAAAGGAGATGCAGTGGAGGAAGAAGAAAATACTGCAAAGAGTGAAAGGCAACCACTTGTGCCTATAATTCTCACTGAAAAAAGAGAGTCACCTAGAAAAACAAAGAAGCAGATCCTAGAAGAGGCTGGCCAGCATGAACACATTTCACCTTACTGCAAGCTTCCCTATCCGCAAAGGGTGAAGAAGGCCAATGATGACAAGCAGTTTGCCAAATTCTTTGACATATTGAAGAGTTTGAGAATCAACATTCCATTTTCTGAAGCACTGCAAAAGATGCCATCATATGCCAAATTTATGAAGGAAATCCTATCCAACAAGAGGATGCTGCTAAATGATGAAACAATAGAAATGACAGAGGAATGTAGTGCCATCATTCAGAGAAAGCTACCTCAGAAACTAAGGGATAGAGGACCCTTCACCATTCCTTGTTCAATAGGCGAAGTGCCAATAGGTAAGGCCTTGATTGATTTGGGAGCTAGCATAAATTTGATGCCTCTTTCTGTGCTACAGAAACTGAACATACAGGACATGGACATCCAACCTATGATGATGACGCTGCAACTAGCAGATCGCTCCACCAAACGTCCGTACGGAGTAGTGGAGGACCTCTTAGTGAAGGTGGACAAGTTCGTATTTCTCGAGACTTTTTGTTGTCTTTGGAAATGGAAGCTGATGAAGAAGTTCCAATCATCTTAGAGAGACCATTCCTAGCCACAGGCAGAGTCCTAATTGATGTGGCACAAGGTGAACTCATTTTGAGAGTTGATGAAGAAAAGGTATCCTTTAACATATTTGATACAATGAAATTCCCTGCAGAAAAGTCACAATGCATGATGGTGGATGTGTTGGAACCTACAGTGGAAAATGTTTATGAAAATGAGATTCTTAACTTCATAACAGAGGAGGAAAATTTTGATACTTCTAGTTTGGAAAATGAAAAACAAGAAGTTGAGAATTTCATAGCTGCAGTGGAGACCAACACTTCACTACCATCAAGTATTGAACCATTAGAGGAAACATTTAAAATGGCTGAGAAAACAGAAACTGAACCTAAGAGCGAACTTAAGCAACTTCCCTCTCATCTTAGATATGCTTTTCTTGAAAAAATGACACCTTCCCGGTGATCATAAGCAACTCTTTGGACAAAAGGGAAGAGGACAAGTTGCTTAAGATCCTTAAGGAGCATAAATCTGCAATTGGGTGGCAGATTTCTGATTTGAAAGGTATAAGTCCCTCATTTTGCATGCACAAAATCCTGCTTGAGGACAATTTTAAACCTGTGATACAACCTCAAAGGCGTTTAAATCCTACTATGAAGGAGGTTGTACACAAAGAAGTCCTCAAACTACTTGATGCTGACATTATTTATCCCATTTCGGATAGTTCTTGGGTAAGTCCAGTACAAGTAGTTCCCAAGAAGGGGGGCATGACTGTAATTGCAAATGAGAAGAATGAATTAATTCCCACCAGGACAGTGACTGGGTGGAGAATGTGCATAGATTACAGAAGGTTGAATGAATCCACAAGAAAAGATCACTTCCCCCTACCTTTTATGGATCAAATGCTTGAAAGGTTAGCTGGTCATGCTTATTATTGTTTTCTGGATGGATACTCTGGTTATAACCAAATTGTGGTAGACCCTAAGGATCAAGAAAAAACTGCTTTCACTTGTCCTTATGGGATTTTCGCATACCGAAGAATGCCATTTGGATTATGTAATGCACCAACAACTTTTCAAAGATGCATGATGGCCATTTTTTGTGACATGGTTGAGAAATTTATTGAAATCTTCATGGATGATTTTTCAGTATTTGGTTCCACTTTTGAAAACTGTTTAGAAAATTTGGCTTGTGTACTAAAACGATGCCAAGAAACTAATCTTGTCTTGAACTGGGAAAAATGCCATTTTATGGTTAAAGAAGGCATAGTTTTAGGGCACAAAATTTTTGTTGATGGTATAGAAGTGGACAAAGCAAAAATCGAAGTGATAGAGAAACTGCCTCCACCAGTGAATGTGAAAGGAGTGCGTAGTTTCCTAGGTCATGCTGGTTTTTATAGAAGATTCATATAGGATTTTTCAAAAATTTCTAAACCATTGTGTGACTTGTTGGTGAAGGAAGTGACCTTCAATTTTGATGAACCCTGTTTAAAAGCCTTTGAGACTTTAAAAGAGAAGTTAACAACAACTCCTATCATAACTGCTCCAGATTGGAGTTTACCTTTTGAAATTATGTGTGATGCAAGTGATTATGCAATAGGAGCTGTACTAGGACAAAGAAAGGAAAAACTTGTAAGAGTTATATATTATGCTAGCAGAGTGCTTGATAGTGCTCAAATCAATTACTCAACTACAGAAAAAGAGTTGCTAGCCATAGTATTTGCTCTTAACAAATTTCGTCCATATCTCATTGGCTCAAAGATTATAGTGTATACTGACCATGCAGCCTTGAAATACCTTCTATCGAAGCATGAAAGTAAACCAAGATTGATCCGCTGGGTTCTCCTTCTACAAGAATTTGACATTGAAATAAGAGATAAAAAAGGAAGAGAGAACCTAGTGGCAGATCACTTATCAAGGTTACCTCATGCTGAGATAGAAGATTGCATTATCCCAATTTCTGAAACCTTCCCAGATGAAACACTCTTTAGTATTTCTGATGCTCCTTGGTTCAGCGATATCGCGAACTTTAAGGTATCCAACTATATTCCCCCTGGCTTATCTCATCAACAAAGAAAAAAACTGTTTTCTGATGCAAAATACTATGTTTGGGATGAGCCATTTCTTTTCAAGTGGGGTATAGATGGACTCCTTAGGAGATGTATTCCTGAGGAAGAGGTCAGTTCTGTGCTTTGACACTGTCATAATTCCCCTAGTGGAGGTCATTTTAATGGGGAAAGGACAGCCAAAAAGGTTTTGCAAAGTGGTTTGTATTGGCCATCTATTTTTAAAGATGCAAAAGCTTTTGTGCAAACCTGTGACAGATGCCAAAGAAGTGGAAACATTTCTAGGAGAGATGAGGGACCCTTAAACAATATTTTAGAGATAGAGGTCTTTGATGTGTGGGGGATGGATTTTATGGGACCATTTCCTCCTTCATTCTCCCACACATACATCCTAGTAGCTGTAGATTATATGTCCAAGTGGGTGGAAGCCATTTCTGCCCCAACTAATAACTCTAGGATTGTAGATGCCTTTATTCATAGAAATATCTTTGCTAGATTTGGGGTTCCTAGAGCTTTCATCACTGATGGTGGAAGCCATTTCTGCAATAAGCATCTAGAAAGAGTTCTCAAAAGGTTGGGGGTGAAGCACAAAATTTTAACACCATATCACCCCCAAACCAGTGGGCAGGCAGAGTTAGTCAATAGGGAGATCAAGAAGATATTAGAACAAACTGTGAATCTGTCCCGAAAAGACTGGTCAAAAAGACTAAATGATGCTCTTTGGGCATATAGGACAACATATAAGACTCCCATTGGCATGACACCATTCCAGATGGTCTATGGAAAGGCATGCCACTTGCCTGTTGAACAAGAACATAAGGCATACTGGGCCTTAAAGTACCTCAATTCTGACTCTCACTCAGGCAGTGAGAAGAGACTGTACCAACTCCATGAGTTGGATGAATTGAGACTTCAAGCATATGAGAATGCCAAGATATACAAAGAAAGAACAAAGTTATGGCATGATCGTAAGATTAGAAGAAGAGAGTTTTACCCTGGACAACTGGTTTTACTTTATAACTCTAGGCTAAGGTTGTTTCCAGGAAAACTCAAGTCTAGATGGTCTGGCCCCTTTGCTGTAAAAGAAATATTTCCCCATGGTGCAATTAAATTAGAAGACTTAGATAAGTCTAGAGAATTCAAAGTGAACTGCCAAAGGGTGAAACCTTACTTGGGAGACAAGTTTGAGAAGGAGAAGGTTTCTATGGAACTTCAAGACCCTCCGTGACAGGGTCAAGTCACATGTCAAGCTAATGACATTAAAGAAACGCTTGATGGGAGGCAACCCATAAAGTTAAGAGAAAGTTTTCTTTAGCCTTTTATTGTGATATAGTTGCTAGTCTTTTAAAAGTTGAAAAAGTAAAATAATAAATAAATAAATAAAATAGAATTTGAAGTTAGATAGAAATGTAAATACATGATACTATATAGTCATTTTGATCCTTGTGTTGATAGACATTAGTTATAGGAATAAGTAGATGAAATTATAGTATAATTGAATTGACAGGAAATAAGAGAAGGTGAGAGGTGTAATAACATCAGTGGGAAATTTTTGAGGTTTCAATGCATGATTCATTTTAGACTTGACCTTTGTGAATAGGATAAACAACAATAGCTAGAGTGTTTACACAAGTTTGGATTAAATTGCATTGGAAGCATGCAAACTTATGCAAGCTAACCACATCTGTTAGCAACTTACGCCCTGGCTCAAAACAGGGCAAGCATGGCGTAAAATGGTAGCCCTCCTCTGTCAAAACGCACCTAAGCGCAATTTGGTTAAGGTTGTGGCGTAATTTGAGGTCCACTCTCTGGAAAACTACGCCCCAGCGCAAATCTTGTAGGGGTGGGGCGCGAATTTTGCGCCCGCATGAGAGTGGGGCGCAAATCCCCCCTTCTCTCGGGAAATTTGCGCGCGACGCAAGTGAGTTAAGTGGAGGGGGCGCAATTTTTTGCCCTGGCGTGAAAGGAAGGCGCAATTAGTTGGTGCTTGCTGGAAATTTGCGCCGCGGCGCAAAGCTATTAAGTGAGAGGCGCAAATCTTGCACCATGACATAAGTATGAGCGCAAGCTTGCACTAAGGCACAACAAGGGGGCGCATTTGTTTCTTCTCCTACACTCACTTCACTTAGGCTTGTAAAACCTCAAGAGAATGATCCCAATCTTCATCAATTTTCACCTCCACCATCTTAATTCACAAGTGCATTTGAATTAATCTCTCCATCTCCATCACTCTAGTTTCCCATTTCATTCTACATTTGCAAGAATTCTCATTTTGTGCATTCACACCTCTGGTTGCTTAAACAAGGTACGCTCATCTATCCAATGACCATTACTTGTTTTATTCATTCTCTAATCTCTAATTGCATGATTTGCATGACTCATTGGAATGGGGGTTCAAAAATTTTGTTCGAACCCTAAAACCCTCTTTTTGTGCGAACCTAGAATTGCTACCTTGATGATGTGGCATGTCCTTGGAATTGATGTTTTTAGATACATGTCGTTGATTGTTTGTAAATGAATAGTGGTATTTGTCTTGGGAGTGCATTTTGTAAAGCAATTAGAAAGAATTACTCCATGCTCATTTATGCTTACATAGTGTTTGTTAAAATTCCTCAATGAAGTTTTGAGTGTGTTTTATGTGAATAAGTCTAGTAAACATGACCATATTATGATTGCTTATGTATTTCCTTTGGCAATTCCAACTTGATTTCTCTTTGAACCTCACTCTTTCTTGATGACAATGCATGTTCTTTATGGTGTCTATTGTGATCTAGATGTATGCATATTTTTCTCATAAAACTTTAGTTGTGTAGGTTCATTCTTAAAGAGGCAACTATGGCATCGAGTAAGCAACCAGCTGGATCATCTTCAAGGGAACCAAGGACTAAACATAGAGCTTCCAAGGGACAATGCCAAGAGCAGAAAAGGACTACAAAGAAAGCCAAGGCAAAGGCTACTCGTGAATCAGAAATTCCAGAGTTTGACACTCACAGTGCTAGTAGAGCGGAAATTCAATATAAGTCCAAGCCAATTCATAAACAAAGGAAATGGTGAGTTGTCCCAGCGATCCATCCATAGAGAAGTATGCAAGGAGATCAGTGGAAGAAAATGGAATAAATTGGCCAATATAACATTCCCGGCATATCAGGAGTTGGTTCTAGAGTTCTATGCAAATCTGACAAGTGGAGATAAAGAAGAACTCTATGCATCTTACGCCTGGGGAAAGCAAATCTCATTTTCACCTCAAGCCATCAACAGATTGCTGTTGATCCTTTTTTCTGATGCAAGGGATTGTGCTTTTGAGCATAGAGCATCTCGCAAAGCTGACCCAAGCAAGGTGGATGAGTTGTTGTGTGAAGGAAAAGGAGCTTGGAAGGACAGTGAATGGCGCAACAATGGTGTTAGGCATGTGAAGTCTTCATCATTATGTCTTAAAGCAAAAATCTTGTGGGCATTCATTTCTGGGATTTTGCTGCCAATACAGCACAAGTCTTCTATCACAAAGAAGCGGGTTTGGTGCTTATACACTATAATGAATGGTGAGTATCTTAATGTTGGCTTAACTATAGCTAATGAGATTCATGCACTGCACTTGCAAAAACAGGGATCTTTGTCTTATGCAGGCATCATTACACAGTTGTGTATTGATGCTGGAGTATCATGTGAGGGTTTAACCCCTATGAGGCCAGGGGCAACATTGGATGTGAAGTTCACCAAAGGAGAAGCCAATACACGAGCCACACCAGAAGCACCTTCCACTTCTAAAGCTAAAGCCACAACAAGTTTAAAAGGAAAAGCTCCTATGGCAGCAACCCCATCTAGTGCTGCAGATTCAAAGCAAGATAAGATATTGAGGCATTTGAGGGTAGTCCAAGGAAACATTCGTAGGGTTCATGAATCCACAAGGGCTTGCATTGCAATCGAACCCCTTCTGAGAACTGTGGCATTCCAAATGAATCTGCCTGTAGAGAAGTTGGTGCCACTTGAAGCATTCAACAGTGAGATGATTGAAGACTTGATGAGGTTTGAAAAATTTTCTGAGGATTGCGAAGGCCAAGCACCTAATGAGGGACAAGATGAAGATGATGAAGAAGTTGATGGTGGGCAGAATGAAGAAGTAGAGAGTGATGAGGAAGAAGATGATGATACACAGGATGAGGCTTAGTGATTTTATTTAGTAATTTTGTTTAGTAATACACTTTCGGTTAATGTAGTATAACTAGACCATTTTACTGCTATTTTACTGTTAATTGATTGTTATTGTAGTTCCTTTGACTGTTATTTTACTATTAATTGACTTTCATGTTAGTTCATTTTGACCATTGTGAAATTTTAGCTGCTGTACACTGTTGGAAAAACATGGAAATTGGCACTTGGTGCAGATCCTCTGAATATCATGGCTAGTCTTCAACAGGGAGTGTTCCTATAGTCTTTTGTTTTAACTGTTGATTGATGATTGTTTAGAGTACACCCCCCTATTTTGTTGCACCATATTATGAAGGTTGATTTCATTGATATAACATTGTCTATGTAGTTCAAGAAATAAATTATGCACATTTTGGCACTTAGGTTCAGCTCAAGGTTCTATGACAAAGTTGCATGTTTCTCAAATGTTTGAAGAGATGTTGTATGAGAATTCTAGCATGACAATTTTCTAGGTTGTGACATGATTAATGAATTTAGCAATGTTATGCAATGATTAATCCTGGATAATCAATTGGGCTTCCAACATAATTCATTCTTGAGTGTTTTATCATCTGAAGTGTTGTTCTAGAACTTGCTTTAGCTCTTGATCAAAATTGCATACATTTAGATTTGGACACAAATGATAAAGGCAATTTTCTTTCTTGTAGCCTTGAGCCAAATAGGCCTGAACCTTTAAATTTTCCATTGCTAGCCCCTTTGAGCCTGAATCAACCCTTTCTTTCTTGGATACTTAAGCTCATTACAAGCCTAAATAAGTGAAAAACCAATTGTCTTGCCATTGGAACTTTAAGAGTATTGGTTTCTTTACTTAGAGGATAAGTTCAAGATTAAGTTTGGGGTTGAAATTTTGGGGTGCATGTGTAGCTGTTGACTTGAGGACAAGTCAAAATTTCAAGTTTGGGATTGTTGTTATGTGGTTCACCTAATACAGGGTGGGTATTGGTGTAAGTTTGTGAATAATATATAGTATAGTATAGTTGCATTTTCGCTCTTTTTCATGCATACCATGCAAAATTGTTATTTTTCTTCATGTGTTGGCAATTAGTGAGACCACTTAAGAAAAGCAAAGTGCAAAAATAAAGAGAAAAACAAGAAATTGAAAAGAAAGAAAAAGGAAGAAGAAAAGAACAAGATGACAAAAGTTACAAGAAATGATGTGTAAAAAAAGAAAAAGAAAGCAAAAATCAGAAGGAAAGAAAATAGCAAAAGTTATAAGAAAGCAAAAAGAAAGAAAAAGAAGCAGAAGAAAATGCAGTTTAAGAGTAAAAGAAATAAAGGAAGAAAAGAAAATAAAGTTGGTCTCATTACTTGTTTGTTTTTACTTATTGTTAGTCTCTGTTCTGTTTTTAATTTTTCGGCGGTTCATCATTAGTCCATGCATATCATATAGGTTGTATCTTTTACTCTTTAAGTTCTTGTGGATATTTAGCCAGTTACCTTTTCTTTTAACCCACCTTTACCTAAGCCCCATTACAACCCTGAAAAGACCTTTTGAGTGTCCAATTTCTACTTGAAGGCAGTGGAGATTTTTAGAGTCATTGCAAGCCTATGGTAACATACCTTCTGATGAGTAACATTGAGAGAAACACAAGCCTAAACACTTGAGAGATTGAGTGTAAACACTTAACCGGAGAGGACTTTTTGATGTTGCTAAAGTACATTTTTTTCATGCCAATCTAAAGTTGATTGCTTATGCTTGATGAATTGTGCAATTCTTGAGAACGTTTTGAGCTCATGTTCAACTTTCATAGATAAATTGAGTTGGCTTAAGGAGTTAAGAATTGCATAATGCATTTTCAGTGGCTGTTGAGCTAAATGATTATATCATGCTTATTGACCTTTGTAATGATGGAATCTATGTTTGCTTGAGGACAAGCAAAGCTTTAAGTTTGGGGTTGTGATAAGTGATAGATTATACATGTTTTCCTAGGTGTTTTCAGTCCATTTCCATCCATTTTCACTAGGTTTAGTTATAGTTTAGATAAGAAAACAATGAAAATGTCATATTTGTTTAGTGTTAGTTCTTGATTTAGTGTTTTGATAGTTTTATAAGTTTTTCGTGTGTTTTTAAGTCATTTCAATCCTTCTTTTGTTAATTTCGAGGTTCATTGAAGGATTGATGAAGAGATAGAGCAATGAGTGGATTAAATGCCAGAATGGAAGCTCAAATCAAGGAATCAAGACCAGCATTCGCGCCAAGGGCAACACAAGGCGCAAATCCATCAAGAAGAAGCCAATTGGAAGCCTGTGCGCACGTCATAGCATGCTGGGGCGCAAATCAACCCTTCCTCTCTGTCAATTTGCGCCTAGGCGCAAATGAAGACCAAGTAGAGGCGCAAAGGCGCGCTATGGCGCGAATTAAGGCGCAAATCTCCACCCCTTCTCTGTCCAAACGCGCCAAGACACACATAAGGAGCAACCAGAGGCACAAAGATGCGCCAGGGCGTGCACAGAGGCGCAAGGCAACCCACTTCACTGGATAAATGTGCCGCGGCGCAAATGGGTTAAGTGGAGGGCGCAATTCTTCACCTATATAAGGGTTTTTGGGCGCGAAATGAGGGATATATTTTCATAATTCAGTTTTTTAGTTCCTTCCTCTACACGCTTCTTGCGATCTCTCTCTTTTCCACCTTCGTTCTCCATCCTCCACCATCAAACCTAGAGATTTCTGAGCTTGTGAGCTTGTGGAAGCAAGAATTGAGCAATTATGGAGTCTCTCTTGTGTTTGATTTCTTTTTCTCTTCTTTCTTTTCTCATTTCCATGCTAGAGTAGATTTCTAGGTTAGGGATAGGGATTTTGATTCCAGAACTCTTGTAATGGATTTCTATGTTAATTCAAGTGTAATTTTAGTTAATTGATTGATCTCTTCCTGCTTATTGCTAATTCTTGAGGTTTAATTCATGAAGTTCAAGTAGTGATAGGGATATTAATGTTTGGACTGAATTGAACTGTTCCTTGAGTGTTTGTATCTTGTTTCAATTATGCAATTGGAAGATTGATAGTTGAATTAGGAGAGGAAGTGTATCACTATAGTTATGCATGCGTCTAGGGATAGAACTTGCATGCTATGAGATATTGTGAATTCATCTGTTTCGCTTCTTGAATGCACTCATGTTTTCACCTAAGGAATTAGGAATTATATTAGTCATTCAAAGGGTAAAGACCTAGGAATAGGATTAGTCTTCGGTATTACGAATTCTAGTCTCCAATTGATTGATCCTTATTGAATTGACATAGGAAATAGTTACTTGAGGGAAGGAATTGAATGAATCTATTCCCTAACTCCATTCAGTATCTTTGAAACCTAAACATTTACTGTTTTTCCTTATTTGTTTACAGTAGATTGCTTACTTTTACATAGTTGCCTATTTTTACACAAAATGCTTAATTCATTGATTCGTCCTAATAGAAAAGCATATTGAATATTCGATACTTCATCAACTAGTCTTTGTGGTTCGACAACCTTAACTCATTTTTTCTAAACTTGTAACGACCGATACACTTGCCGAAGTGTGACTGAAAATAGTGAACAAAATCTCACTTTAAATTTGAACAAAAGTGAATAAATTGATCTACATATAAGTTAAAAAAAATTACAAATATAATATTTTAAGATTTTGGATTAAACATAACGAGTTGAATTACATAGTCTTTTGGGACCCATTAATAAAGATCTCCTCGTGTTTAACTATTGCCGACATGATTAAAAGAGTATAATAAGTGAGAATTCAAGTCATGAACTGTAATCTTCAGAGTAGGATAAATTTATACTTTTGAATATTTGTTAAATATAAATAAAATCAATTAGATAAATTTTACGGTGTCATTTGTACAATACTCTATTATTATCAATTAAAATAATTAAAACGATACGATATGGACAAGTAACCACCCGTATGAAACACTAATTACAAATCAATAGCCGTGTCACATTCACAGAACAAATATACTTAGAATAGAAAAGAAAAAACGAAAGGACTAAAAGAAAATAATATAAAACTGGTGAGCCTACTGCATTTATACATGTCAACATCGTGTAGAATAATGAAGGGGTGTTAGTGGAATGGCATGTTTCTACGTGGCATATCCTACACCTCGCATGAATAGCTTCATGTGACAACTAATGCCATACCACCAAGTTTGCCAACTCCAACTGGATTCTCTTCTTTCTCTAACGTCCAGACACACCACCAAACCAATTATCATCATATCCTTTTGCGTTTCATAATCCAACAGGTATGTATATGTTTCTTTCAATTTTTAGTTTTGCTAAATGCCTTGTTCACTTTTAACTGAACTTGTTGTACTGTAGATTCATGTAAGAGTTATGATCAACTTTATATGATCATAAAAATATAATACTTTATGTATATATATTATATCTATAGTTTAGCTTTTGTATTTTTTTTTTTTTGTTGCTTCATATCACGTGATTGTAGGGTGTGTATGACGTTCATTTCTTGTGATTAGAAGTTTATGATATTTGACCTTACATGCAATTAGTATGTATCAATAATTGACTTTGAATTAGCTTGAGGTCTTAATGATATGTAATCGATTTCCTTATGCTCAACTATAACGAAGAGAAGACAACAAACTTACAACTTTCGATTCGAAAGTTTGTACCTTGTGTTGCTGTTCCTGGAGTTAAAACATTATATGTAGTAAGTAGACTCAAATCAATGTCTTAGTGTGTGTTTGATTTGCAGTCGAGTCCAGCACCGATAAGTTTTCAGACAAAAGTTAAAACTGTACATAGACATTCTTATTTATGAGTTTTGATGTTAATGTTACTTCTAAGATTTTATTCTCTCCATTTTCTTTGCAATATTATTAATTTTATTTTACAAAATATTTCCAACAGAGTCCAACGATCAATCAGTTTTCAGGCAAAAGCTATAACACGAAACTTTTGACATTTTGTATTGAAATTCCCAATTTCATTGTTCAAAATGGTTTAAACTATAATCCAAACATGCATAGAATCGTGTTGATAATGCATTGTAGATGATTAGCTGAATTTGAGAAAATAAGGAAGTAATATATGGGAAGTTATTATGCCAAGTGTGTAAACACTGAGTTGATAATAGGAGTAGTCCTTAGTATAATTTTTTATCTTGAAGGATTAAATTTTTCTAAAAATATTTGATGGATAATTTTTGGCAATGTCAAGTCAAGTTTTGTGAAGAATTGTTGTTTGTGATTCCAAGCGTCACAGTCGTGCACAAAATTACTGGCAATATCATTTATGTATTCAAGATTTCTTGACAGGGCTACAATGTTGTATGAAAGGGAGTCATATTTTTATGTCTAGATTAACCTATAACTTAATTAACTAATTTGATGACAAACTAGTTGTGTTAGGCCTACACAATTTATTCAGATTACTACATAAAAGGCTAATTTTGATTGTTATAATGTTGCAGGACCTTCTGCTAACTACTTCATGGTGAAGATGAATTCAGAAAGCAAGACAATAAAACCAAAGACTGATTTTGAACTCGTTCTAAATTATTCTAATCACTGCATTTGCAAAAATTTGAAGAATGACAACGGTGCAGGTGCAAATGCAGCTTGTATAGTTCACAAGACATTTTTTGCATCTGACCCCTTATCTGAAATAGTCTGGTCTCAAGATAAAGGTTTCAGTCTCAAACGTGTTGATTCAAATTTTACTAACAAAAACACCTCTCCTTTTGGCAATGTGGAACCAAGCAGTATGGTTCTTGCTCTGCTGCAAAGCGTTACTGATGGAAGTTCTACCACTAATAAACCGATAGATGACGTTTTTGTAGAACCTATTGCTGTCATATGCTCAAAGATTGATGATGTTTCCTCCACAGATACTCCTGCTAGGAATCCAGCAAGTGATTCAGTTGTTAACATTCCAGACCATAAAACATGTGAAGAGCTTCATAATATAGGTAAAATTAACATCTACTGTGATTCTTTTAGATAAAGGGAAAGGTTGATCTGCAGTAGTACTTTGAGTTCAATTAAGTCTTACCACAGGAGAAAAAATAAACTGGTTATTCTTATTAGTTATATAGTTAATTGAGACTCGTCAATTTTTTTGTTTTCTTTTCCTCCGTGTCCCTTTTCCCTTGTAAACTGCTTTTGCTCAACCTGACAGAAAAATGGTCTGGCAGGATTTGATGATAATATGGAGAAAATGAACATTGCAAGAGCAATGCCTGATTTGCCAAACGGTGAGGAGATTGTAATGAGTGATATGGAGAAGAATATTTGTGATCAGGCCAACACTGAAACTGCTATAATGTCTGGGATAAGGGGCAACAAATCCACTATTTCAGGTATGTGTTATCATCATCACTTCTATGGTACTGATAGGACAAGAATTTAGGCCTATTAGGAAACTTTTGTTACTCTTGCTTGGAGCATGTTCTGAATTCGTTGTCATGTGTGAACAATTTGTAACAGTTTTCCTGGATCATAGAAAATAATTCTCATCATTCCAGCAGTTCTTTAGTTTCTTTCCCCTGAACACACACCTAAAGAATACTTGCTGATGCAAGTTCATTCTTTTGCACATGCCTGAAATATCGCCTGCATCATGATTTTCCCTCAGGTCAGGTTGACGAAAGACCGGTTAGCACTTTATTACTGCAAGCAGATGAATCTAAATGTAGCATGGAAGAACGTCCTTCACCAAGGGAAGATTGCAATGGAGGCATAGATACTGGTGTTGTCAATCAGGTGGTTGAAATAGAAAATGGATTATGTACTAGTGTTGAGCATATAACCGAATATAAAGGTTCCGGAGCTCTAGGAACAAATTTGATATCTTCTGGCATCAGTCCTTTAGAAAATCTGGAATCAACTGCTGGGAATGATTTACACACTTTCAACTGTGACACTACTTGTGCAGCAGCAAGCAGAATTCTTGTTTCAAACTCCAATGAGGATAAAAACATCTCACAGGTCAATGAAATGATGCTACTATGCAATAGTATGACAAGAAATGAAGGTAAAGAGAAGTCCGTATCAGATGGAGATTCAAATGCCAGTTTACCAAAGGAGAATGACTTCCATTTAAATGTTGAAAGCTGCAACAGTACTAGGTTGTTTTTGGCAGGTAAGAAGAGATGTAACTTTCAACAACTGAAAATTGGGAGTAAGAAAATCAAAAAGCAAACTCAAGAAACTTCATGTTCTAAATCCCATATTAAACGGGATAGCTCATTCATGAACTTGATTTCAAGCATGATGAAAGGATGCTCTCAATCAACTCAAGACGAGGATAAGTCTTTGCCTCTTAACCTTGAAAATTATAATGATCATCTTCAATGGCCTGACCAGAAACTTCTCTCATGCAATAAGAATCAAGATCCGGAGCTAAAAGATGCAGGATTCAGATCCAATTTTCAGTCAATGGTTGGTGCAAAGTTTAAGAATGTTGGAACAGGAATGTCTCAAGTAGGAGAGGCTTCTAAAGATTCTGAGCTAGGTAATGAGGTACATGGCATAAATATTACTCCAATAACCTTTTATGCAGAGAACAATAGCTTCATCAGAAAGTATTTGCAATCAAATAAGCTTGAAGTATCTGAAGGGAGACATGATGCCAATCCACCCTCACAACCTCAGACCAGACCTATAAATTCTCTCAATAGTCATGAACACTGGAAAAATAACTCATTGGAAAATGAAAATTATCTCAACTGGGCGCTTAGTAAGGAGAAAGAAGGAATGGCATTGCCATCATTACATTCCTCACCTTCGACTAGACAAAACAGTGAGAATGTTGAGTCTTATGCAATGTATGAGAGAAAGGAAGGTCTATGGATAACTCGATTTTTACCAAAGTCAACTTCCCCCTTGATAAATTTTGATCACCTTAATGAGAGAGGTGGTTCTGAAGTCCATTCCGCGTCTTGCGCAATGCTTCCGCATTCCCTTCATCACATTTCTCTGAACAACTGCAAGATTAAAGAGGCCAGAGAACAATCTGCTGATGATCAATTGCTCAGTGAGGCTAAAAATTTACATAATTGTTGTATCAATAAAGAGGATTCCCTTGTTGTTAGGGATGATAAGGGAAATCAATATCACCAAACAAAACATAAGTTTAATTCCTTTAAACCTTTCCCAGGATTGAGAGATTCAGGGCCAATGGTGTCTATGTTTGCAAGGAGATTAGGTGCCATCAAACAATGCCAACATACAGAATAGTCTACCACACAGGTAAACTTTGCTTGCTTATGTTATAGGACAAGAGGTCACCAACTTGTGATTTCTTAAAGGTTATAGGAAATAATCTATGATCTCATAATGAATACAAATACATATAGGAAAATTAGATGCACCTCATTGTCTATGTATTGTTATCGTAATAAACTTCATTTCATCTCTTTTCCTTGTTGACTAGTCTGATGACTGATGAATGCTTTTCTCATCATGCTTGACCTTAATACCATTAATTAACTCAACAATACAACCGCTATACTCTGAAGAGTAGGATCTGAAATATATATGTTAAAATCAATAATTAGCAGCTCCAAGTGAGATGAGTTTTCTTGTTATCATATTTTATCATGTGAAAGGGAAGACGGTAATTAAGCAGATTTTTTCACTAGAAAGTATACACTATTTTAGCTGTGGTCGAGATTGTAAACATGGATACAACATGCAGTGAAAGGTTGGTGGAATAATTGTGATGACTTTTGGTGTTGGGTGCAGATCCTTTCATCTGTGGTTCAAAATTTGAAATATTTTGTGTGTCATGTGACAAATAGTCAAAGTAAAAAATGTCAAGCTAATACATTAAAGCAATTCCTCAGACAAGTCAATTTCTTTATTTGAAATGTCAAGAAGCTATTTTACTCAAGTCTATTTCTTTATAATATGTAATTTTGTGTAGGGACTGATCATGTCTAGAGATTATAAAAGTCATTACTTTTTAAAAAATTATGAGCTCAAGTATATGAATATGATAGATAGGTTTAGAAAGAATTATTGAACTTCAAGTGACTTGTTTATTTCAAATTTTTATCCTTTCTGATATGATTGAGTCTGGTATGTGGATATGAGTGCACCAACACAGAAAAGTTAGCTTTTGCTTTTTCTCGGCACCACTTGTCAATGATCGTGTCCTATATAAACTTTATGTAGCAAGTGGTGTGCTCCTTTTAATTTTTATTGTGAACCAATTGCGATCAGCTACTTGTTTCCTTGTGTTTCTTTGATTATAAAAATTAGTTAATCATATAGAAATTTATATGAACAACATTTAGTTATGTAATGATATCTAAATAATATTTGGTTACTTTCTGTCCTATTCTACAGGAAGACATTGTAGAGTGGTGGTGCACCACCTCAGCAGCTGGTGCTGAGATTCCAACTGAAGAAGATCCAATAGAAATAAAAAATAAAAAAAAAATAAATAAACGAAAACGATAGATTTCCTGCTTTGAGCCAATAAAAGTTTGTTTGTTTTTTTTTTTTTTTTTGTGATAAGATTGAATTTATTATATCTTTTGTAGACATAGTTTTGTGACCTTTCTTTATGTTATCGTACAATTAATTGTATTATACGAAAGAAACGTATACGAAGCTTGAAGTTAAAGATGTTGCCACCCATGACGCATCATAGCAATTCCAAGAAATTGCTTTGTCTTTGAAATGAAATTTAGTGCCAATCTACCGTACTTTCTGTTGAGATTTTATAAATTTGTACGTTGCTTGTGAATGACACGCTTTCACGTGGTTTCTTGTGTCATGGATTGATAAAAATATGAAGTCAAGATTTGCTTCTACGTTTGGAAGCAAGTTTCCTGAAACTCACTCTCTCTTTAGTATATTACCCTCGAATTAGTTTAACTACTTCAAACTCTTTTTGCTTAAAGTGGTTTGCGTTCTTTAGTTATTATTTTTTGTTACACATCCAAATTTGGTGCGAGGAACTTTGGTAAAAGTATGGTTGTTATACCAAATCTGAAATGATAACATAATAGACTAAAGACTGCTGCTGTCGTGACTAGAAGATGCAGGACATTGTGCAAGCTATGGAAACAACTTTATGAAGCACTTGGAATCTGCAATTTGAACACACAACTCTTTTTCCATCCTACGACTTTAGATTAATCTTCTCAAGACTTTCTTGGAAATTGGATTGAATTATTTATGACAAAACAAAGTGTTATCTTCTAACAAAAAAAATAAGCAAATGCTAACTATGAGTAATTAAAGAAAAAATTATTGAGATGCCATTATTTATAATTTTTTAAATAAATAATTATTTTGATTTTTGAATTCGGTATGTGTTTTTACTTGATATTTGAAAAAAGTAAAAAATAAAAAGAAACTTTGAATTAATAATTTATCATTCATTTTAATTCTTTTATAAAATATCTATCATTCAATGGTCAATTCAAATAATATAACATGTTATTTTTCTAATTTTTTAATCTTATTTTATACATTTTTATATTAATTTAATCTATTTTTCTATTAATATGCTTAACCAAGTATGAGATAACATCAAAGTAATAAAAAAATTAACCAATATATAATTAGATGAATCAAATGATAATTCCCATTCATATTATTTACATTAATACCATTAAATAATAAAGTAATAATAAAATATCAAATTTGAAAACTTTTTTAATCAATCTCTTTTCGACAACAAAAGTAAAATTATCTTGCTATTTTTTTAAAAAAATATCATTTACTTTTTTTTAATATTTTTTTATTATTTATATATTAAATATTTTCTAAAACTGCTGGTTAACAAGACTAAAAAATTAAAAGTAAAGATAGGCTTACGTGGCCATTGTTAGCTGGACAAATTTGATGCTTCTCAGTATTGACACTGAAAAAGGTCTAAACAACCAAATTCTTGTTTGTTGGGCATCAGCATCATCTTAAATCGTCACCGATGAGATCATCTTATTCTTATCTATTACTGGAAATAGCCAAATCTGGTGACCTTAGAAACATGAATGGCTGACCACAAATCCTTGAGATATTGTCCCCGGAACCAAATTCAAGTATACATTTTTTTTTTTATCTTCCTTAACGAATAATTTCATTTGAGTTCTTAATTTCAAGGAAATGTGAAAAAAATAATTAAACATAAAATAAGTTTATCCAAAATTTGAAATGCACGACAATTCATTTGATCTAGACCGTAAGTAACAAAACACCAACACACAACCAAAATAGGCTATTAAAAAAGCATAATTAAAGAAAATTCATCTTGCACCAGAACAAAAGAAAATTTCATCAGATGAAAGAAGTTACCCTACTTCAATCTCTCTCTTAAAACAAAACAAGAGAATACAACTACTAAAAAATCTTACAGGAAAAATTCATCACTTTTATAACTAAACAAAGAAGATATAAAAGAAAGAAGAGATTTTGGAATACTTAAAAAAGCTCTACCAAAAACAGGATAGTATATAGATGTTAGGATATAGATTATTATATAGTAATAATATTATACATTATTCAACAAAATATTATTATACAGTAAGAATTTAAATTATAATTTTTATACATTATATATTTTTTGTTAAATATTTTGAAAATTGAATATATTTAATGAAATTTATATTTTTTAAACAATATTAGCTAGAAAATACGCGAATTGAGTTGATTATATATATATATATATATATATATATATGTGTGTGTGTGTGTGTGTGTGAGTGACTATTATTTTTATTCAAAAATATTAAGCCAGTATAATTTATATTGATGACGTTTTGCATCTAAAAATAATTACATTCATTTTCATTTATTCTTACAATTTAAATTATTACAATTGGTAATACATATGATCTTTATATATGAAATGAATAAATATGCATAAAAAATTATAATTAAAATAAGATAAAAGTTTAAATTAGAATTGGATCGTACGTGTAGGTAAAAATGATAAATAATTTTAGAATAACTAACGATATTTGGTACTGAAAAAGATACTTCAATGCCATTAATATCATTATGATTAGAAAATGTAAATTAAGCTTATTTATTTATGCATTTTTTATTCTTTATAAATTAGAATTACCTTTTATATTTTTAATATGTATATTTATTTTTAAAAATAAAAATGAAAAAAAAAATTAATAACTCAATTTCTTTGAAGAAATCATAGAATTTAATATACACTAATGTTGTTGTATTGTGTTATACATCACTTAGTATTCATTAAATATTGGAAATACATGTTTATTTGCAAATAGTGAACAAAAATTCTTAACAAAATAAAATGACAAAATTATGAAAAATAATACAAGTATATAATTATTCAATTATACAATAATAATAAATGAACTGTCCCAGTCCAAATTTAAACAGAATAAAAAGAAATGGAAATGAAATAAATACAAATAAAGGAATACGTAAAAAATAAATAAAAGAACATAAAAATAACTCATAATTGTCTGCATGGATGGAGCGTGATTCCATTAAAGAAAAATATCAGAAAGGAGGTTTTGTTTTTATTTACTATGTAACCCTTTGAAAATCAAATTTTATCCTCACTTTAAGTGGGAAAGTTGCTACCAGAGAAGCCCTAGACTAATTAGTAATTACTTGCTTTATATAATATATTATGACAAGATAAGATATATAAGCCAGAGAACTTTCCACTTCTAAACTGTTAGGAGAATATTATTATATTACTTCAAAAAATGTAAGGGTTTAAAGTGTAGATAGGATAATTTTTAAAAATATTAAAATAATATTTCAAAGGGTCATATCTTCGTTATTTTAGTCATGATTTCCGTTCATAAATTTAACTATTTATGATTAATTTAGTTCTTAACATCAAAATATAATAAATAATATAGTTCAAGGATTAAAATGATAATAATATTTTTTTAGGACTAAAATAAAAAATATATTAAGTCCTGTTTGAAAGTGTCCTGATTATATATATGTGTGTGTATATATATATATATATATATATATATATATATATATATATATTACACACAAATGAGAAGTATATGCAAATAAGGATAGTATACACCTCAATATATAAGTTAATTAATTTATAACCATTTAATTAACTAACAAATTGATAGATCTCTCTCTAACTAACCGGTGGACGTAGCTTAAAGGCAAAACGCTATTTGTCAAATTATATTTACACAAATATATGAAACAAACAAAAATGTAACATAGTTACGTAGACATAAGACACAGTATTTGTACACAATTTCCTGTGTACTGTTATGTTAATGTTATATTATGGATCATGAGCAATTTTTGGACGGTCAGTGCGTGGCACACCACATGCGAGTTAAAAACAAACTGAAATTACGGAGTAGCTGAAGTTCAATTCTTAGAAAATTAGCCTTAAGATTTCCAACATATTCCGTGCGTGGCACACCACATGCGAGTTAAAAACAAACTGCAATTACGGAGTAGTTGAAGTTCAATTCTTAAAAAATTAGCCTTGAGATTTCCAACATATTCCATCACTATCGTATTTGCCAAGCGTGAAGCTAATTGTGGATTTGTTTGATGGTATGATGAGATTAACATTAATAAATAGCTAACATGTTAAAAACTAACTCAATTCTATAAGACATTGATTTGTAAATGATAATTATTTCCTACTAGTATACATTAACTTTCCATGTCATGTAAGTGATGAACGTAGAATCTCCAACTGCGTGTAGTATTAATGTTAAATATATTTCATAAAAAGACATTTTTTGATATACAATATTCTCACTGATGTTAAAAATTCATAATGCGTATATGTTATCCAAACTTTCTACTGTTAAGTCGAGACTAACAGATTAAAAAATATAAGTAATTTAAACTGTGTAGAATTAACGTTAGTTAATTGAAATTTATTTTTAATTGTTCAATTTTTTTTCTCTTTTCCTACTTCTTCAAATTTCATTTTTAATTTTAAATGAATAAATCCATTTAATCTACCTGTTCTTCCGAAATCTGTCTATGTCGAGGTCTCCAAATCTACTCTGCTCAGTTTTGTCAGGAACGGGGTTGATCAATGGTGGTGGGAGATACCTATAAAAGACACTCTGATGCTTAAGTTAGTTTCGCTACATAGATATCCAAAATGGAGAAGGAGAATGAGAGAGTTAAAGAGGAGAAAATTAATGTACTTATCCAGTAGGAGGTTGAGCTCTGGGTTTTTATACCTAACCTTTGGCGGCCTGGTAGATAAGAGAAGGTTCCATCAGTTGACTTCCCTTGTTCCGAGGTGCACGTGTTACTAGAGGGACGACTTTGAGAGTTCCCAGGACCATGATTGCTTTTTAGGGAAAGTATCATGTTATCCTGTCAAATCACTTAAATGCTCATATGTCCCAAAACTCGAGGACGAGGTGGTATCATTGTCCTCGGGCAAGAGTTTTACTAACGAATCTTCTCTGATACGTTTCTTAACCCTACTCTCTCTCTTCTCCTTATTGGTTGGTGTCGCTTCGCATGACGTTACATGCTGGCACGCCATTTGAAATTACTCTTCTTAATGGCGGGAACGGTTACTTGACGGTTTCTCTTCCCAACTTTCCATTTTCCCTCTTTTCTTTACCTTTGAACCACTTTCATTCTTGCCTTTTTGCTCTCGCTTCCTTCTTCTCCCTTGGTGTAAAAGATAAAACACAAGAAGGGGGGTTGAATTGTGTTACTTAAGATAAATTTGTTCCTTTCGTCTGTGGGTTTCAAAGAGGTTCAGACGAAACAATCTTAATCTTACAAAGATTGATTTTAGAGTATAAGCGTTAGAGTATGATTATCCCCGGTTAGTCAATAGCTTAAGATAATAAAAACACAAGTATTTTTATACTAGTTCGTCTATTCAAGACTACGTCCAGTTACCCAGCAACTACTAAGTTTTCACTACAAACCGTGAAATGGTTACAAGTATTATTTGCACCCAGCCACTTCTGGCTATTACACAGATATTCTTTGATCCCAGCCTTCTTAGGCTAAACTACCAAGGTATTCTTTGAACCCAGCCTCCACAGGCTAATACAAAGGTATTCTTTGGGACACAACCTCCTCAGGCTAAAACACCACACAAGTGGATTTTGAAAAGATGTTTTAAAACAAGTGTTTTCCTCTACGCAGAGAAGGTTTTTACAATAAGCACAATCACAAAACTTTGAGCGAAATCTTCAGAAGATAGATTTAGATAAGCGTATTCGCCACTGAATTCTGATGTAGTGAAGTTCTTATATAGGCATCTTCTTCAATTAGCCGTTAGACTCATTTGAATGCCGTTGAGAGTCGTTGAGATATCTCTTGAGAGCTTTTCCAAAAGGTGTCAGTTGTACTTGATTGATTGATGTAGAACGCAGCGGATATAGCGGACTAGATTGCGTGCGCAATACCTTTTCTGACTTGTACAGAGACTTTGACAAAAGGTAAAGACCTTTTTTGACTTGTATGTGAAAGCTCGAATCCCTATACTGATCTTGGATGCTTCTCATGAGTACTTCTTCAGATTTGAAATCTTGGCGGGAATGACTCAACTTTGCTTTACTTTTGGATAGACGATGTATGCCTTCAGTCTTTGTTGTTTCATCTCATCCTATCGTCTGATGACTTCACTCTTGGAACAGACGAAAGACTTCATCTTGAGGAGTCTTCTTCCGTCTGTGCATGTTCCGTCTGACTTGCTCGCATAACTTTCGTCTGAGAGAGTTCCGTCTGTCTTGTAAACATCAAAACCTTAGACGAAATTCTTCATCTTGATCTAACACTTGGGTTCGTTGTTTTTTGCGCGTTTGGCTTCTCTTGCTTTTGCTGTCTCGCGTTCTTGGAGTTGTCTTTCCTTTCGGGTTTCTCCCTTCTTCATTCCTCGTTCAATCTTTAGGTACGTTCCCATGTCTTTACCCTCTTCTTCCGATTCTTTTAAGGTGAGGTTGTTGGTCTCTAGGGAGATTTCTCCAATAGGTGGGTCAGTCTCTTATGAGAAAACCCCTAATCCATCCATCCCCATGGCCCATGTGTGGAGGTCCGACGAAGGACCTTCGCATGTAGTTACTGCCACGACACCTACCGCCGTGGCTGTCCCTCTTAAGAAGGGGAAAGCCCCTCGTAAGAAGAAGGTTTTCCCCCCAGCCCCTGCCGAGTATGTTTGGGTTCTGGATGAAGCCAACTCCTATTTTGTTACCGACCTGGTGAGGATCGCCCCTCCTGTTGGGTTCGATATTGAGAGGTTTGTCGAGGTCGAGGTGTGTTCCTCATCTGAGCGAGTATTCATGACACCCTCGGTAGATGGGGACGACTTCCTGTATGTTTATGATTATATGTTTAGCGAATTCGACGTCACTTTCCCCCTGAGTGACTTTGAATGCGAGGTTCTGAGGGCTTTAAACGTTGCTCCTTCCCAACTCCACCCTAATAGTTGGGCCTTCATGAGAGCCTTCGAGATTCTGAGCATGTTCATGGACATTACGTGCTCAACGAAGGTTTTTCTGTACTTCCATCAGCTCAAGCATGGGCTGAAAGTTGGTTGGTGCTCCCTGAATGGAGCCCAATATGGCTCTTTGTTTACTTTATACCATCAGTCCTTCAAAAAGTTTAAGGATAAGTTCTTCAAATTGAAACCAATCTCAGGCTCTGAGGGTAGGCGGATGTTATTTAATGATAAGGGAATTCCCTTATTTCCCTTATATTGGAGCGACCGTCCTATTAGGTTCAAGTCGTGGAAAGATGACGACCTCAGACCCGAAGAGAAAGAGAGTGTTAAGAAATTGATGACCCTAAACCGCCCTCTCGACATCCGACGTGTTTTAAGATTGTTGGATGTTGAGGATCCTCAAGCAGACTTCCTAGGTACTTTCGTTACAACAATACCTCGTCTTGTAGTCTTGAAATGGTTTCTAATTATTTTTATTTATTGCAGATTTGATGGATGATCAGGGTAGATCTGCTAGGGGAAAACTGCATCAACCTCTCCCTACTCAAAACAAACCCCTCCCAAGTGGTTGAAGAGAGCCTCTAAACCAAGCACCATCGTCCTAAGTGACTCCACCACTTTGGGCGAGGTGAATAGGGGCACCATGGTCCCTCCACCAGTGGTTGTTCTTAAGCCTCTGGTGGACGCTGCTCAAGTTGCTGCCATGGAATTTGTGGCCGCCAAAGCTCCACAGGTCGGGCTGAACCAGCCACAACCGACCTTTACTTTCACTGCTGGTGAGTCGACTCCGGTGGATGCTACTCCGGCCCCCAAGGCTTTTACAAGTGTCATTCCTTCGATCCCTCCTGGGTTTATCTTTCACGAGTGCTCGGCGAAAGCTCCCCGGCTGGAGCACTTATCAAGTCGCCAACCAGGACCCCCTTCCCTCTGGGGCACAAAAGTTAGGCACCGCGACTTGGACTTTGAGGGCGGCGACTTCCCGACCTCATATGATGCTTGAGTGATCAACTTTGTCGGCCGCTCGAATGCCGTCGAGGGGGCATATTTAATGATGCTGCGGAGCATTGCTGTGTTCCATCACCTGAAGTAAGTGTCTCTATTCTTCTTTTTTCTATTCCTGTTTGCTATTGATCTCTTGGTACTTAAAGGCTTTTTCTTTTGCAGGGATGACCTTATTGAGGGCGTCAAGTCCCGACAGCGCCTGACCGAGCTTCAGGCTTCCAATCAAGAGAACCTTAAGGAGAAAGTAGAGGCAGACAAAAATCTGCATTGCCTTCGCCTTGAGGTCGAGCAATCAAAGAATCTGCTGAAGATGGCCAAGGACGAGAAGGAGGCTACTGACCAGTTCGTCCAAGAGCTGAGTAAGAAATTGGATGACGCTAGGGAGGCTGCTTCTTCAAGTCAGGCTCGGGAGGAGGTGATGAAGAAGCTCATGGATTTATCTAAGAAAAATGTCGAGACTCGATGCCGGGCCCTGGAGGAGACTGTTGGAGTTCGGGAATCTGAAATCTCCACTCTCAAGGTCGAGGTTTCCAAGGCTTCTGATGAGGTTGCCAAGCTGCAAGCATCCTTAATAGAGGCCAAGGACCTGAACGAGTCTTTGGCGGATCGAGTGGAGTTGGCAGAGGCCGAGGTTCTGAAGAGGACTGAGATCGGCCTTCAAGCCTTCTCGGAAGGCTTTGCTTAAGCTGTGGAGCAAGTGAAGCTTGTCGTTCCCGACCTCGATACCTCCAAACTTGACGAGTCCAAAGCGGTGGTGGATGGGCAGCTGGTGGACGAGTAGGCTGCCAGCCTATTTTTGGAACTTGTTATTTGTTCTTTGGAACTTTGTAATGTTTCCCTCTGTGTGAACAATTTTTTCTTAGTAACTTGAACCTTAACTTTATCGATTTACACTTTGATTTTATGGTAACTTGTGCCTTGACGATCTCGATTTTCCCGCTTTGTTGTCTTTTAGCATTTGTTCTCACGCTGAGTTGCTTTATTCGACTTCTTTGCTTCTATTTATATGCGAACTCATTCTGAGTTCCTTCATTACGTTTTCTCTTTAACTTGTCTTGCTTTTTCTCTTTCCATGTTTATCTTAAAATGTGTGGCGGGATTCCTTCATTTTCCTCTTATGATTTACTCTTAAAAGGCTTGATATTTTGTTTCGATGATGTTTGGAATGAAAAGTTCTGGTTTCGAAGCTTCGGGCGGAGACTTCATCCAAACATGGGCTTTCAAGAAGCTCTATGTTTGGATGGCCACTCTCTTGGTGTATCTCTGTCCTTTGCTCCGTAGTTGTCGTCCGATCTCCGGGCGGTGTTCCACCTATGCGGGGAATTACTTCCGTTGTTGGTTGTGGCTTCGTTGCTCAGTTCAGCCACGACGCCAGCCATCGTAGGCTATTTTCTAATATTTAGGAGCTCGGCTCCCTGTATTGCGTTGCACCAATTTTGTTTTGGTTCTTTTTCTTTTTTCTACGCATGTAATGAAGTTCTGTTTCTTGTAATGCCGGTCTTGTCCTCGGCTTCGCTTTGTATTTATGCCGGTTTGGCTTTGTATGATGAATGCTTAATTTTCAATTCATATTATGTCAGTCTTTATCTTCGGCTTCACATTGTATTATGCCGGTTTAGTCTTCGGCTTTATTTTATGAGCGCTTAATTTTCAATTCATATTATGCCGGTCTTTATCTTCGGCTTCACATTGTATTATGCCGCTTTGGTCTTCGACTTTATTTTATGAGCCTTAATTTTCAGTTTTGTATTATGCCGACTTTATCTTTAGCTTCACCCTATTACGCCGGCCTGGTCTTTGGCTTTAAGTTAAGCATTATTTTAACAACTTTTAATGAAAGATTCTAATTTGTAACAGAGACACTTATATTTAAGTAAGTTAAATACACATTTCATTTGTTCATAAAAAAGGGTAAACAAGATTGTCATCTTTCCTTCATGCGCTTAAAACGAAACTACGTTTACAAAGACATTACCTCTTGTGAGGCATTCAACTGTAATAGACCTTTAGATGTGAGACGTTCCATGTGCGCGGAAGAGGTCGACCCTTCATTGTTTCCAAGCGGTATGCTCCATTCCCTAGTGCTTCCACTATCCTGAATGGTCCTTCCCAATTCGGGGCGAGCTTGCCTTCTTCTGTCAACTTTCGGGCATCCCCAGTTTTGCGCCAAACTAAGTCCCCTTGTAATAAACTTCTTGGACGGACTCAGTTGTTGTAGCCTCGAGAAGCCCTCATTTGGGCCACTTCGTTACAAATCCGAGCTATGTCTCAGACTTCTTCAATTAAATCTAGCTCGGCCCTTAGGTCTGAATCTTGGTTATCAGGGCTACAATGTGCTCTTCTCCATGACAGTTCACCCACCTTCACTGGGATCATTGCATCAACTCCATACGTTAAGCGATATGGAGTTTCTTTAGTTGAGGTTTGTGGTGTGCAATGGTATCCCCATAATATACTTGGTAACTCATTTGTCCACTATCCTTTTGCATCGCCGAGCCTTCTTTTTAGCTCATGGAGTATCACCTTATTGGCCGCTTCAGCCTGTCCATTGGCCTGAGGGTGTCTTGTGCTGAATGCCCAAATTTGTAAGGAATTCCAAGAATTTTGCATCAGTGAACTGCCAACCATTATCAGTGACGATAGAGTGAGGGATTCCGTGTCGGCATATGATATGTTTCCAGCAAAACTTTTCCACTTGTTGTGCTGTAATACGAGGTACCGTCTCTGCTTCTATCCATTTAGTGAAGTAGTCTATGGCCACTACTAGAAATTTTACCTGACCCCGAGCAGTAGGGAAAGGTCCGAGGATGTCCATTCCCCAAATCATGAATGGCCATGGGGAAGACATAGCATGGAGCTTTTCCTGGGGTATATGCATCACAGGCCCATGTTTCTGACATTGTTTGCACTTACGAACAATTTCTTCAGGGTAGGCCAAAAGTATCTTGCGCGCAGGACTCGGTGTGCCATAGTTCACCCTCCAACATGCAAACCACAGATTCCCTGATGTAACTCATTCAAAACATACTGTGCTTGTTGGGGTTCTAAGCATTTGAGCATAGGCGTTGACAGTCCTCTTTTGAATATCTTTCCATCTACCAAGGTGAACATGGCAGGTTGTCGCTGTATTTTCTTAGCAGTTGCTTTGTCCTCGAGGAGTTTTTCTTCTGTTAGGAATTGTCTGATATCTTTATACCAGGGTGAAAGGTGGTTTTGCCGAGATGGTTGAGCCATAAAGGAAGTTTCAAGCTCTATTGATGGTCTTGCCATAGTTTCCTGAATTAGAGTCTGATGTTGTCTCGCCTTCTCAGTGCTGGCGAGTTTAGATAGGACGTCGGCTCTTTCATTGGATGTTCTGGGGGCATGGATCATTGTGAATTGAGAGAAATGGGCAATGCTTTGCCGGGTTAATTGGAAGTATTGCAGCAGGAGGAGCTCTTTAGCCTTATACGATCCATTAATGTGGTCGGTTACGAGTTGGGAGTCACTAAAGCACTTTAGGTTTTTTACACCCATCTCACGAGCTAATCGTAAACCTGCAAGTAGGGCTTCATACTCGGCTTGATTGTTTGACGTGGGGAATACGAATCTCACCGCTTGTTCAAGAATTAAGTTAGAAGGTCCTTCTAATATCACCCCAGCTCCACTCCCCTTTTTATTTGACGATCCGTCGATGTGTAAAGTCCATTCTTCCATTTCATTACTTTCTTTCAGGGGTGGCAGCTCGGTCAGGAAGTCGGCCAAGAACTGAGCCTTCATGGGTCCTCAACTTTGGAATGTTAACCCAAATTCTGACAATTCGATGGACCAAGCAGTCATTCTTCCTGCCAAGTCAGGCTTTTGCAGCACTTGCCTAAGTGGATAGTCTGTTTTGACTATGATATTGTAACTTCTAAAGTAATGTCGCAAGCGCCGAACCGAGAATATTACGCTAAAACCAGCTTTTCAATCATTTGGTACCTTTCTTCAGCATGTAAAAGCGTCCTACTGATAAAATAGACAGGATGTTGTTTTCTTTCATGGTCTGCCGCTAAAATCGAGCTTATAGTTGAGTGCGCGATCAAGAGATATAAGCTCAAATCCGAGGTCCCAGATGGGTTTTTCAGGATTGGTATTGTGGCCACCACTTTCTTCAGGTCATTGAACGCCACTTCACTCTCATCATTCCATTTGAACTGGGTTGTTTGTTTCAGAAGTTTGAACAATGGCCGAGCTTTCTCGGCCAGCCTAGGCAGAAAATGGGACAAAGCTGCTAGTCTCCCATTCAGTCTATGTAATTCTTTTAGTGTTTATGGGCTTCTCATTTTCAAAATGGCCTCACATTTGTCGGGATTGGCTTCTATTCCTCTTGCTGTGATCAAGAATCCTAAGAATTTCCCTCATTGGACTCCAAAGACACACTTTTCGGGATTAAGTCTGAGATCATGCATCCTTACTCTTTCGAACAGCTTTTGGAGATTAGTAGGATGGTCAGCAGTTTGATCCATTAATTTCTGATAGGTGGCCCCAACATTTTTTAATCCGAATGGCATAACCCTATAGCAATAATTGTTAACATCAAGACATGAATGCGTTTTGTCCTCGTCAGGAGGATACATGCGTATCTGATAGTAGCCCGAGTATGCATCCAAGAAACTTAAAAGGCCACTTCCCGAGGTGTTATCCACTAATCTATCAATGCTTGGCAACAGATAAGTGTTTTTAGGGCATGCCTTGTTTAAGTCAGTGTAATCAGTACACATTCTCCACTTTCCATTTGACTTTTTTACCATCACAACATTCGACAGCTAGGTTATGTACTTGATCTCTCTAATGAATTGAGCTTGCAAAAGCTTACTAACCTCATGGCGAACAACAATCATACGCTCCTCTCCTAGCTTCCTCTTCTTCTGGGCTACGGGCCGAGCTTGGGGAGCCATAGCCAGTCGGTGGCATAAGAAATCTGGATCAATCCCCGCATATCCAGCCGCGCTCCATGCGAATAAATCAACATTCCTCAACAATATCTGCTCGAGATCTCTCCGAATAGAGTCCTCCAACGTTTCTCCCAATCTGACCACCTGCTCAGGTTTCTCTTCTAACTGAAAAGAAATTGTTTTCTCAACAGGAGATGGCCTAAGCTCTTCGAAGTCCGACCTGGGGTCGAGATCTAGCCTGTCTAGTTCTACACTGAGGCATTAAGGTCCTGTTTCTGGAGTCTTCTGCGCCAAGGCTGCCTTCAGGGAATAAGGTTGTACCTTTAAGCTTTGGGCGTAGCATTGACGGGCTGTTCTTGGGTCAGCTTTTATAGTGATAACCCGGTCTCCTACTGGAAACTTCATTGCCAAATGGAGGGTTGAGACTATCGCTCTTAGTTGATTCAAAGTTCTCATCCCCAAGATGACATTGTAGGAAGTGTGGGCCTCTACTAGCAAATACCTTACCATGATGGTCTTCCCTTCTTCATTTTCACAAAAAGGTAGTAAGCAAATCCACATAGCATTTAGTATGGACTCGTTCCACAGCGATACCAAGCAATGGTTCAGAGTGATCCTTGATTACCTCGGATGGCAGATCCAGCTTAAGGAAAATTTCCTAGTAGAGGATGTCAGCTGAGCTTCCCTGATCAACTAAGACCGTTTTCACCTTCCAATTAGCAATAATCGCGGTAATGACCATAGGATCGTCATGGCTGGGATTATTGGTGCTAAAGTCTTCACCGGTGAAAGTAATATTTGGAAAAGATTTAGGAGGTGGACGCTGACCTACCACATTCACACTACGCGCATACCGTTTCCGAGCTCGGCTCGAAACTCCTTCTCCACCGAATCCTCCTGCTATTGTGTTAATAGTCCCCCGGACCTCTTGGGTTTTTCTGCTCGGCGAGCCTTCCTTGTTGCTTGTTCGGGGCTTGTCTCTGCCTTTGTAAGATGGATAATATCCCTGCCCTTTTCGACGATCTCCAGATCGATCCCTCTATCTAATATCATCACGGTTGTCGCTCCGCACGAACCGAGCTAGGGCTCCTGATTGTATCAATTCTTCAATTATGTCTTTGACCCTGTAACATTCTTTAGTGGTATGACCATGGTTTTGGTGGAAACTGCAATAACGGTTAATGTCTGCATTCCAGGGGGTCAGACATGGTTTAGGTGGACGGATTAAGTCGGAGTTAAAGGCTTCCGTCAATACTACCTCTCTGCTTGCATTAAGAGGAGTGTAATTGTTGTATTTTGCCGACCCCTTTTTCTTAATCATGCTGATCCGGCGGGGAATAATTTCTGTGTCGTCCATAGTTGTCCTTTCCCTTCCTCCGGGCTTCATTGTTCTCTTCCATGCTTATGAATCGGGCAGCTCGTTCTCTGAGCTCGTCCATGTTGTGGGGCGGCTCGGCATACAAAGAGTTAGAAAAAGGTCCAGGTCGGAGTCCGACTTTTATAGCATGCATGGCGACGGCTGGGTGTAAGTCAGGGATGGTCATTGTTGCCTTGGCAAACTTTATCATATAACTCCTCAAAGATTCTCTTGGATTTTGCTGGACTCGGGTCAAGGAAATCGAGTCCGTCACGATAGGTTTACAATCAGCAAAACGAGCCACAAACTTCGCACACAGGGATTCGAAAGAATCTATTGAGAGGGGAGGTAAGGCATAATACCAACAATCCAAAGGTACTCCCTTCAGTGTGGTCGGAAAGAGTTTACAATGTACCCTTAAGTCACTCGACACCAGGCTAGCTTGTGTAAGGTAAGCTTTTATGTGTGAAGTTGGATCGACGTTTCCCTCATACTTTTCAACTAACATCCCTTTGGAACTGTCGGGGAGCTTGCACTTCATGATCTCAGGAACAAAAGGATGGAAGGTGGCTAAATGCTGCAATTCTGAGTTTTCTGGAACATGATCATCACAGAACGACATTTCTTGTATTATGGGGACATGATTCGCATGAGCTGCATCATTGTGTTTTAACCCCCATTCGGATCATTCTTTGGTGGGATCTCATGCACAGATGCACCTTTTTCTCCTCTGCTGTGAACAGACTCCTCTTCTCCATGAGCAGCAGGTTCTTCATGCATCAACCTTTGCTTTTTAAGGGCCATTATCTCTTCCTTATGGTAGTCTCTCAGCTTGTTCATTTCCACTTCTTGCTTCTCTCGCCATTTCCGCATATCATATTCCATTTGTTGCCTTAAAGCAGTCATTGAGCTTTACATCTGAGCCTTCAATACTTCTACCAACGAGGGATCCATTTGCAAGCTCTCCGAAGGTTGTTGCACTTGACTCCTTGTTTGTACCACATACCTCGTGGTCTCAGGCAAAGTTTTACTGGGGTCCCACGGTGGGCGCCAAAATGTTCTTTCGAAATCTGTCTCTGCCGAGGTCTCCAAATCTTCACCAACTCGAGAGCTACTCTGCTCAATTTTTTCAGGAACGGGGGTTGAACAATGGTGGTGGGAGGTACCTGCAAAAGACACTCCGATGCTTAAGTTAGTTTTTTGCTATGAGAGAGTTAAAGAGGAGAAAAATAATGTACTTATCCATCAGTTGATTTCCCTTGTTCCGAGGTGCACATGTCACCAGAGGGGCGACTTTGAGAGTTCCCAGGACCATGATTGCTTTTAGGGAAAATATCATGTCATCCTGTCAAATCACTTAAATGATCATATGTCCCACTTTTTGGGTATGAGTATCTTAGTCAAGGAGTGTCAGACTTATATATGGATTCTGCCGAGCTGGGTTCAGCTTGGCGCAGTACACTACCCACTCAAAGTGAACCAACTCACGCTGTGTTTAAAATCAACCAAGTTAGGTGTGTGTTTTTTTTTAATAAGATTGTAATAGTTAATAACTAAAATAAAACTTAATGTCAGCCCTGATAATTGTCAAAAATGGATTAATCATTATTTGAGTTTTCATATTAATATTTGAGCATTTCTCTTAATTTATATTTGGATTAATTATTATTCAAATATTTTTTCTAAAATATGTTCAGATTAATCATTATTCGAGTTTTATGTTAGGATTAATTACTATCCGAGCTTTTTTCTTAAAACATATTCAGATTAACCATGATTCGAGTGCTATTTTCTCAACTTATGTTTGGATTAATCACTATCTGAATCATTCTCTTAAATTATGCTTAGATTAATCATTATACGAGTTATTTCACATAGTATCAGAGCCTATCCGATGTTGGGTCATCCCTTGTTAGGCCATTCATTTTAATAGTCTCAACGCACGAATCCAAATCTTGGCGTGGGGAGGTGTATCCACGCACGAGTCAAATCTCGGCGTAATGGGGTGTGTCAGAAGTCCCACATCGTCCACAGATATGACATGTTACATCTATATAAGTGAGGATAAATCCTCACCTTACAAGTTGGTTTTGTATGGTTGAGTTAGGTCCATCACCCACATTTCTAACTAAAGGTATAACCCCATCAATATGGTATAACTCTAGTGCAAACCTTCCATCAATATTTAACACTTTTTCTCAAAATATGGTCAGATTAACCACTATTTAAGCCTTTTTTCAACTTATGCTCACATTAACCGTTATCCAAGCTCAGATTAATCATTATCTGAGTTCCCTTTTCTTGACTTATGCTCAGATTAATCACTACCTGGACCCTTTTCTCAACTTATGCTTGGATTAACATTATCCGAGTCTGTTTTTCAAAATATACTCAGATTAACTATTATCCGAGCATTTTCTTAAAAATATTCGGATTAACCATTATCTGAGTATTTTCTTAAAAATATTCGAGTTAACCACTATTCGAACATTTTCTCAATATATATATATATATACTTGTATAGAAGACAATTATGAAAATCGGATCAGCCTTAGCCCACATCTAGGCAAAAAAAAAACTTAAACTTGGTGTCTCTCGTGAACTCGCTCTCTAAGCATGGGGCTGGTGTACTGCTCGAGACTCATATTGTCACATCATATCACGTCAAACAGTGAATCAATTAGCATAAGACATGTGGAGAAACTCATGCCTCCGCCGACTGCACCTTTAGAGATGCAGAGTCAAGTCCTATCACCTGAACATGCTCGACCTTGATAAGGAACACTATGACTCCACCAACACACAACCCCTTTTCTATATATATATATATATATATATATATATATATATATATATATATTTAATCATATCGATTAAACAACTAAATCTTACACTTAATTCACTTTTATTATATCTTTTTTATATAAAACACATCAATTACATATTAACTTAACCGTTGAAGTGTTTTTTTAGATTCACTCTCCTGCTAGATGGAGATCGACCCCATTAAAGACATTTCCTAAAGTAAATCACAGAAAATTCCCTCAACAATATAATTTCCTGGTACCAACAAAACTATAATAAAATTGAAAAAAAATATCATATAATCAAAGCAATTATTTATTATTTTACTTATTATAATTTTAAATATATTTTACTCGATATAAAAATCTAAATGAACCGTACACTATATGGAATGACTTTTTTGTGAGACTCGTGGTAATGAGTTCAGTGCATTGATCACGAAACTTTATATAAAGCGCATTTGCTAGAGCACTTTCATTTCATTTGACCCGGTCCAATAGGCGAATGCTATATAATAAGGAGAACCAAGTTGATACAAAATAATAAAATAAGTCTCGACTCTCCAATTATTGGCCACATCAGTCCAATCCAATTCCATTCATCTGTGTTTCTAAATCTCCAAGAACATCGATGCAGCTCCAAGGTACTCTACTTACTTGTATATGTTTAAATCTTTAGATATATACATATAAAGACTCAAAATTTTTAACAGTAATTATATTTAATTTTTGTTATTGTTTCAGATGTTTCGGTGGGTAAAGTGATAAACCTCACAGTCCCACATGTCTCAGAATTTCTGACTACAGCGTCGTTAATAATTGTGGAGAACTCAAGAGCGGTGAGGGAACAGGGCATCGAGCCTATCATAGAGAAAACAGAGTTTGGACGTATTGAAAAACTTGAGAAGTTCTCGCACTATTTTGGTAAAGTTCGTTTATCCCCTATTTATCTCTCATGTTAATTCCTTCGTTCAAAAGCATTTAATTTTGAAATCAATTAACCAAACACTTACTAAGATTAATGGATGTACTCCCAGTCCCGCACTCACGAAATGTTTTGTTAGAGAATAAGTCATCAAAATTATTTGTTTGGAAAGTTTTCAAAATGTTTCCAGAAAGCGGAAAGTAATTGTGCCTATAGGGTGGAGATTTTTTTTTCCCCAATAATTTATCTATTTTGTTCAATTTGTTAAAGTAAATATTCTTATAATTTATGAGATGGTCTAGTAAAGAAGGAAGGGTGTCTTTAAAAGTGAAAAGAGAAAGAAGAACAAGAAGATTATAAGTTCGTAATGCTTCACTAATAAAAAAATTTTATTATCTGTATTTAATTCTTAAAGATAAAAAAAAAACACGTTGAATGGAATATTTTTCTTCTTTCTTTTTCTTTTAATATTTTTTTTTTTCATTTCCCGTACTTCACAGTCTCAAATTCTCAGCTTGAAAGAGTCCTTTATGTAGTAAAGGGAAATAGGTCTGTGGCTTTGTGCAACATACTCGTCTTCGATGAGTTTTAAATGTACTAGTACACGTAAAGAAGTCAAAAACGAGGAAGAAATTTCCACACGTCCAACTTCATTTCCCTCAAATTTAATTTGTTTCATTGCTTACGTTTCAGCAGTTAAAACTTATACAGTAGTACAGTCTTCCCTGTTTCATATCATTACATAAGCTTTACAGACACATTCCCCGAAATTTCTAGATCGACCTTAAAATTTATTTTAAAATGAAAATTTAAAAATTAAACTATGTAGTAATTTTATATTTTTTAATTTTAAAAAATATTTTTATTGAAATTTAATATAAAAATAAAATAAAAGTAAAAAAGAAGTATAAATTAAAGTATTTTATATATATTACTACCTGTATACTCCACTGTATATGTTTTCCAACGAGACATTAATGCTCCATGTGCTCATAACATTTGAAAAAGACGAAGTCGCGGCTTAAAATTTGTGGTGTATGACCATATCTTGAAATTGAATTCCAAGATTTTAGTTTGACTTTTCCTGCTATGGGTGTATATTTTTTTTTTTTTTTGTTGAAAGGTGTTATGGTCAAGCTTTTCCATCGCTCGAACCATTAAACATTTGGATTGTTAAGTTTTTCATAGATTTATGTATTTTTTATAAATTCGAGAAAAAAAAAATACAAAAGATAACACATTACTGTGTTGAATTTTGAATGGGTGTGTATTCTTGAATTTCTGTAGCTAGGCAAATAGGTTTTGAAGATGAGAGCGAAGTTCCGGAGCTATGCAAATTGGTAGATGAGTATTTGAGAAAACCTGGAAGCAAGGAGTGTGATGAAAGCATCGTTGAATATCTTGGTGATCACAAGACTTTGTACGCTAAATTAGTTGATGAGTTTGAACGATGCATTCTCAGTTATTTCGCATTTAATTGGAACCAAGCTCCTTATGTCATTAATCAGGTATATAATTTATTCATCTTTTTAAATACCAATTCAATTATTTTCTAATTAGTTACTACATTACTGTAATATCTATCGTCTATGATTTTAGGATATTGATTAAGAAATATTTAATATATCTTTATTAAATATTTTAATTATTTAAACATATTAAATAACTTTTTGGTAAAGGCTACCTAGATGACATTGTTTAAGAAATTAATGGGAATTTTTTATTTATTAAAATACATACAATTATATTATATATTAAATACTTTTCCTTTTAATTTCTTAACTAATATCTACATAATTGTGTAATTTTCGTCTTCGATGTTACATGAACTTTAGTATATTTCTGTATGGGTAAAGTTACACGTGACTTTTATTTCTTTTGAATTTAGATATTTTTTATTTTAATTTTTTAAATTTAAATTTTTTTATTTAAATTCTTTATATTTATATTTTTAAAATGTGTTATTTAATTTTCTAAATATATTTTAAATATACCATTATGATTCTTTATGATTTTAAAATATCTAGCATATTATTTTTCATGTTAAAAATTATCATAATTTTAAGTTAATAATTTTAAAATTTAAATTGTAACAATATTAATGTATAATTAAACATTTTAATAGAAAGTCAAAATAATACGTTTTATTCAAACAGGACTTTTTAAATATTATAAACCATGGCTAGCATATTATTTGTCAGTTTATCTATCTAGGTCAATGAAATTTATTAAATATTTAATAGAAAAACTAAAATTGCATGGTTGCAATGTTTTAAAAAAAATAAAATTTGTGCATTGAAAATATGTGAGCGAGAATGGCACAATTCTAGGGATAAAAATTACAACTATACCTACGATTTTTGGTGAAAGATACTTACGTTTAATTGTCTCAATTCTAGGTCTTGAGTGGTGAGTCACCGAGGAAAATTGAGCTAAAAAAGATTCTATTGGAAGCTACAAGGTAATTTTTTCATTTAATTTACATTTTCTTTCAAAAATTCTTATTAAATATAATTAATTGAAATTTATAAACCAAAAAATTTAAACTTATTTTCAAATTAAATTATTATTATTATAAGTGTATGTAAATTGAAATATTGATGATTTGAAACAAAAAAGATTAGTTAAGAATGGTGCAATGTATACAGGGAACAGAGATTTGAGAAAGTAACCAAGAATCTAAAAGTGACAAGAGTGTTCTCTACATTGGTGGAGGAGATGAAAGCAATAAAGGTTGACTTGCAAAGAAAGAATCACACAAACCCTGCTACCCACAATGATAGAAATCCAGTTCTCCTACTTATGGGGGGTGGCATGGGCGCTGGAAAAAGCACTGTTCTTAAAGACATTCTTAAAGAGTAATCATCTTAATTCTTAACTTTACTCTCATGGACTTTTATCATTCTTCAATTTTATAAAATTTCATTTACTCTACGGTTCTACAATTGTATCATGTATAAATCTCTAAATAAGATTATATTCATGTTTACAAACATCTTCAAACTGGTCTAGCTTTGCAAATTTACATAGATTGTTTATATGTATGAATTGTCTTTGGCAGATCATCTTGGTCAGATGCAGCTTCAAATGCTGTGGTGGTTGAGGCAGATGCTTTTAAGGAGAGTGACGTCATATATAGAGCCCTTAACTCTAGGGGTCACCTTCATGACATGCTCCCAACTGCTGAATTGGTATGATTCTGTTATCATTATCATTTTTCCTCCAAGTACCCTCTGTTGTGTATGCAATATGTGCCAAATGATATAGAAATCCAAAATAAATTTTAATAATCGCACATTCACTTAAAGTTCCTTTTGCAATTAAGCTATGACAAAATGGTTGACATATACTAGACCCTTATAAGCTAATTTTAACAACAAATTTTATCAAAATTTGAACAGGTGCATAAATTTTCCACTGATGCTGCATCATCTCTACTAGTGACAGCTCTAAATGAGGGTCGAGATGTGATCGTGGATGGTACCTTATCATGGGAACCATTTGTTGAGCAGACTATTGCTATGGCAAGAAATGTTCACAAACATAGGTACCGAATGGGGGTAGGGTATAAAGTAGCTGAAGATGGTACAATTATTGAAAATTACTGGGAGCGAGTAAATGAGGCAGAAGAAGAACATCAATCACAGGAAAATCATAATGGAGAACTACGCACACGAATGCCTTACAGAATTGAGCTTGTTGGTGTGGTTTGTGATGGCTATCTTGCTGTTGTTAGAGGCATTAGGTATAGATGCTTGTGATTGTGAATTCTGACATGTTAATTGATTTTGTGGATATGATATTTAACATTTTCTATTGGAATTTTGATAGGAGAGCTATTATGACAGGGAGGGCAGTCAGAGTGAATTCACAATTGAAATCTCACAAGAGATTTGCTAATGCATTTCCAAAATTTTGCAAACTTGTTGATAATGCTAGGCTCTATTGCACAAATGTTGTTGGTGGTCCCCCAGAGGTAAATTTGAACATTTTTGCACACTCTTGTGAATTGAAATGATTAATTTAACACTTTACTAGTATTAACATAGTGTCAAAAGTGTAACAAACTTGTAACATATTACAGCTCATATGGCAGAAGGATGAAGATCACAATTTACCATTGGATCCCAAAAACATCAAATGCTTGGAAATGATAGACAGTGTAAATGCTGAAGCTGATTCTATCCACGAAGTTTACAAGGATCCCAGCGTAATAATGAGACCTGGTTCTATTTGGAATGACATTCTTCTTTCACCTTCAAGGTCTAAGGATCAGAAGGAATTAAAAGAATGCATTCTACAAATAGAAAAATCCATCAGAAAAATGTAACCAATATTGTTGAATGATATGTTCCTCGCGTAGCAAAGTTTTGACGTTAACGACGAATAAAAGGAGGGAGCTAGAAGGATGAGTATTGCAATGAAGTCGTTTTCTTGGCATCAATATGCAAACCAACACTAGTTCACTGCTGTTAAGTTTGCCCATGTACATATACCTAGTAACTCACTAAGTTTGCCCAATCGTGTCTCATTGGAGCATTTTTTAGCTCAAATCTAGTGTATAGTAACTCACTAGCATAAGCTTGATGGTGAGAGGTTTGAAATAATTGCTTTTCCTTTTGTGCACTGTACCATAAGACTGTATCTCTGAGAAGAGTTGATATTATTGGACCATGTGTTTAAATTTACCACTTTATCTCTGTCCTTTGAGGAGAACTTAATTGTAATTTTATAACCTTTCTGTTTATTATATTTTTTAATTCGTTGCAGTACCCAATCTCCATTGATTCGAATTGACTAAGGTGGAACATTTATTCCCTTCTTGATTTACACACTTATTTCTTAAAATCTTTGAATCCTTTAAGGTAGAACATTTTGTTTCAAGGAAGTTATGATTCACCTTTTTTTGTGTTAGTTTTTGTTTTAGACAAAAGTTCAGTTGGTAATCTTCACTTGTCAGTATTTTTTTAAAGTTATACCGAACTCTATCCAAAACCGACCAAGTTCTATTCAACCGGGTCTTTATTCAATACTGATTGGGCTCCACCTTAATTTTTAATAACCCTAATAGAGAACGGAATTTGTGAGCTTAAATAATTTTCCCTGTGATATTCACGAAGATAAAACCTTAACAATAATATTTATAAATATTGATGATAAACTATAAAACAATTGAACAAATCCCTAAAAGATACTCACAATCCAATAAGGGAATTAATCCATGACTCTGTAAGATTTCTTAAAACTAAACCTTAAACCCTAAACTACTCAAATAAGCAAGAACAAAAGTAATCCCTTCTCTTTTACCCATTTTAGTTTCAATATATTTTAATGATGTAACATTTTCTCATTTGATTTTTTTTTAAGACAAGGTGATTACTAAATGTTGCTGAATAGATGTCCGTTCTTAATTTGGTCTCCAAGACAGACATTGTGTGAAGAGAAAGAGTGAGCAAGTCGTCCTTGTTCACTTAGAATGTTGAAAAATAAAAGTGTATAAATTAACAATTAAAAAAGGGTTAAAATTTTCACCGTAATCAATTCGAATCAATGGAGCATGGGTGCTGTCATGAAAATACAAATGTTTTCTCCTTGGGTACTTCCAACATAACCATCACATTACCATTAAATCCTTCTCAAATAGATAGAGATGACATCATAAATTATAATACATGACCAATAATATCGATCCACGTCAAAAACTGCATTTGGTGTAGTCTCGTGATAGAATACACTAGGAAAAAGTTATGAATAATTTGTATGAAATTCTATATCCAAATCCCACTGTTGTTATGATGCACAACAACAAAAAATATTTTTACTTATACTTCTAGCGGTGATTTAGATTTAAATTCTAGATTAATTATGACCTACATTAACTTTTGCTTATCGCTAGTAAAAGAAAAAACTTTTGCTTCTTAATTTTAGTACAGAAAAATTTAAGGAAAGAAGATGGAACCTCGTTACCATTAGCCTATCAAATACGCGACCCAACTTGTTTCACTCTTTCAACTCTTTGGAACTGTAATTTTTGCTTCTAAAGCAATGTATGTGAATAAAGCATATTTTTTTTCTTACATAGTAACTAAAGTTAGGTATATGAACTAGATTTTTTAGTGAAAAAGTCATCCAATATAAAGATCAAAATAACATGCAGTTCGGTCCGTCTTGTGCATTATTTTAAAAATTTTGACCAATCCAATGTGGCTTGAATTGAATTAGATGATATGATTTTTACCAACACATCTTTGTCGACATTTTATCTTACTATTAATCTCTAAATATTAAGCAGTATTTCTAAAATAAACTTAAAAAAGAAGTATATCAATTAACCAATTAATTATTCTACAATACGTTTTTCTCAGGCGACAGGAATATATATTCAAAATAATATTCGAGGAAAACAAAGTATATATACTTCTACTACACATATATAAAGCTTAGTAAAAATTATCAGTGAAATACTAAAGAATACATTATAACATATGTGTGAAACATGTCGTAACATATGTGTATTAAAAAATATCAGTTCAGTTTTTTTTTTTTTTTGTCATAAATGGACGTTTTATATGGGTTCGATTTGAACAGCCCAATGCAAGTGGTTGTTTGGAGTCAATCAGTCCACTAACTTGCTACTTCATGAAAAAAATTAATTTTAAAAATGTTTTATCTGCTTCTAAAGTGAAAAATTAAATTAGCCTTTCTCTGTTATTTATTTCTGAACGATCGAAAAATGTGAAAAGTAGTTATTTTTGGTTGGTAAACAGTCATCTATTTAGCAATATTCTCTTAAAAACGTTATAAAATTATGAATGTTTGTCAATCTGTTTGTGCGCGCGCACACACACACATATATATAGCATACCCAACTGGCCAACTCTCCTTTTTGAGATATAACACATACCGAACTCTAAGGACAACTATGCTAGATTTTTTTTTTTTTTTTTAGAACAACAAGATTAATTGTTTGTATATAAGACATATGTTGCACCACATCAGTTCAACCGACATTGGAATTGTTCATGTTATACAAACTAGTCGCACAGAGTATCAAAGGATGTTGGTGTGTAGCTAGAGTTAGAAATGGATCAATTAAGTTTCTAGTTGGGAACTTTCGCCTTGATGAATTTGGGCTTGGTTTAGTGTAGCCCATTTATTTAAAGAGTTAAGCTAAAACTATTTTAAAAATAATTATTAAGTTTGTTAGATCCACCTATTTAGATGATGATGTTATTATCATTATTAGAAAAAGAATAAAATAAAATCAGAAAATGTAAAATCATTTTACTTTTTCACTCAGTAGATATTAGCATTTTAAATCATAGTTAGCGATATTCCACATTGCATTTTTATATAAAATTATATAAACTTGAAACCATCTAAATTTTTAAAAATGTTTTTTTTTATATTTTCTATTAATATATTTTCACAACTTCAGTTAATATGATTTTGTGTATCACTTAATTTTAGGTTCGTTTATTGTGTATATTGAATTTTATAGATTTTTTAATGCTTTATTTAACTTCACAATTATTAAACAATCATTTAATTTAATGTATATTTAAACATATATTTGAAAAATTCAAAGATGAAACAAGATTTTCTGTAGATCAAAGTAAACTTTTTTTAAAAAAAATTATTAACTTCATTTTACTAAAATTTATTTAATAAAAGCAAACTTAAAAAAAATTATTAACTTATGATACAAGTTAATCTTTAATGGAAACTATAAAAATTAAAAAAAAGTTATTACAAAAGGATACAAGAAGAGGTGTGCAACTTATCATGGTGGAGACAAGAATCAAATTACTCTCTCAACAAGAGTTTAAGCTTTGTAATCTTCTTTATTAATTAAGGAGTAAGACTTACAAAAGGCTCGAATATCTATGTATGTTTTAGTCTTGTGATGTTTTATAGTTTTGGTTGACTTTAGAAATCATCTTTGACTTATAATAATTCTTAGATCTTATGTGTGTTTGTGCCTTGTTGTTTGTGTGGTTAATGTGAACTCTAAGATAAATTTCATCATCTCTTCCAATGACCATTGCGTTGCTTTATTTTAATATGACATCTGCACCTCTTGATATTACTAAATTAAAAAAGAGATTCTCATCTTAAATAAATGATTCATAATGCCTCACATCATCTTGCTTTTGAGATGACATTTCAATCTCTTGATTTCATTAAATAAAAAAACAGAAGAAGATATTATCATCTTAAGTTAAGGGTCTATGATGCATCACATTATCTTGTTTTAAGATGATATCTTCATCTCTTAATTTCATTAAATCAATTGAAAGATCATATCTTAGATCAAGGGTTCATAATACATCTTAGTTATTAGTTAGTTCGTTAGGTTATATATGTCTTAATCTCTCTTTTGTAAGACATCTTTGATCATATTTTGAATATTATAAAATATAAAACACAAGAAAGAGGGTTGAATTGTGTTAATTAATAAATTTCTTTTCAGAGGATACGTTTTGCGTCTGTGATTTTAAAGCTCAGGACATACGCAAATTGTTTTCTTTTCAAAGATTGATTTCAATAAAAACTTAGTTAAATTATATATCCCCGGTTAGTCAATAAAAGAGTAGATAAGATGGTAATGTTTTTATACTGATTCGTCTTATGAAGACTACATCCAATTACTTACCAACTTGCTAAGGTTTCACTAAAAAGTATTATTTGAACCCAACCACTTCTGGCTAATTACAGATATTCTTTGGACACAGCCTTCTCAGGCCAAATAAGGTATTTTTTGGATCTCAACCTCCTCAAGCTAAACAAGATATTCTTTGGACCTTAACCTCTTCAAGCTAAACAAGGTATTCTTTGGACCTCAGCCACCTCAGGCTAAACCAGGTATTCTTTGGAATGCATCCTCCTCAAGCTAAACAAGGTATTCATTCAACACTTAGCCTCCTCAGGCTAAAGCACCATAACAATGGATTTACAAGATTTATCACAGAGAATAATCCTTTGCGCAGAAATGTGTTTACAATGTAAGTTCATAGCGAAATCAGATATGATAGCTTTGTAGCGTAATTTCGTCAACTTGAAATCGTTGAAGTGAAGTCCTTAAAAAGACAGCTTCTTGAAGTATCCGTTAGATTGAGCAATCTGAACGTTGTCATTTTTCTTAGGTACTTCAACATTTGGCCGAGTAAGCAATCAAAACATTTAATGTGGTAGCAGCGGATGTCAGTGCAAGATCAGACTTTGACTGATATGCTCAGAGATTTCACTGAAAAGTATCGTTTAATTTTCGTGTTGCAAAGATTAAATCCAAATCTCTTTCTACCTTTAGAAGCTTTTGAGTAACGACTTGATTTAAGTAGATGCACGTGTTACTTTTAGTATGATAGGACTCACTTAAGCTTCAATAGACAAATGAATTTGACTTAACTTATATTCCAATCATTTGTCTGTTTTCAATCTTCTTCAACTTTAGTCTTCATGTCTTTATAATGAAGCTTGTAACAGATCATTGAAGTTGAGTTAGATCTTTATCACTTCGTCTTGATAGCTTTGAAGGTTCTTCATTTGATGGAAATGCTTGGAAGCTTGATGACTTGATAACTCTTCGTCTTATGACTTGATGCTTTTGCGTTTTATGTTGAGGGTGTTCCTTTCGTCTGATCTTGATTGAGTTGCATTTGATGGAACACTCCGTTTGTCTTGTAATTATCAAAACTTAAGATGTTAAGTCATTTTGACTTAACAAATACAATTGGTACTTGTGAAAGCTTTGCCTTCTCTAGGTTTCTTACTGAACATTCTTTGAATTTCATCAATGGTCTTCCAACCAATATGGCAGTTCCACCTCTAGACTTATTGATTATTGATCATGACATCTCTATCTCTTCCTGTTTCCATTTTTATCATTTCTTTTTCCTTTGGTTACTTGCATGATTCATGAGCTATGTGTGTCTAGTTCATGTTTATGGTGTATGTTTGATGATTAAAGAGGGTAAATTCATATAAGCTAGAAGTTTGCTTATGACAAGTAGTTTTCAGAACAAGTCATTTCATCAAACACCTTGTATGCTTTTGGTAATATTGAAATTACACCATGAATTTTCAGATTTTTGTTGTTATTCAATGTGTTTAGTTTGTCTTTGTTATGTGCTTAATTGTTCCATTGATTTGTTGTATGTCTTGCTTTTAAAATTTCATACTTGTGTATTTTTTTTTGTATTCTTTTTTCATGTGTTAATTCTAAATAGATTCTTAGAATTTTATGTGTCTTGTGATGTTTGTCAATTTTAATCTAATTCCTTTGATCACTATGGTTTTTAGTCTTGTTGATTGCGATTATTGGTTATGAGTTCCAATTGGTGATTGAATTTGGTTGGCCTTTAGTGAAGTGCAAAAAATTTATTTTACACCACAAGTGTTTGAGAAAAAGTGTCAAAAGAAAAGAAAGAACATAAAAAAGAAAATTGAGCACAAAAATATTTAAATGAAAAGAGTGAACAAAAGGCGGTGGTGCATCAATGATTAGAGGGCCAATTGGATCAATAACTATGCTCGTAATTGATGATTGTTAGAACTTATTGCGAATTCAATTTGATTAAATTTTTGGTGCAATAATATTGGTGATGGTTGCCACAAGTATCATTAAAACCTATTTCCTTTGCTTTTGTGATGGTAATACCCTGTAAATGCCCCGTCTTTTGGTAACAATTAGTGACAAGCAGTGCTATAAGTCTTGTTTTGTGACAATTTGAACCGTCGTAAAAAATCTTTGTGTTTTTGTTTTATAATCCTTATCTAAACAATATTTGGTCTCTTTTAAATCCTTTTTTTAATGTGTTTTCTTTTTCATTTAGCCTTATATTATTTATCTTTAAATTTGTTATGGTTTTGTTTTAGTTGTTTAATCTTTTTAACCTTTAGTCTAGTTGGAATTATTTCATCTTGCACTTTGGAAAATGATGGAGGACCATCTCCAAAAGCCCAACAACTCTCCAACTCAAAGCTAGAAGAGGAGGTCAATGCTCAAATCAAAGTCATAGAAGAAGGAGGACCTTACTCTTTTAAATTGGGCTAGAAATAAATTCGTTGTTATTTTTTAGTGTCTGACAAAGTTTATTATTTTGAGTATAACTTGGTCTACACAACTCCAATTAATTTCTTCTTGGTGTTATTTTAAAGCTAACTTAAATGGCTACAAAAGCTACGAAGACACAAAAACCCATTTCGAACTTCATCTAGGAGGAAATTTGGCTTGAAGTTAATGTTTGGATACTGCCAAGATGTCCAGCGGGGTGCCTGACCAGGTTCCATATTTTGCGCATAACTTGGGCTACACACCTCCAATTAAGTTCGTCTTGGTGGCCTTTTAAATCTGACTTAAAGGGATACAAAAGCTATGAAGACACCAAAGCCCAGTTCGGATTGCATCTTCGAGGAAATTGAGTTTGAAGTTAACGTTTGGATGCTGCCAGGATTTTCTAGCGAATTGATTAAGTGTTTAGGCCTATTAGTTTCTTTCAATTATGTATTTGTTTTAATGTTGGAACTAAAGCTTGATGAGGCTTTGAAAAAGTCTCTCTTGGAGTTTTTGATTTTGATGTAATTTTGGTTTTCTTAGATGAATGTATCTAGGAGTTTTTCATATGTATTGATTGTTTTAGATTAGGAAGTATGTGTTGATCTTTGGATGAATGCCTAGAGAAGATTGACAAATTAGTTTGATTACTCATGAGCTGAGTGGATTGAATCCCCTCTTGAAAATGTTTTTGAAAAACTGTTATTTAACTGAAGTAATAGATTACCAACAGTAGGTAATAGATTACCAACAGTAACAGAGGGAAACAAAATGCAGAAAACCACTTGCCACTGGAGTAATCGATTACCAACAAAAGGTAATCGATTACCATGCATAGAAATCACCTAGAATTGCATTCTTCTCTGGTGTAATCGATTACCAGAGGAAGGTAATCGATTACGAACGAAGTAATGTCGATTACCATGGATCGATGTCGATTACCACGTGAAAAATCACCCAGAAACTTAATTCTTCTCTGGAGTAATCGATTACTCACTTGCTGTAATCGATTACCATATCAGTAAATTACTAAAGTTGCCTAAAATGAGTTTTCTAACATCCCACTTGATTCCCCACTTGTTCTAATCATTTTTAAACTCCAGAAAGTCAATTTTTGAGGCTCCAACGTTCTGAAATTAAATGCTCCAACGTTCAGAAGATTTGAGGCTCCAATTGTTTGAAATTTGAGGTTTCAAATGTCAACAATTGAGGCTCCATCTGCATCTATAAATGGAGGCCATTTTGAGAAACAAAGACATAGTTTTTGGTACAGATTTGAAAACACTCTTGAAAGACTTGAAATCCATTTTCAGAAAAGCCTATACACTTTCAAATCCTCTCTAAGAGAGTTTATCATTTTCTTCAAGAGAAATCACTAAGAACTTCAAAGAGTTCTTGAAAGAGTTTTGAGAAAAGGCAACTATATTCATTTTACTGATTGGGTGGTACTCAAAGTTCTATTAAATTGTGATCAGAATCTACACTCCAGGTGTTTTCTAAACTGATCTTTTGTTTATCTATTTGATTGTTGAGTTATTACTCTAGGAGAAAGGTTTCTCTGGATAGAGTAAGAGTATTTGAGAAGTGTTTTCTTAAAGGTTTGATCTTGGGTGTTCCAAGATCAGTGAAGAACAGTTCTTTGGGTTAAAGAACTGGTTTGGGTGTTTTGATTTCGTTTTTGTGTTGCTTGTTGCAGAGTGAATGTAAAAGAACACAAAAGGGATCATTTGATAGTGGAAAACCAATTGCAACAGTTGTTGGATTGGGACTGGATGTAAGCAGTTGGCTGAACCAGTATAAATCACTGTGCACTCTTCTTCTTCCTTACACTCATTACCATTTACCTTACACTGCTATTATCATTGTTAAATACTACAAGTTGTTTGGTAACTGAATTGGTAATTAACTCAGTAATTAACTTGGTAATCAACTTAAACTGGAAAGGGTAGATACAAACATATTATATAAACTGAAAATTGATTACAAACTAGTTATTGATAATTCCTTTGATATTTCTGCTGCATAAAATTGAATATACTCTGTTTAAATCAAAAGGAATTAGTAACTCACGAAAAATAGGCTAAAGTGAACTAGAATCTATTCACCCCCCCTCTAGATTCACCCAAAGGGACCATCATTTAAGACTTGAATTTGGGCCTTGTAATTGTAAAGTGTGCTCAGCCTAGGGTGCCTCTCATCTCACCATTGATCAATCATTTCATCCTAGGGTGGAGAACATTTCAGATTTCTAACCTTAGGCTCATTGCACTTTTATTTAAGTTGGTCAACTTTCTCATTGTACTCACTTTGGTCAAAATTAATGAAATAGAATTTCTAAGACTTGTGTCTTGAGAAAATGAGAAAGCTCTCCTAGGGTTTCTTCTGAGAACCTTGAATCTTAATATGGATCCATGGTCTAAGTGGCGATTTTCCATTCAAGCTTATTGGGTGTCTCATCCATGGCGCTTTCGACACTCCTTTCCTTTTTCCATTTTTGTTATTCTTCTTCTATGTTCTAAACCGAGAGATTGAGTGCTTATTTCGCAAGTTTCTTCATAATCAATTGAGTGTTGGATGATGGGTGAATGAAGATTAGGTAACATCTTGTGAATTTCGTGGAGGTTCATTACTAATCTACATGGGTTTGCATCAAATTTGGTATCAAGAGCTTGTTCTTCACTTAGTTGTTCTTCACTTGTGGTATTGAGTCTACCTCCTATCTTTTTTATTTCCATTTTTGATTCAATTGAAACTGTGTTGAGTTTATTTTGTGTGTCTTGGCTGTCCTATGCATTGAGAATATGTTCTGACACATGTGGTAGATCATACATGGCCTAATTTACATGCTAGACATATTCTAGTTCATAGCCCCCATGTGTTTGATCAATTTTCTCAATGTGTATTTTGTGTCCTCTTTGCTGGAATTTGATTGCCTTGCAATATTATTGACTTCATTAGTGCTTATATGTTTTATTACTACATGTTTAGCTCACTATAAGTTCAAGTTATCATTACCATGCATTATCTTGCTTGTTAGCAAAGTTTGAAATGATTATTTGAGTTATTGAGCCTTGTTATTAGACTTTCCATCAAAGAAAAGCCATGAGAAAAATATAAAAAAACAAATAAAAGGAAAAGAACAAAAGAAAATTCAAGAAAAGAAAAATACAAGAAAGAGAGTTTGAAGAAAATTGAGTGAAAATATTGGGAAAATTAAGTGCAGTACTTTGGTGATTTTGGGTTCCTTAACCACCCACAAATTTAGTGTCCAAGCTCATGTAGGCATTGTTGCTCATTAGGCTCAAGCATCATATTCACAAATTGGATCAAATTTGTTAATAACATGATAATTGAACTTGTGGTGTGCTTCGCATATGCCTAAATATATATGCCCTGTTTTGCCCTATTTTTGGACCCATATTTGTGGCTGCCCTGAACCTAAATTGATCTTAATTCATGCCTTAAGATCATCAAAACCATTTCCCAAAATTTTGTGACATTTGAGCAAATTTTCAAGCCTTAAACTGCAGTTTGGTGACGATTCGGCGATTTTTGTTACAGTTTCGGGTGGTGGTTTGTTCTTTGTGACAATCCTTGATTTGATGACTTCTGGGAACTTGGTTTAGTAGTTTATATTTATTTTAGCTCAACTAGAAGGTTTTATAATTTTCCAAGCTCATTTCATATGCTTTTGAGTCTTGAAAAGTTTGAAAAATTTTGGTGACGGTTCTGTTGAAAATTTCAGCAATTTTGCACTTGTTTGTTCCAATTCTTTTAGTTCTTGTTTTGAAATTTTTTCCAGTTTTAAATATTGGTTTTCCTTCATTTTTAGTGCATTAAATATATTAGCCATTGTCTTTTTAATTAATTCCCCTTTGAGTAGTAATTTTTGTTCATTGAGTTGTCCTTTTTATTACTTGTCTTCCTTGTTTCCTACTAGTTTTGTCTAGAGTTTGTCTTCTTTGATCTCCTTAAGCTTTTTGGCTGAATTGTTACTCTTTCACTTGGAGAAAATTGGACTTATAATTGATAGAGGTTTCTCAAGAAACTCTAAGTGAGAGTGAGAGGAAAAAGGCTAGAGAGTACACTATATAAAGAGCCTCTTAAGTGTGCAAACAAGAGTGTTGAGAGAAACACTTAGTGATAGAGGCCTCCTTAGAGAGATTCCAAAGAGTTCTTGTGTTGCCCAATCTAGCTTCTTCAAGAGTCTCCAAGCCAAGCTTCAATGGAAGCTTTCGGTCAAATGCTTAATGGGTGGAGTTAGAACCGAAAAGGAAAAGTGGAAGGGGGAAGAGAAATGGGGAAGAATGGCGCCATGGAAAGCCAATAAGCTTAGGAGTAACCACCACAACGGAGGTGAGAATCCATTGATAAGATCCAAGAAACCTTGCTAAGAAAGACAAAAGAATCCTCTTTTAAGAAAAGCTCAAATCTTATTCAATTCATCAATTATGCAAAAGTTTTCATACAATTTCGTTTTTACATGTATTTATAGACCATAGGCTACTTGGAAAACAAGCTAAACTAATCCTAACCATAAATAAACTAACTAACCAAAACTAACCTAGGCTTAAGGTAAACAACTAACTAATTAATGAGTAACTAGTTTAAGTTACATAACACTTTCAAGTGACATGTCACCCATCTTTGATTTAAACCCTTGAAGGGCTTTGGGAGATCTAGGGTGGAGATTCTTTCTTAAGTGGAGACATGGATCAACACTTAAGAAAGACAAGAAAGTTTGGTCTACCTTCATGGCCCAATCAAGGAACCCCTCGGCCCCTCCTTCACCACTATACTTAGGAAGTCTCACCTTTGGTAGCCCTTCATCCCTCCTTGGATCATTACCATAGTATGGCCTCCTAGAGTCTTGGCTATACCTCCTAAAATGGTATCCATCACCTCTCTCCCTTCTCCTTTCATTACCATGCTCATCAAAACCGAAACCATCAACCTCATTTTCTACTCCATCACTCCCAATAGAAGCCTCATAACCTCCCCTATTGTTCTCCCTCCTTCTCTCGTTTTCTTCTCTCCCTCTCCTATCATTTGCTTCTTTATTCCTCCTCTCTTCCTCCTCTCTATTCCTACTAGATTCTCCACTAGGCCTCTTCTCACTATCCAAACCTCTCCTCAAAGTTGGTATTCAACCTACTCATCAACACATCCATCATTTTGAGTGTTTTGGGTGACAAATCATTGTCAACACTAGGAGAACTAGCCATTGCTGCAAGAAAATGTTAGTACACAAGAAATATAATAGGAAATAAAAGGATCTCACCACTCTTTAAGTGTATCCACTCAATCAACTCGTGTTTCACACTTAATGGTTTTTTCTCTAATGAAACTCTCATGCCTTTTTCCTCTCTATCTCTTGGTTCTCACTTAGAAATTATTCTCAAATCAATTATCAAGTTCCTACCAAGCCAATGTGAAAGAGGAACAACACCCTAGCTAGGCTTAAGAAGTCCAAAGAGACAAATACTCAAAGACAAAACTAGGATTCCAAGAAAGACAAGCAAAAAAGGCTCAAAATGAAAGAAATGCTAATCAAATATGGAGTAAACTTTGATGAGACAATGACACATGTATGGACAGCAAAGGAACATGAATTTGTAGGGAAAAAACCAGTCCAAACTGAGACTAAGAGTATGAGAATCAAAATGTACAGCCACACACAAATTCAAATTTAGCCACCGAAATTTCACCAAGGTTAGCGACAGATCCCTAGGAATCCGATTAGAGACCGAAAATGAAACCTAAGTTCTATGATTATGCAACCTTTTAAAATTCAATCCAAATGTAAAATAAGGCTCAAAGTGTCCTTAGAGGGATTCCAAAGAGTCCTTGTGTTGCCCAATCTAGCTTCTTCAAGAGTCTCCAAGTCAAACTTCAATGGAAGCTTTCGGTCAAATGCTTAATGGGTGGAGTTAGAACCGAAAAGGAAAAGTGGAAGGGGGAAGAGAAATGGGGAAGAATGGCGCCATGGAAAGCCAATAAGCCTAGGAGGAACCGCCACAATGGAGGTGAGATTCCATTGATAAGATCCAAGAAACCTTGCTAAGAAAGACAAGAGAATCCTCTCTTAAGAAAAGCTCAAAGCTTATTCAATTCATCAATTATGCAAAAGTTCTCAAACAATTTCGTTTTTACATGTATTTATAGACCATAGGCTACTTGGAAAACAATCTAAACTAATCCTAACCAAAACTAAACTAACTAACCAAAACTAACCTAGGCTTAAGGTAAACAACTAACTAATTAATGAGTAACTAGTTTAAGTTACATGTCACTTTCAAGTGAAATGTCACCCATATTTGATCTAAACCCTTGAAAGGCTTTAGGAAATCTAGGGTGGAGATTCTTTCTTAAGCGGAGACATGGATCAACACTTGATGTAGGAACATCTAGGAGGATCACGAGGAGCATGCTAAGGAAGCTAGAAGAGGAAGCAAGGAATCTCCAAGATCAAGAAGATAGTAGCATAGGGCTTTATGATTGTAACCTATTTGTAAACATGTATGAACAAGGTCCTATGTAATAGCTTAAGGGCTTAGTTGTTAAGGGTCCAAAGCCCTCAGATCACATAGCCAAATAGCAAGCCAAAGATCCCTAAGAGTCAAGGTTTCCACAAGGTTTCTAAAAAAATCTCAAGTTTTCGATTAAAAATTGTGAGGAACCTTGAAATCACTTAGGATCAAGGGAAGAGACCTCCTTGAGTTGAGCTTGATTCGTGCCTTGCTCAAAATAAGAGATCTTAACCCTTAATCTCAAGTGATTAAGGATTGATGACTTGACTAATCACATGGGTACCAAGGGGAGACAAACCCATGTGCACTCATGTGAGAGCCATGTGAAGACCATGTGCTTCTTAACAACCAAGTAACTCACTTAGTTACTTGGTGGTCAAGCAAGCCACGGTTTAGCTTAGGAATCCTAACTAGGATTAGGGTTAGTTAACCATAGTTAGGATAGCTTGGAGGCCAAGTCATAGGTGCCTATAAAAGCCCTTGGCCGAAACACTTGTAACACCTTTGATGAAATTTTGAATGCAAGAGCTTTAAAGCTTTGAGAGAATTTTTCTCTTGTTCCCTTAGGGAATTTCCTTGAATCTTATCAATGGAGTTTTTCTTCCATTGTGGCGGTTCCTCCTAGTGTTGGTCCCTATGTGTGAATCTAGAGGGGGGGTGAATAGATTCTAGTTAATCTTTACCCCAAATTCGCGTGTTTCTAATTTCTTTTAATTACCTATCAATTACCTTTCAATTACAGATTCAATTACAAGTTCAATTACTGATTCTATTTCAAACCAATTAAAGAGTTGATTATCAATACAGTTTTCAAATACAGAACAGAATATGATCAATAACAATATAGTGAAAACTGTAAAGAGAGTAAGGAAGAAGATGAGTGCACAGCGATGTATACTGGTTCGGCCAACTGCCTACGTCCAGTCCCAATCCAACAACTGTTGCGATTGGCTTTCCACTATCAAATGATTCCTTTTGTATCCTTTTACATTCACTCTGCAACAAGCAATACAAACAGAAATCAAAACACCCAAATCTGTTCTCCAACCTGAAGAACAGAACTTCCAAGACCTTGGCACCTCCAAGATCAAACTTTGAGAATCACTTCTCAAATACAATGCTCTATCTAGAGAGACCTCTCTCCTAGAGCAACAACCCAAAATTGGAAATACAAAAGATCAGTAAAGAATACACCTCAAGTGCAGAATCTGATCACAAACAAGCTTTATGAAATCCACCCAATCAATGGAATGAATCAAGTTTCCCCTTTTTCTTTGAAAACCTTGATGAACTCTAGATTTAGAGCATATGAAAGTGTAAGAGTTGTTTCAAGAAGCTAGGTTTTCAGCACCTTCATATGTTTCATCAAGATTATACTTATAGAACAAATTTGGAGGAAGAAAACGTGCAAATCTGAGCTACAACGGTCAATGTAATTGATCCCAAATGCATGTAATCGATTACACTAGCCGTTAGAACCCTCCAATTTGAATTTTTCCAGGCATGTAATCGATTACCACGAGTATGTAATCGATTACATTGAAGAGGGAAACCCAGAAAGGTGAATTTCAAACCATGTAATCGATTACACTGGGGATGTAATCGATTACACCAGAGAGTTCTCAGCATGTAATCGATTACATCAACCATGTAATCGATTACACCAGAGAGACTGATCAATGTAATCGATTACACCAAGCCTGTAATCGATTACATCAGTGAAAAATAGATTTCCAAGGTTTTTCAAACTGTTTTTCTCAAATGAAAATCAAACATTCTTCACATGATCAATCATACACTAGTTTTACATATCTCTGGGGTCTTAAGCAAAGAATACAACACATATATGCCTTTACTCAACACACAATACATAGTTATATCCTAGTTACATTCAACTATGGAAAACCGAAAGATACATTCATCAAAACCAAAACACATAAGAGAGACACAATCAGCATTCTTCAAGCTTCAAGTCCAACAATCTCCCCCTTTTTGGTTTTGATGTACCAAATCACATAAGAGGTTTTCCTAGAGTTTTAGGATATGTGTTGTTCTTTGACATACCTGCATATGTTAGAATTTCCAGAAAATACAATATGCATATGCACTAATAATCAACCATTCATTCAAGTATGTATGACATGATTCAAATACAAATATAGATCAAGACCAATGAATCATAAAACAAATTCTCAAAGCAAATTTTATTCATTATGAAAAAAAAAAACAGTAACATAGTTCAATAAAACAGTAAAAAACAAACTCTCAACTCCCCCTATCTAGTTACTCTCCCTATCTAGGATAACCTAACTATTCTCCCCCTATTTGGTATATCAAACCAAAAAAAAAAGAGATCACTGATCATCGCCATCATCATCATCTTGGTTGAGACGCTCCATGATGGTTTCCATCAAAGACCTCATGTCAAGGAAGTGCAAATTTTGATTCCTTTCCAAGTCTTTGATTTGCTTTCCTAGATCCTCTTGGCGCTTGTCCATCTCTTCCAACCTATCTAGGACAATGGACTCAAAACGAGACTTAGGGGTGTACTCCCCATCCGCTGAATCTCCATCATTATCAAAAGGAGGATGTTGTGGTTGTTCTTGTTGTTGTGGTTGGTCTTGTTGCTGTTGTTGTTGTATTTCCTCTCTAGATACTCAGCCCTCAGATGTCTTGGTCAATCTCATCTTTTTCAGCATCATGTCACCAAGCACATGGATATCCCTTGCCAATTCTCTGTGCTCATTGGAGACATCCACTTGACATCTCTCAAGAACACGTGATATGAACAGACCATAAGGGCACTTAAAGTCATGGAATTTCCTTACCTTGGTCATGTTGTCCATGACAACTTGACCCCAATCAATCTGAATTCCATTCTTCAGGGCAGCCATCAAGAGCATATCTTCTTCCATAAGTTGAGCATGATTTGTACCTCTAGCAGCCAATACCCAGCAAATAACATAATGAAGAAGACGGTCGTCAGTGTTGAGACCACCTATGCCAAAGGTCTTCCTCATACCTCTTTCTTTCCTTGCAGTCATATCAGCTTCCCAAGACTCAGGATTCCTCAACATGCTCATGTAAAAAGCATCCTTTTGAAGTTCAAAGCCTTCCTCAGCCAGATTTTCCAAAGTAGGGACTATCCCCTCATTTGTTATTCCACCGAGTTCGAAAAACAAATCGTGAGTCAGAACAATACTCACTCCTTTAACTTCAGATAAAATCCTTCCAGGGTGATATTTCAGATTAGAATAGAATACTCTTACCAAATCAGGGTAAATCTGATCTCGGAGCATGGATTGAAAGGTAAACCCTTCATTGTCAAGCCATCTGAAGTTCACAATCTTTGGGGGTACGAGTTCTCTGTTTGCAAAATCAGTCAAGAAACGAGTTTCTTGTTCCTTCGAAGTGAACCAAGGGTTGTGATGCATGGATTCTTCAGGAGCTTTCCTTTTGGAAGAGGTTTCTTGCCTCTTCTTGGTACGTCTTTCTTCTTGAATATCACGGTTAGCCCTAGCTTTCATCCTTTTGCTGCTTCCTTGTCCGTCCATGGTTTGAAGGTTGAAGAAGGTTGAAGATGAATGTGGGATAGAGAGAATGAAGGCCGTGAGAGATTAGGGTTTAGAAAGGGAATGTGAGTGTGAAGGAAAAACCCTAACTCAGCACTAATAAAGATCACAAGAGACTAGGTTCAATGAATGTGTGCAAATGGGCTTCCAAAATGTGGAATACAAAGCCCAGAAACGAAGAACAAAGCTCTGAAAAACACTTTCAGAGCTCATGTAATCGATTACATTCGTGATGTAATCGATTACATCAGAACCAAAACACCCAGTAATCGATTACATTGGGCCTGTAATCGATTACATCAGAACCTCTCACACATGTAATCGATTACATTGTTGTTGTAATCGATTACATCAGAACCAAAACCTATTGTAATCGATTACATGCATGCTGTAATCGATTACATCCTATAGAAAATCAAAAAAACAAGTTGAAATAAAGCTATGAACTGCAATGTTAAAGATTTTCACATATAGAATGATTGAAAAACATTTGATTCATCATATAAAAGGTCAAGATCATGTTATGCAATGAATTCATATCAAGTTTAAGCACAAATGAATGATTAAACTAATATACTTACAACACTTTATGTGAGATGTTCTTCACTTAGAATACCAAGATTGGTTCTAAGTTTGAAGAACCTCTCCTTGGGCAGAGGTTTTGTGAAGATATCCGCGAGTTGATTTTCTGTGTCAATGAATTCCACCTCACAATCTCCTTTCTCAACATGATCTCTAATGAAGTGATGACGCACCTCGATGTGCTTTGTCCTTGAGTGTAAACCGGATTCTTCGTGATCTTGATGGTGGCTTGTGTTGTCACACTTGATTGGAATATGATCAAGCTTAAGTCCAAAATCCTCCAGTTGTTGCTTCAGCCAAATGGTCTGAGCACAACAGCTACCTGCAGCTACATACTCTGCCTCTGCAGTTGAAAGAGCTACACAGGCTTGCTTCTTGCTATACCATGAGACCAAGCTTCCTCCAAACAAATGACATACTCCACTAGTACTTTTCCTATCAGTTTTACAACCAAAGCAAAGTCAAGCATCACTAAAACCAACCAATGTGGGATACGTACCTTTTGGATACCACAAACCACGTTAGTAGTTCCTTTGAGATACTTCAAGATTTTCTTCCACTGCCATGTGTGTTTCCTTTGGTGCAGATTGGAATCTTGCACAAACACACACACCGAACATAATGTCCGGCCTACTTGTGTGAGGTACAAGAGTGATCCAATGATCCCTCTATATCTTGATTGGTCTACACTTTGTCCAACTGCATCATTATCCAAGTAGAGATTAGTTGACATAGGAATGTTTGAGATCTTACAACTCTCCATGTCGAATTTCTTCAGCAATTCCTTGGTGTACTTTGCTTGATGTATAAAGATTCCATCTTTCAGTTGTTTGACTTGCAATCCTAGGAAGAATTTGAGTTCTCCCATCATAGACATGTCAAACTCCCCCTGCATGCTATTCACAAACTCTTCACACAGAGATTTATTAGTTGATCCAAATATAATATCATCAACATAAACTTGAACCAACAAAATACAGTTTGACTTCCTCCTTATGAAAAGAGTTTTGTCAACATTACCTCTGCAGAACCCTTTTGACAACAAAAACTTACTCAGCCTTTCATACCATTGTCTAGGGGCTTGTTTTAGACCATATAGGGCCTTCTTGAGTTTGTACACATGTTCAGGAAATCTGAAATCAGTGAATCCAGGAGGTTGTGAAACAAAAACTTCTTCATTTATATAGCCATTCAAGAAAGCACTTTTAACATCCATTTGAAACAACTTGAAATCATGTATGCAGGCAAAAGCAAGTAAGACTCTAACAGCTTCTAGTCTAGCAACAGGGGCATATGTTTCACAAAAATCTATTCCTTCTTATTGATTGTATCCCTTAGCTACTAGTCTAGCCTTATTCCTAACCACAACTCCATTCTCATCTAACTTATTCTTAAACACCCATTTTGTTCCAATTACATTCATATCTCTTTTAAAAGGTACTAACTCCCATACGTTATTCCTTTTAAACTGATTTAATTCTTCTTGCATAGCATTCATCCAATATTCATCATTTATAGCATCATCAACACAAGAAGGTTCAAATTGAGATACAAATGCATAATCATCACAGAACATGTTATGAGTAGATCTAGTAGATACTCCCTTATGGATGTCATCAATGATGTTGTCAAGAGATAAATCTCTTGGTTTCCTCCATTCTTTTGGAAACTCATGAGAAGTAGTTGGTGGTTCTTGCTGTTCTTCTTTGCTTGTGCTTTCTTCACCTACATGCTCATCATCATCAACAAACACACTTCCCTTTTGGGGATTGTTAGTTTCATCAAACTTGACATGCACAGATTCCTCAATGCACATTCTCCTTTTATTAAAAACTCTATATGCTTTACTTGATGATGAATACCCAATAAACACACCCTCATCAGCCTTGACATCAAACTTACCAAGAGGCTCTTTGCTATTATTCAAAACAAAACACTTACACCCAAATACCCGAAAATGAGAGATATTGGGTTTCTTGCCTTTATAGAGTTCATAGGGGGTTTTCTTTAAAAGAGGTCGAATCACAATTCTATTTAGAACATAGCACGCAGTGGAAACTGCATCAGCCCAAAAATATTTAGGCAAATCACTTTCATTCAACATAGTTCTTGCTAGTTCTACTAAAGATCTGTTTTTCCTCTCAACAACCCCATTTTGTTGTGGAGTTCTTGGAGCGGAAAAATTGTGATCGATTCCATATTTTTCACAAAACTTTTCAAAATGTTCATTTTCAAATTCCCCTCCATGATCACTTCTAATGGACTTGATTTTCAAATCTTTTTCGTTTTGAATCTTTTTAGCAAGTATTTTGAAAACTTTGAAAGTGGTGTCTTTACTTGGTATAAAAGCAACCCAAGCAAACCGAGAGTAGTCATCTACAACAACTAATCCATATAGATTTCCACCTAAACTAGCAGTTCTAGATGGACCAAAGAGATCCATGTGTAGCAATTCAAGCGGTCTAGAAGTTGAAACAACATTTTTAGATTTGAAAGAGTTTCTAGATTGCTTGCCTTTCTGACATGCATAACATAGGCCTTCTCTTTTGAACTTTAATTCAGGTAGTCCTTCTACTAAGCTCTTAGATGACAGTTTATTAAGTTGATGAACATCAATATGTGCTATACGTCTATGCCAAAGCCAAGATAGATCATCATTAGACGTAAGACATGCATGATATGATGATGAATGATCAAGTTCAAGTGTATAGATGTTACCTCTTCTCTTACCTACCATCAATACCTCATTCGATTCGTTGTTATTAATCTTGCAGCAACCTTTGTCGAATGAAACTTGATAGCCTTTGTCGCACAATTGGCTAATACTCAGAAGATTAAACTTCAAACCTTCCACAAGCAGTACATCTTCAATCACGGAGTTGGATTTGTCTCCAACATCACCAATACCCAGAATTTTGCCTTTGTTATTATCTCCATAAACTACTGAACCGGATTCTTTGGATTTGAAGGAGATAAAGTTACTCTTGTCACCCGTCATATGTCTTGAGCAGCCACTATCCAAATACCATGTTGAGTGTTTGGCTCTCAAGCACACCTACACAAGGAAAGATATCATTTGGTTTTTGGTACCTAAATCTTGTTGGGTCCTTTCATGTTAGAACAATGACTATCTTTCTTAATCCATTTAAACAATCCATTATCTAAGCCTTTCTTTCTAATCATGCAATTATAATGATTATGTCCAGATTGCATACAATAACTACATGAGAAGTTTTTATACTTGCTGGTTTGTTTAAATGTATGGAGCTTCTTGTTATTCTTTTTCAAAGGGGCAGTAAAAGATTTACACTTTGAACAGGGCAATTTCAACTTATCATTTTCATCTTTCAATTCTTGAATATTGGTTTTCAAAACAGAAATTTCATTTTCTAAATCTGCAACTTTGTTTTTCAAAACTTTACTTAGTTTTTCAAATTTTTCTGCTTCTTTAAATAACTCACAAAAAGCAGTATATAGTTCATCATAATCATTATCATTTTTAGAGGAGTCAGAATCACTTACCTCATCATCCGATTCTGGTTTAGCCATAAGACATAAGTTGGCTTCCTCATTTTCGCTTTCACTAGAGGATGAGCAGTCATTTTCTTCCCAAGCAATGTAGGCCTTTTTCTTCCGATACCGGTCCTTCTTGGGTTTTTCTTCTTGCTCCACTCTTCTAGGCTCACTGCTGTTTGATTTCTTCAAGTTAGGACACTCCGATCTATAGTGTCCAGCCTTGCCACATTCATAGCATGTGACCTTTGAAGATGAACCTTTTCTAGCATTGTTGAATCTCTTTTTGTTGCTGTTCTTCTTCATGAACCTTTTGAACTTTCTGACCATGAGATTCATTTCTTGCTCAGATTCGTTTCCACAGCTTGATGATGCATCACTATCACTAGCTGTGTCCTCCATTTTAAGTGCCAAACTCTTAGCCTTCTTGTCTTTTTGCTCTTCATCAGCCATACGTGACATATCCATCTCATATTCTCTCAGCTTACCAAACAACTCAGCACTTGTCATTAAGGCCAAGTTCTTTGATTCTGTAATGGCTGTGACTGTTGGTTGCCATTTTCTGCTTAGAGACTTCAACACCTTTATATTTACCTCTTCCTCAACAAAGACCTTACCGAGTCCTTTGAGGTGACCTCACCTTGTGCCATTCTGAACATTTCATACTCTTGGATGAGTGTGTTCTTTCTAGCTCTTCTCACCTCAGGAGTACCTTCATGAGTCACCATGATAAGATCCCATGCTTCCTTTGCTGTTGTACAAGCTGAAATTCTAAAGAATTCATCAGAGTTTAATGCGGAATGTATAATATTTAAAGCTTTAGCATCATTTTCTGCTCTCCTAATTTCTTCTGGTTCCCACTTCTCAAATGGTTTTTCTAATTCATTTCCATCAACTATATATGTGGGGATTTTAAAATCAGTTACAACAGCTTGCCAAATGTTTCTATTTATAGACTCCATAAAGATTTTCATTCTAACTTTCCAAAATGGATAGTTATCTCCACAAAACAGAGGAGGTCTATTAATAGAGGCACCTTCAGCAAATGGTAATTGATTACTGGCCATTATGGATCAAATTCTAGAGCAACTTACTAGAAGTAGCTCTGATACCAATTGTTGGTCCCTATGTGTGAATCTAGAGGGGGGGTGAATAGATTCTAGTTAATCTTTACCCCAAATTCGCGTGTTTCTAATTTCTTTTAATTACCTATCAATTACCTTTCAATTACAGATTCAATTACAAGTTCAATTACTGATTCTATTTCAAACCAATTAAAGAGTTGATTATCAATACAGTTTTCAAATACGAACGAATATGATCAATAACAATATAGTGAAAACGTAAAGAGAGTAAGGAAGAAGATGAGTGCACGACGATGTATACTGGTTGGTTAATCGCTACGCCCACGTCCAATCCAACAACCGTTGTTGCGATTGGCTTTCCACTATCAAATGATTCCTTTTGTATCCTTTTACATTCACTCTGCAACAAGCAATACAAACAGAAATCAAAACACCAAATCTGTTCTCCAACCTGAAGAACAGAACTTCCAAGACCTTGGCACCTCCAAGATCAAACTTTGAGAATCACTTCTCAAATACAATGCTCTATCTAGAGAGACCTCTCTCCTAGAGCAACAACCCAAAATTGGAAATACAAAAGATCAGTAAAGAATACACCTCAAGTGCAGAATCTGATCACAAACAAGCTTTATGAAATCCACCCAATCAATGGAATGAATCAAGTTTCCCCTTTTTCTTTGAAAACCTTGATGAACTCTAGATTTAGAGCATATGAAAGTGTAAGAGTTGTTTCAAGAAGCTAGGTTTTCAGCACCTTCATATGTTTCATCAAGATTATACTTATAGAACAAATTTGGAGGGAGAAAACGTGCAAATCTGAGCTACAACGGTCAATGTAATTGATCCCAAATGCATGTAATCGATTACACTAGCCGTTAGAACCCTCCAATTTGAATTTTTCCAGGCATGTAATCGATTACCACGAGTATGTAATCGATTACATTGAAGAGGGAAACCCAGAAAGGTGAATTTCAAACCATGTAATCGATTACGGGATGTAATCGATTACACGAGAGTTCTCAAGATGTAATCGATTACATCAACCATGTAATCGATTACACTGAAGAAGATCGATCAATGTAATCGATTACACCAAGCCTGTAATCGATTACATCAGTGAAAAATGGATTTCCAAGGTTTTTCAAACTGTTTTTCTCAAATGAAAATCAAACATTCTTCACATGATCAATCATACACTAGTTTTACATATCTCTGGGGTCTTAAGCAAAGAATACAACACATATATGCCTATACTCAACACACAATACATAGTTATATCCTAGTTACATTCAACTATGGAAAACCGAAAGATACATTCATCAAAACCAAAACACATAAGAGAGACACAATCAGCATTCTTCAAGCTTCAAGTCCAACACCTAGGCTTATGGGTTCCTAACCTTGGCGCCACCATCTTCTTCCTCCTTCCGCTTCATATCCTTTTCTTCTACCTTTCTAAACACCAAAAACCACCATGGCCGAAGAGCTTCTTTGGTCCAATCCTTCGGTGCATCATGGTTGAGGACTAGACTTGGGCAATCCGAAAGCTTCATTGGAGAATTCTTCAAGGAGGCCTTCATTAACACTTAAGCAAGAACTCTACTTAAACCAAAGCTCTTGGATTTACAAAAGAATTTCTAATTAAACCCAAAGTTAACTTGAAATTCTTAGGTGAATTTTAATGCCTCATTAATTCCTTACTTGCATCCTTAAGCTAGGCATCTTAAGCAAACAAAAATTGAAACCATCCACACCTAAACACAAGCTTGGTTGTGAGCTCTCTTTGGACTCACTTACAAGGCCTTACACAAGTACACACTTAGAAAAAATTGTTCAAACAAGTTTACAAACAAATTACAAAAAGTAAGTGCTAAACTATAGCTTGATTGAGGTTGTGCCATGTCTTGGAGCTTTCCTAATTCTTCCTTTGCATGCTTCTAGTAATCCTTTAAGATTTTCCTACATCACTTATATTATTTTGCTTCTAACATATTACATGCAGCAATGGATAGTTCCCCAAGTGTTGGAAATGAATTATCTCCTAGAACCCCAAAGGTTATGGATGCCATGATAGAGAAGTTTATTCACTTGCAACACAACTTCAAGAATGAGTTTCAAGAGAGTGTGAATGAGATGAGGGAGGAAAGTAGGCGAATGAGGGAGGAAGAGGATAGAAGGAGGGAATTTGAAATAACACTAAGAGCAGAAAATGAGAGAAGAGGGAGAAGTAGTAGGAGAGAGTATGGCTCACCTAGAGAGAGTGTGGGAGAGAGTAACTTTGATGAAGACTATGTCTTCCACAACTATGAAAATGAGAGGAGAAATAGAGGGAGAAGATCATCTAGTGGTTATGGTCGAACCTTTGAAGCATTTCCCTATGGTGGAGGAGCAAGGCAAGGTGGAATCAACACCAAGATTAAGCTACCTCAATTCTTGGGAGAAGGTGGAGCTGATTCCTACTATGATTGAGTGATGAAGGTGGACCAAGTGTTTTCTTGCCATAACTATTTGAGGGATGAAGAGAGGTTGAACCTTGCCATTCTAGAATTTGAAGGGTATGCTCTGATATGGTGGAATCAAGTGTTAGTGGATGCTTTTGCTAGGAGGAGGCCACAAATCACTTCATGGATTCAATTGAAGGATGTCATGAAAGAGAGGTTTGTTCCTCACTCTTACACTAAAGATTTACATGTTAAATTGCAAAGACTAACACACGGGTCAAAGAGTGTTCAAGAATACTACAAGAACCTTGAATTGACTATGCTTAGGGCGGACTACCAAGAGGCAAGGGAGGCCTTCATTGCTAGATTCATCCATGGTTTGAACCATGACATTCAAAACATCTTAGAGCTCCAACACTGTCACTCTTGGAGATGCTTTCCATAAGGCCACGAAGATTGAGTGTCAATTGAAGAGGAAAACAACTTTCAAGAGGTCTTTCACACCATACAAATCTTCTTGGAAGGACAAAGGGAAGAAGGAGTATAATTCTTCATCCAAAACCAAGCATGACCAAGAGGATCCAAAGGGCAAGGAGGTAAAGTCGAAACCTAGTTCAATTAAATGTTTTAAATGTTTGGGTCATGGTCATATTACTTCTCAATGTCCCAATAAGAAAACTATGGTTTTAAGAGTGAATGGAGATCTTACTAGTGAGGAGTCACAAGCTTCTTCAAGTGGTAGTAAGGATTTAATAGGAGAAGGAAATGAATCAAGCTTAGCACCCGAAGAAGGAGACTTGTTGATGATGAAGAGGATGCTTGCAAGTTCATGTAAAGACTTGGATGATACACAAAAAGAGAACATTTTCCACTCAAGATGCTTAGTGGAAGGGAAGATATGCTCTCTTATTATAGATAGTGGTAGTTGTATAAATGTAGTTAGTTTTAGACTAGTTAATAAATTAGGTTTGAAAACTTCTTCACATCCAAAACCATATAAATTGAAATGGCTTAGTGATAAAGGTGAACTAGTAGTTGGTAGACAAGTCTTGATAGCTTTCACCATAGGTAAGTATCATGATAATGTACTTTGTGACATAGTCCCTATGGAAGCATCACATATCTTACTAGGAAGACCTTGGCAATATGATAAACATGCAATACATGATGGATTATCTAACACTCATGGAGGTAAAAAGGTTAACCTTAAGTCATTAAGTCCATAAGAGGTTTGTGAAGACCAATTAAAGATGAAAATCAAAAGAGAAAGTGAGAGGCAACAAACTTTGGCCAAGAGAACTACTGAAAATTCAAAATCAAGTGGAAAACATGCATTGGCCAAGACTTCCAAATTAATTACAAGAAATGCCACTATTGATTCTAAAGGTAAAAACAAGTGTGAGAGGTTGAAAGAAAAATAAGCTAACTTGTGTAAGGCTACCCATTATATTAAGAGAGAAATCCTCATTAGGAAATCCATTTTTCTATGTTCACCTAACCTCATTTATTTGAGCTTGCAATGTGTAGGTATTCATAAGATAAAGGAGGACTTGATGCTTGAGAGATCAACTAAAGGGAAGTTGGAGCTTAGTTCTCTATATGATGCACTTGTTTATGCTTATGCTAATCTTTGTCTTAAGAGTGTTGTTAGGTTGTATCCCAAAGAAGCATGGCTGAATCAATATAAAGTTTTTAGTGGCAAAGCTGTGAGGGATGTAAGACCAAGGGTGCCTTGTGAGATGACCAAAGGAAACACTTTTAAGAAGTATTGTATTCTAGGAACAAGAGAGAAGTTGTGCACAGAAGAACTATGGAGACACTTAGATAGAGGAAAGGAAGTATTTGGGAATTTTTCATTACCAAAGAGGGAGACTTCTTTAACTCTAACTTATCCTCTTATTTCTAATTTGCATAACACTTTTTATGACACAATAGAATCTAAAGGCATTAGGCCTTGGACAATGCTTGATAATGATAAGTTGCATTTCTTATTTGACCCCACTAATGAATATGTTTTTTGTTGGACTTGAAGCTGAAGAAGTCGTCTCTTGTTTTTATTTTTGATCTACTTGTAATCTTGATTTTAATGATAGATTGTAAATAGGAGCGTAATTGTATTGATTGTTTTAGAATAGGCTTTGAGTGTGGTTTTTATTCAATCTCGCTTCACAGAGAAGTTGAATCTACTCTGAGAATCAAGCTAGAGCAGTTTGGGAACCCTTTTTCTGTTTTGAAAAGTTGAAAACTGTTGTTTAAAATGGTCTTAAGCTGAAGTAATCGATTACCATATATCAGTAATCGACTACCAACAGGTTGAGAAAACAGGGAAGCTCAAAACACTCTGGAGTAATCAATTACCACATCCTAGTAATCGATTACTTCGTACTTGAGATAACAGAGAAGGCAAAATCTCTCTAGAGTAATCGATTACCACATTCTAGTAATCGATTACCACACAAGAATTCATCGCAAAAAGCTTTTGAACTGCTTTAAATTGAAACCTCTTTGAAATGATTTTCAAAAAAAGAGAGATCTTTGAGTTTTTTCAAGAAGAAAGGAAGAGCGAAAAACTGTTTTTTACAAAGAACACAAGTTCTAAGAATTCTCTTCAAGATTTTAAAAGATTTTCTCTAGAGATGAAGAGTGTGTGAAGGATTGAATACATTGGTTATAATCTTGATCAGATCATACACAACAGGTGTAATCTTTACTGATCTTTATCTTGTTTTTGTATTTTTGTTTTTGGTTCAAGACTCTTAAGAGAAAGTTGTTCTCTAGAAGAAGAGTTAAGGAATTTGAGAGAGGTGCTCTCAAAGGTGATTCTTGAAGGATTCAAGAATTAGAGAGATATGTTCTTAGGAGAAGAACATATGTTTTGGTTATTTTGATTTTGTTTGTGTTTGTGCAGTGTGTTTGTATTAGACACAAGGAATCATTATAGTGGAAAAACCGATCGCAATAGTTGTTGGGTTGGGACTGGATGTAGGCCGAACGCCGAACAGGACAAATCTTCTGTCCAAGCTTTCTCTCTACCTTATCTCTTATCTTTCTCTGTATTTCTCGCTTTACAATTTCCTTCTATGTCTGCTGCTAAATCTCTGAACTGTTATTTGTAACTCAGATAAAAATTGAATCGGGAAAGAAAGTGAGAAAAAATAAAATTAAACGTAGGGAGCTTGAATCTATTCAACCCCCCCCTCTCTAGATTCAACATAGGGACCAACATTTTTGATGTTAAATATCATTTTAGGTGGAAGATTGTTGGACTTGAAGCTGAAGAAGCCATCCCTAGTTTTAGTTTTGATTTACTTGTACTTTTGATCTTTATGATAGATTGTATATAGGAGTTTAAAATGTATTGATTGTTTTAGTTTAGGCTTTGAGTGTAGACTAATTGAAATTTTTCAGATTGACACCACTGAAGAAGCTAGAGAACTAGTTAAGGATGTCCATGTCATCGGAGATAGAGCATTGAAGATGATGAGACTCATCAAGACCGATGCGGGATGGATCACAAGAGAGGAACAACAGGCCATTCCACAACCTGAGCAAGAGGAAGCACAATCTGAGCATGAAGATGAGAACGAAGACAACTCTGTAGAGTACATTCCACAATCACGCTTCGAATCCATTATGATTGATAGAATGGATGAACTAGAAGCAACCGTCAACAAGAGACTTGATGATCTGGGAAAGAGACAAGATCTGCATTTCCTGGAAATGAAGGACTTGATGGAGACGATCATGGAAAGACTCAACCAGGATGATGACTCAGATTAGTAACTCCATCTCTACCTCTCACCTTCTGATTTGATATACCAAATAGGTGGAGTAGTAGTAGTGTAGTTATTAATTAATTGTCTTTAGTCTTAATATTTGGATTGCTTTATTGCTTTACTCTGTAATTGCTTTGAATTTTTTTTTGAATATGTTTTTACTTAAGTATTCTACTTAGGGGGAGCAGATTAAAATAATTGAACATTTTATTGGATGACTGTAATAGTTAGATTTAATTTGCTTTGCAAATAATTGTCTTTATACGTCTGAGATTTGATATAGTGATATGTTTTGGATGATTCATAAAGCTATATGTAAAATGCTGTATGAAATTGATGAAAATTGAAAAAAATAGAAAAAGAAAAACACTAACATTGCAGGACACATCAAAGCCATCATCTACATTGAAGATCAACTACACATCATTGGGTACATCAAAACCAAAAAGGGGGAGATTGTTGGACTTGAAGCTAAAGAAGCCATCCCTAGTTTTAGTTTTGATTTACTTGTACTTTTGATCTTTATGATAGATTGTATATAGGAGTTTAAAATGTATTGATTGTTTTAGTTTAGGCTTTGAGTGTAGTTTTTATTCAATCGTTCCATAGAAAATTTGTTTTTTCCACTTGTGATTTGAGCTAGAGAAGCTTTGGAACCCCATTTTGTTTGAAAGGAATCAAAAAACTTTAGTTTTAAAAGGTTTTAAGCTGAAGTAATCGATTACCACGAGCTGTAATCGATTACCAACAGTTTCAGAAAACAGGGGAATCCAAACTGCTATGGAGTAATCGATTACCACTCCATAGTAATCGATTACTTCGTGCTTGAAGGAACAAGGAAGGCAAATTTCTCTGGAGTAATCGATTACCACTATCCGATGTCGATTACCACACCTGAATTCATCTCAAATGATTTTGAAACTGCTTTAAATTGAAACCTCTTTGAATTATTTCGAAGAGAGAGATCTTTTTGAGTTTTCAAAGAAAGAAAGGAAGAGAAAAACACTAGTTTCTACAAAAAATCTCTTCAATGTTTCAAAGATTTCTCTTGAGATGAAAGCTGTGTGAAAAGATTGAATTGTTTGGATGATATTGTTGATCAGTGCTTACACACCAGGTGTAATTCTATCTGATCTTTATCTTTTGTAATCTTTTGGTTTTAACTCTAAAGAGAAAGGTATTCTCTTGGAAGAGTTGATGAGTTTTTGAGAGAGGTACTCTCAAAGGTTGATTCTTGAAGGGATCAAGGATCAATATATGTTCTTAGGTGAAGAACTTATAGTTTTGAGTATTTGATTTGTTTTTGTGTTTGTGCAGTGTGATTGTATTGAACACAGAATCATTATAGTGGAAAACCGATCGCAACAGATTGTTGGGTTGGGACTGGATGTAGGCCGAAAGCCGAACTAGTATAAATCTCTGTCTAAACTCTCTTCTCTATCTTATCTCTTTTAATTCTTTGTTTTCTTGCTTTAAAATTTTCCCTTGTTTTCCGCTATTTATATCTTTGATACGTTTTGTAATTCAAGATAAAATTGAATCGGGAAAAAGTGAGAAAAAGTTAAGTTATGAAGGGAACTTGAATCTATTCACCCCCCCTCTAGATTCATTAGGGACCAACAATTGGTATTAGAGCTTCAGCTAGTAAATCAATCTAGTAATCCTGCTTAGTTCCCTGTAATGGCTAGTAATCTTTTACCCTTCGCTGAAGGAGCTTCGATAAATAGACCTCCATTGTTCTGCGGTGATAACTATCCATTCTGGAAAGTTCGCATGAAGATCTTTATGAAATCTATTCACAGAAGTATCTGGCAGGCTGTGGTAGATGACTACAAAGTTCCAATGAAAATAGAAAATGGAAAAGAGATAGAGAAACCTTTTGAGGATTGGGACATGGATGACATTAGGAGGGCTGAAAATGATGCTAAGGCCTTGATATCATACACTCTGCCTTGAATTCTGATGAGTTTTTCAGGATATCGGCACAACACAACTGACAAAAGAAGCATGGGAGCTTATCATGGTAACCCATGAAGGTACTGCTGAGGTGATGAGAGCTAGGAAGAACACACTCATTCAAGAGTATGAGACATTCAGAATATTCCAAGGAGAATCTATAATGGAAATGCAAAAGTGATTCACACACATCATCAACCATCTCAAAGGACTTGGCAAGGACTTCATTGAAGAAGAAGTGAATGTCAAGATTCTGAAATCGCTGAATAGAAAGTGGCAACCTACAGTTACAGCCACAACTGAATCCAAGAACCTTGCTGCTATGACAAGTGTTGAATGTAACATCCTCAAAAATTTATTTTCATACGTAGTTAAAACATTTACTAAAAATTCTATAAAAATGTGCAAATAGTAAATTACTGTGCAAATAGTTAATTACTGTGCAAATAGTAAATTACTGTGCAAATAGTAAATTACTGTACAAATAATAAAATTACTGTGGTAAATAGTAAAATTACTATGGTAAATAGTAAATTTACTATAAATAATAAAATTACTGTGGTAAATAGTAAAATTACTGTAGTAAATAATAAAATCACTGAGGTAAATAGTAAAATTACTGTAGTGGAATATTCTGTGGAATATTCTGTGGAATATTCGTGGAATATTCATGGAATATTCTATATTACGTAGCAAATAGTACCTTGGGAATTCTATAAATAGGGCTAGGAGTTTGGATGAGGAAACAAACAAAAGAACATTTCTATATTCTCTCAAGCTCTCTCTTAGGAAGAAATATCTCTAAAAGAGGAACAAGTAAGTAGAGGAAGAGTATAGGAAGTGAGAGAAACAAGTAAGGGGGAGCTATCCTTATCTTACTATTCTTTGTTGTTATTATCTTTATTTTATCGATACTAAGGTGCTAAGAAAATTCTTAGTATGCTCGTGGTTGCGGTTTTGTCCGATCTTCCACAATCGAACAGAATTATTCTTGTTGTTAGGAAAAGGGTGGTAGTGTGGAAGTGCATGTCTAGGAAAGTTCGCTAAGGAAAGACTTGGTACTTAAGTGTGTCCATTAGTGACCCACTCTCTTTCCTGGGAACTTACCGGTGTACTATTCACGAACTACGGTCACTTATACGTTACTATTCACGTATATACGGTCTTGTTCACTTATACGTTACTATTCACGTATACGTTACTATTCACTTATACGTTACTATTCACGTATACGGTACTGTTCACGTATACGTTACTTTTGATGGGTGTTTTCTTGGTGTTTCTTGATTTCCTGGTTTCATGATGTTTATTGGTATTCTTGGTATTTGATGGTATATCAAAATATGAATGATTAAAAATGATATTCTAGAAAGGGAGGTAAAATTTTCATTCATGCATACATGCCTCAAAAGAGGTGGCCTCGGTTTGAGGTGCAGATAATAACTTAATCCGTGCGTCTTGGTGAGATGCCAGACTTGGGGGATTTCCAACAGTGAGAATTCATTTAATTCATGATGATCACATGTTTATTTATGAGATTCTGTGCACCACTGTGGAATCCCAACTGGTCGGTAAGTTTTACGATGATGATGTCGTATTATCTGAGATGGTACCACATTACATATTTTTGGAGTTGAGGTTGGAGCATGCATCATATAGAAATTTCATTTAAGTCACAATTTATTATTTATTTATTTGATTATGATATGTATCATATTGATATTTTTATATGATATGTGTTGTATTGATATTTTTATATGATATGTATTTTTATTAAAATATTGGAACTTACCCTTGCGTGTTTGTGTCTGTGGTTTGACACCTGTGATGATCCTGAATTTTATTCGGAGGAGCAGATTGACAGGTAGATTCAGTAACCACATGTGGAGATGTCAAGGAATGTTAGCTAACACGAGGATGTAATAAAATAATGTATATATTATAATTGTCACAATATTACGTATCTATGTGACGTTTTGTAAACAACTTTTGATGTATGGTTATGATGTGATCTATGTGATGTTTTTTTTTGGTGACGTTTTTTTTTTTTAGCAAGGAAACTATTTTAAGATTTTATTCAAAGAAATATAAAACAAGGGAAACATTTTCAATTAATAATAATAATAAATAGATAAAATTTTAGTAATGAAAAATAGCGGGGCGTTACAGTTGGTATCAGAGCAGTATGTTTTCTTGGACTTGTGAATTTTGAGCTAACCATGTTTTTGTTGTGATTAAGTAGTGAGCTTAGAAGCAATAAGGTTGTGTGAATGATTGTTTGTTTATGTGTTCTATATTCTTGTTTGATTGTTAGTTGATGTGCTTTGAGATTTTATTTTTCGTAAATAGATGGTGGAGGAAATGATAAGGCAATTCCGAGGCACTCGAAAAACTTGCTCAAGCAATTGGAAGTCAAAGTAGGAACAACAACGAACATAACGAATATCGTGGATTTGGGAGCGTTTTCGGAGGAATAATCCGCCTACTTTTGAAGGTGGATATGACTCGAAGGTGCTCAACGATGGGTAAGGGAAATTGAGAAAATCTTTCGGGTAATGGGATGTTCGAGGATAAAAAGGTAATTTTCGCAACTCATATGTTGGTGGATGAGGCGAATCTTTGGTGGGAAAATACTTACCGGTATGAAGCGAAGGAAGGAGAAACAATAAAATGGGGAGGATTTAAGGAATTGTTTTTAGAAAAATATTTTCCGAAGATATAAGGAATAAAAAAGAAATGGAGTTTTTAGAATTAAAACAAGGAACTTAACAAGAATTGAGTATGCGGTTAAGTTTGAAGATCTAGTCGAGATATTCTACACACTACCATGGAAAAGAAGGTGAAAGGTCAAAATGTGTTAAATTTTTAAATGGCACGTCCGTCTGAAATAAAACAGGCTATAAATTATCAAGGTATTCACCAATTTCCAATGCTTGTAAATATGTGTAGAATATATGATGAGGATTCTCGTGCTAGGCTGTATATTATAAAAATAAAAATGTTGGAGGACCCATTAAAAATAAAAAAGATTTGGGTTCGAAAAAAAAAAGGAAACCATACCAAACTTCTCAAGGATTTAAGGAACGTTCTGCTGGAAATTTTTCTAAAACTCCTATGAGAAATCGTGAATCTAATCCTGTTAATGTCAAGTGTTTTAAGTATGGAGAATTTGGACATTATGCTTCATCATGCATCTGGTGCTACAAATGTAACATAAAGGGACATCTAGCAAAAGATTGTCCGGAAAGAGAAGCATGTCGAGAAAATCCGTCTAAAAAACCGAAGGCTCAAGGAAGAATTTTTCTCTTAATGGAACCGAGACTTAACCTTTGATTCGAGGTAAATGCTTCATAAATGAAACTCCTTTAACTGTGTTATTTGACTCGGTGCTACTCATTCTTTTGTGTCATATTCTTGTGTACAAAAATTGAAACTCCTGTGTCTTCATTAAACTTTAAATTAGAAGTAAATACTCCAACCGAGACTTGGTTTTTAACCTCGATATCTGTCTAGACTGTAAAATAAAAATTGGTGATAAAACTTTTCGTGTCAATTTGATTTGTTTACCTCTTCAACAAATTGAAGTTGTTTTAGGTATGGATTGGTTGTCCACTAATCATGTTTTGTGGAATTGCTTTGACAAAACAATTATTTTTCGAGACCCGGAGGTGAGTAGGGATATTGAAATTGTTTCCATAAATAAAGTCTTAAAATCTTTAAAGGAAAACAATACCCAAGTATACATGATCACCGCTAATGAAACTAAATCTGAAAATGAGGTGAGTAGTGTGCCAATAGTAAAAGATTTTACTGAGAGATATTTCAAGAAGTGGATCAATTACCTCACGAAAGAGAAATAGAGTTTTCCATTGATTTAGTTCCGAGAACAGGACCAATTTCCATAGCACCATATAGAATGTCTCTCTGTAGAATTAGTGAGAAGTCAAGAAACAAATTGAAGAATTGTTAAGTAAACAGTTTGTAAGACCTAGTGTATCACCCTGGGGAGCTCGAGTTTTGTTAGTTAAGAAAAAGGATGGAACCATGAGAATGTGCATAGATTATAGACAATTGAATAGAGTAACCATTAAGAATAAATATCCACTTGCCTAGGATTGATGATCTTATGGATCAATTAAAAGGAACTGTATTTTTAGTAAGATTGATTTAAGATCAGGATATCATCAGATTAGGGTAAAATCGAGGATATTCCAAAAGCTGCTTTTCATTGCACCCGTTATGGGCACTATGAGTATTTAGTTATGCCTTTTGGAGTGACTAATGCTCAGAGTATTTATGGATTACATGAACCGAATTTTTCACCCTTATCTTGACCATTTTGTAATTGTATTCATTGATGACATATTAGTGTATAGTAAAACTAGGGAGGATCATGCCAAACACTTAAATATAGTATTACAGATTTTAAAGGACAGAAAACTTTTTGCTAAATTATCTAAGTGTGAATTTTGGATGGAGAAAATGAAATTTTTAGGACATGTGATATGTCGGGGAGGAATATCGTAGATCCATGTAAGGTACAATCTGTTTTGGAATGGGAGAAACCTAAAAGTGTAACGAGAGATTAGGAGTTTTCTAGGATTAGCGAGGATATTATAGGAGATTTATTAAAGATTTTTCTAAAATAGCTTTGCCTTTGACTACCTTGACTAAAAAGAGTCGGGCATTTATTTGGACAACTCAATGTGAGGATAGTTTTCAAACTCTAAAGGAAAGATTGACCACTTTGCTCCGGTATTAACTCTACCCGATCCCAAAGAACCTTTTGTAGTGTATTGTGATGCATCCAAAATGGGTTTAGGGGAGTATTGATGCAAGATTCAAAAGTTGTAGCATACGCTTCTAGACAACTTAAGATTCATGAGAAAAATTATCCAACCCATGATCTAGAATTAATTTGTAGTATTCACACTTAAGATATGGAGACACTATTTGTATGGAACTAGGTTTGAAGTATTTAGCGATCACAAAAGCCTTAAATATTTATTTAGTCAAAAAGAATTAAACATGAGACAAAGAAGATGGATGGAATTTTTAAAGGACTATGATTTTGAACTTAATTACCATCCCAGGAAAGGCTAATGTGGTAGAGATGCTTTAAGTAGGAAGTCTTTGATTATGTCTTCTTGATGATTAGAGAAATGGATTTATTAGAACAATTTCGAGATCTTAGTTTAGTGTGTGAAACTACTAATACGAGTATTAGATTAGGAGCTTTACAAATTTCTAACACATTTTTGGAAGAAATTAGACAGAAGCAAGAATTTGATCCTTTTCTGAAAACTCAAATGGAAATTTTGAATCAAGGAAAAAGTAGTAAGTTTAAGATTGGAATGGATGGTATTTTGAGGTTTCAAGATAGAATTTGTATTCCTAATATAACAGAAGTTAGAAAAACAATTTTGGAGGAAGCACATAAAAGCAAATTAAGTATTCATCCTGGTGCCACTAAAATGTACAAAGATTTGAAAACCATGTTCTGGTGGCCTCGAATGAAGAAAGAAATTTGTGAATATGTGTATTCTTGTTTAATTTGTCAAAAGGCTAAAATTGAACATCAGAAACCCTCAGGTTTATTGCAACCTTTAGAAATACCACAATGGAAATGGGATAGCATATCTATGGATTTTGTGGTAGCTTTGCCAAGAAGCCCTAGGGGATTTGATTCAATTTGGGTTATAGTAGATCGTTTAACTAAGTCTGCACATTTTATTCCTATTAATATTAGGTATTCTTTAGAGAAATTAACTAATTTGTACATAGGTGAGATTGTAAGATTACATGGTGTACCATCTAGTATTGTATCAGATAGAGACCCTAGATTTACTTCAAGATTTTGGGAGAGTCTACATAAAGCTTTAGGCACCAAATTAAAATTAAGTTCTGCCTATCATCCCCAAACTGATGGACAACCGAAAGAACAATCCAATCTTTAGAAGATTTATTGAGAGCTTGTGTTCTAGAACATAAGGGTTGTTGGGTAGACTTTTTGCCTTTGATAGAATTTACCTACAATAATAGTTTTCATTCTTCCATTGGTATGGCACCGTTTGAAGCTTTATATGGAAGAAAATGTAGAACTCCTTTGTGTTGGACTGAATCAGGAGAAAGTTTAATTTTAGGACCTGATATTGTACAACAAACCTCAGAAAAGATTAAGTTAATTCAGGAAAAAATGAAAATGGCACAAAGTAGGCAGAAAAGTTATCATGGCAAAAGAAGAAAAGATTTGGAATTTGATGTTGGTGATCACGTATTCTTAAGGGTAAATCCATGGACTGGTATTGGAAGAGTTTTAAAATCCGAAAACTTTCACCTCGTTTCATTGGTCCCTTCCAAATAATAAAAAGAGTAGGCCCAAGTGGCTTACCAAATTGCTTTACCTCCAATTCTTTCTAATCTTCATAATGTCTTTCATGTTTCACAACTTAGTAAATACATTCTGATTCATCACATGTAATTGAGTTAGATGATATACAAATAAAGGATAATCTAACCTATGAAGCATTACCAATGAGAATTGAGGATAGAAGAATCAAAACCTTAAGAGGAAAAGATATTTCTTTAGTAAAGGTTATCTGGAAAACGGATGATGCGACATGGGAATTGGAAAGTGAGATGCAGAAAAGCTATCCTACATTATTTCAATGAGGTAAATTTCGAGGACGAAATTTCTTTTTAGGGGGGGAGAATTGTAACATCCTCAAAAATTTATTTTCATACGTAGTTAAAACATTTACTAAAAATTCTATAAAAATGTGCAAATAGTAAATTTTGTGCAAATAGTTAATTATGTGCAAATAGTAAATTCTGTGCAAATAGTAAATTGTACAAATAATAAAATTACTGTGGTAAATAGTAAAATTACTATGGTAAATAGTAAATTTACTATAAATAATAAAATTACTGTGGTAAATAGTAAAATTACTGTAGTAAATAATAAAATCACTGAGGTAAATAGTAAAATTACTGTAGTGGAATATTCTGTGGAATATTCTGTGGAATATTCTATATTCTGTAGCAAATAGTACCTTGGGAATTCTATAAATAGGGCCTAGGAGTTTCAGATGAGGAAACAAACAAAAGAACATTTCTATATTCTCTCAAGCTCTCTCTTAGGAAGAAATATCTCTAAAAGAGGAACAAGTAAGTAGAGGAAGAGTATAGGAAGCTGAGAGAAACAAGTAAGGAGCTATCCTTATCTTACTATTCTTTGTTGTTATTATCTTTATTTTCTCGATACTAAGGTCTTAAGAAAATTCTTAGTATGCTCGTGGTTGCGGTTTTGTCAGATCTTCCACATCGTAACGTAATTATTCTTGTTGTTAGGAAAAGGGTGGTAGTGTGGAAGTGCATGTCTAGGAAAGTTCTGGCTAAGGAAAGACTTGGTACTTAAGTGTGTCCATTAGTGACCCACCTCTCTTTCCTGGGAACTTACCTGGTGTACTATTCACGAACTACGGTCACTTATACGTTACTATTCACGATATACGATCTTGTTCACTTATACGTTACTATTCACGTATACGTTACTATTCACTTATACGTTACTATTCACGTATACGGTCATTCACGTATAACGTTACTTTTGATGGGTGTTTTCTTGGTGTTTCTTGATTTCCTGGTTTCATGATGTTTATTGGTATTCTTGGTATTTGATGGTATATCAAAATATGAATGATTAAAAATGATATTCTAGAAAGGGAGGTAAAATTTTCATTCATGCATACATGCCTCAAAAGAGGTGGCCTCGGTTTGAGGTGCAGATAATAACTTAATCCGTGCGTCTTGGTGGGATGCGGACTTGGGGATTTCCAACGGTGAGAATTCATTTAATTCATGATGATCACATGTTTATTTATGAGATTCTGTGCACCTTTGTGGAATCCCAAGTGGTCGGTAAGTTTTACGATGATGATGTCGTATTATCTGAGATGGTACCACATTACATATTTTTGGAGTTGAGGTTGGAGCATGCATCATATAGAAATTTCATTTAAGTCACAATTTATTATTTATTTATTTGATTATGATATGTATCATATTGATATTTTTATATGATATGTGTTGTATTGATATTTTTATATGATATGTATTTTTATTAAAATATTGGAACTTACCCTTGCGTGTTTGTGTCTGTGGTTTGACACCTGTGATGATCCTGAATTTTATTCGGAGGAGCAGATTGACAGGTAGATTCAGTAACCACGTGTGGAGATGTCAAGGAATGTTAGCTAACACGAGGATGTAATAGAATAATGTATATATTATAATTGTCACAATATTACGTATCTATGTGACGTTTTGTAAACAACTTTTGATGTATGGTTATGATGTGATCTATGTGATGTTTTTTTTTTGGTGACGTTTTTTTTAGCAAGGAAACTATTTTAAGATTTTATTCAAAGAAATATAAAACAAGGGAAACATTTTCAATTAATAATAATAATAAATAGATAAAATTTTAGTAATGAAAAATAGCGGGGCGTTACATTGAACTGTTTGGGAAACTTAGAGAATATGAAATGGATATGACTCGAATGGCAGATGAGGAGCAGAAATACAAAAGAGCCAAAGGAATTGTTCTCAAAGTAGACCGAACAGAAACAGAATCTGAATCCTCTGAAGATGGAAATGATTCACAAGAAGACCAAGTGAACTTGATGGTAAAGAAGTTCAGAAAGTTCATGAAAAACAACACTAAAAAGAAATTTGGTCAACCAAGAAAAGGAATTAAGAAGCAAGATAATACTTCAGTCAAAGTGACATGTTATGAATGTGGGAAGATTGGGCACTACAGATCAGATTGTCCAACCTTGAAAAGAAGCAACAATACTGAAGTGAGAAAATCTGAGAATGAAAGAAATATTAGAAAAGAAAAGAAGAAAAAGAAAGCATACATAGCTTGGGATGAAGGCTACACATCCTCAACATCTGAAAGTGAAGATGAGGAGGCGAATGCGTAACTTATTAATGGCAAAAGCATCCAGTGAGGTAAGTGATACAAACTCAATTATGGATGAATATGATGAATTGCATTCTGCCTTTTGTGAGCTTTATAATCAAGCTGAAGCTTTTGAAAAAGAAAACATAGTATTGAAAAAGGAAGTATTCATGTTGAAACAGAAAATATGTGAGTTAGAAACTAATATTTCTAAGCTAAAGGAACTCAACATTTCTGTAAACCATGTTCACATGAAATCTGGAAACACTAAACATGCTAAATTCACTTGTACTTATTGCATGAAACCTGGACATAAATCATACAATTGCATAATTAGAAAGAAAGGGATTTCCAGTGGCAAATACAAATGGATTAAGAAAGAAACCTATAGCACTAACATGCATGGACCCAAGAGGAAGTAGGTACCAACTGCAAAATAAGTTCTTTTTCTCTTGCAGGAAAGCCTGAACAACAGAAGCTCAATTTGGTACTTAGACAGTGGCTGCTCAAGGCATATGAGAGGTGATAGAAGGAACCTGAGCACCTTCACACCAAGAGAAACTGGATCTGTTGTTTACGGAGACAACAACAAAGGGAAAATACTAGGCTACGGTACTGTTGGATATAAGGCAAACATAGTAATAGAAGACGTATTGCTAGTTGATGGATTAAGGTTCAATCTTCTGAGCATCAGTCAACTATGTGACAAGAACTACAGAATTGCTTTTGATGAAGAACATTGTCTCATCAGCAACAAAGACTCAGATGAACTTCTCATGATTGGCAAGAGATCTAACAACATTTACATATTAGAAGTAGATCATTCTTCTCCTTACTCTACATGTTTAACTTCTAATGATGATCTATCTTGGCTATGGCATAGGAGAATAACACACATTGACATATTGCATTTGGATCATGGCTATGCAAGAAGAACTCAACCAGTTCAAAAGGAATGGAGTTTGGGAACTTGTTCCAAACAAAGGCAACATGAACATTATTGGTACAAAGTAGGTATTCAAGAACAAACTGAGTGAAGGAGTTGTGGTCAGAAACAAAGCAAGACTTGTGGCAAAAGGCTACAATCAATAAGAAGGGATTGACTTTGAAGAAACCTTTGCCCCTGTTGCAAGACTTGAAGCTGTTAGACTACTCCTGGCTTATGCTTGCATCAACAATTTCAAATTATACCAAATGGATGTAAAGAGTGCATTCTTGAATGGTTATATCAATGAAGAAGTCTATGTAGAGCAACCACCCGGTTTCACAGATACTACTTGGCCTACACATGTCTACAAACTTCATAAAGCCTTGTATGGGCTGAAGCAAGCCCCTAGGCAATGGTATGATAGACTGAGTAAGTTTCTCATATCAAAAGGATTCCACAGAGGTAAAGTAGATAAGACTTTGTTCATTAAGAACGAATCTAACTACATTTTATTGGTTCAAATTTATGTTGATGACATTATCTTTGGATCATCTAACCAACAACTTTGTGAAGAGTTTGTGAAAGATATGCAGGAAGAATTTGACATGTCCATGATTGGAGAACTGAGTTTCTTTTTAGGACTCCAAATCAAACAAATGGAAGGTGGCACATTCATACATCAGGCTAAGTACACTAAAGAACTACTTAAGAAATATGAGGTGACTAATTGCAAAGTGTCAAATACACCTATTTCTACTAACACTTATATTGAGATTGATGAAGCAGGTGATGAAGTTGATACTACCTTATACAGAGGTGTTATAGGATCTTTACTTTATCTTACGACGATGAGACCCGATATCATGTTTTTCGTATGTTTTTGTGCTAGATTTTAATCTGCACCGAAGCAATCTCATTGGCTAACAGTGAAGAAAATTCTTAAATACCTAAAAGGAACAATAAGTTGTGGACTATGGTATCCAAAAGGAACCTCACCATTACTTGTTGGTTTCAGTGACTCTGATTTTGCAGGTAGCAAAACGGATAGGAAAAGCACTAGTAGAACATGTCACATCTTCGGAGAATGTTTGATATCGTGGAATAGCATAAAGCAAGCTTGCGTAGCACTATCAACTGCAGAAGCTGAATATGTAGCTGCGAGAAGTTGCTGTGCTCAAGCAATTTGGTTAAAACACCAACTTGAAGACTTTGGGCTAAAGATAGACCACATTCCCTTGAAATGCGACAACACAAGCGCTATAAGTATCACAAGCAACCCTGTACTGCACTCAAGAACAAAACACATCGAAGTCAGACACCACTTTATTAGAGATCACATCGAAAAAGGAGACTGTGACATCGAATTCATAGACACGGAAAATCAATTGGCGGATATATTTACAAAGGCATTACCAAAAGAAAGGTTTTACAAACTTAGATCAAACCTCGGGATTTTGAGTGAGGAACATCTGAACTAAAGCTTTTTACTTGATTACACTTATCCATAACTCTGTTTTTGTGAAAATTTTTCAAGAAAAACCTTCTTCTGATAGAAATAATCGATTACCAAGGGAGGATAATCGATTACATCGAGTGAAATTCACTCTGGGAAGGATTTTTGTACTGGAGTAATCGATTATCACGAGCTGTAATCGATTACCACAGAACAAGTTTTCAAAATTTTTGGAAAAATCCTCTGGAGTAATCGATTACCAGTTTACTGTAATCGATTACCACGACTGTTTTCCCTGTTTTTCTTCTTCCCTCTATATAAGAAACTGAGATAATCGATTACCAACTACTAGTAATCAATTACCTCGTTCTTGGGCTAATCTTTTGAGCTTTGATCTCTCTTATAAGAAGTGCAGGTGCAACTCTTCAACTCACCATTCACCTTCTTACTCAGAAAAACCCTTCACCTTCTTCCTCCAAACCCTAGAATTTCAATTTCTCTCAACAATGGAAGAACAAGGTAAAGGCAAAAGAATCAAGATGAGGGCAAACCGATACAGCCAAGAAGAGATTAAGGGAAAGAAAAAGGTGGGAGAATCTTCCAAGAGGAAGAAACCAACATCCTCAGAGCAACCAGAAATTCCTCCTCCTCCTCAACCACAAGAATCAGGGGTCAACCGGTGGTTCACCTCCAAAGGACAAGAGACTAGGTTCAACCTCGACTTTGCTAACAAGGGTCTTGTTCCACCCAAGATTCTTGACCTACAATGGCTGGATAATCAGAGTTTCACGTTCCAGACCTTCCTGAGACAACAACACCTGGAGAGGTTCGTAGGGATGAAAGGGTTCATCTATCCAGACTTGGTTTGGGTGTTCTACTCAAACCTCAAACCAAATATGGAGAGGATGACAGTGAGTTTAGAGATAAAAGGTATCAAAATAACCCTAACCCCTGCTCACTTTTTGCAAATTGCTGGCATAAGGAAGGAAGGGATTATCGGACATGTAGACAAACTCAGACAAAAAAGGTTTGATTTACAAAAGGACTCTTTTTACATGAGCCTTCTGAGGAACCCCCAACACTGGGAAGAGGAAAGGAATTCCAGAAGAGCACAGGGCAAGAAAGTTACCTACAACATTGGTGGCGACGGCGGATGATAGGCTACTACACTACTCTTGTTTGCTAGATCTTGCGCAAGGGAGCAAACCATGCCCAATTGAGTGAGGATGACATGATTCTCATTCTTTGCTCTGAAGAATGGGATTCAAGTGGATTGGACGCACATCATAATGGACAACATCTTTGAAAACTAGAAGACTTCTAGACAATAAGTGTCCTTACTCTCTTTTTATCTCTAGACTAATTGAAATTTTTCAGATTGACACCACTGAAGAAGCTAGAGAACTAGTTAAGAATGTCCATGTCATCGGAGATAGAGCATTGAAGATGATGAGACTTATCAAGACCGATGCGGGATGGATCACAAGAGAGGAACAACAGGCCATTCCACAACCTGAGTAAGAGGAAGCACAATCTGAGCATGAAGATGAGGACAAAGACAACTCTAGAGAGTACATTCCACAATCGCGCTTCGAATCCATTATGATTGATAGAATGGATGAACTAGAAGCAACCGTCAACAAGAGACTTGATGATCTGGGAAAGAGACAAGATCTGCATTTCCTGGAAATGAAGGACTTGATGGAGACGATCATGGAAAGACTCAACCAGGATGACGACTCAGATTAGTAACTTCATCTCTACCTCTCACCTTCTGATTTGATATACCAAATAGGAGGAGTAGTAGTAGTGTAGTTATTAATTAATTGTCTTTAGTCTTAATATTTGGATTGCTTTATTGCTTTACTTTGTAATTGCTTTGAATTTTTTTTTGAATCTGTTTTCACTTAAGTATTCTACTTAGGGGGAGCATATTAAAACAATTGAACATTTTATTGGATGACTGTAATAGTTAGATTTAATTTGCTTTGCAAATAATTGTCTTTATACGTCTGAGATTTGATATAGTGATATGTTTTGGATGATTCATAAAGCTGTATGTAAAATGCTGTATGAAATTGATGAAAATTGAAAAAAATAGAAAAAGAAAAACACTAACATTGCAGGACACATCAAAGCCATCATCTACATTGAAGATCAACTACACAACATTTGGTACATCAAAACCAAAAAGGGGGAGATTGTTGGACTTGAAGCTGAAGAAGCCATCCCTAGTTTTAGTTTTGATTTACTTGTACTTTTGATCTTTATGATAGATTGTATATAGGAGTTTAAAATGTATTGATTGTTTTAGTTTAGGCTTTGAGTGTAGTTTTTATTCAATCGTTCCATAGAAAATTTGTTTTTTCCACTTGTGATTTGAGCTAGAGAAGCTTTAGAACCCCATTTCGTTTGAAAGGAATCAAAAAACTTTAGTTTTAAAAGGTTTTAAGCTGAAGTAATCGATTACCACGAGCTGTAATTGATTACCAATAGTTTAAAAAGAGGGGAATCCAAGCTACGGAGTAATCAATTACCACTCCATAGTAATCGATTACTTCGTGCTTGAAAGGAACAAGGAAGGCAAATTTCTCTGCAGAGTAATCGATTACCACTATCCGATGTCGATTACCACACCCGAATTCATCTCAAATGATTTTGAAAGCGCTTTAAATTGAAACCTCTTTGAATTATTTCGAAGAGAGAGATCTTTTTGAGTTTTCAAAGAAAGAAAGGAAGAGAAAAACACTAGTTTCTACAAGAAATCTCTTCAAAGTTTCAAAGATTTCTCTTGAGATGAAAGCTGTGTGAAAAGATTGAATTGTTTGGATGATATTGTTGATCAGTGCTTACACACCAGGTGTAATTCTATCTGATCTTTATCTTTTGTAATCTTTTGGTTTTAACTCTAAAGAGAAAGGTATTCTCTTGGAAGAGTTGATGAGTTTTTGAGAGAGGTACTCTCAAAGGTTGATTCTTGAAGGGATCAAGGATCAATATATGTTCTTAGGTGAAGAACATATAGTTTTGAGTATTTGATTTGTTTTTGTGTTTGTGCAGTGTGATTGTATTGAACACAGAATCATTATAGTGGAAAACCGATCGCGACAGATTGTTGGGTTGGGACTGGATGTAGGCCGAAAGCCGAACCAGTATAAATCTCTGTCTAAACTCTCTTCTCTATCTTATCTCTTTTAATTCTTTGTTTTCTTGCTTTACAATTTTCCCTTGTTTTCCGCTGTTTATATCTCTGATACGTTTTGTAATTCAAGATAAAATTGAATCGGAAAAAAGTGAGAAAAAGTTAAGTTGTGAAGGGAACTTGAATCTATTCACCCCCCCTCTAGATTCATATAGGGACCAACAAAGATTGAGTTTAAGGAGGAGGGAACATCACTAACTTCCTCACCAAAAAGTTGTATATTAAAGAAGAGTTCCAACCAAGTAGATTCACCATGGAATGAAAGACTAGTATCTACATATCTAAAGAAGGAATTAGAAACTCCTTGGAGTTTTGGTTTATTCATAGAAAATCACTTGATTTCCTTCTTCACTTCTCTACATTTTAATATTGATATTAGTGGGCAAAACATCTTGATATTCAATGATAAATTTAATAAGGCTTGCTTGATCTTTGATTCGGGTGAAATTTATTTTGTAGGTATGAAGCTAAGGCAACTTGAGGACAAGTTGACCACAAGAAGGAGGGTTTGATGGAGGACCATCTCCAAAATCTTAACAACTCTCCAACTCAAAGCTAAAGGAGGAGGTCAATGCTCAAATCAAAGTCATAGAAGAAGGAGAACCTTACTCTTTTAAATTGGGCTAGAAATAAATTCGTTGTTATTTTTTAGTGCTTGACAAGGTATAGTATTTTGAGCATAACTTGGGCTACACAACTCCAATTAAGTTCGTCTTGGTGTCATTTTAAAGCTAACTTAAATGGCTACAAAAGTTACGAAGACAGAAAAGCCCAGTTCGAACTTCATTTAGGAGGAAATTTGGCTTGAAGTTAATGTTTGGATACTGCCAAGATGTCGAGCGGGGTCCCTGACCAGGTTCCGTATTTTGTGTTTAACTTGGGCTATACACCTCCAATTAAGTTCGTCTTGGTGGCCTTTTAAATCTGACTTAAAGGTGTAAAATAAAAATACACATGAAGGGGGGTTGAATTGTGTTTTTCAATTAAAATTCTTTCGGACGATGCGTTTTTGCGTCTATATAAAATAATTTGGATCAGACGCAAACTTAAGATTATTCTTCAAAGATTGCTTTTAATTAAATCTATTGTTTAAGTTATTATCCTCGATTAGTAGGTAGTTAAAAATAATCAAAGCAATAATATTTTTATACTGGTTCGTCTTATAAAAGACTACGTCCAGTTACCCAGCAACTTGTTGAGGTTCCACTAAGAGTATTCTTTGAACACAGTCACTTCTAGCTAACAATACAGATATTCTCTGAACACAGCCTTCTCAGGCTAAAGCGGTATTCTTTATCCCCAACCTCCACAAGCTAAACCCAGGTATTCTTTGAACATAGCCTCCACAGGCTAATCAAGGTATTCTTTCAACACTTAGCCTCTTCAGGCTAACAAAGGTGTTATTTGGACTTCAACCTCCTCAGGCTAGATTCACAGTATTCTTTGGACTACCAGCCTCCGCAGGCTTGATGCAAGGTATTCTTTAAACACTTAGCCTCCTCAGGCTACAATATCACCACAACAGTGGCTTACAATAAGTTCAAAATAGAAAATATCCTTTACGTTGAGCGGGATTTTACAAAGTGAATTCTATTCTAAGTTTGTGGCGAGCAAACTTGTTTTCTTGAGAGCTTGAGCGAGTATGAATATATTTTTAATCAGAGTAGTTCGCCAACTTGAACTCGCAGAGATGAACTCCTTTTATAGTTGGTTGTGTGAAGTAACTGTTAGACTGTAGAAGTGATGTAGGCACATCAAGGAGGATCACTAGAAGCATGCAAAGAAGGTTAGAGAAGGGGGCAAAGGAACTTCAAGAGCAAGGACAAGAAGATAGTATAGGACTTAAGAATTGTAACCTACTTGTAAACTTGGATGAACAAATCACTAGTCTTATGTAATGCTTGTAAGTATAGGGTTAGGGGTCCAAAGCCTCGGTTTCCTTTAGACTAATAGGCCAAGCGATCCAAAGGTTTCACACAAGTCTTCCATCTCCAAAACATGTTTCCAAAACCTTGTGTGAAACCTTAGAAACTAGGCTTAAGGAAGGAACTCCTTAAATCAAGGAAGGATCCATGCCTTTCACTTGATTAAGGTAATCTCCTCCCTTAAACCAAGTTGGCACAGATTAGTGAAATGGAAGATCACATGGCACGACTCAAGGGACAACACCATGTGCACCCATGTGCCAACTATGTGAACTCCATGTGACCACTTGCACCCTATTGGCCCAAAGCCAACTAACTCTAACTACCTAGGATTTTTGATTAGCTTAACCTAACCTTGATTAGCCTAGTTAATTAGAGTTAGCTTAGGACCTTTAACCACGAGTTAGCATAGCTTGGGGGCCAAGGAAGGTTCTTCTATATAAACCTAGGCCAAACCTTTGTAAGGAACTTTTGTCATATTGAATGAAATTAGCTTTTAAGCTTTGAGAGAAGTGTCTCTTGCTCCCTTAGGAAGATCCTTGAATCTTATCAATGGAGTCTTGCACCATTGTGGCGGTTCCTCCTAGGCTTATAGGTTAAACACCTTGGCGCCACCATCTTCTTCCCTTTCCGCTTATAGGTTAAACACCTTGGAGCATGTTTTCTTCTTTAGGTTACTGCATTAGGTTGTGACTCATCTTAACATGTTCTACAATTTCCATTGAATGCATGATTTACTAGCTTGCAATTTTGATTCCCATGATCATCATGATTTTTCTTTTGCAAGTTTTGATTCATGTATGCCATTAGGACTTGTTTAGTTTCTGTTTCCCCTGCACCGTGAGGCATGCTTACTGGTTTGGTACTACACTTAATCTTCTCTACATGTGTTACATGCTTTCTAAGTGTTAGGAACACCTTATAGTGCATGCTTTCATGATTTTCAATTTTTAGTAATTTTTAGGATACCATATGCTTTGTAAGTTTGAGTAGCCTTTGTAATTGCTATGATAAGCTAGGATTGAACCTAGAATTGGCTTTTAGATCCCCTAAAGGTTTCGGTCTAGCCACTCAAGTCACAAAAGAAAAGAATCAAAATCAAAAGAAACAAAAGAAAAGAGAAAGAAAGACAAGTGAGAAGAAAAACTAGTAGTGAAAGAACTTGGTTCTAAAACTAAAACAAATTTAGAGAACCATGGAAAAGTAAAAATAAAAGAAGTGTACAGCAAGATAAGATCAAAAGGAAGTGAAAAAGAAAAGAGTTACACAAAAGGAAACACCATTGGACCTAGGAAAGAGCCTACACCATTCTAGTTGAAATTCTAGCTTTGAGCTTCCTAGTGTTTTGTGTATCTTTTGATACTTTACATGTAATTTTCTTTTCCCCACTGTACTACACCTTGCTGGACATGTCATTGTACTGCACATATAGGCATGTCATTGAATTTTTCATGAGAAGCATGATAGCTAGCAACATATAGAAACTAGGTCAAATCGGTCGCTAAATTTTTTGCTGTTTTTTGCTGAAATCGGTCTCTAAATTTGGTTTCTACTTAGTTTGTGTGTTTGCTGTACAGTTTTGTCTGCCTCATGATATGCCTCTGTTTTGACTTGTTCCTTGGGCCATTATATGATATATTACTGCCCTAGTATATGCCATTGTCTCATTAAATTTTCTTCATCATTTGAGTTGCCAATTTCATTTCATTTTGAGCTTTTATTGATTGTCTCCTTTGGACTCCATAGTTTTATCCTAGATTTTTTGTCTTCTTGACCCTCTTAAGCCTAGCTTGATTTTTGTTCCTCTTTCATAGTGGATTGATAAGACCTTTGATAATTGATTAGAGGAGTATTTCTAAGTGAGCATAAGAGATAAGAGTGGTAAGAGGCAAGAGAGACTCATTAGAGAAAAAGCCGATTTTTGTGTGATACACAAGTTGTTTGAGTGTATACACTTAGAGAGCTTGTGAGGTTTATTGCTTTCATTGTTTTCTTGTCTACTAACTCTTTCCTTGCAGTCATAGGAAGTCCACCTAGTATTGGACAAGACTTGTCACCTAGAACACAAAACATCTTGAATTTAGTAATAGAGAGGATGGATGCTAGATTTCGGGAGAGTGAGGAAAGAAATTGGAGGGAGAACCGAGGGAGGGAAAGACCCATTACTAATGAGGGAGAAAGAAGGGAAAGGAGAAGTGAGCACAAGAGAGTACCAGAAGAAGAGGGGGGAAAGTAGGAGTAGTAGAGGAAGAGGGCCTAGAACATCCATTGGTAGTGATGTGGGTAACCTTTTGAGAGACCAATACCAGGAGCATGATCCTTGGAACCATGAGAGAAGAGGGGGAAGGGGTGCTGACTGAGAAGGGTCAAGGGTGAACCGTGATTATAGGAGAAACCAATGGGATGAGGAGGAGAGGTTTGATGAGAGATTTGTGAAGGTAAACATCCCAAAATTCAATGGGAGTGGAGGACCCGAAGCATACTTGGATTGGGCTATGAAAGTAGACTAAATCTTCTCAAGCTATCCCTTGTTGAGTGAAGAGAAGAAGCTGCATTTAGTGACCCTAGAGTTTGAAGATTATGCCATGATTTGGTGGAATCAACAAGATAGAGGGTATGGGTGCATTCGGTCGAAAGTCACCACTTGGGAAGCCATGAAGTATGCTTTGAAGGAAAGGTTTGTGCCACCCACCTACATGAGAGATCTTCACAACAAACTCCAAAGGTTATACCAAGGGAGTGGAAGTGTTCAAGAATACTTCAAGGACCTTGAAATCACCATGCTAAGAGCACACCTAGAGGAGAGTCTAGAAGCCACCATGGCTCGGTTTGTGAATGGTCTAAACTGTGAGATACAAGATGTGTTGCAAAGGTACTCACACCTTGAAGAAGCAATACATCTAGCCGAAAGGATTGAGTCACAAAGCAAAAGGAGAAGTGCTGCCAAGAGGGTGCCTACACATGGTTCAACCGTTTGGAAGGGTAAAGGTAAAAGGGATCCATCTCCTAAGCCTAGAACCAAGGATAGTCGAGACTTCACCAAACCAAAAGAGGTAGCTTCTTCCTCCAATCCTTTAAGATCAAGTAACATCAAGTGTTTTAAATGTTTAGGGAGGGGGCACATTGCATCCCAATGCCCAAACAAGAGGACAATGGTGTATATTGGAGGAGAAACTATGAGTGAGTCTTAACAAGAGTCTCCAAGTGAGAAAGAAGAAGAAGGAGAAGAAGTGACATCCATCCATAGTGAGGGTGCTGAAGAGGGTGACTTGCTTATGGTAAGGAGATTACTTAAAATTAACTTTGAAATGGATGACACACAAAGGGAAAACATTTTCCATACAAGGTGTAAGGTAAAGGGTAATGTATGCTCTTTAATAATTGATGGAGGCTCATGTATAAATGTTGTAAGTGAAGGTTTCTAAACTTAGTTTGCCAACTTTAATTCATGCTAGACCTTATAAGTTGCAATGGCTAAGTGAGAATGGTGAAATTAAAGTTAATAGGCAATGCATGATAGAATTTTCTATTGGAAAATATGTACATAGTGTTTTATGTGATGTAGTGCCCATGGAGGCCATTCATTTACTCTTAGGTAGGCCATGGCAATATGATAGAAATGTTATTCATGATGGTTTAGCTAACACTTTCTTGTTTTCCTTTAAAGGTAGAAAAATTCTACTAAAGCCCTTGTCTCCCAAGGAAGTGTTTGAGGACCAAGTCTAATTGAGACTTAGAAGGTCCCAAGAGCCTAAGAAAGGTTTGACCGAGAATTCCAATGCCAACAAGGCCTTGGCCGAGAAGCAAGATAAAAAGAAACTTAAGCATGTTGTAAATCAATCTTCATGTAAAGTAGCTAGTAGTAGTAGGGATAATAATACTTGTAAAGGGACTTTGTCTAATGCTTGTAAAGAGACTTTACTTGTTACTTGCAAAGACATTAAAAGAGAATACTTAGCTAGAAAATCTATGTTTTTGTGTATGCCTAGTCCATTGATTTTGAATAATACTTGTGTAGGTAATACCAAGGATATAGATGAACTTCTAAAAGAGTATGAGGATGAGTTTCCCTTGGAGCTACCGCACGACTTACCTCCACTAAGGGGAATAGAACACCAAATCGATCTCATACCCGGTTCACAATTGCCGAACAAACCTTCATATAGGATTTCGCCATAAGAGTCACAAGAAATTGAGAAGCAAGTCCAAGAGCTCTTGAAGAAAGGGTGGGTTAAGGAAAGCCTCTCTCCTTGTGCTTCTCCCATTATTTTAGTTCCTAAGAAGGAGGGTACATGGCGCATGTGTACCGATTGTAGGGCAATTAATAATATTACTATTAGATATAGGCATCCAATTCCTAGCTTAGATGATCTATTAGATGAATTACATGGATCCACCATCTTTTCCAAAATAGATCTTAAAAGCTGCTACCATCAAATTAGAATGAAGAATGGAGATGAATGGAAAACCGCCTTTAAGACTAAATTTAGACTATATGAGTGGTTAGTAATGCCTTTTTGATTATCTAATGCTCCTATTACATTCATGAGACTCATGAATAATGTTTTAAGGAATTTCCTAGGCAAGTTTATAGTAGTCTATTTTGATGATATATTAGTTTATAGCAAAAGTTTTCATGAACATGTAAATCACCTAAGGCATGTGTTAGATGTCCTTAGAAGTGAACAATTGTATGCAAATAAAGACAAGTGTGTAATTGGAGCCGAGAGGGTCATCTTCTTGGGCTTTGTGGTGAGCGCAAAGGGGGTGGAGGTAGATGAAGAGAAGATCCAAGCTATCAAGGATTGGCCCACTCCAACTTGTGTCAAGGAGGTAAGAAGCTTTCATGGTTTAGCTAGTTTTTATAGAAGGTTTGTAAAGGACTTTAGCACCATAGCTAGTCCATTGAATGAACTTGTAAAAAAGGACACTAAGTTTTAATGGGGGCCTCCTCAAAAGGAAGCCTTCAAGTTGCTCAAACACAAACTCACAGACTCACCTATACTAGCTTTACCTAATTTAGCTATATCATTTGAGCTTGAGTGCGACACGTCTGTTGGTCCCTATATGAATCTAGAGGGGGGTGAATAGATTCAAGTTCCCTAATTCAACAATCTTTTTCTCGCTTTTTCCCGATTCAATTTTATCTATATTATAAGCAATGTACCAGAGATATAACAGCGGAAAGATACAAGAAAAATATAATGTAAGAAATCAATGGAAAGTAAAGTTAAGGTATAGAGAAGAGAGTAGACAGAGATTTATATTGGTTCGGCTTTCGGCCTACATCCAGTCCCAACCCAACAATCTGTTGCAATTGGTATTCCACTATAATCTTGTGTTTAATACAATCACTTCTGCACAAACACAAAACAAATCAAATACTCAAAACTCTCTATGTTCTTCACCTAAGAACATATCTCTCCAATTCTTGAATCCTTCAAGAATCTCCTTTGAGAGTCCCTCTCTCAAAACCTTTAACTCTTCTTCTAGAGAACACCTTCTCTTAAGAGTCTTCAAACCAAAACGAATATCAAACAAAAGATAAAGATCAGTAAAGATTACACATGTGTGTATGCTCTGATCACAATGATAACCAAATGTATCCAATCCTTCCTTCACACATTATTCATCTCTTTGAGAAAATCTTTTTGAAATCTTTGAAGAGGGTTTTCAAAACTTGTAAACCAGTATTTTATTTCTCTTCCTTTTTCTTCTAAAACATTAAAAGATCTCTCTCTTGAAAACAAAATGAAGTAGTTCTATTTAAAGCAATTTCAAAACCATTTTGAGATGAATTCTGGTGTGGTAATCGATTACAGATGTTGGTAATCGATTACTCCAGAGAAATTTTGTCTTCCCCTGTATTTCAAGCACGAAGTAATCGATTATTATGGAGTGGTAATCGATTACTTCAGAGCCAGTTGAGTTCCCCTGTTTTCTAAGTCTGTTGGTAATCGATTACAGCTTCAGGGTAATCGATTACTTCAGCTTAAAACTTTAAAACAAAATGGGGTTCAAAACTACTCTAGCTCATCTTACAAGAGTTAAAACAAATTCTCTATGAAAAGATTGAATAAAAACCACACTCAAAGCCTAAACTATAACAATCAATACATTTAAACTCCTATATACAATCTATCATAAAGATCAAAATTACAAGTATATCAAAACTAAAACTAGGAAAGACTTCTTCAGCTTCAAGTCCAACAACATCTAATATAGGCATAGGAGCGGTTCTCATGCAAGGTAAGCACCCCATAACTTATTTTAACAAAAAATTAAAGGGGGGGGGCACCTTAATTACTCCACTTATGATAAGGAGCTCTATGCACTAGTTAGGTCTCTCCAAGTGTGGCAACACTACTTGCTACCAAAGGAGTTCATAGTTCACACGGACCATGAAGCCCTAAAACATTTGAGAGGGCAAGGAAAATTGAATAAAAGGCATGCTAAGTGGGTAAAATACATAGAACAATTTCCTTACATAATCAAGTATAAGAAAAGGTCTAGTAACATAGTTGTCGACGCTCTAAGTAGGAGGCACACCTTGATCAATATGCTTGAATGTAAGATGTATAGGTTTGAGCACATCAAGTTTATGTATGCCCAAGATGGAGATTTCGGTCTCATTTGGGAATCAAGTACCAAGGGAGTATTCAAAGACTATTTTAGGCACAATGTGTATCTTTTTAAAGGACAATCTTTGTGTGTGCCTAAGTCTTCTTTGAGGGACTTGTTGGTAGTTAAAACCCATGAAGGAGGGCTAATGGGACATTTTGGAAGGGATAAAACCTTGACTCTGTTGCAAGAGCATTTCTTTTGGCCTCACATGAGGGTCCAAGTGACCAAACATATTTCAAAATGTATCACTTGCAACAAAGCCAAGTCTAAGGTCTCTCCCAATGGCCTTTACCAACCCCTACCCGTGGCTACCATTCCTTGGATGGACCTATCCATGGATTTCATCCTTGGCCTACCCAAATGCAAAAGGGGAATGTATAATATCTTTGTAGTTGTATGTCGCTTTTCTAAAATGGCTCACTTCATAGCTTGCAAGAAAGTTGATGACGCTTCTAATATTGCAAGACTATTCTTTAAAGAAGTAGTGAGACTCCATGGAGTACCCAAGACTATTATGAGTGATCGAGACTCCAAGTTTCTTGGGCACTTTTGGAGAACTCTTTGGAGTTGCCTTGGAACCAAGCTTCTCTTCTCCACCACTTGCCACCCTCAAACGGATGGCCAAACCGAAGTTGTCAATAGGACCCTAGGTCAACTATTGAGGACTTTTGTGGGCGAGAACATCAAGAGTTGGGAAGATTGGTTACCTCATATTGAGTTTGCTTATAATAGGGTAGTTCATTTCACTACTCAACTCTCCCCTTTTCAACTAGTTTATGGATTTAACCCTCTCACCCCACTTGATCTAGTGGCTTTTCCTTTTGAGTTTATTTGTAATAAGAGTGGTCAAGAGAGAGCTAAGAAGATCCAAGAGCTACATGCACAAGTAAAGGAGAGAATTGAAAAGAAGAATGAGCATATAGCCAAAGGGTACAACAAACACCGAAGGGCACTTTAGTTCAAAGTAGGAGATATGGTTTGGGTCCACCTAAGAAAGGAGAGGTTCCCTACCTTAAGAAGTTCCAAACTACTTCTAAGAGGCGATGGACCATTCAAGATCATTGAGAAATTAGGTCCAAACGCATACAAGCTAGACCTTCCAAGTAAGTATGGTGGTAGTAACTCCTTTAATATAACTGATCTTTCTTTGGTTGATGTAGGTCCAAGCGATGACACAAACTTGAGGACAAGTTCAAGCCAAGAAGGAGGGTTTGATGTAGGCACATCAAGGAGGATAACTAGAAGCATGCAAAGAAGGTTAGAGGAGGGGGCAAAGGAACTTCAAGAGCAAGGACAAGAAGATAGTATAGGACTTAAAAATTGTAACCTACTTGTAAACTTGGATGAACAAATCACTAGTCCTATGTAATGCTTGTAAGTATAGGGTTAGGGGTCCAAATCCTCGGTTTCCTTTAGACTAATAGGCCAAGCGATCCAAAGTTTTCACACAAGTCTTCCATCTCCAAAACATGTTTCCAAAACCTTGTGTGAAACCATAGAAACTAGGCTTAAGGAAGGAACTCCTTAAATCAAGGAAGGATCCATGCCTTTCACTTGATTAAGGTAATCTCCTCCCTTAAACCAAGTTGGCACGGATTAGTGACATGGAAGATCACATGGCATGGCTCAAGGGACAACACCATGTGCGCCCATGTGCCAACCATGTGAACTCCATGTGACCACTTGCACCTTATTGGCCCAAAGCCAACTAACTCTAACTACCTAGGATTTTTGGTTAGCCTAACCTAACCTTGATTAGCCTAGTTAATTAGAGTTAGCTTAGGACCTTTAACCACGAGTTAGCATAGCTTGGGGGCCAAGGAAGGATCTTCTATATAAACCTAGGTCGAACCTTTGTAAGGAACTTTTGCCATATTGAATGAAATTAGCTTTTAAGCTTTGAGAGAAGTGTCTCTTGCTCCCTTAGGGAGATCCTTGAATCTTATCAATGGAGTCTTGCACCATTGTGGCGGTTCCTCCTAAGCTTATAGGTTAAACACCTTGGCACCACCATCTTCTTCCCTTTCCGCTTGCACCTTTTCTTTTAACCACCCTAAAACCTTGAAATCCTTCCATGGCCGAGCGACTTCACTTGGCACATCTTGGTGCACCGAGGCTTGAAGACTAGATCTTGGACAAACATTGAAGCTTCATTGGATCACTCTCTAAGGAGGGCTACATCAAGAAGTTAATGTTAGTCCTTATCTTGGGTACTTTCACATCTGGCAGAGTGAGCAATCATTACGCAAGTTTCTTCATAATCAATTGATTGTTGGATGATGGGTGAATGAAGATTGGGCAACATCTTGTGAATTTCGTGGAGGTTCATTACTAATCTACATGGGTTTGCATCAGAAAAGGATGTCATGTCTTGATTCAATGTAGAAAAAGCCACAAAAGAGTGTGTAAAATACAAAAACACAAGATTGGAGGTTGAATTGTGTTAATTAATAAAAAACTTTTCAGACGATGCATTTTACGTCTCTATTTTTGAAGCTCAGGACAGACGCAATTTTTCTTCTATTATAAAGATTGATTTTATTAAAATCTTAGTTCAGTTTTTTATCCCCAATTATTCAATAAACGAATTGATAAGACAATAATATTTTTATATTGGTTCGTCTATGAAGACTACGTCTAGTTACTTAGCAACTTACTAAGCTTTCACTAATAAGAATTGTTTGAACCCAACAACTTCTAGCTAATTACAAAGGTATTCTTTGAACCTAGCCTTCTCACACTAAACACATGTATTCTTTGAAACACAACCTCCGCAGGCTAAACCGTGTATTCTTTGGAACGCAGCCTCCTTACGCTAGGATTGGTATTCTTTGAACACTCAGCCTCCTCAGGGTAAAAATGGTATTCTTTGGACCTCAGCCTCCTCAGGCTAAACAAGTATTTTGTCAACACTTAGCCTCCACAGGCTACAACACCACAACAGTGGTTTTACAGAGATATAACCAAGAAGATAATCCTCTACGTAAAGAGGTGTTTTACAATATAAGGTTCAGAGCTGATGAACTAAGTTTAGAGCCTATGAGCAAAATTAGATATGATAGCTTTGTAGCGTATTTCGCCAAATTCAAATCGTTGATGTGAAGTCCTTATATAGGTAGCTTCTTGAAGTATCTGTTAGACTGATGAATTTGAGAGTTGACCTTTTTCATGGGTACTTCAGCATATGGTAGAGTGAGCAATATGAACATTTAATGTTTCAGTAGCGGATGTCAGCTCGAGATTAGGCTTTAACTGATTTGCTCAGAGATTTCACCAAAAATTTCAGTTTAACAAGAAGGAGGGTTTGATGGAGGACCATCTCCAAATGCCCAATAAAACTTTCCAAGCACCTTATTTGTTTAATTGGGCTTTTAATTGTTTTTAATAAAAATTCGCTGCTGATTTTTGCATCTGACCAGTTTTAGTATTTCGAGCATAAATCAAGCTACACAAATCCAATTGAAGTGTTATTGGTTCCAAATTAAAGAGGACTTCCAGGGCTACATAAGCTATGAAGACACCAAAACCTAGTTCGGACTGCATCTAGTTGGAAAATGAGCTTGAAGCTAGCATTGGAATGCTTCCAGGAATTTCCAGCGAATGTTTTAGTGTTTAGGCCTATTAGCAGCTTTCAATTAAATTATGTAATTGTTCAATGACTTTAATTTGGGCCTTATCTTTGTAATAGTTTAAGACTGAATTTAATTGAGAAAATGAGAGAGAGTGGCACACACTCTCCCTAGGGAGAGTGGAGAGAGTTTTGGAGGGAAGTTAGTGGCAATTCCACCAACTCAAATTCAAACTTGGCCATTAGATTAGATCTTAATCAAGGGTGGAGTTTGAAAACGTGAGAGACATGCTTTTGGCACAAATTCAAGAGTGTTTCTAGACCTCTTGATTTAGATCTCATCAAAGGGTTCATATTCAAACTTGAGTCACATGTTCCATACCACTCAAGAGTGAATTACAACCTTTTGATCTAGATCTCATCAAGAGGTGGAGATTCAACCTTGACTCACAAGTTTCACACCACTTCTTGATTGATCCGTGGCCTTGTGATTACTTGATAATCCAAGGGTTGGAATCGTTGATCTGTGTGATGTGCTTAACTAAGCTTTCCATGCGTTAATCTAGACTCTAATCCAAGGGCTAGCATGTGATCCTCCTTTGGATGTACCTAATTATTTTAATTTGCATCATGATGAGTTTCCTTCTAGGATGATCCAACAGTTCAAGAAGGAGGGTACCCCACAATTCCATGGATCTAGGCTTATCTTCACTTTCTTCAGTAAATAAAAGAGACAGAACCAGTCTCCGTTGCTTATATTGTCCCTAGAACCAGTCCTAGGGGTGAAGATATTGAACAGAAGATTGTGCAGCACTCTGCACTTTGGAATCAAGTTTCCTGCCCTCAGAAATTTGTTGTCGTCAGATGGGCGAGCTTTCCCATATAACATCTTTTTTATCATCTCCTCATCCAACTGAGTGTTCCAGTTGGGTTGATAGACTATTCCATCAGCCTTGCATCTGACAATAGTAGCGATAATCTCTGGGTTTATCAGATACTCTTTATCTAATATCGTGCCACAGATACTTCCATTGATGATCTGAGCATCGCTCCAATACTCAGCATATGCTTCCATCAGCCATGCATCTTCCCACTCAGCAAACTCTATCCAGCCAACGACTACCAGCGTCTCCACGATATCTCCAGAGAGCTTCTCAAGAGTTTTTCTTTTGATCCACTTGCTAGGGAGGAACATATCCTTAGCGAAGAAAGTCTCCCCAGACTCTTCAATGGTATCCTTGGTGTTCTTGACAGCCATTTTTCCTTTTTCAAAAAGAGAGAATTACAGAGAGAGTAAAATTTCTTTTAAGAGTGCTTGTATGAATTCGAATATAGTAAAAAGGAGAGGCAATTAACTTTAGATATTTATAGGGGTAAAACGGTTTTAGGTCAAAAAGTAGACGAAGGAAAAGTAACTGTCCCTGATTTGACATTTCGTATCATTCCTCTTTTAATGATTGATTTGTCTCTAGAATTGATGCGCATGTCTTAGTCATTCAAGAATTTTGCCTTAAATGCTAGACACATTTAATGCGACATTAAATGCTTCGTCATGTACACTCAATAAAATATGTTAAAAGATAACATAACATTTCGTCTGTTGAAGAGTCAGATAGACTATTTCAACTTATAATCAGATGCAACGTTTTGTCTTAACATGAAATAATCAGACGAAAGAATAATAGACAAACGCAATAAAACAGATGAAATACTTATTCAGATAAAACAATAATTCCCAAATTTTCTTCAATGAAATTGAATCTTGTTTCGTCTGAAGCTTTTGTAATTATATCTGCCCATTGAAAATTAGTTTGAACAAATTGAATATCGAAAATACCTTTTTGAATATAATCTCTAATGAAATGAAATCTGATTTCAATATGTTGAGCTTTTGAATGCTGAATCAGATTTTTGCTTAAATTGATTGCACTAGTATTATCACAATATATAGGTATATGATTTTCAAACCTAGAGTAATCTTCCAGTTGATGTTTTACCCATAATAGTTGTGAGCAGCACCCAACAGCAAAGACGTATTCTACTTCTGTTGTAGACAGTGTTATGGAGTTTTGTTTCTTGCTTGACCAAGAGATAAGTGAGGAGCCTAGAAATTGACATCCTCCACTTGTGATTTTCCTCTCCACTTTGTCACCAGCATAGTCAGCATCACAAAATCCCCTCAAACTAAAATCGTCATTTTTCTTATAGAATAAAGAGAGATTAGTGGTTCTAACAAGATATCTTAACATGCGTTTGACTGCTTGTAAATGAGATTCTTTTGGGTCAAACTAAAATCTTACACATAGACAGACGCTAAACATAATGTCTGGCCTACTTGTCGTTAAGTAAAGAAAAGATCTAATCATACCTTTGTATACCGTTTGATCGACAGACTTACCAAATTCGTCTTTACTTAAACTCGCACTAGATGAATGTATGAGAGTCTTCATTGGTTTGGCACTATCCATCTTTAAAAGTTCCTTGGTACACTTCTTGATGCAAACCCATGAAGCTATGATGTGTGCTCCACGGATTCAACACCTTGAATGCCCAATCTTCAATTCACCAAGTGATCCTCACCTAAGATTAAGAGAAGCTTGCGGAATAGACTAGGTGTTAAGCTAGTATTTCGGTTTGGAACCAAAGGAAGAAGAAATAAAAAATGGAAGGAGAACTAGAAGGTGGTAGCGCCATGATTCATTGAATCAATAATCTAGGTAGAGGAATCGCCACTTGAGTCATGGACCAAGATAAGATTCAAGGTTCTTTGAAGAAACCCTAGGAGAGCACTCCCTTATCTCAAGACACAAGTATTAGAAATTTTATTTCATTCAATATTCCAAAGTCAGTCTTACAATGAGAATTTGCCTAAGTTATATGGCCTAGGTGATGACCGTGAGGCTCCTTAGCCATTTGATCCTTGATGGATTGATCAAGTGATGCTAGGCACCCCTCACTTGATCAATTCAAGAAGGATCTAGACTAAATGAAATCAAGAGGCTCAAAACTCATCTAAGCTTGTGATGATCATGGATTAATTAAGATTGAATTCTATGCCTTGGATTATAAGTAAATCCAAAGGCTAGAATACCTTCTTAGATGAGAGTCAACACTTATAAACTTGACTTAAATTTGCACCTTTGATTATGGTATAATCAAGTGGTGGAAATTTAAATGAAGTTAGTGGAATTTCCACTCATTCTCTTTCTTAATCCATCTACTCCCCTTTAAGAGAGTGTAATACACTTGCTTAGTTAGGTCATAAGACTCTTAAGCCCAATCTAAGAGGCTTTGACCAATCACCATGAAAGTCAACATGTTCATTAGCTTAAGCTTGGCCGAAACATACAAAACAACCATGGTCCAAGCTTTATGCAAAACTAAGCCTAAACTCCTTGGGAAGAAGGTAGTGTTGCCACACTTGGAATGCCCTCACAAGTGCATACATCTCCTTATCATAGGTGGAGTAGTTGAGTTGAGCACCCTTGAGCTTCTCACTAAAGTAGGCAATGGGGTGCCCCTCCTGCATCAACACGGCTCCAACACCTAGGTTAGAAGTATCACACTCCACTTCAAAAGAACAAGCAAAGTTAGGTAAAGCAAGAATAGGTGCATGTGTAAGCTTCTCTTTAAGTAGATTGAAAGCATGTTCTTGAGCTTGACCCCAAATAAAAGTAGAATCCTTTTTAACTAGTTCATTAAGAGGTGAAGCTATTGTACTAAAATCCTTAACAAACCTCCTATAAAAACTAGCTAAGCCATGAAAGGATCTTACTTCCCTTGCATTGGTGGGTCTCAGTAATGGAGGACCATCTCCAAAAGCCCAATCAAACTCTCCAACCTTACTTTTCAATTTTGGGCTTCTAATAAAATTCGCTGCTGATTTTTGCATCTGACCTGTTTTAGTATTTCAATCATAACTCGAGCTACACAAGTCCAATTGAGGCGTTCTTGGTGCCAAATTAAAGAAGACTTCAAGGGCTACAAAAGCTATGAAGACACCAAAGCCCAGTTCGGCCTACATCAAGACAGAAAACTAGCTTGAAGTTAGCGTTGGAATGCTTCCACGATGGTAATCGACTACCAACTATTGGTAATCGATTATCACAGAGCCAACCTCTCATTTTCGACCTCTAAAGACCTGGTAATTGATTACCACGACCAGGTAATCGATTACCACAGAGCCACTTTCATTTCTGGACACCCAAAGACCCCGGTAATCGATTACCACGACTAAGTAATCGACTACCACTTGCATTTTCTCAGTTTTTCTAGTTTTTGGTTGTCTCTCCCTCTAAGGAAGGTGATGTATATAAAGTAGAAGCTTGGAGTGCAAGCTAGCGCCACTCCAGCTAGTATAAATACTTAACACTCTGAATTGTAAAAGAACTTTTGGAAATTGAATATAGAATTCAGAATCTGTGTGAGAGCATTTTCTCTCTAGAGTTCTTGTGAAGAACCTTGAATCTTATCAATGACTTCTTGATCCATTGTGGCGATTCCACCTTGAGCTTATTGGCACTTGCCATGGCGCTTCCATTTCTCTTCTAAACCATTTGTTTTCTTCATCTTTTGTTTAAATCCTCGTTTTCCCTTAATTTAAAACCTAGAAACTCCATTGAAGCATGAAGGTCCGTTCAATTCTTGTAATTCTCTCGAGGCTTGCATCAAATTTGGTATCTAGAGCTTGTTCTACTTCAATTGGAGAATTCTTTCAATCCGGTTTGAGTTTTCTACCTTGAATATTCATTTTTTGCTTAGTGTAGTCCCTGTTTTTGTGTGTTCTTGAGTTTCTACTTTGAATTTTCATTTTCTTGAAATTCTTGTTATAGATCTGTGATTGCTTGAGTTGTTTGAGTAATTCACAAGTTCCTTGAGTTGTCTTCATCTTATAATTGAGTTTTCCTTTTGAAAAAATTTCCATATCTACAAAAATTGTATGAATTCATGTATTTCCCTATTTTCTGAGTGTTGTTCACATTGCTTTGTGTGTTGTACACTACAAGTCAAGTAGCTTTCTTCTGCATAATCTTTGTTATTAACAATTTTAGACTCAATTTTGCTTTAGTCTTAGGTTCCTAAGTCTAGTTACAGCAAAGAAAAATCAAGAAAGGATTATACAAGTCAAAAGAAAAAGGAAAACAAAAGAAAAGATTACAAAAAAAAATAGCCAGAAAATTCAAAGAAGAGAAAATAAGAAAAGTGAATTTGAAGTTAAAATCAAGTGAAGTAAGAAAGAAACAAGTGAAAAATGAATTTAGTGGATTGAAAAAAAAAAGAAGAAGACAAATATGCAAATGCAGTACAATGATTGAATGAGCCTCTATTCATCATCAAATTAGTGGTTCCCTGATCTTTGGACTATAGAGACACTTAAGACTAAGCATTACACTAAAATTTGAGTTTGAAATGCTAATAATTTTGATTCTTGAACTTGAGGTGTGCATTATGCTTGGTAGTTTGTGTGAACTGCATTTGTGCTGAAATCTGTCTTGTTGGTAATCAACTGCGGTAATCAACTACCAGAATCGGTAATAGATTACCTCAGATTGGTAACAAAGTGCAGAAAAGACATAGCCACTGGAGTAATCGATTACCACGATTAGTAATCGATTACCACAGTCCCAATTTGTGTTTTGGACATCCAATACTCTGGTTTAATCGATTACCAAACCTAAGTAATCGATTACCACCCTGTTGTTGTCAAAATTTGATTCCAATTTGTCTCATTGCCTTCTACAACTACATCATCGTTGTTTCCATTGATTGTACCTTTGTCACATTATCTCATTCATTGATTTGAGTAGTTTAATTCCTTCATTTGTCCTTTTATTGCTTGTCTTCTGTTGGACTCCCAAGGTTTTGTCTTGAGTTTGTATTTCTTAGAATTCTTAAGCTTGACTCTGGAACCGTTCCTCTTTCACTTTGGAAACAAAGACCTTGATAATTGATTAGAGGTTTCAACAAGAGTTTAAAGAGAGGTTGAGTGGAAAAAGACAAGAGTGAACATTAGAGAAAGAGTCTTAAAAGTGTGATACACGAGTGCTACTAGAGTGAAACACTTAGAGAGTGGCAAGGATCTTTTATATGCTTGTACTTGTTATCTAACCTTTCTTTGTGCAGCCATGGAAAGTTCTCCTAGTGTATGGAATGATCTCTCACCTCAAGAAAAGAAGATGGTGGGATTGATGAGTACCATGATTCACACAACTTTGGAAGAGAGATTCGACCAAAGAAGGAGAGAAAAGGAGGAAAGGAGGTTGAGAAAGGAGCATGATAAGAGGATCCTTGAGAAGGCTAGTAGAAATCGTGAACATCATGGGAGGAAAGAGAAAACCTTAAGAGAAAAGCATGAGAGAAGGGAAAGAAAAGAAAGAAAGTTGATAGAACAAAATGAAAGGATTTATACCGAGCTTGTGAGAAAGAAAAATGAGTTGAGAGAAAAAGAATTAAGAGAAAAAGAAGCTAAGGAAATGGAGTTGATGGAAAAACAAATGAAGGAGAAAAATGATTTTTTACTTGTTAATACTAACTATTCATTTGACATTTTTGATTCTTACCTTGAGGAAGTTGTAGGTGTTGTTCCAAAGGAGGATTCCATAGAGCAAATTGATCACCTCTTGTGTGAAGATGTTGAAAGGAATGTACTTAATGCTTTAATCAAAGATTCTAGTGATCATCTTTACAAACTTCCTTTTGATGTGATTCCAAATGAAGTGTTGTGTGTGGAGGAACCTTGGAACAACATGGATAAAGGAGGAGAAGTACAAGGGAATTGTGTATTATCAAAAAGGGAAACTTCTTTAACTCTTACTCCTTTTGCTAATCCTACTATGCACAAAAATAATTATGACACAATAGGTTCTCAAGACCTTAGGTCTTGGAAAGTGTGGGAAAATACTAAGTTAGGTACCTTGTTTGATTATTCTCATGGGTATTTTTTTAGGTGGAAGGAGGAGTCTAAGAAGGAGGGACCATCACAAAGTCCTACACCTAAAGGAAGCTTCCTAATATCACCACACCTTAATGAGAAACTAGGAATCATTTGGAAATTCTATCATACTGAGAAGCAACATTTATATGCTTTCCTTTATTCTTTTGATTGTGTTAATAAAATGAGTTGGAAATACACTTTGATATTAAATATAAAACTTGACAAAGTGTGTTTAATCTTTGATCCGGGTGGAATTTTATTGTAGGTGGAGCTCAAGTCAACTTGGGGACAAGTTGACCATAAGAAGGAGGGTTTGACGGAGGACCATCTCCAAAAGCCCAATCAAACTCTCCAACCTTACTTTTCAATTTTGGGCTTCTAATAAAATTCGCTGCTGATTTTTGCATCTGACCTATTTCAGTATTTCAATCATAACTCGAGCTACACAAGTCCAATTGAGGCGTCCTTGGTGCCAAATTAAAGAAGACTTCAAGGGCTACAAAAGCTATGAAGACACCAAAGCCCAGTTCGGCCTCCATCAAGACGGAAAACGAGCTTGAAGTTAGCGTTGGAATGCTTCCAGGATGGTAATCGACTACCAACCTCTCATTTTCGACCTCTAAAGACCTGGTAATCGATTACCACGACCAGGTAATCGATTACCACAGAGCCACTTTCATTTCTGGACACCCAAAGACCCCGGTAATCGATTACCACGACTAAGTAATCGACTACCACTTGCATTTTCTCAGTTTTTCTAGTTTTTGGTTGTCTCTCCCTCTAAGGAAGGTGATGTATATAAAGTAGAAGCTTGGAGTGCAAGCTAGCGCCACTCCAGCTAGTATAAATACTTAACACTCTGAATTGTAAAAGAACTTTTGGAAATTGAATATAGAATTCAGAATCTGTGTGAGAGCATTTTCTCTCTAGAGTTCTTGTGAAGAACCTTGAATCTTATCAATGGCTTCTTGATCCGTTGTGGCAATTCCACCTTGAGCTTATTGGCACTTGCCATGGCGCTTCCATTTCTCTTTTAAACCATTTGTTTTCTTCATCTTCTGTTTAAATCCTCGTTTTCCCCCAATTTAAAACCTAGAAACTCCATTGAAGCATGAAGGTCCGTTCAATTCTTGCAATTCTCTCGAGGCTTGCATCACTCGGCCACTCTTGGATGGCTTTGATCTTGCTTTCATCTACTTGTACACCTTGCTCACTTACCACAAAACCGAGAAATATAGCTTGATTGGTGGCAAAGGTGCACTTCTCTTTGTTGGCGTACAATTGTTGTTCCCTAAGCACTTTCAATACAAGCTTCAAGTGTGTTAGATGTTCTAAGAAAGATTTGCTATAAATCAAAATGTCATCAAAATATACCACAATAAATTTTCCTAGAAACTCTCTTAGCACATGATTCATTAACCTCATAAAAGTGCTAGGTGCATTTGATAAGCCAAAGGGCATGACAAGCCACTCATATAGTCCAAACTTGGTCTTAAAAGTGGTTTTCCACTCATCACCCTCTTTCATTCTAATTTGGTGATAGCCACTTTTAAGATCAACCTTGGAGAATATCTTAGCTCCATGTAGCTCATCAAGCAAGTCATCTAGCCTAGGAATTGGATGTCTATACCTTATAGTAATATTGTTAATGGCTCTACAATCGGTACACATCCTCCAAGTCCCCTCCTTAGGCACTAAGATAACTGGTGAAGCACAAGGAGACAAGCTCTCCTTGACCCAACCCTTACTCATCAACTCCTCTACTTGCCTTTGCATTTCACGAGTCTCTTGAGGAGAACTCCTATATGTAGGCCGGTTGGGTAAGGGTGCACCGGGTACTAAATCTATTTGATGCTCAATCCCTCTAAGTGGGGTAAGGCCTTGGGGAATCTCCTTGGGAAAGACATCATCAAACTCCATTAACAATGACTCAAGGTCCTCTTGCTTGCCTACCAAGTTAGTGCTCAAAACTAATGGTGTAGGCAAACATAGGAACATGCTCTTCCTAGCTAGGTACTCCCTTTTTAACTCACCTCTCTCCATAAGCAAACTCTCACTAAGTTTTCCCTTATCTATAGCCTCGGTTTGCCTTTCATCATGGGTGGCTACACACTTTCCTTTCAACCTAGAATCACTAGTGGAATGTTTGGTAATTTTTCTGCAACTCTCGGCCAAGACTAGTTTTCTAGGGTGTTTGGTTTCTTTTTGGCTTTTCATGGAAGAGCTCTCGGCCATACTATGTGTGGCACTTGAACCCTCACTTTTCTTCTCATTTTCTCTCTTTAATTTCATTTTTATTTGATTCTCACACACTTCCTTAGGTGACAAAGGCTTAAGGGTGACCTTCTTGCTCATATGAGAGAAGACATAGGTGTTGGAAACACCATCATGAATGACATGTTTGTCATATTGCCAAGGTCTCCCAAGTAATAGGTGAGTGGCTTCCATAGGCACTACATCACATAACACATCATCTCTATACTTGCCTATGGAGAAGTTAATAAGAACTTGCTTACTAACTACCATTTCTCCCTTATCACTCAACCATTGTAGCTTGTAAGGTTTAGGGTGTGGGGATGTCCTAAGTTCTAATTTATTTACTAACCTAGTACTAACAACATTTGTACAACTACCACTATCTATGATAAGAGAACATACCTTCCCTTCCACTAGGCATCTAGAATGGAAGATGTTTTCTCTTTGTAAATCATCCAATTCCTTGAAGGCACTTCCAAGCATCTTCCTCACCATGAGGAGGTCTCCATCTTCCGGTTGCTCCATGCTTGAATGCTCACTAGCACTAGCTTCCTCTTCTTCACTAAAAGAGTGAGTGGACTCTTCACTAGTGATTCCTCCATCCCCTCTCATGATCATAGTCTTCTTGTTGGGACATTGGGAAGCTATATGACCATGTCCTAAACACTTGAAACACTTAATGTTAGAAGGCTTAGAAATGGATTTTGAAACTTCCTTACCTTTAGGGTCATCTCGGCTAGACTTGTAGAAAGTCTTGGATGACCTCTCCTTTTTTTGCTTGTCCTTCCAACTAGAAGATCCATGGGTGTAAGACTTCTTGAAGGAGCTCTTCCTCTTTAGTTGGCCCTCAATCCTTTCGGCCTTGTGAATGGCATCCTCCAAGGTTCTATAATGTTGGAGTTCCAAGACATCTTGGATCTCCCTATTCAAACCATTAGTGAACCTAGCAATTGTAGCTTCCTTGTCCTCTTCATAGCCGGCCCTCGTCAAGGTCAACTCTAGATCTTTGCAGTACTCTTTCATACTCCTTCCACCTTGAGTTAATCTTTGGAGCTTCACATGTAGGTCCCTTGTATAAGACTTAGGCACAAATCTTCCCTTCATGGCATCCTTCAATTGGGTCCATGAAGTGATGTGAGGCCTCTCCTCCTTTTCTCGACATCTACAAGGACTTGGTTCCACCAAACCAAGGCATAACCTTCAAACTACAAGATGGCTAAGTTAAGCCTCTTCTCTTCACTCAAGTGTGGGTAGCAAGAATAAACTTGATCAACCTTCATCACCCAATCTAGGTAACTCTCGGCCTCACTATTTCCAAGGAACTTGGGTAGCTTAATCTTGTTGCTTCTTCCCCACTTTCTAGGCTCATCCTCTTCCACATGTCTTCTAGGGGTGTGATTTGGCATCCTAGGTTGAGGATCTCTCCTCCCCCCCCTTGCATTCCTATGGCCTCTAAAGGGTTCATCCTCATCATAGTTGTTTCCCCAATCACTCTCCCTAGGTGTGTCATAGTCCCCTCTAGGAATTCCTTCCTCACTACCACTACTTCTATAGCTATCTCTTCTACTCCTAGGTACTTCATTGCTTAAACTCCTTCGGCCCTCCCTAGGTACCGCCCCTCCTCCATGGTGAACTCCTTGATTGCCACTAGTGTCTCCAAGGATCTTCTTCTCTAATTCTTTCCTTATCTTCCTTTCCTCCTTTAACCTCCTCTCTTAATCAAACCTATCATCCAAGCTAGCACTAAGCATGGACTTCATCATATCCATCATCCTTTTAGACCTTGGTGAGAGATCATTTCCCACACTAGAAGAGGTATCCATTGCTGCACAAGAAAAGGTTAGATAACAAATACAATTATATAAGATCCTTGCCACTCTCTAAGTGTTTCACTCTAGTAGCACTCTTGTATCACTCTTTAGAAGGCTTTTTCTATAATGTTCACACTTGCCTTTTTCCTCTCAATCTCCTTAGAGTTTCTTGAGAAACCTCTATCAATTATCAATGTCCAAATTGAAACGCCCCACCGTATTTCATTGCTAAAATATTTTTATTTATTATTATTATTTGAAATTGTTTCCCTTCATTTAGATTTCTTTAAATAAAATCTTAAAATAATTTTTCATTGCTAACAAAACGTCACCAAAATAAAACACATCACATAAATCACATCACAATCATACATCAAAGGTTATTTACAAAATGTCACATAGGTACGTAATATTGTGACAATTATAATATATACATTATTCTATTACATCCTCGTGTTAGCTAACATTCCTTGACATCTCCACACGTGATTACTTGAATCTACTGTCAATCTGCTCCTCCGAATAAAATTCAGGATCATCACAGTGTCAAACCACCAGACACAAACACGCAAGGGTGAGCTTTCCATTAATAGCATATAAAATATTAATATGATATATTTCAAAATCAAATAAATAAATAATGAATTATGACTTAAATGAAATTTCTATATGATGCATGCTCCAACCTCAACTCCAAAAATATGCAATGTGGTACCATAATAGATAATACGATGTAATCATCGAATAACTTTACCGACCAGTTGGGATTTCCCAGTGGTGCACAGAATCTCATAAACAATCATGTGATCATCATGAATTAAATGAATTCTCACCGTAAAAATCCCCCAAGTCTGGCATCCCACCAAGACGCACGGCTTAAGTTTATTATCTGTCCCTCTAACCGAGGCCACCTCTTTTGAGGCATGTATGCATGAATGAAAATTTTACCTCCCTTTCTAGAATATTATTTAAAATCATTCATATTTCAAAATACCAAAAACAATCAATAACCACCAATAAAAAAAAATCAAATCAAGAAACACCCATAAACAGTACCGTATACGTGAATAGTACCGTATACGTGAATAGTAACGTATAAGTGACCGTAGTCCGTGAATAGTACACCAGGTAAGTTCCCAGGAAAGAGTGGTGAAATCACAAATGGATTCCCTTAATAACCAGGTCTTTCCTTAGCCAGAACTTTCCTAGACATGCACTTCCACACTACCACCCTTTTTCCTAACAACAAGAATAGTTCTTTTCTGATGTGGAAGATCGGACAAAACCGCAACCACAGAGCATACTAAGAATACATGAATAGTACCATATACATGAATAGTAAATATTGTATACATGAATAATAACGTATACATGAATAGTAAAATACGGCATACATGAATAGTAAAATACGGTATACATCAATAGTAAAATATTGTATACATGAATAGTAAAATAACGTATACATGAATAGTAAAATACGGCATACGTGAATAGTAAAATACGGTATACATGAATAGTAAAATACGATATACATGAATAGTAAAGTAAGATAAGGACAACTCCCCTTACCTGTTTCTCCTAGCTTCTCTATTCCTTCCCCTACTTACTTGCTCCTATCTAATTTGGAGAGATTTCTAAGAGAGAGTTTAAGAGAATGTTCTTGATTTTGTGATTATAACTGAAACCCTTAGGCCCTATTTATAGGATTTCAAAAGTTACTATTTGCACAGTAAAAGTTACTATTTGCACAGTGATTTCATTATAATAATAAACGCGTGTAACTCGTTTATTATTTTTTTTTTTACTATTTGCACAAGTAATTTACTATTTACTGATAATTAACTATTTTACAGTATTTTACTATTTACACAGTAATTTACTATTTGCACAGTAATTTACTATTTACACAGTAATTACTATTTGCATAGTAATTTAATCTTCTTCAAATTATATTTAAATTTCTGGAGTGTTACAATATTACCCCCCATAAAAAAATTTCGTCCTCGAAATTTACCTCATTCAAATAGTGCAGGGTAGCTTTTCCGCATCTCACTTTCCAGTTCCCATGTTGCATCATCTGTTCCCCAAATAACCTTTACTAAAGGAATATCTTTCCCTCTTAAGGTTTTGATACTCCTATCCTCAATCCTTATTGGTAATGCTTCATATGTTAGATTATCCTTTATTTGTACATCATCTAACTCAATTACATGTGATGAATCAGGAATGTATTTACGAAGTTGTGAAACATGAAAGACATTATGAAGATTAGAAAAAATTGGGGGTAAAGCAATTTGGTAAGCCACAGGGCCTACTCTTTTTATTATTTGGAAGGGACCAATGAAACGCGGTGAAAGTTTTCGGGATTTTAAAACTCTCCCAATACGGTCCAAGGATTTACCCTTAAGAATACGTGATCACCAACATCAAATTCTAATTCTTTTCTTCTTTTATCATGATAACTTTTCTGCCTACTTTGTGCCGCTCTCATCTTTTCCTGAATTAATTTAATCTTTTCTAAGATTTGTTGTACAATCTCAGGTCCTAAAATTAAACTTTCTCCGATTCGGTCCAACACAAAGGGGTTCTACATTTTCTTCCATATAAGGCTTCAAAAGGTGTCATACCAATGGAAGAATGAAAACTATTATTGTAGGTAAATTCTATCAAAGGTAAAAAGTCTACCCAACTACCCTTATGTTCTAAAACACAAGCTCTCAATAAATCTTCTAAAGATTGGATTGTTCTTTCGGTTTGTCCATCGGTTTGGGGATGATAAGTGAACTGAATTTTAATTTAGTTCCTAAAGCTTTATGTAGACTCTCCCAAAATCTTGAAGTAAATCTAGGGTCTCTATCTCGATACAATACTAGATGGTACACCATGTAATCTTACAATCTCACCTATGTACAAATTAGTTAATTTATCTAAAGAATACCTAATATTAATAGGAATAAAATGTGAGACTTAGTTAAACGATCTACTATAACCCAAATTGAATCAAATCCCCTAGGGCTTCTTGGCAAAGCTACCACAAAATCCATGGATATGCTATCCCATTTCCATTGTGGTATTTCTAAAGGTTGTAGCAGACCAAGGTTTTTGATGTTCTATTTTAGCTTTTTGACAAATTAAACAAGAATACACATATTCACAAATTTCTTTCTTCATTCGAGGCCACCAAAACATGGTTTTCAAATCTTTGTACATCTTAGTGGCACCAGGATGAATACTTAATTTGCTTTTATGTGCTTCCTCCAAAATTGTTTTTCTAACTTCTGTTATATTAGGAATACAAATTCTATCTTGAAACCTCAAAATACCATCCATTCCAATCTTAAACTCACTACTTTTTCCTTGATTCAAAATTTCCATTTGAGTTTTCAGAAAAGGATCAAATTCTTGCTTCTGTCTAATTTCTTCCAAAAATGTGTTAGAAATTTGTAAAGCTCCTAATCTAATACTCGTATTAGTAGTTTCACACACTAAACTAAGATCTCGAAATTGTTCTAATAAATCCATTTCTCTAATCATCAGTGAAGACATAATCAAAGACTTCCTACTCAAAGCATCTCTGCTACCACATTAGCCTTTAGGGATGGTAATTAAGTTCAAAATCATAATCCTTTAAAAATTCCATCCATCTTCTTTGTCTCATGTTTAATTCTTTTTGACTAAATAAATATTTAAGGCTTTTGTGATCGCTAAATACTTCAAACCTAGTTCCATACAAATAGTGTCTCCACATCTTAAGTGTGAATACTACTTGTACCGCTAATTCTAGATCATGGGTTGGATAATTTTTCTCATGAATCTTAAGTTGTCTAGAAGCATATGCTACCACTTTACCATCTTGCATCAATACTCCTCCTAAACCCATTTTAGATGCATCACAATACACTACAAAAGGTTCTTTGGGATCAGGTAGAGTTAATACTGGGGCAGTGGTCAATCTTTCCTTGAGAGTTTGAAAACTATCCTCACATTCAGTGGTCCAAATAAATGCCTGATTCTTTCGAGTCAAGGTAGTCAAAGGTAAAGCTATTTTAGAAAAATCCTTAATAAATCTCCTATAATATTCTGCTAATCCTAGAAAACTCCTAATCTCTCATTCGAGTTTTAGGTCTTCCCCACTCCAAAACAGATTGTACCTTAGAGGGATCTACAGATATTCCCTCTTGACTTATCACATGACCTAAAAAACTCATTTTCTCCATCCAAAATTCACACTTAGATAATTTAGCAAAAAGCTTTTTATCCTTTAAAATCTGTAATACTATTTTTAAGTGTTTGGCATGATCCTCCCTATTTTTACTGTACACTAATATATCATCAATGAATACAATTACAAAATGATCAAGATAAGGGTGAAAAATTCGATTCATGTAATCCATGAATATCTTTGGAGCATTAGTTACTCCAAAAGGCATAACTAAATACTCATAGTGCCCATAACGAGTACTAAAAGCAGTTTTTGGAATATCTTCGGATTTTACCCTAATCTGATGATATCCTGATCTTAAATCAATCTTACTAAAGATACATGCCCCTCTTAATTGATCCATAAGATCATCAATCCTAGGCAGTGGATATTTATTCTTAATAGTTACTTTATTTAATTGTCTATAATCTATACACATTCTCATGGTTCCATCCTTTTTCTTAACTAACAAACCGGAGCTCCCCATGGTGACACACTAGGCCTTACTAACTGTTTGTTTAACAATTCTTCAATCTGTTTCTTTAGCTTTACTAGTTCTAAGGGTGACATCCTATAAGGTGCAATAGAGATTGCTCCGGTCCGGGTAGTCTATCAAAAATTTAATTTCCCTTGTAGATGGTAGTTGATTTACCTTTTTAGAGAATACTTGAGAGAAATCCTTTACTATGGGTATATTATCGAAGGTGACCTTTCATTCTACTTCAAGGTTAGAAAGGATCATATATACCTAATTGTATTTCTTCATGTCCTATTTCACTTGGTTGGTAGAAATTATCTCAATATCCTTTCTTACTTCAGATTAAAAAAAAAAAAAATTAAGGTTTTATTAAAAAGTCTATCGAGGACATAGTTGGAAGATAACTAGTCCATTCCAAGGATAATATTAATTTAGTTTAAAGGTAGGCAAACTAGGTTAACTATGAAGGTTTTGTTACTTAGTTTTATAGGACAATCTAAACAGATATGGGTGGTTGTAACAAACTCATGGGTAGAGGTAGTTATTATCAATGTCTAGAAAAATAGTGGAAGTTGTAACCTTTTAGCAAAATCAAACGATATAAGGGAATGAGTGGCACCAGAGTCAAATAGTACAAGTAAAGGAATTCCACGTACGTACCTTGTACTAGATCATTGATATTTGAGACCTTAACTCCATCAAGGGTGAATATTCTTCCTTCAACCTTTAATTCCCCTAGTTGATATTGTTGGTGCCTCTTGAAAACTATTGGTCATGTTATACAAAACTTAGTCTTCTCAAGTCAAGATGGTTAATCTTTTATCATTAGGTAATCTTCTTAAGCATATCAACTTTAATTCCTCCTTGGGTTACTACTTGTTCCTCCTTTAACTAAACTCTTTCTACCTTAAAAATAATAGTTCCTCTCTCAGATTTCGAATCCTTCTAATTTCTCTAAGGTTTCTTTAACCATCAAAATGCATCAATCATTATTGCATCATCCTAGTATATCTTCTAAATGCATCTTAGTGTTGTCAAAAGGTTTTGTATTAGGATAAGAGCTAGGTAGTTACTAATCATTTCCAATAAAGTTATCTTAAGGTCTTTTAACTTTTGGTGATATTCTTAGGTTTTTCTAATCCTTAGTTCGACATCTCCTTTGAAGGGATCATTTTCTAAAATTGGCTTCCTTTAGGATTCACTTTCGATCCTCTTTATTTTCTTTGTTACTTTCTAAGGAGAATTTCATATATTGATTTTAGTTCTAAAAGTTTCTATCTTTTTCTCTTCTAAGGGAGTTCTCTTTTATGGAAAATTCTCTTAAAAGGGTTTTCTATTATAGGTAAGTTATCTAGGATATCTTTTGATTTTATCTCCAGAGAGGGTTATCTTTATGTCTAATTTTCTCCTTAAATCTTTTTAGTCTTAGTTGGTAGGAACATCCTTTATAAGTTCAACAACAACTCCCTTCCCTAAATTCTTCATTTTTCTTCTTAGCCTACGCTTATCAAAACTTAGGTAAAAACTTATAGGGCTTTAACTACAATTCTATAACTTCTTTCAACCACTACTTTCTATTCCTAATAGATTAAACTACATCTAATCCTAGGCCGTGTCACTATCCCTAAAACTAATTTTTCATTGATTGAACCAATAAGCAATCAAGTAAACACTAACTAATCAATTCACTCATTAAAAGCACACCAAATAATCAAACAAGCACACAAAGCACACAAGCAAACAATCATTCACACAACAAAAACATAGCAGACACATAACTCACAAGTCGAACTGGTTCGACCTGCTCTGATACCAACTGAAACGCCCCACCGTATTTCATTGCTAAAATATTTTTATTTATTATTATTATTTGAAATTGTTTCCCTTCATTTAGATTTCTTTAAATAAAATCTTAAAATAATTTTTCATTGCTAACAAAACGTCACCAAAATAAAACACATCACATAAATCACATCACAATCATACATCAAAGGTTATTTACAAAATGTCACATAGGTACGTAATATTGTGACAATTATAATATATACATTATTCTATTACATCCTCGTGTTAGCTAACATTCCTTGACATCTCCACACGTGATTACTGAATCTACCTGTCAATCTGCTCCTCCGAATAAAATTCAGGATCATCACAGGTGTCAAACCACAGACACAAACACGCAAGGGTGAGCTTTCCATTAATAGCATATAAAATATTAATATGATATATTTCAAAATCAAATAAATAAATAATGAATTATGACTTAAATGAAATTTCTATATGATGCATGCTCCAACCTCAACTCCAAAAATATGCAATGTGGTACCATAATAGATAATACGATGTAATCATCGAATAACTTTACCGACCAGTTGGGATTTCCCAGTGGTGCACAGAATCTCATAAACAATCATGTGATCATCATGAATTAAATGAATTCTCACCGTAAAAATCCCCAAGTCCGCATCCCACCAAGACGCACGGCTTAAGTTTATTATCTGTCCCTCTAACCGAGGCCACCTCTTTTGAGGCATGTATGCATGAATGAAAATTTTACCTCCCTTTCTAGAATATTATTTAAAATCATTCATATTTCAAAATACCAAAAACAATCAATAACCACCAATAAAAAAAAATCAAATCAAGAAACACCCATAAACAGTACCGTATACGTGAATAGTACCGTATACGTGAATAGTACCGTATACGTGAATAGTAACGTATAAGTGACCGTAGTCCGTGAATAGTACACCAGGTAAGTTCCCAAGAAAGAGTGGTGAAATCACAAATGGATTCCCTTAATAACCAGGTCTTTCCTTAGCCAGAACTTTCCTAGACATGCACTTCCACACTACCACCCTTTTTCCTAACAACAAGAATAGTTCTTTTCTGATGTGGAAGATCGGACAAAACCGCAACCACAGAGCATACTAAGAATACATGAATAGTACCATATACATGAATAGTAAATATTGTATACATGAATAATAACGTATACATGAATAGTAAAATACGGCATACATGAATAGTAAAATACGGTATACATCAATAGTAAAATATTGTATACATGAATAGTAAAATAACGTATACATGAATAGTAAAATACGGCATACGTGAATAGTAAAATACGGTATACATGAATAGTAAAATACGATATACATGAATAGTAAAGTAAGATAAGGACAACTCCCCTTACCTGTTTCTCCTAGCTTCTCTATTCCTTCCCCTACTTACTTGCTCCTATCTAATTTGGAGAGATTTCTAAGAGAGAGTTTAAGAGAATGTTCTTGATTTTGTGATTATAACTGAAACCCTTAGGCCCTATTTATAGGATTTCAAAAGTTACTATTTGCACAGTAAAAGTTACTATTTGCACAGTGATTTCATTATAATAATAAACGCGTGTAACTCGTTTATTATTTTTTTTTTTACTATTTGCACAGTAATTTACTATTTGCACAGTAATTAACTATTTGCACAGTATTTTACTATTTACACAGTAATTTACTATTTGCACAGTAATTTACTATTTACACAGTAATTACTATTTGCATAGTAATTTAATCTTCTTCAAATTATATTTAAATTTCTGGAGTGTTACACAAATAGCCCAAGTGAAAGAGGAACAATTCAACTACAAGGTTAAGGAAATTCAAAGGAGACAAATACTCAAGACAAAACTTCTAGGAAGCCAAGAAGACAAGCAACAAAATAAGACTCAATGAACAATTAGCTACTCAAGACAATGGCTAATATATTTACTGCACTAATAATGAAGGAAAACTAGTATTTAAAACTGCAAAAATCTTTGAAACAAAAAAAACTCAAAGAATGGAAGAAATCAAATGTAATTTTGCTCGAAAAATTGGCTGAACCATCACCAAATCTGCCCAAACTTGTGAAATTTTTTTAGCATAGCAAATGAGCTTGGAAAATTATGAAACTTTCCAGTTGAGCTTATATATATGTATATTGAATGACCAATTGCCCAGAATTCAATAAATCAACGTTTAACCCCTTGAACCAACTGCAAACCCGAAACTGTCACAGAAATAGCAGAACCGTCACTAAACTGGAAGTTAGGCTTGAAAATTGGCTCAAAATGACTTGAAATTTTGGGGATTGGTTTGGGTGATCTTTATGCAGGAAATAAGCTCAAATTAAGGTGCAAGGCAGCCACAAATATGGGTCCAAAAACAGGGCAAATATGTCTAGCCACATGCAAAGCACACCACAAGTTCAAATATAATGCTATTAGCAAATTTGACACAATTTGCAATATGACGCTTGAGCCAAATGAGTAATGGTGCCACAATGAGCATGGACACTAAATTTGTGGGTGTTTAATGACCCAATTCACCAAGGTACTGCACTCAATTTTTCCAAAAATTTTCTACTAACTTTTTCACTCAATTTTTCTTCAAACTTCTTTTCTTGTATTTTTCTTTTCTTGAATTTTTCTTTGACTCTTTCTTTTGAGTATTTTCTCTTGCTCTTTTCCTTTCTTTTGTTTTTCTATATTTTTCTTTTGGCTATTCTCTGCTGGACAGTCCAAGTATAGGCTCAAATACTCAAGCAAGTCAAGTCAAACTTTGCTAACAAGCAAGATAATGCATGGTAGTGGTAACTTGAACTTATAATGAGCAATGCACATAGTAATAACACATATAAGCACTAATCAAGCCACATAAGATGCAGGGGATTAAAATTCCAGCAAAGAGACTCAAAATATGTTACACCCCGTTTTGTCGTCAATAAAATACTTTTCATTGTATTCTTTTATTTATTTATTTATTTTGAAAAGGTTTCCTTCCTTTAGATTTCTTTGAATGAAAATTTTAAAACACTTTATATAAAGAAAACGTCACCATTATTAAGAGCACATCACATAAGTCTTAACATAAACATACACCAAATATTATTCACAAAACATTACAAGAGTACGTAATATTGTGATAACTATAATATACACATTATTCACAAAAATCCTCATGTTAGCTATCCTTCCTTCACATCTCCAAATAGAATTATCCTGTTAATCTGCTCCCCCAAATAAAAATTAGGATCATCACAGGTGTCAAACCATAGACACAAACACGCAAGGGTAAGTTCCAAAATCTAAATAACAATACATAGCATATAAAAATATCAATAATAATACATATCATACTCACATAAATAAATAATGAATTATGACTAAATGAAATTTGTATATGATGCATGCTCCAACCTCAACTCCCAAAAATATGCAATGTGGTACCTTATCAGATAATACGACATCATCATCGTAAAACTTACCGACCAGTTGGGATTCCACAGTGGTGCACAGAATCTCAAAAACAAACATGTGATCATCATGAGTTAAATGAATTCTCACCATAAAAATCCCCCAAGTCTAGCATCACGCCTAGACGCACGGATTAAGTTTATTATCTGTACCTCTAACCGAGGTCACCTCTTTTGAGGCATGAATGAATGAATGAAATCTTATCCTCCTTTTTCAAAATATCAAACAAAAAGGTACCAACTAATGGTTATTACAAGACCAATCTATAATTATATCTCACGTAACTTATTAATATTTTATAGTCCAAACCGTCAAAATTCACACCACAAGTCATCAACGTGCATAATATAACAATTAATCATTATCTCAAACATTATTCAAAACCATAGAATAGATCATCCAAGTCAAAAAAATATATTCAAACACTATCCAAATCATAATCAAATTCCACAACACAAAACATCATAGTTCAAAGCATAACAAAATTAACCGTTATAAATTTAGAATTTTAACGTTTTTAATTATTAGGTGACTTTTTAATTACTTTTAGTTGCTGCCCATTCTATTTTAGTAATTGATACCCCTTGGTCAAAAGATTTTAAGGTTCAAAACAACTGAAAACCAGGTTAAACATTCTTTAGAAATAACTTTTCAAATTATTCTTTAAAACCGTTAAAAATCTTCATAACATTAGAGTTTTAGGGAAAGCTTGTAATAAAATTATAAGTTTCAAGTAAGGTGGCAGAGCCTCCTAGTTAGAATCTTATAACTTTATTCAAAAATAAGTTTTCATGTAAAGATTAAAATAGAAAAGAGTTTAGAAGCTTTAGAACACAAAATTTCACAAAGTTTAGTAATTTAGAACCTTTAGAAACTTTGAAAACCTAAAGAATTTGAAAACTTCCCTTACCTTGATTTCTTTTGGCCACTCTTTGGAAAACTTTGAGAAAGCTTTTGAAGGTTTAAAGGGCTTGGTATCACTCACCTCTCAAAGTCATGTGAAAAAGGCTAGAGTAAAAGGTGAAGAAATTTTAGGAAAAATTCTTGAAATGGTGCCAAAAGAGCTTACGGTTTTGCAAGATTAAAACCAAGAGATTTTGGGTGATTTTTGGCAAGTGTGCCACGTTTTTGGATGTGAAAAACTGCCCACACCTTGCTGTATATATAGTTGAAAAAAATTAATAAAATAAGCATGTAACTAGTTGGTTAGATAAAATTTGGTTTCCTTAAGTATTTAGTTACTTTAAAAGTAACTAAATCATTAAATAACAAGACAAGTTTTGACCTTTCTTTGAATTTGAATTCAATGCATCTTATCCTGGACTTGGTCTTTGTTTCTAGATGCTTGATGGCTGCCACAACAATTCTCACGTGAAGGTTAGATAAAACAAAGCAAAATGGTCCAATTTTGTCATTTAGTCATTAAAAACAATTGTAAAAAGTTGGACTTAGTCTTCCTTCCTTATGTAGTTGCCAATTTGGACTTTTCTAGTTGCCAATTTAGACTTTTCTTCCTTGCATTCTCATTCATAACCATGTGGTTTGATTGCTTGCACAAATCCAATGTGCAAAAATTTAACAAAATGATAAAGGTGGCTAAAAATTACTAATTTTCCAATTTTGATATTTTGGTCATAAAAAATTCTTCAACTTCAATGGCTTTCTTCCTAAGCTTTCTTTGCATATTTATTTTATCCTTTTCATGCTTCTTTAATTATTTTATAATCAAATATGACAAATTGTGCACAAATTCACACAATAACAAGTTACAAGTTACTAAATTTTAAGGTTTTAAAATGACTTAAAACCCTAATTTCTCTTTTAAATATTATGATTCTAATTCCAATCTTCCAATACCATGTATGATTATGTCATAATTAAGACAAAATTACAAGGATTTCAAAAATTATTTAACCATAATTTTATGGTTCACAGATTGTTTTATATAAATTTTCTAGATGTTTTCTGTATTTTATTTACAGAAAATTTGTTATACCGTGTTTCATTCCAACCTGTATATTTATTTATCCTACTCCTAATTCTACATATTATGGGTCATATTCCCTTTGATTTCCTTGTTGTTTTAATTTTTCAACTTGTCTTTGCGTGTACAACGCATGATTGAGAAAATAATTAAATTTTTCCAAAAACTGTATATTTTTAGAATAAGTAAATTCTCATGTGTAACAATATATAATTTTTATATATTAATTCTTAATAGATTTCTCATACGAAATATAGAACAAAATTGTCCACAGATGATAATATAATTAAAATAGAGAATTTATAGTAAATCAGAAATATTTAATAACGTTCAAAATGTTAAATAGTAATAAAATGTTAAATTGTAAAATTATTTTTCTGCTACGTTTTTATTTAGAAACGAAATCGTGATTTTCTCAAATTTCTTAACAATATTGTTATAAGATAACAAACTGGTTTGAATTACGTTAAATTATAACAGTAACCAGTTAAGATGCACATTTTTATGGAAATTTTAGTAAACATTTCAACTACGTAGTTATTTACATAAATTAATTTTTTGAGGGTGTTACAAAATACATATTGAGAAAATTCATCAAACACATGGGGGCTATCAACTAGAATGTGCCTAGCATGTAAAATAGGCCATGTATGATCAACCATGAGTGTCAGAACATCTCATCTATGCATTGGACAGCCAAGACACACAACAAAACTCAATTAAAAATTCAATTGAATCAAAAATTGAAATAAACAAAAGATAGGAGCTAGACTCAATACCACAAGTGAAGAACAAGTTTTTGATACCAAATTTGATGCAAACCCATGAAGCTATGATGTGTCCTCCACGGATTCAACACCTTGAATGCCCAATCTTCAATTCACCAAGTGATCCTCACCCAAGATTAAGAGAAGCTTGCGGAATAGACTAGGTGTTATGCTAGTATTTCAGTTTGGAACTAAAGTAAGAAGAAATCAAAAATGGAAGGAGAACTAGAAGGTGGTAGCGCCATGATTCATTGAATCAATAAGCTAGGTAGAGGAATCGTCACTTGAGTCATGGACCAAGATAAGATTCAAGGTTCTTTGAAGAAACCCTAGGAGAGCACTCCCTTTTCTCAAGACACAAGTATTAGAAATTCTATTTCATTCAATATTCCAAAGTCAGTCTTACAATGAGAATTTGCCTAAGTTATATGGCCTAGGTGATGACCGTGAGGCTCCTTAGCCATTTGATCCTTCATGGATTGATCAAGTGATGCTAGGCACCCCTCACATGATCAATTCAAGAAGGATCTAGACTAAATGAAATCAAGAGGCTTAAAACTCATCTAAGCTTGTGATGATCATGGATTAATTAAGATTGAATTCTATGCCTTGGATTAGAAGTAAATCCAAAAGCCAAAATACCTTCTTAGATGAGAGTCAACACTTATAAACTTGACTTAAATTTGCACCTTTGATTATGGTATAATCAAGTGGTGGAAATTTAAATGAAGTTAGTGGAGTTTCCACTCATTCTCTTTCTTAATCCATCTACTCTCCTTTAAGAGAGTGTAATACACTTGCTTAGATGGGTCATAAGACTCTTAAACCCAATCTAAGAGGCTTTGACCAATCACCATGAAAGTCAACATGTTCATTAGCTTAAGCTTGGCCGAAACATACAAAACAACCATGGTCCAAGCTTTATGCAAAACTAAGCCTAAACTAATTACAAACTAATAAAAAGATTATAAGGCTTCTTTTGCCCAATTTGTTGACTTTGAGGAGTTGACCATTGACTTTGACTTTGACTTTGACTTTGACCTTGACTTGTTGACTTTGACTTGGTCAACTCTTCCTTAACTTGAGCTTCTAGTCTTCTTTGCATAGCCCTTGTGATCCTCATGCTTGGAGATGGTCCTCCATCACTTCTATTGGTGGATATAAATGCCTTGTTTTGTTTGCTTGATTTGCAGACTCAAGAAAAACTTCAATTCTCTCATCATACTCATTTCAAATTTGTTCTGCATTAGCTTAGTGAAGTCCTTGCACTAAGATTCATTAGTGGCACCAAAAACAATATCATCCACATATATTTGCACAATAATGAAATATGTTGAAAGACTTTTCTTGAAAAGCATTGTATCAACTTTTCCTCTTGAAAAACCATTTTTATGCAGAAAAGTGCTCAGTGTGTCATACCATGCTCTAGGAGCTTGTTTTAGACCATACAATTTTTGATCTCTAGTAGACCTCTCAGTAGGATTCGAACCCAGATAAAGTTCTGACCATCTGTCAGAGAAAAAAGAACAAGCGGTTCTGAAGTTTTCTTAAGCTTAAAAACGTGATTTGGAAAGGATCGATGTTCAAAACCTGGTGGTTGTTTAACAAAAACTTCTTCTAAAAAACCATTTAAGAAAACACTTTTACATCCATCTGATATAAAATAATGTTTTTATGAGCAGCAAAAGCAAGTAAAATGGGAATAACTTCAAGTCTAACTACAGGTGCAAAGTTTTCACTAAAATCAATACCTTCTTGCTAATTATACCCCTGAGCTACTAACCTTGCTTTATTTCTGACGACCTTTCTAGCTTCGTCTAGCTTCTTTCTGAAAACCCATATTGTTCCAATGATACTTTTATCTTTGGGTTTTTCAACTAACGTCCATACATCATTTCTTATGAACTGGTTTAACTCTTCTTCCATGGCTAGTATCCAGTCATTTTCCTTGAGTGCTTCCTCAATGTTTTTGGGTTCAAGTTTTGACACCAAAGCATATCTAGAACGGTCTCTAAAACTCGACCTTGTTTGCACTCCTTGACTTTTGTCTCTTATGATCAAATCTTAAGAGTGATTTGAGGCAAATTTCCATGTTCTGATAGGAGTTTGGATGTTGCCATGTTCATAAGTAGACGAAGAGGGTTCGTCTGATCCAGTAAATGCACTTCCGTCTAGCTTGATTTTTGCGTTTGTTCTGACAACTGGTTCATTGTCTTGGTTTGATGAATTTATCATTTCCAGACCCATAGGAGACAAACCATTTACTTGGTCTGAGGTCTTGGAACATAGACAAGTTTCCTGTCATGTATCGCGAGCATCCACTATCTAGATACTAGCTTGAATCCTTTTTTGTTTTTGTTAAGGATATCTGCAACAAGAATAATGAGTGATTTTGGTACCCAAATTCTTTTGAGTCCTGCATTGTTAGTTAAGGGTTTCTTTTTGTTAAAAGTCTTTGGATGACTTTTATATTTGTTTTGAACCCTGTTATAACTTGCATGCATGAATTTACGTGTAGACAGATTAGTTGATGACTTCTTTTCGTCTGTATTGTGATTATAACCCAGTCCAATTTTATCAAAGGGAGGTCTTCCATAAGTTAAAATATTTTTCAGCATGGAAGAGCTGTTAATGAACTTGGTTAAATCATTCTTTAAGAATTCATTTTCTTCTTTCAACTTTTCAATCTTAAGAAGAAGATGACTCTTTTCAGTATCAGACGAAGAGGATGATTCATCTAATATGTTTCTCTTTGATAACTTTTCATTTATAGCTTTTAGACTTTCAATCTCTTTATAAGCTTAGATTTGCAAACTTTATATTCTTGAGCTAAAAAGTGAGAGTTAGCAAGAAGAACATCATATGATATGTCCTCATTGTCTGAGTCTGAATCAGAAGAAGAGAATGAATGAGATATGTTTGAAGGATTTACCTTAGAAGATTGTGAGTCTCTTGCCATGAGACATATATTTGCTTTTTCTTCTTCACCAGATTTATCTGAGCTTTTAGTGTCAAAATCTTCCTAAGTGACAAGACTTTTCTTTTTGTTGTCCTTCTTAGGGTTCCATCTTTTTCTCAGCCTTAGCCATTCTAATCTCATGTGCCCTGGCTTTCTGCATTCGTAGCAAATAGCTTCAGATCCTTCCTCCTTGATGGATGGTTTCTCAGGAAACCTTTTGTCCTTTCTCTTGAATAATTTCTGGCCTCGGCCATTCTTCATCACCATCCTTTTGAATCTTCTTGCCATTAAGGAGACTTCGTCATCAGATGATTCTTCTGAGTCATTAGACTCTGTTGAGTCAGCTTTAAGAATTTTGTTTTTCTTTTTGTCTTTCTTGCTGGACTCTTCTTTTGGACTTTCATCAACGACTGGTAGAGCAATGGGCTCTTGAACTTTAATCTTGTCCCTTTTGCACAGATGAACTTCATACACTCTCAACACACCAATAAGTTCATCAAGAGATAAGGTTTTCATGTCTCTGCCAAAGGATATTGCAGTGGACATGGCTTCCCATGAAGCAGGAAGACTGTCTAAGATTTTCATGTTGTTTTGGGCCCTTGTGAAGGTGCCTAAGGCAGTCAACCCATTCAGAATCGTTTGAAATCTTCCAAAAATTTTGTCTATTGATTCTCCCTTTTGCATGGAGAACATCTCATACTCCATTTGAAGTATGACAACCTTTCTTAATCTGACATCTTCAATTCCTTCGTGGGAGATTTTTAGAGCATCCCAAAGCTCCTTGACGGTCTTGTAGGCACAGAATTTATTGTATGATGTCCTAGATAGAACCCACATTATGGTATAACATGCCTTCCTATTCAACTTCATGATAGAGTACTCCTCATTCCCCCATTCTGATTCTGGCTTGGTTAGGGGAATGTCTCCTTCAGTGATAATTCTTCAAAGTTTATATTATATAGACTTGATGTACATCTTCATCCTGTCTACCCAGTAAGGGTAGTTATCTCCTGAGAAGGCTGGAGGTTTATTCATGCGGAACCTTCAATGATGAGCATCATTTAGGAGTTCGTCATCACAGATCTTTTCCTCTAGACATGATAAAACGCTCAACCCTTAGATGTTGAGCTCTAATATCAAATTGTAAAATACAAAAACACAAGAAGGGGGGTTGAATTATGTTAATTAATAAAAAACTTTCCATACGATGCGTTTTGCGTCTGTGTTCTTGAAGCTCAAGACAGACACAATTTTTCTTTTATTATAAAGATTAATTTTAATGAAATCTTAGTTAAATTGTTTATCCCAAATTAGTCAATAAACGAACAAATAAGACAATACTATTTTCATATTGGTTCGTCTGTGAAAACTATGTCCAGTTACTGTTAGACTTGAAGCATGAAGAAGTCTTACTCTTGGATTTTGATTTTGATGCATTTGTAATCTTGAACTTTAATAGTTGTGTATGTAGGATCTCAAGTATTAATTGTTTAGACTAGGCTTTGAGTTTGTGATTTGATTGGTTTATGCTTCTAAGAGAATTTGAATCTGCTTTGACAATCAAGCTAAGTGATTTGGAAACCCGTATTATGTTTTTGATTATCAATTTAAAGTAATCGACTACCAACAGTAATTGAAAATTGGGAATCCAAAAACTCTCTAGAGTAATCAATTACCACATATCCGTAATTGATTACCACGAGCTTGAGAAACAAAGAGGAGATTAAAACTCTCTGGAGTAATTAATTACCACTCCAAAGTAATCGATTATCCCCATCGGAAATTCATCTCAACTGAGTTTCAAATGTTTTATATAAACATCATCTTGAAAGTTTTTAAAAAGAAGAAGTAATCTTTGATTTTTGAAAAGAGAAAGGAGAGCGAAAAATAAGTTTTAGAGAACATTGTGTCCTTAATTTTTCTCTCCAAGATTTCAAAAGATTCAAAAAAAGATTTGTCAAAAGATGAATAGTTTGTGATGGATTGAAGCATCTACATTGGTTTACAGGTTTATCAGTTCATGTACAACAGGTGTACTTATTCTTATCTTTCTTTTTCGTTTTTGATTTAGAATTGTTCAAACTCTTAGAGAAAGGTATTCTTTGGAAAAAGAGTTTTTGGAACTTGAGAAAAGGTTCTCAAGGCTGATTCTTGAAGGTTTCAAGAGTTAGGGAGAAAGGTTCTTGGAAAAGAACTAGTTGTATTGGTTTATTTTGATTTCATTTTATGTATGTGAAGTGTGATTGTAATTGACACAGGGGATCAAAATTGTTGATAGTGGAATACCAATCACAACAGTTGTTATATTGGGAATGGAGGTAGGCTGAAAGCTGAACCAGTATAATTCACCGTGCAAATCTCTCTTTACCTTAAACTCCTTTATTTTGATGAATCATATTCTGAATGCATTTTCTGTATATCTTGATTCAAAAGAGTTTGTAAAAGAAAGAGATTTTATTCTTCCTTTATCATTCCGCTGTGATAACTCTGAACTGATATTGATTCTGAAATTGGTAAAGATAATAAATACAAGATCAATATTGAATAGGAAGAAAATTGAAATAGCCGAAAAAAATTGTAAGAGGGAAACAAGAATCTATTCACCCCTCCCCCCCTAGGTTTCTGCATAGGGACTAACAATTGGTATCTAGAGCAAGAACTAGTAAGATAATCTAGTAATCCATTCATAGGTTCCCTGAAATGACTTGTAATATTTTACCCTTTGCTGAAGGAGCATCTATAAATAGACCTCCATTATTCTGTGGTGATAACTATCCGTTCTAGAAAGTTCGCATGAAAATCTTTATGGAATCTATTCACAGAAGCATCTGGCAAGCTGTGGTGACAGAATACAAAGTCCCAACTCATACAGTAAATGAGAGTGAGATGGAAAAACCCTTTGAGGATTGGGATGTAGATGAGATTAAGAGGGCTGAAAACGATGCTAAGGCTTTAAACATTATACATTCTGCCTTGAATTCTGATGAGTTTTTTAGAATATCTGCATGTTCTACAGCAAAAGAAGCATGGGAACTTATCATGGTAACCCATGAAGGCACAGCTGAAGTCAGAAGAGAAAGAAAAAACACACTCATCCAGGAATATGAAACATTTAGGATGTCTCAAGGCTAATCCATAATGGATATGCAAAAAAGATTCACACATATCATCAACCATCTTAAAGGACTTGGCAAGAATTTCATTGAAGAAGAAGTGAATGTCAAGATTCTGAAATCTTTGAATAGAAAGTGGAAACCAACCGTGACAACAATAACAAAATCAAAGAACCTAGCTGCAATGTCAAGTGCAAAGCTGTTTGGCAAATTGAGAGAGTATGAGATGGATATGTCTCGCATGGCAGATGAGGAACAGAAGGACAAAAGAGCAAAAGGACTCGCTCTCAAAATGGAAAATACAGAAATTGAATCTGAATCCTCTGAAGAAGAAAGTGAATCACAAGAAGATCAAATGAATCTAATGGTCAAAAAATTCAAGAAGTTCATGAGAAAGAACTCTAAGAGAAAGTTTGGCCAACAGAGAAAAGGAGTCAAAAGACAAGACGACACTTCGGTCAAAGTTACATGTTATGAAAGCGGAAAAATTGGACACTACAAATCAAACTGTCCTAACTTGACAAGAAGTAACATCACTGAAGTAAGAAAGTCTAAGAATGAAGGAAAATTCAGAAAAGAAAAGAACAAGAAGAAGAGAGCCTACATAGCTTGGGACGAAAGCTACACCTCTTCAACATTTGAAAGTGAAACAAAGGAAGCAAATATGTGCTTAATGGTCAAGTCATCTAGTGCGGTAAGTGACTCAAATACTGTTATAGATGATTATGATGAATTGCACACAGCTTTTTGTGAGCTTTATAAAGAAGCTGAAACATTTGAAAAAGAAAACAGAGTTTTGAAAAAGGAAGTCCCTTTATTAAATGAAAAGGTTTCTGATTTAAACAATGAAATTTCAAAACTAAGAAAAGAACACACCTTAGGACAACAAACTAAGAACTGCTCTTGGAATTGTGTTCACATGAAAAATGTTACAACTACAAAATAAACTCTTCTCTCTTGCAGGAAAACCTGAACAACAAGAACTCAATCTGGTATTTGGATAGTGGCTATTCAAGGCATATGACAGGTGACAAAAGGAATCTAAGCACCTTTACACCTAGAGAGAGATAATCAGTAGTATATGAAGACAACAATAAAGGCGAAATTCTAGGTTTTGGCACAGTTGGAAATAAAGCAAACACAGTCATAGAAGATATACTTCTTGTTGATGGACTAAAGTTTAATCTTCTGAGTATCAGTCAACTATGCGACAAGAATTATAGAATAGCATTCGATGATGAGCACTACCTAATAAGTAGCAAAGACTCGGATAAGCTACTCATGGTCGGCAAAAGGTTTAACAATATCTGTATTCTAGAAATAGACCATTCATCCTCTTACTTTGCATGTTTGATGTAGGCCTCCTTGGGGGGTGATCCAAAGAAGCTTCAATGTTGCCCAAATCTAGTCTTCAAACCGTGCTCATCAAGAAGAACCAAGACAAGTGTCTCGGTCATGAAGCTTTTTAGGGGTTTAGTGTTTAAGAAATCAAAGCAATGCGGGATAGGTAAGAGATGGAAGAGTGGCGCCATGGAGGAACTCCAATAAGCCTAGGAGGAACCGCCACAATGGAAGTAAGATGCCATTGATAAGATTCAAGAATTTTTCCTTAGGGAACAAGAGAACATTTCTCTCAAAAGCTCAAAGCTTCTTTCATTCAAAATTTGACAAAGATCCATACATTGGGTCCGGCCATGGCATTTATAGGGAACCAAGCTTGGCCTCCAAGTAAGCCTAACCACGGTTTAGGAGCCACTAACCAAGGTTAGGGCTGCACCAATCTGCGGGCTTCCTTGCAAGCCAAGTAACCATGTGGGTTACTTGGTAGTTAAGGAAGCACATGGCTTCACATGGCCTTTACATGGGTGCACATGGGTTTGTCTCCCCTTGTTGCCCATGTGATTAGCCATGTCATCAATCCTAATCACTTCCTAATCAAGGGTGGAGATCCTTGATTAAGTGTTGGCAATGCTTAATTAAGGAACTTCTTCCTAATTAGCAAGTGTCTCAAGGCTTCACACAAGTTTTTGAACAGAAAATGATTTTAGCCGCTTTTTGAAAACCTTGTGTGGCCTTAACTAGGAAAGCATGGCATGTGTAGGTGTTTATGGAAACCGTGGGCTTGGCCCTAAGAACCCATGGGCTTAGCCCAAGTCTTACCCTAGAGCTATTACAACATAGGACTTAATCATGTTCAAAAGCATTTACAAGTAGGTTACAAGTGATAAGTCCTATACTAGCTTCATGGTCTTGGAGTCTTCCCACCTCCTCCTCTAGCCTCCTTTGCATGCTTCTAGTAACTCTTCTAGATGTTCCTACATCAAACCCTCCTTCTTTCCTTGAACTTGTCCTCGAGTTGAGTTCATCATTAGTACCTACATCACACAAAGAAAGATCAGTTACATTGAAAGAGTTACTACCACCATACTTACTTGGAAGGTCTAGCTTGTAGGCGTTTGGGCCCAACTTCTCCAAGATCTTGAAGGGTCCATCTCCTCTTGGAAGAAGCTTGGAACTCCTCAAGGTAGGGAACCATTCCTTTCTTAGGTGCACCCAAACCATGTCCCCTACTTTGAACTCAATAGCTCTATGGTGTTTGTTGTAGGCTTTCGCTATTTGCTCATTCTTCTTTTCTATCTTCTCCTTCACTTGAGCGTGTAACTCTTGGATCTTTCTAGCCCTCTCTTGACCACTTCTATTACAAGAAAACTCAATAGGACAAGCCACTAGATCAAGTGGGGTGAGTGGGTTAAATCCATAAACAACTTGAAAAGGAGAAAACTTAGTAGTGGAATGTTCAACCCTATTATAGGCAAACTCAATATGAGGTAGCCAATCTTCCCAACTCTTAATGTTCTCACCAACAAAAGTCCTCAATAGTTAACCCAAGGTCTTATTGACAACTTCGGTTTGTCCATCCGTTTGGGGGTGGCAAGTTGTAGAGAAGAGAAGCTTGGTTCCAAGACAACTCCAAAGAGTTCTCCAAAAGTGCCCAAGAAATTTTGAGTCTCGGTCACTCACAATTGTCTTGGGTACTCCATGGAGTCTCACTACTTCTTTGAAAAATAGTCTTGCAATATTTGAAGCATCATCAACCTTCTTGCAAGCTATGAAGTGAGCCATTTTTGAAAACCAGCATACAATTACATAGATACTATCCATCCCTCTTTTGGACTTAGGAAGACCAAGGATAAAATCCATGGAGATGTTCATCCAAGGAGTGGTAGCAAGCGGAGGGGGTTGGTATAAGCCATTAGGGGAGACCTTAGACTTGGCTTTGTTACAAGTGATGCACCTAGAAATGTGCTTTACTACTTGGACCCTCATGTGAGGCCAATAGAAGTTCTCTTGCAACATAGCCAATGTCTTATCCCTACCGAAATGACCCATCAAACCTCCTTCATGGGTCTCAATCACCAATAAGTCCCTCAAGGAAGACTTAGGCACACACAATGCTTGGCCCTTGAAAAGATACCCATCATGCCTAAAGTAGTCCTTGAATGCACCTTTAGTACTTGATTACCAAATAAGACTGAAGTCTTCATCATGGGTATACATAGATTTAATATGATCAAAACCATACATCTTACACTCAAGCATGTTAATCAAGGTGTGCCTTCTACTTAAAGCGTCGGCAACTATGTTACTAGACCCTTGCTTATACTGGACTATGTAAGGGAATTGTTCTATGTACTCTACCCACTTAGCATTCATGTGAGATATGTAACTAAAGATTTAAGTGCAGCACAATCAAGCAAGCATACCATAATGTGCAGTAAAGAATCAAGACTAAACAAAAATCCTAAAGGCATACATGAATCATAACTTGCAAGGAAAATCTAGATGATCATGTGAGTCAAAATTGCAAACTAGAAAATCATGCATTCAAGAAACTTATGGATGAACATGCCAATATGAATCACGGCCTAATGCAGCAACCAAAAGAATTAAAGCATGCCCAACTCAAAACTAAGGAATATGACAACTAAAGGAACTCAAAAATAGGCTACTCTATGGAAGAAAGACTCTAGATATGAAGAAGACTCAAAGAAGAAAAACAAGACTCAAGGAACTCAAAACTAACCGTGAAGATGAACCAATGGTGAAGACAACTATGCTCTTGATACCACTTGATGTAGGTCTCCTTGGGGGGTGATCCAAAGAAGCTTCAATGTTGCCCAAATCTAGTCTTCAAACCGTGCTCATCAAGAAGAACCAAGACAAGTGTCTCAGTCATGAAGCTTTTTAGGGGTTTAGTGTTTAAGAAATCAAAGCAAAGCGGGATAGGTAAGAGATGGAAGGGTGGCACCATGGAGGAACTTGTTCAATATTGAAATTGGAAAAGATAATAAATACAAGATCAATATTGAATAGGAAGAAAATTGAAATAGCCGAAAAAATTTGTAAGAGGGAACAAGAATCTATTCACCCCCCCACCCTCTAGATTTTGCATAGGGACCAACAGTTACTTAGCAACTTGCTAAGTTTTCACTAATAAGTATTATTTAAATCCAACCACTTCTAGCTAATTACAAAGGTATTCTTTGAACCCAGCCTCCTCGGGCTAAACACAAGTATTCTTTAAAACACAGCCTCCGCAGGCTAAACTAGATATTCTTTAGAATGCAACCTCCTCGAGCTAAGACATGTATTATTTGAACACTCAGCCTCCTCAGGCTAAAATAGGGTATTCTTTGGACCTCAACCTCCTTAGGCTAAACAAATATTTTTTCAACACTTAGCCTCCTCAAGCTACAACACCACAACAGTGGTTTTACAGAGATATAACCAAGAAAATAATCCTCTACGCAGAGAGGTGTTTTACAATATAAGGTTCGGAGCTAATGAATTAAGTTCAGAGCCTGTGAGCGAAATTAGGTATGATAGCTTTGTAGTTATTTCGCCAACTTCAAATCGATGATGTGAAGTCCTTATATAGGCAGCTTCTTGAAGTATTCGTTAGAATGATGAATTTGAACGTTGACCTTTTTCTTGGGTACTTCAGCATATGGCAGAGTGAGCAATTAGAACATTTAATGTTTCAATAACGAATGTCAGCACAAGATCAGGCTTTGACTGATTTGCCCAGAGATTTCACTGAAAAGTGCAGTTTACTTTTTGTGTTGTTGAGGTTTACACCAAATCTCTTTCTACCTTTAAAAGCTTTTGAGTAACGGCTTGATTTGAGAGATGAACGTGTTACTGTTCATCTGAACTTCATTTAATCTTCAATAGACGAATGAATATGACTTAGCTTATATTCTAGTCATTCGTCTGTCTTCTTCATCTTCAATTTCAATTTCATGTCTTCATACTTAAGCATATCTCAAATCAGAGCGACTTGAAGTTAAGTTGGATCTTTATCTCTTTGTCTTGATCTTCTATGAAGCTTCTTCATCTGATGTATTTACTTTGAAACTTGATGACTTGAACACTTCGTCTTGAACTTGTGCGTCTATGCTTGATGATGCTTTCTTCATCTGTGCCCATTAAAGTTTTGTCTAAAACCATTCTGTCTGCATCTGATAATTATTTCGTTTGTTCTGTTATTATCAAAACTTAATATGCTAAGTCATTTTGACTTAACAGAGTGTAAACAAAAATGTGAGTGGACACACTTAGAAAATGGTGAGGTTTCTCATTACTTCTTGAAAAATTTTGGTGCTCTAATCTTTCTTTTGTAGTTTTGGTTGAAAGCTCACCTAGTGTAGAAGGTGACCAGTCTCATAGAACTCAAAGGTTAATGAACTTCATGGGGAGTAAATGGAGAGATTTGAAGTTAGTATGCATAAGAAGTGGGAGACAAAAAAGAGAAAAGATGAATGGAGAAGAACTAGAGATGATTTAGAGAAAAGGTTTAGAAATGAAATAAGAGGAAGGGAGAGAAAAGAAAGGAATACAAGAAAAAGAAGAAAGGAGGGACATAATAGAAAGAGAAAAGCAAAATAGAAGAAATTATAGGAAAAATAGAGAGAATGGAGAACATAGAGGAGGTAAGTGATAAGAGAAAGAGTAACAGAGAAAGCATGAGCCATGAATATCAAGACTAAGCTTCCAAAGTTCCAAGGTCTTAACAACCCCCACTGTAACATTTTATTTTAGGCCTAATACAATGTTTGCCTTAACAATAGAAAAAAAAAAAAACACTTTTGTGTTAGACATATTGTAAGTGTAACTCAATTATTTTTATAATTTAATAAAGAACAATGTATGATCGTTGTTTAAAATTAACTAACAAGCTAAGGTCATTTAATTTTTAATTTTAATACAATAATTATTTTATATTATTTTTCATTCTAACAATCTCTTTCCCTGGTTTATTGTAATCATGACTTAGATTATTCAAAAATATCTTACCATGTATCAAATTAGCCTCTAGGATTAATTTCTGTAATTTTTATTATTTATTAAGATATCTTCTCTTATCTTAAATTATCCTCTAGGATCAATTTTCCTAATTTATGTCTTTATAATTAATATTAATTAATTAGTTCATTTGAATTTAATGAAACAAATATTTTTTTTCTATATGTAATTTAATTATTAGATGTGTATTATTCTCAATCAAAAAAATCTATATAATTTAAAATTTGTATCCTATGTAAAAAAAAATGTTATATATTCATCAAGTTAAGATCGGTGTTATAATTAAAAAAAAAAAAAAAAGGTGATTTAGTAATAAAAGGGAATTTAAGGAAGGGGAATGGAGAGGTCACGAGTTCGAACATTTCTAATAACAACTAACATGAGTTATAAGGTGGTGAATAGGCAGGAGAAGATTGCAAATTTGAACATTTCTACTAAGAACTAATATTTGACTAAATACAACGATTAATTTTGTTATATTTGACTGTTATGGTGCAAAATCGTTATTATAGATGTCATTCTTTCTCTTTTTAATACCTATGACAACAATTTTTATAGGAGTGTTGTCATAAGAAGAAAAATGTTCTTAGAAGTAAAGCAAAGACAATGTCTTAGAAGTCCATGACTTCAAAATTATTCTCAAATAAAAAGGACTATTATTTTACAATAAAGAATAGGTTTTGCTTGTTGCAATAAATGAAAAATGTTATAGTGCCCACAATTTATCTTGAGTGGCAAAATAAAGTGGACCAAGTTTTCAATTGTCATCACTTTGATGAAGAAAAGAAAGTTTAATAAGTGTCACTTGAATTTGAAAGAAATGCTAAGGATTGGTGGGAACAAATCCAAACGGATATAACAAGGTGGGGAAAAGCTTCTATTAAGAGTGTGTTTGGATGGAGATTTTTATCAAAGCAATTCTTTTTTTTTTTCTGTGAAATTGAATTGACTTGTTTGGATAAATTATTTTGAATTCTTCAAAATGATGTCATTTTGAGAAGGAATTTTAAATAAGTAAATTTGGGGAATTTCAAATTCCACGTAAAAGTGAGACATTTCAATTTCTTTTAAGTCATTTTCAGGATTCTCTCTCTTAACTCTTCAGTACCTCACACGTTTTCTAATAATTTAAAATGATTTCACGATTATCAAGTTAAGTAATTATTTATTTCTAATAATTTTTAAAATTATTGCGAGACTACGTAATTCAAAATTTTTAATTAAGTTACATTTAATTATTTATTATGTTTTTAATTATTCAATATTAAAAAATAATTATTAAATATTTTGAAGCATTAAAATTTATCATATAACATTAAAATTATTTTGAATATTTAATTATTTAAAAGTGATTAATATTTATTTTTATTCAATATTAAAAATTTAATTTTTAAATAAATATTTAAAAATAAAAATTTAAATTTCTTGGAAATTGAATTACTTTATCCAAATAAGAAAATTAAAATACAAGAAATTAAATTGATTCATTCAAACAAGATGAATACAAAATAAAAAAAAATTTAAATCAAGACAATAAAAATATTAGGTATTTAAATTTTTTGAAAATTTTGAAATTTTCCATCCAAATACAACCTAGGGAAAGTTTTAGATCACATTCATGTATGAGTGAGCACTACAACTAATTATAACAACTTGAGAGGAAGAAATCTACTAAGAAGACCTATCAATTGGACTCTTCTAGTGGCAAGGACAAGATCAATAAAGAGAGACATTCCTCACCTAAGTCACAAAAGCCAAAATCTTTCAATGGTAAAGTATTAGAATTTTATATTCCAATAATAAATGCTGGCTAATATTATAAAATAATTATATTATTTATTATTGATTATTTTATGTGGTTAAAATAAGTGAGTCCGTAAAATTACTAAATAAAGTCATAATCCTATTATGTTAACACATTATATATATAGGGTATGGTTTCTAATATAACTCAATAATATTTCTCTCATCTCCCATTAGCAGCAGAGTGGCTAAAGTAACTCAAATATCCTGTTGAGGAAGTAACATATAATCATTATTCACGTTATTAGTTGGTTATTCATTCATGGTACTAGACAGGATTATCAAACCAATTGGTCCAATCTTCAAGATTCTGCTCTGTTTAATTAAAACTACTTATAAATTTAAGTATTTCTTGAAATTTTGATGTAATGTGTTCCATTAAATTAATGACATATTTTGTGTGATATAATTTTTTTTTTTTTATCGAAGTGATATTAGAACCTTCATTGTTATTAGATTATTGTAAAAATTAGATCTATGTTGTGTATTTTGGTCTTTTGAATTTAAATATAATTTTTATATTTTATATAAATTTTTATTCATATAAATGTACAAATTTTACTTTTAATCTATATATGGATATTTATTAACTAATAATAACGAAAATTTAAATTATTATTTTAAATGAAATTTATTGGTGTTTATTAAAGTGTCATTTTAATCTATTGAGTTGTATTTTTAAAATATAAAAAATTTTTAAAATATAAAAATTATGTGTAATTATAAACAATTAATTAATTTATAACACACGAGGCTGATATACCTAATTAAAATTATATAATGATGTATTTATTTATTAGGATGACACGGTGTCTTATATATCCAAGTTTATTAAAATTGATAGACAACTGTATTGTCACGTTATTGTCAGGGCCCCGGTAGTTGAGAACAAACCGATGGTGATTTTTATGTTTTTTATTAGGATCATTGTTAAAAACTAGTGTTTTATGAAAAAGAAAATTGAAATAAAACCATGACCGTAGGATTGGACTTATACGTGGTACGGTTGTAAGGGCAAGGATTGGATTTCACAGAGAATTCATTCCTCTCGCTGGATGACAACTTTTATTTTTGTCAAAAAAAATTTCATTTATATCGATTTGATAAATTCAACAATAATTTAATAATGAGATGGCGAGTCAGCAGAAGCCACATTTCGTGAGTTTGAAAAGCTGAGTCTAATGGAACAAGGTGATCCAGGATGCCCAAATCCCTCTCTTACACATTTTTTCTTTGTGTTCATTTTTGTTATACAGAAGCATATAGTTTACAGCTTCTTGTATGTAATAATTTTTTTTTTTTTTTTAGAGGGTTCAATTGCCAAAGTAATCAAGTTCACTCATGTTCTGGTTGCCTCCTTCGTTGGTTTAATTGCCGCCGCCGCTGCGTCAAGCTACCGCCGGCCAGCTTCCACGGTGGTCGGAGATCAGAAGAAGGTTACCCCTCTGCTACATAGGATGGAATCTGGTCGTGTAGGAAACATTGAAAAGTTTTCTCACTACGTTGGTTTGTTTCCGGGGCCTCTTCTACTACGAATCCTATAATGGACTTGGATACACTTTTGTCACATAGATCCACATAATTATTTTTTCCCACATTTTGAAAAGTGAAAGTTAGAATATTTTTGTTCCTTTTCAGTAATTGTTTTTAGCCTCTGAAATTGAAATATAAATTTCTGCAAAACTAGCACAACTCTCACCATGCTCACACATTTTGATAGAATCACCCAATACAGAACAGAAAATAAAGATGAAAAATATCTAGCAACATTTTGCTTCTAGTTTTTTAAAATACTTGTTTCATAAATACTTTTGAAAATTTAATTTTATATAAAAAGTTAATTGCAGAAGTGTGTAATTATTTTTTTGAAAAAAAACAATTTTTAAATCTAAGAAGAAAGATGAAAATCAATCAGTCTTCCAGTAATTAGAATATTGTCATTTCCTATAATATATATATATATATATATATATATATATTGTGAATTAGACATTCTTAAAATTGTCTTTTTCTAATACATCACACATTACCCTTCCATTTAACAAAAAAATGGAATTCTCTTAGCTATTGTCCATTCACTTTATATGTATATTCAGATTTTCTTGCTGTAACCGTCAATCTCTTTCATTAATAACTTAAATTAAATTTCAATAATTTTTCTAAACAATACCAATAATTAAATACAATCTTATATCACAATTAAAATAGTTTAATTATATATTTATTATAAATTTTAAGCACAATATGATTTATATATTTAAAAATATTTTTTTTATTTTTAATTATATATAAAAATATTTATCTTATTCAATATACAGTAAAATTCTACTTTCTGTGTGGTACTTTAAAAAAAAAAAATTAGTTCAACTAGACAGCTACTAGTCTACGCACAGTTGTTTATATATATATATAGGAAGATCAAGCAAGATAGGTTTTATTGTCTTTTTAAGGTGACCTGGTTATAAAAATTTGATGTGGAAATTTTTATGAATAATTGAACATAGACAAATGCATTAAATATATGTTTGATAATGATTTTGAGTGTAGTGGATGAGTGTGTATAATTATGTGTACAGCAAGGCAAATGGGGTTTGAAGATGCTAGTGAGGTTCCAAAGCTATGCATATTGGCCCATGAGTATTTGCGAAAATCCAAAGGGTGCGACGAAAGCATCTATGAATATATTTCCAAAGGCAACGAGGAGGATAAAGATTCCCTGTATACGAAATTGCTTGATGAGTTTGAGAGATGCATCCTCAGTTATTTTGCATTTAACTGGAACGAATCTACTTCTCTCATTAGTCAGGTACATATATCCTATTTCAATCTATTGTCTTTGTAGTTGTTTTTCTTTTATCCCTATTCCCCACTCTGCTTTTGTTCCAAACCAATTATTCTGTTAGTTAGTTTTGATGTCTACTTCTTCCCTTTTATTTTAGTATTTTTTATTCATTTTAAAAATTTTATTTTATTTTTAACTATATTCATACATTTACTTAATATAGTCTTAATAAATTGGATTTTCTTTCATAGTAACTACTAGAATTTGAATATCTAAATGGGTATGAAATGAGTGGATTTCTCTACTGGTTTAAAAAGAGGATAAAATCAGTAGTCATGTATCCGTCTAAAATTATATGAATATATTTAATTATATATCTTTGCATATGCCCAATTTGTATTTATCTTATTTTATTTTAATAGTAACTTATTTACATGCTTCAAAATTTATGTTAGGAGTTAGAAAAATATTTGACAAACAGTGCGAAGATTAAAAGAAAAAATTTGGAAGTCAAAAGTCATAATATATATAAATTGTTTATCATTTAATAATAATTTTTGGTTGATAACATTATTTCAAATATTAATTTTTTTATTATATTAAAATAATATTTTTTTAATTTAAAAACCATGAAAATAAAATTTTCTATTTATTTAATTTCTGTAATCATTTGTTCTTGAATAAAAAAAATTAGAGAAATTTATTCTTAATTTTCATATGAATTTTTTTTATACAATATAAAATTTGCATGGGAATATATAAAAAGGAATATCAATAAATTTTTTATTAAAAACAATCACAATTTTTATTTCAATAACATAAATTTATTAATAATTAAAAAATAATTATTTTATTTCAATCACAAACTAAAATTATTTTATTTCAATAACATAAACTTATCAATAATTAAAAAATAATAATTTTAAAATATTTGAATATATCATAAAAATTCTTATTTTTAATGAAATTAATATAACTTAATATTAAATTATAACTAAGATTTTCTTTAAGACTAAACATAATAATTTAATCATGATAAAAACAAGATAATAAAAGTCGATAAATATTTATGAAATTCTTTAATTTATCCTACTTATTTTATCTAATAAATAAGATAATAAATTATAATTATATTCTTCTCAAAATATAACTCATTCACTTATTTATTTTAAAAAATAATAAATTTAATTGTAAATTTTTAATATATATATATATATATATATATATATATATATATATATAATTTCAAAAACTTTGGCGCAACTGTCAAATATATGCAGCATAGATTCCTTTAATAATACTTTTTCGGCCTTTTGCCTACTTTTTCTCATATCCAGTTCTCTATGCAACATATAATCTACAGTGACAATATAACAGTGGATCGACTGAGACTTATTTTCTGATACACAGGATCCCTTTTAAGGGCAAGTGTAGAGCATACTAGTATGTCTCATGCTACAAATCAAGTTCTGTGGTTCGTGGCGTTGTTTCTAAACAAGATCGAGCATAAAAAGCTTTCGAGAATGTTTCCATAGAGGATTGATCTCTATGATAAAACATCTGTTCTTGTTTATTTCCAGCCTATAAACCAATTCAGAACAATTTAGAGAAACATTTCAAAATTTAGAAGCTCCCGGATTTAGAGAGAGAGAGAGAGAAAAAAAGGGTTTAGTTACTCATGATGAAGAGAAGCTAAGAAAAATTTTTATTTGATTTTTCTTGATGATGCCTTACAATACAGATAGTCTCTTTATATAGAAATAGAGACCAGATAAGACAAAATTAAAAAGCAAACTCACTCAGAAAGTAAAAACAGAAAGTAAAAGTAAACAGTGAGAACTTTTCTAAAAGTTTCTCTTTATTAAAAGTAAAGATTCTTTCAGGATGAGATCGAATCTTTAGGACAACAGCTGGCTTCATCATCTTTGTCTTCTTGTGTAGGCTAGGGGGGCCAGGGATGTTGAGAATCTTGCCAAATGGTCTCATCTCATGGCTCCAAGTACTGTTGCCAAGACTACTTGTCTTCTTCTTCCTGTTCATCTTCTTTGTTGTGCCAGAGTAGATTTGGCTCATCTGTACGCCTGGTTCTATTTGTTGATTCAATGACTGGTAATGGCACCTGTTGATAATTTTCATACCAGAAGTCTGGATTGACTTCCCAATTTGAAATACAAATAATATCAAGAGGTTTTAATTTATTACAACTGGAAGATACTGGGTTTTGGCTTATCTTGATACCATTTAACTCATAAAGATGGAGAATTAATTCTTCCTTCCAAAAAGGTGGTCTGTCTTGGACAAAAGTCTTCAGGTTTGAGAATGTGGCATATGTGAGCACTTGATTCTGAGTATATACATATCCATTGGAGGGATGTTTAAAATATGGTCTGTGGATGACAAAAATGGAGATAAATTTTTCTTTTTCATCCAGGTCCATTTTCCAAGTGTCAAACTTAGAGATTTCTCTTTCAATCTGCTCTTTCCACCAAGATGGTGAAGAAAAGAGACACAGGAATTTCCAAAGAAGTGTCTGATTATGATCTTGGTCTCCAAGAAATGTCAACATCCTGAAGATAGGAAAAATAACTGGATATTTGAACAAAGTGGAAGTACAACATAAGTACCAAGCATCTGGTTCTAAAAAAGGTTTTCCCATTAAAATGGAAAGATATTTAGGTAAGGTGCAGCAGGATTAAACCACGTGGGTTTTGGTTTGACATTATGAACTTGTATGGCTATAGCAAGATAGTGAAACATGTGAGTTTCTGCAAAACTCTTAATTATTGCAGGGGTGATAGGTTGATCCTTTGGTAATTCTGGAGGAAAAGTGATCGACAGGTCATTAATAGGAGTATTCATCAAAATGAGAGGGAAAATCCGAGATGTTGAGAAGATTGGAATTGCTTCTTTTATCATCTCTGGTCTTGACAAGTAATCTGGAATAACATTTTGTTTTCCTTTGATGTGTTTAACTGTAAAATTATACCTGGAGAACCATTCCTTAAGTCTCAGAATTTGGGGACTTGGAGGAACCTTATTCTTGAGTTCTAGCATTTTTGGGAAAGCAAAATTGTCAAGATGAACTTCGAACTCATGTCCTCATAAATGAAAATCAAATTTCTTGATCCCATATTTGACTGCAAGAGTTTCTTTCATGGTGGTATGGTAATGGACTTCTGATGACTTGAATTGTCCACTGGCATGTCCACAATAAAATTGTTGTCCTTCAATATCTTCAATAAGAACAGCTCCCCAATAGTAATCACTGGCATCAGTTTGTAAAATCTTCTTCCCTTGTCCGGGAATCTTAAGGGGAGGAGGATTCTGGGCGATTTGTTTCAGGATCTTTAAAGCTTCTGTTTGTTCATCTCCCCATGGGGGTGCATTCTTTTTCAGGAGCTTTGAAAGCTTTGAAGTGTATTGAGAGAGGTGAGGAATAAAATCCCTAATATAATTAAGTATCCCAAGAAACTGTTGGATTTGTTTTATGCTGAGGTTTTTCTCAGGGAATTTTGGTAGTTCTTCTACAAGATGGGGTTGAGGAGAAAATTTTCCGTCAGCAAATCTCATTCCTAGGAAATCTACCTCAGTAGTGCCTATCTGGGATTTTGAAGATGATAACATTAGTCCGTACTGATTACAAATCTGATAAAATTTCTCTAACAAAGTTTTGTGTGACTTTTCATCTGGAGAGAATAGGAGAATGTCATCTATGTATATCAGGGCTGAACTGAGCAGCGACTCAAAAATCCTTGTCATGGCTTTCTGAAAAAGTGAGGGTGCTACCTTAAGACCAAAAGGTAATACAGTCCATTGAAAATGAGCATTTGAAATGCAGAAGGCTGTTTTTGGTCTGTCTGCTGGTTCAAGGCCAAGTTGCCAAAAACCTGACTTTAAGTCAAACTTAGAGAAGATAAAGGCATCTGCTATGTAGGAATAGAGGGTATGAATTTTTGGAAGGGGAAATTTGTCATCTTTGAGAAAAAGGTTTAAGGGCCTGTAATCAATGACTAACCGCTTCTTTCCTCTCGCTTTTTCTGATTTCTTTTCTACATAAAAAGCTTGACATGCCCAATCTGAGTTTGTTGGTTCAATTAGCCCTTGTGCAAGGAGTGTCTGGCATTCAGCAAAAGTTGAAACTCTGTCAGAAGGATTCATCCCAAAATGAACTACTTTGGTAGGGTTTATGTCTTCATTTAACTTGAATGGAAGCTTTACAAAGAAAGCCTCATTTTTTCCACAGAGGATTAGGGTGTTTGAACTGTTCATGGCTGTCTGTAGAGAGCTTCAATAATTTATCACGAAATTCTTCAAACATTGGAGGAGTATCCAGGAGACTGAAAATTCTGTTGATGGTAGTAAACTGTTTAAACTCTCCTTTTAATCTGACTCCAGTTGGGAGGATCTGAAGTGTCTTTGTTTGAGTAAAGACATCCATCCCTATTAAGATGTCTTTTCCTGGAAGATCCGTGCCAATTACTTTGGTCCACATGACACATTTTGGGAAGATTTTAATCCCGATCTTCTGTTTTGTCATGAGATGTGTTTTGAAGATTTCTCCATCTGCAGCTTTGAATTTATTCTCCCTGTGTTCCCAGTATTTTGGTGACAGGATTTTAGGATTCATCATTGTTTTTGCTGCTCCTGTGTCTATGAAGGCAATGACCGGAATGGGAACGTCATATTTTGAAGGTAAGATCTTGATTTCTATGTTGGGAGAGAGTGTTGTAATTGCTAAAGATTGTTCTTCAGCTCTGTCTATCTCTTCAAAAGAGAGAATAGGAAAGTCATGTTAGGAATCATTTGATGAAGAATCATCCCCTGAGGAGGAGGATGAATCAGAGGTATGTATGCCAAAAGCGGTTTCTTCATCTGGGGTATCTTGTTCACTATACCATGACTCTATTTCATCATTATCAGCTATCTGCAGGCTGTGGATTAATTTTGCTGACTTCCCTTTCTGGGGGGAAAGATTTTGCAAAATGCCCTTGTTTTCCGCAAATGTAGCATTTGTTTCCCCTTTTTCCTTTAAAGGGTCTTTTGCGGAAAAATCTTATCCTCCTTCGTCGTTGGAATGAGGATTTATTAGGAAGAAAAGATTTGTTGGAAAACTTCTTTTTCCTTCTTGGCTTGCAATCACAACTATCTTTGTTTTTGCATTTGATTTCTAGGTATTTTCTTTGACAATGTTTGGAGTATCTTTTGTGGTTTTTCATAATACCATCAAATATTCTCTGTTGACTACAGAGCTTATCATGGGCTGCCAAACATATCTGATGTATTTGTCCTAGAGTAAGTTGCGTTGCTTCTAAGTTTTGGATGCTGAACATTCTGTACATCTCTTCTTGTATTTCTGGAGGAAGAGAGCTAACATAGGTTGTTTTGAGGCTTGGGTCATTGTACCCATTTAGCTGGTAAAAGCGTTGTTGCATCCTTTGGAAATGACGCTCAATGTCACGAAGTTCTAATGAGCAACATTTCATGGAAAAATAAGTCTGCCTTATTTCTTTCTGAGCTAAGATTGTATCACCTATAAACTCAAAGTGAATTGCTCTAATGAGTCCATTAGGTTCAAGTCTGTGCAATTGGTCTTGGTTTGTAGGTCCAAGGCTTTGGTACCATTCTTTCAAGGTACCTGTCATCCTAGCGCAGAATTCTTCAAGAACTCTGTATTTATCTGCTTCTGGATTTATTAATTTAGCATCAATCCAAGCCTTGAAATCAATAAGTTTCTTTGCCCATTGAGACCGGGGAATATCATCAAGAGAAAATAACGGTGTTCCGTTTATCTTTGGAGAAGGAGTGTTTTCCTCTTGTGGAACCAGGATAGGTCTTCTCAAGGGTCCTTCGTCCTTGACAGAAGCAAAGATATTTGAAATATTTGCAAATTCTTCTTCTTCTTCTGGATTTCCTTGAGACATAGATAGTGTTGAATCACTATCTGAGGAAGTAAGAAATGTCTCAGAGTTGTCTTCTCCTGTGATTTCAGGTTCATCTAGATCTGATAACAGTAATCTATGTGAGGTTGTCATCATCTGACCAAAAGGCTTTTCACTAGGAGGATCTTCATGTATTTTAGATGAAGAAGGCTGAGTTGTTTTTCTACTACCAAAAAAGGTGGTAGGAGTAGGTAACTAAGGAGGAAGAAAAGGTGGTTTTATATTGTGGGAAATAATTGAGCTGGACAGGAGTTTTCTGGGTGAGATTGGGAAAAGAGAGAATTGTTCAAGTGTTGGAGAGTTTGTTATTTTAACATACTCTTGTAATTCATGCAATTGACTTTTTAGCTTTCTGAGTTCAAATTATCTTCTTGCATTCTCATGGAAATTTTGTCCTGTGTGTTGTTCAATTTCTTTTTCTAAATTGGTAACCTTTTCTTGGGTCTGAGCATGTGCATGTTGAATTTTCTCAGACATTCTACTCAGCTGTTCTTGGAATTTGTCATGAAGGTCATCCATCTTGTTTTCAATGTTCTGAAGTCTTTTGTTCTGAACAAGGGAATTGTTCGATTGCCAATTTAAAACTTCTTCAGCTTGAGATAAAGGTTTATAATTTCCATCTGGTAGGACTTCAGTTGCTTGAATATAAGGTTTTTGAGGAATCCTTCTTTCTGCATCTATTGTCCTCTCAAGAGGAGGAAAATCGTCATTCATCATGATGTAGGGGATGGCCGAAACTTTTTTTGGCTTAAAGTAATTTGAGCAGTTTGCCGGAGGAGGCCAAGTGATTAAATTTGCATCTTGTGGAGGAGTGGGGTATCCTTCTTTTCTGAGCTGTTGTAACCCCTTTTTATAAATGGCCAAGGGCCGTGACTGGAATGGTTTGTTGAAAGGTTTAGGAGGTGGCTTGCACCTGTCCTGAGGATCTTCATCCTCGGATGATGAATCTTTTTCTTCATCCGAGTCATATTCTTGGTGGCAGTTACATCCTTCGTCACACATGTCTGGGTTTGTATCCCATAAAAAATGACCATTTAATTTGTCATAATAGACTGGTTTACCCTGTATAGTGAAAGAATGAACTAGGATCTTTTTTTCTTTAGATCCGAGGGTAATCATCATGGTATGGAATACTGGAGCACTTGAGCTTCCTTTTTCTTTCCATTTGAAGGAAGTTCTGACACTTCCATCTATTGAGTTTCTATGGAAAGATGCTTCAGTAGAAACTATTTGATGCTCCTTCTTTTTGAAGAGCTCTTAGTTACTGATCCATTCTGTAGGAATAAGCTTCTTGAGTTCTTCCTGTGGGATCTGTCTTGGGACTTGTACTATCATAGGAGTACCATATTCTGTATGATCACCAGTAATGACCATTAAAGCATTTCCTTCAAATTCTTTGTTTCCAAGAAGATCAAAACAATGATCTTGTATCCTGTAAACGATTTGATGATGCAGGGTTGCTGCAAGAGCAGCCTCATCTTGAGGAGCTCCTGTGAGTTGAACTTGTACTTTAAACCTTGTTGGAAGAGTGGCATCATTTAGTTGGATATTATAATTGGGAAAAAGTGTCAAGACAACACTTCCAGCATTCAGGGTTGTGAGGACAGTTCCAATGACTGCCTGTTCATACTAGTGAAAAGTGGAATCTAGTAAAGTAATTCTGGCAGAGACAGGGAGTCCTCTCCTTCCATGTAAGGTTAAAACTAACCTTATAGCCCCAAGATGGAGGGCTATATACCCTTGAGACTTCCAATAACGGATTAATTCTTTGTTGATCTCTAGATCAACATACTGTTCAGCAGAAGTAGCATGAAGAGCTACTTGATCCATATTTGAGCTCTGAATATATTCTTTGGCATCTTTTCTGGGAGTGGAGATTAGTTGTCTAAGGTGGTTAACCCAGAGAAATTTAGACTTGTGTCTCCTAAAAACATTATAAAGACTTAATAGAGGTGGTAAGGCATGTTCTATTTGAGATTCTTCTGAGATGTGTTGGTATTCAATAAGGTTTCCTATTTTAGAGGTGAGTTCCTTTTTACAAGACTCAGGAATAGAGATTCTAGAAGAAAAAGAGATAGGATTAGAAGTCGTGGCTAAGATTTAGTTATCAAGTTGAGAATTCATATTGAGTGAGGAAAGCAAAGAGAAGAGAACATCTTTCTAAATTCTAATAAAAGACATTGATATTAATAATTAATATTTAATAATAAGAATAATTTAAATTAAAAAAGAAAAATATAATCTTACAACAATTTACATATTCTACTTGAGTAACACCTTAATTTTTTTTCTTCCAAATAGTATCATATATTTAATATACATATATTTTGAAATTTACATCCTTGAACTAGTGCATTCTCCTGAAAAAATATTTTTTTTGTATTTTCTTTATATAAAAATTTGGAGAATATTAATCATGAATTGCGAAACAGTCCTAAAAACGAAGAACACATGCCAATAAAAAATCTGGAGCACAAGTTTCATATTAAATCAATTAAATAAATAGTACGAATTGAAACAAAACATGTGTCCCACCTACATCACTTTGTGTCAAATCTCCAGGTACTCCTGTCGGTTGTTAACGAGGTTAAGTTTTGCTGTAGTAATTGAAAAATATTATTAAATTTAAATTTTATAAAAATTATATAACTTTTTACTATTTTTTATATTAATTGAATTCACTTTTCTTTATAATCATTTAATATATTTTAATTCAATAATTAATCATTAAAATATAATAAAAATATATTTAATAATTTGTAAAATAATATGTTATTTAAAAAAATTTCACTGAAAACATCTTATAGAATATAAATTAATAAATTGAAAGTCATGTCCCCAACTGGTTTTTTTTTACCATAATAGAGTTTTTAAGAATTTTATTTACAAAAATAGTATTAATTACAAATTATTTACATATTTAATATTATTGTGTGAAACTGCAAACGAGATTACAACACTGAAATCACAAATTATTAAATTCAATGAAACTGTGAATTTTCTTACGATTTCGTTTTAAATAATTAAATATAAAAATTTAATACAAAAGTTTAACAGCCTAGTAATTTAATAAATAATTACATTATTTTGTATTAAACTTTTGTATTTAGTTTAATTAAAACTGAAACCGCAAATTATCCTGTGGCTTCACAAAACTTTTAACAATTTTGTGATAAGTGGCGCGTCCTTGTGAAATTGCAGATCCTTTTGTAGTTTTATCACGTATCATGTACGTGTCATGTGTTAGTGATGTTATAACGAGTGTTGCGATTTCAGTGTCATCTCATTTGCGGTTTCACAAAATAACACCGTATACATAAATAGTTTATAATTAATATTTTTTTTTAAACAAGTTTCTTAAAAACTCTATTTTGGTCAAAAAGTCCCCAATTGAGTTTCCGTTACTATAAAAAATTTATGTCATACCATGTCAACCTATTTGGCTGTCCAGTAAATGTGTGATATTTTTCTTATTGTGTTTTGCT